>JAENHJ010000520.1:1408750-2817500 GCA_025330945.1 Mucuna pruriens
ATTTTAATTTATATAATAAAAATTTTATGTATTGTATGAACAACTGTAAATATTAATAAATGTGAAAACTTCTAAATTAAAAAATATTTGACAAAAATTATTTTATACTTAATAAAATATTATAAATTAAAATCTAAAAATGCATATAGTCGTTTGTTTTAGTTTTACTATTATGCTAATGACTTTTATGCTTATTATAATTAATGTTGATTGGATAAATTAATTTTAGTATTAATAAAAGATATTTAGCTATCTAATTATAAAATGCAGCAGTTTGGGTACGGATAAAGAATAGATAGGGTGCGGTAGGCTCTATAGTTTTAAGTGTAATAAGGGTGGATGATTATGTTACTTTACCGAATATTATACATTATATTTTAGAAAAAAAAAAACTGCACTTTTATTAGAGGCAGTATTTTCACTTTTTAGGTACATGGTGTAAGTGAAAGGTAATTACCAAAATAGCATAAATCAATGATGAAAAAGTCGAAGAAATAAAAAAATCAACCTGGGAAGGTCAATTTATTAAAGAATTATTTTTATTTTTAACTAGGAAAAATCAACCATGTCATAATCAATTGTGTTTTTATTCATAAAACTTTGAAGTCGACAATCTTATTATCTACATATGTTTTTTTTATATGAAAGTAGACAATATCAATCATTGCCTACATTACTTTCTTATTTTTTTTTTTATATTTTAGAAGTAGATAATGACATTGCTGGCATTGTTGACTCGTTTTCAATATAAAAGTAGATAATGAAATTATCTTTTTTTATTTTTTATTTTTATTTTAAAAAAATAGAAAGCAAGCTATAACAATATATACTTCTTTTATAATTTTAAATTTTTACATTAATATTGTTGTCCTTCTTTAAATATTATTTTTTAAAAATAACTATGCTCTTCTATTATTATTGCCTTCAAAAAGATAATCTTTTCATTTTCTAACGACTCAATTTATTCTTTTCCACTTATTATTGACGCAATAGTTGATTAAAGAAGAGCATCAACTTGCATTTATTTTATAGATTTTTGAGGTATAATATTTTTATTAATTTAAATTATTTGTTAAATTAAACTCAATGGATTATATATTTTTAAGTATTTTTTTTCTTAGGTGGCATATAAGAATAGTGAAAATTGTACTTACATTAAAGATGTTATAAGTTATTTTAGTGAAGCTAAAAAGAATAAGATACAAAATGAATTGGTTGAAGAACAAATGATGTGTTAGTACTGCATCATTTTATTTGTCTAATACTAATTGCGAAAAAAATGCACAACTTTAAATATTTTTATATGGTTATGGAGTTAGAAGAAGAGGAAGTAGCATATGTGAAATTTAAATAAATAGAAATCATTATTAATGTAATAAAATAATGACACATATTTAATGTATATGATTATGTAGTTGAAGAGTCAAGAATAAATAAATATGTTAGGAAGTGTATTAAATATAATATGGGTATGAATGTAGAACTATAAAATTATATTAGTAAAAGATGTGGTAAATGAAAAATAAGAAAAAAAAAATGTATTCATAACTGCTTGATTTAAGAAAATCAACCAAAATTAAGTTTAGATGTTATTGTTAATTGTATTGTTAGTATAGTAAATGCATATCCTGGTATTAGACTCGAGAAATTACATATATGCATAATAATTTTTGATTATTCGATTACTTGTCATATAACATAGGAAAATGTAATGAACTTTTGTCACTACTAGATAAGTTAACAAAAATTTAAAAAAAAAATCAATTTTTATAAAATTATTATTTTGTTCATAAAAATATGAGTAAACTTTTTACATTTTAATTCTTAAATCTAGTCGCTAAGCATAATAATGTGTAACTTAAAACTTCAATAGTAAATAGAGGTATAATGAATAACATACATATATAAGGAAAAAGAAACTAAAATAAAGTACTGTCCCATATGGCACCATTACCCATTCATAGAATATGTTCTCAAAAAGTAAGAAGGTGAGTTGTTAGACATGTGTGCATGTCTGTAAGTACATGCAATAAAAGGGATATACATACACACTCTCTAGTTGGCCATTTCTACACACTATATCTAAGGCGAATTAGGATTACAAGAAAGAACAATAGATGAAAAGAAGAAAGAACTCCTATGACACCTAACTAGACTTTTCTTGAATGAGTCTTAGTACCTGGAACAATGATAGGCGAAGGGATAAGTCGTTATTTTCTCTATAAAAATACTAAATTTCCTAAGCTAAAGTAGCACAGGGTCAACCTAGGTCATTTTTCTTAAGGACAAGTGGTTTTTGTATTTCTACGGTTCAAAATTGACAAAGATTACAAAATTGGGTTATGTAGGATGCAGACATGACATAAATTATAAAGGGGATTTTTAGCAGAAATGTAAATTTACAAGAATCGTAAAGAACAAGAATGTGTAGACTATCTATGGTTATTAAGACTACTAAGATTACTTTAGATTATTAGGACTTCTTATGACATATTTATCTAATCACTATTTGAGTTTACCACTTACTAATCTTAATGCTGATCTTACTATGTCACTGATTTTTCACCAATCCACTAACTACGGCGATCGCTGAACATTCGTCCCTTGTTAACTGAGGACTTAAACGATCACTGCCTTGAGTTTGGCAGGGAATACACACTTGATTGATGTATATTATCTAGAATTTTTCTATTTTGTTGTTAGAATGGTTCCGATCGGCCCCTAGACTAACATGCTCTGATTCTTACTAAACACAATTGTGAATATGCAAGGAAAATATTATGCTATAGAAATCTAACATAGTAACAACAACATTACAACCATTCATTGATTAACCTGGAACATGTTACAGGAAAAAGCAAAGTTCTTGATGGTGTATGGATCAACTTCTCGCGAAAATCGCCTTAGTAGTTGCAGTACTCCACTTCTTATGGTCAAGTATTGAGGGGTTAAATTACTAAGCAGTATGCCAGCGTGCCTTGATAGTCTAGTCTCCTCTTAGCAACTGGCCGCTACCCAGACGCAGGTCTTGTACCTACTCGATCGACTAGGCACTCCGTGAAGCTCCGTGGAACAAAGAGGTGTGAAGTGTGTTTGGGATTTTCGGAATGGAAGGTGTATATGGAAGACTAAGAGTATCTGTGAATGTGCTTTTTTTGTTGCTTCCCTAATGAATGTTGATATGCAGTCTTACATATACATGCATTCCTAACTAACTCTATAATCGCATTAACTGAAATAATGGATTCCACAACTTGACCAAACAAAAATACCAGAAATAACAATCATAAATTACTTTCCTAACTCCCACATGCTTAATTATTTTCATAGGTGCTTGAGTTTTTGGTCTTGGTGGAGTTGGCTCTATCTTGTGGTCGGCCTCAAAATCGGTTTGGAGGAGTCGGCTCTGTCTGGCCGAGACGTCTTCTATGTTGACTTTGACTTCTCTGATCTCTCCTTCAACCTGCAAAACAAGACTATCTCTTTTGTTAGTTAAAATCAGTAACTTAGCCTAGATTTGTATTTTCCTTAGTTTAACCTTGGAAATCTAAACCTTAGCTAACATGTGATTCTTACTATTATTTATATTCTATTTCACCTACTAAAGGTATAAACTGTGTACTATCATACCCCCATACTTACTTTTTTCACTCCTGGACAAAATCAAAGTTTTAGTTAGGAAAGTTTGAAATGACACAAAGAAAACAAATAGATCACAAACAAAATAAATAGATCGTAAGAGGTATTTGAAAATTAAATGGATTCGTTAAGAGATAAAGCAGTTTATGCATACATTTATCCTAGTTCTAGACCTTTAACTGGTTACAGAAAATATTTTCTCTACATCCAATTAAATAAGTAATTTTGAATTTTCCCAAGCCTAAACTGGATGCTGACAAAATTCTCACCATATATTTCTCTCTTCCTCTTAAGTGGTAGGGGCTCGTGTTTACACTCAAAACATCCTATGTTGTCAGCACTTCCATGATTTGACTGGCCTATCTAATTTTACCGGTTTAAACATGCATGTTCTGATGATCATTGGGACTTTCATTTAGGTTGTAACATGGTCAGGGTAAAGGTGGAAAAAATATAAGTGAGTTTAGAAGAACCTAAGGGGAGTAAAGGAGTAATGAAGAGTAAGCCTTATAAGTATGGAGAATTGACTCCCAAACACTACTGGTTTACTTTCTGACACCCATCCGAATCTTATACTCAACCTTTATTATTTTTCTTTTTCTTCTCACTTCTTTTGGATCTCCTTTTCTTTTGACTACTTGCGACTTTTTAGGCTTTTTCTTTTGGAACCCTTTTACTTTGTTGCCGCCTCTTTTTCATCCACTATTTTTCTTTTCAAACCCTTCTCCTTTCTTTTCTTTTTCACAACCCATTTCTTTCTTCCATCTGACCATGGGCCTCACTTTGATATGTTTTATTTTTCTGTACCTCTTTACCTGTAGATCTTTCAGTGTCCCTCCCCAACACTTATTATGGAACTTATTCCTAAAATAATTCCAATGCTCCTTTAACCCCCTAAAGGTAAGGGTGAATCATGGGTTTTTCCTGGCTACTAGCTTATAATGAGCTATTAATCCAATAAGAAGGTTACAGACTTAACGGGGTTAACAAGGGATGTATGTTGCAAGGTGAGCTTATTGGGCCAGTAATTTATATAAGAAAGAGGGCCTAGATCATCTCACCATCACATGTAAGTCAAACAATATATAAAGAGTTAAGGCAAAACCTAGAGTAATCAAATAACATAGATGCAAATTTACACACAAGAAAAGAAGAAAATGGCAAGATGATGCCATCTTTTTATAATTGGCTCAAAAACCTTATTGGGTTATATTCTCTATCACTTTCGGTTCTAACTTAGAAGAACTTTCTAATCACTTACTCCTTAAGAATGCAGAGGTTCTTTTTTTTCATGTCCAATTGCATAATTCTTTTATCTAAGACTATGTATTGCCTATTCATGCTTTATTCTACCTAAAGAAATTCATTTAAGGTTTTAAAAAAGTTTTCTCAATAATCAATCACGACAAAAATAGAAAACGACTTAACAGAAACAAAACGACAAAAAAATGAGCACTATGACAGACCGAGATGGAGTTGGCCTGAACCCGGTCTCGTCAAGAAACTGGAGTTGGCTTAGACTCGATAAAAAACATGGAGTTGGTGCATGGTACAATAGCATAAGAAATTCATACATACGAAAAAATTAGAAAAATTTTAGCAAACTCAAGGAAAATTTTAGCAAATTCAAACAAAAAAATTTAGCAAATTCAAACACTTATTCCCGACATACTACCCCCCTTGAACTCTGCATTGTCCTCAATGAAACTATGCATTTGGGGATTCGGGGACTTCCTTTGGTGGGTCCTCGGGAATGACCAGCTCTATTAGTGTGATGATTTCCACCTTGCCCAAAGGTGAACTCAGGTTCGAATCTTCATGGTAGGGTTTCAATTGGTGTCCATTAACCTTGAATGTGTTATTATTTGCTTCATCTCTTAGTTCTACTATGCCATAAGGGAAAACATTAGTTACAACAAATGGTCCGTCCTACATGAAACGAAGCTTACCGACAATGAGTTTTAATTGGGAATTGAACAAAAGTACCTTTTGGTCAACCTTGAACTCCTTCCTTAAGATTCTACTATCATGAAAATGTTTTACCATTTCCTTGTAGATTCAAGAGTTCTTGTAAGCCTCCAAAGTAGCTCTTCTAGCTCTTGCAACTGCAGTTTCTACTCTCGGTTGGCTTGGTCATCCCATATTGCACTTCTTGATTGCCTAGTAAGCTTTATGCTTAATCTCGACCAATAAGTGACAAGCTTTACCGAAGACAATTCAGTAGGATGACATTCCTAGCGGAGTTCGGTAAGCTATCCCACAAAGCATCCTCTAAGAGGTGACTTCAGTCGTTTCAGCTCAAATTTTCCATCTTCTATAGTAACTTCTTAATTTCCTTATTGAAGACTTCAAATTGCCGTTGGTTTGAGGATGATAAATGGTAGCAACTCGATGCACCACTCCATACATTTTAAGAAGCATGGCCATGATGCAATTGTAGAAGTGACTTCCTTGGTCATTGATCAGCGCCTTTAGCATACCAAACCTACAAAAGATGTTAGATTTCACAAAATCTACAACAATTTTAGCATCATTAGTTTTGGTGACCCTAGCCTCCACCCATCTTGAAACATAATCAACGGCTAATAAGACGTAATAGTTTCTACAGGAGACAGGGAATGACCCCGTGAAGTTAATACCCCACACGTCAAAAATTTCACAAAACAAAATAGGCTGCTAGGGCATTGATGAGCAATAAAATGTACATCTTAAGTGGACCTAAGAGGAGTACCATTAACTCACAAACTTAAAAGAGGACTGTTAGCTAAAGATCCAGATTAATAGCCCAAGACTAGAGCAAAACACAATCTGTGCTTATTCAAGGCTTTTGGCTAACTATCTCTTTATTGTAGGTCAACCAAGCCCAGCCGCTAGTAGCAGCCCAGGCCGAGACCCTCTCGGCAAAGTTGCCGACTCGGTCAGCTCAGCCAGGAGCACAATCAGCATGTTGGCCTAGGTGGCGCTCCACATCAGTCACACAAGGGCCACCTGGATGCCAACTCAAGCTCCACGTCATCTCCTGGAGTAACTTGCAACGCAAGTAATAGCAAGGGCAGAATAGGAACTTCACTTGTAATTCTGTTAAGTTAGTTAGACCAGCTCCTGTATAAATAAGTGAAATGCTGAACAATTAGGGGCTTTTGGCATTCAAACGTTTTCCGCACCATTTTCTCCAATCTCTCTCTCTTATCCTCTCCTCCGCTCACGGTGGTACATGGTGCTTGTCAATGGCGTTTTCTCGATTGAGGAAACGCAGGCTAGGAACTGAGCAGCTGAAGATCGCCGGAGAAGACTGCTTGGACCACCAACGCACTCTGGAGAATCTGAACCTCAGCGTCTTAGCTAGAGGAGGTGAATCATCGCCGTCGTCCATGGCGATCGTCGTGGAACACGGAGTCACTAAATCCGAGCCCTGTGTTTGTATTTCGTTTCCAATATTATGCGTGTTTCTGTATTCTGAATTCCAATTGCGTTCTTGAACTTTTAATCCGATTACGGAGTTGCGATTACACGAAGTAACGGAAGGTTAAACCAAGCCGATAGGAACTGGTTTAATCAATTCAGTAGATAATCAATTAACGATTATTAAAATGAGAATCTAAAATCAGCTTGAACGTAATCCCTGCCAACTGATGAGGTAGCGATTGTGTAATTCCTCGGTATGATATGGGACAGACCTTTGGCGGTTGCCATAAGAACCACTGGAGGCTGATAAGGAATGTAATTGGAAGTGATTGAACTGGAAAAATCGTAATACCTGGAATTGAACATGAACACAGTAGTAGCCGTAGCATTAGGAGTAGTGTAATTTGTACTAGCATTGTAGTTAGATTCAATTCTGTCAGTATGACCTTACTTGCACTCCAAATCCCCCGTTTACTGCTTTCTCTACTGCTTCCTGGTTGAGACAGAGATAGTCCGTCTCTGTAGCGTCTGTCTGTACTCAGCCGAGATCATCTCGGCTCAGTCTCTACCGAATACAACTCGACCAGTGCCGAGAAGAGTCGGCACTTCACATCTCAGGTTCTACATCGTTTAACTTGACACTAAATCACAAATTGAGCACACTGTGTCCTTGAGAAGAATGACCTAGGGTTGACTGTACTATAGTTAGCTTTAGTTATTTGATAGGTGCGTTGAAACGACTAAAAACGCCTGACATCAGACATTTCATTCTTTTAGCTTAAAGCTACTCCAGTTCTCTGGCACTATTCGCAGGCTGAGACAAACTTGTGTGCGTCTCAGTGTATGGTAGGCCAGTATAGCCCACAATCAAGGACTTTCTGGGCCATCCACATTAATCCATAATGGCCTCCTTCAATCGTTGAGTGACAGAAGTGGAGGACTGAATTGATCTCAGATTTTGGAACGCATTTGCGCGTGACTTGATCATTGCACGCCCTCCATAGGTAAGGATCATCCCAAATATAGTACTTGACATTGCTTTCCAGTCTTTCCTTGACGTCTTTGGATGCTCCTATAGGATACGTGGATGTTACAAGGTAATTGCAAATGTCTACGTACCATGGTGACATATGAGTCAACTGCAGAATTTGCTCATCCAAGAGCTTGTCTCAGATTGGTATCAACTTGACTTTTCTCTCCAATCGGCTTAAGTGGTTCGCTATAGCATTCTTCGCGCCTTTCTTGTCCATGATCTCTACATCGAACTCTTGGAGAAGTAGCATCCACTGGATCAGTTTCAACTTTACATTTGGCTTCTTCAAGAGGTACTTTAGCGCTGCATGATCAGAAAAATTACAGTTTTTGAGCCAAGTAAGTATGACCTAAACTTGTCTAAGGCAAACATTATTTCCAAAAGCTTCATTTTTTCGGTGGTTGTGTTGACTTGGATTGTGTCCATCATGTGAGAAGTGTAAGCAATAACGTGTGATTGCTTACCGAGTCGTTGGCCTAGGATTGCTCCTAGTGTAGAGTTAGAGGTGTCGCACATTAGTTTGAACGACAACTCCCAATTTGGTGCTTGGAGGATAGGCGTGGACATGAGTCTTCTCTTCAGCTCCTGAAATGCATCCACACTTTAGGAACATAGTTAGTTTGTTAATATTTAGTTAAGTTAGTTAGTTAGTCTATTACGAGTTAGTTATTTATGTTTGATAGTTAGTTAGTTTATAGTTAGTTATTTAAGACAAACATGTATATAACGAGATGCGTAGCTCATTCATTGGTTCCACTTCCTTCACCACCTCCACTGCTCCGTTGTTCGTATGTACACTCTCACATACACTCTCGCTTCAATTGATTAGTGATTTAGGATGCTTCAGTATGGCGTCCAGCCGATCGAGTGGGTGCAGTTCAGAGTCTGGGTAGCAATTGATTGCTAGAGGGGATTGACCAGTTTAGTTGGCACACTTTGGTGGACTAACCCCTCTGTTCTCTAGCCATCTTGAGTGGACCACTGCAGTTCTTCCATAGCAATTGTTATGGGAGGCTAAGTTCATGATTTCATAACTCCATGTATCAATACAATTATTTATGCGATGAATTAGTTTGCGTTTCTCTATCTTTTTATATGTGATTCCTATTCTATTTTTCTACTTCTAGTTTGTGTCAGATCATGCATACATAAGAGTAGATCATGTTAGGTTAGGGGTTGATTGGAACTGATTTAATAACTTGTTAGGTAATTGATATAAAACCTAAAATCAATCACGTGTGTAATCCCTGCTAACTTGAGGCCGCGATTGTGTAAGCCTTCAGTCGACAATGGATGAATGTTAGGCGATCGTCTTAAGAACTTAGGTTGGTTTGGAATTGCACCCATTACTAAGAACTGGAACTGATTGCTTGTTGAACTTTGAATTGGTATGCTAAATATTCGTTGTTTGTTCATTCATACTTTCCGTAGCTAGTTTACTTCTTGTCTTGCAATTACTTTACAGTTCCGATTCAAACAAAACCCCTCTGCCTTTACATTTCTATATATTGTTCGAGTCAGCATTTTGCATTTCCATTTCCTGCATGATTCTCTGCTTTCCATGCTAGGCATCATGAATACACGTGTTCTTGAGAGATTTGACCTAGGTTGACCCTATGCTATAAAAATCATAGGTAGTCTAGTTTTATTTTGAGACTGGATCAACAATAGTTATCACCCCCACCCTTGAATATAGATTGTGCTTTGTGGTTCTTTGTTGTGGACTATTGGATCATCCCTCAATGACTGTCCTTCTTTCTCCTGATGGGGATCAAGGTCTAGGCGATGAATGTCGCTCCTACTAATTACTTCTCTTTGTTTCTGACCTTCCATTCTTTGGCCGACTCTTAGGCTAGCTTCATAACATCACCAAGCTATGTATTGATCTACATATACAGACCCTACTCGATCGACTACATGATACTTCATGCATAAATGCGATGTTGAGGCCACTACCCGTAGCTTGTTTAAGGTAGGCCGACTTAGTGTTATATTGTAAGTGGCCCACGCATTAACATTAGTAAAATTGATTATGATTGTTCTAGCATTTGAACCCATGCCAAATGTATTTTGAGGTTGACCATTCCTCGTATCTCTACTTGTTCAGCTTTTGGAAGGTCGTCCAATGCAGTATATTAGTCGAGCTCCCCTAATCCACGAGCACCTTCACCATCATCAGGGTTGTCGTTCCTCCTTTGGCAATACTGGCTATGGTTCCCTAATGTGGGGGTGTCCTTAAGTTTCCCTTTACTTTGGCTTCTTCTCTTGTGACCCTTGTTGGGGCTCCGGCTTCTGTATTGGTTCCCCATACTTGCGCGTCCTCCCTCTGTTGGCGGGCTTGGTCGGACACTAGGCGTCTGTTGCCTCTTGGCACACTTTTGTCCGTTGTTGTCTCCTCCTTTATTTGAATGAAGCGGTTTAAGTTCCCCTTGCATACCAACTTCTCAATCTACACCTGCAACATCCCACAATCCTCTACTGATGTCCATATGCATGATGAAACTCACACCATTTCTCTCGAGATGGGTCCAACTGCTTGGTAGTAGGAGCTAGAATGTTTAATAGCTATGTGTTGTATAGTTCTCTTAGGATGTGTGACCTTCTTACCTTTAAGGGGGTGAACTAGATTGGTGCTTGTTCCAGTTTATGGTTTCCTGGTTTAGGCAAGTGTGCCCTTGTGACCCGTCCCCATCCGGCCTTTGAAGGTGACAACATCTCAAGCTCGTGATCTATTGTAGGAACCGAAAACTGTCCTCCAAAATATATATATAATATATAATATATAAAATAATAATAATAATAAAATAAAGGGGGCGTATGGCATAAGCCCTAAGGAGGCGTGCTGAAGAAGCCTCAACTCCCCCTAGACATAATTGTTGTCAGTCTTTGAGCGTTGCTGCCTTTTTCTGAAAAGTAGCCACCAACTCCCTTATGTAGTGTGGCTTTACCTCTGACACGAAGAACAAAAATCAAGAGAAGTGCCACTTCTATTAATGAGGAAGATTTCCTCTATGATTTGAAACTAGAAGGAGTTCTACTATAAAAGGAGAGTGAAGATAAAAAAAACGAGGCTATTAAGAAGAAGAAAGAAAAAAACACCTAAGAATTCCCTAAAAGAAAGAAGTAAGAGGAAAACACTTGAAGATTCCTTGGTGAATCAGAAGAGATCCTCATAGTAACAACAATATAGCAGAAAAATAGGTGAATCTTATTTTGGCCCAATTACACAATCTAGCTTCAGTTTTAGTCTCATAATCAGCCTACCAATCCCCTTTACTTGTTGATCGATACCCAGTCGACACTCGGTCCTATTGAAGCCTAATTGACTCCTAGTCGGCATATCATTTGTTCCTGAATGACTGATCCCTAGTTGGTCACTTTTATTCCCTTCAAATTCATCAATGTCTAGTTGGCACCCCTTTTCTTTAGGATAGGCAAGCTAGTGCTTAGTCTTCCCTTGAACCCTTCTTCAGAACTACGTAAACTTTGAATTCTCCATTATACTAGGAGATACGTAGGAGTAGGAGATATCTCTTGTCAAGTTAAACAAAAAAAATATACTTATTTCTTTTCTAAGGTTCTTTGGACACCAATGAATAGTCTACCCCTTCCAACTATTTGGATGCCGATGGATAGTCCATCTTTTCCAAGTCTCTTCAAAACTACATAAACTTTAAATTCTCTATTGCATAAGGAGATATGTAAGAGCAAAATGTAACTTTTGTCAAGTTCAAAACCCCCCAAAAAATACATCTTTCCTTTCCCTATAATAAATTCCATTTCTATTCATGTTTGAAAGATAAAAACAATAATCTAGAAGTCATAAAAATTTCACACGTTTAATTAAGATAATCATTTTAGGACGGACGTTGTAGGTAACACCTTCCATACGTGTAACAAACTCTTGAGCTTGAGATTTGTTTCTATAGACCAGCCTTATCCTTTCTAGCATTAGGTTTGCTAAAGTTTCCCTAAAAAAAACATTGGTGGCGACTCCCTCCTTATCCTTTTCTCGAGAGGGATCTGGAAACTAGTTTTTTTATCCTTCGCGGTCCCATTGCAATTACGGTTGCAACACCTGTTCTTCTTGTAGCATGTTAGTCATATCCTCCTCTTCCTCTATGTATTTTTTTGCTCACGCCCTTATTACTTCCATTTTTGCTGATCGTCTTGGGACCAAAGAGTCACTAAACTACCCTACCCTTAGCTCCTTATGAAAAGCTTTTACAAAAAACTTTTGATCAAGGTCATATACCTAGAGAGTTGCACTGTTAAACCAAGCAAGGTATTTTTTTGAGACTTTCACCTTTGGCTTGTTTAATGTCAAACAGATTGGTCACTTTTATTTTCTTGACCCGATTTGTTGCAAATTGGGACATAAAGGTTGTTGCAATCTTTTTGAAAGTGTGTATGGACTTGGAGGGGAAGCCTGCAAACCATTGCATGACAACTACTTTGAGTGTACCTGAGAAGAGCTTGCAAGTGATTGTATCATCACCCCCACTAATGTATGCCTAGGTTTGGAAGGCTTGTAAGTGTACATGTGGATCTTGGCTACCATTAAAAGGATCTACCACCAATGCTCGAAAGTGGTGGGGAATATGGACCTAGTTGATCTCTTTTCTAAAAGACTGTCCCCAATGTGAAGATGGAGCAGTTGGTTTTGTTGGCCCGATCGACACTCTTATCCTCTCAAGTTGTCTTCTTAACTCTGTCTCTCTTTTGCCTGCCAATCTCAAGGTCTCTTGATGGTGCTCCTTCTCCTTTCGATGACGTATCTCTACTGCTTCTTGGCGTTGCATGGCTTGTTGTAACTCGATTTTTGTCTTGTTTGTGACATCCTTCTAACCCCAATATTTAAATTAAAATAATAAAATAAATAAAAAGGATAAAAGGTTCACATAAAAGAAAAATTAACATAAATTATTAACGTTAATCTAAACGCGTCATTTTGTGTGTCGACACATATTTCAAACATATGAATCACTTTCATTTCTGCATACACTTTATTGAGTTATTAATATACTCACCATTTTCAAATATTTAAAATGCAAAAGTACGTAAAAAAAACATAGAACCACTATTCTAAATCCCAAAGCCCCAATGTCACACTAATCAGAGCAATATCCTGCATTTTCAAAACCCGGCACCATGAGTGCCCTCAACGTTATCTAAAAAGAAAACCACATCGAGTACGGTGAGAAATAACATTCAATCATATATAAAATAAAAGCAGATAATGTCCCAAATCCCACCCATTACCGTACTCAATTACTAACAGTTAATAGATGCTCATATATCAATCACATTCTATTCATTCAAAATCAATAAGAGTTCATGTTTATAAAATGCACATGCTCGCACAATGTATATGCTCATCACTACACCTAAGAGTCTCGAGTCAGAACTCCACACCATGGCGAACCTCCTCAATCCCCTTAGTTATCACTAATAATGGCCACACCGTTAAACACCCTGTATGGGCCGGTGTATTGCACAATTAAACACCACCTATGGCCCATGCGAAGACATTCCACACAATCGTTAAACACCACCTATGGTTGGCGTGCAGCATGGTTAAACATCACCTATGACCCATGCATATGAATGTCCCCCATCATTAGTCCACCCTGTTAAACACCACTTTTGGCTAGGGTCTCTGTTAAACACCACATATGGCTAGGGTATTATAGCCACATCTGGCTTCTCATGTCCATGCCTCTCATGTTCATGCTCAATGCATTCTCATCCACACTCTTGTTCTCATGATTTATTTATACATCATTCACACATTCCACAGCCATACCCAACCATATTAATTTAATCATCATTATTATAAATCACTTATCAGCAAGCACAAAAACCCACATAAAACACCATTGAATTTCACCCGATTTCATCATTGCACACAAGAGCCCCAAATCATGAACAACCAAAAACAACACAAGAACTAAGTAATTAGGGCAATTAACCATATAGTTTCCTAACAAAAATCACATTAGGATAAGACGTTAATCAGACACAGAGCATATTGACAAATCTTTTCTACCGAATAAAATATTTTTAGAACATAATAATCAAATAAAATTAAGAATTTAGATCCTAGAGGGGCTTAGGGATTGCCCTCACTACTCGTACCCTCCCACATTCATATATGACCGGACCAATCTCCCCCGTACCTTAGAGACGATGAATGAAGAAGAACTGATGCGTTTCCGGGACAATCTGAATACTTTAGCTTCTCCTCCTTGCAAGTTTGTGTTCTCTCTCCTCTAGGTCTGGCTGTCTAATGTGCAAAACACAAATTAGGGTAAACTGATTACCACCCGTCTAATATTCTAACTGGGTCGGGTCAACCCTGACTTACCCATCAGCTTCCCCCGTTAATTAAATTAATTAAATTAATAAATGAAAATAATTTAGATAAAGTCTCATAAGTTTATAAAACCATTAACTCCTCTATTAAAATAAAATTGATAATAATAATAATAATGTAATTTATTTTCTAAAAATAATTCAATAAAGTTTAGGATGTTACATTGTTACTAGCATGGTGCTTCGTTTTTGCTCACTCAACCTCATGGACACTGGAAAAAAATATTTTTCTAGGGCCCCACGATGGGCACCAAACGTTCATGTATGGAAAGCCATAGACGGTGGTTTCCTTCACTTACATATATCTCTCATTTTTGTCTGCTCTCCTTTCGTTGTGACTTGCTCCCTTTCACTTTGACCTCAATATTTATATCCTTTCTCAGCTCCTTTTAACTCTCTGCCAGTGATGATGATTGATGGAATGGAGTTTGTCCCTTGCGTGTCCTCTTCTCCCAAGTATGCTTACCCACCCCGTCTCTGTCAAGTGTTAAAATGGAATGGAGCCTGCCATTTGCATGTCCTCTTCTCCCAAGTATTCTTACCTATCCTCATCTTTGTCAAGAGTTAGGTAATCATCCTTCTTGGATCAGGAACCATGCATCATGAATCCTACCCTTGTCAGGCCTTCTACAAATATTAAATGCTTGTGTATTGTATCAATCATCTCTAGCAAACTGATCGGGATAGGTTTGGATGGCCGGGAGGACCATAGATCGACCGATACATAGTCCCTCAAGCGTTCATCATAGTGAGAGTGCTTTGTAAGGTGGTCATTTCCAGCAATCTGACCAGGATGAGTTTAGATGACTGGGAGGACCATAAACCGACTGGTACACATATACACATATACACACATATATATTTACACATATACACAATAATATACATTTGAATATATTTATTTTTAAAATGAACTAATTTTTTAAGATGATAATAAATATATATATATATATATATATATATATATATAGTTAAGATTTGTTGACACTAGATGCTATAATTAAATAACATTTTCAATAATTCTTTTTAGAATCTAATTTAGTTTATCCAATCATTTAATTATGTTTTATTATCTTCGTGATCATATATTTTTTTTATGGTCTACACTTCCCTGTATATGTTATCTAGTAATAAATTTTTACATATATTTTGAATAGTATATTATATGTTAAAATAAAGTGAAGTGATAAATTATCAAATAATTTTAGAATTGTATAAAATTTTGTATAATTAAATATAAATATTAAATTCAATAGTTAGATAAGTTAAACTTACATTTTAAAAAAGTTACTCAAATTGTAACTTGGCGACACTTATATATATGGATTAGAATCTATTGATAGTTAGTGTTAAAGATATTATCTTTATGTTATATGTTAATGTATATTAAATTTTGTATTATCTATATTTTTATATATTTTTTCTAATAATAAATGTTTAAAGAATGATAATATAAATAAACTATTGATGAGATGAATTTTTAAACTGTAATATATTTATATTTGTTAATAGAAAAATAAAATCTGAATTTTTATATAAGAAGAAAGAACGTATAATATTTGTATCTTTTATATGGTATCCTTTTGGAGAATGATAGCATAAAGAATTTTCTTTTTGTAATAATTTATAGATTAACTTAATGAAAAAAAAAACTAAAGTGTCATATATTCGAATTTGGTTAGAAATGAGGAACGTATATTTTAGCGGAAACAGAAAGGACAAATATGAATTTTTGGAGTTCAACAATAAACTATTGATCTAATGACTTTTATTGGGAGTATCTAATTTATATATACATATAAAAGTTACTTTAATATTTTAAGGGTCAGGATGCATGTAGTTTAAAAAACTTCAGATGGAAAAGGATAATGTTATATTACATTTCTCCAAAAAAGAAAAAGAGATAAGTAATGTATTCTATAAATAAATATTTTATACATTTTATGGATATTTTATTAATTTAAATAAAATGTAAAAATGTAATATCTAAAATTCTGCCAGAAAAATGCATAAATAATATAATTAAAATATAAAAATATTTATTAAAATTTAAAAGGTTTAAAATTTTAGAAATTATGCATAGTTAATTTAGTAGACTTTATTTTATCGTAACATTAAAAAAATATATTAAACATAACATCCATAATTATTTAAACGTTTTCATGTTACGAGTTTTATTTATTTTTTAAGAATTAAAATTTAATTTAATATATTGAGATAAATTATATATTTTATGTTAAATTATGAGAGCGTCCCTTAGTGATGGAGTAGTCTGCTTCTAACAATAGTGATACGAGCCTCTACGCAATGAGAAAGTATAAGAAGAAAAGAAGAGAATGACACATTGATTTTAAAATTTAATAGTTAAAATATATTTTTGGTTTTTATTTTATTGTAAAAATTTAGTTTGAATAAATCTCCAATTTAATTCTTAAATGTGTCAAGCACATACAATTTAGTCACTAGAAGTTTGGAAATTAAAAAAATGTTTGAATGCTAGTTCCTATGTCAAGTGGTCTCAATCAATTGTAACAGACTTGTTAATGGAATATTTTCGTCACTATTAGCGATAGCCACCAATCTCTATTTGGTTACTTCATGAAGTTAGCTATCACTTTGAGGCCGATCCTTGTGGTCGCTAAAATTATTGATTGCTATTTGCATCGCTATAATAATAATTGTATCAATTAGAGCTCTACAAATTTCCAAAACAAGAGCTCTATTATCAAGGAAAATTGAGCTATTGATAAGAGTCTCAACTCATTATGGTAGGTCTATATCTACTATATCTCACTAAGAGAAAATGGTAATTTTATTTGCTTTTTATTTTACTTAATTGTTTTAAATTCAATATAATTGACTAGATATATTACAATTTTAACTCCTGTTTAAATTTAAGTAGACTAAAGAGCTTCAACAATTACAATTGCTTAGGAAGTGGTGGAGAAAACAAAAAGTTTAAAGACTAGAGATTGACTCAATGATAAAAGTCGTAAATTTGCTGTAATTTTAATCATTTACCTTTTTAAAATTTACTTTAAAGTTTATTAACTGCTAATAAATGTAAAAATTAATATTCAACTTTGTTTTGAAGGTTAAATATTAACAACGTTGACAATACTCCAACAATGTGCCATGGAGGAAGGCACATATGCAAACAACTCCCCTCTGCCTCTATCAATGATGATGACATATATTATGACATTGTTGGAGGTAAGAATGACAAAGGAAATATATATGGACTTGGTGGATTAAGCAACAAGTTCACTCGCTCAACACATCTTCAGTCTGCTTTGATTGAGATGTCAATGGCAGAACAATTAGAAAAGATGTGCGAGACAATTCAAAAAATGAATAATGAGCCTATTGCAAAAGAAGCTAAGAAGAAGTCACTTGAGGAAAAGGTGGTGCAATTGATGCATAATCATGAGCATAAAATTGAACAAATGCGACAACTTTTGGTCCCTAAAACGCAAATAAGGATATTTCTATTGGAACATGAATTATGAAAAATTAGCAACCGAAATATGCATGATCAATTCAATTGCTATATATAGCAACAAATTTAATGAGTGATAATTTTTTTGATCAACTTTTATTCTTTTATAGTGATCGATTTAGCGATTGCCAAAAAAATAATTACTTTCCAACTATTTTACATTAATATTTAGTGACCAAACTAGCAATAGTATTTTTAGTGGCTAAATTGCTCCCAAGTTCAAATGTGACCAAAATTATTTGCGACGATGTATTTCTTTAGTGACTGAAATTTTTAGTTGTAAAGCAATGACATGCCATTATTTGGTTGCTAAAATACCTGAGTGACTTGGGTTTTTGCAACGATGCATAATCAATTTGTAAGGCATTTAGAGACCGATTTAATGGATATAACCATTGAAATTTGGGGTCGTTAAATAGTTAATTTTTGTAGTGTACATGTCAAAAGAATGAAAGCATGCATCATAAAATAAAATACAAGAAAACATGTACAAACACAACTTGAGCCTAATGGTACTTATGTCAATTGAACATAAATTGAAGCTAAGGGCTAAACATTTACCTAAAAGAAAATATACAATTAGAGGGAAGGGGATACACAAAATACCTTACAACTTGAGTTGTATAACATCCTAAAATTTATTTAATCATTTTTAAAATTAATTACATTATTATTATTATTATTATTATCAATTTTATTTTAATAAAGGAGTTAATGGTTTTCTAAACTGATGAGACTTTATCTAAATTATTTTCATTTATTAATTTAATTAATTGAATTAACGGGGGAGGCTGACAGGCGGGTCGGGGTTGACCCGACCCAGTTAGAATATTAGACAAGGGATAATTAGTTTACCCTAATTGGTGTTTTACGCGTCAGACAGCCAGACCTAGAGGAGAGAGAACGCATCAGTTCTTCTTCGTTCATCGTCTCTAAGGTACGAGGGAGATTGGTTCGGTCATATGTGAATGTGGGGGGCGTATGGGTAGTGAGGGCAATCCCTAAGTCTCTCTAGCATCTAAATTCTCAAACTTGTTGGGTTAATATGTTTTGAAAATACCTTAATCGATAAAAAAGAAGGATTTGTCAATATGTTATGTGGTTTGATTAATGTCTTGTCCTAATGTGATTTTTGTCGGGAAATTGTATGATTAATTTCCCTAATTTCTTGATTTTTGTGGTTGTTTATGATTTGGGGCTCTTGTGTGCAATGATGAAATTAGGTGAAACTCAATGTTTTACGTGCATTTTCTGTACTCTCGATAAATGATTTATAATGATGATGATTAAATTAATATGGTTGGGTATGATTGTGGACTGTGCGAAGGATGTATAAATAAATCATGAGAATAAAAGTGTGGATGAGAATGAATTGAGCATAGACATGAGAGGCATGAGACGCATGAAAAGGCAGACGTGTCTATAATACCATGGCCAAAAGTGGTGTTTAACATGATGGACTAATGATGAGGGACATTCATATGCATGAGCCATAGGTGGTGTTTAACCATGCTGCATGCTGGCCATAGGTGGTGTTTAACTGTGCGACACACCGGCCCATACAGGGTGTTTAACAGTGTGACCATCATTAATGATAACTAAGGGGATTGAAGAGGTTCGCCCATGGTGTGGAGTTCTGACTCGAGACTCTTAGGTGTGGTGATAAACATATACCTTGTGCGAGCATGTGCATTTTATAAGCATAAATGAACTGTTATTGATTTTGAACGAATGGAATGTGATTGATATATGAGCATTTGTTAATTGTGAGTAATTAAGTATGGTAATGGGTGAGATTTGGGGCATTATTTGCATTTATATATGATTGAATGTTATTTTTCACCGTACTCTTGTGGTTTTCTTTTAGGTAACATTGAGGAACTCATAGTGACGAGTTTTGAAAAGGCGGGATATTGCTCTGATTAGTGTGACATCGGGGCTTTGGGATTTAGAATAGTGATTCTATGTTTTTTTTATACGTACTTTTACATCTTAAATATTTGAAAATGATGAGTATATTAATAACTCACTAAGTATATATAGAAATGAAAGTGATTTAGATGTTTGAAATATGTGTCAAACACACGAATGACGCGTTTAGATTAACGTTAATAATTTATGTTAATTTTTCTTTTATGTGAACCTTTTATTCTTTTTATTTGCTTTATTATTTAATTTAAATATTCGAGGTAGAAGGGTGTCACATTTAGTAGTATCAGAGCAGATCGATTTATTCGGTCGTGAGTTATGTGTCTAACACGCTTTGCATTGCGTTTGTTAGTGTGATTGGACTAATTTGAAAGATGACAGTAAATTGTTTGTGTTGTTTTGCATTGCGTTGAATTTTGGGTGATTTATTCGACCAGTGAGTTATGTGTCTGCCATGTGTTAGTGTTTATTTATGTTAAGTGTGGTGTATGAGTGCAGTAATCTAGTGTATTTTAAGGAAGTGTTGAGGTGATATAGATGTTCCTTTGTTGGTTGCTATACCAAGCATCCCTATTGCTAACTACGATCTATTGAGCCTGATCACCTCAATATATTGTTAAAGGCAAAAAGGACTCTTGGCGAGCTGGTGGATCAATTGATTTGAAATGTTTTCTTTTGAAGAATGAACATTTTGTTGTGACTAGCCTAAGTAGCTATTTGATTTGAATGTCTGTGAAGTTTGAGGAATGAGTTCGTCGTCCTTGTTCTAATAAAATTGGAAAGTGATGATGTGATGTGTTTTATTGTTGTATTTATTATTTCTTATTGTGTTTTTGGTGGTTACTATTATCTTAATCTTAATAGATTAAGATGACAGTAAAGAGAGTGTGAAGATTCATGCTTCACAGCTCATGGCAAGGGCCTTAAGTAAATAATGAGTTAGAGGGGATACTTGAGGGTAGTGCTTCAGACTCTTAGAGATTAACATGCTAAATTATTTGAGTGTGACCTTTGGTTAGAAGAAATGAGTTCTTTAGGTCATGTAATCTCTAGAAGAAATATAAGGGTAGATCATTATGAGGCAGAAGTTGTTCTTAAGTGGGAGATCCCTTAATCGGTGAGTGAGCATAGAAGTTTTCTTGGACTAGTTGGTTATGAGAGACTAAGTTAGCTTGATGTTGATGGAGTTGGTTAGGAAGGGAGTTGTTTTGGGTAGAATAGTTAGTGTAGGCATAGCTTCCAAACCCTTAAGGAGAAGTTGACTAGTGCACCAGTTTTAGTATTGTCAAACCTTAGTAAACCTTTTGTAGTATATTGTGATACTTCTAGGATGTGTATAGGTGGAGTGCTGACACAAGAGGGTAGAGTGGTAGCTTATGCTTCTAAGCAATTGAAAATCCACGAGAGAAATTACCTTACCCATGATCTTGAGTTAGCAGTTGTAGTTTTTACTCTTAAGGTTTGGAGACATTACCTATATGATTCTAAGTTTGAGGTTTTTCGTGATCATAAGAGCCTAAGGTACTTGTTTGATCAAAAGGAATTAAACATGAGGCAGAGGAGATGGTTAGAATTTCTTAAGGATTATGATTTTGACTTGAGTTATCACCCAGGTAAGGCTAATGTCGTAGCGGATTCATTAAGTAGAAAATCTCTTCATGTATCTTCGTTGATGATTAGAGAGATGGATCTATTAATCCAGTTTAGGGATTTGAACTTGGCTTGTAAGGTGACTCCTAGTAGTGTAAAATTAGGAATGATTCGTATAAGTAATGATCTTTTAAGAGAGATTAAAGAAGCTCAATTAGAGGATTCATTTTTGGTTGCTAGACATGAAGCTATAGATCAAGGTAGTAGTGGAGAATTCGCCTTGGGTGTAGATGGGGTAATGAGATTTGGTGGTAGAGTTTGTGTACCTAGTAAACTTGATCTTAGGCGTTTGATTCTTGAGGAAGGCTATAGGAGTAAGCTTAGTTTCATCCTAGAGTAACTTTGATGTATCAAGATCTTAAAGGGATATTTTGGTGGCCTAAATGGAAAGAGACATAGCAGATTTTGTTAATGATTGTTTAGTTTAAGAGAAGCTTAAGTAGCATCTAAGGATACTAGTATGTACTATTGGAGATGAGCATGGTATAGTTGTTTAATAAAAGTTAAATGGAAGATGTGAGTTCTTTAAGTTATGTTATCTTTAGTGTGAGAACCCAATAGTCAACCTTTTAAGGTAGGAGCTTCCCTTAAGTTAAAAATCTTGCATTAGTGAGTAAGATTATAAATTTTCCTGAGATTGGACAAATGTCGTAGTGAATTCCTAGACATATTCCTTAAGTTAGCATAGTCTTTAACTCAAGAATCTAGAAAGGGAGCAAGGTTTAGGTGGATTGATAATTTGGAATTAGTTCCTAATGTCTTGGAGAAGCATTATATAGCAATGGGTCCAGACCTCTTGCGGGAATAATTTGGAAGATCCAAAATCTAAAATAGTGGTATTTGCTAGCAACAACATAATGGAGGCAGTCAATCAATATAGATTGATCCGAAATCTGCCAACCTTAGTAATACCTGACCTTAGTTATTGAGAAGAGTGTTGTTACTAGATAGTGTTGATGTATTTTAATCTTACAGACAACTGGGAGTTGTAAGACGAATTATGTGACCCCTATCTTGGAAGTAGTAGCAGTAATGGCTACTCTTAAGATTCGAAGACACCACTTGCATGATTTTAAGTTGATATTCTCGATGACGTAGAAACACTAAGTGGAAATTCAATTAGTAAGAGAGGAACCTAAAATAGATGAGGTGATTGGAATTTCCAAATGACCAAGGTTTTAGGAAGCCATCACTAGGTAGAATCAAGACAGAAGAATATGTCGTAAATAGGAAATCCTTTCGCATCCTTTCGTGTGATTAGAGGGCATGATCTGTTAACTAGTTAGAACACCCATTTTAGTGGATAGAAGAGAAACCATAAGACGAGGTAATATGATTTTCTAGATGACATTAAGTAATTTAGAAATGGAGTTATGTACTTAGTAAGTCTTAGAAGAGGATCATATGATAGATTTAATATTGAATCGAGGTGGTATAGATGCCTGAGGATCTTTGGAAGATATTTTGGTAGCTTAAATCATGGGAAAAATGGATAAGTGTGAGCACCAATTTGGTTGACAGGTTGGAATCCTAGAGTTATTTTAGAACTTGGGGAGAGATTTTGTTAAACTCGAGGAATCTATTTGGATTGGGTTCAGTCTATCACTTCACCCGTACCATGTACACGATAATTGCACATGTACATTTGTTATTCTGCAAGTAATCGAACTAACTTGTTTGAAGGTTAAAAGAAGACTAGGTATGAGAACTGATACTAGAAATTGTGAAAGATTTAAGGTTAGCTGGTTTAGAGAGGTGAGATGATTATTTAGCCAATGCAAATCGAGTAAGGACTGTCATTAGAAACACTAAATGAGTAAGGGGAGGGCAATTGTAAGGGTATGAGAAGTACTTAGTCTATGTAAATTTGAGGACGAATTTTTTTTTAGGAGAGGAGAATTGTAACATCCTAAAATTTATTTAATTATTTTTAAAAATTATTTACATTATTATTATTATTATCAATTTTATTTTAATAAAGGAGTTAATGGTTTTATAAACTAAAGAGGCTTTATCTAAATTATTTTCATTTATTAATTTAATTAATTGAATTAACGGGGGAGGCTGATGGGTTGGTCGGGATTGACCAAACCCAGTTAGAATATTAGACAAGGGGTAATCAGTTTACCCTAATTGGTGTTTTATGTAACCAGACCTAGAGGAGACAGAACGCAAACATGCAAGGTGGAGAAGTTAGAGTGTTTAGATCGTCCCAGAAACGTATCGGTTCTTTTTTGTTCATCGTCTCTAAGGTACGGGGGAAATTGGTTCGGTCATATGTGAATGTGGGGGCGTACGGGTAATGAGAGCAATCCCTAAGTCCCTCTAGATCTAAATTCTCAAACTTGTTGGGTTAATATGTTCTGAAAATACTTTAATCGATAAAAAAGAAAGATTTGTCAATATGTTCTGTGGTTTGATTAATGTCTTGTCCTAATGTGATTTTTGTTGGGAAATTGTATGATTAATTGTCCTAATTTTTTTATTCTTGTAGTTGTTTATGGTTGTTTATGATTTGGGGCTCTTGTCTGCAATGATGAATGAACATATGCATTGTGCGAGCATGTGCATTTTATAAACATAAATGAATTGTTATTGATTTTGAATGAATGGAATGTGATTGATATATGAGCATCTATTAATTGTTAGTAATTGAATACGGTAATGGATTGGATTTGGGGCATTATCTGCATTTATATATGATTGAATGTTATTTCTCACCGTACTCTCTTGTGGTTTTCTTTTAGGTAACGTTGAGGGCACTCATGGTGCTGAGTTTTAAAAAGGCGGGGTATTGCTCTGATTTGTGTGACATCGGGACTTTGGGATTTAGAATAGTGGTTCTATGTTTTTTTTTATACGTACTTTTACATCTTAAATATTTGAAAATGATGAGTATATTAATAACTCACTAAGTGTATACAGAAATGAAAGTGATTTATATGTTTGAAATATGTATCAAACACACGAATGACGCATTTAGATTAACGTTAATAATTTATGTTAATTTTTCTTTTTATGTGAACCTTTTATCCTTTTTATTTGCTTTATTATTGAATTTAAATATTTGGGGTAGAAGGGTGTCACAAGTTGACCCTTAGAAAAGAAAACAACCACAACGTTATTAAGGTGGTGACGATGCTGATAAAGAAGCTACTAGATCATCCTCATTGCTTGGATGGCTAGCTCCACATCACTAGGATGAGGAGGATTCCATGTAGGTGTGGAATGTGATAATGAACAAAATTATGGTACCTACTACCAAACCCACTGCCAATCACGATTGATCTACCACTCCCTTGGGCCCACCAAAATGTCTTGGAAGCTTATGTATAACCTTCCCAAGGAGATCCACATTATCGAGATGCTTGAAAACCTCTATCCATAGGATAGTTTAGACATCTACTTCCACAAACACGCTAGTCACAGTCATTACAATCGTACACATACAACATATAAGCATAATGATAAGCTACTATAGAAAAGACCTTTAAGTTTAAAAGAAAAAAAATAATCAACTTGTATAGTACACAATAGTTATTAATTCACAACATCACAACCAATTAATGAGGCTAAACCTACAACAAAACAACTACTATCAACAATTTATATTAATCATATGCATAATATATATATATATATAGTAATCACTCCTATCACTTCTTTAACATACCCTCAATCTTGATATTTGAAAAAAAAGGACGTGATCATGTAGTTCGAAAAGCGTCTAGGCTGAGATAGGTTATACGTAGGTAATAGCTTTTCATGGTCAATAGTCTTTGCAAAGACTATCCCCATTGGTGTGATGTTTTAAGCATCAATTCTCTTAATAACAATTCTTTCATCAAACATGATTGGAAGTATCTTAGAAATCCTCTTAAATCATTCTGATAAAAAAGAGTTTAGCATAATTAACTACCATAAAAGTATGATTGTCGTTCAATACATAGTATACAAGGAGATGCACTAGTACTCTTGGAGGACCTCTCGAAGGATATCTCTCATGAGAGATGATGTATGGATGAGAAATCTAGTGGAACTAATGAATCTATCCAGCCATGCATCTAGATAACTTCCTTCATCTGCAACACATCCAATATAGTCTAAGTGGTGAGCATGTCACTAGAGTCCCTGACACATGGGGACTTCTCAATATATCCATTAGCCATTTAGCGAAAGTCAATGACCAAAAAGTGTTTAAAGATGCAAGCTTGTAAAATCACGAACATAATTAATTGTCATAAAACAAAAAAATATCAAAGTTAAAGAAAATAAAAACATAATTTAGAAATTTTTTAATAAAATTTAATACATTAATAATTACAATAATATAATTATAATATTTTTTATATTTATTTAAACAAACTATTTTTATAAGTTTAAGAGATTGTTTGAATGATTTAAATTTGATTTTTTTACTAAATAGACTTTTAATAAAATCTCAACTTATTTAATAAATAAGTTCAGTCTAACCTACCCTAAACTAGATGGAAGATAAGTCATGCATTCTTGATTTATTTACATCTTATTAACAGTTAATTGGTGAGTTATTTTTGTGCCAAAAATAATATATACTGAATATGTTTAATTAC
Source organism: Mucuna pruriens (assembly GCA_025330945.1). NCBI lineage: Eukaryota > Viridiplantae > Streptophyta > Magnoliopsida > Fabales > Fabaceae > Mucuna > Mucuna pruriens. The sequence continues at coordinate 1,434,873 of JAENHJ010000520.1, forward strand.
TTATATAAACAATATATTTACATTATTTTATTTTTTTGTTCATATATACCTAGAATACTTGTTTTAGTTGCTACACATACTTGAAATTTTCACATCGTTTAGTGTATTAATTTCGTTAAATAAAATTTTCACAAAATAAAAAAAATGTCATTGTAAAAAATTATCACAAATTGTTTTCATAAAATATAAAAAAATATAAATTTTGTTGTGATTTTTTTGTTTCCAGAAATTTGTGGTGGATTTACACCGTCAATTTTTATTTTATATTAGTTTTATTTAACGAAATTAAGATACACTTTAGTGTAGCTATCAAAGCAATAAAAAAAATACATATGAAGAGACTAAAATATATAATTTGTAGGTATAAAAACTAAAACATAAAAAGTAAAAGTATAAAAATCAAATAAATAATTAATCTTAATTAACATTTTATATCTATAATCATACTTATGAACATTGCTTTTTATATTTACACAATTTTTTATAATTTAATTCTAATTAACTTTACTTCATTTTCCACATGTTTAAACTTTTTTATTATTTAATTATGAAATTTGACCACAAATGAGAGATATAAAATATAAAAAATTGAAACTACAATTTTTCACTGTAGATTACGATTAATGTTTTGATTGAATTAATGGTAGTACTATTGTATTTTTAAAAGGTTTTAAACGTTAATGCGGAGTAAAGGTTAATATACATGTTATTTTTTTAGGTAATATGGATGTTATTATTTGAACCTCAACAATTAACTTTTTATTATAAAAATATGTAAAATAACGTGCAAACATCATCGTTGAGATAATATTATACTATGTAATATTATAAATATTGCCATAAATTTTGAATTACCCGCTACGGCATGTTTAGTACATCAAGTGTGTCTATGTCTACGCAGGATTGATATGAAAATTAATAACGTGCAGGATTGCATAGTCTCTCGCCATTGATTCACTTTTATCTATTGTCTGTGTTTTTTTTCTCCTACACCAAAGAAAAAGTACATGAATTAGATATGATAATAATGAGGGTGAATAAATTTTGAATTTATAAGCTACAGCATGTTTAATGAGGGTGAAGTCGGAGTGGTTCTCATTCTTCAAATACATTTCAATTAGGTATGATAATAATGAGGGTAATAAAGAGGATGAAAACAATTTCTTTATTTTTAAATTGAATATTTTAAAAATAAATAATATATTCAAAAGATAAAAAAAATTAAATATGTTTTAAGTTTATGTAAATATAACTTTATTTTAATCTTTATAAATTTTTTTGTTCCTTTTAAATTTCTCATATTTACTCAGTATTTTTTTATCTTTATTTTTAAATATAGTTAGTTTAATACATAAATAATATAATTAAGATAAGTAAGGTATCAATGAATATTAGAAAAATTGTAAAAAAAATAAATATCTCATTCTCAAAATTATATATTTAATTTATAATATAAAATATTGAATTTGATTATGCATTATGGAACGACACACATTTAAGATTTTTCTTTTGGCAAGTAATGTTAGGTGAGTTACATTAATTATTAAACGAAAGATAGCATTTAAAAGTTTGAATCCGTACTAGTTTTAGGCCGTAAATGTGGTTGCTCTCCACCAACCTTACATCTATGGAGTAACTTCAGAGAGATAGTTGTTTTAAATACTGTTTGCGTAAATAATTTAATTAAAGATTTATTAAATAAGATTTGTTTGAATAAATTTTTTATGAATATATATGAGATAAAAAATGAAAAAGTAAAATAAATTGAGTTTTTATAAATTAAAATAATTTATGTACTTAAATTTTAAAAAAAAATCAGATTAAAGAATTTCTATAAAAATTAAGTGTATAAATTAATTTTAGTTTATAAAATAACGAATGCATTCTACTTTTTATTTTGTAAATGTTAACATAACCTAAATACTTATATGTAAGTACTTATAAATAAATTGTTTTATAATTAAGATAAAATATAGTTAAATTGTTTTCATATAAACTTAAGTTATTTTTATCAATTATCCTAAAAATTTATTAAAATGAACTAATAACAACTTATAAATATATCATAATTATAAGAAGTTGTAAGTCCTTAGATTGGAGATAGTGGATCACTAGGCTTCCTAACATTAACAAACATTGAGTTCTCACTCGTTGAAAAATATTTTTCTATCCACTTAAACTATGTTTCAGAAAAAACCATCTTCATAATATAATCCAAAAATTATTAATTTATCAAATCAGATGTCTTTTTGAAATCAATATTAAACAACATTGCCTGCTTTTTATTCCCTTTTCATCATGGAGCAACCCATTTGCCAGAAGTACTCCATATAAAATCTGACACTGTTAACAAAAGTAGATTGAGACTCCGAGATCACCGTATGCCTAATCTTCCTTGAGCTACTGGCTAAATTTTTTGTCAAAACCTTATACATGCATCTAATTAACAATATTGGTGTGAGTCCTCCAATTTTGGGGGTTATCCTTATTTTAGGGATCAATACTATGAAAAAGCTATTTGAGCCTTTCACCACTCTATCAATATAATGAATATCCTCCAAGAAAGAAACTAAACCAGATTTAAGAATTTCCCATGAGTTTAACAAAAGTGAAACTTACACCATTGGTCCTAGGCTTTTTAGAGCTATCAAAATCGTTGCAACAAGCTTAATCTCCTCCTCAGTAAATCGAGCCATGAGATCACATTTGGAAGATTTTGAAATATGCGATACATCCATGCTTCCAATAATCGACCTATCCCAATTTTGCGCTTTAAAGTGGTTGCTACAGCTCCATTGTTTTTCTCCGTCCATACCAATCCACCCCCCACCTTCTAGATCGTTCACAGTATCATGAACATTAATATTAACGTTGTATATTCTTTATCCTTTCTTCAACCTTCTTCTTCATCTCACAGTAGTCCATTTATCCCATCCTCTTTGTGTGCCCTCGACTTATCATCTCTCGCTCTAATTCTTTCTTTTCAGAACACAATTCAACTTGTATTCTTACGCTCTTTGGTCATATTTGACTTACTACTTAGTATCAATATAATTTGCACTAAATAAAGGCTATTCTAAAAAAAAAAACATAATAACATTGAACATTTTTATTAATAATAAAGGATTTTAATTTTATAATAATTAATCTTATCAAATTAATTTTTATTTTGAAATTCTTTTAACATTATTCCATATAACACTTTTAATAATAATTATTGAAAAATATTATCAATACTTTTATTTGTAATTTTTATATATTTTTAAAATATTTAATAAATATAAAATGTTGTTAAATATGTAGCTGTGTAACAATTAACTTTCACTTCTACTTCCTTTTATACCATAATCAATATATAATTATGCTTACATCCTTTTTGGAAAATTATGGTTACCTTCCTTACATTTATCTCCTATTTCCTTTATTACATTTACCTCCTATTTTTTTTATAAGAAATATGTATTTATTTTTAGTGAGATCACTCCATCTAATTAGTTTCTTCCATCAACATGACTTGAGTTTCAAATTTTACTTAAGAGATTTTATTTTTGGAGAGGGAAGAGAAAGATAGATTAGAAAAAAGAAATAAAAAAAGAATGGGACAAATGTAATAAATTAAGTTATGAGAAAGAAAACACAGATAACAAAATATAACAAACTATAAAAAATTGGAACAACAGATTTAAGTTATTTTATTTGAAATTTATAAAGTGTCTTTATAAACAGGTTCTTCTAGACCTGGAGATCAGACCTGCATATTTCTCCCTTGCTCCTTTTGAATTAACCAAACTGAGTACCCACACTGGAATCGTCCCCCAAAGAGTTTGGAGTGGATTTAATTACCAGTCCACTAATTTGCAGTGGACAATTTCAGAAAGATCTGTTTGGCTTTGGCTTATAATATTATTTATTTCAGATTGTGAGCCTGTGCAATGGAAGCCACAAATGTCGCATCCTGTCGATGCATTCAAGAAGTATCCATAAAAGACAACTACGAAAGATGGAAAATTCTAACGAAAAACTATCTGCTGGGAGAAAATCTGTGGGTTGTTGTCGAGAGTGATTCTGATTTGAAAAAACCTAAAAACAAGAAGATGAATGCAAAGGCTTTGCATATCATTCAAGTATCATGTGGACTAAAGATTTTCGATGACATTAAGGGTTATAAAACCGCCAAAGAGGCTTGGAATTACTTGGGCTCGCGGTACGGTTCTGAGGTAAAAGCCATGCCAGATATTGAGCAAGGTACATGTTTAAATGTTGACTTGCAATTAGCATATGTATTTTCATAAGTTTAAAACTAGAAGAATTTAAGTGAGACTGGTTGGACTTGATTAGTATTTAGTTAAAACTACGAATATTTTTATTTTTTTTTCAAATATTTATGTTTAAATGTCAATGACATGCAGGTGTTGGAGACGATGATTATCTTTTTGAGTATAAACATCTGTACAGGCATGTGGAGAAAGGTGATTGGACAAAGGTAAAGTCATTCATCATTGAGAAGAAGGACGCGTTATTTTCGCCCACGACTTTAGGTTGGACGGTTCTTCACACTGCGGCAATTACAGGTTATGTGAATATTGTTGAAGGGTTAGTCGAAGCAGGGGATGATAAATTACTAACAATGCAAGACAATGAAGGTTTTACAGCTCTTGCACTTGCTGCTCATCGTACTGGAAACACGGATGTAGCGAAGTGCATGGTAGAGCAGAAAGACGGTCGAGTCCGCCAGCATCTGCTTGGTATGAAGAACTTGGCTGGTGAAATCCCTCTTCTTCTGGCTGCTGATAAGGGACATACAAAAATGACTCGCTATCTTTACTCCAAAACTCCCCCGAATTTGCTGAAAAAACAAGATTACTGCAATCAAGGTTTGCTGGTTGAAAGATGTATCAAAGCGGAAATATTTGGTAAGTAAACCGCACATTTCTTCTTAACTAGGTTCACTTTGATTCATCTCTTGGGGTGGACTCAAACTAATTAGTTTATTGAGTAGCATAAAAATATACTTTAAATTAACTTAAACCAATAGTAAGTCAAACTACTATATTCTAATATTTTTGTTTTCATAATATTTTTTTATTTTATAAAAAGAAATAGTAAGTCTGAATGGTGAAATTATAAACTGGAATTTTACCAAAGTTTGTGAAAGCAAAATCAAGTTTAAATTATTACTTAAAAAGAAAAATCTACTAATAAAATATAGTAATTTTTAAACTTGTTTACCTGACTCATAATATTTATATTATTTATTAAAAAGTTATTAATATAAACAGGTTCAACAACTTTCATTTTTTGCAGTTAATATATGATACTTTTTTTTAAAAGTTCCTAATCGGATAGTGACTTAACTTGGGATTTATACAAAAGTAATGTAATTAGTGAAGATTATTACATATATTTGCACCTAGGTTTTATTATGAACGTTACATGATGAGAAAATGTTGAATAAATTATTCATTTTTAAAATTAGAAAACATCATGCAACCACTCTAGCTAGCTTATAATAATAATAATAATAATAATAATAATAATAATAATAATAATAATAATAATAATAATAATAATAATAATAATAATAATAATAATAATAATAATAATAATAATAATAATAATAATAATAATAATAATAATAATAATAATAATAATAATAATTTGGAATGGTAGAATGTCGAATATGAAAGTGTACACATTTTTTAAACCTGACTGTTCTACTAGTAGGAAGTTAAAGTCCAATCTGAATGGTGAATGTTACAATGTCAAATATGAAAGTCTACACATTTTTTGGCTCTTCCTATAAATGTTATGGTTATGTAGCTCGTATGTGCCACGCCACCCCTAGTTCCCCAATGATAGGACAAGAAGGGGAAGTAAGGAAGGAGGATAGCCAAAATCTCAGGGATGCCCTAACTGCTAAGAATTAGGGATGTGATAATCCAATCAACCCTGTTAACCCACGGGGTGAATGGTTAGTGGCAAAGAAAAAGAAAAGAAAGTAGCCTCAAATAACATAAGTCAGGGGATTCTGCAAAAAATAAGAACATTAAAATTGGTGGTAATTTATTTATTAATGCCGCACACACGGGTACTATGTTAGATAAAATAAACACATGGATGGGAAGTAATATAGTTGTATGTAAAAGATAATAGAAAGAAATATTCATATAAAAAATATAATCGCACAATTTTTTTTATATTAATTTGTTTGTTAAAAGGCCATATCCGATCTTTGGTAATTTTGCTAACCTTTTCATTATAATAGAACAATTTATAAAAATACTACTTATACAAGTCAATTAATTAGATTTATCTCAAGTAAATTTTCAATTATCTTTCTAAATAATAAAATTAAGTATTTTTTAATTATTTCTTTAATTAATATATTTAAATATTTTTTACTTCAAGTCTGTTCATGATTCACATTCTTTAAAATATACCTAAAATTTAAAATTTTTTATTACTTTTTAGAATAATCATATAAAAACAAATTACTACATTTATCACTTTATAAATAGATCTTGAACAATAAAATAAAAAATATTTAAAAAATAAAAATTATCTTCTTTAAAATCTAAAAACTTTATACCTCTTCTATTTTACTAATATAGTTACAATATTTCGTCTTCAACTCTATCTCATTATCGCTTTGTTTTCTCAAAATTCTAACAAGTACCAAGTCGCCCTCCATCCTTTTGCGGATGAGGTTCAAATGGTCCGAGAATTCTTGAGGGACTTGATTATTGTGCACGTCTCTCATGCAGTAGAAACTGCGTTGCGGACATTCTTACTGCTCCATGATGACTGGAGTCCCACCTTCAATAGAAAATTAAGGCAAAAGACTGTTTTACTTAAAACCACTAGTTTTTTATACTTAGGTTCCACAAAATAAGGAATCTCAAGCGGCCTTGGCCTCTACCAGAAAAAAAAAATTTGTGTAGTAATTTTTGTTATATTATCTTATAGTTTTTAAAATAAATTTAAATTTTTATTTTATTTTTATTTTTTTATTTAAATTAAGATGTGGTATGCGATTAAAAAATATCACTTCTTTAGTTATTAAAATTTTCTGATATGTCACATATATAAATTTATTTTAAATAATTTTAAGTTTATTGTACCATAATAACATATAATGAAATTTTTATAATAAACTTAAAAGTGTTTGTTTTTTTTATGAGAAACACAAACTAAAGTGGAGATATGATAAAAAAAAGTGAAGATATAATAAAAAATGTGATAAAAAATGAAGTACTTAACAGAAATAAAATTAAATATAATCATTATTAAAAATTATGTATATTTTTCTTTTTCTTTGGAAAAGAAACTTTGTACATAAATATGTATGTAATTTTTTAGAAATATAAATTAAATGATAGATTTTAACATAAGTAAATTGAATTTAATGTAATAGATTGTTTCATTTTTAATGAAATGACATCTTTTTATTTATTTATTTAAGGCCTTGTCTATTATTTCGTCAATTACTCGTAAAATTTGAGTACCGGCCCTATTTTGTTTGTTTTAACTGATTGCGTTATTGTATAACTTAATAAACCGTAAATAGATATCAACTTTGGGTAGACCTCTTATCAATAATTTCCCCTTTCAGACGTTATAGACACATTTTCATTATATATACTTATTTAAGAAGTTCCTTTATTTGGAAGAAAGTTAATACTCAAATGGATGGTTTGATCTGGTAGATGTGGCTCTGAAAATACTTGAATCTGACCCAGACCTGCCCAATGATTCCGTATGCTACGACCGCGGCTTTCCCGGCTTGCGTGAATTGGCTAAAATGCCTTCTGCATTCCCAAGTGGCTGCCAATTTGATTTTCGACATCGAATCATTTACAAAAGTAAGTTTTCGCACTTTATTGCAAATATCTTTTTCTCTTTAATTAATCATTCAATTAATAAAACTTTTATTTTTCATAATCTCTTTAATCAATAATGAAATATTATTAATCAATATATATGAAATGTTTATAAATTACAATCAAATTAATCTTTTATCAATTAAATCATTTTTTATTTTCTTAATTGTTTATATTTTTAATTTTAATTTATATTTTTATATTTCAATAAATAGTTACACATAATTAAATATATATTTTCTTAATTTTACATTTTATCAATATTTTTTAAACATGTGTGCATTACACAAAATACTTATTAATTAATAGATCTGCACAACTTTTTTTTTGACAGACCTGGCCTCAAACTACTGCAACCATAATCGTTGACGCACTAAAATCCTTACTTAAACATTTTTATTATATTTTAAAATAATTAAACAATAATTTTACAAATTTTGATAAAATGTATTATAATCTCTACAGTCATACGCATGTCAAATTATATTTAACTGACAATAGCCCCATTGTCATGTTTTCCTACACTTGTAATTTTTGTTTCTTCAGCTAACAATAATTATATATTTTAAATTAAATTAAGACTAGATACACCACAAAAAAAATATATGAAATTAATATGTTATTTTAAAAAAATGTAATTAATATGTGTGTTTAAATTATTTTTTTATATTTTATTAAAATATATTATTATTGATAAACATGAAAATTAATTTTCTAATTTTAAAACAAATGGAAGTAAGGATGGCATGAATAAAGGTAAGAAACAAAAGTTTGAATATAAAAGTTAAGGTAAATGTAATTAAAAAGGTAGAATGTGATTCCTAACAACTCTACTTAAATGAATTTTATTTAGTGATGAAATGTAAACTAATTGCATGGTTTCATTTTTTAATTTTTTTGGGGTTATAAAATCAATTTTCATATTATTTTTTGATGAAAAATATACTCATTTAATAAAGAGATATGGCTCAGGTTAATTTAGGTACACATCCTAATCATATTTAACAGTTTAAAACTAATTCTATTCCGGTTAAATTTTTTTTTGTGGTGTATCTAGTCTTAATTTAATTTAAAATATATAATTATTGTTAGATGAAGAAACAAAAATTACAAAGTGTAGGAAAACATGACAATGGGGCTATTGTCAGTTAGATATAATTTGACATGCGTATGACTGTAGAGATTATAATACATTTTATCACCCCTACTATGCTCATTATCACATATCATTGTTCTCATCGTTATTGTTCTATCATCATTGTTGTCCTACTAGTATCATCATCCCACCACCCCACCATAATGGTGATAGAATTAATAATAATGATGGAGTGACAGTGGTGGTCACACGAGTAGATAATTACAACAATTTTCATTTTAAATCTTGACTCAATGATTTTTTTTTGTTTTTATATTCTTTCAAGAACTCAATTATTCTCGTAAGAATACTTTGTATATATAAGAGGAGGGATCAAATAAAATTAACTTCACCAACTATTACAATATTAAATAACTTCATATAGAAGGTAAATTTTATCTACATAAATGATGTATACAAATTTTTATATTAATTCAAAACTATTCAATACCTCATTCATATTGATCAAAATTAATAAATTTTATATCTTCTATATATATATATTAAAATATGAACTATTTGATTACTTTCTTATTGTTGTTCAATTTTATAAAATTTTATAAAAACAATTAAGGCTAAAGTAACAATTTAATGATTAGATTAATAAAATTCACATTTTATAGAAATTATTAAATAATATAATAGATTGTGTAAGTTATACATAAATATTATATGATCTCTCATCACACACATATATATTTTAAATAAAAAATATATGATATTTTAAATAAAAATTTTTTACCATAAAAAATAGAGTTTTAATCTCAAGCATAATTATTTTAATTGTGATAAGAAAGTTATTATTATAAATTTCTATTTTTCTTATGATAAAAATTTCTTATTTAAACTATATATATATATATATATATATATATATATATATATATATATATATATATATATATATATATATATATATTCATAATTACCTCATTTTAATTGGAAATACAGATCCCACCGAAAAATAAATAAATTGGGAAGACAAAGAAATTGGGTGTTTGCATTCGATCCAATTTAAAATAAAATTACAAATTGATCCAAAAAAAATTTAAAAACTGAAAAAAAAACCCCAATTTTTTTTGAATTATTTTGGTCCATTTTCTTACTAAACTTGGATTGTATTTCATATGAAGTTTGTAAAATTGAACCAATCCAAATCAAACTAGTATTTTTTTTATTACATATAAGTTATTATGTGTTTTACATGTAACTTTTATATATTTTTAGGGTGTTTTATTATTATTTTTATTATAATTTTTTATGTATGTAACCAACATAGTAAAACTATATATACTTAGTTCTCTTTAATTTTTTATTTTGAATATATATATATATTCCTATCTTTTTAGGAAAAAAAAGTTATATTATAAGATAATTAATTGATTAATTAACATGCTTCTTTTTTATCTTCTTTGTTTTTTATTTTTAAATATTTTACTATTCTTACACTTAAAAATAATTCGCTTATTTTAAAATAATGTTTAATATTTGAATTAAATATTTTTTAGTAATAGTAGATTAAAATTTTGATAAGGAAATATGATGAAAATCAAATCAAATTGGATTGAATTTTTTACGGAAACAATCCAAATCGAATTAAGCCACACATTATTTTATCTTTAAACCAGATGAAAGTATCCATAAAAAAATATGATAAAAATTGAATCATTCAATCCAATTTAAGTAGTTAAAATCAAACTGAACAACACATTATTTAACTTTTTGGATTAGTTATTTTTGGCTTAGTTTTTTTTTTTTGCTCAAAATAGATTCGCAAACAACCTTATACCATAGTCAAGATAATGATAGTGAGTTCAATGATAGTAGTAAAATAAATAAATAATATTAAAAAATATACATAAATGAGTTAAAGAAAAAGTAGAAATAAATGAATAATGTAAAAAATTATTATAAATAAAAATAAATGACAAAAAATATTTATTATGCCATAAATATTTAATTTAAAAACTATAAAAAATGACTCCCCTTCCCAGTTACGTCCAGGAGAAATTTCTATTTTATAAAAAAATTATCTTTCCCTGTATATTTTTTCTCATAAATAGTACAAATTGGTATTTTCGAAAACAATTTATCTTTTTCTTTTATGACTCAAAGCTTCTTTTTTATGGTACTTCTTCGATCAGGTGTGTGCTGCAGACTGGTTTTCAATTTTTGGCTTTTGCCCAAAAAGCTTTTGTGTAAGTAGTGTTTTGTCTCTTTGACAGATCTTGTGCGCTATCATCACCTATACAGATATGCTTTGATAGTTACTTTCCTTTTTGGGTGATTTGTTCAGGTCGACTACTTCTGGAAATTGTTTATGTGTTCCTCCAAATTTTTAAATTTGTAAATAAGTTCGGTACGTAAACCAAATTATATGTTATTTAGTTATTCCTCGCTTAATTTGATTTAATCTTTTGTATCAACTCCAGCACTAAGTCCCTCCATTTCTCTCAGGAATTAGGGAAATATATGAACAGAAACATTCCTATGATCAAGTTCTACAAATATTGAGGTTCTTCCAACGTAGTGTTGCGACGTTAAATAATTCACAGCTCCATCAAGCTTCCGTGTACGATGCTATGTTGGATGCAGCCAAGCATGGAATTGTTGAGTTCATAAAAGAGATGAGGGAGGCTAACCCTAATCTCTTATGGGCCATGGACAATCGTAAGAGAGGCATATTTTCTCATGCGGTTCTTCAACGCCAACAAGATGTGTTCCAACTCATACATACTCTCAATGGAAGGAAGGATATAGTTAAATCTCGTAAAGACGTGTTTGGCAATAATCTGTTGCACCTGGCAGCACATTTAGGGCCTTCCTCTTATCTTAATCGCAGACGCGGTGCTGCTCTGCAAATGCAAAGAGAATTTCAATGGTTCATGGTATTCATCTTCGTTCTTAGCTATAAACTAATTTTTTTATATAATTTTTTAACTTAAATATAAGTAAACCATAACTAATTTTATCTCTTTTAATTGTTTATATTAAGTTCTAACGAAGGACAATTTAAAAAAAATATTTTTAAATAAAATAAGTAGAATTGAATGATATTAACAATATTTACTTAATTAGAATAAAAAATTGTTAGTTTTACTTATACAAAGACACTTTATAATTTTTAATATATAAATTTCAGCTAATAATAAATAGTGTATTTAAAAATATGTTAACAAGGTGTGGTTGACAAATTGTTTTTCTTTCAAAATATAAGCAAATTTAGATTATATTTGATGCTTTAGATGAAGAATTTATTCTTGTTTCATTTTTGTTTTGGATACATGATACAGTTGTGAAGCATTCATTCTGATAAAGTTTAATTTCATTTAGTCTGAAATTTTAACACGGGAAAGCACCTCGATAGTGTTATATATATATATATATATATATATATATATATATATATATGCCCATTTAAGGATACTCATTAATTCGTTACCTACAATGCTGTATGAGCAATTTATGAAATCACTGCAGGCGGTGGAGAAAATTGTGCATCCTATGTGTAAGGAAGAGAAAAATGATGATGATAAGACGCCTTATGAGCTATTTACTGAAGAGCACAAGGAGCTGGTGAAAGATGGACAGAAATGGGCAAAAGAAACAGCTCGTTCTTTTTCACTTGTGGGTACTCTCATCATTACTATTATGTTCGCTGCGGCCTTCACTATCCCAGGGGGAAACACTCAAGACACTGGAGTGCCCATTTTCTTAAATAAGAAGGTATTTACTGTGTTTGTCATAGCAGATGCAATATCTCTCTTCACTTCTGCCACTTCGACCTTGATGTTCATTGCCATCCTGACATCGCGTTTCTCTGAAAAACACTTCCTAAAGAGCTTGCCAAGGAAGTTACTGATCGGTCTGATCTTTCTTTTTGTGTCTGTGGTGTCCATGATGGTTGCCTTTTGTGCTGCACTTGCTATAGTACTCAAGTCAGATCCGGCTTATAAGCGGCTCATTATAGGAGCCATCGTATCTGGGAGCATTCCAGTTGTGGTACTCGTAACATCACAGCTGAGACTCTTATATGAGATTTTCCAATCTATAAGATCAGATCCCATCAATAAAATAAAAGAAAAGACACTTTAGATGCATGGAAAGATAGGAAAGATATGTTTGTATAAATGTCTCATGCGAGAATGATTTCTTTGCGAAGGAGGTTTGTATAATTATTCATGAATTATGTTTTTTTTTATTAATTGGCACTTCTCATTTAATTTCATATCTAATTTTTTTTCCACATCCTATAACATGTTATATTTAACATTTTTTATTCTTTGTCATACACCATCTAATGAGTGTCTATCGAATACTTTTCATTTTTTATTATAAAAAACAACAACATACGTGATATTCTTACGTGCCACAAGCTCAGCACCTCATCCTTATACATAATTAATAAATAATTATAATTTATAAAAAAAATTATCATTTATTATATTTAATTTATTCTTCCTAATAAACATATGATATAATTAGTTTCATTTTAAGAAAATTTGGTAAATATTTATAGAATAAAAAATTCAATTCCTCTTATTGTGTTTTGTTTATGTAAATAAAATAAATCACATAATTAATATTGGACAAATACAAATAATTAAATTATTTTAATTATTTGTCGTACTAAACAAGAAATAACTATGCATGTATGTATAAAAAAGTAGTGTATGTCTTTAGTAACTTTTTAATTTTTTAAACATATACAATATTGATCAAATTACATTGTAGTAAGTTACATCAACTATTACATAATTAATATTTTTATATTGAATATGAATTTTATCCATTCAATCATTAAATTGAAAGTTTTCTTTGCATAAATCATATATATAATTTCAAAATTATTTGATACCATGTTCATATTGATCAAAATTAATGAAATATATACATTTTATATACTAAAATATGAATCATTTGATTTCCTTAGTATTATTGTTTAATTTTAATAAAATTTGATACAAAAAATCAAAATAATAAAAAGTTATAATCCAAAGGACAAATCGATAAAATCTCATTCTATACAAAGTTATTGACAATGTAATAGTTAGTATAATTTATATCGTTGTAATTTGATCTCTCCATATTTTATATATATATATATATTATTTTATTTTTTTTTGAAAATTTTAAGTATCTATTACTTTTAATTTATCTTTTATCTTCAATCTTAAATTGAATTTTAATGATTTTTTCAAAAATATTTTATTATTAGTTAACAATAAATTATTATTGAATATTAATTTTTACATATAAATCTGTATTTTTTAAAGACTTATTTTTCAGGTCTCCTCCCACTTGGCAACTTCATGTCCAAGTTGGGATCGAATCTCCAACTTTAGTTAAGGAATGCAAGTATCAAAACCACTTGTACTAACAACATTTAGTATTTTTTATGAATTTTTGTTATGTTTTAAATTTTCCAATAAAATTTTTTAAGTAAAAATTTGAGCAATGTATCTTTAATAAATTTAAATGTGTTAAAAGTGTTAATAAAATACAAAAAGTATAAGATAACATAGAGAAATAGATGAAATAAAAAATAATTTTATTTTATTTTATTTTATTTACATAGACAAAAGATAATAAGGGAAATTAATTTTTTATTCTTTAAATATTTATCAAATTTATTTAAGATTAAATTCTTGTTAAAGAAAACTAATTATATCATATGTTTAATTATCAGAATGAGTCAAATTAAATTTAATAAATGGTAAACATTTTTTCTCTTTCTTGTATGAATTGTAAATTTTATATTGATTGTGTATAATGAAAAATGTTGAGTTTGTGTCCACACAAGAATATCTCATTAATAAAATATTTTTGAAAAAATCATTGAAATTCAATTTAGAATTAAAGATAAAAAATGATAAATTAAATATGATAGATACTTAAAATTTTCAAATAGAGAAGATAGAAGAAAGATATTTCAAAATGGTTAGAAGAGAATTTTTTTAATTAATTGAAAAGATAGTGTGTTAAATGTATATATAAAAAAATATAATATTAAAATATTTAATTGAAAGGCTTAAAAAAATACGACTAGGATTAAATTTTTGGGACAATATTTATATTATGAATTGTTTTTTTACTATATTTTAAATTAGAATAATAATTTAAAATTATATATATATATATATATATATATATATATATATATATATATATATATATATATATATATATATATATATATATATATATATAATTATAAAAAGTTAGTGGGGACATACACCGCTCTATTATACATATATTCTTCGTTGTTTCTTGTTTAATTTGATAAATTATAAAAATAATTTAACTATTTGTGCTTATTCTAGTATTAATTACATGTTTATTTTATTTATATAAACAAAATATAATAAAAAAATATTATTTTTTATTTTATAAATATTTACTATATATATTTTTTAAGATTAAATTTTTTATTAAAAAACTAATTATATCATATACAATTAAATCTAATAAATGATGAATATTTTTATTTTTTTAATAAATTATAAATTTTTTATTGGTGTGCGTAAAAATGAGGATAGAAAAATATCTCCTAATTAAAGGCACTCATTCCAATGTTAAGCATCAACAAAGAGTTTAACAAAAAAGAAAATTGATGTTTGTGTACATATTTAAATGCAAATGGAGGAAACTAGCTTTCACCCCTTAGAAAAAATAGAAGCTTATACAAGAATATGTTGAACAGAAAAAGGTGGCCGAGAGAACTCTCAATAAGATGCTACAATTTCCATGTATGATTGGTGCTTGAAATTAAAGGTGTTGGAATTCCCTTCTTAATTGTGGTTCACAAGTCACAATGCTTGGGGACGAACATGTTGGGTTATTTTTGGGCTCCCAACTACGTAGACAAAAGTCCAATACTCTCAAGCCTACTAGGTTTTTCTTTATAAGAGGAGACGGAGTTAGATTGAGAGACAACATCGAAGTGAAGAAATCCTAAGAGAGTTAGAGTGTCCTTTTTGTATTTCTCTTTGAGAGAAAGAGAGAGATTTATACAGAGAGGTTTGTATACCATTCGAGAAGATAAGATTCATTGAGAGATCCTCAGAGATTGAGTGAAATACTTTGTAATACTACTTTTATAGTAGAGATCTTTTACTGTACTAGGTTCCGTGATTTTTCCTGAGAGGGTTTTCCACGTAAAAATTTTGGTGTCATCTTCCCTCTATTCTTTCAGTTATTTTTTTACGCTCCGCATAGTGCCCATTTTGCGTTCACAGAGGAGGGAATAAGTATTGTTGTTTCCCAACAGTGGTATCAGAGCTATTGGTTCGAAAAGTCATAGTCCTGTGCAATTTAAGATGGAAGGAACATACGTTCATGATGGAGACATGTTCAAGCTAACTATAGATAATTATTCCTATTGGAAACCAATGATGGAAGACCATCTATATTGCAAAGATTTTTATGAGCCAATCACAAATGAGCAAATGCCAAAAGGGAAGACTGAAAAAGATTAGTAGATTCTGAATCGTAAAGTTGTTTCTATGATTCGAAAATACATCTACAAAAGCTTGTTTGTGCATGTGTCGACTTATACCAATGCGTGTGAGTTGTGGACGAAGCTTGAATCTATGATTCAAAAGAAAACTCCTAGAAACAAAGCTTATCTTGTCAGACGATTGGTAAATTTGGAGTACTTTGACGACCAGAATATGATCGAGCATCTAAACACCTTCAAAGGTATTGTGAATCAATTAATGAAGGCAGATATGAAGGTTGATGATGAGTTACAAACTCTTATACTCCTTAGTTCTCTACCTGAGAGCTAGGACACATTTGTTGTCAGTCTCAGTAACTCAACACCAGATGGAAAGCTTAGTCTGGATACTATTACAGATAGTCTGCTGAATGAAGAGTCCAAAAGGAAAGAAAGAGAAATGAGTAGTCACTTAGAAGCCAATGTTGTTGAGAATAGAAGAAGGAGTGAGCATAGAAGCAAAGGAAGCCGTGGGAAGTCACAAGGAAGATTCAAGTCTCGTCCTAGAAGTTTGACATGTTTCTATTGTGGAAAAATTGGCCACAAGAAGCAAGAGTGTAGATTCTTGAAGAGAGATCAGAAGGCTGGATCAGTCCATCTTGACGAGATAGACCCCAAGAAGAAGTTGGAAGAGAAAATCACAACAGCGGTGACATCAGACGACGAAAAGGTGTTTCTTATTGGTAAAGAAAATTATCTAAATGTTTCTTTTGACGATTGCACTTGGATAGTTGATACCGGAGCATCATTTCATGTTACTCCTTATGAAGGATTCTTCTCATCTTATCAAAAAGGAGATTTTGGAACAGTAAAAATGGGCAATCATGTCACAAGCAAGATTGTGGGAATAGAAGAAGTGCTTTGATAACAGAAAATGGAAACAAACTTGTGCTAAAGGAGGTAAGGCATGTGCCTGAGATACGCCTAAACCTTCTTTCAATAGGTAAACTAGATGATACTGGAATGAACAACCAGTTTGGTGGTGGAAAATGGAAACTTAGCCGAGGAAGCTTAATTGTTGCTCGCGGCAAGAAGGAAGGCTCTTTGTACATCATGCAAGGAAAGATATGCAAAGGGGAGGCAAATGTTGCTCAAGAAGAAAGTAAGGAGTTGCCACATGAGCGAGAAGGGTTTAGAGATCCTTGCGAAAGATCATCTCCAAAGCATAAAAGGACAGTCATTTGATTTGTGTGAAGATTTCCTAGTAGGTAAGCAGCACAAAGTATCCTTCCATAGACTTGGTAGTGGAAGAAGAAGAAAGCACATTCTGGATCTTGTACATTCAGATGTTTGTTCAACATCTGAAAGGTCCCTTGGTGGTGCTCAATATTTTGTTACCTTTATTGATGACCACTCAAGAAAGTTGTGGGTGTATCCATTAAAGAGAAAAGATGAAGTCTTTCGAGCCTTCAAGGAATTTCACGCCTTAATTGAACGAGAAACTGGTAAAAAATTGAAATGTTTGAGGAGTGATAATGGTGGAGAATATAGAGGTCCATTCAAGCACTATTGTAAGACTCACAAGATCAGACATGAGAAAGTACCTCCAAAGACACCTCAAATGAATGGTGTAGCTGAAAGATTCAATAGAACGATTACTGAGAAGGTTATAAGCATGCTGTCTCATGCAAAACTTCCTATGACATTCTAGGCAGAGGCAGTGGTTACTACAACTGATTTGATCAACTTATCACCCTCAAGACCATTAAATGGAGAGATACCAGAAGAAGTATGGACCGGTAAAAATGCCTCATGTCACAACCTAAGAGTTTTTGGATGTAAGGCATCTGTTCACATTCCAAAAACTGAAAGGGCAAAGATTGATGCTAAGGCAAAAGAATGTGTATATCTTGGTTCACCAAGAAATGAATTTGGTTTCAGATTATGGGATCCTGCAAATAAAAAGATTGTTCGAAGCAGAGATGTGATGTTCTTTGAAGATCAGACAATCCAAGACATCAAGAAAATGGAGAAACCAACACTCAAGGTGAGTAATGATCAAAGTCCTCTTGTGGTAAACAACATAGGGGGAGAGACTCCTCAAACATAGTCAGATCAGGAGCGACAACTTGATGAGATGGCTGAAGAACCTGATCAGATAGATCAACCTAACATGACGCTAGAAGATCAAGCAATTGAGAATATTCAACAAGAACCCCAATTGAGACGATCAACAAGAGAGAAGCAACCGTCAAGAAGGTATTTTTCATATGAATATGTAAATCTTACTAATGAAGGTGAACCTCAATGTTTTGCAGAAGCCATTGAGATGGAAGACAAAGACAAATGGTTGCAAGCCATGGAAGAAGAGATTCAATCCTTAAAGGATAATCAGACATACGATTTGGTAGAATTACCAAAAGGAAGAAAAGTATTACAAAACAAATGGGTGTTCAAGCTCAAGAATGAAGAGAACAATCCAAACCCAAGATGACATCTATCAGAGCAATTCTCGGTCTGGTAGCAAAACTAGACCTGGAGATTGAACAATTGGATGTCAAAACAACATTCTTACATGGAGATCTAGAGGAGGAAATTTACATGGAGCAACCAGAAGGCTTTGAAGAACTAGGCAAAGAACACTTGGTGTGTCGTCTGAAGAAAAGTCTTTATGGTCTAAAGCAAGCCCCAAATGGTATAAGAAATTCAATTCTTATATGATCCAACATAATTTTAAGAAGACGTCTGCAGACTATTGTGTGTTTGTGAATAAATATGAAAATGGTGAGTCCATCATACTTCTCTTATATGTTGATGATATGTTGATTGTGGGGAATGACAAAATAAAAATAGCTACTCTCAAGAAGGCATTGAGTAAGTCTTTTTCCATGAAAGACCTGAGTGCAGTAAAGAGGATTCTTGGAATGAAAATTTCTAAAGATCGTTCAAAATGAATGTTGTGGGTATCTCAAAAAGATTACATTGAGAAGATTCTCAAAAGGTTCAACATGCACAATGTCAAACCTGTCCGTATTCCAATTGCTGGACATTTCAAACTTAGCAAATCTCAATGTCCAAAGAATGAAGAAGAAAAAGAAGAAATGAATAAGGTGTCCTATTCTTTTGCCGTGGGTAGCCTTATGTATGCAATGGTTTGTACAAGACCAGATATTGGCTATGCTGTAGGAGTTGTGAGCAGATTCCTATCAGACCCAAGAAAGGAGCATTGGGAAGCTGTTAAATGGATATTAAGATATCTAAGAGGAACTGCCAAAAGAAGCTTGTGTTTTGGCAATGAAAATCTAAAGCTCATTGGATATTCAGACTCAGATATGGCAGGAGATGTGGATTCAAGGAAGTCAACATCAGGTTATTTGATTACTTTTGTAGGGGAGCTGTTTCTTGGCAGTCAAAACTTCAAAAACGTGTGACATTGTCTACAGCTGAAGCGGAGTATGTATCAGTCACTGAAGGCTCAAAAGAGATGCTATGGATGAAGAACTTTCTAAGAGAATTGGGACATGATCAAGATGATTATGTGGTGAACTGTGATAATCAAAGTACAATTCATCTAACCAAGAATCTTATGTTCCATTCACGCTCAAAACATATTGACATCCGTTATCATTGGATACAAGAAGTGTTGGATAGAAAGGAATTAAAGATAGAGAAAATTCATACAGATTTGAATTGGTTTAACATGATGACTAAGTCAATGCCAACCAAGAAGATTGAAGATTGTTGCCAAGGTGCTGGTGTTGTGGTGCCTCCCAATTAAGTCAGGAAGGGGGAGATTTGTTGGAATTCCCTCCTTAATTGTGGTTCACAAGTCACAATGCTGGGAGATGAACATGTTGGGTTATTTTTGGGCTCCCAACTATGTGGACAAAAGTTCAATACTCTCAAGTCTGCTAGGTTTCTCTTTATAAGAGGAGAATGGGTTAGATTGAGAGACACAACATCAAAGTGAAGAAACCTTAAGAGAGTTAGGGTGTCCTTTTTGTATTTCTCTTTGAGAGAAAGAGAGAGATTTATACAGAGAGGTTTGTATACCATCCGAGAGGGTGAGATTCATTGAGATATCCTCAGAGATTGAGAGAAACACTTTGTAATACTACTTTTATAGTTGAAATCTTTTACTGGACTAGGTTCCGTGGTTTTTCTCGAGAGAATTCTGGTGTCATCTTTCCTATACTCTTTCAATTATTTTTTACGCTTTTACGTAGTTCACAAAAGAGAGAATAAGTATTGTTGTTTACCAATAAAAAGTTATTGCGATGGTAGATGTGCGATATCGGGCTGCTACGGCCATGGGAGACAAAGGGAGAGTGAGCGATCATTTGTAATTTCTTCTCAAGGATAATGTATAGAACTAAAACCATATTTCTTTATTTTTGCACAATGAATATTCTCGCAGGATATTGGCGGGAGGGTGACTAGCGGACGCAACATTGACGCAGAATGTCAGAAAAACCCAAAGAGCGAAACGAAGATGAACGAAAATGGAAAGTTCAAATGGTTTAAGTTGGTAAGGGGAAAATGCCCTTGCAAAACCGTGAAAAAAAAAACCATAAAATATTCAACTGTGATTTATTGATGATTTGACTGTTACTAAGAAAAATTATTTTTATATAAAATAATTTAACCTTGTTTTCTCTTCTGTTAGAAGGGAAATTTTTTATAAAAAATAATTTAACACAAAGTAATTAAAAATTGTTTAGATAGATTTTCTTATCAACACTCGTAGAAAAAATGTATGAAAAAGAATGAAATAATTTTTTTATTGGTTAAAATTGGTTTATATATAAATTAAAAATAAGTTTTAAAAAATTAATATAAAAAAACAATTTTAATAACTTAATTTATGAATAAACTAATTTTATCTTTTACAAAAAACTTATTTTCTTATTTTCTTTTTTTTTTCTTATAAGTGATTATGCAAAAAGTTTATTTAAATATATCCTTAAAACTTGTTTGCATAAATTTTTCTATAAATACTTGTAGAAAAAATAAAAAAATATTTTTATAAGTTAAAATAAGTTTATATATATGTTAATTTTTTCAAAAACTTTCTCATATTAAGTTTTTTTTTAAAATTTAACTGTATCTAAGCTAGTTTTTGTTTACGAAAAAGCTTATTTTATTTTTATTTTATATTTTATAATTGTTTATAAAGAAGTTTAATTACCTAAATAGGTTCTTAGGTTATATATTAATAAAAAAAAATTTATAAGTATCTATGAAAAAAAAAATCTAAAATTCATTCAACCTCTACCATAAGTTAAAATCAACTTATACACTTGAATAGAATCTCTTACATCTAAATTTTCCAAAAACTTATGGGGTTAAGTTGATTTTAATTTATGATAAAAGTCCAATCTATTTTACTTTTATTTTTTCATATATAATATTATTCAATAAAATCTTAATTAAATTAGGATTCAATTACTCAATGGATTCTGAAACTATTTAAAAATATTTAAGTTCCTAAATTAAAAAAAGGTTTGTAATTGAGTCCTCAAACAAAAAAAAAAGTAAGTTTTTAAGATTAAT
Organism: Mucuna pruriens; assembly: GCA_025330945.1. Lineage (NCBI taxonomy): Eukaryota > Viridiplantae > Streptophyta > Magnoliopsida > Fabales > Fabaceae > Mucuna > Mucuna pruriens. The sequence continues at coordinate 1,456,879 of JAENHJ010000520.1, forward strand.
TATGGCTTGAAACTATAAAAAAATGACCATTTTAAAAATCTTAATAACTCAATAAAAAATATATATATATATACATGATGAATGACTCAATTAAAAGAAAAATTGTTTACGAGCCTATTTAAAAATTCTTTTAAGGTTTATCCTTAAATTATTTACTCAAATGGTATTTAAATAAGTGTTTGAAGTTATTCCATAACCTTAAGGTTGGTGGTGAGCAATTACATGTACCGTGTGAAACTGTAACGATTCAAACTTATTAAATGCTATCTTACTTTCATTTAATAAGCCGTTGAGATTATAATGTAACTCACCTAACACAACTTGCTGAAAAGAAAAATATATTAAATGGGTCGTTCAAGAATGCATAATAAAAAATAATATATAAGGTGGAAATGGAAGGTGAGAAAGATCTCTTGGATCTGTTTGGTTTTGGCACCATAATTTGATTTATTGCAGATTGTGAATCAGTGAAATGGAAGCCACATCCAGAGGAGTAGTTCAAGAAGTACTGAGAAAAGATAACGACGAAAGATAACTTCTGATTGGACCGAAGTTGATGATCAGAGGATGAATGCAGAGGCTTTTGCATATCATTCAAGTATCATGTGGATCAAAGATTTTCTATGAGATTAGTAGTTGTAAAGCCGCCAAAGATGCTTAGAATCACTTGGGCTCGCGGTAGGGTTCTGAGTCAAAAGCCAAACCAGATATTGAGCAAGGTACATGTTTAAGTGCAACTTGCAATTCGCATATGTGGGGTAGTAAAAGATAATATTTTTCTTGACTATAGAGATCTGTACAGGGACGTGGAAAAAGGTAATTGAAAATATGCAGAATTATTCATCAAAGGGGAGAAGATTCTTGGCGAGGAACTGCTTGCTTCCGGTGAAATCCTTGTTCCTCGATCTGGCTGCTGATCGGGGACAGAAATGACTCTCTATTTCCACTCTAAAACTCCCACGCATGAAAGTGCTTAACAGACGACATTCCCGCAATCGAGTTTTGCTTCTTACACGATTTGGTGGTAAGTAAACCACACTCTAAAGATTTCTATTAAAAAGTTAAAGTCTATTTTATCTTTTAACAAAAAGATAATAAAGTCTATCTTTCAACAGAAAGATAAAAGAATTTATTTATTTAGCATAAAATAAAAATTTAAAAATAATAGATAATAGTAAGAAACCAATGACGGTAGATAAATAATCTTATTACATTGATATCCTTATCAAATAGATCAGTACTTGGATTAGCTGAATATTTCAGTTTCTATTACTCCCCGTTCAAGTTGGAGAATGAAGATAATAGACTCCTAACTTAGAAAGTAAATGATGAAACTATTTATGCTTTAATGTTTTTGTCAAAATGTTAGTTAGTTGTTGCTTGGTGAACAAGTATCCAGGGGTTAGTCTTCTAGCCTGTATGAGTTCCCAAACAAAGCAACAGCCCACTTCAATGGGCTTGGTATGCTCATGAAAAATAGGATATGTAGTTATATGAAGAGCTGACTCATTGTCAAAGAACAATGGTGTTGGATCATTGTAGGGCACTTGAAGGGTCAACAAATTTTGCAACCAAATTACTTCATTAGCTGCATGAGGCATAACTCTATATTCACATGACGAGTGCGGAACTATCATTTGCTTCTTGGTCTTCCAAGATATTGAGTTGGCTCCTAACTTCATAAGATAACCCGATATTGATATAGTTGGGCTAGAAGCCCAATATGAATCACAATACCCTTTTAGTTTCAAATAATCATGTTTGGACAGTAAAAGTCCTTGGCCCTAGAGAGGACTTTAAATAGCGAAGAACACGTATACCAGCCTCCTAGTGTGGTTGTTGTGGCTCTTGCATAAATTGACTCAATATATTAAATGAGTATGCAATCTATGGTCTGGTTATTCTGAGATAAATTAAACTACCAATAAGATGCCTTTATTGTGAGAGGTTTGGGTGTGACTCTCCCACTTCAGCAGATAAATTGTGATGTGATGTTGTTCCATTGGGAATCCACAAGATTTGCAATCCAACATTTCACATTCCTTCAAAATGCTTGTTGTGTACTTGTGTTGGTAAAGGAATAAGCATGTGTTCCCAAAGAAAGTTCAAGACCAGGGAAGTATTTAAGTTTTTCTAGATCTTTCATATGAAAACACTTACTAAGGTAATTCTTGAATCCATTACATGCATAAGCACCATTTCCATCTATGACTAAGTCATCAACATATACTAGGATAACAAGCAAAATAGGACCCATAGAGTAGGTGAACAAATTATGATATGCACTAGATTGTTTAAAATCATAGTGGATCAAGGCTGAGAAAGTTTTGCATCAATTACTAGATGCCTGCTTGAGGCCTTACAAGGACTTCCTTAGGAGACATACATGCTTCGAATTAGTCACCACATATCTAGGAGGGACAACCATATATACTTCTTCATTTAAGTCTCCATGAAGAAAAAACATTACTAACATCCATTTGGTGAAGTTCCTACTTCTTAACTACTTCTATTGTTTGTAAGGTTCAAACTATTGTCATCTTAGCCATAGGTGCAAAAGTCTTTGTGAAATCTCCCCCTTTAACTTGGGTGTAACCATTTGCTAGCAATCATGCTTTGTATTTGTCAATTTCTCCTTTAGTCTTGTATTTTATTTTATAAACTCATATGCAAGCTACTAATTTCTTTCCTTCTAGGAGTACTTCCAAAGTCCATGTGTTGTTTTCCTCTAAGGCCTTTATCTCTTGTGTCATAGCCTCACACCATTTGGGATGTTTCATAGCATATGAGAAAGTTTTGGACTTATCATGGGACATGATGGCCAATAGGAAAGAATTGTGGGATGGAAAAAAAGGCTTACCTTGAGATACTTTATGGGTTGTCTGATTCGAGGATCTAGTGATCTTGTACTTTTGTTTTCATTGATAAGTTGTTCATTACTACACAACGCAAAACAAATTCTAAAGGTATATCATCGTGACAATTGGTGTTATCGCTTGGTGTAGTAGCCTATTCATCAACTAATCTAGTATCTTTGTTGCTAAATACTAGACAATTCTCTTCATGTATTGGAATAACGTCTGGAAAAATGGTGAAAGAACTGCCCTCCTTATGTTGGCTATATGGAAACATATTTTTATAAAACCTCACATCTCTTAATACTAAGAAATCTTGAGTGCATGGATTATACACTTGCCAACCCTTTTGACCTTGGGGATACCCAACAAAAATGAACTGGTGTCCTTACAGCAAACTTATCACCAAGTTTTGTTGGTATTTTCACATAACAAAGGAAACTAAACACTCAAATGTTCATAGGATGGGGGCTTTCTGTACAACATATCATAAGGTGACCTCATTGTTGGCTATGGTTGGAGTTTGATTTATGAGGTGAACTGCTATCAAGGTGTACTCCCCCAAAGAGACAAAGATAGGCTAGCTTGAAATCTAAGTGCACAAGCAACATCAAGTATATGATGGTGTTTGCATTCAATTCGCCTGTTTTGTTGTGGAGTGTTAACACATGGGGTCTTATGGAGTATTCCCCTGTTATGGAAAATGGTTTTGAGTTGTGAGTTTACAAACCCAATCCCATTGTCACTTCACATAAATATACTTTAGCTTCAAATTGTGTTTTTACCATTTTACAAAAGTTAATAACATGTCCTGTTGTTTTAGATTTCTCTCTTACTAGATAAACCTATACAACTCTTGAATAATCATCAATAATAGTTTAGAAGTAATAAGAACCATTTTATGATTGTGTTATCTTCCTTATAAATCATAATGAATCAATTAAAAAATCTTACTTGCTTTATTGCTGCTTAAAGGAAAAGGAGCCATATATTGTTTGGAGCGGTGATATATGTCACAACATTCCACTTTATTTTCATCAAAAGAAAAATCAATATAACTAGAAAGCTTTGACATATTTCTCTTGGAAGGATGACCCATTCTCGCATGTCAAAGAATACTTTATCTTATAAGCAAGTTGCTAATGATGCTCCCTTTTTATTGCTTTGAAAATGTACACCCCATCACATAACTCACCTGATCCAATCCTCCTCCTCCTAGTTATATCTTGTATCACACAATTATTAGTAGAATAAGTCACTGAGCAATCATGTCATTAGTTAACTTATGAATAGAAATCAAATTATAACTAAATTAAAGGACAAGGACGACATCTAATAATTTGATGTTATTGTCAAGTATCACTGTTCCTTTTCATTTGACTGCAACTACATCTCCAATTGATATTAGGATGTGCAATGGCTCCTCAATATCACAAATGTCCTTAAGAAGGTGGTAAAGTGGAGTCATATGGTGGAAGGCCCCACTACTTAGCACTCAATTTTGTGCACCAAGGATTGATTCATTACTAAGCATATGCTCATCGTGTGCTTTTTTCATGTGTGATCCATGGAGAGCAAGGTTATTTGCACTTTCCTCTTGTTCTACCTTGTGGTTGCTATTTTCCCATGTTAGGCATACTCCCCCTTAAGTTGTTGGCTTTGTGTTTCGATTTGTCCTCCTTGCGTCCCAGTGAGATGGATAACCCACTATCTCAAAGAACCTGGAATTTTCATGGCCAATCTTCCCATAATGATCATATTTTGGCCTTACTCCATCTCTATTCTTGTATTTGTTTGAGTGAAAGGTTGCTCCAACTCAAGTCTAAGATGTCTACTTTTTTTTGTCATAAGTCGTGTTTCACCCTTAAGATGTGATTAAAAATACGTCTAAGGAAAGGTAAAGGATTTATGTTAAAGATCAACTTTTTCACATTGGTGTATAGATAGCCATCGAGTCCACCAAGAAAGAGATGAACACAATGACCTTCTTTTCTTCGTGTTAGCTCCTTGGACGCACCACAAGTGCACTCAAGCAATGGTTGTAGCTCACTTAATTTGTGAACAAGACTTTTGAACTTCATATTGTACATAGTCATAGTCGTTCTCAATTCATGTAGTATCAAACACATGGCACACTATAATTGGTGGATGCAAGGCACATTGGTTTGAGAAAAACACTCCTCAAGATCAAGCCACACGTTTTTTGCTGTTGTTGCATGTGAAATGCTCCCATGCAAAGAAGGGTCTGTTGAATTGATAATTCATGCTATGACCATGCAATGTTGAATTTATAATCATTGTATTATGCCAATGTTTGAAGGGTTTCTTGATTGTCCCATCAATTAATCCCAACTTTATCTTTTTCCGTAAAGCGGTCTTCATGGATCTAGCTCAATTGAGATATTTTTCTCCTTTAAATGGTGTTTCCATGGAAGAGTTTCAAGATTGTCTAACCCACTCAAGTAATAGGGCAATGAGGTTGTGATGGATCACTACACCATTTGCTTATCATCTTCAAAGGTACCTTTCATCTTCGTGCCCTTACAATTGTGCACTAATATCATAATAAAATATGATTGAGAATAAAATTATTCTTATTATTTAAACGTGTATTATGTGTTACATATATAGACGTAAGGTGCAGCAACGATTCCTAAAAGAAAGTTAAAGTCTATCCTATCCTTTAATAAAAAAATAATAAAGTTTATCTATTTCAACAAAATGATAAAATAATCTATATGTTTAACACAAAATAGAAATTCAAAGTAATAGATAACAATAGGAACCAACAACAATAGATAATATCCAATTATAAAAGTGTATACAAAATCACTCACTTACACATTCTCATCTAATACTGAATTTTACTTGAATCTTCCTAAGCAATGCATGAAAGTTGACAACAAAAACAAATAATATTAGTGATGAGAACAATGTATAAAAAGATAAAAGATAAATGATTGAATCATAGTAGACCCGAAACATTTTAGTTTCTTTGTCTTTATCACATGTATTGCAATTTTGATAGTTTTGTTATTAAATTTGATTCTATAATTAACACAAAGATGATACCTTTCAACAAATCTATCCCTCATTAGTATATTCATCCAATTTTTTAAATTATGTCCATTGTGACGACATGTTACTTGTTAGTAGCATTGACTGGTTGTGATATGAGCATTTCTAGCATAATGAGACACTCAATTATCTTTTTCAAAACTTGGTCATAAGTGAAAATAATCTTATAAAGATAAGTTCACAATGCAATCATATTCTAAAATAGCATGCATGCGAACTCGATACCTTGCATTTTTAACATAATATGGGGTGGAAATGGAGAAAAGAAGTGTTTGTTTATTGTAAAACGGAATTGGAATAGCAGAAAGGATTTGTGTTTTGAGATAAATTTAGAATTGACTGAAAGGTGGGGTTCGGTCACAAAATTGAAAAAAAAAATGAAATGTTATAATTTGTTTTGTATTCCTTAATTTCATTCATTACTTTTAGTAAAACCAAACTACAATTTATTTGAATCTCATATTTTATTCTTAAAATATGTAAAAATATAATGGAAATCATATGTTATGTTTCATCTAAATCAAACAGGTTTAATAAACTTTATCTAAGACCTGAAAAAAAACATTTAACACATGTTAAATTGCAACCTGTCTGCCAATATTTACAAAGACACTTATATTATTAAAAAATTCTTTCAACATATTCTTTAGTACACTATTTTTTATTAACTAAAATTTATTAAAATTATAAATTTTTAATGAGTCCCACTTCATATTTAATATTTTTTTAATTTATAATAAATTTCAGTTTATAAGAAAAGTATTAAAAGATTTACGTGCTTAATACTCTTCTTATTCACCATAAAAAGTATTAAAAATAAACTCTTGTGGTTTTTGTAAAATTTATGTTAAAAACAGAGATAACTATGAGTTTTTTTTTTTAGAAGGGAGAAAGCAAGGTTTTACATGTTATCAAAACTTGGAGGAGTTGTGCATATAAAAATTGAAACATAACAAAAAATTAAGATTAATCAGATTCTGACAGAAATTAACTCACATAACATTCTATATATATGTAGGGTACTTGGCCGCATTAATTTTTAGGAAAATAAGAATAGTAAATGGAAGGCGGTGCCTAACATTGTTGGGATTCTTATACCTTGGCTTGTATATCAGGGATATTTACTTTTCCGGGGTAAAAAATTTCTTATTAAAAAAATTCTGCTGGGATTTTTAGACACTAACGGTATCTGTTACCGTTAGTGTCTACATAAAACATTTTGTATGATTAATTCACAATTTAGAAGTTGAAAACTATTATCTATTTCACTCGTCTCATAATAGTAATATAATGTTATCCATAAAACAAAAAAAAACTCCACATTTGAGCAAAAGTTCCACGCATGCTAAAATAGACTCAATAAACAAGCGGCTAAAAAAAAAAAAAAAACAAACTCGCTGAATAAATTTACAAAATAGAACTAGTCAATACTACGAGAAATTTCTTGATTTCTACGGGAGGAAGCACTTTATCTTCTTAGAAGAGAATTATCATCAAATGTAGCCGAGAATTCGGCGTGCGCGCATCATCACCTTCGCCCTTGAGCGCGCGCATTATCATCAAATCCTCTTTTGAGAGATATTTGCAGCCAGGACAGTCCTCCAACCTTAGCTTAAGAAGGCATGTAAATGGGATGGAAGTGAGCCAACTACAAAGGCTTGGACCTTGGTAGCCAGGTTAGAATGGGGCTCAAGGCAATTCAGAACCAGATGCTGGTCCTTTTTCTCCTTATCATTCCAACTTAGTGTCAGGCTTTGAAGGTATTAGTTCTTTTTCAAGTACTTAGTTTCCCTATTTCCAACTACCCAGTCCAGATGCAAAATTTCCAAGTGTCCTCTCAAATTATTGAGCATTGCGAGTTCCACGAGGCTTCACAAAAGTGGACAATGTCTGTAGAGCACTTATCTTGCTCATTTCACGATCAGTAAAACCCAGGCATCCTTCCAAATCAAGATGCTTGAGTTGAGCTAGATTCTTAAAGTCCTTTGGCAATTTTTTGAGATTTTTACAATCATACAATTTCAACGTCTCCAACTTCGTCAGCTTGGTGATGGAACTAGGGAGCTCCTTCATAACATTCTCGGACAGATCCAGATACTTTAAGTCCTTCAACTCCTCAATAGAGCTTGGCACCTCTTCGATATTTAATTTGCGGAGATCCAACACCTTGAGCTTCTTAAAGTTCATGAAGATATCTTTAAGAACCTTTGCGCTCATCTTCAGCTTCAGCGGCAGATCCAAATGTGGATCTGCCCGGAGGAAAAGAATGCTTGTCAGTTGTTTTGCCTTGTTAAGGGGAGCTGGAATTCCCTCATCAAAGCCTAAGCTCAAATCAAATGAGGCTCGCAGGACGTGCTGGTGAACCTTGTCCCCGTTTAGATCCACGTTGATGTTCTCCCTATCGGCGAGGAATCTTGCTATGTCGTGCATTAGCGGGTGCATTTTGCAGCTTTTTACTTCGCCAAACTTGTCTTCCGTCACGTCTTGGAATATAGATCTCTCAACCAAGTTCCTCAAATACCCACGACCAATTACTTCTGGACTTAGGTTTGAAGAACTGAGAAATCCTTCGGCCATCCAGAGATGAATTAATCTCTCAGCATCAAACTCGTAACGTCGAGGAAACAAGGAACAATAAGTGAACCATAAGTGAGTGAGCACCTCGTCGTAATAATAGGAGTATATTAGTTCCTCCGTCAATTCGGTAAATTGGGAACGAGGAGGAGGAGAGTGTTGCCATTTTGCCATGGTCATTATCGCTTGAGGGACGCCGTAACACTTCGCAAGCATTGGTTTGCTCGAATCATCAGCTTTATCTTGTCCAAGAGTTTTCTTAAACAGAGACACACTTTCAATTTCATTAAGTGCCGGCAAAGCATTTAACTTAACCGGGCTAGCAGCAATGTTCCTGGGTACAAGACAGCTACGTGCAGTTATGATTATAGCCGTAAGACAGAGACCAGCCTTCTTTAACTTGTCCTGCAACGCCTTCACATGTTGGTCTCCAATCTCAAGTCTCCAATCATCCAGAATTATAATTCTGTTGGTAGAATTTGTAGTATCATCAATGACCCGTTTGGCAATGGAGTCTGCGTCAAAGGTGTTGTAGTTTGTACAAATAACCCTAGTGGGGAAGCCAACATGGTTTTGCACTTCCCGATCCTGGCAGACGTGGCTGGCAAGTTTAGTCTTTCCAATTCCTGCAAGCCCCGCAATGATAATCACAGGGACACGACGTGCTCCATCTCTGCTCCTGCTCACCGACGTGAGTTGATCTATAATATCCTCCTTTTCCTTTTTTCTCCCAACCAATTCCAAACCTTCCTCAGCTATACCCACCAATGCCTCCCTCGTCCCGTTCAAATATTCTGCCTTGCGTGCAATGCGTTCAAGGTCCTCTATCGCTTTCATTTTTAGAGTGTTGAGGGGAATCTGAGAAGAACTGCCTTTGGAGAAAAAGCGCATGGAGGCCTTCTTGGAGGAGGATTCAGTGTCCAACTTCTCCAGGCCCGTCAGCACATTGCCAAGCTGTTGCTTCAAAATAGCTGTGGCTTTCACATCGCATTCTTTTATCATATCAAAAAGATTCTTACTATTTTCATCATTGACAATTTCCTCTATCTTTTGGAGGATTTGTTCAAAGGTTTTGGGGGCAGCAGATGCCTCCATTGATTCAAGATACAAAGCAGAAACTGAGAGATTTAGGATTCAAGATTAAGGAGAGCGGGGTACAACCCTTCACTTCAAGTTTGCATTTTATAGCAACTTCAACCCCATTTTCTACTATGAAAGATAAATTTGTAAATTGTTTTCACGGTGAGAAGTAACAAAGAAATAGAAAAAAAAAAATATAGTGTGTCGCCACCTAAATCACGATGGGACAAAAATCGTGGGATAGAATGACCTTCACATGTTTACTTGTTGTTTTTCAATGAAATTTAATTTACAGAGGAAGACATATATACAGGGTTTAGGTGTTTTAGGATGAATAACTAGACAAGAGTGTGTCTCTTGTTCCTACTTACCTCTTTTCAGTCAGAGGAATAAAAGTTCACATAGTTCTGGACATGTGATAAAGTGTGGGAAGAGTAGACTATCCATTAGGCGTCCACTAGGGGGTGGCTTGATAACATAAAAAAAATGGACTATCCATTAGGTGTCCTGACACATAATAACTTTAGAAGAGAAGTGTGAACTATCCATTAGGCGTTCAAACCTTGAATGACTTTAAGAGAGAAGTGTGGACTATCCATTAGGCGTCCAAACCTTGAATGACTTTAAAAGAGAAGTGTAGACTATCCATTAGGCGTCCTGACACAAAATGACTTTAAAAGAGAAGTGTGAACTATCCATTAGGCGTTTAGACAACTTTAAAAAGCTTATGGATAAATGACAAGATGCTTTGATAACGAATGTTAGACATAGATTGAGACTGACTAGGTGTTGGATGCAGTTGGATGCAGAGACCAACTCGACTAACCAAATCAACAGCGACACGGCCTTAGACTATGTAGAGTCGGGACTGGTCTAAAACCGTCCAAGTGAGAGGTTTATTTTCTGAGACTATATACAAAAAAGAGGACTGAGACCGACTCAGTCCAAACTAATCTCAACTTTAAGAGAGAGTATGCTTTCCTTTTAGAGCTTTGGAAGACTTACATGGTCTTTAGAGGTTCTAATGTCACTTCTACTTTTGGCCTTGGTTTGCTCCTTCTGCCAAAAACCAGTAGTAGCTACAGCTCGTATGCAGACTCTTTTCTTCTCTTCTTCAAGAAATTCTCTTTCTTCTTAGAATTCTCGTTCTCTGAACTGTTTGACCTCTCTTTCTTACCAAACTCTTGATCTAAAATTTTTCCACTTCTCTTTCTTATCCAAAGATTATCGACCCTTTGTTCTTCGTTGTGCAGCCTTTTATAGGCTATGCCTGATGTCATGAGTGTGTCAAATTTAGTCATGTGGATTGATCTCAACCCCCTGATCCAAGTGGTTAGCATCACCAATCCCTAAGTTTATACACTTTGAAACCTGTGTCAGGTCGTAGCACGTTCTCTTCAGATCGTGGCACGTCCCCGATAACCACTTCAATGATAGTTGATTTGTGCATATTCCTGTCCCTTGGTGCTGACGTGGTCGGATCAAGAGATCCACATCCTTGGGATGCGTGGGAATCTTCTCCCCTTTTGCTTAGCTGGTCATGAGTCCTTGTCCCCTTTGCTGACTTGGCCAGATCCTATGGTTCCATATCAGTCTAATTGAATCTGACGATCCCTACTCTTTTGGGATGCATAGGATATTGTCTCTTTCTGCTGACTTGGCCTGTTTCGAGTAGTCCTTTGCTGACCTAGATGGATCCACGGGCTTTTCTGCATGAGGTGTGTGGATTTTGGGCTATCCTTACTTATTGGGCTAAATCTGGACCTCTCTTACTTGGCCAGACAAATTTGGAGTCCCACAGTTGCCCCCTCTTAATTTATGTCTGCTTGAAGAAGATGTTTGTATCTTCTTGAGTGAGCATGAATAAAGACTCTTTGAGAGTCTTGCAGAATGGGTCAATCTCGACATGGGACCGGTTTGACGCGTGACCGTCTTGATGATGTCACTTCTTTTGACTTACACGAGTGTGAATGAGGGGAACTATCCATTGGGTGTCCATGGGAGAAAGCTGAACTTTCTTTTGTGTGTCAGGACCTAGATGACTTTTAAAAACTGGACTATCCTTTAGGCATCCTTGAGGGGAGGTTTGAATCTCAACTTCGTTCCAGTAGGGACACATGTGGAATGACTTTAACAGAGAAGTGAAAAAATAACATCAAAAATAAATTACAAGTATATAAATAAATTATATTATAGATAAGTTCACTACAGGTGATCTAGAAAAAATTATAAATCAACTCACTACAAGTTATCTTCAAAATAATTAATATTATTTTAAAAATTAAAAATATGTTTATTAGAGGTGATCTTCAAAAACTCTAATATTTATAAGCTTCAAGGGATAAGCATTGTGTGTTTTTTAGCCTTCCTTTATCTTTTATCCTTCACTACGAGAAAAGTGTTATTGGGCACAACAAATATCTCTCACCAATTAGTTATATTGAATTCGTGCAATAGAGGATAAAGTTTAGTTTTTATTTAGAAAATATGTTTTTTTTTTTTTTTTTGCAATAAGGCATCCTTTTGACGTAGTAAATGATTCAGAGAGCATTGATGTTTTTTCAAAACTTCTATGATACGCCTTGATACTCATAAGATGTTAGAATCTTTATTTAATTTGGCTAGATTGTTTTAAATGCTAAGAGTAACACCTGACACCCTCGCAAAGGAAGACAATATTCTTATTGCACTTATGGTCAACATTAGAAACACTTTATGGGTATCAACACTCATTTCAACGCCACGACATGCAAATTGAGCCACCACTATAGTGTTGAAAGCACTATGTTAGGATTGATTTGCCAAGTTTTTCCAAATATTTTAGTTTTAGCGTTGGAAATGTTTAGTCTCGTGTCCAACGGTGGCGATGAAAATATATAATGTATTGTAACTGATTATGTTATGTGTACGAATCTCCTCTAGCCACTATAAAAGACATATTGTAAGGCCTATCAAGTAGAATGCATTGGGAGATCAATTATATTATTTGTTTTGTACATATATATAAGTTTGTAAATTTTTAATTAAAAGTAAATTAAGTTAATTGTAATACTAACGAAAGAATATTATTATCTTTGTGGTTCAATTTGTTTGGAAGCCTTAAAACATACTTGATAAGGTGATTAACTATTTATAAAATCTTTAAAGTTGTTTGGATACTAATGTTATTATTCATGGCATCCTACTAAACCCTCAACAAATTACACAAAATCGATTTGCGAGGATAAATGGATGTACATTGACCTTACCAATTGTATGGTTTCAACATGTCAATTTTGCTTTTGAAGAGCATTTGCAAACCTTGATCTGGTGGGCCTACACAAGGTCATCACAATTGATATAATTATACATAAAAATAATTCAGACAGCAGAAACGGTCGCTATTTTATCATAATCGGCTGCTAAATCTTTTAACAACCGATTTGAAGTAGTTTAGCGACCGACTATTTTTGCTTATTTACTATTGAATTTTGTGGTTACTGATTTGCAACTGAGATTTTTAGTTGCTAACGACGTGACATGGTCGTTGACATCTTAGAAAAAATTTAAAAATAAAAAAAATCATTAAAAATAGAAATTTTAAAAAATAAATTAAATTACAATTTTCGATCTCTTAAAAGATTAAATAAAAAAATAATAATTTAATTATTTTTTCAATTGCTAAAACAGTCGCTAAAAAATAGAAATTTAAAAATAAAAATAAAATTAGAATTTTTGGTCGCTAAAAAAAGAAATTCAAAAAATAAAAATTAAATTACATTTTTTAGTCGATAAAAACATAAACTTAAAAATAGAAATTATTTTTTTAGTCGCTATTTCGATCTCTAAAAAAAGATAAATTAAAAAAAATTAATTTTTTCAAATGCTAAAATGGTCACTAAAATACATAAATTTAAAAGATTGAAATTAATTAATTTTTTGGTCACTAAATTTTGTAATTTCTTTTAATACATATTTATAATGTGTAATTTATAATTTTAACTTGTCAAATAATTATAAATAATCAAATGCTTAATTAAACTATAAATAACAAAAGATAAATAAATTCTAAAAATATTATACAAATAATTACAATGAATAATTATATATAAAACTATAACCAACTAAAAGTACCAACAAAAATATAATATTACAATAAGGAATTGTTGATTCTAAGGTTGAGATATGAATCATAAAAGTGGGAGAGTTTATTGTTGTCAAAGCTCTCCCATGAACACTACAACCTTTGTCCAAGTTAGATGGTTTACGACCATCACTTTACCTCTGGTTGTCATTTATATGTAAAAATTGTTACATATATGACATTTAACAACAAACATAAACAAATTTAAATATTAGATTTTTAGTAAAATAGAAAGTAACCAAACTTGTAAGAAAAATGTGTCACTTATCACTTCTAAACCAAAATGTGTCACCTATCTTTCCCCTCATAATCACTATAAGTAATTATTACAAACAACAATCATACAAATATAGAAAAGAATTGACACAAGAAATGTAGTTGAGATTAATGTATCAATTATCTAAGATGTACCTGTATCATTAAAATTACTCTCAATTTCACCCTCACTTGATATGTATGCATCATTGTTTTGTTCATCCAAGTTTGGTTGATCTAATAATTGTATATCCCAACTATAAACAAGTTATCGATAGTTATCTAATAAAAGAATGTACAAAAGAAGAAATGGATTAAAGATATCATACATTTCATTTCATTTCATTTTGAGGTATATAAGCAAAAGAAAGAGAGAGATAGAAAGAAAAATATAAAGGAGAAAAGATAATACATACGATAAATAATGTCATGAAAAATAAATAAATAAATAAAAAGAAAACATGATGAGGAAGAGATGGAAGAAAATTAAGGGCTTATTTACTTTAAGAAAATGTTTTATTTTTTCACTATTGATTACAAAATTACTAGCTTGTTTTCAATATGTTTCCTATTTCCATTATTTGTACGACAAAGTAAAAAAAAGTTATTTCTATTATTTAATATAAAAATCTTTGAAAACAAAAAATAGATTAGAAATAAGATGACAATTTTGTAATTAAAAGTAAAATAAAAAATAAAAAATACAAATATAAAATATTTTCTCAAAATAAACAAACCATAGATGAGAATGTTTAGTATTTTTCATATATATACGCGACACCCTTCACCCCGCTAGTGTTTATTCTTAATAAAAGAAAATACAAAAAATCAAAAGATCTCATTCTTCCAAAAAGATTAAGAATTTGCATTCATAACAATGCTAAAACTAAAACAAATCCAAGTCAATGACCCTTTAAAGACTATATATGTCAAAATTAAGTAAACATCAATAAAACTAAATCTTTATAACCCTTTCTCGATATCACAACCTATCAAAGCATCCAAAACAAAAGATAAACAAAACTATAAGGCATAAGGAGACTAGTTTTCATACTTCCACTCTTCATCACTTGTAAGTGGCGTTCAACTTAAACACAAATAACATATAAACACAGAGGAATGAGAATACACCTCACTGTTATGCAAGAGTACCTCGACAAGGCCAAGTAGACCACGCAACATATACAATATATAACAACAAAGACACACTCACAAGTAGCACAAGATATAATCACAATGTGTATGCCATGATAGAGATGCACTTTGTCTTCTAACTTCATATGCATGATAGAGACGCATTATTGCAAGTCAAAATAGTGGGTAATTATTTTCAACCATTATTGGTTAGTCATACTATCTAGCATGAAATCCTCTAGTAGCATGTCAAAATCTACTCCACCTGCATTGTATGTTCCAGCTCGTGGATCAACCATAGCCATTAAGGTTTCCATATTGAGTAGTTGTTAAGACTTTGACAAGTGTACCAAGTTGTGCAAGTAATCAATAATGAGTAAAGTATCGTTCCCGCGAGGACTTGCGTAATACTAAGAATATGTCTTTCAATTCAAATGATGTTTGTATTGAGTAATTTAAAAACAAAGTATTTTAGGAAATCCTTTTTAGTATTTTCTCATAAACATTCAAATGGGGAAAATTGATTTTTATAAAGATAATAAAATAAGTTGAGGTTAGACTTCACTAAATCATCATCACATGCACTATCAAATCAACATATTCAATTTTATATGTTAAATATTAACATCAATCCACAAAAATACACTAACCCTAATTCCTTAGGTAGAAAGAGCCTAAGCTTCTTAGTTAACTTGTGATTCATCTTAAGTTTATTAAGTTACTTGCATGAAGAGAAAGGACCCTCAAGATGACCAACAAACCCAACTTTGTTCCTAGTAACTAAGTTTATTGGTTGCCTTGTTTTCAGTTCAAAGTGGAGAAAGTATTTTCCAATCACAAACCCACTAAAAATTAAGTTAACCCAAAACAAAGAAACAAAGAATTTATATAGGATAAATTTAGTATATATATATATATACTACATAAGTGCTCAAAATAGATACATGGAGATGAGATTTGATTACATCTAATCCCAACTAAGGAAAATCTAGCTACTCATGGACATGGGTAGAGCAAAGATTCATGAAGAAATGGGAGAAAATGATGAAGTTGTCATGGGAGAGCCATCATTTTCATTTCTACATTTGAAGCTATCTTTGTATTCTCCAATGTTATGTTTTTATATTGTAAAGTTCTTTTTTGTCATCTTTGGGAATGTGTCATGTCATGATCTTTTGCCCAACTAAAGGGGTCTTCTCATTGGACTAATTTTCGCAAAAAGGTTTCCAATGGTCATCTTCTCACTAGTCGAAAGCTAAGTGTCATTGGGCGAAAGGAAACCCCAACCCCTAATACTTCTTCAGCATTGGGCGAAGTTGAATCAGGCTCATTGTAGCTCACATCTTGCTAGGCAATAGGGTTTTTTTGTTGAGCGAATCAAAAGCATACTTCTATTGCTAAGGATTTGTTGGGTTGGACTCAAACACCCTCTTTGTTTGCTATACTCGTTGGGAAATTATAACTCCCCATTGAGTGAGAGAAGTAACAAGGCAGGTCTTCTTTAGATGAGTCACTCATTGAACAAGCGACAACTCTCACTAAGTGAGAGTCTAACTTAGCTTTGTGCATGAGATCTTCCATCAATTCATCATTTCGTGCAAAAAAATCATATTGAAATAAATTAAAATTCCTAAATATTAAATAATTATTCCTAGTGTTATAACCTAACAATCTAAATACAAAATGATATTAATCATAGTTTTAAGCCTAGGAAAAAAATCTAAATTGCCCAAATTCTATATGTTCAAGAATATATAATTGGAAATTATTAGGAGCCTCCAATAGGTCTAGTGACCTTACCACTTGGCTCGTATCTACTTTTCCTCACAACCATTTTACTATATGATGCATGTCACATAGTCGTTTTCTTAGTACTAGTGCGGATACCTCATTTTCTCCGATTGTGATGTGGGTCCCTCCTTGTCAGTCCAGCTTGACAAAAGACAACCAAGAACGCTTAAACCAGAAAAGGAGAAACAAAAGGAAAGAAGACAGATGAGCATATTGATTATTCTTGTTGAATAAGGAAAGATGATGATAACTAAGTAAAAGAGGCTGAGGAAGCAACCTTCATGTCACTATCCTTCAGGTCTAAGCCGATATGAACAACGTTGACACCAGGAAAATCCTAGAAGTGCCATCTGACAAATCGAAATGGGACATTTCATCTCGTAGGTTGTGTGGGTCCTTGTTCGTTTGTTCGAACTCAACAGAATACGAAGCAGAGGTGCTTATGCTACCAAAGGAGGAGCAAAAGGGGAACAATAGGGAGCCTTAGGCCGATTATCCTTGCTAAAAAGGGGAAAGCAAAAGACATGTTGAAAGGAGAGTAAAAAGATGACCTCCATACCTCTGCATTCCCCCCAGGTCTACGCGGAATTGACATACGTTGACGCCATGGTAAACCCCAGGTCTGTCACCCTACAGCATGGCAAGATACTCCACCATTGGGTCAACTCAAGCCTAGGATGATCACTAAATGCAAATGAGAGAAGTAAACCCCTCAAGACACCATGTCATTTAATAAGTTTAGGAAATGATCCTTCGCATTAATATGGAGGATCTCCCTCAAGATTTTTGTAATGATAACCTGAGTGTGGAGTAGCCAATAAAATGGCCAAGAAGTTCAGAGGGATGGGGTCGAACCTTTGAGAGCAAAAACAGAATCGAGTTGTCTAAAGAACTCCGAGTTAGAAAGAAAATCTGAGAGTGGAGAGAACTTGGAGTTAGAAAGCTATTGAGCTAGGAGGTGAATAAGCATTACTCTTGCCAACCAAAGGGAGGACAATTCCAAGGGAGAGTGAGTTCTAGCCTAGACGCTAGTGGAAAGTTCAGTGCCACATTTCTGACCTAGATGTCAGTGAAAAATTCAGTGTCCCTTTCTAGCCTAGACGCCAATGGAAAATTCAGTGCCATATTTCTGACCTGGATGCCAATGAAAAATCCAGTGTCTCATTCTAGCCTGGACACTAGTAGAAAGTCCAGTGCCACATTTTTGACCTAGATGCCAGTGAAAAATCCAGTGTCTCTCTCTCTAGCCTGGACGGTAGTGGAAAGTCCAGTGCCACATTTCTGACCGGGATGCCAATGGAAAATCTAGTGTCTCTTTCTAGCCTAGACGCCAGTGAAAAGTCTAGTGCCATATTTTTTACCTGAATTCCAGTAGAAAATCCAGTGTCCCTTTCTAGCCTGGATGCCAGTGGAAAGTCCAGTACCACATTTTTTACCTGGATACCAGTGAAAAATACAATGTCTCATTCTAGCCTGAACGCCAACGGAAAGTCCAGTGCCACATTTCTGACCTAGACGCCAATGGAAAGTCCAGTGCCACATTTCTGACCTAGATGCCAGTGGAAAATCCAGTATCTCTGTCTAGCCTGGACGCTAGTGGAAAGTCCAGTGCCACATTTCTGATCTGGATGCTAGTGAAAAATCTAGTGTCTCTTTTTGACCTAGATGTCAGTGGAAAATCCAGTGTCTCTTTCTAGCTTGGACACCAGTGGAAAGTCTAGTGTCACATTTCTAACCTGGATGCCAATAGACAATCCAATGTCTCTTTCTAACCTGGATGCCAGTGAAAAATTCAATGTCTAATTCTAGCCTGGATGCCAGTGGAAAGTCCAGTACTACATTTCTGACCTGGTTGCCAGTAGAAAATCCAATGTCTCTTTCTAGCCTGGACGCTAGTGGAAAGTCCAGTGCCACATTTTTTACCTGGATGCTAGTGAAAAATCCAGTGTCTCTTTCTAGCCTGGACGCTAGTGGAAAGTCCAGTGCCACATTTCTGACATGGATGATAGTGGAAAATCCAGTGTCTCTTTCTAGCCTGGACGCTAGTGGAAAGTCCAGTGCCACATTTCTGACCTGGATGCCAATGGAAAATCCAGTGTCCCTTTCTAGCCTGAATGCCAATCGAAAGTCCAGTGCCACATTTCTAACTTGGATGCCAGTGGAAAATCCAGTGTCCCTTTCTAGCCTGGACACTAGTGGAATGTCCAGTGCGACATTTCTGACCTAGATGCCAGTGGAAAATCCAGTGTCCCTTTCTAGCCTTGACGCCAATGGAAAGTCCAGTGCCATATTTCTGACCTGGATGCTAGTAGAAAATTCAGTGTCTCTTTGTAGCCTAGACGCTAGTGGAACGTCTAGTGCCACATTTCTAACCTGGATGCCAGTAGAAAATCCAATGTCTCTATCTAGCTTGGACGCCAAAGGAAAGTCCAGTGTCACATTTCTAACTTGGATGCTAGTGAAAAACCAATGTCTCATTCTAGCCTAGATGCTAAAGGAAAGTCCAATGCCACATTTCTAACCTAGATGGTAGTGGAAAATTCAGTGTCTCATTCTTGCCTGAATGCCAAAGGAAAGTTCAGTACCACATTCTAACCTGGATGCGAGTGGATAATCGAGTGTCTCATTCTAGCCTGGATGCCAAAGGATAGTCCAATGTCAGGTATATGTTCATCGTTGCATCATACCTTCTTGAGTCTTTATTTATGCTCATCCAGGAAGACTCACACTCTCTCCCCTGGATGAACACAAATAAAGAGGGGGCAACTGTTGCACCCCAAAACTGTCCGAGACTGAGTCTTCCCGGGACCCACCTAGACCCACCTATAAGAGAAGATCATGGACGGTAGTTCCAACAAACTCGGCGCCTACCAAGAGAGAATTAGGAGAGAATCATGGGAGGAGTGTAGGGGATAAGATTTTGGATATTAGATCCTAAAACTAAGGATAGAATCGTGGGATATGAAGGCAACTACCAACCTAATCCGAAGCCTATAAAAAGCCTTAAAACGAAGAGTTGTGGGGAGGAATTTTTCCGAGCAGAAACTCTAGAAAATTGAGAGCTGAAACTCTGAAAAATTGAGAGAAGAAACTTTGGGAAATTGAGAGCAGAAACTCTAGAGAGAGCAAAAACTCTGGAATGCTATGAAAAGGAAAGTCGATGACATCACGACACAAGCCAGACGAAAATCAAAACGAGCCGAAAGTACTAGACAAAGGGAAGAAGACACCAGACTCCTCTGGATATCAGGTTAGTAAGTAAATGCATAAATATTTCCCTTGGATGAAGCCTTAGGTAGCCCCTTCCCTCTCTACGAAACCAAAGCCAAATCTTCCAACCCCCTTTCTCCCAAGCCTCCCTCTTGCCAAGGCCGAATTCACCTCGCCCTCCCTTGGCCAGGATGAAACGGTCTCACCGTGACATCCTCCATCACTAGGACCGAGTTCATCTCAGCCTCATGTGGGGCAACCATCCTCTTGAAAATTTCTCTCACCAAGGCCAAATTCATCTCGGCCTAAACACAGCCAAGTTGGTATTGATCGGCTTCACCCTTTCTTGACTAGTAACCCCACCAGAACTACGTTGACTTTGATTCCTCTAACCCCACTAGAACCACAGGAGACGCACTCTTATCAAGTCTTAAATCCCAAAACCCTAGAATAACTTACCTGAACCTCCTCCCTCCCAAGACTTAGGTCAGAAACACAACCCAAACACAAGCACCATCCCTCTTCCTATATAGCTAGCTAAGGGTAACTATCAAGTGATAGGCATGCTGGGACTCCCGACTCCCCTAGCGTGTAACCAACTCCCAAACCCACATTTCGGATTCCAGACCAATCTCTCCATTAGGTTTTCTGGCGTTCCCTAAACCAAAACGACGGTAACAACTCCTTTGTGGCTGACTCAGTCTCGATCCACCAGCTAATCGTCACAATTTAGGTTGTGACAAGGTATATCTAAATTGATATTTTAAAATAATATCAAAATTGATTTTAAATCAATTAACAATTCATCTACTATATTATATATTATATATATATTAAGTATAACTCAATATAGTGAAAAAAATTCAAATCTCACGTTCACCAACGAAATATTTGAAACTAGTATTTTGAAGTTTCAATTATATATACAGTAAAGCTTTAAAAAAATGTATTGTAAGGCAATAATAATCGTGGTCAAAAAATATGTTCCGGAACTATGTAATTTGTATTTCAACAATGATTGCATAATTAAATATACTTTCGTTTTGATAAAATAAAAAGAAGGTTTAAATTTATATATTTTTAAAATAAAAGATTAGCAAAAATAAATACATCAGGTAAGAAGTTTATAGAAAGACTGGAATAATATACTAATTAAATGGGTATTTAAGTAGAGATTATAAAAAGTGAATGACTATCATAATAAACTTTAAATACACTGATCAACTTTGGATAGACCAGTTATCAATAATTTCACTTACGCTCTAGGTATTTTCTTTATGACGAATTCTAAGGTGAGAGACTGAAAAGGTGGAATGATCCAATCTTAATTATTTTTTTAATAATATATTTAACGATTATTTTTACCTTCATGGTTTGTTTATCTCTTCCTTTAAAATTCACCTATTTTTTATACTTATTATAGAAGTTGTTTTATTTGAAAGATAGTTAATACTCAAATAACCCACTCATCAGTAATCACCTAGTGATGAAGATTTGAACAATTTGCTATATAGGTTTAAATGTAGCCATTATTAAAAACATAGTTAATATATACTCAGTCAAATGCATGGTTTAATTTTATCAGGTAGTATGGGGAATGTGGCTCTCAGATTACTTGAATCTTACCCTGATCAACTGCCTACTGAATCCTTATCCTCGCGGCTTTGGCGCCTTGTATGAATTGGCTCAAATGCCTTCTGCATTTGTTTTAAGCCTGAATGCTCCACACTCTCTTTGGTAGAGAATAAATAATAATTTATTATATGTTATTTCTGTTTTTCTAATTCTATTTTCTCAATCGGTAAAAAGTAGAACGATTACTTTATTGCATAGAAGAAATAAAACATTTTACTTCAATAGGAGCTCCTTCATATATTAACAAAAGAACAAGTTCTCTATTTATAAAAGTTAATTTATGTAGATAATTATTTATCACTTGTGGGGCGTGTTTGAGCTTCATAGCCCAAACGTTAAAGTGTGTGATATCTGATCTGAATACAATTCCAGTCCCACTTCCCTGTTATGTCTGGATCGAAGCATTAATATGAGCACAGGTCCCACATCTTGTAGTTTGTACCCATTCTCCTAACCTCCGTATGTGAGAAATGCACGAGATGCTCTTCTACAGGTAAGTTTTAGATCCAAGACCAGAACAACATTGTCTCCATCACTAGAAACACCAAAATGCTTACTCAAGTAACTTATAATTGGTTTTATATATTTTTATTTTTTATTTTAAAATATTATTATTGCTACCCACAGCCACAGGTAAATATAATACATCTACGGTTGTAAGAGCATCCCCAATTGATGGAGACATTTTCATTTTCTTTGTCCTATATATAATTTGGACTTCCACAGCAAATAGTAAGTTTTCCCACTTTTCTTACCCAATGTCTTTTTCTCCTGAATTAACCATTCAATTAATCAAAAATTTACTTTTCATAATCGTATTAATTGAAAATTAAAATATTAGTAATCAAAGTTTATATTTATAAATTAATATTTTAGTTTATACATCATTAAAATACATTATATGGAATATTTCAATGTTTTAAAATATAAAATAAGTATTTAATATATGAAATATTTCAAAGTTAATGGAGTATTTGCTTTGAATCTCTTAGACGTGCATATGTGTTGTAAATGATTAAAACAATTTGATTATTTGGGTTGATTCTTAGCAGGGATTATGTGTTATTTCATTTATATAAACAAAATATAATAAGAGATTTTTTTATTCTATAAATATTTTCCATATTTTCTTAATTAAGATTAAATCTATTAAAGGAAATTAATTATATGATATTTTATTTAGAAAGAATCAAATTAAATCTAATAAATAATGAATAATTTTTTTATATAAATTATAAAATTTTTATTGGTCATGTATAAGGATGAGGTATTGAAGTCAGTATACATGAGAATATTTCATCAAATAATATCTAATTACTAATAGCTCTAAAATCATGTTTCGAGATGCGGAAAAGAATTAATTTGGACATAAATTTACAAAAATAAAAATAAAAATATCTAAGTAAAGAAAATATACAAAAGAAAAATTGAGGGATAGAAAGATATATAAAGTCATATTCTCATTCCACTTCTATGTCCACGTACTATAATTTATTGTGATTAAAATAATTAGGTTACGTGTTACTTTAATTACTTAGTGAGTTAGTAAAGTAAATTGTAATTTTTCTTCAAAAATACAAAATTTTAACTCATGAGCCAACAAATTTATTATAAATTTAACTCTAATAAATTACAAACTAAATAAGTTGGGTGAAATTTATCTTGTAGTTCAAAAAATCTAATTTTTACTAACCTAACCTAAGTCAAACTTATAATAAGATATTTGGCTCAGGAATTATAACTCATAATAACAATTCTAAAGAACTAATCAAATGACAAAATTAACAAATGAAAGTTATTTTGATGATATCTAAATTATTTAGTTAAAATAAAGTCTTAATTGAGAACTAATTCTTATCTATAAACTCCATACTTATAAATGTATCAATGTGATTCCATGCATTCATTCTGACGGTCAGAACTTCTCTTGATTCTAATAAATGTTCCTATTTATTACATAAAAATAAAACTAATTAATATATTTGAATCTCGCCCAATAAAAAAATAACTATAGAAGATAAATATGTTGATTTTTAAAATAATTATCACAAACTTTATATACTGTATTTTTTTTTACCTTTTAAAAATGAAGTGATCTCTTTGGATAAAGAGGTATTCAAGTTAAAAACATACTTATAAATTAATCTAACAAAATAAAAAATAAACATCGTATAAATAGCTGTAAAATAACATTTAAAAATAATAGTGAAAGAATAAAATTATCAAAATAAATAATTCTATAAAATAACAAATTAAATATATTATGGAATTATAGATATTATAAAATTGATATAATCATTAAATAAAATAATTTTTATTTTACTTTAAATAAGTGATTAATATATGAATTATTTCAAAGTTTTAAAATATGAAATAATTCTAATTATAAATAAAAATTTATTCAAGAAAAAAGTAAAAAAAATATAAATAATAAATATGTACTTCAAATCACCATTAAAATACATTATAATTAACTTATAAAATATTCAAACGTAAAAATTTCCAATATTCCTTGATATTTTCTAATAAGATTTTCAAATATGTAAGGTTTCAATATCCACTGTTAAATTTAAAAAAAAAATAGCGCATTTAACAAACAAAATATCAATTATATAATCAAAATATTTATATTTTAGGGGGAAATTAAAAAAATAATTTTAAAGTATATTTCATCAATTAAATTAATCCTCATTAAGATTTTAAAAAATAATAATAACTTAACTAACAAAGTATTTATTCATAAACTAATTTGGCCTCCGAAATAGTAAAACACACATTCAATTACTTTGGTAATGATTTTTATCATTTAAAAATTAGTAATATTAATATTTTAAAATCTTGAAAATTATTTAAAATGTAAGCTACTACTTTTATTCAAATAAATTGTTTCAAACATGTATTAACATTACTAATGCATTAAATTTATAATTTTAATAAAACAAATATTTATTATGTTTTTAACAAATAATATTTTAAGATAGTTATTAATGAAATTGTAATTATAGCTTTGGTAATGATTTTTATCATTTAAAAATTAATAATATTAATATTTTAAAATTTTTGATAAATTAAAGCCACTATTTTATACAAATAAATTGTTTCAAACATGTATTAATATTACTAGTGCATTAAATTTATGATTTTAATAAAACAATTATTTATTATGTTTTTAACAACTAAGATTTTAAGATAGTTATTAATGAAATTGTAATTATAACTCTTTTCATTTTAAACAATTTAACATATTAAAAATTTACTTCTTATTCAATTTAATTTTCCAATTAGATCATATAGTGCCTTGAGAGATTATTATGTTTACCGGGAATGAATGAAAATTAATTTTCTGAGTCACAATAACAGATATCTATCAGAGTAGCACCAAACAATAGATATTTTTTGTTTTTTTGCAAACCAACAGCTTTTGGCACCTCTTGAAAATAGCTTTTGACATGTGATTTACCGTCAATTTAAATAATTTTTTATAAATATTTATAAGAATTGTTTTAAAAAACAAAAATAATTTGTAAAAAAGTTTTATATTAGTTTTTCTGAAAATTAATTTTTTATTTATACATAAATTAATTTTAAATTAACATGAATTTTTTTATATATAAATATATATAACCATTTTTAATGAAAAAGTATTGGTTAAAGAATAATTGTTTTATTTACAAGTGTTATTTTATTAGCAGAGTGAAGGATTAAACTCTTATCTTGAAAGGCACATATTACCTAACAATGAGTTGTGTGAATCATATGGATCTCAAATTTCCAGTTGCAAGAAAGAAAAGTCAAGAGCTAGTCTTATTTGGTGGGTAAAGAGCTGGTTTCAGCAATGTCAATTTCATACCCATGTGATCTCTGAACACAACTCCAGCCCCTGTTCCCTGTACGTTCTGTCTCGACCGAAACATCCATATTAGCTTTAATACTACCACTGACCACATGTACACACAGCTTGGCTATTTCCAGCAAGTATTTGTACAAAAGGGCAATCCTAATCTCTTTCAAAACTATCATCGGAGCTATAATGAAATAAGTATCTATTAACAATTTTGTATTGCTCTCTAACAATTCATAGCCCTTACTTTTTCACATTTTATTTTTATTATTATTTTTTAAATATAAAATGCTTAATTATATACATAAGAAACAAAATGCGTGAAATATTAGTAAGAGACCCATTGAACAAAAAAAAAATGAGAACTAAATGCACAAAAAATTATTTGAATAACAAGATGAATACAAATTTGAAATAAACAATAAAACATATAGTTTGATTATTTTGTTATATTAGTATTACATCAACCATTTATATTAACATTTTGCGTATGATCATCTTATCATTAAACTATCACATAAATCAATATTATATCTATAATAAAATTAAGGTTTTAATATATTTTTAATTTTTTAAAATAAATGAGTTTCATTTTATTCTTTGTAAAAAAATTTAATTAATTTTTATCTCTTTAAATTTTAAATAGTTATTTTTATTTTTATTATTATATAACAATTATTAAATACTTATATATTCAATTAAAGATCAAGTATTCGTTACAAATTACATATACTAGTATATATATTATGTTAAAATATAATATTTAAAAAAATTAAAATTTTAAAATAAATATTATTTATGTATTTTAAAATAAAAAATATGAAATAAAAATAATTATTTTAAATTTTAGAGAAATAAAATTAAATAAAAATATTTTACAATAATTAAAATTAAAATTTATTAATTTTATAAAAATTAAAATAATTATTTTGATTTTTAGATAAATAAAAATCAATAAAAAATTAAAAATATATTTAAACCTGGTAATAAACTTTTAAATGAAAATTTTATTGACATTCAGTAATTAGATTTAGATATTCCAAACTTGAATCAAAGGTAATTATTCACATAATTTAAGTGACTTTGGATGGAAATTATTTAAATAATTGGCATAATTAATTGCTTGCCGCGTGTTTTGCCTTTCCAATTAAAAACGAGGCAATAAAAAATAATCTAGAACGTGCTACATTCAAGCCATGTGTTATTAAAGTATAACTAGCTAATAAAAATAAAAAAGAAGTAAAATAAATTTTCACTTATATAAACGAGGGAAAGAAAAATATAAGAAATAAATTAATTATATAGAAAAATATACTCTCTCGGAGTGAATCAGGTAAAACAATTGATTCACCCTGCCTAAGAAAATTATTTAACATTATTTAAATTTATTATTTTTATTTTAAAAATAAACTTTTTTATATTATCTTTAAATAAAACTTGATATAAAATTAAAAATCATTAAAAATAGAATTATAATTAAATATAATATCAATAATATTTTAAAAATATATCGGTAAAATTAATTAAAATTTATTTATATTTTAGTTTACCACACATGAAATTTTTTTTGCTTATTATATTTCAGGAAGAAGGAATACTAATTAAAAAATCATTTTGATAAATATTATTTTATATATATTATCATAAAAATATTTAATTTAAAAATAAAAAAATTAAATATATTTATGATTTCTCAAAATACAATAAGTTTTGTGTTCAGTCTCATAAACTTTTCAAACATTTTTAATCTCTTTTTTTTTTTTTTTTTTTGTCTCCATCGCTGAATTTTAAACAGTTAATAACATACATATACAAATTTCGATTCTTGTAGCGACAATCGATAGTTACGTATACATATTTTGATAAAAAAAAAATATTATTTTTAATTAATTAAAAATTTTATTAAAATTAATCTTCCGTCTCGATAGTTGTTTAATTGCATGGAACTTAGAATCGCTTCGATATTATAAAAACTGTACAGCCAACCACCTTACCAAGACGTTACTAATTTCTTTCTCCCTTAAGGGTTCCTTGGTAATTTAAATGAAAAATGTGAATGTTTTATTTGATTGTTGTACTTATTTCATCGACATTTTACTGTATGAGCCCACGTAAACTTTTTGCATTGTACTCTCTTTTTTGAATTCTACTTTTTATTTTCGTTAATGAATTGCTTATCTGGCCATGTAAAGCATGTGAATGAATTGCTTATCTGGCCATGTAAAGCATGTGCGATTGTTCTAGTAAATTTAAAAAGCCAAAACTATTTATCACTTTGCGACGTGTCTCCAATTCCAGTTGCAAGAGAGAAAGATGAACAGGTAGTGTTATAGTCAAATATGAACAGATGGGTTCAAGAACGTCAACTTCATAGCCCTTACGCATGTGATCTCTGAACACAACTCCTGCCCTCTTCCCTGTTCTGTCTGGACCCAAGCATTGATATCATATGACCAGGGGTCCACATAAAAAAATGCACATGTGAAAAATGCATCGGGTACTCTTCTGGCACCAAGACTAGATATTTATAATTTATTTATTTATAATTTAATATTATTTTATTACACCAAACATTATATAATATTATAAATCTGAATTTAACCATTACTTATTTAACCACAATTTAAATCAATAAATTTTAAACTAATACTTTTACTGCTTTAATTATTACTAATCGCTCCAATTATAAAAATCTTAGTTACCACTATATTATATTAAATATTTTGACTATATTTATAAATTATCAAAATTAAATCCTACAAAATAAGTATAAAAACTTGAATTACTTTAGTCATTTACAGCCGAATGAATAAGTCACTGTAAGAATTAAATCTTAATATAATTAAAAAAAGAAAAATAGCAATACCAGCTAAGCTAGCTGTCTATAGGAAAAAAATGTATTTTTATTTTATTTATTTTTAGGATTAATAAAAGGTTGCATATACTCTTTATGATGTAGGAAAATATAGACAAAATGGATATATAATTTATGGTGACTAGTTAATTCTAATTAATAATTTTATTAATAAAATATTAACTGATATTGATGAAAATTTTAATTATTTTTTAACAATTAAAATTTGTTGATTCTATTCTTATACAAAAGTATTTTTCTCCATTGATTACTGTAAGCTTTGCCGAGGAGGCAATTCCCTTCCGGATGGCTACTATTTTTTTATTTTTCTTCCTTTTCTTTTTCCTCTTCTTTCTCTTTCTTTCCCCTCTTTCCAATGGCGGCTTCACTAATTCTGAATGTTCAACTTGTTCTAGTTACTAAATATCGTCAATTCTATAGTTCATTTGAAAATTCGATTGATTTGCACTCGATCATATCAAATTTATATCACAATCCACCAACTGGCTCCAATCTGTAGCATTACCGATTCTCTGTTCATTTGATCGGTCCAAACCAATTTTTAAAATAGTGGAATTAACCATTCAATTAATAAAACTTTACTTCTTCATAATCGGCTTATTCGATCATTAAAAAATTATTAATCAAAATATATAAATTGAATGAAATGTTTATAAGTTACAATCAAAACAATCTTTTATCGATTAAATCAATTTTTATATGTTTATTAAAAATCTCAAATGTTTATATTTTATATTTTATTTTACTTTAAATTATTTTTATATTTTAATAAAATATTTATATATCGAATGAGTATTTTCTTAAATAAATAGTTTATCAATATTTTTAAACATGTGTGCAATTCACAAATACTTATTAATAGATTTACACAATAATTTTTTTGTTGGCAGCTCTAGGCCCAAACTACTGCAACTCATAATTATTATCGCATTGAAATTCATACTTCCACATTTTTAAATAATTAAACAATCATTTTACAAATATAAAATGTTTTTAATCAAAGGTATAATACTCTCTACTGTGAAACGCACGTCAAATCAGATCTAACTACCTGGATCTCCAGTATATATGTTTGCGTAATTAAGAAAGAAAGAAAGCAATGGATGTAAGAGAAATAGATAAAAAAGAAAAATAAATTGAGGGCTGGTTTAAGAAAAATAAAAATGAAATTGAAAAAAAATATAATGAGATTATTTAGTTTAGATAAAAGAAGAGAATAAAAATGAAATTAAAAATAAAATATTATTTTACTCTTATATTACGTTTAACACCTCGTCTATAAACAAACAAAAGTTACTATAAAAATAAAAATAAAAAATCGATTCTCATTGCTTTACTATCAATTATATAACTATACAATGAGTAAGAAAACACAACAATCGATTTTTACAAAAAAAAAAAAAATACAATAGATTGTGTTGCAAAACAATCGATTATCTGGCACCACGAGCCTAAAAAAAGGACGACAACGACAATCAATTTTGAAAAATAAGGAACAATAAATTATGAGCAAATACAACAAAAAGACAATTAATTGTCATTTATAGACAATAACTATTAGCTATTTGGTGGTGGGATGAAAAATTACAACAATAGATTATATGAAGAGGTTAGAATCGATTAATAGCTAATGGCAGACCCATTTGCACGCAATCCTTCACCATTTCAGCGTGGAAATATTTTGGCAAGTAACCCGTCACTTTTTAATTTCTTTCCATCATTTTTAACATTTTTTTTTTTATCTCTACTCTCTTATCAATTTGTATTTCACTTCTATCATATACTTGTAATTTTTGTTTCTTCAGCAAACAATAATTTTATATTCAGATAACTATATGGTTTTTATTTTCTTTTTCTATTCGGTATTTATTTTGTTTTCTGTTGGTACAGTACTTATAATGAATTGCCTAATAATTATCACTTTGTTTTTTGATGGAAGGAAATAATACTCATTAGATAACCCTCAAAAGATCTCAATGTTTAGCATCAAAAGATAATGTACCCGTTAGAAAATAAAGTAATGATAAAAAATGACTGCCCAATTGGGTGTAAAAAAAGACGCAGTTTGAAATGAGATTTAATTACAGTAGTACCATGGTATGCATAGAGATTAAAATATGTCAGAATTTTTTTTATCTGAAAATGGAATAAGAATAATTTTTACACCCGAAAATTATCAAACTAACCATTAAAGAGGTAAACTACCAGTTAAAAGATCAATTCTTTGATTCAAAGTATTACTTTACATAAAACAAAGATCATTTTTTTATATATATAACTCGAAGATCAAACTCTAATCGCCCAAATCACTAATAAATTTGTGGATCTCAAATTCCAGTTGCAAGAAAGAAAAATCAAGGCAGAAGGGTTAAGCAACGTCAACTTCATAGCCCTGACGCTACCTACCCATGTGATCTCTGAACACAACTCCAGCTGCCCCTCTACGTTCTGTCTCAACCAAAGCATCCATATTTGCTTTATTTAATACGACCACAGCTACACATTTTCCAGTTAGCGAATTCACAGCACATGTCAG
This sequence comes from Mucuna pruriens, assembly GCA_025330945.1. Taxonomy (NCBI): domain Eukaryota; kingdom Viridiplantae; phylum Streptophyta; class Magnoliopsida; order Fabales; family Fabaceae; genus Mucuna; species Mucuna pruriens. The sequence goes on from JAENHJ010000520.1 coordinate 1,487,866, forward strand.
TAAACGTGCCTGCCAATTTGGATTTTCACTTACGATACTACGTTTTCTCCTACTTTTCTTACCCAATGTCTTTTTTCTCTTCAACTAACTATTCAAATAGAACTGTTATTTTCATAATCTCTTTAATGAATCATAAATAGGAAATTTTATGTAGTTGAATTATAAACTATTGTTAATATAATTTTTAAAATGATTATTATAAAAATCAATAAATTTATTAATATAATATTTTCTATTAAATACTATTATAAAAATATATTACATTATAAATGTAAAGTTTATTTTTAATTCAAATAATGTTTAATATAAACTTTTGTAATAATTATAATCCAAATAAATAAAAATATGTTTTTATAATTATTTACTCTGAAATATAATAAAATTAAATTATTTAGTCACGTAAATATATTGATTAGATCAACAATCGTCCTCTCCTTCGGTGTCGACCAATCTTCCACCGCCACTTAAAGCCTCACCTCTGAACCTCGTTTTAATTGGAAAGACAGAGAAGGCAATAAGCAATTTAATTATGTCAATGATTCAATTAGTTTCCATCCAAATTCATTGAAATTACGACTACAATTTAAAGTCAGAAGAGGAAGAGTTCAAATTTAGTTATTGTTGATTCTGATGTCTTAAAAAAATTCACTTAATTACATATTTTGTTTTCTATCTTTAACGATTTCATGAATTTTGTGATTCATTTTTTTTACTTATTTTATTTTCATATTTATCTAATTTTGTACATTTTGTGAGGTGAGAATTTTAATTGGTATATGACACTTTGACAGCTGTCATGAGTAGCATATTCGTAGGACGTTTGATCAGCATTGTTCAAAACATCTAACAAATATGCTAACCACGGTGAGGAAGGATAAACAAAGTCCAACGTTGATGGAGTAGCATACTTAGGCTAATCTTTAGGCTTATTAGATGGCCTAACCTTTAAGATTGCATTTGCGAGAGATAAGGTCAATTGGGTTACAATTATTTATAATTACTCTTTTTTAATTAAAATTAACTGTTGTGGATATTCCGAGTCATAAAACTTATGTTAAGGTGTTATGGCCCTAATATGTTTAATAATATATATTTTACAAATTTTGTTATGTTTAACACTATGTCGTATTTATATACTAATAATCATTTAAATATTAGCTTATGGTGATATTCCCACTCTAATGAGATTATTTTGGCTATCTATAAGAAAATTTTCATAGAAAAATGGATAGATATGTAAATTGTATATTTTATATTATATTTTAATATAATTTTTTTGTTAAAAGGAATCATTTCTTAGTTGTATATGTTATTTGAGATTAATATTAGCAATGTCGTAGCCAACGATAGTTCCAAGTTGATGAGATTTCCTTAAGTAACATATTAGGGGTCTAGGTTTGACGTGCGAAGAGGGAGTTTGTTTGGGGTAGTATTATAAAAAATTTTAAGTTAAGCGACCACCAAAATTCGTCGGTAAACTTAACTATTGGTCGTTATTTTATTTAGTTCAGTTGCAAAAATCTTAGTCGTTAAGCAATTTAGCAATTGACATTGGTTCAGTGACTAATTGAAAGCCGAAAATTCAGTCGTTCTGTCAATCGCTATTTTGTTTTTTAAAAAAGTCACATTGATCGTGGCTAACTTCTATTTTTAATTATTTATATAAAAAATTGATCACTAATTCGGTTGCTAAATATGGATTTTTAAACAATTTGGTTGCTAATTCGGTGACTGGTGTTTGGATTTTTTTTAAAAATTCAATCGCTAAAACTGTTAACTTTTTTAATTAAATCAGATGACAATTGGAGGAAGGAGGTGACCTATCGAAGGGAAAACGACGAAGGGAGGGAGGACAAGAAGTGGAAGGAGGAGAGGATGGAGGAGATAAATGAGAGGAAGGAAGGGAGAGAGAAGAGGTGGTGGCAGTGACAGGGAGGAGAAGAGGGAGGAAGGGAGATGAGACAGCGAAGATGGCGACAAAGGTGACATTGGCGACGAAGCTGACAATGGCAGTGGATGAGCGGAGGGAGTGAGTGTTTAAATAAAGGTGGGAAAAATTATAAAATATTAGTTGTTAAATCGATTGCTACTTTCTTATTTTTTATTTTTATTTTTTAAATAAATCTGATAACTAAATTGGTCGTTATTTTTTATTTTTATTTTATATAAAAAATATTCAATTGCTAAGGTTGCTACTTTATTTAACTTTATCTTTTAAACAAAATATATTTGGTTGTTAAATTGGTCACTGTTTAATTATTATTTTATTTTTAAAGAAAAATTCGATCGCTATTTATTTTATTTTATTTTTTAAAAATTAAAATTTAGTCGTTAAATCAATTGTTATTTAATTATTTTTATTTTTTTAAAACAATTCGATCACTAATTCAATCGCTATATATTTATTTTTATTCTTTAAATAATTTAACTTTGATTGTTAAATCGATCGCTATTTTTTTTATTTTTATAAATATAATTCGATCGTTAAATCGATCATTATTATGTTATGTAATACGACAAGTGTTAACGACGAAATCTAATCGGTGACTATAAGATAAACATGTATTTCCTTCTTTTTTGCAACGAAATTAGCAACTACTTATTTAGCAACAATCTTTTTCGATCACTAAAATCATAACGCATACCTTTGTCATATTTGGTCGTAAAATTGGTGTCTATTAGCAACCGAATTTTTTGTTGCTAATTTCAGTAGCTAAATTATCCTATTTAGTAGTGCAAGACGTAAAACATGTATACTACGTTGCAAACTTCTTAGTGAATGCCATTCTTGGGATAGCTTCACTAACTTGAGTATATTGTTCTTCCTTCACTTAGCAGTTCTCTTGAAAAGATAGCTAAAACTTAGTGGTGTGTTACAAAAACTAATCAATGAATTATAACAACTTAGTATAAGGCACCAATGATAGTGTTATCACATGTAAGGATATATTTAAGAGTTGATGCATATGATGACATTAATGGAGTAGATAGGAGCATAGAAGACCCCTAAGATAGGCTAGATGTTGAGAGTAGAGCATAAAGTGATCTTAAGATGATTTAGATAATAAAATCATTCCACAATATTTTTTATTTTTTATTTATTTTAAACTTTGTATATATACAATGAGAATAATTTATTTGTGACATGATTTATATATATTATTCATATTAAATTTTTTATAATAATAATTTTATTATTTTAAGTTAAATATGTCCAAGTTTGTAATTAAAAATATAGGAACTAGAAAAAATAAATTATTTAAAATATTAGTAGTAGCGTCTGTCAAACAGATCGTAACGGTAGTATTACCAATGTTTTTAAAAGTTTGCTTCAAATGTAGGTTTCAAAAATGTAGATATAAGAATTTTGCTTCTACCATTTTAGCATTAGATGTAAAGCCAACGCCATGGTCCTCGTAGGGTCAACTTTCGAGATTTAGTATTGGCTTCACGATTTTATTTTATTTTTTTGGTAGTGGCTCTCCCTACTTTTCTTATAAGGATTTCTTTTTCTTTTTCTTTTTAAATTTTCTTCTCCAACTTTTCTCTCGTACGAATAGTACAAATTGATATTTCCCGGAAAATATTAACAACATATTCTTTCAATCATCCTTATTCTATTAGCTGAAATTTATGGAAAATTATAAATTGTCGTGAATCGCATTCCTTATTTATTGAGTTATTCTATAATTTTTAATTTTTAATAAATAATAAAAAGTGTGTTGCTAACATTTTTTTCATCTCTTTTATTTTCATGAATCCAAACAAAGGTTAATTAAAAAGAATGGGCTAGCATTACTTTTTCTCATATTTAGTTTCTCCTTATTTTATTTTTACGATTTTTTTTTATATGTTTAGGGTCCATTTGTTGGTAAGAAAAGATAAAATATAAAAAAAAAATATGATATGGGATACTAACAAAATTGATAAAAGTAAAATAAATTTTAATTATATCTAATGTTTGGCACCAACTAGGTAATGATATAGTAAAATTTAGATGATAAAATTATTATTTTCTCATAATTACAAAAGATAGCATTTAATATAATTGCTTAATTTTTCAAATTACAAATTTTCATAATTTTAACTAAAATTATATAAAAATATTATTATATTTATGCACTTACTTCTATAATTATAAAAAATAATAAAAATTTTTAAATTATAATTATTATTCAAATATAATTTTTGAAAAATTTTATGATACTTATTTAATTTTTATATTTAATAATTAATAAAATTCAAACTTATATGTAAAATTTATTATAAATATATACAAGATAATATTCTGAAAATTTTGTATAATATATATTACTCTATATATTATATACATTTTTATTATATATATATATATATATATATATATATATATATATATATATAAGTAAATTGTTATATAATATACATCATTATATAGAACTATATTTGTTATTTTATATATAAATTATATTATTATATATTATATAAAATAATATATATAAATTATTGTTTATGATTCTTAAATCTTATTATAATATACATAATAATGTTTTTATATATATATAGCACATAAAATATTATAATATATATATATATATATATATATATATATATTATAATATTTTATGTGCTATATATCATATATTATAAGCTTAAATATGTTTTTATTCCTTAAATTTGGGATAATTCATTTTTCTTTTCTTAAATTTAAAATTATTTTTTTAGTCCTTATATTTTTAAAAATAGCAGGTTTTAGTCTATCTAAGATGAACAAAATATAAGTTATTATTTGTCACAAATATAGTTGAAAATTGAAGAACATTGAAAGAAAATTTTAGGATTAACAATATTTTTTTATTTTTCAAGTATACATACTTTGTTTTTCTCATAAGTAGATTAAAACTAATTATTTTTAAAATATGAGGACTAAAAAATGTAATTTTAAATTTAAAAAAAAAATGACTTAAATTTAAAAGATAAAAAAATATTTAAACTTATATTATATTATATATTGAAAAAAATTCTATTATATCATGACACTTACTCATTCTTTAGAATAAAAAAATACACTGATACAATATAATATGATAAAAGATAAAATAAGATTATCATATTTTGATAACAGTTCTATCCTATTATATTTCAACACCAAACAAGTTCTTAGGTTCTTATCTTTTATTTTCACCAACAAAAGGTTTGCATGCGCAAGTATGTTTGGATGATTTGTTGAAGTCGACTACATGCTTTGGTTGTTTCTTTTCTTTTTGGTTGATTTGTTGAGACTACTTTCCAAAATTGTTTGTGTTTGTTAAAAACTTAAAATTTTCGAATTTCTAAAATATCTTCGGGACGTAAAACAAATGATATTTAATTCAATTAGTTGCTCCTCTCTGCTAGCTTAATTATTAGATTTAATTTTCTGTAAGACTCCAGCACTGAGTCCCTCTAATTCTGTTGGGAATTAGGGAAATTTATGAAGAGAAATGTGCCCATTATCAAGTTCTACAACTATATATTGAGGTGCTTGCAACTTAGGATTGCAAGTTTAATTAAGCTTCGGTGCGGGCAAGCAAGGACCGAGGCTAATCATAACCTCTTATGGGCCAGGGTCGCCGTAAGAGAGGCATATCTAATTTCGTATGCTGTTCTTCATGGCAAACAAAATGTGTTCCAACTCTCATATATATATATATATATATATACTCATCACTAGTTTCGTTTTCGCTGCGGCCTTCATTGTCCCCGGGGAAACAAAAAAGTTGGATTGCCCTTTTTCTAAAAAAAAAAAGGTCATTTACTACATTTATCATAGCATGCAGCTGCAATATATGCCTCTCTTCGATCACTTTTGCCACTTTAGTCTTGATATTCATTGCAGTCCTGACATCACGTTACGCTGAGAAAGAATTCCTAAAAAGCTTGTTGTGGAAGTTACTGTTGGACCTTGTTGTATTCCCTTTTCTGTCTGTGGGTTCACCTTTTGTGTTGCACTTCCTCTTTTGGTACGTACTAGGACACCAATCGAGATTTTTTGATTAACAAGATCAAATCGCATCTGTCGCATCAAAAAATATAAACAAAAGATACATGGAAAGATGTTTGTGTCACTCGCTTCATGGGAAAAAATAACAAAGTTCTGTTCTACCGTAGGCGTTAACCCCTGAATAATCCAAATGTTCCTTATTTTGTCCTTTGTCGTCAATTTCTCCCATCCTTAGGATTTTCATTCCTTCCATAGAGATTCGCTAATTTGATTGAAATTGGCAACGTTCAATACTGTCAAATGCATGTCACGAGCAGTGCATGGATCATTGGATTTGTGCACGTGAAAAGTCATGATTCCTGTGAATTACACGTTATATTAATTTAACGACAAATTATATATAGTACTCAAACCTTTTAACATTTAAAAAAATTATGATATCTTTCATTTCTTCATGGCACACCTCCCTCTACTCATGAAACCATATATAAGAAATACCAGGAGCTGATTTGTATTAGTTAACAATAAGAATACACTTATTATGTTATTATATAAATTAATAGAGATAAAGAAAAGAAGGAAGGTATATAAAAGCAACTTCATTAGATTTCAAAGGATATCAGTACTGATTTGTCTTAATTATGTTTAATTAGAGAAATACACTTTTCAAAGTCATGCATTTCATCTAACTTTTTTGTTAGTATAAGAGAGGGGAGATGAAGTTTTATAATTAAAGAAAACAACAATGATTTTTTTAATTTGTTTTATATTCTTTTTATGTACGTCTTTTTTTTTTTCATTTTCTCACTGCCAAAAAAGAAAATGTTTTAAACATGTGAAGCATGAAGCCTGTTTATGTAAGTAAAGAAGTTAGGTCGAGAAATATCATCTTCTCAAAGGTTTGAATAGCCTAACCTTATTTAAATAGGTTTTTTAATAAAAAAAATTAGCATAGTCTTTTCGATGATTATAATTCACATTCTAAAAATGTGTTATACCTATGAGAAGTGAGCTGCAGAGAGAGAAAGCGAGCAACAAAGTTAAGAGAGGTGGAGAAAGATGTAAAAGAAAAAGGTGTTCAAAAATTGATATTTTAGTCTCTTTAATAAATAGAATAAGTCATAGCAAACCCAAAATTGGCAACATTAAACATACTTTACACTAATATTTTTGAAAGGCGTGAGATTTTTTCTACCCAATGCAATAGATTTTTAAAATGGATCTTCCTCATGAGCTTGAGTCATAACATATGTGACGTTAATAGGAATCAATTCACTTGTTCAAATCTCTGCAAATACGTACTCAACTTGTAATCGTATGTAAATTCTTGCTGAGGGTGGCAGCAGAACTAGAAAGCATGCTTGTACAAACATAACAGAAGTGCAAGAATTATTTTAGAAAATCTTACTACACAACTAATAAAGGCAAATGCTGTATGGTACGCAGATGGATCTTGCATGGAAAGATTGACAAAAATTGGATTATACAATTTCCGTCAAATCTCTTTTATTTTACAATTTCTTATTTAAATTTTATCCAACACATTTCTTCATATACATGGAATTTGTACTACTAATTAGCATGCAGTGCTGATTAATAAAAGAATCACGTCCTATCCATAGTCATAAATTATTAAATCATGTTTACATTTGCACTTTCTATATTTTCTGTTATTTATGTAATTCTTGGTCTAAAAAAGCAGCCTCATGCATTTCATCATTGAAGTTCCAGTAGGAGCAATGGGTTTTAGAGTGTTATCTTTGTGTTTCTTCTAGGCTTCCAAGCCACCTGCGTTGCCTGTAAAACCTTCACTTCCACAGCAAAATATCTATTTTATGTCCATGTACATAAAATTCATTGATTGATACCTTACATATAATATTTGTTAACCTATCTTGAGTAGGTAGCAAAACTAAAATTTTCACATGTAGTGCATATGCTCTCGATCCTAAATTCATCGTTTGATTTTTCTTCTATTCAAAAAACCTTGGACGACGTTCTATCTTACACACTCATTACTTAATTCAAAAAACCTAGAACGTTATCTCTCTCACATACATTTTCTTTTTATAATTACAAATCCTGGACATTTTCCATGGACGTTCCTTTCTCTCTCACACACAGTGAAAATATCAATAATAACTATAAAAGTTTTATCCCACTAGATTTTTTTTGAAAATAACAATGCCTATTTGAAGAAAATTGCTTACAACACGCGTGCACAGTTCTCGCACAAAAGGGCTTACCACGTATGTAGATCGAACTTAATTTGTAAAAATATCATCAATAACAACAAAAATTCTATCCACCATGTTTGTGAAAATAGCAATGCCTGTATAAAGAAAACTGTCTAAAAATTAAGCACGAGGGTTTAAAATTTTGTTTCAGTGGATTGCTAAGTAATCGATATTTTAATTTAACCTTTACATTTTTGCACAAAAGAACTTGCCACGCGTGCATACTTTGAAAATATCAACAATGACAATAAAAGCTTTATCCCACTAAGTTTGTGAAAAGAGCACATTGTTCCTATTTGAAGAAAAAGTAAAACATTACTGTTTAAAATAGTTTTTATTTATAGTGGATTGCTAAGTGATATTTTCATTTAACCTTTTGAAGAAGTAGATACATTAGCATATAGGAAATTTGGTGCACCTGTGTATCTCTTATCAAATATATATGGCCATTCTATATATATAAATGTATTCACCTAAGATATAAAGTTTTAGAAACTTTAAATATAATGTATGTGGTTCTATTGGAAAAAAAAAGTGTTTGGTCCATGCATTTTCTTAGCTAGATAACATCATTATTACGATATTTTAATTATTTTCTGAAGAATCCATTTGCCTCAGTCACATGTCCCAGGGTATAATTGCCAACAACTAGAAGATGCTTGTCCAATTGGATGATTATGATATCTACTAATTAAGACACTAAAGTGCTTAAGTCAAACGGCCGAGATCAGTGAATTAGCACTTGGTATGAGTTTCTTTCACTTGACATATGTTGCATATACTGTAGAATTGAAAATCTCAAGGAAGAGGCGCAACTGTGAGGGTACCAGAACAATAACCGGGATACACCCAAGTGACATGGCTGCTATTATGACCCGTTGGTATCCCTTTAGCATCATAGCAAGTGAAGCACAAAATGCTACCATCATTGCCACCACAGATAAGAAAAGGGCCACGAGGCCGAAAAGTAACTTCAATGGCAATGTCTGGAGGAAATCTTTCTCAGCATAACGCGAAGTGAGGATCCCAATAAAAAGCAGGACCGAAGTGGAAGAAGTAAAGAGAGATATTGCATCTGCTATGATAAACAAGGTGAATATATGGTCAGGCAAGAAGATGGGTACTCCAGTTTCTTGATTGTTTCCACCAGGGACAGTGAAGGCAGCGGCGAACATGATGGTAGTGATGAGAGTACCCACAAGAGTAAATGAACTAGCCGTGTCTTTTGCCCATTTCTCACCAGCTTTCACCATCTCCTCGTGGCTTTCGCTGAATAGCTCACGTGGCTTCTTACCATCTGCATTTTTGTCTTCCTTGCACTTGGGATGTACAATTTTCTCCACAGCCTGCAATCATTTCATAAATTGCCCTTTAGGTGTAAAGTAACTGGTAGAGGTTGGTGATCTGATATCAATTAATAAAAATTTATTTTATTAATTGATATATTTAACGTAATGTGTCTTGTTACTCCCCCATGCAGACAAATTAAACTCTATGTATATATATAGTGAGAAAAGGTGAATAACCTTGAACCATTGAAGTTCTCTTTGCATTTGGAGAGCGGCACCGGATCTGCGATCAAGATCAGAGGAAGGTCCTAAATATCCTGCCAAGTGCAACAGTGTATTGCCAAAGGCGTCTGCGCGACATTTGATTATCTCCTTTCGTCCGTTGACACCATTTATGAGTTGGAAGACATCTTTTCTACGATTCAGAATTGCATGGGAAAATATGCCTCTCTTGTTTTTATCAATGGCCCATAAGAGGTCAGGATTGGCCTTTCTCATTGCATCTATGAATTCAATAATTCCAAGCTTCGCTGCCTGCAACATCGCATCGTACGCTGAAGCCTCTCGGAGCTGTGATTCCTTATACTCCGATATTCTTTGGCACAAGCAATTCAGTATTTCAAGAACTAGATGGTGAGTCTTTTTCTGTTCGTATATTTCGCTAATTCCTGGGAGAATTAATTGGATGGGCTGAGTGCTGAACTAATAAGTATATTAAGATTAAATTATTTAAAAAAAAAACTATTTCTCATAAGTTACATTTCTCTAAACACATTAGCAACAGAATTTAATTATATTTCTCATCATTTTTAATTTATAGTGGATAGTATAAAACTCTTTATCTTGAAAATGTATAAAAAAATCATAATAATTTAATTAATCACTATTATTTTAATAGGATGAGAGAAAAAAAGAGAAACAACATAAATTCAATTTCTGTCGACGTACCAGAAGAGAACTTTAAAAGTATACAATTTTGCAATAGTAGAAGCACGAAGATAAGTAGTCGACCTGGAAAAAAGAAAAAAAGAAAGAAAGAAAGAAAGAAACATCAAAAGTGAGAAAAATGCAGATCAGGGCATACATTGCACATTTGCACATGATTCCTCAAAGAAACGGGACACACGTACCTAAGAGCTTTACGGGTGGAAAATTCAAAGCCACTCTACAGAACCTTCCTAAAGAAACACACAGAAGATAAACTTTAGAGTGTATAGTGTCGATTTAAAAATATTTATAAAAGAGTTTAATATTATTAATGTACATATGTGTATGTAAATTAACTTCCTTTTTTACATTGAAGATATTTATTAATTTACTAATTGACAACAAATATCATATATTCAGTTATACAGGGAATAAATCATTGGAAAAATATAATGGATATGTATATATTAAGACGGTTTGCAATTTTGATAGAGAAAGGTGCAATCCATATTCCATACGAACCTGCGAAGGAAGTATTATATTGCCTTTCCTCTTGAGCAACATGTAAGCCTTCTACTTGAGCAACATCTGGCACAATCCGAATGGTTATTCCGCACGAGTTTTGCAGCTTTATCTCTACTCTTTCTAATCTTAAAGCTGAAACGGAAGTAAATTAGCCTCTCTCCATTACTCTGAATACGGATTACATTGATCAAACAGTTCCAATAGAAACACTTCAAACGACACTATGCAAATCATGAGGAATTCGATAGCACGAAAATATACGATAAAAAAGAATTAGTGTTGCAACTAGTAAGTCCTGAAAGAAAATTTTCAATATTAATAATCTAAATTTTTTTTTTACTAAAAAAGTTAGCTGATGAATGATGATTAGATAAAAATATTTTTCGTACATATTATTAGAAAGTAACAAACATACCTGTGGAATGAAATAAAAAAAAGGAAAGAAAAGACTGAGAGATGATAAAAGTGAAATAAAATGCGAGAGGAGTAATAGTTTAAAAACTGGATTTACCTAATTTTAAGTTTCCTTTATTTTTTTTTAATAAAAACAGTGGCTATTTAAATGAACCCCACAGTTATACATTTGAGATTATGGCCACTAGAATTGAATTGTTTGAGAAAAAAAAAAGAAAATCAATTTGAATAAATTTAATTAGTTTCAGATTCAATAGGAAGGGAGGGAGAGTTTTATTAATTAAATGGAAACTGGTACAATAGAATTTCTAAAAAAAAAAAAGTGTTCAATTAAGATTAAGCAAAAAAGAATATTAGTAAAGTTGAATAAAGAATGAAAAGATGAAATGTGAGAACTTACTATTATAAATGAGTCGTTGTAAACGTCCAAATCCGCAGCCACTAGGGAATGCAGAAGGCATGCGTGCCAATGCGTATAAGGGCCTTAGGCCATCGGATTCGTGAGTAAGAGGCAGTTGTGGAATACGATGGATTAAACTCAAAGCCACATCTAGCATATCAAACCAACAATGAGCACAATTTCTATATTGAATAAATATATATGTAACGAATAATAAAATTAATCTTAATTTTAAATTAATATTTATCTTATCTTAAAACTTCTTGTGAAATAAGTTCCTCACTTTATATCCAACCCATGTTTTCATATTGACTTAAACCCGTCATTTTACTTGGTAAAGTTTCTAGTTTAATACCTGCCCATTACTAAGTTAATTTTTCCTATTATCTCTATTCGCTAAACTTCTTACATATTCTCTCAACCATTCTTCTTTCTTCTCACCTGTTTTATATATGACTTGGGTTAAAAAATGTGTTCTTATTATTTTGTCACCTAAGTTTATTGCAAGAAAATATGTTATATCTTAAAAGATTTTTGCATTATTAAAATTCAATGTGGCAAAAATAATCCTCTGACTTGTTTTGGATTACTAATGTTGTACCTATTTTCTTTTAATTTTTCCAACACTAATTTAGTGTATTACTATTCTTATGTAATATATACTAAATAAAAATTCTTGTTATTATGAAATATAAAAATAATAAATATGTATAATTAAAAAATAAATATAATTTTTAAATGATCACATGTTTTTAATAATTACAATTTAGATTTTTTATTCTCAATTCTAATAGTAATTATATAGTTCTAAAAAAAAGTAATGATAAAACAAAGTTATTATACTTACCATTAAATATCAAAACACAAGTAGTGAACATAATTAATTATAATCAGGATTCAGGAGTAGTTAGCTAAGCATCATGGGTTACCAAATATTTCGGCGGTGATACATCGTGTAAGAAGTAAAACACCGTGGTGGGAATTTTTGTCGAGGAAGGCGTGTATCTGAGTTCGATGGTAAAGATAGCGAGTCATTTGTTTGTGTCCCCTAGCAGCAGATAGAAGAACAGGGATTTCATCGCCTTTGGTCTTCATGGTTAACAGGTCCTTCCCTCCCTTCTTCTGTACCATGCACTCCGCAATCTTAACGTTTCCCGTTAAATCAGCAGCCAGAGCAAGAGCCGTGTAATCAAAGTTATCTTGCATTTTGACTAATTTCTCTTTCCCTAACTTGACTAAATTCTCCACAATGTGTTGGTGGCCGGCAATTACCGCAACATGAAGAACGGTCCTCCCCGTAGAGGAGGTGGAGAATATAGCCTTGTCGTCCTTGTTGATGATTGATTTTGCATCATTCCACTCGCCACTCTCTATGTACCTATGCAGCGGTTTATTGTGAAGGAGACTATCGTCCACCACACCTATGCAAACCAAGGGAAGTTTATTGAATGGAAAAAATAAAATAAAAGTGCAAAAATGATTTATTTACATACCTTGCTCAATATCTGGATCTGCTTTCAACTGTGAGCTGTATAAGGCGCCCAATCTGTTCCAAGCGTCTTTGGCATTTCCAAGGTCTCTAATCTGAGGAAGAATCTCTGATCCACATGCTAGCTGAATGATATGCAACGCCTTCGCATTCTTCCTCTTCCAAATCTCAGAAGCACTTTTAGGTTTCACGCTAATTTCAGAAACATACGACACAATGCCCCAAAGTCCTTTACCTGTTAGATAGTTCTTCACCAGAGCACTCCAGTTATCGTAATTGTCCCTTGTGAGTGGTTCCAGAACTATTCCACTTGCTGCAAGGCTTGTACTTCCCATTCTACTGTAGCTTCCACAGTCTGAACATAAAATATACCGAATTAAGCAATTAGCCTAGCTAATAGATTCCTTTGGATGATGAAATGAAAAACAAGATAAAGCAACGTGGTTTGGTGGCAATTAATAAGAAAGTACGTAGTTGTCCCTTTCAGTTCATGGATTGGTATCCACTCAGAACATTATGGGGGACAACTAGAGCGTGTGGGAGGAAGTAATCATTTACACCTTGCAGGGCACTGTAGTATCAAAAAATATAAAGAACTTTGTATAGTAGAGAAATTTTGGAACTTGGAATGGAGGTCTAACTTTGACAAAACCTTGTACATTGAGATCGTGCTGAGAGAAGGATTTATTTCATGCTCACTTATACACAGAGACTAGAAAATAAACTTAGATGACCCGATATGATTAAGAACCACGAGTTTCTTTTTTTAATTAATAAAATGACACTAAAATTTAAATGGACTAAACATTGTTGAGGATCGAGTCATATATTTAAAAGAATAATTTTTAGGAGAATTATTAAATTTTAGCGATTGAATTAAAATTTTCTAATTTTCTATTGAGTAGATTATATATGTATACAAATTTTATAAAACTTTAAAATTATTTTATAATTTATTAACTAGATTTAATTTAATGTATAATATATTTTCTTAAAGTATAAAAAATGTTGACCATAAAATTATTTAACTATAAATATCTCATTTATGTATCAATAAAAAATTAGTTTATGTAAAATTTGATATACATTATGGATTAAATAATATTAATATATTCAATAGTTAAAATTTAATTATTCATGGCTATTGAATAATATATGTATAAATTTTAAAAATTATTATCTATCTTCATGTGACAATGAAATTATCCAGACATATAATGTTAACGCCTAATAGGAATAAAATTAGCAAGAGAGAGAGGTTGTTATTCAATTTTGACTCTATTGAAAATTTAGGAAGATACAACAATTAAACTAAATTATGTTTTTAATAATGTTATTTCACTATTCTAAATATATAAAATTAAAATTTTCCTCACTAATTAGAAATTTTTTAGTAGTGTTATTCCCTCTTCTTATAAATCAAATAAGCTATTTCTCTCTTCCAATAAAATTCTTCCTCTCTTATGACATAAAATCTCCCATCCTCCCTTTTAAGCCAAACGGTGCCTAAAAAAGTTGTCTTTCAGTTATTAAAATCTGTATTGTTTTAACTGGATATCCACATTAAATTTTGAGTATATAACTCTTATTAATTTGTCTGTGAGAACATTTGGTCAGAAAAAAATTCATAGTTTCAAGAGGTATAATAGGTTTTTAAAAAAATAATAAATTATTAATTTATTTTTATAAATATTTACTAATTTTCAACTTTAATTAACCCTACATTTTTGGATAAAAATAAATAGGAAGAAAATGGAAAGAAGAGAAATAATATAGAAATAACGATTCATTGTTTACTTGAAAAGAGAAATAAAAATGAAACTTGTTTTGAGTACTGATATTAAATAAGAGGAAAATGTTTATTGGATTTTATCTTTTTTCATCTATTTTTTTAAATTAAAGTACAAAATAATAAAATTTAAGGTTTAAATTTTTAGTTAATATAGAATATTATATAGTTTATTTATTTGTATTCATTCTTTCACTCATCTAAATAAATAAAAGATGTTTTACTATTTTTCATTTCTATTTATCAAAGTAACTTACTTTGTCTTTTTTTTTTCCTAATTTTTATTTTTCATCTCTATTTATTTTTTGTCTATTTTATTTCTAATCTGATGACAGCACAAACAAATTCAACGTCATCCTTCTACGTAGTTTTGCTTACGTTTCTTCTCCAGCTGTCATGGCAGTTTAGTTATTCAATTTGCCTGTTAAGTTTAGAGAAATTATTATTTTAGCTTGTGTAGTGTACCGTTAAGTTTATAAAAATATTTTTATATTATAAATTATAATATATAAATTAGAAAGTGAAATTTATATTTTTTTTATTGTTTCAATTAAGCGTTCTGAATATTTTTTTAAATATGTATATAACACACTTTCTGCACTTAGACAAAAAAAAATCACTCATTTTTTACATTACTATTTTTATCTTTGTTTTAAAATTAAATTTTAATAATTTTTAAAAATCAAATAATTATTATATCCAAATTTAAATTTTTTTATTTTATAAATCTAAAACAAATTATATTATAAAATTATTATAACATAATGTATATATTTAAAATATTTATTTATTATAAAGTTTAATAATATATGAAATGGCGATCCACATTTCACGGGTCAAATGAAGAATATGCCAAAAATTGCAGAGGCTTTTCTTGTGTTCACAGTGGGAAATAATCTTCCCCTTTCCTTACAAGTTTTATTTTTTTTTTATAACATGATGTATATGAATTTTTTATTTTTTATTTTACACTCAACTAGTCTTTCTTTTGTCGAACCGACATTTTTTTTAAATAGTGATATCTTTTATTATAATTTCCTATTTAAACTGAAAATCAAATATATATTTAAAAAATAAAATAATATCTTTAATTACTCATGCTCAAACAAAATAAAAAATAGCCTCAAATTTTAGGTAAAAATCAACTTTTGCTACTAACATTTGTTTAATCTGCTGGGACCTCTGCTTACAAGTATTAAAGTTGCTCAATATGTCACTGTTAAATGCTCAAGGTTCACAGAGTGAAAGGTTTTTCTCATTAATCTTATAAACGAGGACACTAAATGTTTACAATACCTAAATATTTATAAATATATTTATCATAAAATTTAAAAAAATTAATAAATATTGTTTTATAATTTAAAAATATAAAATAAAATACAACTACTTAAAAAATTATTTTGACAAAATTTATAAATTAATTATTAATATTATATTTTAATGAAAATTTATAAATATTTTTAATGAATTTTTAAATATTTTATTATAAACAATATTACATAAAATTATAAATATTAATTAAAATAATTAACAAAATTAAATAATTGCCTAAGCTTAAAAATTTAAATTAATATAAAATGTTTATCGAGTTATATATTTGTAAAAAATAATCAAGTAATAATAGTTTAAAGAATATTAATTTATAAATAGATCTTATACACGAGCCTTTTTAATTAGATATGAAAATTTGATTTAATTTAAAACTATTTTTTGGTATATTAATAAATATTTTCAAATTGATTCATCGTTAACATATTCTACCAAATTTGAACAACTTCAATATAGTTGGTATAATAATATATTATAGCATGGATATTGGATAGCGTGACAATGTATATCTATCTCTTTCTCCAATTATTTTGAATCAATGTAGTTGTCTCTTTGTACTTTGTCGTTTTGCATTTAATTTTTCGATCTACATGGAGTACGAGGTAGCATGAGCCTTGGATTCTATTTGGAAAACATTTTAAAATTCTTTCATCTTAGGCAGATTTGGGGAAGTATTATATGGATTCGTTTTACGCATAAAAGAACAATAAGTATGGTAGTTATAATGCATATGGTGTCAGACAAAAAAAAAATGCATGTGTCGGCAAAAAAAATTACATATAATACGGATTAAAGAACAATAAGCATGGTAGTTATAATGCATACGGTGTCAGACAAAAAAAAAAATGCATGTGTCGAAAAAAAAAAATTACATATAATACCACTTGAATTTCATCGTCATAAGAGTCAATTAATTAGACTCTGTATATTTACATAATAAATATATTATTAGTAATTGTAAGTTATATTATCTTATATATTTAATAATAAGTATAAAGCATGAAAATTATTTAATAGTTATAAATATAAAGGATATATAATATATGTTTGATAATTATTATTTATGTTATACTTAGTTTAGTAGTTTATTGGTGGTTTATTATTATTTTTTAGTTTGCTATGTCATGCTTAGGCTAATATTTTAAGAGATTCTGCGGAAAAAAATTACTAATTAAATCATTTAATTATAAATTAGAAAATAATTGAATCCAATTTATTAATTTAAAATAAGTGAAATCAAAATTGTACATATGTAATATTTAAAAAATTAAAAATTTAATTAAATCTATTTTTTTTAATTTCTATATTTGACATTAATCTATGTCTCTTTAATTTATATTTTGTAATTACCTACCTATTTCTTCGGGATAAAACTTAGTACATAGCTATTTAGGTATTTTTTAATGTTTAAATTTTTTAATACAAATATTTATTATGTGTAATATAAAACATCCACTCTTACCTGGGAATGATAAGAATAATATCTAAGAAATTATATCTAAATTTTGTGTATTTCTTTTTTAGTTCATATTTTTTCAAAGTGGGTGGAAAACATTTTAAAATTCTTTCATCTTAAGTAGTTCTTATGTTGTGTCAAAAAAATTTTTTAAGTGAATTAGCCTTGAGGGTTCATTGGGATCGATCTAAGACTTAAAATTTTCAAAATTGTCATATGGGTATATATGTATGCAATAAAATTTAGATTAACTTGAATCTTGAACTAACATAGGGAAACGCTATTAATAATTTATTAAATGCTTGTATTAATAGATTTGTGTGAAACTGAACACACCTTGATGCACGTTAAAATAAAATAAATTATTGTAAGTATGAGTTAACATAGGGAAACACTGTTAACAATTTATTAAATGCTTGTATTATATTTATGTAAACAGTAAACACACAGTGATGCACAATAAAATAAATTAAGTTTGTGTGAACTCTGAACATGAATCTTGAATTAACATAGGAAAACACCATTAACAATCTACGGGAGTAAATGCTTGTATTAGGTTCGTGTGAACTCTGAACACATACATTGATGCACAATAAAATAAGCGTGTCTTTGACTGCATTACAGAATTAATAAATTAAATTTAAAATAGGGAATAAATAATAATAAAAATTAAATGCTTGTATTAGATTTGTGTGAACACTGAACACTCACATGCACCTTAAAATAATATATAATAAATTAAGTGTGAATTTGACTGCTTTACATTTTTATTAAAGTAAAGAAATATAAATACAGAAGATTAGAATTGTATTAATTTCTTTTATAACAGTACACATTTTAAGTATAAAGTTTATGAATTAAATTGATTTAAATAATATTCTAGCGAAAATTTTTAAATAATTTTATCAAAATTAATTCTATTTAATTTAAAATACAACTAAAAGACAGCATATTTGTCACTTGATCAGTTTAAAAAATAACTAATGAAATAGATGTTAACTCCTACGACAGGTTAATTTTTTTTATGGTGGCTACTATATTATTAGTAAATTTTAAATAATATTAATATGATATTCAGTCATTGATTAATTTAATGATGGATTCTTTTCACTAGATCATGTTACTTTTGTTTATATTATGTTCTATAGAACTTTACTGTTTAAATTTGCTCCAAAATCTTTATCATACATAATTAATAGGTGGGACTTCTCATTGGGTAAAAATGATTAAGACTAACTATTAACCCAAAGCTATGACACTAATTTCATATTGAATTATCAATTTCACAGATCTTTTCAATCGATTTATATTATTGTAAGTAACATACGTTGTTTATCTCATAAGTGGTGCGGCTGGAACAGTTTCATCGATCAATGAATCTTCAGTTTCAGATTTCAATGTTACAATTATATATGTTATTAAATTCTTCCAAACGTCTAGTAAGAGTGACACTAAGTTAATGGTGCTTAATCTAGAAATTAATTGTCCCCAAACTAAAACACAATCTCACTCTGCTCCAGCCAATGAATATCCATTAATTGATCGACAACATTTCTCTCCACCACTGCTCATGTTTCCTTCTATGACTTCAACCTCGAAATCAATAGGTGGGTTAAGGGTTTGTAGATGATGAACCAAGAATCGAAAGAGAAGTTCATAGGTGAGTCCAACGAGGGAGAAGAATCAATTTAATTGGATCTTAATTAGTTCTTGATCTTTAATTAGATATGGGATTATACATTCGTTTATTTTTTTTATCTATATTTTTCATAGTAGTAGTTACTATAAATAAAAGGAAATAATGTGGCAAAAGAGTTCAATTATTATTAAATTAATAGTTCCAAGTCAACGTTTGCATGGATTGATTCATGGAGAGTGGGGTTTTAATCCTAAGTTTTACCTTTGTTATGGTCACAAATGTACAGAGCTCTTGAAGTCAGTTGAATTAATTTTGCGTTGATGAGCATTAATAACAATGACGTTTAAGGTTGTTATAGGGTGGTTAGGAATATTATCAAGATATTGTTCTAAAACTTAATCAATCTTTCTTGCTTAAGGTAATTTGTTAGATTAAATTAGTTCCAATTTATTTTAATTGGTTTTCGAAGTCTATATGTTGGATCGCTCACAGATGTTTTTAGCTTTATAAATTTCATGTTTTAAATGATAAATTTTGAGAAAGGGAGTGGTTAATTAAGATCAACCAGCATGGACAGTTAAAAAATAGGTAAATTTCTAATGAGAAACTATAAAGGTATATATAACAAATTTGTCTATGCATTCTATTACAATATTTTTCTATTTTCATGATAATTAAAATTTGTAACTTTTTTCTATCTCGTAGAGAAAGCTAATATCTATCAATTTCCTAAGATGAAGAGTACGTATTAGTTTTCCCACGTCTATTTTCTAATATTTACTTTACATTTGTATGTTAATCTCTAACCACTTTTCCATTACAGTACATAAGTGTCGATGGGATATAAATTTCAAAAGATAAATATCATATTATCTTTAAAGAAAATTATTCTAAAAATAATAATATTTTAAGACTTTTTAATTTTTATACTATCCAGATACCTACTCTTTTATAATAATAAAAGGACAAAAGATAATATTGTTAAAATTTTCTTCCTGTTTATTTATCGTAAAAGGTAGTTTGCTCAAAAGTCAAATTTGGCACATGGGACTTAGAATTAACTAAGAGAGGAAACAGTTTTTACTTTTTAAACACTATAAGTTGGGTCCAGAGGGGGTAAGCACGGATCGATCTCTCCGTCTTTAATTTTTTTTAATTATATATCTAGATTCTAGTTTCACTGTGTTTTAAAAAATAATTTTATATTTTTAATTTGGAATAAAATCAAAATTATAAATTTAAAAGTATTTAATAAAGTTATTTATAAGGGTAAGAGTAATATAAATAATTTAAAAAAAGTGAATTAAACTTTTTTTATACTCATGAAATTAACATAAAATATTTACCATCGAAAACTATGATTAATTTTCGTTAAGAATTGTAAGTTCACCATAAGGAAAATAATTCTATCATAATCTTTTTTATAATTCAAGATTATAATCAACATTAGGAGAAAAATATTAAAATAAAAATAAATTAATTTGATAACATAAATAGTTGAATTTTAAAGAAAAAGAAAAAAATCTTAAGATAAAAAATTAATATATTTAGCCTATGTCATTTTCATCTTTTTGAAAATAATCATCGATATATAAATTAAAATAATTATCTTGAACAAGAATAATTTTAAGAATTATTTTAAAAAATTATAATTTAAAAATTTTTCTTTGGCTGGAGCGTTTTGCTCTTATAAAAAATAGGAAATACAAATACATCTGACAACTTTCATGGTTACTTGAGGTGTGGATTTTATGATCGCATGGAAACGATATAACTTATTATGAATTATGATGAAGTCCTTAATACGCAGGAGTTAGTTATAGATTAAGTTAGACTAAATTCAAAATATTTAAATGAGGTATCATGAGTGCAGCTAGATCCTTTATTTTATTTATCATCCATGTAATTAAGTAGTTAAGATGATATATTATCTTCTTTTGTTGAGTTTAATGTCCTGGGACTGGAGTGGAACTTTTTATTTAATCTTCGCTTAATTCTGAAGGGGTACCCTTTACTCCATCATCAATACATTTTGTTTCATAAAAAAATTTGTTTATAACTTAAAATTAGTAGTAAAGTTTAACGAAATAATTGAAGAAAAAATATTCTAAATATCCTTTTTAATGCTAAAGTTAAACCTCTTCTTTATATATAAATGACTCATTCGTATAGACTTTAGAGAGAATAATTATTGTGACTTGTGAATTATGAGTTGGGTCAACATTTTGAATCTTCACTCAATATGTATAAGAAGGTTGTTATATTAGCAGTATATGTAGTAGTTATCTTGTTATATGATTGCTTTATTCATTGAATTTACTTTTCATAAATTTGTTAGTATCAGCTTTTTTTCTTTTTTCATGCCAAGACAATATCACTTCATTCCATTTTCTGTCTTAAGTTTAATTTTGAATTAGATAATTTCAAGAAACAATGACACAGTTTTCAATTAATCAATCCTTACGCGAAACATATTATTTGTTGAAATAATGAACATATATAGTGATTTTCCATACTTAATAACTCTGTCATGAAAAGTTTTATGGCTTATTACCATGAGACGACCTTAGTTTTCTAAGTTTAACTTAAAATTATTCCACTATAATTGTAAATCTTGTGCATATTCTGCCATTTTATATACCTCTCACTCTTGCAACATATCAAATTGGACTATCTATTATCCTATACCGACAGTGGCCGGTTACAGACAGATCAGGATCCACAAAGCATTAGCTGTTTGCCAAATAATAAATCACAAATTGTTTAGATTTATATTTGCTTAAATCGAGAGAGGAAAATAATAATAATTAAAAAATAAGTTTGGTGATTAGCAAGAAAGCAGTATAATCCGCAATTTTCTTACCAAGTTTCTCTTCTCTTTGATTCTCGAGTCTGTTATTCTCTAGCCAACAGTTTATTCCTTCTAGCAAACACCAAATCAATGGACGTAGCTATTCTTGCCGATGCCATATCCGAAATCGTTCAATGCACCAGCATCTCCCTAGCCCCGCCAGCGACTCGCCTCTCATCAAAGGACATTCAACAGTTCGAAAACCTTCTCAAAGAGATCCATGCATTGGTTCAAGAGGCCAAGGAGAACAACTCCCAAGGTCCTAAGGTTCTTCCTTGGTTACAAAAAGTCAAGGAAGTGGTCAACGATTTGAACGACTTGATGGAGGATCTCCGTCACAAGGACACTCCCGCTGCCACCAGATCGCTCTTCAAAGCCAGCCAAAACATGGCGCATCGCCTCAAAGTCACGCACCAAATCAAGAAAGCCGTTGATGACCTCAAATGCTTCAAAACCGAGGCACAAAACTTGCCCTTCGCTGAAGAAGCAAGGAAGAACAAGAGAAAGTTGACAGATATAAGCGACGAATTTGAGAATAAGCTTGAAGCGGTTGGGAGAGAAAGTGCCAAGAAGGAGATTATAGATCAGCTCAAGTTGTTTGTGAACTGTAGTGGAAACAGTGAATGTAATGTTTGTGTTCCTGTGGTGACCATTGTGGGGGTTGCGGGAATAGGGAAGACTAAACTTGTTCGTCTCGTTTATGGGGATGAGGAAGTCAAAGCCTATTTTGGGGTACAAATTTGGGTTCAGGGAAACCATGAAACCTTTGACGTGGAATCCATTGCAACACGTGTCACTGAAATGGTTAACGGGGGAAAACGCTTCCTTCTTGTGCTGGATGATTTGAGAGTTGAGAATGGCGAGGAATGTCTCCAGAAGTTGCAACAGAAATTAACGGAAGCCAATGGAGTAATACTCATAACTACACGTAGCAATTTTGTTGCCAACAAGATTGGTGGCACGGTTAAGCCATATTCTCTGCAGGGGCTTAACGAAGACGAATCATGGTCACTGTTTCAGAAAATTCGTGGACAAGATTCAAGTAGCATAAACGAAAATGTTGAGAAGAATATAGTGAAAGAATATTGTGGTGGAGTCCCTATGAAGATAATAACAGTAGCAAGGTTGATAAATTTTTGTGGACCGATATCATCATCAGTTTCAGAAGCAGTGTTGAAGAAGGAGTTTATACAAGAGCTAAAGTTTACCTATTACGACCAACTTCCCATGCATCAAAAGCTATGCTTTGCTTATTGTTCGTTGTTCCCTCAAGACCATGAGATAGCCGCTGAGAGATTAATACATCTTTGGATGGCGGAAGGGTTTCTCTCACGGAACCTTTCACAAGAGTTCGGCTTAGCGTGTTTCAAAGACTTTGTTCCTTTCGTTTTCCACGATGCGGGGAGAGACGAGTTTGGTGTTGTGAAGTGTTACAAAATGAACCCTTTAATGCATGAACTAGCCAGGATTATGGCTTGGGACGAGAACATTGTAGTAGATTCAGAAGGGAACAGAGTTCACGAGAGAGTGGTGCGAGCCTCGTTTGATTTTACCTTAGATGTTCAGTGTGGAATTCCAGAGGCTTTGTTCGAGAAAGCGAAGAAACTGAGGAGTGTTCTTATGCTGGGGAAGACAAACAAATCGCGGCTTCCACACGAGGTGAAGATGGCCACGTCAACGTGTGATGAAATCTTCAACGCTTTCAAGTACTTGCGCGTGTTGGATCTCCATGACTTGGGGATCAAGATGGTGCCGAGCTCTATTGGGGAAGTGAAACATTTAAGGTATCTCGATCTGTCCCATAATAACATAGAGAAGCTTCCTAGTTCAATCACCAAGCTTTTCCACTTGCAAACGTTGATGCTTTCCCAATGTCATGTTCTCAAAGAGTTGCCAAAAGACTTGGGGGATCTAAGTTGCCTAATGCATCTTTACTTAGAGGGGTGTCTTGATCTCACTCACATGCCACGTGGGATAGGTAAGTTGAGTTCTCTACAGACATTGTCACTTTTTGTGACTAGCAAGAACTACCTCATGGGAGGTCTTGGGGAACTCACGGATCTCAATAACCTCAGAGGGCACTTGGAAATTTTGCGTCTAGAGCAATTGAAGTTGCCTGCATCATTGGACACCAAAGATAAGAAGTATTTGAGAGAGAAAAAGCACCTTCATAGTTTGACTTTAAGATGGGATCATGAGGAGGAGGAAGGAAATGAAGTTGATGACAAAGACAACAAGTCACTGGAATGTCTCGAGCCAAATCAAAATCTAAGGCTGTTATGCGTTGTGGGGTACTACGGTAATATGTTTTCTGATTGGCTTTCTTCAATTCAATGCCTTGTTAAGTTTAGCATAAATGATTGTCCCAAATGTAAATTTATCCCACCACTGGATCAGCTCCCACACCTCAGGGTTCTCGAACTAAGAAGATTGGAATCTCTTGAATTCATTTCAACAAACTCTGACCAAACTAGTTCCACTAGCACACCATTTTTTCCATCGTTGAAGGAACTTACAATCTCTGATTGTCCTAAACTTAGAAGCTGGTGGGAAAATGAAAAGTGGGAAGATAATAGACCATTCTTTACTAGCATTTCTAAACTACATGTCCAGTGCTGCCCTGAGCTTCATTGCATGCCTTTGTATCCTTATCTTGAAGAAGAGTTGGTCCTTGTGGAGTCCAGCGTAAAGTCAATGAGGGATACAGTGCATGCTAAAACTTCACAAGGCTTCCTTCCTTTCTCCAAGTTGAAGTCCATGATAATTACGCGCATTAAACAATCTCCACCAGAGAGATGGCTTAAAAACTTCACTTCCCTCCAGAGCCTTCAAATTAGAGAATGCTCTCAAGTAGAGTCTCTACCACAAGGCTTCAAGTGTTTGAGCTCACTCCAGAGTCTATCCATTGAGAGATGTCCACAACTTGATCTTGACAAGTCCAAGAGTGAATGGGAGGGTCTGAAACACCTCCGTTTTCTGACAATAAGAGAAATTCCAATGCTAAAGTCCCTTCCGTGGGGCGTTGAGACTGTTACCTCTTTGGAAGAGCTAGGCCTTTATGAATGCCATGCCTTGACATTTCTACCTGAAAGCATAGGCAACCTCACCTCGCTTCGGAAACTAGTCATTTGTGAATGCAAAAGCTTGGATTCGCTGCCGAAAGGAATACAAGTGCTGGATTCTTTAGATACTTTGATAATTACGGACTGCCCCTTGTTGATGCCAAGATGTCAACCTGAAACGGGCGATGATTGGCCACAAATTGGTCATATAAGAAATATACTGCTCAAGCAAAGTTCTCAAGACTTGAGGGACTTGTGGAGTCAGGGAAGGACTGGTTTAGGGAAAGATTTCTACTTTTGAAATGCAGAGACGCGTTATCAAGATATCCATTATTCTTAAGAGGGTATCTTAGTATCTTCTTCACTCACTCACAAATCACAATTACATTGGTAAGCGAATTACAAACTCATGCGCATCTCAGTTGAATACCATATTGCTGAATCTCTTCTTTCATGTAAATGTACACATTTTACAAGTAACATTTCTCCACTTATCTAGTAGTAGCACTTCTATATATTGCAATGTTTTGATTTTCAATTTAAAATTTGAAGGAGCACCGAGCCATGGAGGTAAAAAATGATAATAGAGAACCAATACCACTTCTCTTGTGGTTATAAAACTGTAGTTCTTCAAATCATTTATCTATTTTATTGCCTTGAAATTTTTTTTATATTATGATTATCAACAAATTATGTATTCTTATTTTATTGGAATTATTATATATATGTTGTTATTTTCACAAATCTATTATTGAATGAGGGGCCAATCCTACATACCTTCAATCTCTTACAATACAATAGTTCGAAATTTCTTGAAAACATTTAGTGAAAAAGATAAAAAGTCGATCCAAGAAATATAATTGATGTTAAGTTTTTTCACAACATCCTTAACAAAAGTTCATCACTGGTGTTTGTTTGAATAAAAAATTATCTAAACATTTATAAAAATAAAATAAATTTTATAAAAAAATTAATTTATGTAAATGATTTAGTTTATAAAAATATTTTTATATAATTTATTTTAATTTTAATTTATGTATAGCCTAATTTTAATTTATAAAAATTATTATTTGATAAATATTTATAAAAAAGCCAAACAATGTTATTTATATAGATATATAAAAAAATTAAATAATATCATCATAATTTATCACAACATCATTCATTGAATTTATAATATTCATATTCAATTAATATAAAATAATTGATAGTGTAATAAAGGTAAATTACATTCGTTCAATTTGAATTCATTCCTATCGTATACGTAGAAATGTATCAAACACAAAAAGTTTTTATAATAAATAATAAAAATAAATAAATTTAAATTCTATAACCATGCATGTATGGTTATAATTAAAAATTATTAAATAATAATATAATTATTTTAAATTTTATATAATTCTAATTTTTAATCTTAACTTTCTATTATTCAATTTAATAACCAAAATCTACTTCTCTCCCCATCACAATAAAAATCTCACTTATATTGTTATTAGGGTAGGAAATAAAAATAATGGATAAAATTATTAAATTATATTTAAATAATTAAAAATTAAATTTAAAATTATCATAAAATTACTAACTAACTTTTAATCTTATCATTCATTCACCGTTATATATTATAATCTATAATTATAATTTTTACTTATCCTAATAACTAAAAACTATCCTCATACACCTCTAATATACATCAATGCAGTTACTGTTACATGTTTGGCATTATTTAGCAGACACCAAAGAGAAGTCCCTAGAAAATGGAGTCCCTAGAAAATGGAGATAGAAATGTTCGAGTCATTTTTTTAATTGTTTGCGGTTTTGTCAACTTTAAGTTTTAAAAAAGTGTAAATATTTTTTTTTTGGATTAGAGTAGGTTTCCCTGCATTGTTAAATGGATTAATAGATTTATAGATTAATAGATTAGTATATAGAAAACAAAATAATATATTTTGGTTCTACCGCTGCACTTCGTCAATTAATTCTACCAAGTACGAATGCAGAACCCACATTTTCATTAAATTGATGACAAAACTTATTATTCAACAGAAAACAAAAAAATAATATACAAATGTATATGTACTTAGGATTTTCGGCTGCACTTCATCAATACACAAAAATGCAGCATACTATAAGAATGTATTTTCATGACATCCCTCCCCATAAAATTTCAATTTAATGGCCAACAAGGGAGTTACCGGATCCACTTTCATAAGAATCCATACCAAGGCAGCTGCATAAACATATCCATCCAGTATCTGCGCGTCACATTTACAAATAATTGACCATACCACGACCTTCCACACTCAGTTTTGTGGCCTGGAGCTGCTTCTTTTTTTGTGCCCTTAATTGTTTCAATTTCTTGTTCATCTGCAGTGAACAACAATTCACAGGTCAAATTGGTCCACGTCTCTACCAACAAAGATAACAAAGGACATAATTTACAACCTTCATTTTAGTCTCAAGATTTTCTTTTTAAAAAATCATTATCTAAATCAAATATTTGTCTAGATAAATTAATAAAAGTTTGAAGGTAATAAAATTAAATAGATTAGTATCCACATCTCCTTTACCAGTTCACCAACATCCCGAAACATTCCTCTTAAGTAACTATTAGTATTTTAATTTTCTAAATATTTACTTCATATTTGGTGTGCTCCAAATTTTGGTAATTAAAGACTTGCAAAAAGTCACCATAGCAACAGTCCTACATTTAACCCTGTATATTAATGTCATACTTGCATGTGCTTTATCCATACTAATTATCAAACAATTAAGAGTAAGACACAGCAGATGATATTGCAAACTTTATCAAAGCTTGATAAGAAATTACTATATAATTCTTACACAGATTTATTTGCACTAAAAAACCACAATACTCTCCGTCCCATATACTAGAAACTTCACAACTAATATAATCCCACACAAACAAGTTTAAGGAGATCTGCTTTCTTGGTTGAAAGTTGTAAATATAGAGTACAGATAAACAATCATCCAATTTAAAGCCATTTGTATATCTTGTGCTTAAAGAACCACCAAAATAGGGGGATTAAAACAGTCACAAATGTCAGAATGTAAAAAATAAAACTAACCTTCATACGCTGCTGCTGATCTTGCGCAGCTTGTTTTACTCGCGCTCTAACTTCTTCTGGATCAATTTTAGATTGGGGACGGATCACAAAATTCAAAGGTGTTGCTTCCGGCCTTAATGTGAACTGCCTAGAAGAAGACTGTCCAGCCCTAGGCCTGCATTAGCATCAAAACATTTTAGTGATTACTTCAATCACAGTGCTCCACAAGAATTTCATAAATACCGTCCAGGCCTTACTGTGAAATTTCCAAATCAAGATCACTATCTCTAGATCCGATTCCTGCAGCTTTATTTGCCAGCCTGTAAGATGTCAACAAAAGTATATAAATTTAACATGTTGGAACAATTATAGACAGCAGAAGCCAAGAAATTGAAGACAAAAAGGCGTAACAGTACTTTTTAACTAGTGATCTCCTAAAAGGAAGCCTATCATCCTCCACATTTCTCATGTCTTCAAACCGAGTACTCTTATTAAATATAGATCGGCTCTGCAATTACAAGGAAAAGTTGACATAACCATGAAATTTTGCACATAAAATGATGTCTTCAAAAATTGGTCATTTTTAGTAATAGAAAACACAACATAATGCCCAAACACAACAGAGAAAGTCACCCCATCTTTTTACTCGGGCATTTAAAACACTAGATGACTTTATTTAAATCAAACAGCTTTGAAGAAAAATAAGAGTATTAGGAAGCAAGAATGTAACCATGCATTACTTACCCACTTATCAACCAGCTCCTTGGCTAGTTTCCTATTTACATTGATTTCTTCATCGGACTTTGATAAAAACATAATTACCTGTCAATAGAATGAAAACAGCCCAATATATTAATTTCAATAATAGGCTACAAATAGGCACCCTTTTTTTATTTGGGGGGAAGGGGAGTGCTACTAAGATTGCAAGTTAATCACATGAATAATGGAAACCCAACCTTCCCAAGGCCACTCTTCTTCAGCTGTTCTCTTCTATCATACTGCTCTAGGTCTATAGGAAACTGCATAACAAGATAAATAAATGAGGTTCTAAATAATCTTGGTAAAAAATAATTGCAACTGAAATGTTTAGTGCTGTCAACTCAGATTACATCATTCAAAATCCTCAAAATTTCCATGCGTATATTTATATTTGGCAAACTTCCGTCAGGGAGCGGCTCGAGCCAATTCTTCAATAAGGTTAGCACCCCATGATCTAAAAACTCTAGTTGAAGTTGTTTCCTGCAAAATAGTGGGTGGGTAGTTATTAAAATAAGAAAAAAAAATATAAGATTAAGGAAACACCATGGAAGGAAATTAACCACATACTTTGAGAGGACTTCTGTAAGAAGAGTTAACTTCTTGAGTTTATTAATGGCAGGTTTTCCCTGTCTATTAAGGTCAGCATCCTCCTCAGCCGTAACCTCCAGCTCAGCCATGACATTCTCAATTGATAAAGCTATTTCAGCAGGATTTCTCTCATTCTTCTTCTTTTTCTTACCTATCTTGAAAAGATCCTTGATTTCATCATCCTCTTCACCTTCCTCCGCCTAGGAATTCCATGCATGTAACAGACAAAAAAAAGCATCAAATAAGCTTTGAATAAACAGTACAACAAATCCTATAATTAATTTCTCAGAGAAAATTGAGTCTCTGGCTAAAGCAAAAACAAGACGGGATAACTCAAATTTTAACCTCAAAATTACATATTTATAGTTTACCAACACTCTACTACTGGTTGCAAGACCTTTGAATCACAAAGTAATAAACACAGTGAACCTGATTTCAGGCTAATTTAACAAAAAAAAAAATTAAAAAGGGAATAAGTCACCAACCTGGGGAGCATCACCAGGACAACGTGGTTCATCACTACCATAATAAGCAGGTTCCACTCCAGTGTCATCTATAAAGTTGTCATCATCCACATTCCTGTCACCCTCGTGATCATCCTATTAATGGAAACAAAAAAGTAGCTATTAGACACTAACAACCAAAAGTGTGATCCACAGAATCACCATCATAAAAAAGATGGCAGTCAATAAGCATCAATTAAAAATCATAACTATAAATGATCAATCAGGAAGGAAAATTTTCACTAAAGCACAAATTTAAGATTGAATCCAAAAATTTAAACTGAATTTTACTACTAACTTGCTTTTTAAATAAAAACACACAACATTAATCTTTCAATTCAAAATCAATTTTGCAACCGTTCATCAAATCACATCCAATAAAGGAAAATCGTAAAGGCAAGAATACCTCAGAATCTCCACCAGCAATTATATCCCACATCTCCTTAACTTCACCATCATGATCCTTCCCCGCCTTCCCTCCGAACCCTTTCTTGGAACCCCCAAATTTGGATCCACCTTTACCACCGTCACTCCCAAACCTCTTCTTCCCCCCCTTTAACCTCTTCTTCTTTCCGCTCCCTCTCTCCTTCCCTCTTTTCCTCTTCCTCCCTTCCCCGTCATCAGACCTCGCCGGAACATACCCCTCCTCCTCTTCGTCCTCAAGCTCCGGCGCCACCAACCGGTTCCCGGCGTCGCTCTTCTTGATGAGCCTCTTCCGCGGCTTGGACCGCCCCGGATCGGTATCGAACACCGGAGTCTGAGAGCGATTATGGTGCGCCTGCGGAGAGGGCTCGCGGTCGGATTGAACGTTGTAGAAATCCATGAGAGGCTGTCCGTCCTCGTCGCGGCACCTGAAAGGGGATAGGAAAGGGAGAAGGCGTGAATCGAAGAAAGCAAAACCCTAACAAGAAAGGAATTGAGGAGAAAGAGGAAAACGCACTGATCGTCTTCGTAACCCATGGTCGTTGGAATGCGAATGAATTGGTGGAAAGTAGATTAATGGAGGAATGGGGTTATGTATGAAATGGAGGATTGGGAAGATGCAGTTGAGACTGCCTGTAGTGTTCATGATGGCCACCTTTGTTGCTGCACTTATTATACTCTTCCTCAAGGCAAATCAGATGATATCACAGCTGAGATTCATATATGAGATTTTCCTATCTATAAGATCAGATAAACACTTTAGATTGCATGTAAAGATATGATTGTATAAATATCTCCTGGGATAATGATTTCTTTGAGAATCCGGAAGATGCAGTTGGGACTGTCTGTGGTGTTCATGATGGTCGCCTTTTGTGCTGCACTTGTTATACTGCTCCTCAAGGCACATAGGATGATATCACAGCTGAGATTCATATATGAGATTTTTCTATCTATAACATCAGATCCCATCGTGGATTTGTGTAATATTTCATCATATATGTATATTTAGTTATATACTATAAAATTTAAAATTTATTACAAAATAATTTTTTTAATTAATTTTAAAATTAAAGTCAATTTTTAATAAAATAATAAATTATAAAATTATTATAATATTAATGATAGTATGAAATAATTAATAAATTAATTAAGAAGATTATATTAATTAATTTATAATCAATTTTAAAAATTTATAAAATAAAAAAATTTAATTCCTCTTATTACATTTTGTATATGTAAATGAAATAAATTACATAATCAATATTAAGTCAACACAAATAGTTAAATTATTTTAATCATATAGTATATAAAAACAAGAAACAATATAAATTTTTTTAAATTTTGTTACTACTTTTAGCTATCATATAAATTAACAGCTAAATCATAACTAATTAACTAGAATATTATTTTTTTCTAGTTAAATTTAAGCTATAATCATTTATACTTCTTATTACTACGAATTAATTAAAAATGACTATAAATTTTAAATTAGTTAGAGAAATAATTTAAAATTATATATATATATATATATATATATATATATATATATATATATATATATATATATATATTAAAAAGTAATATACTTATATATTAAAAAAATTAAAGAAGTTAGTGGGTACATGTCCCGCATTCATCGATATTTCTTGTTTAGTATGATAAGTTCTCAGAATAATTTTACTATTTGTGATTATTCCAATATTGATTACATATTTAGAAGTTGAAAACTATTATCTCTTTCACTCGTCATTTTAATAATAATATATTGTTATTCATAAAACAAAACACCACGTTTGAACAAAAATTCCACACATTCTAAAATAGACTCAAAAAATAAACTGTTCAAACAAAAAAACCACATATGAGAGAAAAGTGACTGAATAAATTTGCAAAATAGAACTAATCAATGCTACCAGAAATTTCTTGTTTCTCTAGGAGGAAAAACTTTATCTTCTTAGAACAGAATTATCATCAAATGTGTTCTAGTTTGAAAAAGCTCTCTCTACACTCCTTCTACCAGCCCTTTTATACCTTAGGCTTAACCACTCCCGTCCCATAATACTGGTGACATCGTGGTTCATCATTAATATTACTTATACAAGGCACAATTAATGTTGATTGACCTTCGTGTCGTCTAATCAACGAGGCCGACATGTGTGTTTGGCTGTCAAGGCCGACATGTGTGTTCGGCCATCAAGGCTGCCTCATGTTGTCTTAGTGGACGGCCGTCTTGGGGCCGACCGTAACATAGTCCCTTATAAGCTTAGTCGAGACTCAAGCTTACAATTTCAACCCCGCTAGTAACTGGCGTCCTTCCGTGCTCGTTGGGACCAGACTTGATCCTTTGTATCTATCCTCAGAGGTGACGTTTGATTTTTCTCCTTTAATTTCTCCTCGGAATTCGAGATACCTCTTCATTTATTGTGATAATCATTAACATGCATATTCATAAGGAACGACGCAACTCTTTAGTTTCAGCCCTTGGGGGTTTAACGTCTTCTCTGTTGTAGCATTTATTCATTGTCTTCCTCTTTTTCTTACTCTTTCGCTTGCTATTCTCCGCTCTCTTCACTTACTTCGCATTTCCATCTCCGTCGCTCTCTCCACACCAATCTTCGTTATGGCTCCTAAAGGTACGTTTCTTCGCCTCGCTTCTTCTCAAGCCGCTCTTGACGTACTATTTTTTGAATGTCTTTGATTTTCTGTTTGGATCCTTCAACCAAGGTCTTCCACTGACCCTTGCTTTTTCGTCAACAAGGGACATCTTCGAGGATTTACCTGACCCTTCCACTCAAGGAGACTAGTCTCCTGATGAGGCTACTCCTGGCAGAAGGTTCGAAGCCCTTAGGGACGAACCTTTAGGCTCTAGTTCCAGCTCTTTTGACTCTTATCCCTTCGAGATCAAGTATCGTGATGACTCTCGCGACTCCCTTAGTGACGATCCTTATTCTTGGATGGATGCCAAAGTGAAGAAGGTGTCGACGTTGCTAAATTGCTCCAGCTCTCTTCTCGGTATGGCGAAGGCCATATGTCAAAAAGGGCCTTGGTTGGTTCGTGTCTCCCCTTGTCGTGCTGGGGAGTCGGTCAGTACTACAACGTAGGCCGACCACAAACCTTGCTTCTATCTGTATGATACCCTCCACTCCAAACTCGGTGTCAAGTTACCTTTCAGCCACTTCGAGTGGGTCGTGCTCCAAGCTCTTAACGTAGCCCCAACTCAACTTCATCCGAATGACTGGGCATGTGTAAGGGCCTTCGAACTTCTCTGCGAGGACCTTAAGAAGGCTCCGACATTTGGTGTCTTTTTCTGGTTCTACACCGTGAAGAAGGCCGAGAAGGTTGGTTGGACTTCTCTTTGCAGCCGGCCTAAACGCAAGTTATTCCAACCTTTCCTGGCCAGTTATAAAAAACTTAAAGCTCGATTCTTCAAGGTGACTCCTCGCGACACTGGTCCCAACTTGTTGGTGGATCGCCTGGTCCGGCCTTTCTTTCCTCTATCTTGGACTTATCAACCTGCCGCCTCTATCTCAGTTAAATTGGAGGATCTTGAGAGTTGGGATAGGGAGTTAGCCAAGGAGTTGGGCGAGCTCCCTTTATTACCCAATGCGAAAATCATTAAAGGTGTTGGTGAGTGATCGTCTTGCTCTACTGTGTGTTTTCACTTGTGGTGTCTGACTAATTTTACTGATTTCTTTCATTGACAGATTATTCCTCTCGGTCTCTTCGCGAGTTGAAGAAAAGGAAGGCGGCTTTGATGGCCAAGAATGATCAGCACACAGCCGTTGAATAGCAAACAGCCGCTGATCCTGGTGAACCTTCAACGGCCGCCACCTTTGTTGATCCTTCGGCTGCCGTTGCCTCCACTGAACCTATAGCGGCTGCTGAACCCATCCCCCTTGAGGCGACCACCAATGAAGCTTCAAACTCAACCTCTCTGGTGGTTTTGAACAACGCCGCCTCCTCACCAACTGTTGAGAAGTTTGAAGGCGGCTCTTCACCACGGTCTGAAGGGCGCCCTCTCAAACGTTCACATGTGGAGGAGCCCTTTTCTGAAGATGCCGAAGTGAGGGCCGGATCTCAACCTACTGACAACTTTCACTAGGATACCATGATAGCAGGAAATCCGGCCTCTTCAACCGTCATGGGGCCTCCAGTTTTTCTAGAGCAGGCCGTAGATAAGGTTTGGCCTCAGCTGGAGGTAATAAAGTGCAGCAGCTTGGCTTGACCGGCACTTGCAAGACATTGCAGCAATGTGCTGCTTATTCTCTCATTTTAGCCCGAGTCGCCGAGAAGGAGTTTGGGAGGTTGGAGTCTCAGAACCGATCTTCTGAAGAGCGCGCACAAAAACTCCAAGCTGATTTCCTCCATTTATCCAAGGTCTGCACCGAGAAGGAGACGAAAATAAACTCATATAGGTCGGCCACTGCTGCTCTTGAGAAGGATCTTCAGAAAATAGTGACTAAGAATAAAGATCTGATGAGCAAGAACTTCGACTTGGATATGGCTGTTGACCATGCAAACGCCGAGGTCAGGCTGTTAAAAGCAGAGGAATGAAGACTTGGAGACCTCCAACTCAGACTTGCATACGAAATTGGCCTTAGCCGAATCTTCACTTAGGCAAGCTTTAGAGGATGTAAAGGCTCGTGATGAAACCATCCGGTCTCGGGACCAAGCTATCCAAGCGTAGGATCAGGTGATAAAGACTCATGAAAGGACCGCCATTGAGATGGGTGGCGACATTGTTGAGCAGTTTGAGGTGGGTTTCGCGAAAGCTTTGGAACAAGTTCGCTTCCTCCACCCGACTGTTGATTTATCAAAGGCGGATCCTTTCAAGGAGTTTGTGGATGGCCAGCTTGTCCTGGTTCCAACTTCTCCTAGTTCCCCTGCTCCTCAATAATTTTTGTATTCATTTTTCTTATTTGGCGTGATTTCCTTTGTAATCAAAACTCTTTACTTTTGGTTTTTATGCTACTATTTTAACACTTAATCGTTGACTTAATTTTATTTTCACATCGGGGTGCCATTATCACAACTATGTTCATCATCTCTTACTATCTCGTTTGGTTTTTTGCCCGTCTCTGGTGTGGGTTTTCGCAATCTTAATTATGTCACACTTTGTGGCTTTTCTTTTGTTATTTTCGTTCCTGTTTTTCTTTCGATCGTGGGATTGACTTAGATCTTATCCTCATATGGTGCCACCTTTTTGGCTTTACCAAGTATTTTCTTTTGACTTTTAGATCGGTTTCTTGGATCGCCCAATTTAAGTCTCATAGCTTCGAGCCGAAGGGACCCCGGGTCGGTCTCTTGGGCCGCCCGTTTTGGGTCTTGTAGCATTCATCCGAAGGGACCCCAGGTCGGTCTCTTAGGCCGCCCGTTTTGGGTCTTGTAGCTTTCATCCGAAGGGATCTCGGGTCGGTCTCTTAGGCCGCCCATTTTGGGTCTTGTAGCTTTCATCCGAACCGCACGTGGAACGTGAAGAACTTGAGAAGGTATTTAAGCTGAAGGCTAGGGTAAGCGCAAGTACGTGTAATACACATGCATGAATTTTGCTAATACACTTGACAATTATATCTGTGTGCGAATTGGACTACTATAGCATCAGGTGAAGACCTAAAAGATCATGGGAAAGCTACAAGACCCAAAACGGGCGACCCAAAACGGGCGGCCCAAGAGACCAACCCGGGGTCCCTTCGGATGAAAGCTACAAGACCCAAAACGGGCGGTCCAAGAGACCGACCCGGGGTCCCTTCGACTAAAAGCTACAAGACCCAAAACGGGCGGCCCAAGAGACCGACACGGGGTCCCTTCGGTTGAAAGCTACAAGACCCAAAACGAGCGGCCCAAGAGATCGACTCGGGGTCCCTTCGGTTGAAAGCTACAAGACCTAAAACGGGCGGTCCAAGAGACCGATACTTTTTGGCCTTCCAAGTGCTCTAGTCGGTAAGCTCCTCCTCCCACCTTTTCTACTATTCTGAATGGCCCTTCCCATTTAGGCGTTAGCTTATTCTTTTCTACGGCCAGGGTTATCTTTCTTAGTACCAGATCTCCTTCCCGAAAATCTCGTGTATCGGTCCTTTTGTCGTATTTCCTTGCTACCCTTGCCTTGGCTGCGTATTCTTTTATATGAGCTATTTCTCTTGTTTCTTGTAGCAAATCCAGGTTTGATCTCAGCTCCTCCTCATTGACGATCGGATCAAATAAAGCCGTCCTAGGGGATGGCTCTCTTATTTCGACCGGTATGACTACTTCTGACCCATATGTCAGGTGGAACGACGTTTCTCCCGTGGTGGAGTGAGGGGTAGTATGGTATGACCACAGGACTTGTGGCAGTTCCTCTGCCCATCTTACTTTTGCTTCTTCCAGTCTTCTTCTCAGTCCTCTAAGTATGACCCTATTGGCTGCCTCTGCTTTCCCGTTTGCCTAAGGATGTTCGACTGAAGTACAAGATAGTCTGATGTGCAATTCTTGGCAATAGCCGTCGTCAAGGATGCAAACTGGGTGTCGTTATCTGAGACTATTTCTGCTGGCAGGCCAAACCAGCATACAATTTTCTTCCATATGAATCGCTTCACCCTTTTAGTAGTGATTGTAGCCATCGGCTCGGCCTCCACCCACTTGGTGAAGTAATCCACTACCACCATCAGGAACTTAAGTTGGCCAAGTGCGAGGGGAAATGACCCCAGGATGTCTATTCCCCATTTATGAAAGGGCCATGGGGATATCACCGCGTGCATCTGTTTTGCTAGGGCTTGGTGATTGTCGACAAACCTTTGGCAAGTATCACACCTCTTCATGTAATTCATACAGTCTGTTTTGAGGGAAGGCCAATAATAGCCTGTCCTGGCTATCTTCCTTGCCATTGCTCTCCCTCCTATGTGAGTTCCACAGATACCTTCGTGAACCTCTTTGATAATGTACTATGCTTCCTCGAGGCCGACAGAGGGGAGGAGAAACCTCGTCTATATAGTCGTTGTCCCACTAAGGCGTACTTGGGCGCCTCCTTTCGCATTCTACCAGCTTCGGCTAGGTCAACTGGTAGCTTTCCCCCCTCTAAATATTCCACTATTGGTTCCATCCACGTCGTTCTCTACTCGTTACACTAGACTTCTGGTTTTTCAATCGTCGGGGTGCTGATGTTTTCATGTATAACCGACCATTGTAATCCTCTTCTTGTGCTGGCTAGTTTAGCTAATAGGTCGGCTCTTTCATTTTGATCCCTGGGTACGTGTAAGAGCCTGAAGCTTTCGAACGAGGCCGCCATCGTCTTTGCCCTTTCCTTGTACTTGGCCTCGGATCTTTAGCTTGATACTCTCCATTCACTTGCCCTGTTATCAGCTTAGAGTCGCTCTTTGCTATCAGCCTTTTAGCCTCTATTTCCAAGGCTAATCTCATGCCCACCAAAAGTGCTTCGTATTCAGCCTGGTTATTGCTTGCTTTGAAGTCGAAGTGTAGGCTCTGCTCTACTAATACTCTGTTTGGCCCTTCTAAAATCACCCCAGCACCACTTCCTTCATGGTTAGATGATCCATCTACTGACAAGTGCCATTCCCTCCTGTGCACTCTTGCTCTATGGTGAGTTCCGTAATAAAGTCGGCCAGCGCCTGGGCTTTTATGGGCCCTCTCTTTTCAAAAGTTA
Source organism: Mucuna pruriens (assembly GCA_025330945.1). NCBI lineage: Eukaryota > Viridiplantae > Streptophyta > Magnoliopsida > Fabales > Fabaceae > Mucuna > Mucuna pruriens. Next base: position 1,526,209 of record JAENHJ010000520.1, read on the forward strand.
TGTCGAATTCTGATAACTGCACATTGCAAGCCATCATTCTTCCTGCTAGGTCCGGCTTCCTTAATACTTGCTGGATGGGCAAGTCTGTGCGCACTATGATGCTGAAGCTTTGGAAATAAGGACGTAATCTCCTAGAGGCTATCACCAAGGTCAATGCTCCTTTTTCAATCTTTTGGTATCTTCTTTCTAGTCCTTGTAGCGTCTTGCTGATGAAGTACACAGGGCATTGCTCTTTTTCTCTTTCTTGAACCAACACAGAATTGATGGTGGTTTTAGTGACTGATATGTATAGGTGCAGTGGCCGATCAAGCTCCGACCTAATCAGAATAGGAGGGGTGGCCAACATGGTTTTTAGCCTTAAGAAAGCTTCCTCGTACTCTAGGGTCCAGGCGAAATTCTTCCCTTTCTTAAGCGTGCTTAGGACCGACGTGGCAATATCAGAGATTCTAGATATGAATCGTGACAGCGCAACCACCTTTCCCATCAACTACTGCACCTCCTTCACATTTCGTGGACTTCTCATGTTTATGACCGCCCTACACTTCTTTGGATTTGCTTCTATTCCCCTTTCTGTTAGCATATATCCTAAAAATCTTCACGCCTGTACCCCAAATGAGCATTTCTCTGGATTCAATCTAAGTTGATGGCGTCTTAGGATTCTAAACACCCGTCTTAACGCCTCATAATGACTTCGGCCATTCTTTGACTTGGCGACCATATCGTCTACATATACTTCTATGTCTTGCCCATTGACTTCCTTGAAGACCTTATCCATCAATCTCTGGTATGTAGCTCCGGCGTTCTTCAGCCCAAACGACATTACTTTATAACAAAAAGCCTCACTGTCTGTAATGAAAGTGGTTTTTTCTTCATCTCCCGAGTGCATTCTTATTTGATTGTATCTAGAGTATGCATCCATAAAGCTCAAAAATTCATACCCAGATACATTATCCACTAGTCTATCTATGTTGGGGGGATATGGGTCCTTTGGGCATACCTTATTCAAGTCTGTGTAGTCCGTGCACATTCTCCATCTTCTGTTAGCCTTGCGCACCATGACTACGTTGGCCAGCCACTCTGGGTATCTTACTTCTCGTATAAAACCAACCTTTAGCAGCTTCTCTGTCTCCTCCTTGATGGCCCTTCTCTTCTCTTCTCCTTGCTTTCTTTTCTTCTGTACTCCCGGCCGTGCACCCTCAACTATCGACAGCTTGTGGTTCATGAACTTCGGATCTACTCCTGACATATCTTGTGGTGACCAGGCGAACACGTCACTATTTTGTTGTAAGCATTGCATCAGTTCAACCTCCTTCTCTTTCGTCATAGTCGTGCCTATCTTCGTCCTCTAGTTGTTCAAGGCACCCACCTGAACTTCCTTCAATTTGTCTACTGGGAGCGATCTTTCTCGTTCTTCATGGCACCTTGGATCCAGTTTCTAGACGAGGGTATTCACTACCGCTTTCCTCTGTCCGACCTTCAAGCTGTCCTAATAGCACCTTTTAACGATTGTTGCATCCGCCCAGATGGCTCCCACTTCCACCGTTGTTGGGTACTTCATACACAAATGGTATGTCGACACCACCGCCTTCATCAGATTTAAGGTCGGCCGTCCCATGATGATATTGTAGGAGACTTCTGCTTCTATCACTGTATAACTACTGGGATTCTCCTTGTATTGCTGCATTCACCGAAGGTGGTTTCAATCTCCACTATTCCTTTTGTTGGCACCTTTTCCCCTAAAAAGCCATATAAGCACCCCCTCATCTCTCTTAGCTTCGAGAGTCCCAACTTCCTATAGGTTGATCCATATAGGATGTTGGCTGAGCTGCCCTGGTCGATGAGGACTCTTTCTATCTTGAAACCTTCGGCCGCCACCCATATCACCATCGGTTCATCCCCAACTTGATCGCATCTTCGGTCCTCCTTTTCAAAACTGATTATGCGTCCTCTCCTATTTCCTCCCAAGGGCGTAAGATTCGCCCTTATAAGGACTTGATAAGATTGATAGCCTTCCCCATCCTTCCAGTCTCCCCCTTCACCTACTTGTGCTTCTCCTCCTGAAATGGTCAATATAGTTCCTCGGTACTTCGCTGGCCGAGGTGATCTGGACCGACTGCTTTTTCCCCCTGTCTTTTTCTTCGCACCATATCCGCCTCTGCTTGATTTTCCCATTCTGTCGTTTTTCTCTCCTTCTTGTCTCACTACATAGTGCCCCAATCTTCCTTGCTGAACCAGCTCCTCAATCTGGGCTCCAAGGGTCCAACACTACTCCGTTGAATGGGCGACCACCCTGTGGAAATCACACCACTCCCTCCTATTCTTCCCGAGCTGTTTTTCTCCGGCGGCTTGGGGAAAACTTAGCAACCTTGTATGGCAAATTTCTCTCAGAATATAAGACCTCTTCTCTTTGAGCGGGGTAAACTTTTCTTGGGGAAATTTCGTTTGTGCTTCTAGTCCCATCTCCACTTCATGTCTACGAGGAGGAGGATCCCAGCCTCCTACGAGTAATGGTCGTTGCTTGTTCAATGGCTTCGGGCGGCAGTCTCTGTTGACATGTTCAGCCTCCCTCTTCTCATAGCGATTCTCCTCCATTTCAATGTGTTTTTTTCGCCCTGAGGCGGATTTTTTCCATGCTTGTAGGTCTCTTGAGGGCCAGGGTGTCGCTGAAAGGGCCTACCCTCAGCCCTTTCTAGAAGGCTTTAACAAAAAACTTTTGGTCGAGGTCATCGACTCTCACCGTGGCATCATTAAAGCGGGCCATATAACCCTTTAGACATTCTCCTCCATTTTGCCTGATGTCACACAGGTCTGCCACTTCCAAGCGCTTCAGTTTGTTAGCTGCAAACTGGGACAGAAACACGTTTGCTAGGTCATTAAACGCGTATATTGACCTAGGTGGTAGGTTCATTACCCACTTGCATTGCCACCCCCTCAACCTTCCGAGAAACAGCTTGCAGCTCAACTTATCATCCCCCCGCTTATGTACATTTGAGTCTAAAATGCGTGCAAATGTGTGTGGGGATCTTGTGTTCCATTAAAAGGGTCCACCAGTATCTCCCTAAAGTGAGGCGGTATTCGAGCTTCATCTATCTCCTCACAGAAAGGTTGCTTCCAAAGGGGTTGTGCCACATGCTCCCCTCTCCCTTCCACTCTTGTTCGTTTCTCGTTCGCAGGTTTTCTATCTGCCTCCTGAGCTCCTCCTCCCTTTGTTCCGCCATCTTCATCGCCTCTGCGTGTCGTTCTTCCGCCAGTCGATGTCTGGTTTCCGCTTCTGCACTCAACCTCGAGTGCTCCTCGCTTCGAGCTTGTAGTTGAGCTACCGTTCTCATCAATCTCTATAGCATGTCTTCTTCTCCCTCGTTGGTTGAACTAGCTTGGTTCTTTGTTATCGGCATGTTGTCGCTCTTTTTTCTTGTGGTGGTGGGATTAGTTTTACCTGCCCCACGGTGGACGTCAATGTTCTAGTTTGAAAAAACTCTCTCTACACTCCTTCTACCAGTCCTTTTATACCTTAGGCCTAACCACTCCCGTCCCATCATACCGGTGACGTCGTGGTTCATCATTAGTATTACTTATACAAGGCACAATTAATGCTGATTGACCTTCGTATCGTCTAATCAACGAGGCCGACATGTGTGTTAGGCCGTCAAGGCTGCCTCATGTTATCTTAGTGGACGGTCATCTTGGGGCCGACCGTAACAAAATGTAGCCGAGAAATCTGCGTGGGCGCATCATCACCTTTGCCCTTAAGCAAACCTGAACATCAGACAACGTAATAATGAAGAATAAGTACCAAAAATACCAAAAACAAATGATACAAGTAGAACAAAAACACGAGGAATCGATTTTAGTTGACTAATGCCAAATGCCTAGTGGTGCCCAAATTAAATGAGGTGGATGGAGTGATATGAAAAGTCAAGTATGGAGAGTTGAATGAGTATATTGAAGTGGTTAATTGGTGCATTTCCAATCCAACCTTGTATACCTTCACTTACAAGGACAACAACAAGCTGACCCTGGCAGACGTGGTGGGCAAGTTTAGTCTGTCCAATTCCTGCAAGCCCCGCAATGATAATCACAGGGACACGACTTCCTCCATTTGGGCTCCTGCTCAGCAACAAGAGTTGATCTATTAGACCCTCCTTTTCCTTTTTTCTCCCAACCAATGCCTTCCTCATCCCGTTCAAATATTATGCCTTGTTGTTGAGGCGATTCTTAGAAAAACTGCCTCTGGAGAACAAATGACGTTCGCTGTCCAATTTCTCCACATCCCTCAGCACATTGCCAAGCAGTTGCTTCAAAATAACTTCGGCTTTCACATCCTTTTTTTTTTCTTATCAACAATATCCTTACTACTATCCAATTTTTTAATTAAAATAATTATAATTTAAATTTTTTTAAATATTTTAATTAATTAGGAGCTAAATTAAAATATAAAAAATGTTTTTATTAAATAAAAAATATTTTATGTGTAGTAAACTATTTGTAACCTGTTGTTGTAATGTAGCTTTATTTATTAGGTTCTATAATGAACCCTTTTTTTTAATGGGTTCTACCAAATATTTTTTACTTCTCTGGGTTAAATGTGATTGATAGGAATAAATTTATTTGATTAAATATATTTTAAGTTTATTTAACTTAAAACTCACAATAAAAATGTTACTTTTGTATTTTTTAGTGTTTTTTATTTTTATAATTAATTAATCTAATATTAACATAACTGACAAATTAAAAAATACTAATAAAGATAATTTAGATAGTAAAAAATATTTTAAATTATATTTAGCTGCATAATTTAATTAAATAATATATTTATTGTTCATATAAATAAAATAATTTTATATAATTTAATTTTTAAATTAGTCAACAATAATTTTTATTACTTTTGATATTATTCTTACTTTTTAATTTATTATTTACTTTTGAGTAAATAAGATAATTATATATAATTTAATTTTTAAATTTGTCAACAATAATTTTTTTATTTTTATATTATTCATATTTTTTAATTTACTATTTACTTTTAAGATTGTGTTATTGTTTTAAATAAATAAGATAATTATATATAATTTAATTTTAAATTTTTCAACAATATTTTTTATTACTTTTGATATTCTTTTTCTATTTTAATTTACTAATTTATTTTTAAGATTGTTATATATATATATATATATAAACACTTATACGCTTATAATTTAATTTTAATATATTAATTTTATTTTTGAAAAAAAATCACTACTTGTAAAATATATTACACTCAATCCAAATGAATGAATTAAAACGGAAAAGTAACATTTAACATAAATTATAATTAAATAAGTAAATTAGTTATTTTTAAGTGAAACATTACAAATAAATTAATAAATTGAAAAGTAAGAGTAATATTAAAATTAATAAAAATCATTGTTTAAAATATATTAAAATTTAAAAATAAATTATATATAATTATTTTATGTATATACAATAATAAATATATGAATTAATTGAATTACTTACTTAAAAAATTATTTTAATTAAAAATATTATTTATTGATTTAGTTATTTTAATTAATATTTCATTTATGTCAACATTAAACTAACTATTTTTATAAATAAATACTAAAAAGTATCTTGTATCTAAAAATTTTAAAAATTATAATAACTAAAATTAGAAAGAATAATTTTTACAAAAGACTTAATAAAAACATATTTAAGTGAATTTATTTTTATTATAAATTTCACCAAACTTTCCTCTTTTCTCAAGCTTCTTCCCATTTCAAACAACTAAAAAAAATCATTTCCTTTTAATTCATTTTTTTCTAAAATCACTCTAAACAAATAATGCATAATGGACTAATTCTTAGAGTTGCTAAGATTACCCTAAGCAATTAAGAGTCGTAAAAATATTTTTATATGATTTCTCAATTTTTTCATAATGCCACATCATTTTTACTATTTTATATTTTATGCAAACCAATTTATTTCTTACTCCAACACATTAAATTTTTAAAAAAAATAAATAGATCCTGCTTACTCCATACAATTAAAGGTACATTTGAATAAATTAATTCACAAACATATAAAAAAATTCTATAAATTAAAAATAGTTTATGAATAAATTAATAATATAATTTTAGATAAATTAAAATGAGACAATTTCTTTAAATAAGTTTATGTATAAGTTTATTTTATTTTATAAAAAAATTATTTTATTTTTCTCTTATTTTCTTTTCCTATGGAGAAACTTAGCTGAAAGGAAAAAAAAAAGCAAAAAATTTTATGGTTCCGGCCACAACAAAGCAAGTAAAAATGTAGTTGCTATTGGTACCCTTATTGCTCTGATGTGGCAAAAATAGGATGCTCAATGTTACTGTGTACTCTGAGAGGTGCTAATAATTGAAAAAGCAATTATTAGAGAACCCATCAACACCATAAAAGCATGGGTTGTTCCATCATATGTCGTAGTCAAAAATTATAACTTTGTCATGCATTATTAATTATTTTTAATATCAATGAGAAATCATTATATTTACCTAAAAGTCATTAATTTTTAAATGTATACTTACACTTTATACTTCCGCGAACGGTTTCAGACAGTAAATAAAATTGTAACATCTAAAATAAATATTATCATTAATATATATTATTTTTATAATTTAAAAATCATAGAAAGTTATAATAATTAATATATATTACTTTTTATAATCACTACAAGATTTTTTTATTTTATTATTAATTTTAACATATATTATTTTTATAATTTAAAAATCATAGAAAGTTATAATAATTAATATATATTACTTTTTATAATCACTACAAGATTTTTTTATTTTATTATTAATTTTAACTATCATTTAAATTAGTAATTAAATTTTAACTAATTAACTATTAATTAACTAGACTATTATTTTTTCTAGCTAAATTTAAGCTATATTCATTTATACATCTTTTTATTACAAATTGGATAGAAAGTAACTACAAATTTTTAAAATTTACTACACACTAACTAAGATTATTTTTTAACCAATTTACTACTTATTTCATGCTACCACCAAATATTATAGTAATTTTATACCTAATTATTTTTACTAAAAATGGGTTATAAAATACCTATTGATTTTAAAATTAACTATAAAATTATTTTATAATAAATTTTAAATTTTCTAATAGTAAATTTTGAAATAAAATTAACAACGAGAAATTGATATTAAAGTATCATTTTGATTTTTAACTAGGAAAGTCAACTTATTTTTTTTTAATTTTGTTTCTCAAAAACTTTGGAATCGATAATTTTATTTATATATATATATATATATATATATATATATATATATATATATATATATATATATATATATATATTTATATTTATATTTATATTTACATGAAAGTAGACAATGTCATTTATATACCTGTCTTTTTTAATTTTGAAAGTAAACAAAGATATTGTTTAACTCTTTTTGAATAATGGAAATAGGTAACCGACATTATCTACCTTGTGGTTTTTTATTTTTTAAAAGAATTTAGAAAGTGGACAATAGCCATGTCTACTACTTCCTTTATAATTTTAAAATTTTACATTCATATTGTTGATTTTGTTTAAATATATTTTTTTAAATAATTGTGCTCTTTTATTTATGTTGTCTATGAAAATAACTTTTTTTTTAAGAAGCAGATACATGTACCCTTAATTCCCGCTATATTTAAATTAAAAGTAAAACATTCCTGTTTAAAATAGTTTTTATTTATTGTGAATTGCTAAGTGAGATTTTCATTTAACCTTTTGAAGAAGCAGATACATTAGCATATAAGAAATTTGGTGCACCTGTGTATCTCTTATCAAATATATATATGTATTCACCCAAGATATAAAGTTTTAGAAACTTTATATATATTGCATGTGGTTCTAATGAAAAAAAAAAGTGTCTTTTTCTTCTCTTTTATTTCCACATATCCAATCAAAGTTGAGAAAACAATTTGTCATTTTCTTTTATTGCTCAAAGTTTCTTTTTTATGATGCTTCTTCAGGTAGGTTCTGCGGACCGGTTTTCAATTTTCTACTTTTTTCCAAAAAGCTTTTGGGTAAGTAATGTTTTTCTCTTTGACAGATTTGTATCATCACCTATACAGATATGCTTTGATAGTTAATTTCCTTTTTGGGTGATTTGTTCAGATTGCTACTTTTGGAACTTGTTTATGTGTTCCTTCAAATTTTCAAATTTGTAAATATCTTTGGTAGGGAAACCAAATTATTTTTTTAGTTGTCCCTCTGCTTAATTTGATTTAATCTTTTGTTTCGACTCCAGCACTAGGTCCCTCCATTTCTCTCAGGAATTAGTAAAATATATGAACAGAAACAATTCCACTATCAAGTTCTACAAATATTGTGATTCTTCCGACGTATAAGATGCTATGTTGGATGCAGGCAAGCATGGAATTGTTGAGTTCATAAAAGAGACGAGGGAGGCTAACCCTCACCTCTTATGGGCCATGGACAATCTTAAGAGAGGCATATTTTCTTATGCAGTTCTTTGACGCCAACAAAATGTGTTCCAACTCATACATACCTTCAATGGAAGGAAAGATATATATAGTTAAATATTGTAAGGATAAGTCTGGCAATAATCTGTTGCAACTGGCTGCACATTTAGGGCCTTCCTCTTATCTTAATAGCAGACCGGGTGCTCTGCAAATGCAAACGGAAATTCAATGGTTTAAGATATTCATCTTAATTTTCTCTCTAGTTGCTCACTTCACAACATTTACTTGATTATTTTACAAAGAAGATAATACTTCATTTTAGTTCTACTTTAACCAGAATATCTCCAAAAAAAAATTTGTTACATCGAATATATGTGAATAATTGAATCTAATAGTAAGTTATTTAATATTATTGTTATAATAGTATTTTAATGTTTAATTATTTATGAGAAAAACCCAATTTAATATTTAATTATTACATATAAAAACTTACATTCTCATAATCATGAGTTTTAGGTTTAATTCAATCTTAAAAAAAATTTAGCCATGTTTATATAATCTTTATAGATCATATATAAAATCTCTATTAATTTCTTATACTCAAATATAAACAAATTTTTTTTATGAGTTTTAAACTTAAATATAAATAAATCATAACAAATTTTATATCATTTAATGATATTATATAAAAAATAACATTCATTTAAGATTTTATTTTTAATGACTTTTTTATTTTTGATATTAAGTTGTAAACAATATAAAAAATAGGATTATTTTTAAAATGAAATAAATAAAATTAAATGATATTACCTATATTTTTTAATTAGAGTAAAATCTATTAGTTTTACTTATAATTGAGTCCAAAGAAATTTTATAATTTTTAATATATATATTTCAACAAATAATAAATAGTGTATTTAAAAAATATATTAAAGAATGTAGGGTTGAAATTTTTTTTGTAAAATATAAGCAAATTCTTCCGGATATTGTATTTGATGCTTTAGATGAAGATTTTATTCTTGGTTCATTTTGTTTTGGGTACATGATGCGGATGATGCGGATTGTGAAGCATTCATTCTCATAAAGTTTAATTTTATTTAGTCTGAAATTTTAACACATGAGAAGCACATTGATATATATATATATATTAATTTGTTACCTACAATGATGTTCATTGCCATTCATTGCATTTCATTGAAAAAGACTTCCAAAAACGCTAGCAGTTAAAGTTACTGATCTGCCTGATCTTCATTTTTGTGTCTGCTGTTCATGATGTTTGTCTTTTGTGCTGGCACTATTACACCAGACTCTTATGAGACTTTCAGATCTATAAGTTCAAATCTCATCAGTTACATAAAAGAAAAGACACTTTAGATGCAGGAAAAGATATGTTTTTACATATGTCTCATTCGAGAACCTTAAATGTGGGTTTGTGTAGTTTTACATGAATTATGTTTTTTCTATTAATTGGAACTTCTCATTTAATTTCATATCTTTAATTTTTTTCACATAGTTATATTTAACGCTTCTTACTTTGTTATACACGTAATAAGTTTCTACTAAATACTTTTCATTTTTCATTAGAAAAAAAATAACACTTTATCCTTATATATAATTAATAAAAAAATTATAATTTATTAAAATCTAATATTATTTATTATATTTAATTTGATTTTTAATAAATATGTGATATAATTAATTTTTTTATAAGAATTTGATCTTAAAAAATTTAATAAATATAAAATAAAAAAATTTAATTTCTCTTATTACATTTAGTATATGTAAATAAAATAAACAACATAAATATTAAATCAACAAAAATAATTAAGTTATTTTAATCATTTTACACATGAAAACAACAAACAACAACGGATCCATATAAAAAAAGTTATTCATGTCCTTATTAATTTTTTAATATATATATATATATATATATATATATATATATATATATATATCATAGAAAATAATCAAATTATACTCCTATAAATTACACAAACTATTACATCGTTAATAATTTTATATAGAATGAAAATTTTATTGATTTAATCATTGAATTGAAATTTTTTTTAATAAATCATATATATAATTTTTTATATAAATTTAAAATTATTTTATACCTCATTCTTATATATTAAAATTAAGGGGAAGATAGTTCCTACTTTCTATGTATTTTAATGTTTAAATTTTCTACATAAAAATAGTAAAATAAAAAATTGAGACATGTATCTTTAATAATCTTAAATAAATGTAAATATATTAAAAGTGTTACAAAATTAATGTAAATAAAAAAATGTAAGATAACAAAAGAGAAATAAAAAAATAAAAAAAATTATTTCATTTACACAAACAAAAAATAATACAAAAATTTAATTTTGTATTCTATAAATATTTATCATATTTATTTAAGATTAAATCATTATTAAAGAAAACTAATTATATCATATGTTTATTAGAATGAATTAAATTAAATCTAATAAACAATAAATATTTTTCTCTTTTTGTATGAATTATAAATATTCTATTGGTTGTATATAAAGAAAGGTGTTGAATTTATGTCCACACAAGAATATTTTATTAATAAAATCTTTTTAAAAAAATATTTAAAATTTAATTTATAATTAAATATAAAATATGATAGATAATTAAAAACTTCAAATAAAGAGAGATAAAATAAATATATTTCAAAATTATTAAAGAGAATTTTTTAATTAATTAAAAAGATAATAATGTGTGAAATGAATATAAAAAATATAATATTAAAATATTTACCTGAAAGACTAAAAATAAGAGTAGAAATACACGTGTGGAGACAATATTTATATTATAAATTATTATTTCTACTCAATTTTAAATTAGAGAAATAATTTAAAATTATATATATTAAAAAATAATATACATATATATTTAAAAAATTAAAGAAGTTAGTGGGGACATGTCCTGTTTTATTATACATATATTCATCCTTGTTCCTTGTTTAGTATGGTATTTCTACTCTATTTTAAATTAGAGAAATAATTTAAAATTATATATATTAAAAAATAATATACATATATATTTAAAAAATTAAAGAAGTTAGTGGGACATGTCCTGCTCTATTATACATACATTCATCCTTGTTCCTTGTTTAGTATGATATTTGATTATTTGGGCTTACACATTTTATTTCATTTATATAAATAAAATATAATATGAGAAATTAAAACTTTTTTAGTTTATAAATATTTATCAGATTTTTTTAATATCAAATATTCATCAGATTTTTTAATATCAAATTTTTATTAAAAAGAATCAATTATATCATATACTTATTAAAAAGAATTAAATTAAATCTAATAAAAAATGAACAAATTTTATTATTTTTTTTTATGAAAGTATAAAACATAGACAAAGAAAGTATAAAACAACATTAAGCATGCATATGGTGTGTCAGACAAAAAAAAATCATATGGTGTGTTAGACAAAAAAAAATTGCATATAATACCACTTGAATTTGCAAATAATCACAAGAGTTAATTAATTAGACTCTGTATATTTACGTAGTAAATATATTATTAATAAGTATAAATTATATTATTTTATATATTTAATAATAAGTATAAAACATGAAAATTATTTAATAATTATAAATATAAAGTATATATAATATATGTTTCATAATTATTATTTATGTTATACTTAGTTTAGTAGTTTATTGGTGGCTTTAAAAAATGTGCTTTGGAATGATGAAGAAATGGAATTGAAATGATCCAACTAGGTTAAGGGATACTTTTTAAATTATTATCTTTTAGTTTATCATGTCAGCATTTTAAGATATTCTATTAAATTTTTTTTTTCTGTTTTTTTAGTTTGCTATGTCATGCTTAGGCTAATATTTTAAGAGATTCTGCTAAAAAAATTACATATTGCTAATTAAATCCCTTAATTATAAATTAGAAAATTCTTGAACTCAATTTGTTAATTTAGAATAAGTGAAATTCAAATTGTACATATATAATATTTAGAAGACTAAAAATATAATTAAATTAATTTTTTTAATTTCTATATTTGACATAATCTATGTCTCTTTAATGTATATTTTGTAATTACGTACCAATTTCTTTGGGATAAAACTTAGTACATAGTTATTTAGGTATTTTTTAATCAGAATTAGTTTGTTTAAAATTTTTAATACAAATCTTTATTATTGTGTAATATAAAACATCCATTCTTATCAACGATACAAATAATATATAAGAAATTATATCTAAATTTTGTGTATTTCTTTATTAGTTTATATTTTTCAAAGTTATTTTAAAATTATTTCATCTTAAGTAATTCTTATGTTGTGTCAAAAAAAAAAAAATTAAGTGAATTAGTCTTGAGGGTTCATTGGGATCGGATCTCAAGACTTAAAATTTTCAAAATTGTCATATCAGTATGTATGTATGCAATAAAATTTAGATTAACATGAATCCTGAACTAACATGGGGAAACGCTATTAACAATTTATTAAATGCTTGTATTAATAGATTTGTGTGAAACTGAACACACCTTGATACATGTTAAAATAAAATAAAATACTGTAAGTATGAATTATAGGGAAATACTATTAACAATTTATTAAATGCTTGTATTATATTTATGTAAACGGTAAACAAACAGTGACACACAATAAAATAAATTAAGTTTGCTGTTGATTGCATTGCAAAATTAATAAATTTAAATTAACATGAATCTTGAATTAACCTAGGAAAACACTATTAACAATCTATCCAAGTAAATGCCTGTGTTAGGTTTGTGTGAACACTGAACCCTGAACACATACATTGATGCACAATAAAATAAGTGTGCCTTTGACTGCATTACAGAATTAATAAATTTAATTTAAAATAGGGAATAAATAATAATAAAATTTTATTAAATACTTGTATTAGATTTGTTTGAACACTGAACACTCACATGCACCTTAAAAAAATATACAATAAATTAAGTGTGAATTTGACTGCTTTACATTTTTATGAAAATAAATAAATATAAATACAGAAGATTAGAATTGTATTGATTTCTTTTATAACAGTATACTTTTAAGTATAAAGTTTATGAATTAAATTGATTTAAATAATATTCTAACGAAAATTTTTAAATAATTTTATCAAAATTAATTCTATTTAAATTAAAAAACAACTAAAAGACAGCATATTTGCCACTTGATCATATAAAAAAAAAAAGCCAAACAATCTTATTTATATAGATATATAAAAAAAACAAATTAAATAATACAACTATAATTTATACAACGATAAAATACATATTCAATTAATATAAAATAATTGATAGTGTAATAACCAAGGTAAATTACACTAGTTCAATTTGAATTCATTCGTATCATATCCGTAGAAATGTATCAACCACAAAAGTATTTATAATAAAGAATAAAAAAAGAGTAAATTTTAATTCTATAACCATGCATGTATTGTTATAATTAAAAATTATTAAATAATAATATAATTATTTTAAATTTTAAATTTTAATAATAACTTTCTATTATTCAATTTAATAACCAAAATCTACTTCTCTCGCAATCATAATAAAACTCTCACTTTTATTGTTATTAGGGTAGGAAATAAAAATATTGCATAAAATTATTAAATTATATTTAAATAATTAAAAAATTAAATTTAAAATTTAAAATTATCATAAAATTACTAATTAACTTTTAATCTTAACATTCATGCACTGTTATATATTATAATATAAATTTATAATTTTTATTTATTCCAATAACTAAAAACTATCACACATACACCTCTAATATATATCAATGCAGTTACTGTTACATGTTTGGCATTATTTAGGAGACACCAAAGAGAAGTCCCAAGAAAATGGAGATAGAAATGTATGAGTCATTTTTTTAATTGTTTGCAGTTTTCTCAACTTTAAGTTATAAAAAAGTGTAAATATTTTTTTTTGGTTGGATTCGAGTAGGTTTCCCTGCTTTGTTAAATGGATTAATAGATTAGTCAACAGAAAACAAAATATTAAACTGCCCAGTATATTTTGGTTCTACTGCTGCACTTTGTGAGTTACTTCTACCAAGTAGGAATGCAAAATCCACATTTTCATTAAATTGATGACAGACCGAAGCTTGATTATTCAACAGAAAACAAAATAATATTCGAATGCATAACCGTCCAATGTACTGCTGCACATCATGAATACACAAGAAATGCAGTCTACTGTAAGGATGTATTTTTACGACATCCCTCTCCATAATGTATTTTCATGACATCCCTGCCCATAAAATTTCAATTTAATGACCAACATCGGAGCTACTGGATCCACCTTCATAAGAATCAATACTAAGACAGCAGGATAAACATATTCATCCAGTATCTGCGAGTCCCATTTACAAATATTTGACCATACCACGACCTTCCACACTCAGTTTTGTAGCCTGGAGCTGCTTCTTTTTTGGTGCCCTTAATTGCTGCAATTTCTTATTCATCTGCAATGAACAACAATTCACAGGTCAAATTGGTCCACGTCTCTACCAACAAAGATAACAAAGGACATAATTTATGACCTTTATTTTAATCTCAAGATTTAATTTTTAAAAAATCATTATCTAAATCAAATATTTGTCTAGATAAATTAATAAAAGTTTGAAGGTTATATAATTAAATAAATTAATATCCACATCTCCTTTTATCAGTTCACCAGCATCCCGTTAAATTCCTCTTAACTAACTATTAATACTTTAATTTTCTAAATATTTGGTGTGCACCAAATTTTGGTAATGGAAGACTTGCAAAAAGTCACCATAGCAACAGTCCTACATTTAACCCTGTATATTAATGCCATACTTGCATGTGCTATATTCATACTAATTATTAAAAAATTATTATTAAAGAATTAAGAGGAAGACACCACAGATGATAATAAGAAATTACTATATAATTCTTTTACACATATTTATTTGCACTAAAAAGGCACAATACTCTCTGTCCCATGTGCTAGAAACTTCACAACTGATATAATCCCACACAAACAAGTTTAAGGAGATCTGCCTTCAAAACAATCATCCAATTTAAAGGCATTTGTATATCTTGTGCTTAAAGAGCCACCAATACGGGGGATTAAAACAGTCACAAATGTCAGAATGTAAAAAATAAAAACTAACCTTCATTCGCTGCTGATCTTGTGCAGCTTGTTTTGCTCGTGCTCTAACTTCTTCTGGATCAATTTTAGATTGGGGACGGATCACAAAATCCAAAGGTGTTGCTTCTGGCCTTGATGTAAACTGCCTAGAAGAAGACTGTCCAGCCCTAGGCCTGCATTAGCATCAAAACATTTTAGTGATCACTTCACTCACAGTGCTCCACAAGAAGTTCATAAATGCCATCCAGGCCTTACTGTGAAATTTCCAAATCAAGATCACTATCTCTAGATTCCATTCCTGCAGCTTTATTTGCCGGCCTGTAAGATGTCAACAAAATTATATAAATTTAACATGTTGGAAAAATTATAGACAGCAGTAGCCAAGCAATTTAAGACAAAAAGGCAAAACAGTACTTTTTAACCAGTGGCCTCCTAAAAGGAACCCTATCATCCTCCACATTTCTCATGTCTTCAAACCGAGTACTTTTATTAAATATAGGTCGGCTCTGCAATTACAAGGAAAAGTTGACATAAACATAAAATTTTGCAAGTAAAATGATGTCTTTCAAAATTTGTCATTTTTAGAAACAGAACACCCAACATAATGCCCAAACACAACAGATAAAGCCACCCCATCTTTTTACTCGGGCATTTAAAACACTAGATGACTTGATTTAAATCAAATAGCTTTGAAGAAAAATAAGAGCATGATGAAGCAAGAATCTAATCATGCATTACTTACCCACTTATCAACCAGCTCCTTGGCTAGTTTCCTATTTACATTGATTTCTTCATCAGACTTTGATAAAAACATAATTACCTGTCAAGAGAATGAAAACAGCCCAATATATTAATTTCAATAATAGGCTACAAATAGATACCCTTTTTTATTTGGGGGGAGGGAGAGTGCTATTAAGATAGCAAGTTAATCACATGAAGAATGGAAACCCAACCTTCCCAAGGCCACTCTTCTTCAGCTGTTCTCTTCTATCATACTGCTCTAGGTCTATAGGAAACTGCATAACAAGATAAATAAATGAGGTTCTAAATAATCTTGGTAAAAAATAATTGCAACTGAAATGTTTAGTGCTGTCAACTCAGATTACATCATTCAAAATCCTCAAAATTTCCGTGCGGATATTTATATTTGGCAAACTTCCGTCAGGGAGCGGTTCAAGCCAATTCTTCAATAAAGTTAGCACTCCATGATCTAAAAACTCTAGTTGAAGTTGTTTCCTGCAAAATAGTTGGTGGGTAGTCATTAAAATAAGAGAAAAAAAAATCATATAAGATTAAGGAAACACCAGTCTACACACTTAACATGGAAGGAAATTAACCACATACTTTGAGAGAACTTCTGTAAGAAGAGTTAACTTCTTGAGTTTATTAATGGCAGGTTTTCCTTGTCTATTAAGGTCGGCATCCTCCTCAGCCGTAACCTCAAGCTCAGCCATGACATTCTCAACTAATAAAGCTATTTCAGCAGGACTTCTCTCATTCTTCTTCTTTTTCTTACCTATCTTGAAAAGATCCTTGATTTCATCATCCTCTTCACCTTCCTCAGCCTAGGAATTCCATGCATGTAACCGACAAAAAAGCGTCAAATAAGCTTTGAATAAACAGTATAGCAAATCCTATAATTAATTTCTCAGAGAAAATTGTGTCTCTGGTTAAAGCAAAAACAAGACAGAATAACTCAATTTTTAACCTCAAAATTACATATTTATAGTTTACCAACACTCTACTACTGGTTGCAAGACCTTTGAATAACAGAGTAATAAACATAGTGAACCTGATATCAGGCTAATTTAACAAAAAAAAATTAAAAAGGAATAAGTCACCAACCTGGGGAGCATCACCAGGAGAACGTGGTTCATCACTACCATAATAAGCAGGTTCCACTCCAGTGTCATCAATGAAGTTGTCATCATCCACATTCCTGTCACCCTCATGATCATCCTATTAGTGGAAACAAAAAAAAAATGGCTATCAGACACTAACAACCAAAAGTGCGACCCAGAGAATCACCATCATCAAAAAGATGGCAGTCAATAAGCATCAGTTAAAAATCATAACTATAAATGATCAATCAGGAAGGGGAAATTCCACTAAAGCACAAATTTAAGATTGGATCAAAAAATTTAAACTGAATTTCACTACTAACTTGCTTTTTAAATAAAAACACTCCAATATTAATCTTTTAATTCAAAATAACACCCAATAAAGGAAATTCGCAAAGGCAAGAATACCTCAGAATCTCCACCAGCAATTGTATCCCACATCTCTTTAACTTCACCATCATGATCCTTCCCCGCCTTCCCTCCGAACCCTTTCTTGGAACCGCCAAATTTGGACCCACCTTTACCACCGCCACTCCCAAACCTCTTCTCCCCCCCCTTCAGCCTCTTCTCCTTCTTCCCGCTCCCACTCTCCTTCCCCTTTTTCCTCTTCCTTCCGTCCCCGTCATCAGACCTCGCCGGAACATACCCCTCCTCCTCGTCCTCAAGCTCCGGCGCCACCGACTGCTTCCCGGCGTCGCTCTTCTTGATGAGCCTCTTCCTCGGCTTGGACCGCCCCGGATCAGTATCGAACACCGGAGTCTGAGAGCGATCGCGGCCGCGCCAATCGTCGACGTCCTCCTCGAAATCGTCGAGGTGGTGCGCCTGCGGAGAGGGCTCGCGGTCGGATTGAACGTCGTCGAAATCCATTAGAGGCTCTCCGTCCTCATCGCGGTACCTGAAAGGGGATCGGAAATGGAGAAGGCGTGAATCGAAGAAAGCAAAACCCTAACGCGAAAGGAATCGAGAAGAAAGGGGAAAACGCACGGATCGTCTTCGTAACCCATGGTTGTTGGAATGCGAATGAATTGGTGGAAAGTAGATTAGGGTTTGTGTGTGATAGTGAAGAGAGAAAATAGAAATATAGAGAGGAATGGGGTTATGTATGGAATGGAAGGTTGGTCGAAAACAAAGGCCGTCGGGGAGATGCAGTTTGATCTTCTACGGTGCTTCTGTGGGCCCCACGTTTACCATATAAAGTATAAAATATACTCCTTATAACAAATCATTTCAAAATTATTAACTGTTTCTAAATATTTTATATTTTATTATTACTTATTTATCTATCTAATGGAAATGTTGTTATTATTGATAATTTATATTTTTATTTTATTGGATTTAATTTAAAGTTTAAATTCTGAATTTAAACTTTTGTCAACTATTTTAATAACCAGTATAAATATAACCAATAATTTTAAACTTTAAATCATTGTCAACTATTATATTGATTTTTTTAAAATATGTCTTTGTTTTTTTTTTTTTAATATTATGAGCAGTTTAAATATACTCCTCGTAACATTCTGCATGATTACACTGTCAGAGAAAGCATAATACTGTATACCAAATAGTTCCAATGAATGTGGAACAAGTAAGAATCATTAAAAAAAGTAAAAGTAATTACAAAATATTAGAGGACAATATTATTTATTAATGTGATTTAGATATTAATCCCTCTCTAAATGCCTCAATTATTTTTAACTAGATTTTTAGCCCCTGCATTGCAAAGGTTAAATTTATCATGATTAAAATAAATTATTATAAAAGTATAAAAAAATTCAGAATAGATAAATAACAATTAGTATATAAATTATAAAGATAAATATTTATATTATCAGAAAAATAAAAATTATATGTAAAATTATATTAATATTTAAATCATATTATAGATATTTATATAAAAAATATAGAAACTTCACACAGAGATATTCTAAAATATAAATGATAGGATTTGTCTTTAAATGTGTAACGTTCAATTATAAATATTTATGATATTACGTAATATATATAATAAAAAAGTAAAATTTTAATTCAGCTTCTAACATTAATATTATTAATTAATTATATTTTTATATTAAAATATAATTAAAAATAATATAATCATTAATTTTAGTTTATAAATTAAAAATATAAAATTTATAATTATAATTAATTATCTTAAAATTGAATATAATCATTCATATTATATAATTAAAGAAAATAATCATCAAGTAATCACAATAAAAAATTTAATAAAATTGTTTGAAAAAAACATTAAATATTACCTAACATTTAATAATTGTCAACATAATATAATGACATATTTAAAATTTAAAAATTATTTACCATCATGTTTTTAATTTTAATAAATGAATCTTATAAAAAAATCAATTTTAATCAATATATTTAAGGTTTGAATAAAAAAATATTTTTAGACGTGTAATATTCACATTAAGATTAAATCTAAATTTTTTCACTTACAATAAATGTATAATCATACAATTGTATGGTGAAATTCCAAAAGTAATTACATTGTTATTTATTACTTTAGATAAACACTTTTCACCATGGTTAGTATTTGGAAGCAAGACTGTGCAATCATGATGTTGAATGACACTAATGCAATAGAGTTGTTACAAGGATAAGCAATAAATAAATTTAATGGTTTTGTTCTTCAAATACTACTTGAATGCAGTGAGTGTTTACTCTATTTGTTTTAAATTTATTGTAAAGTCTAATAATAATTTTTTTACAAAATTAAAAACATTTACTAAATATTTCTAGAATAAATTTTAAATTTATAACATTATTAATTAAAATTAATAAATTTAACTATTTATATTAGTATAAGTATTTTTTTTATTAAATAAGAGACTAGTATTAATTAGGTAATGGGTGTTTGGGTCAAAGAATAGAGTAATATAAGTTGAGTCGCCATTTTGTGATGATTCGAATAGTCGAAGTTTTGCATCCATTTGCATCACTGTCTAATGCTTGATTCAGATGTTGCTTGGACTCTAGAGCCATCAGCGGTGGATTTTAGTGAGAAGGGTGATGGAAGAGGAGACAGAAGGGGTAAATGAAATATAGAGAGAAAGGAGATGGAGAATGGAATAGTGAGAATAAAAGACACCTTGATTTTCATTTTTTATTTCTAGTATATAAATATTATATAGACAAACAATTAATGTGTCACATAATTTATTTATTTATTGTTATATTAGGCAGGAGATATTTATTTTTTATATTAACATAATATATGAAATATATTTTTAGAGATTTTTAAATTTTTTTAATTTTCTTTTCAAAGGAAGTGTAACAAATATTAACAACAATTAAAAATATTCTTGTATTAATTTTTAAGTGTTTGAGTATTTGTTTAGATATTTATTACCTAAATTTATTTTTTTAATGAATCTAAAACAACTATTCTTTAAGTTTGAAGACTTGCATTCAAGTTGAATGGGCGAGAATACAAACATGTCATATATTAACTATCGCAAAGTGTTTTAACTTAACTAATTTTTTTAATATTTAATTATGATAAATATTAAAAAAAAATATCACCACAATAATCTTAACTGCGTCCAACATAATAACTTACTATGAAAGATATATATGGTTTATAAAAAAAGGCTAACATTATATCACATTATAAGTTTTTTTATTGTAAAATTAAACTATATGATTAAAAATATTAATTTATTATAAATTTTAATTATAATATAATTTATATATTAAAAATATTAATTTATTATAAATTTAAGTTATATAAAATAAATATTCATCTTGTGTATTACAATTTACTCATGCTAAAATACTAGTAATTTATATATTTAAAAATATTAATCTACTATAAATTTTAATTATAATATTATTTATTTATTATGAAATTTAATTATGTAAAATTAACATTCATCTGCACATGCTAAAATGCTAATATAAAAACTAAAGGCAGATAAAAGTTAATTTATGACCAATTTAGTTAAATTTTATATTAAACTAATTTTAAAATGTTGAATCATATCAAAATTTAATTAAAACATAGAAAAATAAAAAATTTAAATTAAGAAAAATTTAATTTAAATATTAAGAAACTATTGAAACAAAAAGGATGATGAACAATGATTAATGAAAAGATTGTTTTTTAAGAAGTTAGTTACGCAAACAATCCAAAAAGTAAAAAATATTAGTTAAAAATGTAATATTTTATTAGGGCAGATGTCAGTGAAACAAGGTTGGCATCCAGAATCTTGTTTAGTCCCCGCAGCCAGATTTAGTCATTGGCGGAACAAGTTTTTACGAGATTCCAGGTCAAAAATAAAAATTTCACTTAGTTGACACTCTATATCATTTACAAAGTCCAAGGTTCCATAGCTGATTATCCTGCTCCTGTTCCTGTTCCTGCCTGTATACTAAATGTACATTTTCTCAGGCTCTAATATTTTGAAATCACTCCTGTTTAGAATAGCAAGCAATTCTTTGACGACCAAAACGCCGCCTAACAGATTACTACGTCGTCAAGTTCCATGCATTACATGTACATCCTAAAAGGTGCAATAAAAAATCTAGGATGGGTACAGTCATCCAGTTTAATCATTAAGAAAAGGGTACTTGGATTCAACATAGTTTTCCTTATCCCACAGGAATGATCCAAAAGCAACTGCCTCTAAAACTAGCATGGTCAACCCCGAGAAGGTGAGTGAAAGCAATTCATCATTGGAGGTTTCAATTGAACCGTCCTCGGAGACACGGATATCAGGCCTTCCAAACAGCGCCTGAGTTTGCTTTTCAATCAATGATATAGCTTCCTTTGATCGTACAGTAGCAAGTCTCTGAAGAGTCTCTGCGTCCAACTGCATCACATATGCTCTCAGTCTGAAAGTTTTGCCTTCACCAGTATCCATGTATTCATCCTCATTATAACTGTCATCGTCGTAATCTTGGACCGAGATCAAGGAATCAGGATCCCAAAGCTTGATACCCGGTGATGGTTCGTCAAAACTTTTAGCTTTACCAAAATCCTTGGGGAGGGTTCCCATTGACCTCTCAAGTTGAAACCGTTCATCAACTCGTTTGAGAAAGTATCCATACATTATGGAAGCAGCATACAACTTTCCCAATTTAATTTTACTTATCTGAACAATTGTCTGGAGAGGACCCACAAGCCGTTCTCCTAGTACCAGAGATAAATGACTCTGAATCATCTCCATTGCTTCTGAAGAATGAACTGCTTCTAGTTTCAGCTCTTGATTTGGCCATAAATCCACTCGACCTGTAGGATCTGATGTTGCTGATATTTTTGGGATCATTGAAATGTTATTTTCTAAAAATTTATGTACAATTGAACAGTACAGTATCTCTTCCAATGTGGTTCGTTTTTCTTTCTCTTTGACTTCAGCTATCCTCCTAAAATTCAGATTTGACAAAATTGATCAGTTTTTTAATACCAGTAACTAAATAAGCAACCAATTGATGCAAATATATTTTTGCTATAAATTGTTTTAATCGGCCATAGATTTGACAAAAGGAAGTTAAAGAATGAAGAGCATAAAATTCCAAATTAATTTGCGAATGGGGAGTATCAAGCATGCGATCACTCATTTGTATGCGTGCACACTCCTGTTTGTAAATAAACAACATAAGTAACTGTCCCATAAAGCTGACAGGAAAATAAGTAGCTAGTGTGTATAAACAACAAAGCTGAAAGGAAAATAAGTTGCTAGTTCCATAAAGCTGACAGGAAAGATCTTGTAGGTATGAATGTGTGTGAGTGCACAGTGCACAGTGCACATGCATGTTTATATAAACAACAAAGCTGGCAGAAAAAACATCTCACAGGTATGAAAAGTAATGCACTAACTAAGCATGGTATCAAACAGAAAATATGGACTCCTAAGAAATGTATCCAAGTTTAGCTTCAATATTCTTATATGTTGCTAATTAGTGCTGTTTAAGATTTTTTTTTTCCCAGTTATGTAATAGACTAACAGAGTAGCTTGTCTAAAAACACAGCCGTATATTTTATTCCACTAAGCTTTGAAATTATTAATCATTTCTGCATTTTTAGTAAGAAAATGAAGAAATTCAGACTGAAAAGAGAAAAACATTATAAGGAAGTCTAATACTTAAACTATGTAGGCAAATCTTCATACATTAATTCCAAAGAATTTAATGCAGGAAAGGTGGTACATATATGATGGTGCAATTTCCAGTTAGAGCAATTCAGAAAATGAAATCCACAACCAAAGTTTCCAAGAGATTGTATTCGCAGTTAATTACAACTCTGTGGACCTAAATTTGCTATAGTAGTCCTAAAAAGTACTTTGATTTTCTCAACTTTTCTTTTCCACATGGGTACTTCTAGTCAAATCAGAGTAAAGAGGAAAAAGATAAAAGATTGTTAGACTTACTTGTAAAGGGAATCATGAGATGAAGTAGAAGATTCTTTTTGTCCATCTCTAGCAGTTTGAAGATTCTCTAGTTGCTGATCAATAGCTGCTGGCAGTAGATGAGGATGGGTATTTGAAATTTGTTCCAAAAGCTGGCCAACTGGTGACTCATATTGGAGAGGAGCAAAAGGCACCAAATTATCCCTTGAATCTGCTGATGCTCTTGCAACTAAGCCTCTAGCTCGGAAATTGTAGTGCTTGGGATTGTAAGATGAAGGACAGCTCTACATGGAATATAACATTTTGGAGGTGCTAAGTCAAGAACAACGCGGAGATAATAATTATTACTAAATCACAAAAGTATCTTCCTAGAAGTAATGTTAAAATACAAGCACTACGATAGCAGATAAAACAAGCTTAGATAGAAAATTGTTGCTTTTCGATCTCATCATGGTACATAATACATAGGGCAATTTTGACTCCAATTCTTTCATTATACATAAGCAATTTTTATTCAACTCCTTGGTAAAGTGTTTATCTAGTTAACTATCAGCTTGAAGTGGAATGATGTGGGGTTTATAGCTTAATTTTCTCAGCAAATTGACAGTTTCATTGAAAATAATGATATTCTTTTATTTGTTACTTTGTTTTCATATCACAAAAATGCAGATGATTTAGTAATATATCAAAACCAGTTCAAGACAATGCCACGGCCGCATTAAATCATTAGCAGCTACAAGTCTAGCTGGCATCTTGTTTACTTTAACTGACTTCGTTGTACAAATTTCAAGATAAATAGCAAGAAGTGAGTTCAGTGACTAACGTTGATGATAAGTTAATTAGTGTATTTGTGTATATAATGGCCACTTCTAAAAGCAATGTTGTCAAAATTGAGATTCTACCTAGTAGGCTAGGATTGAGAGGGGTGAAAAACTTGTAACTCAGGAACCGGATAGAAGTCATAGGGCCAAAGACAGGCCAGCAGCAGTGCAGGGTGGAGGTGGGGCGGTTGCAGTTGGCTGCAGCGGACAGAACTTAGGGTTGCAGATGAAGTGAGAAGCGGAGAAGGAGATGAAGTTGCATATGAAGTTGAAAGGGAAATTTAGGGTTTTTTAAAGCTGGGTCAAGAGGGGACCAACCCAAGAATCTGGGTCTGCTTGCCTAACTGGGGTCGACAATCCCTCGATTAAGATTGTGTTTCTATTCCAACCCCACTCACAGGCAATACCACTAGCAATTCAGCATGGAAGAGGCTGCCCAACTCACAATCCTAACAACAATGTCTAAAAGAATATAAGTATTTAAGTTAATGGAGAAAATAGTTCAGAAGAAAAAGATACGAGTTATAGGCAGGAGTCAAAATGGCCTCCCTATTAATTAAGTGTAAAGTTATATACAGAGGAAAATTAAGGATCAACAAGGTACATCAAAGCAATTTGTTTTTTCCTTAAGTTAAAGTATAATCAAATCTTGAAGCCAGTTAAATAGACAAAATATATTGAACTGAGTGGTGTCAATAATACAATTTCTAATCTCCCTTTTATGGGGTAAACATCTAAGCCTAAAAAAGGAAATAAGGAAACTATATCAAGAAAATACAAAGCAAATAAAAGTCATATCAGAAAAAGATACAGGAAATCGGTAATATATTTAACACTCCCCCTCAGGCTGGAGCATATAAATTATATGCTCCAAGCTTGGAACATATAACCTGTATCTATGGTCCCCTTAAAGACTTAGTGAAAATGTCAGCAAGTTGATTACTTGAGTTGACAAATTCTGTACTTATTTCTTTGGCCAGAAACTTCTCCCGTATAAAGTGACAGTCAATCTCAATATGTTTGGTTCTCTTATGAAATACAGGATTAGAAGCAATGTGAAGAGCTGCTTGATTATCACAATACAGTTTCATTGGTTGGACATCAGTAAATTTTAATTGTTAAATAAGTTGTTTTACCCATATCAATTCACAAGTGGCTGAAGCTATAGCCTGATATTCTGCTTCAACACTAAAACGAGCAACAATATTTTGCTTCTTACTTTTCCAAGAGACCACATTTCCCCCAATAAATATGCAAAAACTTGTAGTAGATCGTCTATCAATGGGAGATCTTGCCCAATCGACATTACAATAACATGATATATGGGTGTCTCCCTTATCCTCATATAGCAAACCCTACTCAGATGGTGTCTTCTTGATATATTTAAGAATACGGAGGACTGCTGTCCAATGATCAACGCAAGGTGCCTGCATAAACTGACTTACAACTCTCACTACAAAGGAAATATTAGGTCTAGTGATAGTGAGGTAAATGAGTTTACCCACTAGTCTTCTATACCTCTCTGGATCAAAATAAGGTTCACCATGTTTTACCATTAGCTTCATATTTGGATCTATGAGACTGTCAACTGGCCTGCAATTACTCATACTAGTCTCTTGTAAGATATCAAGAGCATATTTTCTTTGAGAGATAATAATGTCTTCCTTAGATTGAGCGACCTCTATGCCAAGAAAGTACTTCAGGTGGCCAAGATCTTTGGTTTGGAAGTGGCTGAATAAGTACTGCTTTAACTGGGAAATTTTGATATCATCATTTCCTGTTATAACAATATCATCCACATATACAACCAGGTACACACATTTAGTAGAAGAGGAATGACAATACAATATAGAGTGATCTGCTTCACTTCTTGTCATCCCAAAGTTTTGAACAACTTGGCTAAACTTCCCAAATCAAGCTCTCGGGGACTGTTTAAGTCCATACAAGGATCTACGGAGCTTGCATACTAACCAAGACTCCCCCTGAGCAACAAAACCAGGAGGTTGCTCCATGTATATTTCTTCATCCAAGTCACCATGTAGAAAAGTAATTTTGATGTCTAATTGATGAAGAGGCCAGTGACAAATAGCAGCCATTGCAAGTAAGAGGCGGATAGTAGTGATTTTAGCCACAAGAGAGAAAGTATCTCCATAATCAAGACCATATACTTGAATATACCCTTTTGCAACCAATCGGGCTTTGAGGCGATCAACTGTGTTGTTTGGTGCGACTTTAATAGTAAATACCCACCTACATCCAACTGCCTTCTTTACCTGAGGGAAGAGGAACTAACTCCAAAGTCAACAAAAGATGTAATTCGCCTTTCTCTATTGTCCATTCAGATATTTGGGGACAAAGTCAAGTAACATCTTTTAGTTTTAACTACTTCGTCATATTCATTGATGAATACTCACGATGTACTTGAGTCTATTTGATGAAAGAAAGATCTGAACTTTTGTCCATCCTAATGTCCTTCTCTAAAGAAGTGGAAAATCAATTTAGAAAAACCATTAAAATATTGAGAAGTGATAATGCAAAAGAATATTTTTCTTCCAAACTAAACTCATATTTGTCTTCAAAAGGAATCTTACATCAATCCACATGTCCTCGTACTTCTCAACAGAATGGTATAGCTGAAAGGAAAAATAGGCATCTAGTTGAAACTGCCCACACCTTACTTTTAAGTGCAAATGTCCCTACTAATCATTGGGGTGAAGCCATTCTTACTGCCTGTTATTTAATAAATCGAATGTCATCTGCTTCACTTGAGAATCAAATCCCCCACTCAATTTTATTCCCTAAAGATAAAATGTATCATGTGCCTCCTAAAGTCTTTGGTTGTGTATGTTTTGTTCATAAAGTTTCTCTAGGTCGTGATAAACTCTCTGCAAGAGCAATCAAATGTGTGTTCCTCGGATATTCTCGTCTTCAAAAAGGGTACAGATGTTACTCTCCATCTACAAAAAGACACTATATATCAGCTGACATTCTTTGAGGAAACTATGTTCTTCACCAAAGATGATTGTGGTTCTATCCAACAGGCACTACCAATTCCATATCTTAGTCCATCAGAGTCGTCATCCCTTGAAACACATAATCAAGACATACTCTAACCTTCCTCTTCTGTTCATTCTCAAGTTGAACTATCTCCTTCTTCAATGTCTACATGTCAAAGCAGGACACAAGAGATGGATACCCCAGTATGTGAAGATTCACTTGATTCATGTCCTTTACCCTCAATTGACCCCACACCGGATCCTCTTCCATCCTCACCTTCCCATGATTCTAACATTGGTTGGCTTATTGCTCTTCAGAAAGGTATTCGCTCCACTCGTAATCCTCATCCTATTTACCTTAGTTATCATCATTTATCTCTTTTGTATTTTTCTTTTATTTCCTCTGTCTCGTCCATTACTATTCCTAAATCTGTCTGTGAAGCACTTAATCATCCTGGATGGTGACAAGCCATGATAGTCGAAATGCAAGCAGTTGAAATACTTGGTGACACAAATGATTGAGCGTGGTTGTTGGACTTGAGCCTTAGGAACTCTTGATACTCTTCTTTTGAGATTAATTGAGAACCAGTCCTTTCATTTTAAGGGATATCGCTCGAAGATATATTTACTGTATTGTCTGGCCAACCAATCAAATCATAAAATCTATTTTGTAGGTGTCCTTTTCCACAATGTGAGCAAATAAGCTTACCACGACCACCTTTAACATTTCGTGACATTCCTCTAGTACCACGACCACTTTTTCCTCTACGAGAGGCTATCATAGCAGAGTTTTCAACAGCAATACCATCACCTTTTGTTATGGTAGGAACCCGAAGAAGCCTAGTAACTAGGCTATTCATAGAGGGAATCTGTTCGCTTGACAAGATTTGATCCCAAACATGCTCATAGTCAGGGTGCAGGTTTCGTAGGATTAGAACCATTAGAAGTTTGTCAATTCGCTTTCGTAGGATTAGAACCATTAGAAGTTTGTCAATTCGCTTTGCTGTGTCTTCAACTGAATTACACACCAGTAAACATTTCAATTCTTCAGCAGCCTTGGCTTTGGCTATGTGTGACACCATATCATGGTTGATCTGTTGAAGAGAAACAATCTTTTGAGTTGAGTCAAATAGACGTTGAACATCATTAACAAAAATATCTTTTGCGTTCGTCTAGAAAGAATAGAAGGTCTTGAACGACCTTAAGATTTCTAATAATTCAGGACTAACGGACTGCCACAAAATAACATATAGTTGACAGTCAAGCTTCAGCCATGGATCTCTGTTTTCTTCTGGTATTTCAGCCTCTTGTTTCTCCAAATGGTCATGAAACCCTTGTCCCAAAAACCACAACTCAACCGAATCTGACCAAGCTCTATAATTTTTTCAGTTGAGTTTCTCTGCTGTGATAGTTGGGGTTCCCAAAAAAGAGATAATGGATCCTTGAGAAAGTGAACTGGTAGTGGCCATTTTCAACCTCAAACAATTCTAACACTATATTTTTTTTTTGTGAACAGTAGCACGTTAACTCGTTAACTTAGATCTATCACCTACAATACTTCCAACCAAGATTCTGAACGTTGGAGTAGGTAGGAAAGAGGCCGACGAACAGAACGGTAGAGACAAACAGTGGTAGACAGCGGCGGGGCGGCAGTGGCAGATGGCAGCGGCTGCAGTGGCCGGCGGCACCCCAGATGACGGCCCATAGTTGTGGGCACAAGCAGAGAACAAAGCTCTGCCCTTATACCAAGTTAAATAGACAAAATATATTTAACTGACTGGTGTCAATAATACAATTTCTAATCTCCCTTTTATAGGGTAAACATCTAAGCCTAAAAAAAGAAATAAGGAAACTATATCAACAAAATACAGAACAAATAAAAGTCATATCAGAAAAAGATTCAGGAAATCGGTAATATATTTAACAAAGCCAAAAGGAAAAAAGAACTCGTAGCCATGTCAATATAATTAACATGTTAAAGACAAACCTTGACCTAATGCCTTGGCAATTTACATACACGAACTAAATAAGTAAGAGTAGAGTAATTACCATTCAACAAAATAAAAAACACAGTAATCAAGGAAGGGAGGGAAGAAAAAAGTGTAGCATATTCAATCCACAATCAATAATCACAATAGTTACACAGCAAGAATCATATTGCATAAACAATCAATACCTTTAATCAAGGAATCATTTGTTTTCCCTGTCTCCTAAATTTTGAGAAACAACAAAATTTGGCGGTTCAATTAACTTCTAGGGAAAGACCAAAAATCCCTATCCTCGAACTTCAAATATATATAGTCATATGAGCTCAAAGAAAGATAGAAACGAAAACACGGCGCCTAAAGATGTAGATAACAAGAAAGTAAAAACGAAATCATAGAAAGCTTACTTTGAGAAATCCACCAGAGAGAAAACCCTTGGTGTCGGAAACGGCAAAAGCATGCAAATGGCGAAATTCTGGTAGTCTGAGAGAAGTGGAAGGCGGAAGCACCACCAAAACATCGCTGATAGCACCCGAAACCTGCATTTTCAGAATTGTTGCTTTCGCGCTGCTATGATTAGGGCTATATATAGCAGAGAAGAAGCGAAGGCCAAAGGAAGGGTTTCAAAACAGTTAGCGTTAAACAGTCTGATTGTGATAATAATTTAATAAATATAAAATAAATGTGATTATTGAAAAAAAGAAAAAAAAAATATATGCTCAGTTCGAGAGCTCTGTGGCAAAATTCGAACACAAAACATATGGAAGTATTAAAAAAAAGTCAGAAAAAAAACGGTAAATCCCTATATATGGGGAAATTATCGAGTCCTGAAATTGTTGCAGAGAATTGAGAATGAAAAAGGCGTATAAGCTGACAAGGAAAATTGATGAAAAAGGAAAAGCAGGTGGTAATGATGTTGGAGTTGAGGGAGTTCTTACCTCCTCTCTTCAAATTGGGAAAGAAAGTGAGGTGTTCAAATTGTTGGCTTTGGGAGTTTGGGAAAGTGGGTCGGGTGGTGATTGTTCGGAGAAGATGGCACACCAGAACCGCCGAAATTTTGGGATGGAGAGAAGAACACAGCTACCACAAATGTGAAACGAGTGTATGCGTGAAAAACAATTTTCTTTTCTTTTATTACGAGATAATATATTATATATTGTTTTACATTAAATTATTCATATTTCGGATACTAGAATACACAACTCAATTACTAAGATTTTTTTTTTGGCTAACTTTTTATTAATCGAGAAAATAGGGTGTTTTTGACAGGGTTCACTGAACAAATTTCATGAGCCGTGAGAATTCAAGATTTCCATGAAAAAGAAATTGTTTATAATATAAAAATAAAAACTATGTTTTTCATTTTCAAAATTTTGTACATATATCAAGTATATTTATGACATTTTCAAAAAATATGAAAGAGAATGAATTTAATCAACAACAATAAATTTATATTTTTTTTAAATCATTCTTAAAATAATTAGAATTTGTCATCTCAATCTCTTTATTTAATTAATTAATGTATTAGTCATTTTTTTTATCTTAAAGAATAAATTTATCTCAATAATTTATAGTATTTAATATAAAATAAATAATGATGATTTAGTAAAAAACAATTAATATAAGATATAATTTGAAAAAATATATAAAAAGAGACAAACAAATTAAAAATATATACGAGTACGGATGAAGGTATTATTTTACAATCAACTCATTTGTGGAGTTTATACGTACATTAGTACAACAAATCATTTGATTGTTGTCCCATTCAAATTTAAAAATGATTCCTACTATACACGGAAGATCCACGCACTACGTGAAAAAGCAACTACAAATGAAAAATGAAATTTTAAAGGGAAAGGTCACCCAAGGTAATAGGACACACGACGACTGAGTTAGGGGGTCAAAAGTTGCAATTTTTAAAATTTGCTAATAGAACATAAGATTAAGAAAAGTAAATTTTTGTCTTCCCAATATAGATAAAAACAAAATTGGTTAATTTATGTTTTATTTCGTGTAAAATAACAAATTTTTATTTTAATTCTATAAAATATTTTGATATCGTTATTTTTCTTTATATTATTATGTAATAACTGTTTAATATTTAATTGAAAGTCAGATGTTCATCCCAAATAATACCTATGTCTGTATTATTATGTCAGTACAGGACATTTTTTAAAAAAAATATTTAAAATAAATGTTATATATATATATATATTAAAGTAAATATTAAAAAAAAATAGTGATTTTAAATTTGTTGAATGACTAATAAAATAAAAATATATATTTTTCAATGATCATAACCAAAATTTATTATTTTTTATAGATATTGACTATAATCAAAACTTATTTATTTTATGAAAAATAAAATATATATTTAAGTGAAATAAAAAGAGTCTTGAGGGAGATATATTTTTTAATTAATTATAAGAATAGAGTGTAAAATATACTTTTAAGGTTAAAAATGTCTAATAAAAAAATTAGAAGTTAAGATTATCCAAAAATAATATATGTGCTCAACTAAAGCCGTAGAAATTTGTGGTTTATGAGAATCTCAAAACCATACATAAACTGTTTATTTACTCGTACAACTTCTATATGAACTCAACTAAAAATAAACTATAAAAAATAAATAAAAACTCATTTAAATGAGATTACAAAGCAGCACAAAAACAAACTCAAACATTACATTATTAAAAATAAGAATAAAAACAAAGTTTGAAGATTTAGAAAATATAACCCTTTTAGACTAGATCTCAACCAAATCTCCAAAAACTCATATTTGACATGTAAAGGATTTTATAAATGTTATAATCAGGACTATTTATGGAATGAATTTTGTATAATAATCTCTCTTTCTATTTATATATATTTTTGTCGAATGTATTATATTTTATGGCCTAAATATTGATATATTCCGAGACATTTAGAACTTAAAGTTTATTAATGTGAAGGAGGTGGGTGTTTGACGAGAAACTTCTACAATTATCTGCTCTTATTTTATTTCTTACTCTGTTTGCTACTTTTATTATTTGTGTAATCACTTATGTATGTTATGCCATAGCGAATAGCGAAATGCGAAATTCAATTAATTAAAAGGTCTTGTTAAAATTGGATTATTCTAATATTATGTTAATTGGTATATGCAGTGACAAAGGATAGTTATAATTTTCAATATTTTATCTCTTTTCCATTCTTGAAGTGCATTTTACTATTTTAAACACTTATCTTGTAATAAAAAAATGTATTTTTCCATCATGTTAAACTATTATTATTTTATCTTTATATGTATATTTAATCTTCTTAATTATTTATTTGTTTTAATTTTAATTTTTAAAATAAATTTAAATATACAATTTATATATTTCAAAATATTTATTATAAATTTAGATCATAATATAATTTATATATTTAAAATTATTTATATTGTGAATTTTAAAAATAAATATTTATCTTTTATAATATACAAGTTAAAATGCTAGTTAAATTAAAAACGAGGTAGACTTCAAATTAAAATTAATGATAATTACAATAATAAAAAACACATTTTAATAAAAAATAGTAATTACATAAAAAAAGTTTTTAAAAATCAAACATAGTTTTAATTGAGTTTTGAGGTTTTTATTTTTTTCATTTTCAATTTTTAAAAGTCACAGACATGCCATTATTGTCAGCTAGTACCAACAAAAATAAAAAAAAAATGAGAAAAGTTATTGTGAGTCAAGTCTTCGAGCAACGCAAATTCAAAATTGATTCGAGCATGTACTTACTGCAGCTTATATGAATAGCACATTTGGTATTACATGAAATTAAGAAAGAAAATAGCATTCTTTTTGTGAATATCCATGGGAGAAGGAAGAGATGATGCTGCTATCACTTTGGAGAGGGAAAGAGAAGATAGCAATGTGCCGGGTAAATAGAAAAACTGAAAATAAAGAATGAGAAAACTTTTTCTAAAGATAAAATTTAAATGTTTTTTTTTTATAAATATTGCTTGAACTGTTATTCGGTCAAAGCTAAAATTTTATTTCGATAATATGCATAATATTTTCATATAAAATTTGGGCAATATTGAAAAAAAATTATAATTCTAATTGAAAAATAATATAAATAATACATATAAATTATATGTAAGTTTTTTTATATTACAATATATTAAAAAATAATTAAATTGTATTTTTAATCTTTTATTTTATTGAAAAATTCGTTTTATTCTTCTATTTTCTAAAAAATTCATTTAAAGTTTATGATTTTTTTAATATTTATTAAATTTATAGTTTATATATAGATAAATTTAATGAAATAAATATCATGTTTTAAATTAGTAAAAAAAAATTAAAATTGTCTTTAAAAAAAATATCATTATTTTAAAAGATAATTTTAATTCAAATTTAAGAATTAAGAACTAATAGAATATTAGACTATATTATGATAAAATAAAAATAGAATACAATGGATCACACTTATATTTCAAAATGTGGGAGTATTTTATTAATGTAGAATCTGTAAATAATTTTACGATTGTTAAATTTAAATATCTTTGTTCTGATGGTTTCAAATGATTAACTCACCTAAATTTTTATTTTTGTACATCCATATAAAAAAATTATAGTTGATGTATGATAGAAATTAGATAATAATGGAATAAAATATAAATTATATTGAAATGAGAAAATTATTATTTTATTAAAATTACATATAATTTTTAAAATTAATTTTTAATTTAATTGTTGAATTTTTAAATTATGAAAATTATAATTTTAATAAAATTATGTCATTATTTTTTTTGTGTACTTACTTTCTTAAAATTACAAAAATTATATAGTTTATTAAATTATAATTATTATTCAATTTTTTTTTGAAAAATATATGTGTAATAATTATTTATATTTTAATATTTTAATTAATAATATATTTTAAATTTACGTATCAAAATTATTATAAATATTTTAAAAATAATTATATATATATAATATGACAAATATAATACATAGGAATTATATATATATATATATTTTATTATATAGGTTATTATATTATGTATAAATTATATGTATTATAGTAATAATAATAGTATATATATGTTTATATTTTTTGTAATATAATATTATTATATTATAAACGAAGAGGAAAAAAAAAACCCCTACCACACTTCTTTAAGAAAAGAAATATATGGAACTAGTAAAATATGCTTAAAGATAGGATAAGTGATGATCTAGCTACAAACATGAAATTAAGGATATCCTATGAAATATTGAAGTAAATTATTATTTTTTTTATTCAAGCAGTTCGTGCGACTCTACGTATCAAAATCATATTTTGACCGTATAATTCGGCGGTGTTCGTGTGCCCTCTTCTCCAACCAATCGCCGCTCCCGACCTGCTTTCCCTAACTTGGAAGCCACGAAGTTGGGAACCCCAACTTCTCACCCTTGAAGATAAAAGGTAAGAGCTTTTTCAGACATTCGATTGCTTTGTCATAGTTGTGATTTTCCAATTCTACGATAACCGGGTTTTCTTGATTTTGATATTCTTTTACGATGTTGCCTGAGAATGAAAAAAATATGGTGTATGTGCGGCAGGAATGGATTGTTGTTATTGGTTGTGGCCTCATGACACTATGTGTTCTGTTATCCCTCTTAGGTTGGATAAGAGAAGGTCACGTGCATAGCTCGTGCGCTATGATACTTAAGATTTGAGAAAGAAAGAAAGTGTATCCCTGTTTAGGCTATGCTATAAGTTTATGTATAGAAAGTACCATCCATTTACTATTATTTTTCCATTGATGATGCATCAATGTATATTTAAGTGACAGATAGGCTAAGGCTATAATGGTAAGGCTATGCCTAACCATATAATCTTGAAAGGCAAAGAGTTCTTTTGTTTGAATGACATGTAGCAACTAGCAACTAACAGGTTTATTCAGATGGCTCTTAGTGAATAATAAGGACTAGTTGGATTATACTATATGTCAAGGAAGCCTGCACTGTGCAAGTTGCCATTTTTCCATTCTGGAGCAGTTATTTTTTAGGTCAATAAGTATTTTCTTAAGTGTTGGGAAAGAATTTTATGGATACGGATAAAATGATTTGGGGAATTCTTTGCAATATGATGTTGGAATTTGATTAATATTAAATTTTCTCCTAACTGGCTAATACTTTGCTTCTTAGCGTGTGTAAATGATTACTTCAGGATTCTCACTCATTATTTTAGAGGAAGTTAATCCGTGAATGAGTATTGTAGCTGTCAAAAGCAAAGCAAACCTTTCCTAACAATTAACAGTTCAGCTTTTTGGGTAAGGATTGTAATGGAAAAGTAAAAAATTAAAACCTTTTTACATAATTCATGTGGCTGACTGTAATGGGTATTTTCCAGGAAACATTTGTTGATCAGATAGAGAAACTAAATCTCAATCAAATTAAGAATCAACAAGAGCTATATGAAATAGGAGGATAAAATAATTGATAGGAAAGAAGATGAGGGAGAGAGATGGGTGATCAAGTTAAAAACATAGTTTCTCTGTGATGTCTTTGAAGAAGCCAAATAGGTGCCCCTGTAACAGATTAAATATTGCAACAGCAAGTTATTTTTCTTTCTTACTCTTGTACAATAAATACTATACAATCAACCTACAAGTCGAGCTTTGATCATTACCTCTTTCTGTTTTTATTACATGTAAATTCTCTTTCTCCATGGTTGTTAGGTAATTATTTCTACTTGAGTAGATAATTATTGGGCATTTGCCCCCCCCCAAGAGAATAGCATATATTGGTTACTCCTTTGATTTTGTTTCGCAATTGAAATTGGGTTGCTTGGCAGTTGAACTTGGGTTCTGTTGGAGACTGATGCTATTTTGATACAAGTAAATACTGTTTAACTAACTAACTAATGCTGGAGCTTAATAACTAACCATTACCAACTGAATCTTGGGCCTGGCTTTACTTTGTACTATTGTACTTGTGTATTAATCTTTGTTTTGGCTTGTTTTTTATGCAAGCAACTGGTTATTCTTTCAGTGATTGATTTTCTCTGTATAACCCCTTGCACTGTGCAGTATTTTTCATTTTTCAGTAAAGGTATTTTTTCTTCTTTTTAATATCTTTTTACCAAAGATTCCAACCAATGTGTGAATTTAGTGTTTCTTTTAGTTGGATCTACTGCTTTGTTACATAAAGGTTGTAAATTTTACATTTTTACTTCACTGTTACTGTACTAATTTTTGAATGTGCTTCATTTATAATGAAGAGGCATCCCGGTTCTTCCCACCCCATACCCTTAGGCCATTATATTATGATAGTTTATCCAAATTTCCAGTCTTTTGAATGTGTTGCCTTATTGAGCATTTTGCAATCCTTGTTCTCTTCTAAAATCTAAATTAATTGTTTTCAGTAACTTAAGCATGTTATCCAAGTCTACTTTTGTTTTTGTTCATCACTTCAGATTATGAGACCTTTTCCTCAAATATTGCTATTTTAGCTTTCTGGCCTGTTTGGATTCTCATCCTTTGTACAAGATCATCATAAAGCTTTTAGTAGGTATTGCATTACATGGTTATAAATTGGAAAGAAGAAAAATTAATTACTAACTAGTCAATCGTGAAAGAGATTTACTGAAAACATGCATTTGAATGTAGCGATAACAGTTGGCAGTTGACACAAATTTTTTGGGTTCTGGTCCTAACATTAAGAGTTGTTAGTGGTACTAATTGCTTGTTATTTTGGCCCGCCAGGCTGTTCCCTTCCCTTCACATAGCCTCCTTTCAGTTTTATACCTGTACCTAAATTCTCAAGGGCGTAAGTTCATCTGGAGTTGAATAATAGTCTGTGCTGACAATGACATTTATTTTTGCTTTCAATTGCTTATTGAAACTGTGGAACATGTCTTTTTTTCCCATTTAAAGTATTGAAAAAATTGATTGTTGTTAGGTTGGATTTATTTCAATTCTATTCCTGATTTAACTTTTAATAAGCAAGCTTCTGTGCATGGACACACGAGGTTCTGATTATTTCAGTTGTATGCTCGAAATAGTGGATGACTATCTTTTAATAAATCAACAGTGTATTAGTATTTTGTATGGAGACCTAATTGGATGATCTTCCTAGATTGTCTGCATCATGCATCACTTCATGATGGTTCTGGGTCAAAAAACCAGTTTGAACTGTTCAAAAATTTGTTTGGGAGTTTTAGAAATAGAAACTGATTCTGAGTTAAAAAGCCAATTTTGAACTGCTTTAGAACCAAACTGGTTCTGAACTGATTCTAGAACTGCTTTCT
Organism: Mucuna pruriens; assembly: GCA_025330945.1. Lineage (NCBI taxonomy): Eukaryota > Viridiplantae > Streptophyta > Magnoliopsida > Fabales > Fabaceae > Mucuna > Mucuna pruriens. The sequence goes on from JAENHJ010000520.1 coordinate 1,564,091, forward strand.
GAACCAAACTGGATCTGAACTAAGTCATTGAAATCCAAACCGGTTTATGAACCATTAAAAACAGTTTGGTTTCTGAAAACCAAATCACATTAACGGTTTGTTTTTCCAGCCTGAACTGAACCATGCCTACCCCTAGCAACAACGTCCCACATTTGAGATTGAATTGCACTAGAAAAGCTTCATACCAAGAAACAGAAAAGCTGACTCTTTTTCATGATTTATTCACTCTTTGCTTGCTTTACTGAATCAATGCTTGGAATAATGAAAATGGAAAATTAGAGCAGTGGTTTGGTTTTCTATACCATATCAAACTGTGATGACATGTACATGTAATCATATAATTATTTTTAATTATCATGAGCAATTTTATAATTTTTTTTTTCTGAATGCAGCATAGAAAAGTCTCATTCAGAACTTTGAGGTTCCTTCCTTTCAGGCTCCAGCTATCATACTTGGGTTGGTTTTGTAATAATAATTGATAAATTCCTTTTCAATCCTCTTTGTTGTTGTTGTTGCCCAAACCGAGCAAGTTGCAACTCTTGGCCAAAATGGTATCCGGGTTAATCAATGCAAACCCTATCATATATGAGAAGAAAGAGCGTCGAGCTCGAACTGCTCCATCTGCTCCCCATGATGAGTATGCTGTTGAACCAATCGACCAACAAGAGATTTTTGATATCCTTTTTTTTTTACATTTCAAATTTCATTTATTTTATTTTTTCGTTCAGTAATTACTCGAAAAATAAGATAAAGGTTGATAATAGTTACTTTAGTATTTTCTTAACATTCTCAAATCATATAAGAGATATAAAGGACCCTGAGCACCCGTACTCCTTGGAAGAGCTTAAGGTCATCACAGAGGAAGCAGTTGAAGTTGATGATCAGCGTAGTTATGTTAGGTATTTGTGATTATTATTATTATTTATTGGATTTCTAGATTTTCCAATACACATTTCATGTGGATTATGGAATGTTTAATTTCCTTGTTTTATTGGATGGTGGCTGGGTTTTTCATCAGGGTTACATTTACTCCAACAGTGGAACATTGCAGTATGGCGACTGTTATAGGTCTATGCTTACGTGTCAAGCTCATGAGAAGCTTGCCTCCACGATACAAGGTATTCTCCATTTTTCTGAGTTCAGTAATTTGCTCTGATAATGATACTTGGAGTTGGAGAGGCAAAAATGTATTGATGGGTTATTGTTATATGATTAATTGAAGGGACTTTCTGTTGTGTGCCCATAGGCACATGGTATAAACTTAAAATTAGAAAGTTTTTATTGAAGAAGAAACTATTTATATAGAATATACAAAATCCTATACTAGTTTCTTAAAGTAATTTAAAACAATCCATATGGTGTATTTAAGGTGTTCATACTATGTGCCCAGGGCACACAGTAGATAACTGCTTTATGTAAAAATACTTGTTTAACATAGATTGTTAATACTAACTGGAGAGAGAGTTTAGAAAAGTAACAAATTGCTTATTTGAAATGATGATTTATGGTTTAATAAAAAAGATGTGGTAGTGAATGTGAATTGTGACTTCAATATTGCACTAGTGCAGAAATTTTGAATCCCTTGTTCTTGCTTGAATGATTTCTGGCTTACAAAATGATCAATACTAAATATGTGGGACACATTGCGGTAGAGGCAGCACTCATTTTTTTCATCAGTACAAATTGTTGTTTCCATTGTTCTGTTGAAATCAATAGGAGATGGAAACGATTAATGCAGGAGGATTGGAAATCCTCCTAAAGCAGAATCATGAGAACTCTGGTCAGAGCATCACCTTTGCATTCCAGATAAAGATATGTACATTGTAGACCCTTAAAATAACCCATGAGCTGAAACAGAAAGCCACAAAACATCTACTAATAAAATAAGCTGTAGAGAGCTCTTTCTAAAATTTGTGGAACCTAGGCTGGATCTATGAAAGTGATTCATGTAATATTTAGGATTCAGGTTTGACTAGTCTGTCACAACGCTTTTCTTGATTCATAACTTGATGTGGTAATTTAATCTGAGCCTGTGAGTACTTGTCTGATTCCAACATGATTTTGATGGAAAAAGAAAACCTACTTTGATTGGGTTTGGATTCTTCTCAATTTGTAAAGGAAAGGTTGGGTTTAGGGGTATAAATACCCACCCGCCTTCAATCACATCATGTTGTTGTGAGAAGTAGAGTTATTGGTTATGATTTTATTTCCACTCATATTTCTCATAATTATTGAAAATATAACTAACTATTAATAGTTAAATAATAAAGTTGAAATCACACATTTTGTTAAAATTATGATTCAGTTCTTCTTAAGTTTCTTATTTTTATAAGACTCTTGATGTCTTTTTTATATATTATTTGAATATTTGAATTAAAATGTACTTCATATATGGTTTATTTAAAGAACATTTAAGTGATTTGAGTTAAGAAATAAAATAGGATGGGTCAGGTTCTCCTCACATTTCTTCAAACCTGATGGAAATGGGCTTGGGTTTAATTTTTTTATACCTGCATCCTGAAACCCAACCCTAAACCCACTCCTATTCTTGGTGGGATTGTGGGGGTTGGGGAAACCTGCTCCTACTCTGGACCGTTCCCATGCCTATTCATAACATCCTTTTATTATGCTAATGCTCTCTTAAAATAAGATGAACTTGTGCTACTAAACAAGATTTAATAGAGAAGCACATGCTGGCTCCTGCCATTGGTATACCTGTTCCTTTGATTATATCTTACACCAGCAATCCTGTTTGACATCTTAACCATAATCCATACTATTTTTTTCTTGTCTGTAACATTTTTGTATTGTTACCTAATTGTATGATTGTATATGTTGTCAAACTATGGTGTTTATAAAGTGTAATCTATGCTTCCATGGTTCTCTTTGGGTGTGTACTGACTAACCAAATATTCTTCTGATCTTTGAACCCTATGTTATTTATGTTTACTAATTAATTCTTCTTAGGTGGATATCAGAGTAGCACCTGGATCTCATGCAACTGAAGCTGCAGGTTTTAACTTCTACTTTTTTCTCTTTCTCCCTGTGGGTATCTGTCATGTACCCATGTTTTTGGTTTGGATTTTATTTGTGTACTGAAGCATTCTGCAGTACTTCACATATTGATCTAGAGATGTCTTACAACTTATATGATTGCCCATGCCATTTATTTCTTGGAGTAATGCATGCTGTTGACAGACCTGTTACAACACTTCTGAATTGGATTTAGATTTATTTGGATGAAAGAATTAGATTTAGAGGTTTTCCTGCCGCACCAATGGACAGGCTTTAAGTCAGTGAATTCTTGAAATTGCCTGACATTTTAAAAATTCTCTTTTATAATCATTGATCGTGACTAGACATTCATACTGCGTTTTAATATTTTTGTCACAAATATGTATGCAGTTAACAAACAATTAAATGATAAAGAGCGAGTGGCAGCTGCACTGGAAAACCCAAACCTTCTGGATATGGTTGATGAATGCCTTGCTCCATCTTATGAGTGAAGGAGCTTTTTCCTCCTCCAAATGCAATGAGACCGTGCCTGTCGAAGAATTTGGTCATGCAATTTGTGTGTACTTCACAATCCTCGTTGAATAGGAATACGCAGTTGAAAATGTGATAGTTGAGTAAGGTACCAAGGTTTTTTAATCATTAGACTCAAGAAAAAGAAAATTCTTTCCATGTTTTGAAGTTGTCAGCTCATGTTTTGTATATTGAACTAATACAATGTTTGTTTTAACCTATCTTGAACTATTAATTCAATTGAATTATAAATTAAATGAAGAAAATTGCAAAAGATGAACATCTCACATCAGCGACTACCCATTAGCGATGACAATGGTTGGATACTTAACCCAATATTTTACATACAACTGTGATAAAACCATCCTGGGAAATATCAGAAATCGATCAATTTGGCATTGGTTCTAAAATTTTGGGGTACAGAGGGAGGTAGAGATATAAAAGATTATGAAATAGTACATTGATGTTAATTGATAAGTATTGTACTATATTGATGTTTTTAAAATACTTAGATTTAACTTATTTATACAAATAATAAGTTTAGTTAAGTAGGGAAATGAGTAAGGAAAAATTTAGGAAATATGGTAATTAATTAAGAGATAATGAGAAAATAAGAAAATTACTATCTGCGGCAAACCCCAGAATGCATGAATATTTGTTAAGACACAAATTTTTTAAAAACAAAGTTAAAATTTAAAAAAAATTAAAACATTTATACTAAAATAAATTAGGACAATTTAGGTAAGAATATTTAAATAATTTAAAATTACATATATTTGCATAGGTTGCTCGCTCCACCTCGTTGATAAGAAAGTATATATATATATATATATATATATATATTTATTTATTTATTTTTTACCGGTGGATACTTGTTAAATCACCTCAATTCAATAGTAAGTTTTATTTATGATTTTTAAAACATAACATTTTTTTTGTAAAGATATATAATTAACGTAAATATCAATTTTTTATAAAGATTTTTGGTGGTACGTGAAATTAATGATTACTATTTATAATATGATTTAAATATATATATTTAGTTTGTGTTTTGTATAAATATTTTTCTATTATACGTTCTTAGATTATTTAAAAAAGCATAATTATAAATATTTTATATAAAATATGATGATTATAGGACGAGTTTTAATTTTTGTAAGTAATTTCCTTACTGTTGAAGTATGACTCCATCTCTACTTCTATATAATTACTTTTTTTTTAATTTGATTCAATTTTTAAAGACTATTTTTCTCTAAATAATTTTTAAAATAAAAAGTACTGTTGACTTCATTTATTTTTTGAATAATCTTATGTCTTCCGAACACATTGTAACAGACAGAGGTCAGGAATTAATCTAATCCTGTCATTTTTAATAAAAAAAAAAAACCAATAATGCTGGATTGTTAAGGTTGACGACTTAAAAATTTTTTTTGGTTCATTCAATTAAAAGACAAATTGCCGGCTAAATTGTAACTTTCTTGATTATTTTACAGTAAAAATTATTTTGGTGTTTTAGTTTTTAAAAAAATTATTTTAATTTTTAACTTTCTATATTATACTTTTTAAAAATGATTATTTTTTATTTTAAAATTTGATTTTAAACTATTTTTTAATTAACTCAATACGTAAAATATGTCTTATTAAACTTATAAATGATAAAAATTAATTAATGTTTCAATAAAAAAATATAAATAAAATAAAAATTATGTAAAAATTAATTTCTATAGTTTAGATGTAAATAAATATGATAGGATAAATTTTACGTTTTAAATTAATAAAAAAATAATTTAAAATTATATTTCAAAATAAAAAATAATTATTTTTTTAAAAAATAATATTAATTTAAATTTAAGAATTAAAATAATAAAAAAATTAAAAAATAAATATCAATATAAAATTTTATCCTCACATAAGGATCAAAAGATATAATTTAACCCTTAGAAATATAAAATATAAAATGATGCATGATTAACTATCAACAAATATAAAACAATAGTTGTTTTCTCGTGTAATAATACGACAATTCAAGACAATTACAACCACCTTCGTCTCACTCACACGTGAGGAATTCTTAATTTGCACGAGAATTTTGAAATCAACCAAAAACAAGGTTACCAGTTAAAAGATAAATAAAATCAAAGCCATTCTAGTGATAACAAGGTGGATTAAAAAAGAACAAGTTGCCAAGTTGGATATATATATATATATCATACTCTAAAATATAAAGAAATCATAGCACTTTAAAAATTGAAATTATAAAAAATGGTGATAATAAAATATGATCACAATTATTTTACTTCTTTCTACCTTAGTTTACACTGCTATAGTTTTATTTTGTTTAGTATTATCATACATTGGTCCAACCAGACAGTTATATTTTATAGGACACATGTTGTGACATATTACTAATAAAAGAGGCTAGAATTAAAATCGAAACACATCTAACAAGAACAAAATATATTGAAATAAATAATAATAATATTTTAATTTAAAATTCATTTTCTATTCCTATATTTATCTTAATTTTGGTTTTGGTATACTTTAAAATTTTAATTTTTAATCTTTATAGTTTTACAATTTTAATTTTATTTTATTTTAACTTTTATGTCTATATTTATTTATTTTAGATTTTGACCATCTAATATATCTAATTAATTGATTCACATAACAAGACGTTGCTTGTAGTAGAAATCAAAACTAAATTTTATAAAATTATAGACCAAAATTTAAACTTTTAAAATTAAAATAAATTATAAGAATAAAGAAAATATTTAAAGTTATTTAGTTTTCGCAATAATATAAGTTTTATTTAATTTTTACTTATTTTCTGATTAGAAGCCGTCGTTTCAATAAGGTAAGAATGGGGATTATTAAAGTTGACGGATGCGACTTTACATTTTTTTAAAGTTTATTTAATTTTTACTTATTGTCTGATTAGAAGCTGTCGTTTTTCACAAAACATATGCAGGATTATTAAAGTTGACGAGACTTTACATTGTTTTTAGTAATTTTATTAAAAAAATAAAACGTCACGTGAAATCACGCAAGATTACTAATTAAAATGGATGATAGCTGTTTTATTAGATTATAATAGGCAAATCAGCCAAATATAACTACTCCCATCTCTATTCCTCGTAGTTCCCGACCATCTTTCTTTCTTTTTTTTGGGGAAAGTGAAAAGTTTAGATAAGAGGAAGATTTTTATTTTTTTTTGTAAGGATAAGAAAGATTATTATTTTTAACTAAGATTTATACTAAAATCTATATATTATTTATTAATAGAGGAAATTTGTGATTAAATCTAAATTGTAATTAGCGTGAGTAGAAAATTTCGATTTTATTATTAATCCTGTTGAAACGATAATTTGTAATTTTTTTGTTTTTTTTCTAAAAGAGAACTTAGAGTAAAAATATTTAGAGAAAAGTTTTAAAATAAATCAAGAATCTTATTTTTGATAAACTCATAAAAGAAAAATAAAGATAACTTTAAAAAGTAAATAATGTATCTACTAAGAACTTTTATATAATAAGTAAATAATAAATTATCATATATGATAATTTTATTTATTTTTATAATAACTATTTTAAAAATCATATTGATAATAATTTTTAGTTAGTTGGTAATATATTTTTTAAAAAACTTATAGTACACAGAAATTAAATTTTTGAAAAAATAAGTTATGTAAAGTGATTTTTTAAAAATAACTCGTATTTTAATTTTAACTATGATGAATATTTATTTATTTTAGTTTGACATAAAGAAATGCTTTCACGGTTTATATATATATATATATATAATGCTATGGATCTACTTTGGATACCTAGGCCTAAATAAGTCAATAAAGCAAACATGCTAGTCCAATTTTTAAAACTCAAGTTATCTAAATCATTAGTCCAATGCTCCCCATACGTTGATTTGAGACCCTTTTATGTACATAGTTGACAATTTGAGCTTGTTCGATCCAATGGGATAATTCGAAATAGTATAATCAAATTGAACTCCTCAAATAAAGGTCTAAAAAATAAGTATGATTTAGTCTGATGTATTAGGTTGAGTTATTAAAATAAAGATCTAAAAAATATTAACTTTATTTGGCTCTATTCGATTAATTATTTAATTTTTTTTAAACATCTACAATATATATTTTTTAAAATTTTGTATATTAAGCATGTTTAATTTAATTTAATTTTTGTTTATTTTTAATTATGATTGTTTTGGTCTATTGGGCCTAATATAGAATTAGGATAGAACATCAAATTCATAATTGTGAGTAAATTTGATCTAACTTAAGCCAGGACAATTTCACATTCTAAACTAATGGGTCTAATTTGTTAACTCTCTATATATAAGACTTAATGTATATTATAAATATCACAAATATATCTTTCACACTTTAACCTAGTGTGTATATTATTTATTTTAAAATATATATTATAAAATATGCCTTAAATAAAATTTATATGTTTTTTATTCTATAATTAATATATAATTCAATCAAAATTTTAAATAAAAAAATAGAGATAAATTTTTCACAATTCATTCCTTGCTTAACCATATTAAAATAATAACTTGTGCCGAATATTTTACATCTTATAACTAGTGTGAAATATATTAAAGTTAATAATCCATAAAATTGATAGTTATATTATTAGATTATTAAAGAAAAACCATAAGATTGATAATGTGAACCAAATTGTGACCATATGGAAACATATCAATAGTAATCAGATTTAATTATATTTTTAGTTTTTATAGTTTTACTTATTTAATTTTAGCTCACAAATTTAAAAAATAAATAATTTTAATTTTTATAGTTTTAATTATTTAATTTTTGTTTATACATTTAAAAAATAAATAATTTTAATTTTACTGTTAATTTATTATTTATTTTTTAATGAATATAATAATACAAAAAAGTCAATCAACCATATTTTAAAATTGAACGACTTATAATTCATGAATACCTTAATGTAACATTAATTATTTAATTTTTCACAAATTAAATTATTTAATATTTATATTAATTAATTAATGTCACCAGATATTTAAGTGTAATAAATTTTATAATTTAAAAAATATATGTTTGAAAATTTCAAATCAATTAAAAATTAAATAAAAAATAATAATAAAACCTAAATTACTCGATTAAAATGGAACCACTAGAACTCTGAAAAGTAAAATGATCGATTTTTTAAATGTACGAACACAAAATTATCGAATTAATTAAGTTTTGCAATGACCACATCATGCGACGTTTATTTGCAATAACCATGATGGAAGACATCCTAACAATTAAAATCACGATTCTCGAGCAAACAGAGTACTACTGTACTAGTTAGTATCTCCCTCCTCTTGTAATTTTTAATTCTCCACGAGTTATCATAAAACATACTATGTAACATGTTTTTTTTATTTCTTTCCACGACGTCATAAATCTTACGCTAGATTTTTCTTTATTTTATAAATTTGATAAAAAAAAAAGTTATAAAAAACCAAGCTTCTGGTGTTCCCGTCTATATAAGATGACACTGATCTGGTTGGAACTTCAGCGCAATCAACTTCATTTGAGGTTGAGCTAGTACAATCTCCTTCGAACTTCATATTCTAAGAATCTTGTTTCTTGTTTGCATACATTCCCTTTGAAGAAATGATATTGTCGAGAGTCGTTAAGATGGCTGCGGGGAAGCTTGAAAAGAGGCCAGCCGAAGCGCCCCAAAATTTGATGGACATAGTGCTCACGTTAGCCGAAGCCATGAGGTTCGGTTACGCCGAGACACTCGGCACATGGCACGTTTCCGACTTGCCCAGAGCCATCGTCTACGCTCTCATAGACAAGGTCAATTTCAAACTTCTTATCTATTTTCATTTTTTTTTTCTTATTATTATTCTGGATAGGTGCAAATTTTGCATGGTTAATTATTATTAGTATACATGAAAGTGGAGTGTCCTTATTTATTGGGTGTGAGACATGATGTTGTAGGGTAGGAAAACAGCTGCAAGTGAATGCGGTGAAAGAAGTGATTGTGTACAAGTGAAAGACCCCGAAATGTTAAAGGAGTTATGTGAGCTGAAAAAATGCTTGAGACTGACCATGCTTTTCAGCAAAAAAGGCTTTCGTTCGGTTTTATATGCTGCTGGATTCGTTAAGGAGGATGTCCTACTAAGGAGGAGAACTGCAGGGGTACGTTAAAACGTTGCCTTCTTATCAATTCAATCAATCTCCTCCTTCTCCAAACTTAATAAGAATAATTGTTTTCCACGAGATTGGTTTTCTCAGTTCTATATTACATTTATGTGAAAATGGTGAGATACTACTTATTAAGTTCTTAAAAATTATTTTATTGGAGAGAAAACACCTTGATGTGAGTTACCAAAAGTAAGCTAAGTAACTGTAACTTCACCATAATTTTATTATTAGAGACGTCTTGAGTGACAGTTTGTGAACTTACCCCGTCCAGTGTTTTTTCGGAAGTAAAAAATTTATTTTGAGAAAACTCACTATCATGTTATCTATATATCTTTATATATTTTTTTTCTCTTCTTTATCTTTCTAGGTGTCAACCAGAGAAGAAATATCCACTTTCCTCTATCTTTAAAAATATACGCACACCATCTCTTGATAAAACAGACAAGCCTTGAGACCCATGATAAATATGTATTACTTTTTATTTATTTTCCTTGAAAATGTTTTATAAACAGTAACAATAAACAGCAAAATGTTATTATTACATTTTAAAAAATTGTAAAGTATATTTTTTAAGAGATATACCTTGCAAAGGAGACTATATATAACAGGGTGAAAGGAAAATAAAATAAAACTAAAATTTGAATTAATGGGAGAGAAAAAAATAATTTTTTATTTTTCAAATTTAATTTTCTCTTTAACTAAATAAAAAATATTATTATTTATTTATTTTTATACTCATAAGTACATGTGAATTATTCATCTCAAAGCATTGACTAATTTTTGGAGAGATTATAAACTTACAAAACAATAAATATTTTTCATTTAATATGATTTTTTTCATATACAAAATTAATATTCTAACTCTTAATATCATTTTCTTTCTTAGAATCTAAACATACAATTGCTTTCAGCCTAAACTATTTCAGGGCGTCATCTGTTTTTTTAACCCAGTTTAACTGAAAATAATTTATTTTCAGCTTCTTAAGCCGGCTTTCACAGTGATACGTGATAAAGAATCAAAATGTTTGTTTGTGTTCATCCGTGGAACTCAAAGCTTAAGAGACACGCTGACAGATGCAATCGGTGCTCCCATCTCCTTCAATCATTACATTTGCAGTGATGGTGAGATGAAGAGGAACAACATGGTTTCAGGACATGGACACCGGGGTATGGTTGCTGCAGCTTCTTGGATTAGAAATCTCTGCACTCCTATACTACTTGGTGCTCTTCGTCAATGCCCCGATTTCCAAATCAAGGTATACATTCTTAGCCTGTTACTAAACTCTTTTCTAACATTGATTATAATTCACTCACCAATGAAAAATTATTGCATTCCCTTTTTAATTCCAATATTTCTTTATTATGTGTATTCTTTTTATTTAATCATGTAACTCAACCTATATTTGACTTTTTTATTTTTTATTGTTATGATTCTAATAATCTTTTATAGATCGTTGGGCACTCCCTTGGTGGTGGGACTGCTGCACTGTTGACATTTATGCTTAGAGAAATAAAGCAGTTCTCTTCATGTACTTGTGTCACGTTTGGCCCAGGCATGTCCTTATACTAACTTCTTTAATTTATGTCTAAAGTTTAATTTGTATTAAAATTGAATCGTGATATGTTCTTTGGTAGTATTATCTAATGTAAATATGTAGTTGTAGCATGTGACAAACTCAAATTTTGGGTAGGTGGATAAGATAATATTTTTTACTACTTCATACTGAATAAATAAATAAATAAATCATGAGTACAAAGTGGAAGACAATGATACTAAAATAATATTTTGATATTATAAAATAAAATTTCATATGGCCAAGTCCTTTCCCCAATTTTGACCTGTGATAATCATTATTGTAAATCCTAGTTTCACAATTGTAAATTTTGCAGCTGCCTCTGTGTCATTGGAGTTAGCGGAATTCGGAAAGCCCTTTATCATTTCCGTTATAAATGATTCCGACATAGTCCCTACATTATCAGCTTATTCTGTTCATAATTTCGTTTTCGAGGTGCTCAAACTACTTCTCCCAACCTAAGATGGTTTTAGCAAATATATTAATTTATGTTATTAATTGTTTAATTTATGAAGATGTTTTGTTTCGTATTTTCTCAAGTTAACTCTCATTAGGTCACTGCATAATATTGATTGAATGAGTTACAGGGTCAGATTAAGCATAAAAAACTCCTAAATGCTGCTCGTAGCTCTATAATTGCAGTTGGATCTCACTTACCATTTGTATCTACTGTTAAAGCCATTGCAGATCGTGGTACCCAGGTAGCTTCTAGCTCCCTTATTTATGTTTGACATTGTATTCACTAGACTTATCAACCTCACATAATATGAGAGGGTACTGTATATTGATCCATTCATCTTAATGTCTTAACAAGTTAATGCTATTATTCCGGCCGTTTTTATAATTATATATCTCCTTTCTGCATACGAATTTTTAATATAATTTACAGAAAAATATATTTTTAATCTTAATATTTTCAGTTAAACTTAATTTTAGTGTCTTAATTTTTAAATTGATGAATCAATCTCTTATATTTAAAAATACATAATTTTTGCCTCTCTAATAAATGATTTTTTTTATTAATTGAGTTAGTAAAAAGGATAAAAACCATATATTTGTAAAAGTTAAAAAACTGCTTTCATTGATTTGAAATTACAAGATTAAAACTAAATTTAAACCTACGGGACAAAAAAACACAATTTTTTCCTTTATAATTTATCTTACATAGAATATCCTTCTTTATGCCTAAAGGTTGTGACGAAGAATAAACAAAGAACTCGGTTGTTGTTACCCTGGTCCAGACGTGAGAATACTGTCACATTGTCAAACTCTGAACCAGATAACTTGGTTGAAGCTTCTCGGCCATTAGAGAAAGAGTCTACGACTGATGAGGATGAATCTAAATGGTCTAGTGAAGGATCTGACCATGAAGAGGAACAACTCATATCTACTACTTGTGGTGGGAACATTACTGCTTCTTCCACTTTCTGTGATATCTCTGACGAAGAACTGTTGAATCAACTGGAGGAGCTTCAACCGGAGAAACAGGATAATATCCCTAACATTCATGTTATGGAAAAACAAGAAGCCACAACCAAAGACATCACTGAAGAAGAGAATCAAGTTGTTCATACTGAAGAAAGTGCTGATGCAGTCACAATTTTAGAAAACGTGAATAGACATCCTCTTTATCCTCCAGGCAGGATCATACACATTGTCCCTGCACCTGAAAATTCTAATTCAAACCACTATGATTCTGATGAGAAAAACCTCTACTTATATGAAACGCCTAAACTGCTCTATGGAAGGCTTAGACTTTCAAGAAGGATGATACTTGATCATATGACGGACAAGTATCTAAAGAAGTTACAACAATTAATCAATCAACTAGACAACTAACACTTCCGTGGATGATGAGCCAAAGAATAGCAAATGGAAAAACTATTAGGTACTAATGAGCTCATGGTGCCTTAGGTTTCAAGATTCTAATTTTCATGTTTGTTGTGTGTTTTAGAATTGTAGTTGTTAAAAAATTGCTTAAAAATCTGTTGCTTGAAAGGGATAACTTCATTTTTAAGCAGTTTGTTGTTTTTTTGTAAGTCTTTTGATTGCTTGTTTCTGATGTTTAAATTTAAGATGATGTTAGTTATGCTAAGAATAAGGGGTGTATACGTTTCTTCTTATAGGCCTTGAGCTCTATTTATAATGCCATCCAATAAATGTTTCCATGCCTTCTGCAACACTTTTTTTTTCTTTCATAAAAAACTTGATACTATGGAGTTCTTATCTTAATTAGGGATTATGCAAGTTGAAAAAAAATCATAATGGAAGAATAAATCATTCAAAGCAAGTCCACCACCTGTTTTTTATGGTGAAAAATATATATAAAGCATGGTATGTAAAGATGAATGTTCATGTCGAAGCATTGAATATGTGAGAGGTCGTAAAAAAAAATATAAAGTTTATGAATTGTTTTCAAATCTTACAATGACTAAACTGAATAATATAAAAAAAGGAAAACAAAGACGGCCAAGGCTAAAGTTTTTTTTGTTACGTCAAAAATAATATTTACAAAAATTATGAATTTGAGGTTTGCTGTAAATTTAGGATCATCTCATATAAGACTTTTTGTTACGTCAAAAATAATATTTACAAAAATTATGAATTTGAGGTTTGCTGTAAATTTAGGATCATCTCATATAAGAATATCATGAAAGAACTAAATTATACAAATTAAAAAAATATAATTTTAACTAAATTATACAAAATTATTTTTTATTTATCTAGTTACTTTTCATAAAGTTATAAAAAAAATAAGATTTTAAATTTATAACTATCGTGACCTTAATCACGACGAACCGACGAATAGAATAAAAAGTCATTTTTTTTGTTCGTGTTTCTAAAAGGAATGAGAGACAAAAACAAAAAAAAGGAGGAGTTGTTACCTACTTTTTATCGAGGATGCAGGAAAACCATAATGCAGGATAAGGCAAAAAAATTTCATATCATGTGGTTTGCATTCGTTACATAAACGTATTTATATGAAATTATACATACATAAGCAAAAGAAATTAATGTACAAGATTTGACAAGAGTTTGCTTTTGCTCCCATATATCTCTAAGAATATAGAGCAACCAAAATTTACGTGATTCTTCATGTGAAGAATTAGACGGGCTTAAATCGGGATTGGTATCCCTCAACCCGGATACTTTTTAGAAAATCTCTAGAATGACCGTCTAGATTAATGTAGTGAGAGTATATCTAACCCTTAGTTGAATGCATGTGCGACACAAGGAGGTCCCTTGTTATACATTCAGCTGCCTTCTACCATTCAGTGATCATGAATGCAGACTAAAATTATTCCACCAACCTGGTATCCAGGGATGATGCTCTTTTACCTTACTTGTAGCTGACTAGGTTTGTCAATCCTTCTCTGTGCCAGAGTCTTTCCTTTCCTCGAACTCTCCTATGCCTTTTCTATAGGCGCCTCCACCCCAAGATCATCATTATTACAATCTTAGTAGTAATCCTTCTTTTTCCACCCAAGGTCCCTTTCCACCCAGACATTTAAGAACGCGAGGTCCCCAGGAGTTTACTTCCCGCTATTGTCTTAAATGCAATAGTGACTACTCTTTTTTAATTTCCTCTGAGTTGACCTTACGATGGAGCTTCTTGTCATGAGCGAAATGACAGCCTTCGCACGCTGAGACACCTGTGCTCTCATTCTTTTTGTTGAGGCTTAACAAAGGACAGGCTAGCTGACCTTTAACCTACTCTTTTGGTCTTCCTTTCCCCTTTTTACCAAGGATAATTATCTTAAAATCACATGTAGCATTCCTTCTGTCTTTTCTGTTGGAGCTAACATACCTCACCTCACTTACTAAACAGACCCTGGTCCAACTTGAGAAGTTCTGTTTTTTCTTAGGGGTAATACGTATTGCTCCCCTTGACCAGTAGTGTTCCTAGGATTTCCTCGATGCTGTTACTGTCATCCTTTTCAAGAATTTGAAGAACGCAAAGCTCAGGTTCCTTTTCTGGCTTCCTCTAGGTTCTTGTACACATATCTTTCCTTTTTTGCCTGTTGCATCAAGTCTGATCCTTTGCATTTTGCTTATATTTAGCTACCTTGACTTTTGGCCGATTTGGTCGAGTATGTACCTGGAAATGGGGGTATCCACAATAACTATTTTTCAAATATTTATATAATAATTATTTAATTTTTAATATTTTAATTAATAATATATTTTAAATTTACATGTCAAAATTATTATAAATATATATAATTATATAAATTAATATATATATGTATTATATTTTTATTATTATTTTTATTTTGTATATTATTATATTATTATATAATATATAAATCTTATATATATATTATACATAATAAATCATATCTATTATATATATATATATATATAAACATATATTACATAGAAAAATTATACTATATCAAATTTCATCAAATTTAACTAGATACTTTTTTTTTTTTTTACTCTAACACTACTTAATTATGCTAACATCAATTGACCTTAATTGTTTAAAAAAATTTGCCGTAAACATTAAAAAGACAAAAAGTTGCATGCAATATTAAGAAACCTCAAAGAATATTAGTATAATTTACTCTATTATATATTATATTATATTATATTATATTATACCTGCTCCGCGAAACCCCACCCTAAACCCACTCCTATATATTCTTGGTGGGGTTGAGAAGGAAAAAACCTGCTCCTACTCTGAACGGTTGCCATGCCTTATTCATTACATCCTTTTGTTATGCTAATGCTCTCTTAAAATAAGATGAACTTTGTACTACTTCACAAGATTTATAGAAGCACTTGCTGGCTCCTTCCATTCATGGTATACTTGTTCCACATAATTTATTTTGGAACCACATAATTACCATATTATAAGATACATGTCTTCTAATTTCCATGTTAAATAAATGAATATTTCATTAATCAATAATCATGCTTTGTTTTAATAAATAATTAATTGATATTCGAAATTCTTTCATCAATATTAGACGTAATGAAATATTTGGAAATTAACAGTGTAATAATATTTTATTAATTAATGATTTTTAAAACTAAAAATTTAAAACAAATATTTATATATTTTAATTTACATTTCAAAATATTAATAAAATCATATTCTATTAATTAAATAAAAATTTAAAACACTTTACTTATATTTAAAATACTAATATAATATACAAATAAAATTCAAAATCAAATAATGGGATTAAGCGCTACTGTAGCCAAGGCACCCCACCGTTATTGGAGAAGTATAATAAAAATCAGTTTCATTGTTTAAATATAAAAAAGATATCATATATAATATTATATATAATTTTTAATATACAAATATTAAAAATATTTCAAAATTAAAAGAATAACTTTTTATTATCTCATTTATATGTTAATTATCTTCTAGCGGGAACGACGAATATTGCTAATATCGATAAGAAAAGAATGCAGTATGAAGTTGACGAGAGTTCTTTTATTTTTTCTAGAGTCAATGATGTTACTTATTTTATTGAATAAAAAGCAACTTATTAGATGTACAAAAACAAATCACGAGAAATGATGCAGGATTAGTAGGTGAGATGTTTTATTAGATTATAAAACACAATATGATATGTGTTTGAATGTGAATAAAGAAAATAAAAAATAAAAATAATAATGTATTTTTTTTATTTAGTGGAAGAAAAAATGAAAAGAAGTTGAGGTTTACAATTTTTAGAAATAAAAATTTGAGAAAATGTTTCCTAAAATTTTTCTCTTATCTTCATTTCTTTTACCCTTCAAAACATAAGGTTCATTTAAAAATGAACCTTTCACGCTTTAAGAGGTATATTTGTTAATTTGAATGACACGAACTGCGTTGTGGAAAAACTACTGCATGCCTTCAAAGTAATATTATGATAAACCTACGATTTAACTTTAATGGCACGCATGTGTCTGTTTAATAAATTAGTATCCCATGCATTAGCCCATAATTCGAGATTTAGTAGGTAAAAGTAAAAAAAATAGAGCTTAAATTTCATGAAATCAGTTTAAATATTTTTACTTTGTCAACCGAAGTGAAGACAATTATATATGTAACAATTATGAAATAAATAAAAATTATTTTATTTTATTTTTTACTGTATAAAAGAAAAAACAATTATTTTCTCATCTTCTTTAACCTAAATCATATAATACAAGATTATTTTTTCTTTATATTTTTCTATTTTTCTTTACATCTAAACAAAACATATAAAGTTGATTATTAATTTTTTATTGGATTGAAAATTCCAATCGCACGGGATTGAGGTGTTGGGTCCAGTGCAAATGTTACATTTGCAAAGAAGGTATATATCCTTATTGTAGATTATGTGAAGATATTGCCAAGATTTAACCCTGCCAATTCCCATAGGAAAAGAATGCAGCATTATTGAAGACGAAACCAAAAAACTTGTCTTTATTTCTTTAATTAAAAACACTTATGCTCCCCATCAAAAAGTAATTATCACTACTTCAAAAGTCATTTTTACGGTAACTATTGTGTATTTTAGCAGTAATATAAATAACTACTAAAAATTTTATTGAATATTAAATTATAGTCAGCCTATTTAGAATTGATAAAAGTATTAACTACAATTATAATAAGTATTGGTATAAACCCATTTCATTATCGATAAAAACTCATTTATTAATTTTTGTCTATTATAAATTAATTTTTTATAGACAAATGTTTAATTATACCGTAGAAGTTGTAGTTCAGGATAAGTTTTACAAGTCATTATTGTCACTATATAATTATCCCTAAAAACAAATTTTGTTGTAGTATTATAGAAAAAAAGGTGAGAAAATATCATTTTAAATTATATATTACTTTTTAATTAGATAAAAAAAAACTTATGCTTGTTTTCTGATTTGGCTTAACCAAGCACGATGTTTAAGACAAATTCAAATCTCGAAATTATTTAATTAATAAATTATGAGACACTACATTAAATATTTAATTTTTGTAATCTTAGTATAGATATAATTACTAGTATCTCTTAAATAAAGTATTTAAGGTTTGAATTTGGTCATTGATATGAAAAAAAATAATATTGAAAATAAAAATATTATTAAAAAAAAAAACTTCAATTTTTGTTCGTGGACTAAAACTCCATTTTCCATGCTATGCAAATATATTTCCATTAAAGTTGACGAGAACTTTACCTTTGTTTTTTCTAGGTTATCGACGATACTTATTTTATTGAATTTACAAACAAATCACGTGAAATGACACAGGAATTTTAGAAGGATGAAGATATTTGTATAACAAAATTTTACTACATATTCTATAATAAAGAAAAAAGAAAAGAAGAAAAAAATGCAAAATAATATATTATAAAATAAGATGGGAATAGAGATTGAGTATAGCAAAAATAAGTTATTAGTTTTTTTTTTGGAATCACTATGCTATAAATACGAAATATTAATTGATTTTATTGAGTAAAGAACATGACATTGTGGAGGAAAAAAGTAGATATAGTTATTTGTTTATTTATTAAACTAAAAATCAAATCACGTTATTGAATGTGTATGTAGTGAATAATTACTTTCCTTTTTATTAGCGTTTATAAATATTACATATACATATAAAATAATTATGTATTCTTACTTTCATTTTTGTTAAGGTTGCAATTACTTACTTATTTAATTTATATTATTATATAGACATAAAAGTCGGCAATACACATAATATTTTCTTTTATGAATTTTTAGTTTTTGTGATAAATTAATGAATTTTTTTTAAGAAAATTAATGATAACTCGTTAAAAATTAACTCTTTGTTATGGAATAAGATGAGGTAGATTATCATAGAGATTCTCATCAATGCATCATAACGAATCTCACAAGTCAAATTAATATTAAATTCAACTCAAAATCTTAATATATTCACTTAAGTTAGGTAAATGTATATGTGTGAGATTTCATAGTTTATATTCATACTTGCAATTCTACAATCTTTACCTTAAATATAAGTATTTTTTTTTTATGTATACTTCCCCTTAATTAAGATAGAGAAATCACTATTTTAAAAATAAGTTTCCATGAACCTCCAATACAATTTAATATCTAGTTTATCCCATAAGATTTACAGATTTACGTGCATTCAAAATTAAAACATGTTGAAAATTTGCAAATAGAGTCCAAAAGAACTCAAAGTAAGGGAGAAATATAAAAGAAAAGAGCGAGGAAAGTACTAAAAGTCCAGAAATATAACTTTTAATATTTTTATAGACAAATTATAAATGAAAGGATAATAGAAAATATCTTCTCTATTTCTCTTCGACCAAACATCTTTAAATTTATTTTAGTTTTTACATATTTCTAGTTACCTATTTCTTTCTTTACTATTTCTATTTATTCTATTTTTCAACTATTTCTTTTCTTCCTACCAAACGTACCTTTAGTAGTCTTATCATTAATCCTTTAATCCTTAAATGCTACTCTAAATTCTCCCAACACTTTTAAAAGTTTAAATTAAATAAATGAGTAGATAAATAATAACAAATAAATTATATTTTTAAATTAATATAATAAAATCATATATATATATATATATATATATATATATATATATATATACTATTTGTGAGTTATTAGTATATTAATGTCAAGTTAAAAAATTAATTTTAGTTGACTTAAACAATTGAGATTAACTTTAACGTTGTTGGTTTAATTGAGTAATTAGTTTAATCGAACATTTAATAAACTTAAATAATTTACCAATAACTAAACTCATTTATATTTTTATAAAATAGTATAAGATTCTTTAGGCTCATTCCTTTTCGTAAAATAAGATTACAAAAAGTAAATGATAGCTGTATTGTTGGAGTATTAAAAGGCAAATTGTAAGATTGATTATGTGACCACGTCACGTAATACATAGCTGTATTGTAGTTACTGGTTTACCTCCCGGTCCTCCCGCGCTTTCTTCTCACAGATTTTAGGAAGAATAGTACGTATATTCATTTTTATTTTTTAAAATTGAGATGTAAGGTGAGAGGATTAAAAAAAAAGTAAAAAAGAGTAAATAGTAAATATAATAACCTTAACCTTTAATTCTTGATAAATAATATTTTTTTTTATCGTTCCATCACTTATCTTTTTTCAGCCTGGTCTAATGGTTTGTTTGACTATCGTAATATCCATTTTCTAGTGCCATGTTGGAGACGATGCATAAACTCATCCAAAACAAAGCAGTTATCTTATTTTATTGTGGTCTCTAGTTTCTTTCAATCTCTTTCCTGGCTGTACCGTTGTTTTTTTTGGTCCACTGGTAAATGAGTATCTATATTTAACAAAGATCTCTCTACGCTCTAATACGTCCAAATTCATTCCCACTTGTACATGGGACCAAGCTCGCATATAATTATTGATACACTTGTACTTAATAAACCAAGCTTCTGATCATTTCCTTCCTATATAAGAATAAGATGACACTCTCCTTCTCACTTGAGATTTACGACATCTATCTTCTTTCTTGTTCCGTTTTCACAATCGAGCTTCCTTCTTTTGGGACAATGTCGGGGGAGAAGAACCGTTGCATTTTGTCCAAAATGGTTAGGAAGGCCGCCGGGAAGCTTGAACAGAGGCCAGCTGAGGCGCCGAAAAGTTTGATGGACATAGTGCTCACGTTAGCAGAAGCCATGAGGTTCGGTTACGCCGAAACACTGGGCAAATGGCACCTCTTTGACTTGCCCAGAGCCATCCTTTACGGTGTCATGGACAAGGTCCATTTCCAACCTTACTTCTTACCTCTTCATTTTTCTCTCTCTTAACCTGCACTTGATTTGAAAATGTAGAGTAAGAAAACAGTTGCAATTGAATGTGGCGAAAGAAGTGATTGCGTACAACTCAAATACCCAGAAATGTTGAAGGAGTTATATGACCTCAAAAGATGCTTGACACAGACCATGCTTTTCAGCAACAAACGCTTTCGTAGGTTTTTATTTTCTGCTGGATTCGTCAAAGAGGATGTCCTCTTAAGGAAGAGAAAAGCTCGGGTACGTTGTCTTCTTATAATTATTTTTTCCCTTTGAAAGTGTTTGAGCACGCATGGCGTACGTCATTCTTTGTTATACACAGTTTAACCGAAAAATATTATTTTGTCAGCTTCTTAAGCCGGCTTTCACAGTGATATGTGATAAAGAATCAAAATGTTTGATTGTGTTCATCCGTGGAACTCAAAGCTTAAGGGACACGCTAACAGATGCAATCGGTGCTCCCGTCTCCTTCAATCATTTCATTTGCAGCGATGGTGAAATGAAGAGGAACAACGTGATTCTAGGACATGCACACCGTGGTATGGTTGCTGCTGCTCGTTGGATTAAGAAGCGCAGCACTCCTATACTACTTGATGCTCTTCGTCTATACCCCGACTTCAAAATCAAGGTATTCTTTATTTGCTTGTTTCTAAACTCTTTTGGAAGAACCATTCATTATAATATGAAAAAAAAATTTATATTCCCTTTTTAATTCCATATACAGATCGTCGGGCACTCCCTTGGTGGTGGTACTGCTGCACTGTTGACATTTATGCTTAGAGAAATCAAGCAGTTCTCTTCATGCACTTGTGTCACATTTGGCCCAGGCATGTTCTCATGCTAACTTTCTTTACTTTACATATGGAGTTTTAATTTGTTCCATTCAGTAACTAATTCAATAGATTTTATCACAAGATCTTTAGTGTTAACCACATGTGGAATAGTGCGTATATGCAGTAATGCCGATACTAAACATGTAGTTATTATAGTTTTACAAACTCAATTTTTGGGTAAGTGGACAAGATAATATTTTTTGCTTCATACTGAAAAAAAAAAAAAATTGAATCACGAGGACAAAGTGAAATACAAAGAAACTTAAACAGTAATTTGATACTATAATAATATTAAAAAATTAATTTAAAATTAAGTGGGGACATCTTTGTTTTCATATTATTAGATTCTTTTTTTTATCAACAAAGACATAAATAAATGAGTGTACAAGAAATTTCTCAGTCTATATACATAGTTCATAACTCCACAAAGTTTTTAAACAAAGAACAGGGTCCACTGACCAATCAACAAAGAAAAACGTTTTTTTTTTAATAATTAACTACAACCCAGATCTAGATTTTATTAACTCAAACACCAACTCAGAATTTGCTCATTTTATTAACCCTTCTCCTTGGCAATTTGACTAATGTAGGTCCAGCTATAGTGTGAAGTTGGTGGATACATCATGTTAATTGAGAAATAACGGATATAAAAACTTATTGCTTAAGGATATATTTGGCCTACTACTTAATACTATGTCTCTTCAATTATGCATCGAGAAACAATTTTAAACGAGTTAAAGTAAACGATTATATTAGAAGATGAAGAGGAAAATAAAATAAAATTGAGAGAGGATACTGAATGTACAAGTATATATTGAAAGGTAGAATTAAGTTATTTTAACTAATATAAATAATTTCATTACAGAATATGAAAAGAAAAAAAAATTTGAGAAACGACATTCAATGTGTTGAAAGAACAAAAAAAAAAGAAGTTATTTCAAACATAATATATTACCTCGGCTAAAATATTGAAATGATGAAATAATGCTGACAAAATATTTTTTATATGACTGTATATGTTTTAACTTGCAATTCAAATTTAATATATTATAAATGGATAGATAAATTTTGTAACTTCCATGAATTATTCTTTCATTTGATTGTTAATGGTTACTGGTTGGCCATGCGCCGGTGTTGTTGTAATATTTGGGAAGTGATAAGAAATTTCAATTAAATTACTATTATAATTACACATTGTTATGTCTAGCATATATGTGTATAATTAAAAGAGTGATAAATATTGCAGCTATGCACGTTTATCTTGAAATTAGTTTGTACATGTCCTTGTTTCACAATTATAATTTTTGCAGCTGCCTGTATGACATTGGAGTTAGCCGAATTCGGGAAGTCCTTTATCATTTCCATCATAAATGGTCATGACATGGTGCCTACATTGTCAGCTTCTTCTGTTCATGATTTCATTTCCGAGGTGTTCTATCTAAGATAGTTTTGGCAAATATTAATTTACATTGATTGCTCAATTTCTGATAAAGTTATCGATTAGAAAACAGTTCTTTCTTTGCTCAAGTTAACTTCTGAGTAGTAGGTTAATAATACATAATATTGATTGCATGATTTACAGGGTCGGATTAGGCGTAAAAAAATCCTAAATGCTGCTCGTAACTCTATAACTGCAATTGGATCTCGCTTAGTAAACCGTGGCACCCAGGTAGCTTCAAGCTCCCTTGTTTTGACATTGTATTCAATAAAGAATTAATATATTGATTTTTACAAATGCTACTGTTATGGCTGTTTTTATAATTATATATATACTTCTCCCTTTTGCATGGGAACTTCTGGTATAATATAAATCTTTCTATTATCTTACATAGAGAGATCCTAATTCTTTGTACCTAAGGTTGTGATGAAGCATAAACAAAGAACCCGCTCATTGTTACCTTGGTACCACCGTGAGAAAATTGTCACATTGTCAAGCTCTAAATCAGATAACTTGGCTGAAGCTTCTCGATTATCAGAGACAAGTTGTGAATCTTTTTTGGCTGAAGAGTTAATAATCAGAGAGTCTACCACTGATGAGGAGGGATCTAAATCCTCTAGTGAAGGATCTGACCATGATGACATAGATGAAGAGGAACAACACATATCTGCTACTCATAATGTTAATACTCCTATTGTTTATGATATCCCGGACGATGAACTGTTGAATCAATTGAAGGAACTTGAACTAGAGACAATGGATGATATCCCTGACATTTATGCTCAAGAAAAAGAAACAGCCATAACCAAAGACATCATTGAAGAAGAGATCAATGACCAGGTTGTGCATAATAAAGAAAGTGCTGGTGTAGTCACATCAGACAACTTGAATAGACATGTTCTTTATCCTCCAGGAAGGATCATGCATATTGTGCCTGCACATTCGTCTGAAAATTCCAATTGGAACCACTGTGACCCTCATGAGAAACGTGTCCACTTATATGAAACACCTAGACAACTGTATGGAAAGCTCAGACTTTCAAGAGGGATGATACTTGATCATCTTACAAACAAGTATTTGAAGGTGTTGCAACAATTAATCAATCAAGTAGAGAAAGAACAGTTCCAATATGGTGGATGATGGGCCAAATAATTAATAGCAGATGGAGTGATATTAGGTACTAATTAGCTGGTAGAGCCTTAATTAATTATAATTAAAATTGGGCCAGTTGATTCTAGTTATCATGTTTGTTGTGTGTATTAATTGTGATTCTGACTAAGTCTTAGCCTAGCACTTTGTAGTTTTTTGCAACTCCGATAATATGAGACTCTGGCTTGCTGCTTTTGCTTTGGTGTTTGATGTTTAATTATGTAATTTCTAGCATGAGAAATAGAAATGCTTATTATTATGGGTTTTATATCATCTAAGAATAAAAGGATAAATGGAAATGTCTCAGCCTCGTCAAAATTTGAAATTGATCAATGGTCCCTCTTATCAGAATTTTTTTTTGAAACTTATTGGCATTTAAAATAATTGAGATATTAATACAAAAATGATTGGTGGATACTCCAAATTTATTTGTAACATTCAGGGATAATTTAAAGCGAGAAAAATACATTTATGATAGGTAACGCGACAACAAAAAAATAAAAAAAATGTTACGGAATTATTTAAAATAACATGATGTTCAAATATTATTATTCATATTAATATTTGATAAAAAATAACTTTATCATGCATGTGGGTAATTGATGGTGGCGAAAGAAGTGATTGCATACAACTCAAACACCCAGAAATGTTAAAGGAGTTATATGAGCTGAAAAGATGCTTGACACAGACCAATGTTTTTCACCAAAAAACGGTTTTCTGCGTTTTTATTTTCTGCTGGATTCGTCAAGGAGGATGTCCTTCTAAGGAAGAGAACGGCTCGGGTACGTACTAATTGCCTTCTTATAATTCATAATGTTTTATAAACAACAAAAAGAGGCAGTAGTAGAAAGTGTTTCAGCATACTTACGTCATCTTAATTTGTTGTACCCGACCAGTTTAGCTGAAAAATAATTTTGTCAGCTTCTTAAGCCCGCTTTCACAGTGATACGTGATAGAGAAACAAAATGTTTGCTTGTGTTCATCCGTGGAACTCGTAGCATAAAAGACACGCTCACAGATGCAATCGGTGCTCCCGTCTCCTTCAAACATTTCATTTACAGCGATGGCAAGGAAGGGAGAAACAACATGGTTTCAGGATATGCTCATCGTGGTATGGTTTCTGCAGCTCCTTGGATTAAAAAGCGCTGCACTCCTATACTACTTGATGCTCTTCGTCTATACCCTCATTTCAAAATTAAGGTATTCTTTTACCTATTACTAATTTTCTTTTTGAAAAGTTAGCATATAACATAAAAAATGTGTTGAAAGAACATCAATTATAATGTTAACTCAGTGATGGAAAATTGGAAAATTATTTTATTCCTTTTCTTTATTTCTTACTTTATTATGTATCAACCTATCTTTCTATAGATCATCGGCCACTCGCTTGGTGGTGGTACTGCTGCACTGTTGACATTTATGCTTAGAGAAATCAAGCAATTCTCTTCATGCACTTGTGTCACGTTTGGCCCAGGCCTGTGATTATACTAACTTCTTTAATTTGCATCTAAAGTTTTAATTTGTTCGATTGAGTAATTACCTCAATAGTTTTTGTATTATAACATGGTCTTTGGTATTAAGTATTAATCAGTGTAGAATAGAATGGTATGTTCGGTCGAGGAAAGAAAGAGAAAGAAAAAAAAAAAAAGAAATAGACAGTGACATGATTATATAGATTATTAAGTAGAAAAGAAATTGAATATATATATAATATATAATATAAATATCTTTAATAAAAAAATACAAAAGTAAAGATATTTTGGTCATTTAATATATAATACAATTTTTTTTCTCATTTTCTTTCTATTTCTAAAGAAAAACTAAATATATGGATCTCACTTATTTTTTTAATTTTTTTCCACCTATTAAGTAAGGTAGCTGAACAAGATAATATTTATTTACTTTATATTGAAAAAATAATAATCACAAGGACAAAGTTAAAAGATAATGAAACCTAAATAACAATTTAGTGTTAATTAAAATATTATTAGAAGAACTTAAATTAAGTGGTTATTTAATGTAGGTTATAATTGAAAGTTACTGGACACGTCTTGTTGATAGAGAAATAACGAAAATAAAACCATAGAAATGCTATTGTTATGACTGTTTCTCATATAGATACAGAGATACTAATTCTTTATACCTAAAGGTTGTGATGAAGCATAAACAAAGAACTGTCTTATTATCAAGCTCTAAATCAGATAACTTGGCTGAAGCGTCAGGATCATCCGAGACAAGTTGTGCATCTCCTTTGGCTGAAAAGTTAACAATCCCAGATTCTACGACTGATGAGGAGGGATTATCTAGTGAAGGATCTGAAATAGATGAAGAGGAACAAATCATATCTGCTACTCCCACTGTCTGTGATATCTCTGAGGACAAACTGTTGAATCAATTGAAGGAGCTTGAACTAGAGCCAATGGATGGTATTCCCAACATTTATGCGCAGGAAAAGAAAGTAACCATAACCAAAGACATCACTGAAGAAGAGATCAATGATCAAGTTGTTCATACTGTAGAAAGTGCTGGTGC
Source organism: Mucuna pruriens (assembly GCA_025330945.1). Classification (NCBI taxonomy): domain Eukaryota; kingdom Viridiplantae; phylum Streptophyta; class Magnoliopsida; order Fabales; family Fabaceae; genus Mucuna; species Mucuna pruriens. Next base: position 1,591,088 of record JAENHJ010000520.1, read on the forward strand.
AGTCACATCAGACAACTTGAATAAACATGCTCTTTATCCTCCAGGGAGGATCATGCATATTGTGCCTGCACATTCGTCTGAAAATTCTAATTGGAACCACGATGATGCTGACGAGATACGTGTACACTTATATGAAACACCTAGACAGTTGTATGGAAAGCTCAGACTTTCAAGAAGAATGATACTTGATCATCTCACCACAAAGTATTTGAAGGTGTTGCAACAATTAATCAATCAAGTAGAGAACGAACAGTTCCAATATGGTTGATGATGATCCAAAGATTTAATAGCAGATGGAATGATATTAGGTACTGGTGGGCATGTGTGTTAAAAATATGTTTTTGTCACCACATGTTAATTTATTGATTCAATTTATCATATAAGCATCATTGTCAATAAGTGGTTCTTTCTAGACTTTAGGAGCAAGTAAGTTATGTATTGATGAAATCTAGTTAATGTGACTTTCTTTCTATTTTTTCTGAATTATTTATATTATTGTTGTAATTGAAGGAGTGAACTCCCTTTGCTTCTCTATTTTTTATATTTCTACTATAAAACCAACAATTAGTATAAGAACTCTCTTCTTAAGTGACATGTTTGTACTTTAAATCACTATGGATTTTGATACAAGTTTTTCCCAAGTTGTTCTCCCAATCTTTGATGTGGAAACTATGATATTTGTGTTATCAAAATGGAATCTTTCCTTGAGTCTTTGGATCTTTAGGAAGTTGTAGAAGAAGATTATGACGTTTTTCTGCAACCAAATGGCCTAGATCAAAGGTTACAAAAAAAAAAAAAAAAAACAAGAAAGACAAAGCAAAGACATGTCTATTTGTTAATATCTCTCAAACCATTTTCACAAGAATCATGACTCTCAAATAAGCGAAAGCAATTTGAGATTATTTGAGGGAGGAATATGCTAGAGATGAAAGAGTTTGAGTTGCAGAGGATGAAAGAGTTTGAGACAATTAAAGAATACTAAGATAAATTGTTGGGTATTGCCAACAAGATGAGGTTGTTGGGAAGTGATTTTGCTAATTTCAGAATAGTTGAAAAAATTCTAGTAACCATGCTCAAGAGATATGAAACATCTATAACCTCATTGAAGAATACAAAGGATCTGTCTAAATTCACTTTAGCAAAAGTCCTACATGCCTTGCAGGCACAAAAGCAGTGAAGGTTGATGAGAGAAGATCATGTTGTTGAAGGTGCTTTACCAAACAAGTATCATAATGTTGGAACCAATAAAAAAAAATTCTTTAAGAAGAATTAGTCAGTAAAAGGTGAAAATAATGCAAACAACTAAAACAAGGGCAAAGATCAAAGAAAAAATTACCCACCTTGTCAACATTGCGGAAAAATGGATCACCCACCGTTCAAATGTTGGAAAAGACCATACGCAAAGTGCAGTAAGTGCAATTAACTTGGACACGAAGTTGTAATTCGTAGAAGCAAATTTTAGCAACATGAAGCTAATGCCCAAGTTGTGGAGAAAAATGAAGAAGATCATATTTTTGCTACAACATGTTTTTCTACACAGTAATTCAAAATGCTAGTTGATTGATAATGGTTGTACAAACCATAGGACATACGACAAGTCTCTATTCAAGGACTTGAAGCCCACTAATGTCTCGAAGATCCAAAAAAGGAATGATGGTCATATTTTGTAGAAGAAAAAGGAACCATAGCAATTTCAACAAGTTTAGGTACAAAAATAATCTCAAGTATTTTTTATGTACCTAACATTGACCAAAACTTGATAAGTGTAGGTCAGTTGATTGAAAAGGGATTTAAAGTGTCTTTTGAACATCAACATTGTCTTATCTATGACAGTGCTAGACGAGAGGTTCTAAAGGTAAAAATAGGAGTTAAAAACTTCTCACTTGATCCAACATAAAAAGAACAGACAACCTATTACACTCAATTCAGTCCCACAGAACTTTGGCACAAGGGACTTGGCCATTGGCATCTTGAAATCATGTTGAATATGAAGAAGAAAGATATGTCAAGAGGTTTACCAATACTTTCAAATAATTTGCAAAATTGTAATGCTTGTTAATTTGGTAAACAAAATAGAAATTCCTTCCATAAATTAGCTTGGAGGGCCTTTCAAAAATTACAGCTAATTCATACTAACCTAGTAGGACTTCAAAGAACACCATCACTCCAAGGTAGTCTCTACTTAATTTTTTTCATAGATGATTTTACAAAATGTGTTGGATTTTTTAATGAAATTCAAGCATGAAGTGGTTAGAGTATTTATGAAGTTCAAGAAAATGGTGGAAAATCAAAGTGGTTGTAAAGTTCAATTTCTAAGATCAGACAATTGGGAAGGAGTATACATCAGCACAATTTAATCAATTTTGTGGAGAAATTGGGATTGAACATCAATTGACAACTCCGTACACTACGGAGAAAATTGGGGTTAGTGAAAGGAGAAACATATCGATGATGGAGATGACTAGACGCATGTTGCACAAAAAGGAGTTGCTTAAACCATTTTGGGCAAAGGTGACTAATATAACAATTTTCTTGCAAAATTGACTTCTAACCAAGGCCTTCACTAAATTTTCTTAAAGTATTTGGTTGTGTTTGCTTTACACATGTTCCACAAGTTAAGCATGACAAACTTGACAAGAAGGCAATTACAAGCATCTTTATGGATTACAGTTCAATTTCAAAAGCCTATAAAGTGTATCATCCTCAAACCAGAAAAATGACAATCACTAGAGATGTGTACTTCAATGAAGGTCTACAATAGGATTGGAATAACTCAAAAAACAATTGAGTCCTTTCACAAAATTGAAGATAATTATCCTTGAGAGCAAATAACAAAGTTGTTGCAAAATGAATTAAAAGATGAACCTCCAATCCGAGATAAGAGGTTGCTAACCTACATTTATCAAAGATGTAATGTAGCAATTTGTGAACCTATTAACTATGAGGAAGCACTAAAAGATCCAAAATGAAAAATTGCAATGGAAGAGATGTCTATGATATAGAAAAACAACGCATGGGGGTTGGTTGACAAGCTTGAAGATAGAAAAGTCATTAGAGTTAAATGAGTTTTGGAAATAAAGCTTAATAATGCAGATTGCTTAATCAACAAGTACAAGGCCAGACTCATAGTTAAAGGGTACACATAAATTTTTGGTGTGGATTGCTTTGACACTTTTGCTCATGTGTCCATATTAGATACAATTAGATTTGTGCTAACAGTAGCCATACAAAAACGTTGGAAATTTTATAATTAGACGTTAAATAAACTCTTTTTAAACGAAGAACTACAATAAGAAATATATGTGGAGTAGCCACAAGGATTCATGAAACAAGGTGAAGAAGATAAAGTCTATCTTCTCAAAAAGATTCTCTATGGCCTAAAACAAGCGCCAAGGGCTTGGTATAGCCAGATAAATGATCACCTATTGAACATAGACTTTGCAGAGAGCTTGTCGGAGTCCACTCTTCATGTGAAAAATAAGGGAAATAACATTCTTATAGTTTCCTCTATGTTGATGATCTTTTAGTGACCAGAGATAACACAAGGCTAGTTGAGGACTTCAAGCAAGAAATCATGCAAGTTTTTGAAATGATAGATCTTGGTCTCATGACCTATTTTCTAGGAATTTAGATCAAACAAAATGAGAATGAAGTGTTTATCTATTAAAAAAAATATGCAAAGGAAATTTTGAAGAAATTTCAAATGGAGGAAAGCAAATCTATTAGCACACCAATGAATCAAAAGGAGTTGAGTAAGGAAGATGTCGTTGATAAAATTGATGAAGGATATTATAGAAGCTTGATTGGATGTCTAATGTATATCACTACAACAAAGTCAGACATTCTATTTGCTATAAATCTTTATTCTCAGCTTATGCATTGTGCTAGTGAAATGCTTTTAAGAGCAGTAAAAAGAATATTAAGGTATGGTAAAGGCACTGTCGATTATGGTGTAAAATTTAAGAAGTGTCAAGAATTCAAGTTCTATGGATTCTTTGATAGTGATTGGGCTAGATCCATTGATAACATGAAAAGTACTTTGCGATACTGTTTTAGCCTAGGCTCTAGAGTTTCTCTTGGTGCACAAAGAAGTAAGAGATTGTAGTACAATCCACCATAGAGGCTGAATTCATAGCAGCAACAACAATTATAAATCAAGCTTTATGGTTGAAGAAGATTTTATGGATCTACATATGCAATAGAAAAATAGAAAAACAAAACTGAAATTTTTGTTGACAACCAAACAACAATTGCAATTGCAAACAATTTGATGTCAGAAGAAGATTAAACATTTCAACATCAAGTTCTACATCTTGAGAGAGATGTAGCAAAATGAAGAAGTAAACTTAGTTTATTACAAATCTGAAGATCAATTGACTGACATGTTTATAAAACCACTACCTATCAGCAAATTTAAACTTATAAGCCAAAAAATTAGAGTTTGCATTTCTTAAAGCAAAGAGGAGTGCTAAAAATATGTTTTTGTAACAGTATGCTAATTTATTGTTTAAGTTTATTAGATAAGCATCCGCCAATAAGTGGTTCCTAAACTTTAGGAGCAAGTTAGTTATGTTTTGCTGATATCTAGTTTACATGACTTCCTTTCAATTTTTCTGAAATTATTTATACTATTACTGTGATTGAATGAGACAATTCATTATTTTCTTCTCATCACACTACCAACCAACTTACTATTCCCTTTACTTTTCTATTTACTCATATGTCTACTATAAAGTGAACAATGTAAAGCCTTAATTAATTAAAATTAAAACTGGGCTTCTTGATTCTAATTATCATGTATGTTGTGTGTATTAGAATTGTAATTCCGACTATGTCTTAGCCTAGCATTTTGTAGTTTTGCAACTCCGTCGGTAATATGAGACTCTGGCTTGCTGCTTTGGTTTTGGGCGGTAGGTGTTCTAAGTAGAAGAATAGTTGATCGGGGTGATGATACTAGGGCAAGGGGGTTTTATGTTTATGTCATTTCTAGTACGAGAAATAACAATGCTTATTATTATGGTTATATCATATCTAAGAATCAAAGGATAAATAGAAAAGTCTCACAGCCTCGTTAAAATTTGAAACTCAATGGCATTTAAAATAATTCAGATCTTAATACAAAAATGATTGGTGACCACTACAAGTTTATTTGAAACCTAGAGAGATAAAGAGAGAAAAGTACTTGAATAATAAATAATGTAATAGAAAGAGGAATATAAAAAAAATGAAATATTTAAAATAATAGTGTTCCCGTATGATTGTTTGTCTTAATATTTGATAAAAATAACTTTGTCATGCATGGTGTGGATGATCGATGGTTAACCATTGGTGAAAGGACCCTATTGCTCATTACTCGTCTTAATATTTGATAAAAATAACTTTGTCTGCATATGGTGTGGGTATTTAATTGATGATTAACCATTGGGAAAAGGATCATATTCCTCAACTTGTTTTAAGTTATGTTTGATATGAAATTATTTTATATCGCATTTCATAATTTTATTGCATTTCATAATTTTATTGGCTTGGATCTCTCACAGTTCTTTTAGAACGATAGAAAAACCTTATTTTAATCATTAAAATTGATACGACCTCATTTTAGAAAAAGTATTGTGCCATTCGTTAGCTGGATCTAGCTGTACTTTTTTTTCTCGGTACATCTCTGTATAACTGGAAAAAAAATTGAATCTTTTATTGTTATATATGAAATTTACTAATTTGTGACCAAAATCTAGAAATTAACCAGAAGAACATCGTTTGCCATCACCCATAAATGATAGCTCTATGATCTTGGTGAAGTTTCGGTGATAATGAAGGCTACCTTATTATGTCAAACTGAGGAGCTTTGTATTCCTTTTGTCCCACTCTTGTTATATTTCCCTGATTGTGTAGCTTAAAGGCTGTTAGAGTTATACCAAGTGATTGAAATTTAGACAATCTCGTTAATATTATTACTACAGTGCCCATTCCAAAATATGAGAATTCAAGAAGAGCATATATGGTTGGTTTTTGTTATAAAAAAATATATTTGTCAAAGAGGATGATATATATTATTTAGAGGAGTTTATTTAACTTTTATTTATGGATTTTAATATAAAGAAAAAATGTAACAAAAATTTAAATACTAACATTATTTTAATTTTATAATTAAAATTAATACAAAAATAAGTTTTTACATTGGTTAAAATATTGATACGGATTTAGACATATCTATACTTATGTGATGGATGAACTTTCACATAAAAAATTTCAAACGCAAAACATAGTGGTAGATACATATTTGGTGTTACATTTGCATATTTCACAAAACAATTAAAAGATAAAAATATTATTTTATAAGAGTAAATATGATCGAGAGGGAAAAAGATATAAGTGTAACAATAGGTATAGTATCAACGACTAAGATATGAATGAATAATAACATCAATTAAGGTTTCAATCAATAAAGTTTTATCTGAGTATGATTTCAAATAAATGACATTTTCTGAGAAGAAAAAAGTATTGAAATCAACAAGAATATTTAAAATATTTTTTATATCAATTTTAAAAATAATTAATGTAAAAAGTATAATTTTATATATTAATTCTAAATATAATTAATGTCATTGCATTTTTATTTATATTAATTCTTTAACAATCGATATAAAAATTTATTTTTAGACTAGTACTAATCTTTTAAATTTAAATAATAACAATAACATATCTTATTTTTATCAAAATAATAATCTAAGAATTAAAACATAACAAAAATTCCTAAAAACTGAATTATCTATTTTTATATATGGTAGATATTTAAACATATATTTTCATCATGATTGATAGATATAGAACAAACACCCTACAAATTCTAAATTCGTTAGCGTCACCCATACGAGAACTACAATATATTTTGTCTTGCATCATCTAATGATGTCATGTCTTCTTGTAAATTGTAATAAGGCCATCTCTGCTTCAAGTCCAATGAGTCATTTAGAATTGTCTTTCAAGTGTCATGTTTGTTACTATTTCTGTTACTGGAATTGCATCATCTATTAGCCATTCCTGCATCATTTGTTGAGTGTCATGTCTGTTAATGTCCTCCGTCATATGTGAATAGCTCTATCATTTCTTACCTCTCACAAACTTTTCTCTTATCATTCATGTCACTGTAATAAACTTCCAGTAAAGTTTAAACAACTCATTCAAATTAATGAATAAACATATATCAATCACAAAAACCTTTATGCCACCCTCATAAACAATTCCATCTAATCATTCAACCATTCATTAGTTGACATTCGTACCAATATTTAAACATATATAAATCATTCGATAGTTGAGACTTAAACATAAATAAATAAATAAATAAATAAAATATATATATATATATATATATATATATATATAAAAAAGAGGAATTCAGTTGTTCTAAAATATGTTATTTATTAAAATTGTTAAATGGTAAAAAAATAAATAATAAAAATAAAAAATAATTATCTTAAAATTAATCTTAGAGTACGAATATCTATCTATATATATTCATAAAACAAACCATGTGAACATGTTTACATACCAAAGTACATTGTTCCACTTCCAATTTGCATCGAACACACCAACCTAGCAACTTATTCTTTTAATATCCACCTTTGCATGTCTTGTTTTTGTTTTATTAATTAATGCTAACTTGCTAGTTTTGGTTAATTTCCAAATGGTCACGCGAATTAAGAATTTCTCGGTGAGTGGGAGCGACATAGTTGAAATGGGTAAGATTGATATTAATTACTTGCAATAATAATGTCAAGTCAACTTTTTTCTTTAACTTCTTTTATTATATCATTCATCTAATTCTCCACTTGTTCTATTTTTTCTCTCTCTCTAGCAATTGTATAAATTTATGTACGAATTATATTGCAAAAGACAACTTCTCATTCTCAATTTGCACGAGATGATATTAAAGTCAACCAACCCGGAATAAGCAAGGGCATTATAGTCATAATATAAAACCAAGCTTCTCATGTTCCTCTACTATATATAAGGTTACACTCTCCTCGCACTTGGGACTCCAACTTGAACGAAATCTCTATCTTTTTTCTCCCATTTTTCCAAGGTTCCTTGTTCTTAGCATTTCCTTGGAATAACTAGTTTTAATGGCTCCAAAGAATGGGGGGAGGGTTGAACGGAGGGCACTTGAGGCGCCCAAAAATTTGATGGACGTAGTGGACATATTAGCGGATGCGATAAAGTTGCTGGATTACTCGGAGACACGGGACATGATCTTCGACTTGCCCAAAGCCATCGCTTACGCTGTGTTCGACAAGGTCCTACGTTCAATTCTTATGATCATTATCTATCCGTTTATGCATGCATGGCTTCTTTAAAATGAAGCTTTTCCCTCTCTCTTAACCTGCACTTAATTTGAACATGTAGGACAAGAAAACAGTTGCAAGAGAATGCGGTGAAAGAAATGATTGTGTGCAACTGAAAGGCCCCGAAATTATAGAGGAGTTATATGAGTTGAAGAGATTGTTGACACGGACCATGCTTTTCAGCTCCAAAAAACGGTTTCTTGCGTTTTTATATACTGCTGTATTCGACAAGGAGGATGTCCTCCTAAGGAAGAGAACAGCTCGGGTATGTACTTTGCCTTCTTCTCAATAATGAATCACTACTAATACCATCCTCGTTCCCATATTACTTACTACCTAATTACTAGTTACTTATTTTCGCTGTGTTGATGTAATCAATTTTGCTCATTCTATCAACAATTTTACTCTTATCATTTTCTGTCCATCTTCTCTCCTATATTAATATGGCATCAGAATGCTGGCATCTTTCATAAAGAAATTTCTTTTATTTTTGTTATGGAAGAGTTTTTCATTGTCTGATCTTCTCTCTATCAAGCAGTAACTAATCGATATCAATTTTTATTTTAAAAGAAGATAAATATTATTTGAGACATTCACTCATATGCATGATTTGTTCTATACTTGATTCAAATTACAATTTTTATAATCCTTTTATTATAGAATCATAAGGCTTTAGGTCAAAAGACTCCATAATTCTTCCTATGAGAACTTCACCTAACCATTCATACAACATTATCAATATGGACTAATTTAGTACATTATTACTCTTAATATATACCTATGGATTTAATATCTCATATTCATTATTTGTAGGATGTAACTATTAGTTCGCTAATATACTAGCTTCAATATATTAATCTTGTCTAAATATTAATACTTGATTAGAAACAGTTTTAAGAATAACCTAATTAAGTAGATTCTTATCATTAATCAAATAATCTACTTGATGTCTTATGAAGTTATATTTCTTATTCTAAGAATTTTATTATTTATCAATAATTATAATAATATTGAAAAGTTTTTATATATAACAAAAACCAAATGATATATGTCCAAAGTATATAAGTCTTTAATGCGTACACCAACACCTACCCAAAGACACATCATTCAAGATTTCATTTCTTAATTGACAGTTATGATATTTCATTTGGCATTTATGGTGAACACTCATGTGGCTGTTTTGATATTCCACCTTTTCTTGTAGCTTTTCATGCACACTAAGTATTTTGGTAATTTTAATTTCTTCTTTACTGTTTTGTTATTATTTATTCTTACTTGGCTTCGTGATTAGCTCTGGCTTTTGTTAAACATATTTGCTTCTATTAGTTGTAGTGTTTATTTAATTGTTGTTTTTTTTTTCTTTGATTTGGATGGTTTTAACTTTTGTTTTGTATGGTAATTAAGCATTAAAAATCTGATAATGATTTTTGCCTTGGCTAATCATCTTATCTAAATTCTATTTTTTATAGTTAAGTTTTGATAGATTGTGTCATTATTACTTGATTGAACTTTGTTCATGTCAATGTTCATATATTTATCAATCAATGTATTTTTCAAATTTCTCATTGTATTTCTTTTATTTGGCATATATATCTAATGTTTATACTAAACTAGAAGCATATTGTGTAAACTTTTCTACTTACAGGAGACACTTAAAAATATAATTAGTTAGTAGTAGTTAATAGTTTAGCACACTTTCTTATTTTTTATATAACCCTTGTAATTATACGTTTGATGTAATCAACTCTTCTCGTTCTATCAATAATCAATTTTACTTCTTCTAGCCATGCTTCTTAACATCCCACATAACGCTCTTTTTTTTTTAAAATGAGAAAAATACACTTAATTTTGGGTACAAAGGTGGAAGGAAGTTCGAGATAAGAAAAAAAGAATAGAGATAATGATAAGTGATATGATATGAAAAATAAGAAAGAAATAAAGACAAAAATTAAATATAAGAAGATGAATATATATATATATATATATATAAACTTATGAGAAAAGCTTTTTTTTTTTTACTGTTCTGATGTTGGATTTTTCAGTTCTCTTATATATTGTCTTTTTCACATGTTACAATACAATATATACATGTTCTATATAAGTATCCGTATGTGAACTCACTTAATCGGAGTATTGTTATAATTTATCATATTTTATTTTGAGCAAACTAACCTTGAAACGGAGGAATATGCATGAAAAATGTATAAATACCATTCTCATGAATAAACAAATAAACCTTAAGATGTAAACAAAGTTTTTTTTTTTTTCTGTCTCTATGCTTGGTGTGGTGTGATCTAAATCTGTACCCAGGCCAGTTTAACTGAAAATTATTTCTATATCAGATTCTAAGGCCGGCGTTCACAGTTATACGCGATAAAGAATCAAAATGTTTGATTGTGTTCATTCGAGGAACTCGTAGCCTAAAAGACATGCTCACAGATGCACTATGTGCTCCCGTCTCCTTCGGTCACATAATTTACAGTGATGGCCAACATAGAAGGAAAAACATGGTTTCAGGACATGCACACCGTGGTATGATTGCTTCAGCTTCTTGGATTGAAAAACTCTGCACTCCTGTTCTACGTAAAGCTCTTCATCTATACCCCGACTATAAAGTTAAGGTATATATATATTTTTTTGTTAGTCTCTTACTATAATCAAAGTATTGTATTCCCTTTTTCATTCCATTTCTTCATTTCTTACATTCTATGTATCACTTTAAATGCCATATTTTGCTTATTTTTTTATCAATTGAAATAATGTATTATTTTATTTAATTATTTAACTTAGGTTATATTTGACTTTGTTATTTTCATAATTATAACAATATTTGCATAGGTCGTTGGGCACTCGCTTGGCGGTGGTACTGCTGCACTGTTGACATATAAGCTTAGGGAAATACAGCAGTTCTCTTCAAGCACTTGTGTCACGTTTGGCCCAGGCATGTAGTTATATATACTAACTTCTTTACTTTACACCTAAAGTTTTAATTTGTTCAATTGAGTAACGAATTCAAAGGTTTTTGTATTATAATTGAATCATCACATGAACTTTAGTATTAACCAGATGTAGAATTGTTTCACAATTGTAATTTTTGCAGCTGCCTGTATGACATTGGAGTTAGCCGAATTTGCAAAGCCCTTTATCATTTCCGTTATAAATGGTTCTGACATAGTGCCTACATTGTCAATTTCTTCTGCGCATGAAATCATTTCCGAGGTTCTCAACCTAAAATGGTTTTCACAAATATTAATTTATGTTAATTGCTTAAGTTCTCATGATGTTATGTTAGAAAACTGTTCGTTATTTCCTCAAATTGGCTTTCATTAGGTCACTGCATAATATTGATTGAATCATTTACAGGGTCAGATTAAGGAAAAAAATGTCCCAAATACAGATCATAGCCTGATAACTGCAGTTAGCTCTCGCTTACCATTTGCAAAAGCCATTGCAGAACATGCAGTAACCCGTTGCACCGAGGTAGCTTCAAGCAATCTTATTTATGAAGATTTGACATTGAAATTTGAAAGTACTTTATGCATGTTCCACTGCATAAATTATTATATCGTTCGAAACTATTAAGTAGTTGAATTTTTTAATTTATTAAAAAATTAATAAAATTTTGTTATTTATTATATACAAAATGATTAAGACTATAAATATTTAATACTCGAGTCTTGAATCTTGTAATAATTTCTCGCTCAACAAGAATTTACTCTTCAATTAGGTATTCACATATTTTAATAGGAATTTGCTCCTTCAGTTATCAAACCATTCATATGTGGTTACAAGGAAACTAATAATTGATTCATTGATCTTAATTGACAAATACTACTGTTCTAATCGTTTTTATAACTATATATATATATATATCCTTTTTGCATAAAGATTTCTCATGTAATACACATCTTTTAATTATCTAATAGAGATCCTTCTTTATGCCTAAAGGTTGTGATGAAGCATAAACAAAGAACTCGCTCATTGTTACCCTGGTCCCAACATGAGAGTAGTGGTGCATTGTCAAGCTCTAAATTAGAAAAGTTGGCTGAAGTTTCTCGATCGGAAACAAGTTGTGAATCTCTTTTAACTGAGGAGTTAATCACAGAGTATTTGTTAGATGAAGACGAACATAATTCCTCTAGTGAAGGATCTGACGATGATGACACAGATGACGATGAAGACGAATTGTTGAATCAAGTGGAGAAGCTTAAACTGGAAAAACAGGATAATATCCCTAACATTCATGCTAAGAAAAAAGAAGCAGGCAAAGCCAAAAATATCACTGAAGAAGAAAGTGACTGTGCAGTCACAAAATCAGCTAGACACCGTCTTTATCCTCCAGGAAGGATCATGCATATTGTGCCTGCACATTCGTCTGAAAATTCTAATTCAAACCACAATGATGCTCATGAGAAACATATCCACTTATATGAAACACATAGACAACTGTATGGAAAGCTCAGACTTTCAAGAGGGATGATACTTGATCATAAGGTAAAAAAGTATCTGAAGATGTTACGACAATTACTCAATCAACTAGGAAAAGAGCAGTTCAAATATCGTGGATGATGACCAAAGAATAGCAAAAGAAAAAATAATTGGTACTATTTGGGCCTCTTGATTCTAATTGGCAGGTTTGTTGTGTGTATTAGAATAGTCATTGTTGAAAATAAGCCTTAATATCTCCATCTTGAAATGGGTTACTTAAGGTTTTTAAGAGTTTCTTAGGAGTTTGTTATTTCCGACAAGTCTTTCAAACGTTTATTTCTGTTTTTTCTAAATTTAAGAAGTTAATTATGCTAAGAATAAGGGATGTATTTGTTTCTTCTAATAAGCTTTGAGCAATGTTTTTTTCGTGTTCCTCTGCGCGTTTTCTTTTCTTTACTGCTCTCATAAAAAACAAATTGGTACCGGAGCTCTTATCTTAAGGGATTTGTGAGTTCAGAGAAGCAGGTACATCATTTACAAGGATGAATAGTGTTCATCCTGAAGCACTGGCTCTTTGAGAAGCTGTAGAAGACTAAGTTTATGAATTACCTACAAATCCTACGATGGCTGATCACAAGAAGGCTTTTGGAACGTTGGAAACCCACCTTCTATTTATGAATTTCATAATTTCAAAGGGAGCATAGTTTTCACTAATTTAACTACGAATATCCACAAAGCTAAACACTTAATAACAAAGCTCCGGAAATGAAAATTGATGGCAATTAACTACAGCTTGTTCTCACACATCTTGCACATCAACAAACTCTTTAAGTAGATAGCAAAAGATTCCCCCTGTCGATGACATATTTAAAATCCCCCAAGATTCAATAGATGAATACACAAAACAATTATAAAGAAAATTTAACTCCTTCATCATCAGTTGAAGTTCCTTTAAAGACCACAAGCTTTCCCTTCTGTTCTAATAGTTTCAGTGCCCGATTCAAAATAGTTCGATCTATTCCTTGAAGCTCTGCATAATATAGAAAAGAATGAGAGCTAAATCCAATCAAAAAAATTGCAAAGCCCAGTGCATAGGAAACAACTACAATATATTAGGAGAAAGTGTAGAGAAACCCCCTAAACTGTGTCCCTTTTGCAAGTAAACACTTAACTTTTAACTCGTCTTAATTAATCTTTAAACTAAAGGTATAGTTCCTATGTCATTCTATTAACATGGGATTAAATGATTAAGTGAAATAATCTCCATTGAATTAGGTTAAATATTAACCATTTATTATTCTTCTCATTAGTAAATTATTTTTCCTTATTTTGAAACTTTCTGAAATTTTAAACAAAAAAAAAATGAAGAGGTATCATCTTCCTCTTCTCTGAATCGTCTGCAGATCCATTCTCAAGCTTGATGTTGCATTTGGTCCAACAGTGCAGCAACCACAGAAACCACTCTCCATTCCGAACATTATAAAATAATCTATTCTGTTGTAATAATTCATCCCAGACAATTATTTGAACATGTTAACACAAAGGGCTGGAACATATCAGTATAAAGTCGTAAACTTAACCAAATGGGTTTGCTAAGTTTTTGAACTTACAGTTTCTGATTGAAGCAACCATCATGAAGCGGAAAATGATAGCAAAATTTATCAACTGGGTTTTATCTATCATAATAAATTAGAGATGGATTGTTCAAGCACCATATTTCTTTAGAATACATATTATAGTGGTTCACAAGGCCACAAGGGTGCTGCTGATTTTCATGTTCTGTAAGGAATAAGTCTACTTTATGAGTCTTCTTACCTCCTCGAATATGAGTCTTCTTATCAATGATTTTACTTATTTTATTGAATAAAAAGCAACTTATTAGATGTACAAAAACAAATCACGAGAAATGATGCAGGATTAGTAGATGAGATGTTTTATTAGATTATAAAACACAATATAATGTGTTTGAATGTGAATAAAGAAAATAAAAAATAAAAAATAATAATGTATTTTTTTATTTAGTTGAAGAGAAAATGAAAAGAAGTTGAGGTTTACAATTTTTAGAAATAAAAATTTGAGAAAATGTTTCCTAAAATTTTTCTCTTATCTTCATTTGTTTTACCCTTCAAAACATAAGGTTCATTTAAAAATGAACCTTTCACGCTTTAAGAGGTATATTTGTTAATTTGAATGACACGAACTGCGTTGTGGAAAAACAACTGCATGCCTTCAAAGTAATATTATGATAAACCTACGATTTAACTTTAATGGCACGCATGTGTCTGTTTAATAAATTAGTATCCCATGCACTAGCCCATAATTCGAGGTTTAGTAGGTAAAAGCAAAAAATAATAGAGCTTAAATTTCATAAAATCAGTTTAAATATTTTTACATTGTCAACCGAAGTGAAGACAATTATATATGTAACAATTCTGAAATAAATAAAAATTATTTTATTTTATTTTTTACTGTATAAAAGAAAAAACAATTATTTTCTCATCTTCTTTAACCTAAATCATATAATACAAGATTATTTTTTCTTTATATTTTTCTATTTTTCTTTACATCTAAACAAAACATATAAAGTTGATTATTAATTTTTTATTGGATTGAAAATTCCAATCGCACGGGATTGAGGTGTTGGGTCCAGTGCAAATGTTACATTTGCAAAGAAGGTATATATCCTTATTGTAGATTATGTGAAGATATTGCCAAGATTTAACCCTGCCAATTCCCATAGGAAAAGAATGCATCATTATTGAAGACGAAAACAAAAACTTGTCTTTATTTCTTTAATTAAAAACACTTATGCTCCCCATTAAAAAGTAATTATCACTACTTCAAAAGTCATTTTTACGTAACTATTGTGTATTTTAGCAGTAATATAAATAACTACTAAAAATTTTATTGAATATTAAATTATAGTCAGCCTATCTAGAATTGATAAAAGTATTAACAACAATTATAATAAGTATCGGTATAAACCCATTTCATTATCGATAAAAACTCATTTATTAATTTTTGTCTATTATAAATTAATTTTTTATAGACAAATGTTTAATTATACCGTAGAAGTTGTAGTTCAGGATAAGTTTTACAAGTCATTATTGTCACTATATAATTATCCCTAAAAACAAATTTTGTTGTAGTATTATAGAAAAAAGGTGAGAAAATATCATTTTAAATTATATATCACTTTTTAATTAGATAAAAAAAAAAACTTATGCTTGTTTTCTGATTTGGCTTAACCAAGCACGATGTTTAAGACAAATTCAAATCTCGAAATTATTTAATTAATAAATTATGAGACACTACATTAAATATTTAATTTTTGTAATCTTAGTATAGATATAATTACTAGTATCTCTTAAATAAAGTATTTAAGGTTTGAATTTGGTCATTGATATGAAAAAAAATAATATTGAAAATAAAAATATTATTAAAAAAAAAAACTTCAATTTTTGTTCGTGGACTAAAACTCCATTTTCCATGCTATGCAAATATATTTCCATTAAAGTTGACGAGAACTTTACCTTTGTTTTTTCTAGGTTATCGACGATACTTATTTTATTGAATTTACAACAAATCACGTGAAATGACACAGGAATTTTAGAAGGATGAAGATATTTGTATAACAAAATTTTACTACATATTCTATAATAAAGAAAAAAAGAAAAGAAGAAAAAATGCAAAATAATATATTATAAAATAAGATGGAAATAGAGATTGAGTATAACAAAAATAAGTTATTAGTTTTTTTTTAATCACTATGCTATAAATACGAAATATTAATTGATTTTATTGAGTAAAGAACATGACATTGTGGAGGAAAAAAGTAGATATAGTTATTTGTTTATTTATTAAACTAAAAATCAAATCACGTTATTGAATGTGTATGTAGTGAATAATTACTTTCCTTTTTATTAGCGTTTATAAATATTACATATACATATAAAATAATTATGTATTCTTACTTTCATTTTTATTAAGGTTGCAATTACTTACTTATTTAATTTATATTATTATATAGACATAAAAAGTCGACAATACACATAATATTTTCTTTTATGAATTTTTAGTTTTTGTGATAAATTAATGAATTTTTTTTAAGAAAATTAATGATAACTCGTTAAAAATTAACTCTTTGTTATGGAATAAGATGAGGTAGATTATCATAGAGATTCTCATCAATGCATCATAACGAATCTCACAAGTCAAATTAATATTAAATTCAACTCAAAATCTTAATATATTCACTTAAGTTAGGTAAATGTATATGTGTGAGATTTCATAGTTTATATTCATACTTGCAATTCTACAATCTTTACCTTAAATATAAGTATTTTTTTTTTATGTATACTTCCCCTTAATTAAGATAGAGAAATCACTATTTTAAAAATAAGTTTCCATGAACCTCCAATACAATTTAATATCTAGTTTATCCCATAAGATTTACAGATTTACGTGCATTCAAAATTAAAACATGTTGAAAATTTGCAAATAGAGTCCAAAAGAACTCAAAGTAAGGGAGAAATATAAAAGAAAAGAGCGAGGAAAGTACTAAAAGTCCAGAAATATAACTTTTAATATTTTTATAGACAAATTATAAATGAAAGGATAATAGAAAATATCTTCTCTATTTCTCTTCGACCAAACATCTTTAAATTTATTTTAGTTTTTACATATTTCTAGTTACCTATTTCTTTCTTTACTATTTCTATTTATTCTATTTTTCAACTATTTCTTTTCTTCCTACCAAACGTACCTTTAGTAGTCTTATCATTAATCCTTTAATCCTTAAATGCTACTCTAAATTCTCCCCAACACTTTTAAAAGTTTAAATTAAATAAATGAGTAGATAAATAATAACAAATAAATTATATTTTTAAATTAATATAATAAAATCATATATATATATATATATATATATATATATATATATATATACTATTTGTGAGTTATTAGTATATTAATGTCAAGTTAAAAAAATTAATTTTAGTTGACTTAAACAATTGAGATTAACTTTAACGTTGTTGGTTTAATTGAGTAATTAGTTTAATCGAACATTTAATAAACTTAAATAATTTACCAATAACTAAACTCATTTATATTTTTATAAAATAGTATAAGATTCTTTAGGCTCATTCCTTTTCGTAAAATAAGATTACAAAAAGTAAATGATAGCTGTATTGTTGGAGTATTAAAAGGCAAATTGTAAGATTGATTATGTGACCACGTCACGTAATACATAGCTGTATTGTAGTTACTGGTTTACCTCCCGGTCCTCCCGCGCTTTCTTCTCACAGATTTTAGGAAGAATAGTACGTATATTCATTTTTATTTTTTAAAATTGAGATGTAAGGTGAGAGGATTAAAAAAAAAGTAAAAAGAGTAAATAGTAAATATAATAACCTTAACCTTTAATTCTTGATAAATAATATTTTTTTTTATCGTTCCATCACTTATCTTTTTTCAGCCTGGTCTAATGGTTTGTTTGACTATCGTAATATCCATTTTCTAGTGCCATGTTGGAGACGATGCATAAACTCATCCAAAACAAAGCAGTTATCTTATTTTATTGTGGTCTCTAGTTTCTTTCAATCTCTTTCCTGGCTGTACCGTTGTTTTTTTTGGTCCACTGGTAAATGAGTATCTATATTTAACAAAGATCTCTCTACGCTCTAATACGTCCAAATTCATTCCCACTTGTACATGGGACCAAGCTCGCATATAATTATTGATACACTTGTACTTAATAAACCAAGCTTCTGATCATTTCCTTCCTATATAAGAATAAGATGACACTCTCCTTCTCACTTGAGATTTACGACATCTATCTTCTTTCTTGTTCCGTTTTCACAATCGAGCTTCCTTCTTTTGGGACAATGTCGGGGGAGAAGAACCGTTGCATTTTGTCCAAAATGGTTAGGAAGGCCGCCGGGAAGCTTGAACAGAGGCCAGCTGAGGCGCCGAAAAGTTTGATGGACATAGTGCTCACGTTAGCAGAAGCCATGAGGTTCGGTTACGCCGAAACACTGGGCAAATGGCACCTCTTTGACTTGCCCAGAGCCATCCTTTACGGTGTCATGGACAAGGTCCATTTCCAACCTTACTTCTTACCTCTTCATTTTTCACTCTCTCTTAACCTGCACTTGATTTGAAAATGTAGAGTAAGAAAACAGTTGCAATTGAATGTGGCGAAAGAAGTGATTGCGTACAACTCAAATACCCAGAAATGTTGAAGGAGTTATATGACCTCAAAAGATGCTTGACACAGACCATGCTTTTCAGCAACAAACGCTTTCGTAGGTTTTTATTTTCTGCTGGATTCGTCAAAGAGGATGTCCTCTTAAGGAAGAGAAAAGCTCGGGTACGTTGTCTTCTTATAATTATTTTTTCCCTTTGAAAGTGTTTGAGCACGCATGGCGTACGTCATTCTTTGTTATACACAGTTTAACCGAAAAATATTATTTTGTCAGCTTCTTAAGCCGGCTTTCACAGTGATATGTGATAAAGAATCAAAATGTTTGATTGTGTTCATCCGTGGAACTCAAAGCTTAAGGGACACGCTAACAGATGCAATCGGTGCTCCCGTCTCCTTCAATCATTTCATTTGCAGCGATGGTGAAATGAAGAGGAACAACGTGATTCTAGGACATGCACACCGTGGTATGGTTGCTGCTGCTCGTTGGATTAAGAAGCGCAGCACTCCTATACTACTTGATGCTCTTCGTCTATACCCCGACTTCAAAATCAAGGTATTCTTTATTTGCTTGTTTCTAAACTCTTTTGGAAGAACCATTCATTATAATATGAAAAAAAAAATTATATTCCCTTTTTAATTCTGTTCTATCCTCACTAGAACTCTCTAAAACTCTACTCACTCTCTCCTTTCTTGTTCTTACTTCTTTACTCTTGTTATGTCTCAATGTCTTGATCATTGCTTCTCTTCTGGGTTTCCTTATTTATAGGCTTGTGCCACCCCCTCCCACTTGCTTGGCTCACTTCTCCATGAGATCAGTGTCAGAGAGGATGATGTCCTCGATTGGTGACTTCTTTGACACGTGACGACGCCTTTTCTTATCTTCCTGATTGCTGTCAATCTGTCACATCATGACTTGACGTTCTCCTAATAACTCGGTCGCCACTTCGTCCCTTGGCCATTCCACTGGTGGTCATGTTGTCGGTCGCCCACATCGGTCGGTCAGGGCCGGACGGTACATACAAGTGTTCCATTGGTCCTCATCGGTGATGTCGCCGGGCATCTATGTCGGTCGGTCAGGGCCGGACGGTACACAGCCCCTTAAGTTTTATTCTTTAGAGTCAAACTTAACTTTGAGCGGCCGTGACCGTGTGTCTTTATGGCTACCTTCCTTGGCAGTTGAATCGTTTTGACTTTTAATAGGTGGCTTGGTGACTAGTGTCGTTTTGAATTCGTGCCCTTTTCGCGCTTCTAGGTCATTAATTATGCGCCGTTTTCCCTTCCCAAGGCTTTAATGATTGGTTTAACATCCAAACATGCCTTTAATGCCAATATCCTTACGCTTTGGGTTTTCATATTCTAAACCTTTCCGCTACTGTTTGTCATCTCCATTTCTTCCTCTGTTTCTTCTGCTTCTCTTCTTCCGCAGCTGCTTCATTTTCCTCGTTTGTCGTAGCTTCGACAGTTCTTCAGGCGCTATGGACGCTGATATCAGTAAGTTCTTCTTCTTCTTTCCTTTGGCTGCTTTTTGCTTCTCCTCCTTCCTTTTCGCTGTTTTCGTTGAGGCCCCCTTTTTCCCCTTTCTTTCCCTCGATGGTTGGGTCTGAGAAACTGACCTCACCTTCTTCTCTTTTCGCAGGAGGTCCTTCCCCAAGTGAAGCTGGTCTTTCTCAGGAAAACCAACCCTCCTCTAGAGTCACTTCGGGGGCCGACTCCTCTTCGTCTGACGGTCTCCCGAGTTCGTCGAGTTCCGGGGAGATCTTTCCCTTCGAGATCTAGTATAGGGATAATACCGAGGATGATGTCTTTGAAGATCCCTTCTCCTGGGTTGATGATGAAGTAAAGGAGACCTATTCTCAATATACAACAGGGGGTCTCCTCTTAGGTTTAATAAAGAAACATCTTCGTCCCGGTCCATGGCGAGTGCGGCTTTAGCCTTGTCGACCGGATGAGTCCGTCGATAACCGGGCGCCTTCCGAGGAGGCTCCGTTCTTCTACGTCTACGAGCCGGTCTTCTCCAAACTTGGCTTGAAGCTTCCCTTCACAGCCTTTGAGCAGTCGGTTCTCAGGGCCCTGAATGTGGCCCCTTCCCAACTTCATCCCAACAGTTGGGCCTTCGCCAGGGCCTTCGAGCTGTTGTGTGAGGATCTAGGGCAGGCTCCGACTCTAGGGGTTTTCTTCTGGTTTTTTCGGGTTAAGAAAACCTCTAGGGTAGGATGGATGTCATTCAGCAGCCGTCCTTTGTGGAAGCTCCTAAAACCTTTCCTAGAAAGTTTCAAAACTTTCAAGGACAGATTTTTTAAGGTTTGCCCGGGCAAATCTGGGCCGAGTCTCATGTTCGACCCATTAGGGGCGCCTCTCTTCCCCCTTTATTGGACTTCACAACCGGCCGTGTCCATAACGGTGGTCCGAAAGGACCTCGAGAAGTGGGAAGATACTTTCATCTCTAAACTTGAGGCACTCCCACGCTTCTCCTGCTCGGAGCTTATCAGAGGATCAGGTCAGCCTTTCTTTTTTCTCTTGCTGTTGTTTAGTCTATTTTGCTAACGGTTGCCTTGATTCCCTGTAGGTTTTTCAGTTAAGTTGCTAAAAGATTTGAAGCAGAGCATCGAAGGCGAAGGGGCCAGCGCGGCCGCCGAGGCACCCCAGGCTGCCGTACCACTTCAATAGGTTGCTGCTAATCTTTCTCCGCGTTCGGCGCGCTCTGAGGCGATGGCGGCTTGGTCGGCCGGTGAGCAGGCGGTCGAGGAAGAAACTAGGAGACCTGGGAAGCGTCCTCATCCTGAGGAAACCGACTCCAAGGGTGAATTGGGCCGACCATCCAACTCTGTGTGGTCCAGGTCCAAGTTCATAATCGAAGTCGTTGATCAAGCGGTGCTGACTCCTGCCGAGGGCTCTTTGGTCAAACAGTTGGGTATCTCGGGGACCTTGGACACCATTCAGCGCTTGGCTGGTTGCACCGCCATTCTTGCTCGGGCGGCCGAAGTGGAGTTTGGTCCCATGGCCGACCGTCTTGCCCAGGTTGATAATGAAAGACAAGTCTGGGATCAAGCTCGTGTTGAGTACGAGAACCAACTTGGTCTTCTTAAGGAAGAGCTGCAGCGCGCCACTGATCAGCATGCTCGTGACCGGGTCGAATGGACAACTAAGCAGGACGCTTTGAAGGCCGAAGCTGATGGTGCCAAGGTCAAGATATCTTCTTTGGAGATCGAGGTGGCCCTTCTCCGCTCCAAGGTGGCTTCCCAAGAAGAAGAGTTGAAGGTTAAAGACGCCACTCTTGCCCACTGGAACGCGGCCATGGTGAAGCAGTACGAGTATGGTTTTCAGCATGCTCTCGCCCAAGCCAAAGTTATTCATCCGGATCTGGATCTCTCGGGAACCGATCCGTACAAAGAAATTGTAAATGGCGAGATTGTTGATGTATAACTTGTATGTTTTCTTTTTATAATGAAAAAGTATTCGACCTTTTGATTGTTTTTCGATTGTATTGGTTATCTTTAATTTGTCCAAGTAACCTTCAAACGTGGTAGGCGATACCTTTAATTCGATCACCCCTCGATTGGGATGTTTGTTCTTTAATAAAGTGTTGGCAATCTTTACGCTTAATCGTATTTTTTCGCAGCTCGGGCTATTTCTATATCGTACCGTTTTGGTTTTATTCCGAGTCGCGCCCCCGGACTAGTCTCTTAGGACCGACCGTTATCGGGCTTGTAATTTCGAGTCGCGCCCCCGGACTAGTCATTTATGACCGACCGTTATCGGGCTTGTAATTTCGAGTCGCGCCCCCGGACTAGTCATTTATGACCGACCGTTATCGGGCTTGTAGTTGAGTCCAGCCGAGTTGGATTAGAAAGAGATTTCATAGAAAAAGAAACATGTTTTCTTGTTCTAACTGTAATACATGCGCAAGGAGGCGGCGTTCCATGTTCGTGGCAGTACCTTCTGATCTAGGCTCTCTAACTTGTAAGCCCCTTGCCCGGTTTCGTTTACTATCCTGAATGGTCCTTCCTAGAGCGGAGTGAGCTTATTTTTGTTGGTTGTCAGAGTAACTTTCTTGAGGACAAGGTCTCCTGCTTTGAAACTTCTTGGAATTACTCTCTGATTATATCTCTGCACTACTCTTGCTTTGACGACATATTTTCTGACGTGAGCTATTTCTCTTACTTCCTGGATTAAGTCTAGGTTGGCTCTCAACTCCTCCTCGTTCTTGCTTGGTTCGAAGAAGGTCGTCCTAGGGGAGGGTTCCCCGATCTCGACTGGGATCATTGCTTCTGTTCCAAAGGTGAGACGGAAAGGGGTCTCATTTGTTGAGGAATGCGGGGTGGTGTGGTAAGACCATAGGACTTGGTGCAATTCTTCGGCCCATCTTCCTTTTGCCTCTTCTAGTCTTTTTCGTAGCCCTCTCAAGATAACTTTGTTGGCCGCCTCGGCTTGCCCGTTTGATTGGGGGTGTTTGATCGACGTGAAAACTTGTTTGATTTTCAGTCCCTGACAGAACTCGGCCGTAGCTTTCGAGGCGAATTGTGTTCCATTGTCGGAGACTATTTCAGCTGGTATGCCAAACCTGCATACAATCTTCTTCCAATAAAAATGCTTGACCCTTTCGGTTGTGATTGTTGCGACTGGCTCTGCTTCTATCCACTTTGTGAAGTAGTCCACTGCTACGATTAGGAATTTTACTTGTCCTGGGGCTGGAGGGAATGGTCCCAAGATGTCTAACCCCCACTTGAAGAAGGGCCAGGGGGATGTCACATGGTGAAGGTTTTCCGGTGGCGCCTTATGTCCTTCGGCAAATTTTTGGCACTTGTCACACTTCTTCAAGTACTCTATA
Source organism: Mucuna pruriens (assembly GCA_025330945.1). Taxonomy (NCBI): domain Eukaryota; kingdom Viridiplantae; phylum Streptophyta; class Magnoliopsida; order Fabales; family Fabaceae; genus Mucuna; species Mucuna pruriens. Next base: position 1,614,894 of record JAENHJ010000520.1, read on the forward strand.
CAGTCTCTTTTTAAGGTAGGCCAATAGTACCCGGCTCTGGCTATTTTGCTTGCCAGTGCCCTTCCCCCTATATGAGTTCCACAAACCCCTTCGTACACTTCTTTTAGGACGTATGGTGAGTCTTCTTCATTCAAACATTTGAGGAGAGGAAAAGAGAAGCCTCTCCTGTATAATTGTTGGCCCAGGATGGTGTACTTGGCGACTTCCTTTGCTATTTTAATCCTCTTTTTTGGGTCATATGGGCCTGTCCCTTTCTGAAGGAAGTCAAAGATGGGCATCATCCACGTTGTTCTGATACTGGTGCTCAGGACCTCGGGCCGCTCTATGGCGGGTACGTCTAGCTTTTCATGGATGATCGTCTTCTGCTGCCCTCTCTTCTGGGTACTGGCGAGTTTAGCCAGTAGGTCGGCCCTTTCATTTTGTTCCCTAGGGACGTGCATGAGGGTGAACTTGTCAAATGAAGAGGCCGTCGAAGTTGCTCGTTCACAGTATTTTGCTAACTGAGGATCTTTGGTCTGGTAGTCCCCGTTGACTTGTCCCGTGACCAGCTTCGAATCACTTTTCACTGTGAGCCGTTTGGCTCCCATCTCTCTAGCTAGTTTTATTCCTGCCAACAATGCTTCGTACTCTGCTTGATTGTTGCTAGCCTTGAATTCAAAGTGTAAAGATTGCTCGGTGAATGCCCTGGTCGGTCCTTCCAGTATCACCCCAGCGCTGCTCCCTGCGTGGTTAGATGACCCGTCTACCGAGAGGAACCACTCCCCTTTCGCTTCCTCGTCCGGGGCCGACGTCATTTCGACCAAAAAGTTCGCCAAGGCTTGCGCCCGGACGAGCCCTCGGCTTTCGAAGGTAATGTCGAACTCTGATAATTGTATGCTCCAGGCCACTAATCGGCCAGCCAAATCAGGTTTTCCCAAGACTTGCCGAATGGGTAGATCTGTTTTTACAACGATCTCAAAGTTTTGGAAGTACGGCCTTAACCTTCGAGAAGTTGTCACCAACGCCAGTGCTATTTTATCCATCTTCGAGTATCGAGTCTCGGGGTCTTGCAGGACTTTGCTAACAAAATAGACCGGCCGTTGTTCCCCTTCTCTTTCTTGTATCAAGACTGAACTGATGGCCCTTTCGGAGGCCGAAAGATAAAGGTGAAGAAGGGTACCTGGAATCGGCCGTGTTAGGACAGGGGGTGCTGATAGTGTCATTTTCAATCGTTTGAAAGCTTCCTCACATTCCTTCGTCCATGTGAACCTTCCACTTTTCGGTGCCCCAATGATTGGTAGGGCGGTTTCGGCCGACTTAGGAATAAAGCGGGGACAGGCAGCCACTTTCCCCATGAGATGTTGGACTTCTCTAAGGTTCTGAGGGCTTCTCATGCTGATTATGGCTTGACACTTATCCGGGTTCGCTTCGATCCCTCGTTCTGTCAACATGAAGCCCAGAAATTTTCCTGCCTTGACTCCGAAGGAACATTTTTCTGGGTTCAATTTTAACTGATTTTTTCTCAGTATGGAAAAGATTCGTTCAAGCGTATGGAAGTGTGTCTTCGTTTGGGATGATTTGACCACCATATTGTCCACGTATACTTCCATGTCCTTCCCAATAATCTCTTTAAAAATTGTGTCCATTAAACGCTGGTACGTAGCCCCTGCATTTTTTAACCCGAATGGCATGACTTTGTAACAGAAAGCCCCTGCTTCTGTTATGAAGGCGGTTTTTTCTTCGTCATCGGGGTGCATTCGGATCTGGTTGTATCCTGAATATGCGTCCATAAAGCTCAGAAGGGCTTGCCCGGATACCCCGTCTACCAGCCGGTCGATGCTTGGTAGTGGGTAGGGATCCTTCAGACAGGCTTTGTTGAGATCGGTGTAGTCGGTGCACATCCTCCATCGGCCGTTTGCTTTTCTCACCATCACCACGTTGGCCAACCAAGTTGGGTATTGGACTTCTCTTACGAACCCTACTGCCAATAGTTTTTCTACTTCTTCTTTGATGGCTGCTCTCTTCTCTTCCCCCTGTTTTCTCTTCTTTTGAGCTATCGGTTTTGCTCCTGGTTTTATCGATAGCTCATGGCACATGAAGCGTGGGTCAAGTCCGGGCATATCTTTCGCTACCCATGCAAAAACGTCGGCATTCCTTTGTAAGGTCGAAATGAGCAACTTCTCTTCTTGCTCGTCCAGCGTGGTGCCAATGAAAGTGTTCTGGTTGGCCGTCTTCCCGATTTGTACCTTCTTGAGGTCCTCCACTGGGTGAGGTCCTCTTTCTTCGTTAAAGTATCATGGGTCGAGGTCTATGTCCAGGACGTTCACTTTGTCTGCTCGGGTGCCTAGCTCTACTCTTAAGCTATCTTCATAGCATTTCCTGGCCGTAGTTACATCTGCCCAAATGGCGGCAATGGTCCGACCGACTGGGAATTTCATGCAGAGGTGGTAAGTTGAGACAACCGCTCCTAATTTGTTCAAGGCCGGCCGGCCCATGATGATGTTGTATGAGGCTTCGCTGTCCACCACCGTATAGGTTACGGGTATTGTTCTTGTTCCATTCTGATCCCCAAATGTGGTTTCGATTGCAACTGTTCCCATTATGGGGACGCATTCTCCTGCAAAGCCATAGAGGACGCCTTCACATTTTGTCAAGTCTTTTACTCCTAGCTTCTGAGCCGTCGCCCAATAGAGGATGTTGGCCGAGCTCCCTTGATCTATTAGTACCCTTTCGATATTGTATTGCCTTGCTGTGACCGATATGACCATAGGCTCGTCGTTCCCCATGTCTTGTCTTCTACAATCTTCCCTTGTGAAAATGATGGGCGGCTCTGCCGCCCGCCTTCCTAGCGGGGTTACATTTGCTCCTGTCAGCACGGCCTGGATCTCGCCTTTCGGTCGGTTACGTTGAGGGGGGCTTATCTTCGCTCCTCCGGCTATGGTTGAGATGACTCCTTTGTGGTGGGTCGGACTATTCTGCCTCGACCGACTTCGTCTTCTGTCTTGGCTCCCTTCTCCTTGTGCCTATTCTCTCCCTGTATCAATATAATGAGTCAGCCTTCCTCCCTGAATGAGTCGTTCTATTTGAGTCTTTAGGGTCCAACAGGCTTCTGTGGAGTGTCCCATGGTGCGATGGAATTCACACCAGTCAGATTGATTGTTGCCCATCATTCTCCCTTCAGAAGATGGAGGGAAACACAGCAATCTCGTGTGGCATATTTCTCTTAGTATTTGGGCCCTCTTCTCGTTTAACGGGATGAAGTGTTTGTCTTTGTGCGTTGCTTCTGCCTGCCTTGACGTTTCTGCCTTTGGCAAGGCCAACCGTCCCTCATTCCTCCGATTCTGTGTTCGTTCTTCTGCTAATCGTTCTGCTTGGTCCTGTTCTACTTCAATATGTTTTTCGACCCTTGTTCTGATTTCTGCCATACTACTTGGTCGTTTCATGACTAATGAATCACTGAACAGGCTCGCCCTTAGACCCTTCTGGAAAGCCTTAATGAAGAATTTTTGGTCGGGGTCATTTACCTGTACGGTTGCTGTGTTGAACTGTGCCAGGTAGCTTTTGAGGCTTTCGTCCTTCGACTGTTTTATATCAAATAGGTCGGCCACCTCCAGTTGTTTTTTCTTGTTCGCTGCAAATTGGGAAGTGAATGCAATGGCCAAGTCGTCGAACGTCCAGATCGTCCTTGGCAGTAATGTCGCCATCCACTGCATTGCCACCCCTCTCAGTGTTCCTGGGAAAAGTTTGCAGCTCAATCTGTCGTCTCCTCCGCTTATGTACATTTGTGTTTGAAACGCCTGCAGGTGCACATGAGGATCCTGGGATCCATCAAAGGGTTCAACCGTGATTTCTCTGAAATTTGGGGGAACCCTTATTTCACCGATTTCTTGATTGAATGGCTGTCCCCAAAAACTCTGGGGAGTCTCCTGCTGGGTGGGAGCCCCTCTTCCATGGGCTTCTCTCACGGCTTCCAGCTGCCGTTGTAGTTCCTCCGCTCTTTCCTGCGCTCTCCTGAGTGCTTCCTGGTGTCTTTCCTCCGCCTGCCTGAATCTCCTTTCTACCTCCTCGCTCTGGCGAGATTGTTCATCGCTGCAGGCTTGCAGTGAAGCTACAGTATGAAGCAATCTCTGGAAAGCGTCTTCATCTCCTCCGTTGGTTGAACTAGCTTGGTTTCTAGTCACAAGCATTTTTTTTTCTCTCAGATTTCTGTGGGTGGGAATAAAAAGTTTACCTTGCCCCACGGTGGGCGCCAATGTTCTATCCTCACTAGAACTCTCTAAAACTCTACTCACTCTCTCCTTTCTTGTTCTTACTTCTTTACTCTTGTTATGTCTCAATGTCTTGATCATTGCTTCTCTTCTGGGTTTCCTTATTTATAGGCTTGTGCCACCCCCTCCCACTTGCTTGGCTCACTTCTCCATGAGATCAGTGTCAGAGAGGATGATATCCTCGATTGGTGACTTCTCTGACACGCGACGGCGCCTTTTCTTATCTTCCTGATTGCTGTCAATCTGTCACATCATGACTTGACATTCTCCTAATAACTCGGTCGCCACTTCGTCCCTTGGCCATTCCACTGGTGGTCATGTCGTCGGTCGCCCACATCGGTCGGTCAGGGCCGGACGGTACATACAAGTGTTCCATTGGTCCTCATCGGCGATGTCGCCGGGCATCTATGTCGGCCGGTCAGGGCCGGACGGTACAAATTCCATATATAGATCGTCGGGCACTCCCTTGGTGGTGGTACTGCTGCACTGTTGACATTTATGCTTAGAGAAATCAAGCAGTTCTCTTCATGCACTTGTGTCACATTTGGCCAGGCATGTCCTCATGCTAACTTTCTTTACTTTACATATGGAGTTTTAATTTGTTCCATTCAGTAACTAATTCAATAGATTTTATCACATGATATTTAGTGTTTACCAGATATGGAATAGTGCGTATATGCAGTAATGCCGATACTAAACATGTAGTTATTATAGTTTGTTACAAACTCAATTTTTGGGTTAGTGGACAAGATAATATTTTTTGCTTCATACTGAAAAAAAAAATTGAATCACAAGGACAAAGTGAAATACAAAGAAACTTAAACAGTAATTTGATACTATAATAATATTAGAAAATTTAAAATTAAGTGGGGACATCTTTGTTTTCATATTATTAGATTCTTTTTTTTATCAACAAAGACATAAATAAATGAGTGTACAAGAAATTTCTCAGTCTATATACATAGTTCATAACTCCACAAAGTTTTTAAACAAAGAACAGGGTCCATTGACCATTCAACAAAAAAAAAACGTTTTTTTTAATAATTAACTACAACCCAGATCTAGATTTTATTAACTCAAACACCAACTCAGAATTTGCTCATTTTATTAATCCTTCTCCTTGGCAATTTGACTAATGTAGGTCCAGCTATAGTGTGAAGTTGGTGGATACATCATGTTAATTGAGAAATAACGGATATAAAAACTTATTGCTTAAGGATATATTTGGCCTACTACTTAATACTATGTCTCTTCAATTATGCATCGAGAAACAATTTTAAACGAGTTAAAAGTAAACGATTATATTAGAAAAGATGAAGAGGAAAATTAAAAAAAATTGAGAGAGGATACTGAATGTACAAGTATTGAAAGGTAGAATTAAGTTAATTTAACTAATATAAATATTTTCATTAGAGAATATGAAAAGAAAAAAAAAATTGAGAAACGACATTCAATGTGTTGAAAGAAAAAAAAAAAGGTGTTATTTCAACATAACATGCTACCTCCGTTAAAATATTGAAATGATGAAATAATGCTGACAAAATATTTCTTATATGACTGGATATGCTTTAACTTGCAATTCAAATTTAATATATTATAAATGGATAGATAAATTTTGTAACTTCCATGAATTATTCTTTCATTTGATTGTTAATGGTTACTGGTTGGCCATGCGCTGGTGGTGTTGTAATATTTGGAAAGTGATAAGAAATTTCAATTAAATTACTATTATAATTACACATTGTTATGTCTAGCATATATGTGTATAATTAAAAGAGTGATACATGTTGCAGCTATGCGCGTTTGTCTTGAAATTAGTTTGTACATGTCCTTGTTTCACAATTATAATTTTTGCAGCTGCCTGTATGACATTGGAGTTAGCCGAATTCGGGAAGTCCTTTATCATTTCCATCATAAATGGTTATGACATGGTGCCTACATTGTCAGCTTCTTCTGTTCATGATTTCATTTCCGAGGTGTTCTATCTAAGATAGTTTTGGCAAATATTAATTTACATTGATTGCTCAATTTCTGATAAAGTTATCGATTAGAAAACAGTTCTTTCTTTGCTCAAGTTAACTTTTGAGTAGGTTAATAATACATAATATTGATTGCATGATTTACAGGGTCGGATTAGGCGTAAAAAAATCCTAAATGCTGCTCGTAACTCTATAACTGCAATTGGATCTCGCTTAGTAAACCGTGGCACCCAGGTAGCTTCAAGCTCCCTTGTTTTGACATTGTATTCACTAAAGAATTAATATATTGATTTTTACAAATGCTACTGTTATGGCTGTTTTTATAATTATATATATATTTCTCCGTTTTGCATGAAAACTTCTCATATAATATAAATCTTTCAATTATCTTACATAGAGAGATCCTAATTCTTTGTACCTAAAGGTTGTGATGAAGCATAAACAAAGAACCCGCTCATTGTTACCTTGGTCCCACCGTGAGAAAATTGTCACATTGTCAAGCTCTAAATCAGATAACTTGGCTGAAGCTTCTCGATTATCAGAGACAAGTTGTGAATCTTTTTTGGCTGAAGAGTTAATAATCACAGAGTCTACCACTGATGAGGAGGGATCTAAATCCTCTAGTGAAGGATCTGACCATGATGACATAGATGAAGAGGAACAACACATATCTGCTACTCATAATGTTAATACTCCCACTGTTTGTGATATCCCTGACGATGAACTGTTGAATCAATTGAAGGAACTTGAACTAGAGACAATGGATGATATCCCTGACATTTATGCTCAAGAAAAAGAAACAGCCATAACCAAAGACATCATTGAAGAAGAGATCAATGACCAGGTTGTTCATAATAAAGAAAGTGCTGGTGTAGTCACATCAGACAATTTGAATAGACATGTTCTTTATCCTCCGGGAAGGATCATGCATATTGTGTAGAATTCCAGCCAGATTTTCAACAATGGCTTGCTTTCGGTGCAGCCATTGTTGAAAAAAAGAAAAAAAAATATAAATAAATAAATAGGATAATTACTATTTAGTCCCTAAACTTTAGGCTATTTACAGATTGATCCTTGGAGCTTCAACTATAAATAGGCCTTCCCATTTCACTTCTAACTCACCCCAAAATCCTCAAAAACACAAGTTTCCTCTTGTAGAGTGAGTGTTTGTTGAGTGAAGAATTTTGTATTCCCACAATTTGTGGAAGGGGGTCAATAAAATATTTTTCGAAGTTGGTCCCGTGGACGTAGCCCTAGTGTAAGGGTGAACCACGTAAAATTCTTGTGTTTCTTTATCTAATTCTTGTGTTTCTTTATCTACCGCCTACATGGCTGGATCCGCCTAAATGGCTGGTTTTATTATTCCTGTTATTTACTCACACGGGATAGGAAAGGTTATTCTGGGGGGGTTATAAATTATTAACTCTTATTCCGCCTTCTTTCCTAACAAGTGGTATCAGAGCTTCGGTTGTAAGCTATGGCAGGTCAAAAGTTCGAGATCGAAAAGTTTAACGGTACCAAGAACTTTTCCATGTGGCAAAGGAGGATGAAGGATGTCCTCATTCAACAGAAGGTGCACAAGGCCTTGGCGGAGAAGCCTGTGTCGATGACAGAGGACGATTGGGATGACATGAATGAGGTTGCATCAGTTCCATTCGGCTGAACCTCTCAGACTCAGTCTTGCAAAATCTGGAGTCCAAGGAGTGCAAGACGGCGAAGGAGATCTGGGAGACGCTGGAGAAGCTGTACATGTCAAAGAACCTTTCCAACAAGTTTGCGTTGTGGAAGGAGCTGTACCAGATGAGGAAGACGGACAGCGAGGACATGCTCCAGCACCTGAGCAACTTCAACGGTAAAATCTCTCAACTCATGAAGTTCAACGTGAAGTTTGAGGATGAGGAGAAGGCCGTGTTGCTGATGGCGACCCTACCCCAGTCGTTTGATCACTTGATCACTACTCTGACGTATGGGAAGGACAAGTTGGAGTATGAGGTGATCTCGGAGGCACTGTTGTCGTTTGACAAGCAGTACAAGGCCAGGAGTGTAGAACAGCCGGCAGCTCTTCTATCAGAAAGAAGGGGCCGGAAGCAACACAAGGAGGATAGAAGGAACGATGGTAAGCCCCGTGGGAGGTCTAAGTCAAAGGCCAAGAAAGACGGGTGCTTTCATTGTGGGAAGCCCGGCCATATCAAGAAAGACTGCTGGATCTTCAAGAAGGAAACTCAGGAGGCCGGAAGAAAGAATGTCGGAGAAAGCAACAACGCAGCCATGACCACAGAAGAGGAGGCTATGGTGGTGCTCGCCGACGAGTGTCTCCATGTTAACGACAACGTGGTAGAGTGGGTGATTGACTCTGGAGCGTCTTTCCACATCACCCCAAACAGACAGATGTTCGCCACCTACCGAACAGGAGACTTCGGAAAGGTGAAGATGGGGAACTCAGCATGCTCCAATATTGTTGGCATTGGAGATGTGGTGATCCAGACGGAAACAGGATGCCAGCTGACGCTGAAGGAGGTGAGGCACGTACCAGACATACGCCTCAACCTGATCTCCGTGAATGCCCTGGACGAGCAAGGGTACAACAGTCACTTCGGGAGTAAGAAGTGGAAGCTAACAAAGGGGGCCATGATAGTGGCCAAAGGTGATCTTTGTTGTTCGCTGTACAAGACCCGGGCGAAATCTTGTAGTAGCAGTTTGAATGCTGCAGTCGGTTCCTTATCAAGCTTGTGGCATAAGAGGCTGGGCCACATGAGCGAAAAGGGACTGCAGCACCTGGCAAAGAAGAAGTTGATTCCCTTGCAGGAGGACTCTACGAGCGAGCCCTGTGATCACTGTGTGTATGGGAAACAACATAGAGTCGCGTTCAAAGGTTCATCTAGTAGAATGAGTGGTGTATTAGAACGCGTGCGCACTTATGTGTGTGGTCCAATGGAAGTCGAGTCGATAGGAGGAGCCAAATTCTTTGTAACCTTCATTGATGATGCATCTAGAAGGGTGTGGGTCTATCTGCTGAAATCAAAGGATGAGGTGTTTAAGTATTTCAAGCACTTCCATGTCATGGTCGAGAGAGAGACCGGGAAGAAGTTGAAGTGCCTCCGTTCAGACAATGGAGGCGAATACACTTCTCATGAGTTCAGGGACTATTGCTTTGGACATGGAATCCGACATGAGAAGACGGTGCCCGGAACACCTCAACATAATGGAGTAGCAGAGTGCATGAACCGCACCATCCTGGAGAGGGTCAGATGCATGAGGAAGACATCGAGGCTGCCTAAATCATTCTGGGGAGCGGTCGTGCAGACCGCTGTCTACCTAATCAACAGGTCTCCATCAGTTCCGCTGGACGGAGACGTTCCAGAGAGGGTATGGAGAGGAAAAGATATTTCCTACTCTCATCTGAGGGTATTTGGGTGTCAGGCATTTGCACACGTACCAAAGGAGCAGCGGACGAAGCTCGATGACAAGGCCCTTCCGTGCATTTTTATCGGCTATGGCAACGAGGAGTTCGGATACCGGCTATGGGATCCGAAGAACAAAAAGGTTATCAGGAGTAGGGATGTGATCTTCCATGAGGAAAAATTGATGGGAGATCATGTGGAAGAAGAAAAAGAGGTCCCAGGCAAGAACACGCTTGAACTGCTTCCCCAAAAGCAGGGTGATGTAGGGCCTGAGGAGATCCCTGACGATGAGGATGCTGAAGATGAACCAGCACCAGAGGATAACCATCAGGGGGAGCACACCGGAGTTCCTGAGGGTGATGATCAGCCCCTCAGGCAATCAACCAGAGAGAGAGTTCCATCCAGAAGATACCCACCGTCGGAGTTCGTCCTTCTCACGGAGAGGGGGGAGCCAGAGGACTACTGCGAAGCCCTGGCTCACAAAGACAGAGCTAGGTGGATGGAGGCCATGAGGGACGAGATGAACTCCCTCAAGAAGAATCAAACCTATGAGCTGGTGAGACTACCGAAAGGAAGAAAGGCACTTCAGAACAAGTGGGTATTCCGGCTGAAAGATGAAGGACAAGGGAGCCTGGTGAAGCACAAAGCCCGACTGGTAGTAAAGGGCTTTGGACAGAAGAAGGGGATCGACTTTGATGAAATTTTCTCACCGGTGGTGAAGATGACGTCGATCCGGACAATCTTGGGGCTAGCAGCCAGCCTAGACCTGGAGATGGAGCAGATGGATGTGAGGACTGCATTCCTCCATGGAGACCTGGAGGAGGAGATATACATGCAGTAGCCCGAAGGCCATGAAATAAAGGGGCAAGAGCATCTAGTCTGCAAACTAAAGAAGAGCCTGTATGGGCTAAAGCAGGCTCCTTGGCAATGGTATAAGAAGTTCGATTCGTTTATGGTGGAGCGAAAGTACAAGAGGACTTCTGCAGACTCGTGTGTCTATATCAAGGAGTTCCGAGGAGGTAATTTTGTCATCTTGTTGCTGTACGTTGATGACATAATAATAGTTGGCCAGGATATCAGGACAATCAACGAGCTGAAGAAAGAGCTCAATGGAGTTTTTGAGATGAAGGACCTGGGAGCAGCCAGACACATCCTAAGGATGGAGATCAAGCGGGACAAGAGTTCTCGGAGGTTGTGGTTATCTCAAGAAAGGTATGTTGAGCGGATTCTGGACCGCTTCAACATGAAGGACACGAAACCAGTGTCTTCACCACTTGGTGGCCAGTTCAGACTCACCAAGGAGATGTGTCCATCCTCGGAGGAGGAGAAGAAGAAGATTCATGTGGTTCCTTACTCTTCAGCTGTTGGAAGTCTAATGTACGCGATGGTTTGTACAGGGCCAGACATCGCGCATGCGATCGGGGTTGTGAGCAGGTTTCTTGCAAATCCCGGAAAGGAGCATTGGGAGGCTGTGAAGTGGATCTTCAGATACCTGAGGGGGACATCGAAAGCAGGACTGGTGTTTGGAAGAGGAAAGCCAATCTTGGAGGGGTACGCCGATGCGGACATGGCCAGAGATCTTGACGGCAGGAGGTCCACATCTGGGTACGTGTTTACATTCGCAGGGGGAGCTATATCATGGCAGTCCAAACTGCAGAAATGTGTTACCCTATCCACAACGGAGGCTGAGTACATTGCACTCACCGAATCCGGAAAAGAGGCTTTGTGGCTGAAGGGGTTCCTACAAGAACTGGGCTTGAAGCAGGAGAAGTACGGGATTCATTGCGACAGTCAGAGTGCGATTGATCTAAGCAAGAATGTCACGTACCACTACAGAACCAAGCACATCGATGTCAGATATCATTGGCTCAGAGATGCCATTGAGGAGAAGCAGTTCCAGGTGCAGAAAATCCATACAGATAGAAATGCTGCTGATATACTAACAAAGAATGTGACTAGGAAAAGCTCAGACGATGTATCGGGCTTGTCGGGATGATTGTTTAGGATTTTTTTTTGGAAAATATGGCTGGAGGGGGAGATTTGTAGAATTCCAGCCAGATTTTCAACAATGGCTTGCTTTCGGTGCAGCCATTGTTGAAAAAAAGAAAAAAATATATAAATAAATAAATAGGATAATTACTATTTAGTCCCTAAACTTTAGGCTATTTACAGATTGATCCTTGGAGCTTCAACTATAAATAGGCCTTCCCATTTCACTTCTAACTCACCCCAAAATCCTCAAAAACACAAGTTTCCTCTTGTAGAGTGAGTGTTTGTTGAGTGAAGAATTTTGTATTCCCACAATTTGTGGAAGAGGGTCAATAAAATATTTTTCGGAGTTGGTCCCGTGGACGTAGTCCTAGTGTAAGGGTGAACCACGTAAAATTCTTGTGTTTCTTTATCTAATTCTTGTGTTTCTTTATCTACCGCCTACATGGCTGGATCCGCCTAAATGACTGGTTTTATTATTCCTGCTATTTACTCACACGGGATAGGAAAGGTTATTCTGTGGGGTTATAAATTATTAACTCTTATTCCGCCTTCTTTCCTAACATATTGTGCCTGCACATTCGTATGAAAATTCCGATTGGAACCACTGTGACCCTCATGAGAAACGTGTCCACTTATATGAAACACCTAGACAACTGTATGGAAAGCTCAGACTTTCAAGAGGGATGATACTTGATCATCTTACAAACAAGTATTTGAAGGTGTTGCAACAATTAATCAATCAAGTAGAGAAAGAACAGTTCCAATATGGTGGATGATGAGCCAATGAATTAATAACAGATGGAGTGATATTAGGTACTAATTAATTAGCTGGTAGAGCCTTAATTAATTATAATTAAAATTGGGCCAATTGATTCTAGTTATCATGTTTGTTGTGTGTATTAATTGTGATTCTGACTAAGTCTTAGCCTAGCACTTTGTAGTTTTTTGCAACTCCGATAATATGAGACTCTGGCTTGCTGCTTTTGCTTTGGTGTTTGATGTTTAATTATGTAATTTCTAGCATGAGAAATAACAATGCTTATTATTATGGGTTTTATATCATCTAAGAATAAAAGAATAAATGGAAATGTCTCAGCCTCGTCAAAATTTGAAATTGATCAATGGTCCGTCTTATCAGAATTTTTTTTTTGAAACATAATGGCATTTAAAATAATTGAGATATTAATACAAAAATATTGTGGATACAAATTTATTTGTAACATTCAGAGATAATTTAAAGCGAGAAAAATACATTTATGATAGGTAATGTGACAAAAAAAAATAAAAAAAAAAAGTTACGGAATTATTTAAAATAACATGATGTTCAAATATTATTATTCATATTAATATTTGATAAAAAATAACTTTATCATGCATGTGGGTAATTGATGGTTAACCATTGTAAAAGATCGTATTCGTATTACTCATTAATATTTGATAAAAATAACTTTGTGATGGCATGGATAATTAATTGATGATTAACCATTGGGAAAAATATCCTACTTTCCAACCTGTTTTAGTTTATGTTTGATATTAATTTATTTTGTATCGTAATTCGTTATTTATTGGTTTGAATCTCTCAGTCTTTTCGAACGATAGAAAAACATTATTTTAATTATTGAAATTGATACGACCTTATTTTAGAGAATTAATTAGAGACAGAAGTTGTCTCTCTACCTTAAAAAAGAATACAATAATCCATTTCTATAATTAGACACACTCAGATCAAGTACAACTACCGATACAAGATTTTCTCTAATTCCACGTATATAGACGAAAAACGTCTGTCTCGATTTTCATTTTTCTAGTCTTATGCCTATCTAATCTTTATTAGATATTAATATTTTTCTTTATTAAATATTGTTTTTTTATTCAAATAATTTTTTTAATAATATATTTTTATTTTTATTTTCTCATTCTTTTCCTTTTGGTATCCATTATATTTTTTATTTCCTTTTTTTATTTTTGACATCAGAAATTTCTATTTATGTGATATGAAATAATTAATACAAATTGAAAAATAAGTCTGTTACCTAAATAATAAAGACTGAAACAAAAAAGTTAATATAAGAAAAACTTAGATTGAAAATTACAATTTTATAGAAACTAAAATAAAATTGAAAAATTAAAATCAAAACAAAAACAACTATATAATATAAGAAATAGAAAAGTATTTAAACCTATTTTTTTTTATCCCCAATAAAAATGAAAGTAGACTTTTAACAAATAAATTTAAAGAATGGGAACACAACCTACTCCCGCTTCACCCTCATTATATCCCTCATTATTATCATACCAAATTGATGTACTAAAAATGTTCCATTCACCCTCATTATTGCCCTCATTATTATCATACTAAATTAATGTACTAAAAATGTAATATTCATTTTTATTATTGTCTTCATTATTATCATACAATATTGAGATAAAAAATGGTGATATTCACCTTCGTTTTTACCCTCATTCTTATTATACCTAATTGATATAGTTTGAAGAATGAGAGGAACACGTTATAATACCTTCATTATTATCATACTTGAAGTGATATACAAAACATGCTCTAGCGTCTGGGCCTCATTATTATCATACCTAATTAGTGTACTTTTTTTTTTGTTACGCGAGGAAAAAAAAATAAAAGTGAATAAGTGGTGAGGGAAATAAGTTCCCATCCCATCAACGCAGAAAATATAAAGAATAAAACAAAAAGTTAGTGCAAGTATAACTATAAAATATAATTAAACCTTTTTATAGTTTAATAATAAAATAAAAATATTTTTACATATTCTTTTAATAAAAGATAATTATTGAGGATCAAATGACAACATCCATATTAACCTTACGTGCATTAACGATTTTAACCTTTTAAAAATATAATAGTACATGCACTTTTTGTTGATACAATCAAAACATTAACCATAATCTACATTGAAAAATTATAGTTGCATTTTTATATTTTATATCTCTCATTTGAGATAAAATTTCATAATTAAATAATAGAAAGAGAGTTTAAATATGTGACAAATAAAGTGAATTAATTATAAAATAAATGTGTAGAAAAAGATGTAAAATTAATTATAACTACATTCTATGGTCATCACTGTCATAGACAGCTAGTGACTAGACATGTGATCAGACTTTTCAACGATCGTATAACACCTCTGTTAGATTTATCTTTAAATTTGTCGTCCACGTTCTACTCATGTGATCAAACTTTGTTGAAACATAGAATAACACCTCTGTTAATTCCGAAAAGTACAAAAGAAGAAGTTTTCCACACGGAAAATCAAACCTAGACACCACCCGCTAACCTGAAAACATAGTTAAGAATATAAAGGTTGACCTCAGACATAGCAGAAATATTTATGACATCTGTTTTGTTTTTTTTTTTTTTCTATCTCTCGTAATTTTTACAGAAAAAAATCGGTTTGGCCAAATATAAGTTATTTGAGTCAATAGGATTTTTCGGATATTTAGTAGGAAAAATATAAGAGCATATTTGGAACTGTAAATGCTCAATCCAAATCCTCACGGTCACTTTAAGAATAATTAGAGAATATATAAATGTTTTAGTATGTAAAAGTATAAAACGTTCTTATGTTAACTTTTCAAATTAAAAACAAAATCTAAATAAGACTACAGGGTACAATTCATTAATCAAATTAATTTAAAATTCAAAAATATATAATTAAAGTAATAATATATTAACACATATTTATAAACTAAAATAATATTAAGTAATTAAAATTGGAAATTTAAACAAAACAACTAGAAATTTTAAGGATTAATTTTAAAAAATAGTTTCAGAAAATAATATAACCACATAATATATTTTAAGGGTAAAAATATAATTTGCTTGATAATTAAATTATAAAATTGAGGTTACATATTTATATTAAAATATTTTTAACATGGTTTAGTCTAAAATATAAGTACCACAAAAAAAATCTGAAACATAAGTGTGATATATAATAACAAATTGGATTTATACAAGAAAAAAATAGAAGAGCAAACAAGTTTCCCTTTTAATATTTATATAGACAAATTATAAATGAAAAAAATCGAAAAATTATTTTTACAATTTTCAAAACTCAAACTTTTAATATTTATATAGACAAATTATAAATGAAAATATAATAGAAAATATCTTCTCTATTTCTCTTCAATCAAACATCTCTAAATTTATTTTAGTTTTCACATATTTCTATTCACCTATTTTTTTTCTTTACTATTTCTATTTATTCTATTTTTCACCTATTTCTTTTCTTCCTACAAAACATATCCTTAGTAGTGTTGGTCACTAGTCCTTTAATCCTTAGATGTTACTCCAAATTCTCCCAACACTCTTAAAAGTTTAAATTAAATAAATGAGTAGATATAAATAATAACAAATAAAGTTATATTTTTTAAATTAATATAATAAAATCATATATATATATATATATATATATATATATATATATATATACTATTTGTGAGTTATTAGTATATTAATGTCAAGTTAAAAAAATTAATTTTAGTTGACTTAAACCATTGAGATTAACTTTAACGTTGTTTGTTTAACTAACAACATTTAATAAACTTAAATAATTCACCAATAACTAAACTCATTTATATTTTTATAAAATAGTTTAAGATTCTGTTTGGCTCATTCCTTTTCGTAAAATAAGATTATAAACAGTAAATGATAGCTATATTGTTGAAGTATTAAAAGGAAAATTGTAATATTGATTATGTATTATTAAAAAATTTAAAATTTGTTATAAAATAATTGTGTTTAATTTTAAAATTAATATTTATTTTGTAGTTAATTTTTAGTAAAAATAACTAATTACAATATTATTATAATATTAAATGGTAGCATGAAATAAGTAGCAAATTAGTTAAGAAAATAATCTTAGTTAATTTATAATAAATTTTTAAAATTTATAGTTATTTTCTAGTTAATTTATAGTAATAAGAAGTATAAATGAATATAACTTAAATTTAACTAGAAAAAATAATATTTTAATTAATTAATAGTTAATTAATTAAGATTTAATTATTAATTTAAATAATAGATAAAATTAATAGGAAAATCAAAATGATGTGAGTCCATGGAGTATTAAAAGGCAAATTGTAAGATTGATTATGGGACCAGTCACGTGATACATAGCTGTAGTATTGTTGGAGTATTAAAAGGCAAATTGTAAGATTGATTATGGGACCACGTCACATGATACATAGCTGTATTATAGTTACTGGTTTACCTCCCGCGCTTTCTTCTCACAGATTTTAGGAAGAATAGTACCGTATACTCATTTTTATTTTTTAAAATTGACTTGTAAGGTGAGAGGATTAAAAAAAAAGTAAAAAGAGTAAATAGTAAATATACTAACCTTAACCTTTAATTCTTGATAAATAATATTTTTTTTTATCGTTCCATCACTTATCTTTTTTCAGCCTGGTCTAAATATGGTTTGTTTGACTATCGTAATATCCATTTTCTAGTGCCATGTTGGAGACGATGCATAAACTCATCCAAAACAAAGCACTTATTTTATTGTGCTCTCTAGTTTCTTTCAATCTCTTTCCTGGCTGTACCGTTATTTTTTTTGGTCCACTGGTAAATGAGTATCTATATTTAACAAAGATCTCTCTACGCTCTAATACGTCCAAATTCATTCCCACTTGTACATGGGACCAAGCTCGCATATAATTATTGATACACTTGTACTTAAAAAACCAAGCTTCTGATCATGTTCTTCCTATATAAGAATAAGGTGACACTCTCCTTCTCACTTGAGACTCACGACATCTATATTCTTTCTTGTTCCATTTTCCCAACCGAGCTTCCTTCTTGGGACAATGTCGGGGGAGAAGAACCGTTGCTTTTGTCCAAAATGGTTAGGAAGGCCGCCGGTGAGTGGGAGCGACATAGTTGAAATGGGTAAGATTGATATTAATTACTTGCAATAATAATGTCAAGTTAACTTTTTTCTTTAACTTCTTTTATTATATCATTCATCTAATTCTCCACTAGTTCTATTTTTTCTCTCTCTATAGCAATCGTATAAATTAATGTACAATTATATTGCAAAAGACAACTTCTCATTCTCAATTTGCACAAGATGATATTGAAGTCAACCAACCCGGAATAAGCAAGGACATTATAGTCATAATATAAAACCAAGCTTCTCGTGTTCCTCTACTATATATAAGGTCACACTCTCCTCGCACTTGTACTCCAACTTGAACGAAATCTCCATCTTGTTTTCTCCCATTTTTCCAAGGTTCCTTGTTCTTAGCATTTCCTTGGAATAACTAGTTTTAATGGCACCAAAGAATGGGGGGAGGATTAAACGGAGGGCACTTGAGGCGCCCAAAAATTTGATGGAGGTAGTGGTCATATTAGCGGAAGCAATAATGTTGCTGGGTTACTCGGAGTCATGGGGCATAAGGCACGTCTTGGACTTGCCCAAAGCTATCGCTTACGCTGCGTTCGACAAGGTCCTACATTCAATTCTTATGATCTTTATCAATTCGTTTATGCATGCATGGCTTCTTTAAAAAATGAAGTTTTTCCCTCTCTCTTAACCTGCACTTAATTTGAACATGTAGGACAAGAAAACAGTTGCAAGAGAATGCGGTGAAAGAAGTGATTGTGTGCAATTGAAAGTCCCCGAAATTATAAAGGAGTTATATGAGTTGAAGAAATTGTTGACATGGACCATGCTTTTCAGCTCCAGAAAACGGTTTCTTGCGTTTTTAAGTGTTGCTGGATTCGACAAGGAGGATATCCTCCTAAGGAAGAGAACAGCTCGGGTATGTACGTTGCCTTCTTCTCAATAATGAATCACTACTAATACCATCCTCGTTCCCATATTACTTACTACCTAATTCCTAGTTACTTATTTTCGCTTTATAAATGTATTGATGTAATCAATATTGCTCATTCTATCAACAATTTTCCTCTTATAATTTTCTCTCCATCAGAATGATGCCATCTTCCATAAAGAAAATTCTTTTCTGCTATTATAGGAGAGTTTCTCTCTATATCATTTTCTCTCTGTCAAGTGACCGATCGATATCAATCTTTGCTCTAAAGAAAGGACAAATATCATCTGATAATTGCAATTTTTTTTAATCCTAGAATAGTAAAACTTTAGGTCAAAAGACTCCATAATTATCTTTACGAGAACTTCGCGTAGCAATTTATATGACATTATCAATGTAGACTGATCTAGTGTATTATTACTCTTAATATGTACTTATATACGTACTTAACATTCCATATTCAGAACTTATATATAACCATAAGTATGCTAATATACTAGTCTCAATATATTAATATTGTCTAAATATTAATACTTAATTAGGAACAGTTTTAAGAATAGATTTAATTAAGTAGGATCTTATCATTAAGCAAATCATCTGCTTGATGTCCTATAATTTTGTTATTTATCAATGATTATAATAATATTGAAATGTCTTTATATATTACACAATACAAATGATATATGTCCAATGTATATAAGTCCTTAATGCATGCACCAACACCTACCCAAAGACAAGTTGTTCAAGATTTCATTTCTTAATTGAATGTTATGATATTTCATATGACATATTTATGGTGGACACTCATGTTGCTTTTTTTATATTCCACCTTATCATATATCTTTTCATTGGCACTAAGTATTTTGATGATTTTAATTTTTTCTTTACTGATTTGTCATTATTCATTCTCACTTAGCTAGCTTGGTGTTCAACTTCTGTCTTTAATAATTGTTTCTATTAAATGATTCGTTATATTTAATAATTAAGTTTTTTTCTCTTTAACTTGGATAGTTTTAACTTTTGTCTTATATGTAATTAAGCATTAAGAATTTGATAATGACTTTTGATTAAACATCTCCTTTAACTTCTATTTTTATGGTTAAGTTTGGATAGTTTTTGTCTTTATTACGTGGTTTAACTTTGTTCATATTAATGTTCATATATTTTTTTTCAATTAATGTATTTTTGAAATTTCTCATTATATTTGTTTTCTACTGTTCATATTAAACTAGAAGCATATAGTACACTTTTCAACTTACAGGAGGAACTTAAAATATAATTATTTAGCAGTTAGTTAATAGTTTACTTTCTTATTTTTTATATAATACTTATAAACGTACGCTTGATGTAATCAACTCTTCTTGTTCTATCAATAATCAATTTTACTTCTTTTAGCCATGTTTCTTAACATCCCACATAATGCTCTTCTTTTTTCAAATGAGAAAAATACACTTAATTTTGGAGTACAAAGGTGGAAGGAAGATGGAGATAGGAAAAAAAGAATAGAGAAAAATGATAAGTGATTTGATAAGAGAAATAAGAAAGAGATAAGAATAAATGAAAAATAAGATGAAAAAAATAATGTATATTTATAAAAACTTACAAGAAAAGTTTGTTTTTTTTTACTGTTCTAGGATTGAATTTCTCAGTTCTGTTATATATTGCCTTTTTCACTCATTACAACATAATATATACATGTTCTATATATGTTCCCGTTTGTGAAATCACTTAATCGGAGTATTGTTATAATTTATCATATTTTATTTTGAGCAAACTAACCTTGAAACGGAGGAATATGCATGAAAAATGTATAAATACCATTCTCATGATTAAACAAATAAACCTTAAGATGCATGCGAAATATATTTTTTTTTTTTCTGTCTCTATGCATGGTGTGGTGTGATCTAATTTTGTACCCAGGCTAGTTTAACTGAAAATTAATTCTATATCAGATTCTAAGGCCCGCGTTCACAGTTATGCGTGATAAAGAATCAAAATGTTTGATTGTGTTCATTCGAGGAACTCGTAGCCTAAAAGACACGCTCACAGATGCACTATGTGCTCCCGTTTCCTTCGACCACTTAATTTACAGTGATGGCCAACATAGAAGGAACATGGTTTCAGGACATGCACACCGTGGTATGGATGCTTCAGCTTCTTGGATTAAAAAGCGCTGCACTACTGTACTACTTGATGCTCTTCGTTTATACCCTGACTTCAAAATCAAGGTATATATATATTGTTAGTCTCTTACTATAATCAAAGTATTGTATTCCCTTTTTCATTCTATTTCTTTATTTCTTACATTCTATGTTTCACTTTAAATGCCATATTTTGCTTCATTTTTTTATCAATTGAAATAATGTATTATTTTTATTTAATTATTTAAAACAGCCTATATTTGACTTTGTTATTTTTATAATTATAACAATCTTTGCATAGATCGTTGGCCACTCGCTTGGTGGTGGTACTGCTGCACTGTTGACATATAAACTTAGGGAAATAGCGCAATTCTCTTCAAGCACTTGTGTCGCGTTTGGCCCAGGCATGTAGTTATATATACTAACTTCTTTAATTTACACCTAAAGTTTTAATTTGTTCAATTAAGTAACGAATTCAAAGGTTTTTGTATTATAATTGAATCATCGCATGAACTTTAGTATTAACCAGATGTAGAATTGTTTCACAATTGTAATTTTTGCAGCTGCCTGTATAACATCGGAGTTAGCAGAATTTGGAAAGTCCTTTATCATTTCCGTTATAAATGGTTCTGACATGGTACCTACATTGTCAGCTTCTTCTGTGCATGATTTCATTTCCGAGGTGCTCAACCTAAGATGGTTTTCACAAATATTAATTTATGTTAATTTTTAAAGTTCTCATGATGTTATATGTTAGAAAATTGTTCGTTATTTGCTCAATTTGGCTTTCATTAGGTCACTGCATAATATTATTGATTAAATAATTTACAGAGTCGGACTAAGGAAAAAAATGTCCCAGATACAGATAGTAGCCCGATAACTGCAGTTAGATCTCGTTTACCATTTGCAAAAGCCGTTGCAGAACATGCACTAACCCGTTGCACCGAGGTAGCTTCAACCTCTCTTATTTATACAGATTTGATATTGAAATTTGAAAGAACTTTATGCATGTTCCACCACATAAATTATTATATGGTTTGAAACTATTAAGTAGTTGAATTTTTTAATTTATTAGAAAAATTAATAAAAAAAACTTATGTGTTATATATAAAATGATTAGTGCTATAAATACTTAGGACTCTTGAATAATGTAATAATTTCTCGCTCAACAAGAATATACTCCTCAATTAGGTATTCACATATTATAGTAAGAATTTGTTCCTCCAGTTATCAAAACCAATATGAAGTTACGAGGAAACTAATAGTTGATTCATTGATCTTAATGGACAAATACTATTGTTCTAACTGTTTATATATATATATACACGTAGTACACATCTTGTAATTATCTAATATAGAGCTCCTTCTTTATGCCTAAAGGTTGTGATGAAGCATAAACAAAGAACTCGCTCATTGTTACCCTGGTCCCAACATGACAGTGGTCGGGCATTGTCAAGCTCTAAATTAGAGAACTTGGCTGAAGCTTCTCGATCGGAGACAAGTTGTGAATCTCTTTTAACTGAGGAGTTAATGACAGAGTATTTGTTAGATGAAGACGAACATAATTCCTCTAGTGAAGGATCTGACGATGATGACACAGATGACGATGATGACGAATTGCTGAATCAAGTGGAGAAGCTTAAACTGGAAAAACAGGATAATATCCCTAACATTCATGCTAAGAAAAAAGAAGCAGGCAAAGCCAAAAATATCACTGAAGAAGAAAGTGTTTGTGCAGTCACAAAATCAGCTAGACACCGTCTTTATCCTCCAGGAAGGATCATGCATATTGTGCCTGCACATTCGTCTGAAAATTCTAATTCAAACCACAATGATGCTCATGAGAAACATATCCACTTATATGAAACGCATAGACAACTGTATGGAAAACTCAGACTTTCAAGAGGGATGATACTTGATCATATGACGAACAAGTATCTGAAGATGTTACAACAATTAATCAATCAACTAGAAGAAGAGCAGTTCAAATATCGTGGATGATGGCCAAAGAATAGCAAAAGAAAAAATAATTGGTACTATTTGGGCCTCTTGATTCTAATTGGCAAGTTTGTTGTGTGTATTAGAATAGTAATTGTTAAAAATAAGCCTTAATATCTCCATCTTGAAATGGGTTACTTAAGGTTTTTAAGAGTTTCTTAGGAGTTTGTTACTTCCGACAAGTCTTTTTAAATGTTTATTTCTGTTTTTCTAAATTTAAGATGTTAATTATGCTAAGAATAAGGGATGTATTTGTTTCTTCTAATAAAACTTGAGCAAAGTTTTTTTCATGTTCCTCTGCGCGTTTTCTTTTCTTTTATGCTCTCATAAAAAACAAATTGGTACTGAAGCTCTTATCTTAAGGGATTTGTGAGTTCAGAGAAGCAGGTACATCATTTACAAGGATGAATAGTGTTCATCCTGAAGCACTGGCTCTTTGGGAAGCTGTAAAAGACTATGAAGTTTATGAATAAACTACAAATCCTACGATGGCTGATCACAAGAAGGCTTTCGGAACGTTGGAAACCCGCCTTCTATTTATGAATTTCATGATTTTAAAGGGAGTATAGTTTTCACTAATTTAACTACGAATATCCACAAAGCTAAACACTTAATAACAAAGCTCCGGAAATGAAAATTGATGGCAATTAACTACAGCTTGTTCTTACACATCTTGCACATCAACAAACTCTTTAAGTAGATAGCAAAAGATTCCCCCTGTCGATGACATATTTAAAATCCCCCAAGATTCAATAGATGAATACACAAAACAATTATAAAGAAAATTTAACTCCTTCGTCATCAGTTGAAGTTCCTTTAAAGACCACAAGCTTTCCCTTCTGTTCTAATAGTTTCAGTGCACGATTCAAAATAGTTCGATCTATTCCTTGAAGCTCTGCAGAATATATAAAAGAATGAGAGCCAAATCCAATCAAAAAAATTGCAAAGCCCAGTGCATAGGAAACAACTATAATATATTAGGAGAAAGAGTAGACAAAGCCCCTAAACTGTGTCCCTTTTGCAAGTAAACACTTAACTTTTAACTCGTCTTAATTAATCTTTAAACTATGGGTATTGTTCCTATGTCATTCTATTAACCTGGGATTACATAATTAAGTGAAATAATCTCCATTTAATTAGGTTAAATATTAACCATTTATTATTCTTCTCATTAGTAAATTACTTTTCCTTATTTTGAAACTTTCTGAAATTAAAAAAAAAAATGAAGAGGTATCATCTTCCTCTTCTCTGAATCGTCTGCAGTTTCATTCTAAAGCTTGATGTTGCATTTGGTCCAACAGTGCAGCAACCACAGAAACCACATCTCCATTCCGAACATTATAAAATAATCTTTCACAGTATCGACTATTCTGTTGTAATAATTCATTCCCAGACAATTATTTGAACATGTTAACACAAAGGGCTAGAACATATCAGTATAAAGTCGTAAACTTAACCAAATGGGTTTGCTAAGTTTTTGAACTTAAAAGTTTCTGATTGAAGCAACCATCATGAAACGGAAAATGATAGCAAAATTTATCAACTGGGTTTCATCTATCATAATAAATTAGAGATGGATTTTTCAAGCACCATATTTCTTTAGAATACACATTATGGTGGTTCACAAGGTCACAAGGGTGCTGCTGATTTTCAAGTTCTGTAAGGGATAGGTCTACTTTATGAGTCTTCTTACCTCCTTGAATAGAGGAAGCCACATCCAAGAACACTATTTTCTGATTTATCAAACATGCACTTCAGTCTGAAAACACAATTCACACAAAGAAGACAATAATAGGTCTTCTGTTCTGTTTTTTAATTTCAAAAACTTTTAAAAAAGGGAAAAAAGTTATTTAAAAATGAAAATAATAAACCATTAAGATTCAACTTAAAATCAAAGGTTAAAACTATTTTACCGTTAGTCATTTAATCCCAGGTTAAAGGCATGGAAGGTTATATGTAAATATAAATAATAAAAGAATGTTAGTTAGACAGCTACTTTAGATAGGGCTGTTAGGTAGCTGCCTATAAATAAAGTAGGGCTGTTGTATTTTAGACAGACTGAATGATAATTAAGAAGTGCAGTGCACTGTTTCTTTCTCTTTCTATCCTCCCTGTTCCGCTATTCTTCTCTCTTCCCCTCTTTCTTTCTATTTCTTTCTCTTTCCCACCTAAATTTATCAGAAGGATCTATTGGGAACAATACCTATAGTTCAAGGATCAATTAGGACGAACTAAAAGTTGAGGGCCCCTACTTACAAAAAGGGTAAAGTTTAGGGGATCTGTATACCTTTTCAAATATATTTATAATACACAGCCTTAAAAGTTGATAAACGTAAAATTGTCTTAAGTATGTGAAGTAGGTTAACGGCTAGGAGCAAAGAGAAGTGACAACACTCAAGGTGAAGTAAAAGGTAATAGATTAAGTTAATAGGCAAATTTACTTAGCACCATATGATGTTCCTAATAAGCAGCCAGGTTCCAACAGATATGTCATAAAAGATAAAACTACACATACTAGATTAAGTTATGCTACTAAGAAACACAATGGACTTCGAATTCAGTGTGTCAAGGGGTTTTAAATCTTTGTTTTAATATACGAACACCATGAAGCCACTGCCCACTGCTAGTGGCATAAAACAATAACGAATCAGTCATACCAATAGCCTTGCTAGGTTGTGTGTGGTTCACTTCCCACCCAGGGCATGATAAGGATCAGTTACTGACACATGGGTAGTATGTAACCCAAGAACTATATACACACAATAAAAAAAGACAACTACAGGTGGGAAATGCAACAAGCAAGCAAGGATAAAAATTACTATATTAAATGTTAATTAGCAATCAATAGCATATCAAGATGAGCAATGACAGTATAAAGATATTAACATTCTCTTCATCCTTTCAAAACTTAAAACAGAGAAAAGGTTCTATCATCTTTGTTCTAATGGTATATCCTTTTTCTTTTTTCTTTTTCTGTTCTGAGAAAGTTCCTCGTCATAGTATGGTACCCAGACTTGGGGTGGCAAAGGTCAAACATTAGACTACAATAGTAAATGAAACTTTGATCTCATGTCAGAGAAACCACTTGGCTAGATAGTTTAAGCAATTAACAAAGGCCTAAGAATGAAATCTTTTTTAGGCTATAGGGCAGCGCAAAAAAGTCATATCAACTTCTAGCTTAGCATCTTTTTACTGACTTGTGTTTTGGTGTAGTATTTTAACAATTAGATTGAGTGATTGACCTAGTTAGATATTTTAACATTGAGTTTAAATTTGATCCACTGTGAGAATAAGACATTTACAGTATCAGTAAACAGGAAACTGTATTATCCATTGTAGTAGTAACTCGAGTCTTTCCCTAGAAGTTAGAGTTTTTGTAACAACTTTTTAAACAGCTTTGGTTGTAGAGTAAGACTTTTCAAATTGTCAATGGATAAAATTAAATCTTTTAGGGTGTTTTGGTAGGAAGGAAAGAAATAGGTAAGAAATACAGTAGATAAAAATAGAGATGAGAGAAATAAAGGAATAAAAATAGATGAAAAATATAGTATTATTAATAGTAAGGGTGTTTGGTTTAAGAGAAATAGGAAAGAAAGAAATAGAAAAAATATATATAATTAATTAATTTAATTAAAATAATCAATTTTGAAAAATACTATGACAATCGATTATTAGAATTTTATAATATGATAATCAATTATCATATATTGATAATTAGTTAAATGCTTAAGCCACATTATTGTTGAATTCCCACACAGTTGAGCACAACTTTTTATTTCTTCTCCTTATTTTTTCGCTACCAAACCACGAAGATTTTAAATCTCCACACTATTTC
Organism: Mucuna pruriens; assembly: GCA_025330945.1. Classification (NCBI taxonomy): domain Eukaryota; kingdom Viridiplantae; phylum Streptophyta; class Magnoliopsida; order Fabales; family Fabaceae; genus Mucuna; species Mucuna pruriens. The sequence goes on from JAENHJ010000520.1 coordinate 1,641,300, forward strand.
TCTGCGTTCCCTTCTCTCCCCTCACTATTTCAACACTACCAAACAGACCAATAATATTATTAAAAATCTATAATATTATTAAAAAAAGACCTACCAAAAGAACCACTATCAAGTCCTAAAAATATACTTGCATGCCTCAAACACATAAGATAATCGTATTGATTATTGAACCAGTAATTAATCATCAAACTTGTCCTGTCACAAAGTATAGCTTACTAAATAGGACCTGTAACCATTAACAGATTACCTGTTCCTTGATATTCAGTCCCTGATCGTATTTCTTCTATTGTCACAACACCATCCTCCAGCCCATTATCTTTTGCCTAATCAATAATATTAAAGCAAATTCAATAACAAGGCAATAAATAACTAATTGCATGAAGTGGTTATCAAACTAGTAATCTAAACCTACAAATTTTATTAAGATGTCAGCCCAATCTTGAATCCGATGCCAGAGAATAAGACATTTCCTATGTCCTTTATCCATCCATTCTGCACGCCCTGTTAAATCAGAATACACACTTGAGGGCTTGAGGCATTTTTCTCTTAGCCAAATACAAGAATTATAAATGCATGGACATGAATGAAGCATACCTTCAGAAACTAACGCTGAAAGAAAAGCTACTCGGGCTTCATGTGTAAGAGACCCTGCAGGATGAAAAATCTGAAAACAATCATACAACAAAAGAGTGGAGATAAGCAAGACCAAAACTAAAGGAGCATTTATGGGACTTCTCAACTTCACATAAAATGACACAAAAGCAGGAATTTTGAGCTTACTTTCAATTGCATGATTTGTAAAAAGAGGAAATTCTTCTTCAAGCGCAATTACAAATATCTTCTGTGTTCTACAATAGTCTAAAATAAGCTCTTTCCATAGTTGTATCTGCTTCTCTCTTGTGTCTCTTACTGGCTGCAAACTGAAAGGTAGAAGTAGAAGCCAAGGTCACAGGCATAATCAACCACTAGTTAATGACTGCCTCTATCAATAATCTTATCAATAACCAGTAAATTTGCAAATAAATGGATCAAAACAATTGAATCACGCAACCATGGTTTTGAAAAACAATCCGTAACTGCAATTGTGGCAACAACATCAAGCTTTTAAACTTGTCAGGACGGTAACTGCAGGTGTATTTTTGCCACAATGTCAAGGATCGCGATGAAATTGCACGACCAGAATTTAAAACCATGCGTGCGACAGTAGTACAATATCACAAGCAACCTGATAAAATAACCAATACACAGTATACAGTCCCAGCAAATAGAAAACAATTAAGTTTTCTCCAAATTTTGGGACAGAAATTTGGATCCAATAGAACGTGTACAAAATGGGAGTGTCATCAAACTCAACGTTAACAGAAATATTGCCAGAAAGCTTATTTGGCAGTTCAATTAATTTTTTTCTTATTCATGGAGGAAAATAAGCGATTTTGGTGTTAGTTTAAAAACCAATAAATTCGTTAGAAGAAAATTGATACCAACACGTAAAATTAAAAAAATAAATGCAAAGCATAGAAAAGCAGAAGACAAAGGGTAAAAAGGGATTTACGTGAAGTAAGGAGGGTAATTGAAGAAATGTGGTGGTTTGAACTCTCCCAATTTTTGCATCTTCCAATTGCTTCAATGTTATGCACAGAGATTAACGGTCTTCTCAGAAGCCTAAATAGTTGTCTGCAAATTACTCGTGTCACGCGATACCGTTGATTTCGCGGGTTATCGGGACGAAAACTGTGAAGGGATCGCGACGTCAATGTGAGGATGAAAAAATGAAGGGAAACTGCAACTCTGCGAACCCTAACACGATAACGATGGAGGAAGAAGAACACCGATGAAGAATCAAATTGTTGCACATGACCCCCTTTTCTCAACAAAAAAAAATGTTGCACAGAAAACGACAGCGTTTTGAAAATGTGCACGCTTTGATTGCGTTCAAGAATTTCTCTTCTTCTAATGTTTTGGCTCCTAAATTAAATAGTTTGATATTATTTCCATAATAACATTGATGTTGTATATCAAATAGTATTTACCAAAAAAAATGGCTATGACAAAAAAAAAATAGGAGGAGTATAATTTACAGAGTAATGCTTCCAAATAATGAGTTAATAATATGACTACTATGAAATTTTACGCTTTCAAATAATTAACTGTCAACGTTTGTGTAATTTCTAAAGTATTATTACAAAAATTAACAATATTATTTAATATAGTAGTTTTTTATTGGAAGAAAATGTAAACATTGTTTTATTTTATATTTAAACTAAATGCATCAAATATTATATAGGCGAAATACAAATAAAATGTAAAAATATAATTAATTTTTTTTAGAGGAGATTGATTAATTTAATAGAAAATTAAATTAAAATATACGTTTAAAAAAAACTTAATTCAATTGATAAAAAATTGTTTGACAGATAATATTGATTGACAAAATCTAATCGTCAATTAATGAAATTAAGAAAAACAAAAAACTCCTTTTAAATAAATACCTTAAAGATAGAATAACATTAAAATATAATTTAATGTAGAAGTTTAAAAGATATGTGTAGTAAAATGCACCAAATATATAAATCTAAATTTTCTACGGTCGAAAAAACACGCAATTATGCGGTCAATAAATTTGGGTCCTACGAAGATTAGCATATACTGACATTAAACTCATTGACGGTGTGATTGCGTGTTTCTTCTTCTCCAAATGTATAATCTTGTGAGAAAAAGTACCTGTATAGAAATTTTCTCACAAGAATGAAAACTGGAATATATTAGACTGGAGAATTCAGTAAGTTGATTTTGAAAATATATTTTATACAAATTTACATATATTTTGATAAGCTTAGATTTTTGTTATTATTTGTTGTATTTCACTTATCCTAGTTTTAAATAGCTTAACACATTAAAAATAAAATTTTGTCAATAACTCGTATTCTTTTGTAGGTTGAAACATCAAATAATCTTTCTGTTTTACTTTGCCGTTGTGTTTTATGTGAAGACTTTAATCAAGTGCAGCAAGGTAAATACTTTCTAGACTTGTGATTGAATACAAACTTCATTTTGTGTGAATCTCGTAAAAGAGTAACAAATTCTTAGCATTAATGTCATCCAGAGTCATAAGCAAAGTAGTTTTTATCAAGTGGAACGCGATAAAAGGACCATCATCAAATTTATCAAGTAGAAAACAAAAGTTACATCATCAAATTTATCAATTCTCTGACTTCTTTGCTTATTCATATTCTGATGTGCCTACAATTTCTATAACAAGTAAATGTAATATGTCAAACGGTTTAAACAGAACCATTTTTTTTCTTGACATGTTTGTATGCTATGGATAGCAATATCATTGGTAGAAGAAGAGGTACTCAAGATACCACAATGTCCAATCTTATGTCAAATAGTTGTCTATTTACTGCAATATAACAAATATGTGTGTGGGAAATGTCAAGACAGGAAAAATTACTATCCCTATAAGAACCCTTTAAGCATAAATGTAATGAAATTCACCAATAATCTTTACATGAGCAAGTTCCATCTTTAAAATGGTGGAAGCGATTACGGTCTCTTACAGTAATTTCCCGTTCATAGATCACGGAAATGAACTTAGTGTAAGTATGACAGTCACTACACATCCTAAGATTTCTTGATATTCTTACGGGAGACCCCTCAGATGTCTGTATTAGTGCAAAAGCAATTGCCAACTTCTGACTATGATACTTCAGTCTCTGGCTCTTTTCTTCTTCATCCACATCAAGCAAAACCTGTGACATGTCTGGTGTATAGCCTTCAAATTTCAATTGCCATTCCATTTGGTGAATCATGTCGTAGATGGTGTCACATTGTGGTTGAGACTTGTCCTGTGAAACAAACCGGTACACCTTCTTATTTGCTTCAACCAAACTAAACCCAGGTGTTTGCACCAAGTGTTTTTCAGTCATTTCTGTTCTGATCCTGGCTACATTGGTCCATTTTTTAGCCCTTGCATACATATTTGCTAGCACCAAATAGTCCCCAGGGTTGTGCTGATTCAACTTGAAAAGATTCTCAGCTGCAATCTCCCCTATTTCCAAGTTAAGGTGAACCTTGCAAGCACTAAGAAGGCTCCTCCAAACCACATCATTAGGCTTAATTGGCATGCTTTTTATGAGGTCATAGGCTTTTGTTAACATCCCAGCTCTCCCCATAAGATCCACCATGCAACCATAATGCTTAACTGTTGGTTTAATCTTATGCTCAAGTTGCATGCGGTTGAAACAGTGAAGACCCTCATTGACAAGACCAGCATGACTGCAAGCACTTAACACACCCACATAGACAACATCATCTGGTGCCAAACCTTCTTCCAGCATGTCAGAGAAAACTCTTAGAGCTTCCCTACCGCGCCCATGAATGGCAAGCCCCGAGATCATTACAGTGTAAGAATACCTGTTCTTCTCAGCCATATTTTGGAACACACATAGCCCTTGTTCAATGCAGCCACACTTGACATACATATCAATCAATGAAGTCTTCACAACAACATTGAGTTCACTAATGTTCCTCAACAAGATCCCATGTATGCACCTACCAAGACTAGGAGACCCTAAATGTGTGCAAGCAGAAAGAGCACTAACTAGAATGCTCTCTTCAGCCCTATGGTGTCCCTCGCTGCTCATGTCCCCAAGAAGCATCAAGCACTCATGCCACATCTCAACGCTAGCATGAGCACCAATGATGGCACTCCATGAAGCCACACTCTTTTCATCCATTTGCTCAAACACAGCACAAGCATGCTTTATTGCCCCATGTTTGCCATACATGGTGATCAAGCTATTTTGCACAAAGACATCACCCTCAAGACCTGCCTTAAAAACATGACCATGAATTTGCACTCCTTTCTTGATAGCACCTAATAGAGAACATGCCTTGAGCATAAACGGGTAGGTGAAGTTGTCAGGTTCAATTCCTCTTTCGAGCATCTCTACATAAAGCAAAAAAGCTTCTTCTAGATTCATGTTATTGACATTTCCTCTAATCATGATATTATACTCAAAGCTACCAGGTTCTTCAATTTGCCTGAAGATTGAGCAAGCATACTCCATGCTGCCCCATTTGGATAAAGCACAAGTGGCAACAAGATTGCTGCCACAGAAAGAATCCCAGAAAAGGCCCATCTTTAGAATTTGGGAATGAACTTGCTTGAATTCCTCCATGCTCTTGCATCTCTTGAGCAATGACAACCATCTCTGCTCATTGAGCTTTGCATTCAATTCAGAGCTTTGGGGTGGATTGTTTGGTAGTGACAAAAGATGGGATTGGCTAAGGACAGATGTCCTACTCATCCTTCCATCCACACCATGTTAAACCAGCAAGCTAAGCTAAACATAAAAGAGTATGCAGCCCATAATTTAGTCCACAAGATACAAGTGATGCAACTTTTAAGATAAGTAAGAATTAACTCAAAATCTGAAGATAGAAACTGAGAAGAGATAGTTATGCACCAGAAAAGGATGAAGTCTATAATCCATGATGCAAGGAAAGTTGATCAGATGGCCGCAAAATATTTGACAAGTGCGAAGCACTGGTGTGGTTTTGGGGGTTGACTGCGAAAAAAGATTTTTTTTTATTTACAGAAGGTTTTTCAGAAAAGGAAAATGTTAATTTTGAGAAGATTTGAATGTGATCCATGAAATTTGAGAGAGCATTTGCGGCCACAAGAAAGCAGCATTACATTATGGAACATGGGGTATCTGGATAGGATAATGTTTGGGCAAGGGTTGGCCCCACCGGATTCTCCTCGCAAGTTACAAGGCCTCTCATATCTCGCCATGTGTATGCTTGGATTTAGGTGCATAATTACTTTTTAGTCCTAGAAAATTACAAATTTATTTTCATAGTTGGTCGAATTAGTGCTTCTAAGCCAACAGGGAAGAATAATATATAATATTTCATCTCATAATAAAAAAAATACGTTAAAAATTAAATTTCCCTTAAATGTTCACTCTTTCGGCATTTTTTTTATGGAAAGTAGTGGGAGATAAAAAAAGGATTATGATGGGAAGAAGTAGGAGATACAACAAAATATGTAAGTTTACACTTGAGTATTGTTAGTTTTAAGTTTTAAAATTAATTTTAGTTTTATTTTTTTGTTTTAATATTTATTTATAATGTTATTATTTTCTTTTTAAAATTTAATAAAAAATGTAAGGTTTTTCATATAAAATTATGATGAAAAAACTTGAAGGATAGAATAAGGACTTCACGTGAATAGTATGTCATGGCAAAAGATTCATAGTTAATTTAAGTATTTAAAATGAGTCTTAAGCCTAATTTGTATATGCTTTCATGGATTAAGTTCAATTCAGGTCATGATAAAATTAAATTAAAAAGGTTTAGATTTAAGTTGCATTCAAAATTTAAAGTTTATGTCTTACTTTAATTGAAAGATTTCACGTCATATTATTTGATCTTGAACTCGAGGCAAGTCATAAGTTGGAGTAGGTCGATCAAAAAAACTTATATTCAATTTAAACTACTAAAATGAAGTGTGAGCCTAGTAAAAGTCCAATTTTGTAAGGCTTCTGCAGGATAGGTCAAAATAAGGCTAAAAAAGTTTAGATTTAATTTGTACTCAAAATTTAAATTTCAAACTCATTATTTCATTTAATGAGTTTAGGTTAGGCCAGTTGTAACTATAGCAAGTCAAGTGCAAAAAGCCATAGGTTTTTAAAACAAGATCCAAGGTTGATGAAATCCTGATTTGTATGAGTTTTGCGTGGGCTAAGCCTAGATAGGAACATGATCAGATCAAGTAAAAAAGACTTAGATTAATTTTGTGCTCACAATTTAAAGTCAAATCTCTACACTTCGGGTTTGAGTTGAATTAGTCAAAGACTTTATGTGGGTTTTATGTCATAGAGGACAGGGTTAAAAAGCTTATATTCAATTTGAGCTTCTAAAATTAAATCTAAGCCTAATAAAAGCTTGATTTTGTATGAATTTCATGGGCTAATAAGGCTAGATAAAAGCATGATTCGATAAAAAAAAATAAGGTAAGTCACGCTCAAAATTTAAAAGCTCAAATCTTATATTTCATTAAAGGAGTTGAGTCGATTTGATCTATTTGTTACCTCTGTTGAATTTTGAATGAAAGATAAAAAAAAATTCAGAGTGAGAAAGATGGTGGAGATTATTATTGAAATAAATGAAACAATTTTTAAAAACTTAAAACTAGAATTGAAAAAAAATAATTATTTTCAAATTAAGTTAAAATGGTTATAAAATTCATATAAAAATCATTTCAACACTATTTTATTTTAACATGTTTTATTTTTAAATTTAAGTTTAAAAATAAAAAATTGGAAACTTCCCACCACTATAATTAGGGCCTTAGGTTTTAAGTATTTGAATTAATAAATAAATAGTTGAGAAAAAATTATTTTTAAATAACGTGGACTTTATTTGAATATTTAAATACTATAATTTAAATATATAAAAGATTGAGAATGAAATTTTATTAATTTATAGTTTATTATAAATTATTCAATATTTAAATAGAATTTCAAGGTAATATACATAATTAAATAGTATTATTTGTTAATTTTTTTTTATGAAGTTAGGATTGAAAAATAAAATATATAAATATTTTAATTCATTGAAATAATTTATTAAATACTTCATTATATATTACATTTTAAATATAGTTTGCACTTCTCATTTAGAACAATAATAAGATTACATTTAATAAGATCACATTTAGTGACCTAACTCTGGACAACACAATATGTAATTAATTGTGTATAACAAAAATGAGAAAATGTTGTTAATTATTTTTATCAATCTTGTTTAAGCTTCAACATTATTTTGTTAATCATGTAATTGTATCAAAAACTAATAAGTAATCTAATGAAAATCTGGATGAATCCAGCAGTCTCTAAGATCATTTGCAAGGAATAAAAGATCAAATGATTAGAGTAAGAGCAAAAAAGAGTTAAAAAACAATTAAGACTCATTTTCTTATTTTTAATGTAATTTTTGTACTTAATTTCGATAGAACAAATTCATATGTCTTTTCATATTTCTACATCGATTTTTAGTGGCTAAATGAAAGTGATAAGTCGTAAAACTGAGCAAAGAACTAAATCTTGTCTTATCAAGGCAACTTGTGACGATCAATCTTATGACTTATCACTTTCATTTTCATCTCTTTCTTGAGTGTGACGTCAATACCCTTTTGTAAATAAAATATTCCAAAAAATATTTTTCAAAAAATTATGAACTCTTCAAAGTGATCATTTTGCTTCCAAGTTCATATCATTTGATATCAAAGCTTCAACTATTTGAAATTCAAGTTTGAGTGTTTCTTTGATTTTGTCTCGTTGAAAAAAAAAATTAATTCTCTTTCTTCAATATATGTTTGTCTTGTTAATTTTGTGTTATTCTATTCTAGATTTCTTGTTCTATATTTTCTTTTAGTCTGGTTTCATTTTTCCTTTTTTGTGATTCCCTATTCTTGACTTGTGTCCTTTCATTTTCTATCTTTTTGTATTCTTCATCAAATTACTAGTTAAATTTTGAGTTTTATCCTTAAAAAAAATTGTACAAAAAAAAAGTTGTTTGAATCATTATATTCTTAGTCGAAAAAAAAATAAAAAATTTGTTGTGAAAAAAATCTTGGAAGATTCAATAGCGCACCAACAATATATTGCACCATTTAGTTTTCAAAAAATAAAAAGGACAGCAAAATATAGTGTAAATTAGAAAGAACTTTATATATTCCCTTTGTGAAATTTGATTTGATTGATAATCATTTTTGTTCTTTCTTGTGTTTATCCATCTTGTTCTTATCATATTCTTTGTTGTCTTTTGTTGTCTAAATTCTAAGTCAATTGATTGTCCCCTTCCTGTCTTAAAAAGAATCATTGATAAGGTTCTCTCTTAAGAACGTATAAGAGGAAGTTGAGTGTTAAAAGGCAAGAGTGGTTAAACCATCATTGGGCAAAAAGCCAAATTGAGTGAAAAATACGAATGCACTATAAGGTCCTTTATTTTATCATTATTTTTACTAACATGGCAGGAAGTGAAGGAAGTCCATAAGGAGGATTATCAACAATCCAAATGCAAGCCTTAACCAGTCATCTTGAAAAGTTATTTGATCGGAAGTTGGAAGAAACCCACAAACGTATGGACCAAATGAGGAATCAAATTGTTATAAACAAGTTACTTCAAACAACTCAAGGAGAGATAAACAATCCAACAAAGGAGATGAAAGCCAATTTGAGGAGGAGGAGGATAATGAAGAAGAATAACCAAGAAGGAGAAGGCCTAATCCAAATGATCAAAGGAGATATAGAAATAGAAGAGAGGATGATCTTGGAGGAATTAAAATTAAAGTCCATTCATTTGAAGGCAAAAGTAATCCTAAAGCATACTTAGAGTGGGAAATGCATGTAGATCAAAATTTCTAATATTAAAGCTACCTGAAAGGTAAAAAAGTAAAACTTGCAGCTCTTGAATTTACTGATTATGCTCTTGTTTTGTAGGATCAAATGCAGAAAGAGATGGCTAGATATGGAGAATGTCATGTAAGAACTTGAGAGGAGATGAAAGCAATTATGAGGAGACAATTTGTCCCATCCTATTTTCATAGAAATCTTTACAACAAGTTACAACATCTCTCTCAAGGATCAAAGAGTGTGGATGATTATCATAAAGAAATAGAGATGACGATGATTAGAGTCAACATACTAGAGGATCAAGAAGTAACAATGACTCGATTCTTAAATAGGCTAAATCATGACATAATTGGCGTAGTAGAGATGTATTAATATGTAGAGCTTCAAGAGATGGTACATCAAGCAAACAAAGTGGAGCAACAATTAAAAAGGAGAAATAGTTTGAAGAATAACTATAACTCAAGTTCTTTTCCATGGAAGAATAATTCCAAGAAAGAGGTTGTTGATTCACACTCCAAAGTAGTAGATTCAAAGAAAAATCAAATTGAAGCTAACCCCTCAAATAATCAAGACATAAAGTGTTTCAAATGCCTTGGAAGAGGACACATTGTCTCTCAATGTCCTAACAAGAGGACCATGATCATGAAAGATAATAGAGAAGTAGAGGCGAAAAAAAATGATAATAATTTAATGTCATTTCTAAAGGATGATAATGAGGAACTTCCACATGATGGAGATTTATTGGTAGTGAGGAGAACCTTGAATATGCAAGAAAAAGGGAAAGATGAAGCTCAAAAAGAAAATATATTTCATACTAAGTGTCTTCTTCAAGGAAAAATGTGTAGCATGATTATAGGTGGAGGAAATTGCATCAATGTAGCTAGTATTATTCTAGTGGAGAAACTGAATTTGCAAACTATCAAACCTTCTATGCCTTGTAAACTGCAATGACTTAGTGATATTGAAGAAATGAAGGTTGACAAGCAAGTTTGAATACGTTTTGCTATTGGGACATGCAAAGATGAAGTACTTAGTGATGTGGTTCCTATGGAGGTAGGGCATATACTTTTGGGCTACCTATGGCAATTTGACCACAAGGTGACCCACAATGAGTATACCAATTATTTTTTATTTACAATGAGCAGAAAATTACTCTTGCTCCTATGTCTCCAAAGCAAGTATTTGAAGACCAAATAAAAATGAGAAAAGCAAAAGAGTGTGAGAAATCAAAAGAAAAAGAAAGTGAAAGAACAAAAGAAAAAAGTGAACAAAAAAATAAAAAAAAGCAAAAGAAAAGAGAGCGATTCATAAAAGAAAAGGAAAATGAGTTTCTTTGCAAGAGAGGATAAGATCAAGAAAGCATTCTTTTCCAACCAACATATACTTGTACTCTTGTACAAGGAGACATGTTTATACTCTAAAATTGATCCTTCTTCTCTGTCTACTTTTGTTATTACTCTTTTGCATGATTTTCAAGTTGTCTTTTTGGATGAGTTCCCTAGTGACTTACCTCCCATTAAAGGAATTGAGCACCACATTGATCTTATCCCAGGGGTTGTCCTTCCCAACATACCAACATATAGGAGCAACATCAATGAAACTAAAGAGATACAAAAACAAGTGAATGATACCAAACCAGCATATAAGAACAGACCAACATCTTGGGAAGAATGTTTTCCTCTTGTTGAGTTTGCATACAATAGGATTGTACATTCTACTACTAATCACTCCCCTTTGAAGTGGTTTATTGTTTTAATCCACTAACTCCCTTGGACTTGATTTTGTAGCCAATGAATAAGCAAGTTCATCAAGATGGCAAGAAAAAGGCTGAATATGTTAGGCAACTATATGAAAAGGTGAAGCAACAAATTAGGAAGAAAACTCAACAATATGCCAACCAAGGCAACAAAGGGCGCAAGAAAGTATCTTTTTGAGTCAATGATTGGATTTTTGTCCATATGAGAAAAGAAAGATCTCTTGCACAAAGACAATCTAAGTTGCAACCAAGAGGTGATGACCTTTTTCAAGTAATTGAGAAGATCAGTGATAATGCTTATTAACTTGACTTTCGAAGTGAGTATTAAATTAGTGTTACTTTTAACGTGACTGATTTATCTTTGTTTAATGTAGGTTATGAACTTGATTCAAGAACGAATCTTTTTGAAGAAGGAATGATTGATGAAAATCTGGATGAATCCAACAATCTCCAAGATCCTTTGTAAGGAATTGAAGGCCCAATGACTAGAACAACAACAAAAAAAGTTAAAGAAACAATTAAGGCTCATTGTTATATTTTCAATGTAATTTTTGTACTTAATTTTGTTAGAATAAGTTCATATGTCTTTCTATATTTCTATATCGATTTTTTGTGTGTTTAAGCTTCTCAAATAATTAAATGCTTAGTAGGAAGTTTAAAGGAAATTTGAACCTATTAAAAGGCAACACATTGGAATTTAGAGGAAGATTGAATTTGAATGGAAAATTGAGTTTTCTCCGTAAGAACTTTCCTTTTATTCTTAGGCAAATAATTAAATCTCGTCTTATCAAGGTAACTTGTAGCGATCAATCTTATGGCTTATCACTCTCATTCTCATCTCTCTCTTGAGTGTGATGTTAGTACCCTTATCTAAATAAAATATTCCAACAAATTCTAAATTCTTCAAGGCGATCATTTTTCTTCCAAATTCATATCATAATCTTAATAACATTTTCATTTTATAAATAAGTGATCATTGCTCTTTTTAATATTTTTATTTTTCATTTATTTGTTTAAAATATACAAATTGAATATTTCAAATAACCAAAAGGAAAACCATATACAAATTCATGTACACATGTGTTTATGCACATGGTATCAAAAATAAGAAGAATCAATTAGGAAGGAAATACATAAAAAAATTAATGTTATGTTGTCTCGTTGCCATTAATATTATGTGTATGTTGGTACGTTAAAGCCTTTGATTTGTACAAATACTATTAAATCGGGTCTTGCTTTAATTGGGGAGGATGGATCAACCAACAATGGTTTCATTTCGGAGATGTCTAGTGAATTGGTTAGCTTTAGTGAAGTTCCATTCAACAACACCACGTCACTTTGAATATTACTGTCTTTGGGTGTGAAATGGTACTCTTCCCTCATCATCATTGATATATTTCTTTCTATTGCCTCTGGATACAAGTTCATGTCATTAGCAAGGGACACATTGAAAGTAGTTGAATTGGACATGTTTATGAGTAACGTAGTGATATCAGGTTGAAAAGAATGAAAGACAAGTGATTCAAAATTCAAGATTAATTAAGAACAAATGGCTAGATGATATAAAAACTTCTTTTAATTTTTAGAAGTACTTATTGCCAATTGTCATTTTCAATTAATTGTTACTATTTTCTCTTAATTATTTTTAATAGCATGGTCTAGTCTTCACGTATAAGTACTTTTTTTTTATGAAAGACCTTAATTAGTGGGATAAGGCTTAATTTGTTGTTGTTACTATTTTTTTTTTAATAAAGACAATAAAAAAAATATTTTTGAGACAATTGGTTAAGCTTATTGATAATGCATAGTGTATACCCCTACAAGGTCTTAAGATGGGTAGAATAGACTATAAGTTGTAGTTAAGAATCATGTATCGACTAAAATTTAGATTTCCAAAGTTAAACTAAGAAAAATATAAATCTAGGCTAAGTTGTTGGTTTTAGCTAACAAAAATAGAAGTCTTGTTTTATAGGTCAAAAGGAAATCCGGACGAAGTTAAATCAACTAGAGTAAGTTGTCCAGGCTTGACAAAACCTTACAGGACGACTTTATCCCAGTCAGAGTGAGGTCATCCCAGCTAAGGCTGGATGAAGCCGACTTCGCAATGCCGACTCTATCATCAGCAAGCAAATGCCGACTCCCATCCATCCAGATCCATCCCAGCATCAAAAGACTGATTCCACTTCGACAAATTCAAGCATGTGCACAAATATAATTTAGCACGTGGTCATTAGGAAAGTAGTTAGAGAGTGGTTATTTACGTTAATTCTGTTATGTCAAGCTGGTAATTCTGTTATTTCAGTTATTCTGATTATAGAGTTAGTTAGTCGATGCATGTATAAATAAAGACGTATAGTTAAAGATTCATTGGTTAGCAAACAGTAGAAGCATATACAAACACACTCTTAGCCTGCACATACACACTCTGTCTCCAAGCCTAAGTTCACTTCATTCCTCTTTATTCCACGGTGCTTCAATATGGTGTCTAATCGATCGAGTGGATGCAGGACTCTATCTGGGTAGCGGTCAATTGCTAAGAGGAGATTGTCAAGGCTCGCTGGCACCTGGCCAACTTCGATGGAACACTACAGCTACCATTGGCGATTGTCGTGGGAAGCTAATCCATATTCCATCCACACACCCTTTTCTTTTGTATCATTGTACAGGTTAATCAATGAATGACTATGATCTTGTTATTTTTATGTTGTGATTTCTATTAGCATAATTTGTTCTTACTTAATCACGATTGTGCGTAGTAGGGATAGAATACGTTAGCTTAGGAGCCGATCGGAACCATTCTAACAATAATATAGGTAATCAGTAGAGAACCTACATCAGCCAAGGGTGTAATCCCTACCAAACTCGAGGCCGTGATCGTGTAAGTCCTCAATAGGCAATGGACGAATGTTAGGCGATTGTCTTATGAATTTGGCCTGGTGAGAAATCGCTTGCATAGTTAGAATCGGAACTAAGACTAGTTAATTGATAAGCCGAGATGGTGATAGGATAAATATGTCTTAGTAATTGTAGTAACCTTAGGTAGCCTTTACTTCATTAGTTAATCATTTACATGTTGCACTTTACTTTTCTCTATTAAACCCCCCCCCCTTTTACTTTTCCTATCGAGTCTGTCTACATCCTACATTCCCAATTTTGCATCTTTTCAGCCTTGCACAATAGAAAATACAAGACCACATGTCCTTGAGAGAATCGACCTAGGTTATTCCTATGCTACCCATAACATAGGAAATCTAGTATTTTAAAAGGAGAAATGACGACTAAATCTCAAGCTATCACTTACCCCTTTCTTTGAGCAATGAGCATATGCACGCAAAAATGGGGATCCTTCATGAGAAACAAAAAGCACATCATTTCCCATAAGTCGATGCCACAAGATAGCTCTGATTAAATCGTATGTTGATTAAAGAGACATTTCATTTATCTATGAGCATCCAAAGAAGTCTAAATTCAAAACTAGGTTTTCATAACTTACACAATTTGATAGTTTTGTAAAATATTAGTTTGACAAATATAATTGTTAAATCATACGATTATATGCTAATGATTGTACATGCTAAATTTTAAAGACATTAATCTCACGATGGGTAGAAAATACAATTAAATTAAATGCCTCTCACTCACGCATGGCTTACCCATACTAATCCAAGTTAGGAATAAAGGTAGTGGTGTTTAGCAAACCATAGTTTCCTCCAATCAGAGTTTGTCTACAATAAACCTTATGGTTTAAGGTTAATGTCATGTCCAACTAGTCCAGGTACCTATTTATTAATTCCATTGTCAACAAAAATCTTGAAAAGGAAACAAAATTAAAATATAAAATTATTAGTAGATCCAACTGACCAAAAGTCATTAACAAAAAGTATGAGACACATCTTTGCCACTAGTGTTATAGGCTCCACCAACTTCCCTAACTCATAGTGCTACCCATGGCGTGAATTTCTTAATTGCTTGGGAGATACTTTTGAAAGTTTTAACAATTTGGCTCAAGTAATATGAGTCTTGAAACTTGTTGATAAGATCCTTGTCAACATCTTCATTTGGAAAATATATATATTTTAGAGACCAATTCAATCACTAAGGCACATACATAAGCAATATAGTGAAGTGCATATATATTATTAGAAAATCTAGGCCCAAAAGAGAGCACCTAGCTAACTATCCATACCAGCACCAAGGTTGTAAAATGTGGAGGGTCACTCCATCAACCACACCAGGCCCAACATTTTGTAAGAAGCTATCAAACCATTCTTTACCATAGAAACCAGCTAGGCCTAGCACATTTGACCTTGTAGAATCATTTGAGTAATGATGTCTTTAGCATATTGAATGTTGTCTACTTTGGCTGATATCCCCTTAGCACATAGCTCATTTCCTAATAAACATAAGATTAAACATCATAAATCATAATGCACATGGGAGAAATTAAATTAAAAATATATTATTCAAAACCTTAATATCAAAGTAAAGCTTTAGCTACCTAATTCATATGAATCTATTTTGTATCCTTTTGATATTGTGTATTTCATGAGCCTAATGACATTTTTTGGGTTCCAATTTCCCATCCAATTCAACTTGTCTTCTGCGGAATTTTTTCTTTCTACTCAGAGCATTCAATCCAAAAGTTAATTTCACTTTGCAAAACAAATTACATGCATGAAAAATCATATATATATATATATATATATATATATAGAGAGAGAGAGAGAGAAAAAAAATTAAGGATATGATGCTAATTAATTAAAGCAGTACCCAGTTTTGTTAAAAAAAAGTCATGTACTTCATCTCATCTCATTCTGGGAAGGCATGTTATGCTAAAACCAAAAAGACAATCACTTTTCTTTTTGAAATGGAGGCATTCTTTTGTTTCCCATATTGGTAAATAATTTGATCTTCCACTAAATCTCCTAATTTAATCCTTAGGGATTGAACGCTGCCAAAGTACGTTTAGAATGATAAAAAAAATGTGAAATGTTGTACAACAATTGTCTATATATCATATTATATAGTTCATATCATATTTTATATTTTATCTTTAAATCCTTAAAATGTCACATGTATCTTGCCTCCACTAATTAAGGAATAAGGCTATATGAAAATTACAAATAAATATGAAAAGAAGGACTAATAATAGGTTTGTCCATGTGAAAATTTTGTATTGAATATGATTAGACTTCAAAAAAAGAGAAGACATTTGATAAAACTTTGTTACCTAAGTCCTGCAAAAGTTAAAAAAAAAAACATAATATGAGATAGTTATGTTTTTTATTAAAGCTTTGTAAGATGAAAAATAATATGTATGGCACATTGATGCTTAATAAGAATTTATAAATGATAAAAAAAAAATTAACACAGTCCTCTTGATCTTTTCTATTTTCTTTCTCTTTTCATTTTTTCTACTACTATAGTTTTTAGAAAATAAATGAAATAAAGATAATATATACACAATAGAGAATATCATTTATTGTTTCAAAACCATACTAATGGAAGAAATGATGAGCGAAAGAAATAAAGAGGACCATTTTTCCTCCACTCCTCATTGTCTCTTTCGGCGGTGCTTGTTGTTAGTTTCTCTCAAGACAAACCTTAATAATAATTCCTTTCTTAAAAAAAATTATCCAACCAGAATCCTGAAGGTTAGTATTTTTTGTCTTTTGGTTTACTTGAGCAGTGATGATGAGATAAAAGATACGAGCTACAAGCCTAGCCTAAGAAATAAAATTTGGTTTAGTTTCCTATAAGTAAAGCCAGAGCAGTGAAAACAAGTAAAAGCCTATAAAATTGGTGATTTGTTTCCTACAAGAAAAGCTTAAACAGCAAAAGCCCCATTTGTTCTCCAGAGGCCCAATAAGTGGAAAGCAAAATAATAAAAAAAACAAAAACGCAATCCCTCTTGTTCCCTACATTATAGCTTAGTGATAAGCTAAGGACACATGATGTATATAGTTCAATCCTGCTATCTGCAAATACTACACCTACCCCATCTCACCCTTGGAAAAAAAAACAAAACAAAAAACAGATATAAATAGTGATTCTGCTTACCAAATACCAACCAAACAACCCTGCTATCTAACAAAAACATCATGGTAAGAAAGTACCAGGTACAAGTTGCTCCTTTCATTCAGTATGTACGTTGCTCCTTTCATTCGTCATTACAAATTATAGAGGTACTTGTTAATTTTATACTATTTGATCTTGTAATTAATATTAGACTTGAATATATTTTTATTATCTCTTCAAATATGATTTTTTTAACCTTTCTAAAAAAAATTATTCGTATTAGTCCTTTTATTTAACAAAATTAATGTGTTTTAATCACCCATTAAAAGACTAAAAATACATTATTTTATTTTGTAAAATTTAAGAATTATAAATGAATAATATTATGCTTTATCGGATTATATTTAATTCTTAATATTATATATAGTATCGATTATTTGAATATACTAAAGTTGTATTAAACAATTTGACAGACACATCCAAAATTTATAGAACTAACTAGTTCCTCTAACTCCCATCTATAATTAACAATTCAAAGTTGTGGAAAGTGGTTTTAGTAAACTAACTTAATATTCCTCCGGTCCCACTCCCATGCGGGATGAAATGTATCCAACTTAATCGTGGAATTTATTGATTATGGTGAAAAGTTGGGTTTTTCACTTTTTAATGAGGAATAGTTCAAGTTGCAAAGTTGAGTAGACTCAAAAAAGTTTTTACTCAGAGGTTTATCACTAGACTTTTATCATTAAAACTTTGTAACATGTCCTTACTTTTAAAATAACTTCATCGCCATGTTTGGAACTAACCTTGCATGCCACTTAACGAAGAACAATACAACCCTTAAAACAAATATCTTGTCCTAAATGACGAAGGATTCACGTGGTTTGTGAAACCTTTCCATCCACGTGAGTTCATAGGAAAGATCCACATATTATTCTTTGACTAACTTTTATCCATTGTGCAATGACGGTCCAATATAACTTTCCATCTTCAAAACTGGTTGACTTTTATTACATATTGAGAGAAAAATTCAGGCAGTCATAGATACTTAACTTTTTCTTTGAAAATACTTACACATTTTGGCTCTTATTAGAAGATAATATATAACTAGCAAAAAAAATCATCAAAAAACGAGAAATAAGAAGTTGAAAGTGAAAAAAATTAAGCCCTCTTTGATATGTTTGTGAGTTTTTAATTATTTTAAATTTAAATTTAAAAATAAAATGTTTAAATTTGAGTGAGCTGTATTCATTTTTAATCCGTTTAGGAAATAATTTGAACTTAATATATAAAATAAAAAAAAATCATGTTAAATTTTGGTTTTTATTTATAAAAATAACTTATTTAGCTATTTTGACATGTGGAAATTTGGAATTGTGATTATCACTATGATCACTATTATTTCCAACTTTCATGTTGATACTAATCATTATTATCCTTGTTATAGTCATTATTTTAGTCACTACAAATAATTACTTATGCCACAATTATCATTATTGCCATTATAATTACCTATATAATCACTTATGTTGTTACTTGTTACTTCTATCATTGGTTATCAACATCATTACGACCATTATTATAGTCAACATTGTTGTTAATATTATTTTTTTTTTATTTTCTTTATTGTCACTCTCACAATTATCACTATGAATCAACCATAATTATTGTTAAACAAACTGAAATAAGAAAGTAGTACATTATTTGTATAGTTTATGAATAATGCTAGGATTAAATTTTGAAAATTGAAAAGTGCACTAAAAAAATATGGAACTAAAATCATAAAACTAAAAGTTTAATAAATTTAGCACTATTATTAAGTATATTTCATAAAAAAGTTTAATAAATTTATCACTATTATTAAGTATAGTTAAAAATGATATAAATGACTAACAAATATTCCACTTTAGATTTCATTGTTATTTTGAAAAAATGCAAGTAAGGATGTGGACTTACTACAATCTAAGTGGCATTGTGACAATGACATGGATAAGATTCTTGACATGATAATACTATGCATGATGCTAGAATTGACCAAGGTCTATAAGAACCCATAATTTCATATTGTTGGTTGAAATAGATCTTCAAACTCTATGAATATTTTTCTAATTAGAGAGATGATGACAAAGATTAAAGAGGAATCAAAGTATTGAAATGAGAAAGTAATTAGAGAATAAGAATTTTTTATGAGAAAAATGGTAAAAGAAAATGAACAACAATTTTTGGATGTGTTTTTTATAAGTGTAAAAAATTAAGGATGAACAAAAACAAAATAAAGATGAGAGAAATTTATATACATGAAGCTCAACAATGCAACGAAAAGAAAGTTTATGATAGATGTCTATTGAAAAGTCTCAATGATTTCATTTAATTCTTATATCAATTAGTTTTAAGATGAAATTTAATATAGTATTACAATCTATAGCCTATATTTGTGTATCACCTATTTTGGTATGCATTACTTATAATGAAATACATTTATCAAGGAAGAGAAGTGTTGGAAATTCATATCACTTGTCTCAATTTTTATGGTGTAACATATATACTTATTTACAAACTTCATTCAATATCATAAAATAAAATCTACAAAAGGAGGGGTGTTGAAAAGTCTTATATCATTTGTCTCAATTTTTATAATGCAACTTATAATTATAAACTTATTGAGAAACTTCACTTAGTACATACTAGGGTCAACGGAAAAATTGCTCAAGTGTTAGAAACTATATTTTAAAATTGATCAAATTTTAATTCTCAAAAAATCTTACTTGAAGTCTTAAAGTTGTTTCAATCATATTAAAAAGATAGTCAAGACTTTTAAAAAGATTCAATTTGATATTGAAACCTGGATTGAAAAATTAAGTATAAAATTAAAAAAAAAAGACTAAATTTTAAAAAGTAAATAATTTGAAAAATGAATTTAAGTATTCAAAGTTAAAAGATAGTCACGTAAATTTTTCACATAAATTGATTATAAGTGTTACATAAATTGAAGTTGATGTGAAGATATTGGTTAACCTTACTTTTCAATACACATTTCAAGTACTTTTTATTCCTTCATCTCTTTTTTTATATATAATATTTTTGTTTCTAGCCATTTACTTATGCTTTTCAGTTTAATTTAAACTCACAAATTCTTAAGTTTTCGGTAATTTTATTTGCTTTCGAAATTTAAGTTTCCTTGCGCATTTTTAGTTTCAAGTTCATTTACATTTCAAGTACTTAACGTTAACTTGCAGTCTTTATCTTGTCATTTCCTTGAATTTCGAATTGTTTTTTTTTTCTTTGCAGTTTTTTTTACCATTTTTTATTTATTTCTATTATTCCAATTTAATTGTTGTCTTTAAATTTTTGCATTTATTTTCGAAGTTCATTTTACATTCAAAAAATTTACATGCTTGATTTAAATTCTATCATATAACTTAGATTCTATTCTTTTTAAGTCACAATCTTAATTGCAGAATTAATTTCCCTTAAAAACTTTAATTTTCTCAATGTTTCAAGTTACACATATAAGTTTCATAAAATTAAATAGCAATTTGATTAAAATTGTAAAGTCAAAATAAACGTCTGTGTCAAAGTTTTTGTACTTATTCAAACCCACAAAGTTGGAATCATAATCAAATTTGATTATATATTAGATAAATTAAATTCAATTGATTATTTGCACAACAAGATAATATTAATCAAATTGGTGAATTACGATTTTGACTTGTACATATCTCATTCAACTAAAAATTAAACATTGTTCACTTAAAAAAAAAAACTCATAGTAAATTTGACATAGACATGATTGAGGCCAAAAGATAATAGAAAATCAATAAAATGTTATTCATAAAAATGAAGAAGATATAATATAAAATGTGTGATACATGTTCTATTATAGAACTTATTATTAGTAAATAACCAACTAATTACCAAAAAAACTAATCAAATTAATTAACCAACTGTTAACTACTTCTCAACGTTATTATTTTTATTATAATTGAGACAGTTGAAAAATAACTACACAGAAAAGATATTACTAAATAATTTTATCTGGTAAAACAACATGGAGAAGTCCGTACGAGCAGTGACTTCTAAATTTGGACAATAATACATTTGGGCACATAAAATTTACTTAGTAAATAAAAATGAAAATATCAGCATATCTTTGTACTCTTTTAATTAAAATTTTTAAAACGCAATGCTTTTTGCATTAGAGTTATCATAGAAAACATTGGAGAAACCGAGGAGAAAAAAAACAAGTGAGTCCTATCATTTTTAAAGGAAAATGCAAATAAAAACTCTTCAGCTATTGGTGAATGAATAAAAAATAGATTCTTTTTTTTTTATCTATAACAATATATAAATAAATACTTTTAATTTAGTTTGTATTTTTTTAAATTTTTTCACTCCTCATGTGCTAAGAAATTGTAACGTACCTCTCAACAATTATATATATATATATATATATCATTATTTATCTTCTAAAATTTTATTTCTTATTCTTATAACTACTCTGCAAACTATTTATTGTTATTTAATTTTCATAATATCTTTTTATTTTATTTTTAATTAAAAAAACAAAAAAGTACGAAGGGTCTCTTTATTCCTAGTTAAAAATGATAGCAATACACAGTCCTATAATTTTTAATATAATAACAGTATAGTTTTTAATAAAATTTTCCTTTTTCTAATTTTTTAACTAATGTCTTAAGGAAATTAGTTAGCTGAACCCATTTTAAAAATTAAAGAATATAAGGGGAGCGTAATTCCTTGTTTGCCATAAACATAATTGTGCACCCGTGGTTAGAGCAAATTATTAATCATGCATTAGATATGATAATTGCTTTTGAGTTTGGAGATTAAAGTGACAACACTTTTACCGTGAGAGAAATTATAGTGTGGACTGTTACCAAGCATGGGCATCGTTTAGAGAGAAGGTCTCACTCTTTGAGCGTGCAATCTTTCTCTAATCATTCATCATCTTTAATGGGCTTGTAAGGTTTAGTTTCATCATTTTGGGTCTTTCACTCTATTTTCTTTATCTAACCAAAAATAATTTATCGTTTATTTGCACCATTTTCAAAAAATATAAATTATTTTTCTTCTCACAAGTAATAGTTTTAAAATTTATTTATATTTAAGATGCAGTTAAATATTAAATATAAATATTTTTTCAATAAAAATTTAAATTTTAGTTTATCACAGTACGAATGAGTTAATCTTTTTTAGATCTAACGTCCATTCATATAGATTTTTTTTTTAAGTTTATTCAATATAAATATAGTTTTTAACATATTTAAAAAAAAAAAAACGTAGATTTATTTGTCACAAGAATATTTAGAATAGAAAAATCGACATAATTTATATAAAAAATAAAAATACGGAAACAATTTATCATCTTGTCAGATTCCGTAGATGCTCCAATTAAGCATATTATAGTTATACTGATATTGAATTATAATTATTTTTTTTAGTAAGCTTGATAATTTGATCGTGAGGGATGCAAATCATTTGATTGGGAAGTGATTTTTTTATGAATTATCATCATATGATTTCTAGAAATTAAAATAATTATAAAAAAAACTCACGTAACTACTTAAAGGATTGAAATTGGCAGTTTTTTAATTAATTTTATGATTAATTTTGATGCTATTTGAAACATTTTTATTCATAAAAAATACATTATTTCCATTTCTTGAGATAAGATTTTTCACTCTAAGGTTAGGTGTCGACGTGTTGTGGCGAATATACTTTAATTTTGACATTTTGTCAACGAATTGAAAGTTTGAAACAGTGATAAATGAAGTGTAAAAAAAAAAAAAAAAGCAATCATACTCACCATTTTATAGCGCGTCGGTCACAGATCCTCACTTAAATAACCAAATTCTTTGCAATTTTTTTTTTAATTATGGTTTTATTTCTTCATATAAAGTTTTTTTTATTACTAAAGAAAACTCATTTATACTATATATATACCATTCGAAAATGTACTAGGCTCCAGTAATAAAAAATCAAAGACGGTATTATCAGCTGCACTCACAGAATGTTACTTTTTTAATCATAGTATTTATTCTATTTTTAAACTAAAATAGTTTTAGGTAACTATTACGTATTAATAAATCATTAGTAAAATTCCTTTTGAAAATTCAATAAAATTATATTTTACAATGTTAAAAATTTTAATACATTTGTAACCTACATAATATATTTCACAGTAATGACATTAAAACATTTTCGACATGTCATTACACGAGGAACCTATTAAAAGTAATTATTATTTTTCGTTAAAATAGTTTTGAAATTCGATTAAAAAAAGAAAAAGTGTAAAAAGATATGAAGTTAGTTGAGTTAAATGTCAATAAAGAAACAACGAATCATCATTGAAAGAAAGGGTAAATTATACTCACTAAGGTTTGACAGTGGCACTTTCTTCCTTGCATGATTTTCTCAAGTTATCATATTGCCTAAATATTACACCTATCTGTTTAAGTGTCTTTTAGATATATCTCCTTTATTATCGTATACTGAAGAGTATTATTATTTTATTTATTAAAAAATCTCAATTGGAATTAACTCAATCTCGTTTTACCTGAACCAGATCTTAATTTAACTTATACTTAGAGGCATCAAGTTCAAAAACTTAGATAAACTAAAATTTAATATAACCTCTCTCAGAAGAGACAATATTTATTATATATATTTGTAATGTAATAATTTTTATAAATAAGAGGGGAATAAATATGTTTGTGATGCGATGGCAGTGAGGGTTAGGCGCGTGGGGAATGTGGGGTCTGACAAGAGCCCCACGAGTTCCGTTGTGTTCGTCATCACATCACGACCAGTTTTTGTTTTAATTAAGAAGCATATGTTATAGATGCAGTCATACACATACGCATTGAACATAACATAACACAAACACACACACTGAGATTATTAGCAATGGGGGTGCTCCGTGGGACCCACTGATTTTCACCCTCATCTTCTTCTTCTTCTTCTACTACTACTACTTCTACTTCTTCTTACTTTCTGAGCCTCACCTTTCCCTTTCTCTCTTTTTCTTCCTTTTCCTTCATCAATGGTGGTGCTGCCTTTTGGGAAAGCTCTGGCTTTTGGCTCTTCAAGCTCAAAAGCAAGAGCACCTTAGATTTAAAGATCGGATTTGCTTTCATTCTGTCCCTTTTCTCAGGTACATTCTCATCGCCCCCCCTTTCTCTCTCTAAACTTTCCCCCACCTCCTTTCTCTCACTATAAAGTTGAAAGTGATGTTTTTTTTTTCTCCCTTTTTTGGGGTTTTTTTTTTGTATTTATTCTCGGCGGAAAATTCTAACATTTGAGTCCGTTTCTAAATTCGTTTTCTTCTGAGTGGCATTTATAAGCTAGTGCTTTGACTCGAGAGTTTTTCAATGCTCTGAAGAACGAACCAACACTTATGACCCGTTCTTCCCTCTTCTCGTTATCTTTCTAAAGCTGCTAAATTTGAACCGTTTACATTCTTGTCTTTGTTTATTTTTGACTGTAGATAATCCCCTTTTTCATGGGTTTTCTGTGTTTTTGTCTGAGGTCATGCTTAGATACCATGAGTTGAAATTGGTTTAATTTAATTTCATTTGATTTTTTTCCGCTTTACTTTTTTGCCCCGATTTTCTAATATAAATGAAGACATTCAACAATGAAGGCTTTCAACGTTTGATTGCGGCTGTTTGGTGGCTGTGACTAATTCTCTATATGCAAAACCAAAACTCATAAAACCCCTTTATATTGTAACATAGTTCCACCACATTTTTTTTCCTGAAGATATGTGTTGATTTCTATCTAGTTACAAGGATCTTGGGAAGTGTTGACTACAAGGTCTTATAGTTATATCTGATGCTGAGGATTTAGGAGCTTACAGTTTGAAGTTTAAGGAGTGTTCGTGGTTGCAAAGATATGGATCAAAATAGGGGAGAGAGCTGGAGGGAATTGGTGAAGAAGATGCTTCCTCCTGGTGCTTCTATACCTGATGATGCTTCTAATCTTGATTACTCCATAGCTATGGAATATGTGGGTCCACCGGTTTCATATGATGTACCAAGAGTTGAGCCTCTTGATGCAAACTCAAGAGCAATTCCCACTGCTGAGCCACTATCTCAATCACAAAGATCAAATGCTCATGTGGGGCCTATGGTGATTGAACCAATCCCTCTGCCTGTGTCTCGAATTGCTGGCGTAACGAGATCTCCTAACCACAGTCCGAGGGTGTCCGGAAGTTCAGATTCTGTGGTTTCTGTCTTGCAAAATCCAGATCTTTCTTCTGCTTCACCTTCGGCTTCGCCTGGTTCAGTTCATAATCCTCCAAACAATCCTCCTAAGCCAGTGGTTAACGAAGCAAAGAGGGCACCAGTTGTCACTTTTAATACTGTTGATAGATCTCAGAGGAAAGAGGTGGAGGTTGTAAAGCCAGTTTATGCGGAATATGTTGGGGTTTTGAAGGAAAGGAAGAAAAAGAAAATAAGAGTCTGTTATAGGTGTGGAAAAGGGAAGTGGGAAACTAAGGAGTCTTGTATAGTTTGTAATGCCAAGTATTGTAGCAATTGTGTGCTTAGGGCAATGGGATCAATGCCTGAAGGGCGCAAATGTGTGACATGCATTGGTCAGCCAATTGATGAATCAAAGCGGCTGAAATTGGGTAAATATTCAAGGGTGTTATCCCGACTTTTAAGTCCTCTAGAAGTCAAGCAAATAATGAAAGCAGAGAAAGAATGTTCTGCTAATCAGCTTCGGCCGGAGCAGCTGATTGTCAATGGGTTGCCCCTGAAGCCTGATGAGATGGCGGAGTTACTTGGATGCCCCTTACCACCACGTAAGCTGAAGCCTGGTAGATATTGGTATGACAAAGAATCTGGTCTCTGGGGAAAGGTAATGATTTGTGCTCTATTACTCCTGCTTCAATTTTCCCTTGTACAAAATATTATTTTCCCATTTGGTATATAAGATGGAGTGTTGCAAATTTTATTTTCAAATTGACAAGGTTAACTTGTCAAGAAGATGTTATGTTTCCATTTTTCCAGCATATTAACAGTTTTATTTTCAAATTCATCAGGCTAACTTATCAAAATGCTACATTTCCATTTGTAATCAGATAACAGGATTTAAAATCTGTTCTTATTCATTTAATAGGAGGGGGAGAAACCTGACAGGATCATAAGTTCAAACTTGAATTTCACTGGGAAACTTAGCCTCAATGCTAGCAATGGAAACACTGAGGTTTACATCAATGGTCGAGAGATCACAAAACTTGAATTGAGAATACTCAAGGTAAGCTTTTATCTTTGTTAAATTATAACACTTTATAATTTCTAAATTTAGCTGCAATTTGTTGGAATATGTTGTCAGAGGTAGGAGTGAAAATTGAAAGATTGGGTGTGCCACCAGATTACAACAGGCTGCAGCTGTTTCCCAAAGTTCAGAAGATTTTGGAAATGATAAAATATTCTTACATAATAACTGAAAGGATAATAACAGAACACCTGTCACCTAGTAAATGCACTTACTACCTTGCTAGAGGACTTTTCTAATCTTTGCAAGTAAAAACATTTTCAACCAGCCTTAATTGTGGCATGATGGTCCCTTTTAATCTTTGGATGATCCTTTTATTTATCATAATATCATGGCATTATAGTATTATTAAAATCAATAGAATAACCTTTTTCTTTGAATTTTCAGCTGGCAAATGTGCAGTGTCCACGCGATACACACTTTTGGGTTTATGATGATGGTCGTTATGAGGAGGAAGGTCAAAATAATATCAGAGGGAACATTTGGGAGAAGGTATTTGCCGATTGCCGACTGAATAGTTTTTAGTGGGAACATCTTGACTCATATGAGCATGTAGAATATTAATGAAAGAGATGTTTACTTTTTTCTTGACAGGCATCAACAAGATTTGTTTGTGCCTTATTCTCTTTACCCTTTCCCCATGGTCAGCCTCATGGTCCAAAGGATGAAATAAGTCATTATACCACATTTCCTAATTATCTGGAGCAGAAAAAAACTCAGAAGCTTCTTCTTCTTGGAATTCAAGGATCTGGTACTAGCACCATATTTAAGCAGGTAGGCTTTTATTTCCAGTGTTTTGACCTATATTTAGGATAAATACTTCTGAGTTAAGCAATTGAGTTGTTTCAAATCAAGAATAGCAAAGAAGATGTGTGAGAACTTAATTGATGTTTTGCTTTGCTTATAATATTCTTTATTTCTCTCTTCTCCCCCCTCCCCTCTTTCTTTGATTCTTTTATTGGGAGATGGAAGGGTGGGAGTTTATATGAAACTGAGTAAAAGTTTTTGTAGTGTCATTTATACTAATGCAATTAAAATAACCACATTTTTTGGGTCCTAGTGGTTAATACTGATTTTCTTGTAACATGATTCTCCTCTGTGGCACTCTTTCAATGGTTGAGCAGGCCAAGTTTTTGTATGGGAACAAATTTTCTGCTGAAGAGCTGCAGGATGTCAAACTGATGATCCAGAGTAACATGTATAAATATCTTAGCATTTTACTTGATGGAAGAGAGCGATTTGAAGAGGAAGCTGTTTCTAAAATGAATGGACAAGGTTCTCCTGGTCAAACTATGGAACTAGGTAATATTTCATTCCGTGGAAATTTTGTTTTCAAGTTTTCACTTCATGTGTTTACTGTTTAGCCTACAGGAGACAGTGTATGAAAAAATATTGTAAGTTCATTTAATACCTTATCATCATCTACATCCAGTAGAACCTATACACCCCCTCTATTCTAGCATTAGTTAATCTCTCTGCATTTCTCAAGCTCCCTAACCCTGAGCATGGGATGATGGAGGAATTTGGTAATGTGTATCTTCTTCATGGATTGGTTCATTAGATTGATAGGATTCAGTATTTCTAAATTTTAGTCTTCATTGTCGAAACCTTGATATATTTATCATTGATTTTGCTATATTTTCTACAATTACATTGCCTTCTATTAGGGAGATGGGGAATTAAAGGATAACTAGATAAAATGAGCAACTGATATTCTGTCTGAACCTTTCTTTTTCTTAATTTCAATTTCCAAGTACTCTTTCTTCTATATCAAACTGTCAAGTTTTGTTTCAGTGCCATATCCCCTAGTTGGGAGCTTTTGAGGGGATGAATGGAGTTTACCCTAATACCAAGAACCTTGGTTACTAATTGCTAGTGAAGGCATTCACTAAGTATATTCTAGATGGAACAGCCAATTGAATAGAATGTGGCATGATTGATAATTTTGTGAGTTGTAATATTTACTTTTGTTGGAAGACTGCCTTAATTGTGGCTACCAATCTCTTTGGGGGTTACCTTAATTACAGGCTTGTGGTGGGGATGTGTTTAGTCCCACATCAACAAGAGATGTGGCTTAAGCGAGCTTATAAAGCTTGGACAATTTTGACTTTACACGCTGGTTAATCCTATGGGTTGATTTCTCTTTTATCTAAGAAATGACTAAGCTGCTGCAAATGTACTGTTTCTGAATGTAGATCTCTGTCAGTGTTAATCCCATGACCAACTTTTATGTTAAACCTGTAATGGCATCATAATGCTTTCCACTATATAACCTGATTTCAATCTTTATTCAGGTAGCAATGGTGAAGCAAGTAATACCAGTGAATGCATCTATTCCCTCAACCCAAGGCTAAAACATTTCTCTGACTGGCTCCTGGACATTATAGCCACTGGGGATTTAGATGCCTTCTTCCCTGCAGCCACGCGTGAATATGCACCATTAGTTGAAGAAGTCTGGAAGGATCCAGCAATACAAGAAACCTTCAAAAGAAAAGATGAGCTTCACTTTCTTCCAAATGTTGCAGAGTACTTCTTAAGCCGGGTAATTGCATAACTGTCATCCTTGAAACTGTGTCCTCTTGTTCAGTTAAAGTTATCAGGCATCTGATGTTTACTAAATCTTCCCTTAGGCATCAGTTTATGTTCCTGCCATTTTTTTACGAATTATATGTTCTTCCAAGCAGAGGTGTTACTCAACATTCCCAGGCTCCCAGCATGCTTCCCAATTAGTGCTTTCACCTGTATATCCCAGTGCAATATCTATCTTGTCTGCATTTCTTTTCATTAGGATTTGTTGGAAAGGAAAATAGTAGAACACGTGAAGGTTTTAAGTCATGCGTATTTGAATGTGCTTGGTACTGGTTGAATAAAAAATGGAAAGGTTATAATGTAGGGAAAACGAGGGACGTATTCTAGACTCTTACCAAACAAATTGATTTTTCCTCCTCATTGCTGTAGTCTTAAAATTATTTATGAATGTGAATTATTTTGGGTCATTATTCTTTCTGATTAATTGGTATTTATAGATGTTATTATAAGATTAAGTTGATTGTACATGTATTATAAATTATAATACAAATGGTTATTATTTTGCTAGCATAGTTTGACTTATCAGCTTTAATAAATTGATGGTATTGGCATGTATAGCTAGATAATGTACTCGTGTTTGCTTCAGGCTGTGGAGATATCTAGCAATGAATACGAACCTTCTGAACGGGACATACTATATGCTGAAGGAGTTACTCAAGGAAATGGTTTGGCTTTCATGGAATTTTCACTTGATGACCGTATCCCAAAGTCTGATACTTATTCAGAAAACCTGGATGCTCAGCTGCCACCACTGACCAAGTAAGCTATATTCATTCTCTCTGAATTCCTGTTGAGGGACATCTAAAATACAACAACAACAATAAAGCCTTATACCCCATTGGGTGAAATTGGCTACATAGATCAAACGATGTCATTCTCATTCAGCTCGGTTAAAGACTAAAGTTTCAGGGATGTTATTTACCATAAGATCTCCGAGGGATATCTAGAATGATGTCAAAAAATTTGTTTACTTATGACATTGTTTGATCCATGTAACTGACTCCACACAATAGGAAAATGCTTGGTTGTTGTTGTTGTTGCCCTCACCTTCCCCCGGACCTCACACACAAAGAAACAAAAATGAGAAAATACAAAGACTAAAACCCTTCTTTGGTGTCTCAGGTATCAACTCATAAGGGTGAATGCCAAGGGCTTAAGCGAGGGTTGCAAGTGGGTTGAAATGTTTGAAGACGTTCGAGCTGTGGTCTTTTGCGTTTCCCTAAGCGACTATGATCAGTTGTGGCTTTCCCCAGACAGTAGTGGCAGTGGAACACTTGTTCAAAACAAGATGGTACAAAGCAAGGAGCTTTTCGAGACGATGGTGAGACACCCTTGCTTCAAGGACACCCCTTTGGTGCTGGTTCTGAACAAGTATGATATCTTTGAGGAAAAGATTAGCAGAGTGTCCCTAAACACTTGTGAATGGTTCAGCGATTTTTGTCCTGTGCGTGCGCACCATAATAACCAATCACTGGCCCATCAGGCTTACTTCTACGTTGCCATGAAATTCAAGGACCTTTATGCATCCCTCACTAGGAGAAAACTCTTTGTTGCACAAGCCAAGGCAAGGGACAGAGGAACTGTTGATGAGGCATTCAAGTACATAAAAGAGGTCCTCAAATGGGATGAGGAAAAGGAGGAGAATTTCTATGGTCCACCTGAGGATTCATTTTACAGCACAGACATAAGCTCCTCTCCCTATGTCAGACAAGAGTGAATGAAAGAATGAATGTCCATCAAAAATTTTATTATTGGCTATTGAAAAGGGTGGAAAGTGTAAGATGCTGGCCAGCTTGTGTTCTGTGATATTTATATTATTCGAAATGTTAAGTGAAAGTTATGATGGTTTTGGTAGAGTTCTTTCATGCTGAACTTTTGCATGTGGAGTTGCTGTTAATTGGTTCTTGTGCCTTCAGACTTTATGGAACATTTACTCTAGCACCAACAGTAGGGAACGGAGGAATAATGGAAAACCAGGATAAAATTTTTTTTATTTATATGATGATGGAGTAATAATAAAAAGATTTTGTCAACGTAGGATTATTGAATTGTCTGTGGGACAATGTTGAATTGAAATGATTTTAAATAATTTTTGTGTTGCATACAAAAATTTATACTAAATTTGATTTTTGACTTCTAAATTAAAAATATCTAAATATAACATACATTACTTTAAAATTAATTTTATTTAAAACTAATTTTACAAAATCAATTTTGTCATCTTCACTCAACACACCACTTACATGTCAAAATCAAATTAATCAAAGACTAATTTAACGATTATATGGAGTTTTATCTTCATTTTTTTTTTTATATTTGGTGACAATTACATGGAAGTATGTTATCATGGTCCATACTTATGTGCCACAATGGAATAAATTCGAAAAAGTGAAGTGTAAGTAAAACTATAAGCAATTATTGTTGTTTGTGTGAATGAAGGAGATATTTTTCCAAGTCAGATTCTTTGCCATGAAAATTACGTGTCAGATGACATGAACACCACTACACACGAGTACAAAGTTGTCCAAGCTCTGTAAATATTTTCTCGAGAGCTAATTTACCTTATCTCTGCTACAAGATTCTCAAATCTTATATTTCTTAGAGTGCCCTATTATAGGCAGATATCCATAAAACAAATTTACCCAACTTTACTTTTTCTGCCAAAAAAATTCCTGCTATTCATTTTTAATGAAATATTTTATTTTAATCACATTTTTTTATTCATTAACATTAATTCGAGATTTTACTTAAGATATTTTTGAACCCCGATCACTCAAATCAATATTACTCTTTTTCATGAGTTTTGGTTTAACTTATAAAATTAGTAAATATTCTTAATAAATAAAAATGTTATATAATTTGTTAGTGAATTGTTTGAGAATTTCAGTGTTTATTAAATGAGTTTATCTTATCCTCGACCAACCAATAAAATTTGATCCAATTAAATAATAGTTGGTATGTATGAAGATCTATTATAAAATTACAACTTAATTTAGTAATCACTGCGTTTCAAACAGAAATAATATCTATGATTGCCGGATGGAAATAAAAATCTTAGCCCTGTGAAAATATATTCTGAATTAGGACAATCATCTTCTTACACTAAAATTTAAAAGATGATGGGGAAGTATAATCTCCATTACAAAAATATTTAAACATTAAATACTTTAGGATTTTAAAGAACATACTGTGAATTAAATTTAACTCTTATTCATTACCTTTTTTTTTATATTTTTCGTTTTAACCTAAACTATAAATTGTAGAATACTAATCAATATCTTGAAGGCACTGGTTAAAGAATCAAAAATAATTTTTTATTAGGTAACAATACTTCCCATAATTTTCAATATAATATTTAATAAAAAAGAATTATTTATTAATGTATTAATCAATGTGGTTAGAAAACTAGTTAGCACTATTTTTTTATGTGAACATAAAGATTAGCCTCTTATAACTTTAGCCCATGCTCAAAATAATCCCTCCCGTTAGAACAGAGGTGTCACGTTTGAAACACGTGCCATTCCCCAGTGTGTCAGGTCTGCTCTGTGTCAGCATTATTGTTTCATAGACTTACTTGGCTTGCTAAATGCTGAGATGCCCATGTGACATTAAAAGTACCATCATCCATACAAGCATAATAACATGTAGTCTAGCCTGAGCCATTCCTTAGGACATTATTTTCATTCTGCTCACTCCCACCTACCTACCTGTCTCTGCTCTCCATAACCAACCCATCCCTTTGGGTCTCTTTCTCTATAATCATGCCTTCTCTTCTAAATTCAAACCATCACCAATCAATGTTGCTCAAATAATGTATCCATATTTTACCCAAAAAAGAATTCTACCCATTGCATTTTCATCGTTAATTATTCTCTACCACTTTGAAACACATCCATTTGTAGCTTTAGTTGGAAGTCTGTTCAGAAACATGTGTACATGGCCAAGTTGAAAATTAATATCATGTATATAACAATTAAATACTTGAATGCTTTTTTTTTTTTAACTTCTGAAACATAAAAGCGTTATTCTTAATTTTTAAAGTTTAAATAATACATATAATTCATTCATTCTTTCTTTAATTTATATTTATTATTTTTATCTAATTTTTTTAAAATACAATTAAAAATCATCTCAGTAATTCACAAAATAAAAATCAACATTAAAATGTTATACTTTTCTTTTGAAATCCCAGTGCAATATACATCCATTTAATAATGAAATTCAAACCTACCCAAAAACAACAATTCAAACCCCGTCCCTCGATGACTAACTCAAATAATCTATCCAATTTATTAGGTAACTTAATAGAAAAGTAAGTGTTAGTCTCGTAATGAAAAACACGAGGCTTTGTCGAGCTCAAATACCTTAATATCAATTCCTATAACTACACAAGAATTTCCAAGAAAAATGAAAATGAAAAAGTAGGTAACAAAATCCTACATTAGTCACACTATGGTCTAATACCTAGTTATAGTTATAGTTAGTTATTTCAACATATGGATGCATGAAAAAGGTAATATATAGAGAAGGAACAACTAAAACTTAAATGTACAGATTCAGGCGCAATCAATCGGGTCATTTGTTTTGATCGCTGTTACGAGACAACAGTCTGGTATAAAACTAATAGAAGTTGGCATAAGAAGCGGAAGATTCCTGTCATGGCAAGTTAAGTAGCACTCAGATTGAAGTACATGAAAAATAAGACAAACGAAGTAGCAGAGAATTCAATGAAAAAACTTCTAAAGTGAATAAAAATGGCCGTATCTATGAAAATTTGCAGATACATGGTTTGTGATCACTCTAAAGCGTAAAAACAGGGTGTTTGGAACGGAGTTACCATGAAAGCACAGAACCAACAATTTCTAAGCCAAGTACAAGGGGGCTGCTCTTTCCAGCAATCGTTCAAAAAGCAGCAGGCAAACCCAAATGAAGCATATAAAGTTGGCTATATTGCCCATGTCACTTGGAAGTCTCCTCATCTTTTGTCGCCTTAGGATGTGTTCCCTTTAACTTAAGAAATTGTTACAAAAGGCAGAAAGAAAACAAATAAAAGAAAATTCACGATCCAATTAGATCAGGTGTTTCTGCCTCAATGGACAACAATGCAGTGTGTACTTTTCCCGTCCAACTGTCCAGTCGATCCCGTAAGGATTTGATCTGTTGAATACCCAGGACTCTTGGCTGCACCCAGGAAACGTGCACTGTACCCTCAACTTGATCAATTATACCCTCAATTAGATGAACCTGCAAAAATAATTTCACTTGCAAGCTTTAAATTTTAAAACGTTGTGATAATAAAAATCAAGTTCTCAAATGCACAAGAATATTTCCAATTGATTTTCTTAGAACAAACCATGAATAACTAAAAATTCTTTGAAACCAGTATATAATGCTACAAATACATTGAGAATGAAGTTGGCTTGTATGTTCATTGTTATTTATAATAAACATTCCCAGTAAAGAAGCATAGTATTATTTTCTAAACCACAAAGCAAACTGCAATTTTTCAACAAAACCCTCTAGTCAATCACTGAAAAGGTATAGAAATATCAGTAAAAGCATATTTGTTTGAATGGAAAAAATCCCACATCTAAAGCCTCAGGAGGGATACGAAACGAAAGGACAAGATGAAAGCAAGATTAAGAAGTGCACATAATACCAGTTCCAAAGTGCAAATAAAGCATTTCAACTTTGAGTCTACAGCAAATCCCTTCAAAATTAATATGGCAAATAACCAGCTCAAACTTCCAACATTGAATAAATGAAGCGTTCCATTCAAAATTCCACAAATTAATAAACCCTAGTAAGAGATGCAAATGCTCAACAGAATTTTAACCAAGAAGCACACTTCAACTTATTTCCACTAAACACTCCAAATCAACCAACTCACTTGTCCTTTTTTTATCCCACTTCTAAGTAAATGGAAGTAGTTAATTTCCAGGCGTTAAAAATTAGAGAACTATTTAATAGACATTAAAAGTCAAAACAGATTATTTGCATTGCAACCTACTACCAACAGTATAGCAAAAAGAAACACAAGCCTTTTAGATATGCTTTAAATGAAATCAAGCATTGAAAGCTCTTCTCAGCATGTTCACACAGACAGATCATACCAGTCACTGACAAATCTGCCATGAGATGGATGTTCATTTTCAGCAAAGAAAAAATACATCATTACGCACTGCTCAAGTGTCATTTTTTGCAACTAGAATGCAAAAAAAATCAACTACTTATTTTGTAAGTAATAATCAAGACAACAACATAATTCTTCAAGTGAGGAGTAAGGGCATGTCAACAACTCAAGCTAAAGAATTTCAAGAAATATCAGTTAGATTATAGTTTATACCCCATTCCCAAACATAATATAAGCTTAAAACATTATGATTGGTGGTTATGAAAGATCAAAGAAAATAATATAAACTAATTGCCAAACAAGAAGAGACTAGAAAAATATTCAAAGTAATTCACATTTACTCAAATCCACAGGTTGAAAGTGTACTACTTCAAATGGTTGCAATAGAAAATCAAATTTTTTACATTGTTTTTTCCCTAGAACTTACAGATAGGCTCTTCATAAGGAGATGCTCCACATTCTCTATAGAAAGTTTTGTACGCTCTGCAATTACACTCAAGGGAATAGTTCGATCTTCCGAAGGTCGACTGCCAGCAACGTAAATCAGTTTGAGTTGTGAATATAACAAAAAAGTTATTAAATACATTTCAACAGGTGACAACAATGACAATCTAATTAATGTATACACACCTGAATATAATCTCCATCAGACAGAGAATGTTGATCTTTTCCAACAACTTCTGTTCATTTTGAACTAGTGCTGGTTGGGCTCTTAAAGCAGTATTATGCACCTGACATAATTCTTGATATCGTACTAAATCACCAGAATTGAATGCCTGCAGAATATAGTAAAGCCATTCCACCTTTGTCCCCAGAAGGCTCTTAATCTGTTGAAGATATTATAGACTATGTCAACCAACACAGTGAAAAGACAGATAAATGAAGTAAAGATATTTTAATGAATAGGTGCTCCAAAAATTGAGGTAATTACTCACTATAGGATGGGCAAGTAACTCTCCAAAGTTGTAGATGTTGTCCCCAAGAAGAGCAGAGAGGGACAAATCAAATGCCAAATCCTAACAAATCACAAAAAATAGTGCATTAACTAATATCACATTTGCAGATAAATATAAACAAACCATAGATGAGATAGACCACTATGAACTCTGCTTCCACCTCTCCTTAAAGAAGAATATTGTGCAACTAAATGTATTTATAAAACAGATTCGGTTTCCATTTTACCAAAAGTAAAAACATCAACCTATCTTCAAACTCCTCCGTATCAATTTTACTAAGGATGACATAAAAACCTTTGCAATGTCATGAAGCAGTAAAAATAAAGTAAATAGGTCTGGCCTTTAATTAGATGTGTGAAGCACAGTTAGAAACAGTACTTAGCCTTAATTACCACTAGATCAACTTTAACAAACCAATACTAAATACAATTTAGCTACTCCATCCTCTCAATTTCCTTATGTAAAGATTGCAGTCCTGAAATTCAGACTAATAAAAAGAGGAGAGCCTCAAGATTAAATGGGAGTTCAGCTGTCATGGAACTCGTGCTCCTGTGTCATATATACAAGTAACTGTAGGAACAAATTGTGATTTGTGAGAATAAATATCATTCATAAGACCTACAGTTGGACTTGTATGTATGTATAGAAAACCACACCCATTAGTCACTATCTCCCAATGTAAATTAACTAATAGCCTTAGTCATATGCTTTCAGAAGATATCAGCTATTACCCATCTCAAGCTCTTTATCATCATCATCTTCCTTCTTCCCCTTCCATCTCCTTGAGATTTTTTTTCTTGAAGATGTGGTAATATCTTAATAACTTTAATTTGTAAATATTTATGGGAATGGTAGGACCTTCTAAATCACCTACTCAAGAGAAGCAACTTTATATACTCATCACATTTGTTGACATTTTACAAATGCCTAGTAAATATATAATATACATTTTGTTCAAAAAAGTAAAATACAATTGCCTAATTAAGAAAGAATTCTTAGCTGCAACAGTCACAACATGAAAAAACTTTCAAATCCCCTCTACTCTCCCCTTGCAACCATACTTATAAATTATAGAATGAGTCAAAAGGAACTGTAACCAGAGCAAAACGTAAATAAATAGCAATAATTAGAACCAACAAAAAAGGGAACCAATCAACAAAACATTTGAGACAATTCAGATGACATACCAGCTTGAATGAGTCTGAGAGAGACTCCACTGATGTGTATGCCAAATAGAGAAGGGCACTTTTGTAGAACTCTGCAAATTCTTGGCGGGTTTTATAATACTGAGATGAAACCCAGTAATAGCTAGCATATACAGATGGATCAATATCTGTCATGCTGTCCAGTGTACTCTTTCCATCTTCTAGAAGTTTCTTGCATTCCTTCTGGTCTCCTTGTTCAAGCTTGAATATTGCTATTTGCATCTTAATGTATAGAATAGGTTCTTCTATGCGCTGCTCTCTAGTGGCTTGCAGTTTCTCAATGACCCCTCCAAGATAACCAACAGCAGCTTCTTTCTCAGAATACTGCCGAGAAACTATAACAGCAAAATGTGCGAGCTTGAGAAGGTTGATTTTGGTCTCAAAATCTGTGATGAAATTGTGATATAATTGTATTAAAGCATCCCCAGCCTGAAAATTTATACAAAGAACCATTTGTCAAACAAATCAATTATAAAATATAATAAGAATATGCCCATCAGAGGATGAATATTGTTTCAATAGAAGTCAAGAAAAATGATATTAGAAGCAAAAGGAAATAACAGTATCCACAAACTGTGCAACATAATGAGTGGAATCAAACATAATAGGTATAGTTAAGTAGAAGCATTAGTAAAATAATGACTAAAATGCAATTAAATTATTTTAGGTTTGCACAAGTTCTGCGAAACTAAGCATTTTGGTACTTCAATCAATTGATTATTTGTACTAAATTTAAGGGAGGGCTTATCTATGTTCACGTTCTCATAATAAAGGAGGGCTTATTTATTTCAGGTTCTAGTAAAAAATGTAGGACTTAAATAAGTTCACTTTTTCGTAAGTTAGTGGGGATTTAAAGTGGGAAGAAAGAAGCATTAATACAGGCAATTTTGTAATACACTTACAATTAGAAAACTGAAGCAGCAACAATAGAGAGGCATAACCAAAAAGGCTTTAAAAAAAATCAAAAACGAAATCTGAATGGGTGAGATAAAGGGACCAATTAATGTCTCAGTCCCTTGCTGCAATCGTGCATGCTAACACACACCACAGCTGCAATCTCGCCACAAAACACTGCCACATCCACCACAGTTGCAAACTTGCACGGCACCAAGCATTTGCGTCACACCCATTAGAAACCACTACCACCTCCCATGATTCACTGCTAACACGGCACTATTGACTACATAGGATTGAATGCTGCACCACATTGAACGATAATTCCCAAAGATAACAAGGACTTTCCAAGTGCAATTAGACATTATTTTGGGATATTTAACAACCCTATGTACTATGAAAAAATTTGATCTTACCATCAATGTGATATTGGACAGGTTAACAACCTAGAGATTTCTGCCAAAGACCCCCAATCAACATAAACCCGCCCAGCAAGTAGGGGAACATTCACATTTCAACCCCACGAAGGACATCGAAAATAAAATCATATTAAATTTAATTACTGGAACCATTACCAAAGTTTTACAAGGCTAACTTAATCTTGTTAAGGTGAAACATCTACATTAAATTGACAGTGGTTAAAGTTTCATCCATATGACCCTGCCCTCTGATCCTCATGGTTTTTGACTTATATCAATCACATATTCCACTCGTGTTACCATAACATACCAGGTCGCTAAAAGTCTTCACTCACCCGCTCCCCCAACAAATCTAAATAACTAAAGGACAAGTTCAAATCAGGGCGCCCAAAAATCCTGTTTCTAGCAAAACCCTAATTTCCCAAATCCCACAACCCGGAGATTAAATTTTCTAACAACATACCCTACCCAACATCCTCGGATCCCAAACGAAATCCAAAGGCAATCCTAGTGAAAAAAGTCTCCATCCTTTCTCCCACTTCCAATCACAATAACCCCCCACCTCCAAAAAAAGGAAAAACCCTAACATGAGCACAATCACTCTCTCGAGGCCGCCCCAGCACCCGAACTCCCAAATCAAGCTCACACCAACAAGCAGAATAAATAAATAAATAAATAAAAACCCTAATCCTAAGAAACGTAAAAACAAAAGAAACACGGAGAGAGCAAAGTTTGACATGAATTGAGAGTGCAAAGAGTGGCATGAGCATATGGAAGGGAAAGAGTGAGGCATTGAAACCTGGAAAACAGCAAGAGCGACGAATTGCTCGAGCTTGAGAGTGAGCTGGTGCCAGAGCTTCTTCTCGTACAGATCCGCCAGCGAATTGTACCAATCGGAGAGCTCGGGGTGCGCGTTGCGCAGCGAATCCAAGTATTGCAGAGCAGCCATAGCGATTCACGCGAGAAACAAACCCCCAAACACACGCAATACACAAACTCCTTGCTGTGCCCTCTTTCTTCTCTATTTATAATCCACCTTTTTTTAAATTAATTTCCTAATAACCTTTCTTATCATGAATTCAACAAGACTTTGGTTTTCTACACGACGTCGTTTTCCCGGATTCTTTAACTTGGGCTTAGCGTGGCCTATTATGACCCAAAGGTCTCAAGGGCCGTTCTATCACTGTTAATGATTCTGCTGTCTATTCCATAACTGTTGACCTGTTAGTTTTTCTTTTTTCTTTTTATTTGTCATATTTCATTATTAATTTCTATGAAATTATTTAACGGATTCTTTTTACTAAAGTATTTTTTTTCATCAGCTATATTAAAATTTAATATCTTCGATTAAAAAATTCGAATTTATTTTAGTTTTTAAAAAATTCGAAACACATTTGGTTTTATTTATTTAAAATTCTGTATTAATTTTGTGAGAAATATGAATAAAAAATATTTTCTAAAAAAATATGGGTATGCTTTGATTATAAGTGCAAGTAAGTGGCAATTTTCCATATTTTGATTTTTGATTTTTTACGAGCCTCGTCATTAAAATTTTGATTGCTTTGTCTATGGAAAATAAACATAACCATATAGTTGAAATTTAACATGAAAGAATTCATTTTCATAAATCAATACTCCTTCTAAATGAAGTCAGTGTCAATTATCTTGCCTTGTCTATTGGAGAAACTGATATTTGACATTGAAACTGGAGTCATAGAATCTATTGAACTTGTGTTGTAATTTAGGACGAGTCTTACCTTTTTTAGGATGATATAAGAATGATTGAAATGAGAGGAAATAAATTCCAAAGGAGACGGTGAATTTCAGTAATTTGATTATAGGTGAAGTGAAAAGGGAATATGATTAATTTTATCTGACCCACTAAAATTTATTCCTATGTTTATCTTTCTGGAGAGTAATGTTACTATCTTTTCCTCCATCCTTTTTTCTTATTTTTTCACTATTTCTTCCAATTTTCACATGTGATCGTGAATTTCTTATTCAGAATTTTCTTTTTCTCATTGCATCGGTTTAATTATTGAGCTTCTTTAATTTTCTCAAATAGTTTCACCTTTTGGATTCAATCGGATCAACCTTGTTCAGCTTCTCGTGATTTCTGCTTTGATTATTTAATTTGTCTTTGTTGTTGTAAATAATGATTTTATTTTGATTTTTCTTTTATCTCTGTATTATAAGAGTGAATAATTTATAGCTAATCCTTATAAAAAATTTTGGTTGTTCATTTTTAATAGATTTTTATTCTACGTTTTTTTTTTTATCAATAAAGCTCAAACTCAATACTTGTATAAGGAATTTTAACTCAATATCATTTGTATTTGAGTAATCTTCTTATTGTTATTTTTATCTTGAGTGATCTTATTCTTTGTTATGCTTTATGTTTATAAATAATAATAAATTAGCTTAGATATCAAGAAAGAATTTATTGTTGTTATTTAAAATTATTTATTATTATTTGTCTTTATAGTAATATTGTTATTATAATTTTATATTGTAAGAAAAAATAGTAGAAAATTATTTCTGTACAAAAAGTATTTTTAAAATATATTTTTTTACCAAATATTAATTATCATGTCCTATTTTTTTAGTTAATCATGTTTATGTAATTTTATACATACATTCTTTTTTAAATAAATTCTTTTACCTTTTTTCTTTCCTTTTCTTTTCTAAATTAACTTCACTTAGATTATGTTTAGCAAAAACTAAATGAAAAGTTAATTGGAAGATAAAAAATTAATTAAAAATTGAAAAGCTAATTAGTAATTGATAATTAAAAATTATTAAATAAATTTATTAAATTATAAATATTTGATAAAATTATATATTAAAATAACTAATAAATATAAAATAACAAAAATAGGAATGTATAATATTTTATATAAAATTTAATTTAACATGTGATAATTAGTATAATAGTTAAAATATTTTGAAGTATAATATTAAAAACAATAGAATAAATAATATAATTAATGCAATGATTAAAATAACCAGTGTAATGTAAAAAAATATTTAAAAATAACAAAAAAATATATGTATCTTAAAATATAATACCGAAATTACAAAATAAATATTATAAATAACATAATAGTTAAAAAAATCGTATAATATAATAATAATAAAAAAATAAATATATTATCTAATATTATCAATAAAAATAATTAAATTCTTCTTTACGTAAAAAAATGAATAAAAATAATAAAACTATATCTTTTAAGTGATAGAAGAAAAAAAAATATAATAAAATTTTGTCTTATATAAAAGAGATAAAAAAATTAATAAAATTAGTAAGAAATTAAATTTTATTTCTTATATTTGTCATTCTTTTGTCTTTAAAATATTTATTATTTTTTCAAATTTAACTTTGAGTATCACTCATCGTATATATTGCTGCTATTATAAATTTTTGTGAATCCCACAATAATTACTATTCGAGAAGTAATTAAATATTATTCTTATAAAATAGGTTATAGAGTTCATTTAAGAATATTCTTAGACTTATTGAATTAAAGTAAAAAATTATTAAATTGCTTAAAATAAATGAAAATGATGTAGTGTTATAAAAATATATATAATATATTTTTTTATCAACTCAAGATAGTTGTTTAGCTAGAGTTATTTCTATAATGAGTTGGAACTGTATTTTTGAATATCGGATTGGAGTGATAAGGAAACGGTAAATTAATCTAGTGATCAGTGTAAATAAACCATAAAATTTTTATTGAATGAAATCGGTTAAAGAACAGTAAAATTAAAATTAAACAAATTAGCTTATAATGAGTGAGTCAATAACAAAAAGCATAATATGATATTGTTTAATATAAAATCAAAATCTAATTTATATATTTATTTGTTATTTAATATTAATTGTACAAAAAAAAAAAGATTGTTGTGTAT
Organism: Mucuna pruriens; assembly: GCA_025330945.1. Classification (NCBI taxonomy): domain Eukaryota; kingdom Viridiplantae; phylum Streptophyta; class Magnoliopsida; order Fabales; family Fabaceae; genus Mucuna; species Mucuna pruriens. The sequence goes on from JAENHJ010000520.1 coordinate 1,683,907, forward strand.
AATGTGCAAATGAAAATATTAAGATATGTATACGAGTATTACCTCCACAACATAAAATTTATATATCCGTAAATGTGCATGATTGAATGAATATATAAAAGTGTTATATATTTGTCTGTATGTTTATTCTTATGTTTTTAATATTATTTTATATTTTTAATATTATTATTAATTGGAACATTAAACATCGAGGCAGTGATTTGAATGGGTTAATGAGTGATTTTAAAAGCATTGATGGGAATTATTACACAAATTTTAATTTAAAATTAGGCTAATATAATTGTAGAAGTTAGTCTAATATATTAAACGCGCGTGTGTATGAGACCATTATGGAAAGGAGGTAGGTGAGAGACTTGAGAGAGTATAAGAGAAAGAGGGACAAAAAAGATAAGTCCACATTCAAATGTATCTATAATTAACACCTAAACATCATACAACCACCACCATTCATATGCCTATTTTGATGAAAAGCTGATATTGAGGCTAAGCAAAAACAAAATAGTAATTCTCGATCTTATTAATAGATGAAATTATTTATTTTATTTTTTAAAGTGAGTTAGTTTAGAGCATGTAGATCCAACAAAAATTGATGACAAGTGTGGAGATGATGATTATATAATCTAAACAGCAAAGACACCCATGATTCCTTGCTTGCTCACTATTGGGCACCCGCCGTTCAATATGATTGAGATTATCCAACCAAACAAACAAGATACTTTTAAGTGTGATACATAAAGTATCTTTATTAATAGGTCCATTCTGAATTGGGTTGGCATAATAAGTGGCAATTACTAAAGGCACCATAAAAATGAAGGCAATCTAAAGCCATTAAATGAATCAAGTGAAACAAATGATTTACCATATGACTTGATAGCAAAGCAAAGTAATCCATCCCATAAAACTCTATATTAACCGGTGACTGAAAGGTGACAAGCAAAAAAGCAAAATGGTTCGGCAAGCGAGGGCCTCACTCACATGCCTTATTCTTTTCCTCCTTCTTGTTTTGGCCACTTCCTTCGTATCAGTTCACTCTAGGAACACACTCATCCGAGAGGATCACGCGCAGGAACCGCAAAGGAAGACACGGATTAATCATGGAAGCCACCGTGGCCCCAACAAACACCTTCTCAATCCGACACCGGAACATCCGTTTCAACCTCGTCAATTTCCTGTCTAGTTTCATTTCACTCTGTTTTTTTTTTTTCTGTATCCTCATGCATACCCTTTTTCTCTGTAATTCCCTATGACTACTTGTGTCAGTATCTTGCATTCCCTTGTATTCATTTCTCTATTTCATGCCATTCAGACATTGCAATCAAGGTAATTCTTATCTTAATTCATGTATGATTTGTTGGAAACAGAATTAGTGAACCATATCTATTATCTGGAAATGAAATACTGGATGAGTTTTGGTCAAAGTGGAATTGCTTGTTAATAGTTATCCACAAGTTTGAGGTCAATGCTTCAATAATCCGATTGAAAAGTCGTTGCAACTAATCTTTAAGAGCGCACAACTACCCTACCCGTATTTTTTATGTAAACTGTATAATTAATCAAGTAACATAACTACCCAAGTTCGTTTCCTCTGCGAGTACATTAATCATTAATCAGCCATCGTTGTATTATTTTATTGCAAAAAATGTTTTGCAACGATTAACGATGAGAGATATACGATCCGCGAGTTTCATTGCCCCATTGTTTCTCAGTTTTTGGAAAATGGGTTTTCAATATATTAATTTAATTAATGGCATGTGTGGATTGTAGTTGTAAATCATGGTTTTAGCCGATGAAGATGCACTTTTTTTGTTCTATTCAAACTAGGATTTAAGACACAAAATCATGTTCAGACACAACCTTGAAAATAGCCTTAAGGCTACCGTGATTTTTTCAATGTGATCCACAACGTTTTCTGTGGGTAAAACTCAACTTGCACTCTCCAAACTAGGGTTTAGGCCATGCAAAGACTGCCTTAATCTTTTACTTAATAATTCATAGACAAAATCGAATTTTGGAAAGAAATTCCTCAACTGTAATTCTTTCATATATTTCCTAGCCCTGAAAAGGTGGTACCCGTTAATAAATAACAATAACTGCAGAGTTATAAATACACTCCCCTACCTCATCTACTCCAATCTGATTGATATACCACGTGTAGAATCCAACTGTTATGGACATAATAATGTAACAAGCAGATTTCATTTTGTGTGCTTTCAAAACTAGCCTTGGGAATATTAGCCGTGCAAGGCAAGACAACCATGAGGCACAGGATTCAAAGCGAAGCTTGTTTCCTCATATTCTCAGACAAAATGGACTAATTCTACTCTTCAACCTGAAGAAATAAAAATGCTAGTAGAAACCAAATATTGTGGCTTATATTCTCATAAATTCCACTTCACCAATAAGCTCTGACTATGTTACAACTTGACAAAGAATTTCTAAAACAAAAGTGCATTGTCAGTTTCATGCCAAATATAGACATTATGAATGGGTTCACAAAGCATTTCTTCATTCCACCCGTTGTTAAATTGTTACAGATTTGTGTGCTTGGCGGAAACCAAAGTTAGGTATTCGAGAAAGAAAGAAAAACATGTAGTTTTCAACAAATGATGGCTTAATGTATTGATAATTTTCAGTTTTTCACTCTTCATTCTCCAATTCTCTAGTTTTGAGTCTTCACTTCTATCATGCATGGCCCAAGTAAATTCAGGTATACATCAAGAGTACAAAAAGGAAAGCAGAAATAAGCTCTTACTAACAGTGGACCAAAAGTAAAAATTTCAAATTTGAACTATATTACTTGAGTCTTCATATAAAGCAGCTAATGAAAATGAGCCACATCTGGCTTTCATGATTATACATTTGAATATACATACACAGCAAAGGACGCAAAAAGAGACAAAGGGGTATCACATTTGAGTTGATGGAATTTATGACAACAAAATACCACATTAAAAACAATACCAGTTTAGATGCCTGAAGCATTACACTCTTCAAGAAGTTTTAAAAGATTATGCTCTGGAGCACTAACTGATGGTAGGATCATTCGATTTCTACTAGACTGGGATGATCGTGGCTTAGATCCAGCTCCTTCAGATTCAAGTGTTCCCCCTTCCTTCATCACTGGCAGGTCACCTCTTCTCCGCACAGTAGCAGATACTCGTTCTTTCCATATTCTTCCATCCTGATGATAAAGAAACAATATTTCAGAATCCTAAAACCTAAAGTTTCAATAAATCAAGGAAACTCAACCCCCTCCCCTTTTTCTCTCCTGATTCAACAAACAGGAAAGGAAGGCAATCACATGTATACAATCTCCCTGGGTCCTCGACCATATTCTATTTTAACAAAATAAAATTGTTTTTCAAAAGCTTTAACATTAACTGACTGTCAATTAATAGAAGAAGGTAAAATTACTCGTGCAGAAGCATCTACTCTTGATGAATTTTTGTAGAAGTCCAATTCCAACCCTCCTTGGGGCTTTAGCTTTGAAGTTAGAAGAGCAGCAATTAAAGATTCAAAGACTGTGACTAGTTACACCACAGCATTTACAAACTAAGGCAAAAATATGGCTACTCTCCCACAACTGCAAATTTGTCGTGGACATATGATGAATAGTAAAGGCAAAGGAAAGGCAACTTAGGTACCAAATCCACCTCACCAAGTTCAGTGGAGCCTCAAGTATCCCCTCAGGTACATTCCATACCAATAATGTGCAAAAATGGCACTACCTATGTCATGCTTGTTGACTGTGGTGAGGTGCACTAAAAGGTTGCAATCACATTCACATGGATGCACAAAAAAAAAGAAAAGAAAAACTAAAAAAGAACTAAAAACAAACCAAAGAATTCTTTGGAATATATAGTAAGATACCACCACATCCCACAAGATGGTAGTTAGTTATTAGCAATTATGTTTGAACTTTATAAATATTTGCTGCAGTGCTCCAAATTAACTTGTTTATCTCCTGGTTTTTGTGTTATGTGTAGATTGAGTTATGAAAATGCTTCCCATTTGTTTGGCGAGGTGGTTGAAGGATGGATCTGTCCTAAGGATCTTCAGTCTTTCTTGTGCATTAATTTTAGAGGATTTGGCACTAATAGAGATGCTAAAAGGCTTTGGAGGTATTCTCAGTTTGCAGTAGTTTGATGTATATGGTTGAAAAGAAATGCTAGAATTTTCACCAGTTGAGTTCTACCTATGGATTAAGTTTGGGACAGAGTAGTTCATCTAGCTTCTTTGTGGAGTCATGCCTTGCCAAAGGTCTCTTTTAAGGGGATGTCTTTGGCAGATACTCAGAGAGATTGGCTTGCTGTCCTACATGTGTCATGCTCTTAGTTTATGTTATTTTCTCTTTTGCTGTAGGTTTCAGATGTAGAGGATATCTTATCCTCGTACCTTGAGATTTCTCTTCTCTTTCTCAATAAAATTCTTTTTTTATAAAAAATAATTGCTCTAAGCAGTTTTACAGGAATAACTGAAATGGCATCCTTCAAGTTATTTGAATATCAAGGCATTATGAAGATATTTTGCTTATATATGTTTAAACTGGACTGGAAACATATTTCCTAATAAAAAAATGGCAACATCTTCAAAATGCACAGCTCAATAAAGCATCTCACTGTTAAAGCTAATGCACTTAATGTAAAACAAGTTTAACATAATAATATGCAGATATTACAAAACAACATTTTTATGACTTTGAAAAATGCTGATATGCAGATATGCATTATCAAAATATTGCATTGTTTTAGCTTAATTATAGAGAAATAAATTAAAAAAAAAGGGTTTCTCAAAAAGATGCTAAAAATAGTATTTTTTTCCCCTCAAAATAAATTAAATAAAACACATACCTAGTATCCCAACACAATCAAGTTCAATGTTTAACAAACAACTCATACTTTTGGTCAACTGAATAATAATAAGAATAAGACTTGAATTGGAATACACAGAACACGGTCATCCAATAATTCCATTTAATTGAAAATTGTTCTTTTGTAATAATTACTTAAAAAACCATATCTATGGTGATTTTTAATTGGTTGACACTATAAACTAACAGCAAATCAAAATTAAACAATAAGAAGAATAAATAATGCATGCACAAGCAATGTAATCCAATCACAAACTGTCTATTATGTATAATAAGTTTGTTGATTTTTATAATAACTCCCTTAAAAGGGGTGATTTCTTATTGGTTAAGAATATAAAAACCTTTACACACACAATGCATGTATGTTAAACACTTGATAACAACAACAACAACAATAATCATAACAATGAATATGATTATGATAATAATGTGCAATTTGTTACTACATATCCAAACTGCTTGTGAGCCCATTTGTTTTAAAGTTTGGTAGAATTAATTTTGAACAGCTGAATATAATTGAGATGCATACCGAAATTAATATAAGTCATAGATTTAACAATGAAACGTGTGCCACAGTGGGAGAATTGATTATGGTATTCTACCAACAGACTACATCATTTCAAAATTCAAATAATCAATTTTGCTATACACCATAAGAAAACAAGATATTGGTCTTACATTAAGAATAGATGGTTCTGGCAACGGGCACATGATTGGCCTATCATTATCAAGGGGTTCAATTGGGTGTTCAACTGGCTTAAACTCCACTGCAACTTCAATTCCATGAGAAGTGGCAGTTGCAGCACTTGCCACTGCAGCAGCAGCCTCTGAGTTTGGGGGCATCACTTCCCTCTCATCCTGCAAGATATGAAGTCAACGCATAATGCAACAATAGCAATATCATGTCACTAATTAAAACTCCTTACATAACTAACCAAACAAACAAATTTCTAGGCCAAAATAGCAAGGAATTTCTAATTTCTCCAATCCAACAGCAAATCACACGAACAGTTATATTAAACTCACGGGGCAAAGTAAGGTTTTAAATCATCAAATTTAATGTGATTTATACAATAGCAAAAAACAAAGAACTAGGCATAGCCAGCATTTATTAGTCAATCCGAGTCCACCCCCAAAAAGGAAACACAAAATCATTGGATTTAGATTGCAAATAAAGGGTCCATCATAAAAATAGAAAACTCTTACCAGGGCGCTTTGTGTCCGTCGGTGGACGTTCCTTCCAACAGAGAATCTCGAAAATATACCCACCATATTTTTTTTACTCCCAACTCAAAAAAGACCAATACCCAGGAAGGAAAAAACGATCTTCTTGATGTTGGTATGATTATCTATCCAAAGGGTCGATTAGTTCCCTATAGTTGTTGTTTGGGAAAGCCAAAAAAGAATCACTTGAATCAGTAGTTGCATGAGAAGGGGTCCTGATCCGGGGCAAGTGCGGCCCGGAACCAGGTGGTGTTAGTAATATGAAGGCACAGAGAGAGAGAGAGAGAAGAGAGAGAAGAGAGAGAAGAGAGAGAAGAGAGAGAAAGGGTGAGGTGGGGAGAAGGGGAATCGTTTACTTGGCGTGAACGATGATGGTGTTGGGTTTGTTGTGTTGTGTAGGGGATTCTCGTTTGGGGAAGTTAATAATGTAATAATAATGCTTTGGAATCAGCTCAACAGACAGTGTCAAAGTGTAAACCAGAAGAAACAAAAAAACAAAGAAACAAAGAAACCGCTCTTGTTAAAAACTTAAAAAAAGTCACAGTGAGTTTAGAAGTGATTTTTGGAAATAAACACACAGACGTCAAGCTTTTAAATTGCAACCACAGATTCTTAGCTGTGATTTCATTGCGATCCATGGCATGGAAGGAGAAATGTTATTTTCTAATAAAAAAATTAATACACTCGTTTTTATTATTAATTAAAAAATATTGACAATTATAAATTTTTGTAAATTGTACTTTTTCATTTGACAAAACTATAGTTTCAATAAATATAAATTAATAATAGAGAAATTATACTCATTGTTGCAAAAAAATTTCAAACAAGTATAATTGATAGGCTGACAATTGAAGTCGCAATGTCGTCAAAAAAAAACTCAAAAATCTTAATATTGTGGTTATTATTAGAGACTTTTCAAAAACCATTATAAAACCACTGAAAATAAATGTATTTTTTTTATATTTATGTATTTCTTTATTCTAAAAGAATCAAATTAAAAGATGAGTTTATCTTTTATAAATAAAATGTTATTATAAAATTAACAAAATTTACTCAACAATATATAATTAAATAACAGTATAAAAGAATAATAAAAAGAAAAGGGTAAAAGATAGTGTTGAAGAAAGATATTTATTTAGTTAGTGAATATAGAAATGAGGGAGATGGGTGAAACGTTGATTTGGGTGTCACAGTCCAGTGACGAGTGATGACTCCAGCACATCCACCGTCCATCTTAGAATGGCGTGGTGACTTGAACAACACTAAATGTTATTTATTATAGAAAAAATATTTTAACTAATCTCTACTTTTCATATTTATTTATTTATTTATTGGAAACACAAGGAAAGCAGAACGTGGAGAATCCACAAATTTGCTGGACTATTTTATGATGCCAGCTTTTTTTACTCGACAATTACAACCTGCATCCATGGATTTCCGTTTCAATGCCTCCCACTTGTTTTCATTAAAATTAAAGTTCTTGCAAAAGGATATCATTATTTTATTAAATTCCTAATTTTATATTGTATTCTAGGTTTTAATTTTTTTTATCTTTATCAATTCTTAGTAAAAATTAATAACACACTTTTTTTTTTGTAATTTTTAAAATTAAATAAAGGTTAAAGTAAAAAAATATATTTTAGAAACTTAAACTGTGTTTAATATTAAATTTTATTTTAAATTTCCTTTTTCTAAAATGAAATATAAATCGGTTGATTTTAAATTATAATTTTATAAGCGTTCACCAAAACATATATTTTATTTACAAGTTAAGTCTATTCTTTTATATTTTGGCTGGGTCTGCTACACCTGTCGTGTAATCTAATTAGAGAAATGTAACAATGTTTTTAACAAAATTGATAGTATGTTTTTTAATTATTATGTGCATTTATGATGAAATATATAATCTTGTGTCTAGTACCTAAACTCCCCACCACTAAATAGATCTTAGTGGTTGAAATTTTATGTTACTTGTTGGCTGAATGATCCTCCTCCTTTTCTAACCTAATTTCTTTAATTTTTATCCACGAAAACTTGGTTTATGGCATCAGGTTAGTTTCCCTGTTAAATATCTCTCAAAATTTCCTTTTTTATTACTTCCAAAAACTTCACGACTTGTTTGCTTCGAGGATAGAGAAAGCTTATCTTTCCTCTTTGTTTTTTGTTTTTTTACCAAAATATTGTGTTAAAAATGTATATGTTGCTTTGGTTGAAATCATATGAACTCTTGCGTCCTTGTTAGTGTTTAGGTCTTGAAAGACAAAGTCTTATATTTGGATGTTGTGGTTCTATGAAAAATTTTATCTTGGCTTTATCTCTGATTTAAAATATAAGAAAAATATATGTTGTTATCGGATGAATGTTCTTGTCGAAAATATTTATTTTAATAAATTTTATTTTTTTATAGCTTGTAGAAATTGTTAAAGTTGATGGATGTGTTGGTTGAGATCGTGGCTTGTTATGACACGATTATCGTGACTCATTGTAGCCACAAAATTTCCTATGTTTCGTGGTGATTATGTGCCGTTTTGAATATAATTAAAAATGTTGGTTTGTTGGCCAGATTTGATCTTGGTGAATTTTAACAAGTTTTATGACATAAAATTACATAAAACACCTAAAATAATTAATTTTTTTTTATGTGCAATTCTCTGCATTTTGGACCTGTTTGGCTGCTAGCATGCTAGAAAATTCGTGGAAGTTGAACAACTTGAAGAAAATGGATAAATTTTGAAGTCTAAACATAAATTAGAAAATACTAAATAAATAATTTTATGTGAGCAAAAATTTAAATAATGGTTAAACATCATTATTTAACCTAAATACAGTGGGATTAGGTTTTTTTACAATTATTTTTTAAAAAACAATTAATAATAAAGTTTACAAAAAAGTGCGCAAAAAATAGCTCAGTTAGTTTTGATCTAAAAATCCCTCCCCCCCAAAAAAAATAATCTAGGAGGGGTAATTATATAATTTCTTACTTTGATAATTATTATTATTTTGTTTTTTAAACAATTTTGTTGAAAAAATATTTTTTTTGCTACTTTTGATAATTTTAGAAGTAAAATAAAATTATTTTTGTGAGAAAATTAAACTATGCTGATTTTGCATTTAGAAATTTTTAACTCTGCCCTAAAATAGCATATTCTAATATTATTTATAAAAAAATCATTTTTCATGATTTTAGAATTATTTAAATTAATTACCTCTATCCTGCTGCCTCTGGTCTTTATAAGCATCCGTCCTTTTTATAATGCCTAGGTCTTATTATTATTTTTTACATAAATATCATTAATTATAGTATTTGGTAAGTTCAATAAATAATAAATTCAATATATTAATATTTGAAGTTTTTTTAAAATATAACTTTATCTTGCATGAAAAATATTTTTTAAATCTTTAATTTTTAATATGTATAGTTAATAAAAATTAAAACAATAAAATTATTAACGAGAGATAAAATAATTAAAACAATAAAAATATTTTAAAAATAAATAAAAACATGTTTTATTAATGTTAGAAATTATTTTTTAAAAATATATAAATTTTGAAAATTTAACGTTACCAGTTAAATTAACTAAATTTGTTAATCTTGTTGAATTGATTAGTGAGATATTATAAAAATAATAAAAAAGAGTAGTATTTTACTAGTGATAAGGATAAAATAGTAATTTTATATAAAAATGAAAATTTAAAATTCTAACAAAATTTGTAGAGGTTTAAAATGGTGGTGTTTACCTTTAATAAATATTTCAAAATTTTTAATGTATTATGTATTTTCTAATTTTAATAGTTCTATAACTATCTTATTTAAATAAAAAATATAGGCTTCATGGAAGAAAATTCAGAAATTAAAATAGTAATTTAAATTATTTATTACTCAATAGTGGAACTTGATTAATAGACAACATATAACTTAATAACTTATGTTATTCATGGGAGATGAAAAATGTTAAACTTTGAAAATTAATTATTGTCAGAACAACATGCCAACAAATATTCCATGCTACCATAGAAAGATCTCATTGAGTTAAAGAGCGTTGTGGTGACACGTTGTCTTCATTCTTTCGTCCCTAAATATTTTTTAAGTGTAGAATGTAGTCATGTGAGCAAACTAGAGAATGTGTTTTGAATATAATTGCCTAGTATTTCATGATGAATATAATTTTTGTTGTTACATATATTTATATTTTAATACCATGACTTATGATGCATATAGTATATTTGTTACAGTGTGACGAGACAGAATACTTTAATTATGTAAATATTACTCAATTTATTTAATTTTAATTTTGTTTGTAGAAGGCGAAAATATTGGGTAAAAAGAAATGGAAAATTGGAAGAAGAAAGGTTTGGAGCGTGGGGAAAGGTGAAGAGCCTAAGGAGGCGAGTGAGGGTTGGAGAAGATGGGGAATAGCGAAGACATATACTTCGACGAGTGGGAGGACGTTATGCTGGACCAGTTAATCCAAGCCGAAGAACAACTTGTCCTCTCTTCAATCGCTAAACCTAATTCTCTCTCTCTCTCTAATGCCACTTCCTATCAACAACAACTCCCTCCTTCCTTCTCCCCTCCTCGAGAGCTCTCCCAGAGGTCCATTCCCCATTCCGATCAACAACTCGAAATCCACCGCTTGAAGGTTCTGCTTTTACACTTCTCTTATTTATCACTCACTCGTCATTCTTTTTTTGGACTCCCAAGAAGGAGTTGTCTGTACCTATTTCACAACTTAGTTCGTATTAGGAAACAGATAGTATGAAGAATAACTCTTGTTTTGAGATTAATTCTGCTATTTCATAAAGATTTACTTGTTTTATTGGATTTTAGAAGTCGAGGGTGCTTGTAGAGGAAATATATACCACTTATTTGGTCTTGTCAGTCAAATCTCATCCAGGTTTTTGAAATGTGAGGTTTCTATTTGTAGTTTTTTCCCTGCTATGTTGTTGTATGTTTTGGAAGTAACAAGGGAGGATTTATTTATTTTTTGGTAGTGAAAAAAGTAAGAAAAAGAAAAAGGTATTTTCTATGCTAAATTTTCCTGATAATTGCTAAAATGGCTCAGGTGCATGTGCTTTTTTTTTTTTTTAATATAGGGTTGATGCCTTTCAAAATTTAAATAACAAGTTGAAGATTCACTTTCGCTTAAGCTTTTCTTGTAATATTCTTATGCTAAACAACTTGGTATTGTTGATTGGTTGCAAGAACAGAGGGAGCTGGAACATGCAACAAAGCAGATTGCAAATCTGGTATGCTTGTGCAACTATACACACTCGTTGTTTTTAATTTGTTGAGGTTGAGGACAAGATTCTGCCTTATTTGTTCTCTTTGTAGCTGCTGGAAATTTTGATTCTGAGAGTCGGTAAACTGTTGGTATATCATAACTTAGTTGTTGCTTTCAGGAAAAGGAGCGTGTCAAGTTAAAGAAAGAAAGAGACAAGAAAGAAGATCAGCTCAAATGCATATCTTCCAGGAGTGAAGAAGAAGATGCTTCTACTAAATGTTTAAAGTCAAAGAGTACAAACAAGTAAGTTAAATTTTTAATTTTGTTTCACACGATTTTCCTATCATTTGGTTCTGGGTTAATAGTGTCCCCTTTTGGTGCATCTCAGATTAGCTAACAAGAAAACACAGGGTTTATCTCTTTAATATATTGCAGCTTTATACTGTTGTTGCTTATATATCTTGAATGATGTCATGAGGTAGAAGCCATTTAAAATGAACTACTGGGATGAGAGAAGGGCATTGACTTTTTGTTCGGAAGTTTATGAGCTGAAGCTGAAAATAACAGCAAAAATTGTAGCCTTTTTGGTGTGACTGTTGGTGAATATGTACCTGTCTCTGTTTGTATTACTGTATGTCATATATCTATGGTCATTGGTGAGAGGGACCAGAGCTTATTGTATACATCCATTTCCAATTTTGTCTTGAGTGACAAATGGTCTCAACTAAATTAAGAGTTCACATGAAATATTTAGTAATTAAATTGCTCGAGTTATAGATTAGTCTAGACTGAGTTTAATCCATAAGCAGAAGGGTCAAGGTACGTCAGTGTCTATTGTCTAACATGTCAGGCCTGAGACTGTCTTGTAAATTCCTTATCTAGTGTTTTTTTATTCTCTCTCTAATAATATTGCACTACATGTGGCTTAAAGTTATTACTAACCATGGGCCAAAATGACAGGGATTTTGGAATTCTTGCCCCAAACTGTCATAAAATCTCTTCAAAATTTCAAAATGGAGTATCTTCAAACAATCCGACTGGTGAGGCATGAAAAAGGTTCTCTTTCTCATTTAAAAGATTTTTCTGTTTGCTTCTGACATGGTGACACTCCTGTTGGCTTTGTTTTTGTTTTATGCCAGTTGAAACTACTTTTAAATCTAAAGGAGTTGAAACAGACATGGTTAGTCATCAAGAAGCTCAAGGTGCTCTAAGTGATGATCTGCCTGCTTATCTTGATCTCTCCCAGAAGTTGCTGGCAATATGGGGATCTCCAACTGACAAAAAGATGGGAAATAATGCAATATCCAAGTTACTTGTGGGTTGTCAAAGAGATTTTCACATTCTCTTTGGCTGCATGAATATGAGTCTGCCTTCTGAGATAACAAGAGAATTACTTTCAGATTTAAGCTCTTCAGGAGCAGCTCTGCATTACCTCAAGGATCGTGTTCATACTCCAGAAGCAGCAAAGATGTCAAATCTCTACCTTGCATTGACAAAGGTATTAGTTCAATACTTCAACTCTGCATTTTTATATATTTTCCTGTAGAATTCATTTCCGAAGCTGCATATTTCTGATCCAGTGCAGATATTCCAGTCTCCAGACACAAAACAGTAGTTTGAATTAAAGTAGTGAGTGCCTTTATTATTAATTTTCAAATTTGTCAAAATAAAAACACAAGCTAAAAATTTTGCATGGACAAAGTGAGTTGTTTAATTGTTTGTTAGGTTATAATTTTCTTGCATCTCTGGTTACACCACATGGTTGTTTTAAAGTGGTTCTGTTGTTAGATATATGGATCTCTCCTGTGCAGAGTTTTTTTTTTTTTTACTTCTCATTTATCCATGTTTACTGTGCTATTAGAAGGATTTTAGTCATCATTTTCTCAATTTGCTCTTCTCTTGTAATATCTTAATTTATTTGTTTTTAATTTTTTCTAAATCTTGGACTGATTCCTTTCCATGGTTGCATATTGTATATGTTTACTCTTGTTATTAAGCTGGTTTCTATTGTTCATTCATGTTGGTTGAGGTTGTATATCATCCAGTTATTAATGTGTATTACAGATAGCTGATGGGACAAATGTTTTGGAAACTTTGATTGAACCATTGCTTGATCTATGCGGTATGGAAAATGTAAGTACTTCTATACTCAATTTGTGATTAAATGTTTTATTTTCAAATTGCTCGCAAGCTTATATTACCATTACCCGTGGGTAATCCATTTTCCTTATTAAGTAGTAGGTCTACAGAAAAATGATGAGGTAGCTACTTTAATGGATCGTGCAGGTTTCTAAGGATCCACCATTCTTTCTCCTTAAGTAAAGTAATAATTAACACACTCATAGTGTTAGGAACCAAGAATAGAAATGAAGAAAAGATTTTAGAGAATTGAATGGAAAGAATAGAAAATAGGAAATCTCTCCTCCAAGGGTTTCCCCTTCACAAAGGATTTCTCCTCTGAGCAAATGCTCAATCTACAAAATGATACAAGACATAATGAATCTTTTCCTCTTACATTCTCCTATTTATTTAACTCCCTAGATGGCTAACTAACCACTCCAACTGTTACTAACTAATTTGCTATTCCCTCTCTCCTAACTCCTTAGTGCTATTACAGGCAATATGGATTGGATTACAAGGTTGTCAAACACAGTCATAAAACAGTTTGCTTATGGTAGTTACTGTAAGATGCATGGTTTATCAAATTTCAATGAAGCTCTTGAATGATCAGTGATCATTGATTCGATTGCAATCCTGATGCCTGCAGAGTTTACGATATGAGGCCAAAAAATGATTTGTATTGATTGAAATTTTGAATGGTGTATATTGAGCTTGTGATGAGTTGAAATGTTGGATATCATAAGTATCAACCAGCCCTTTGCCTAGAAATTGTTAGATTGAAGGAAAGGGAAGAGACATTAGGGTCTTAGGGACAGTTAGAACAGTTAGTTAGGGGAAGTTAGAGAGGTTAGCTAGAGAGAGGGGGGGATCAATTAGACAAACAGGGGGAATAGGGGGCGGCGAAGATTGTATGAACATGGGAAACCCTTTGTGAAGGGGAAGCCCTTTGAGGAGAATTCTTTCTCCTTTTCTCAGTTGTTCAATAAAATTGTTCATTTCCTTTTTTTTTTGTTTCTATCAATTTCTCATTTCTCTTTCCTGGGTTTGTAACAGAAACTAAGAACAAGTCCCCTCAGCATGAAGTTTCAAATATTTGAGCCTTGTACTCTATAGTCTATATATGCAGCATAGATTAAAGTTCTGATATATCTGGTTTCTAAAACCAAGTTCTAACTGTATTAAATTCATATGAAATAGTATCATGGACATTTTCGTCTTATTTTCAATGCTGTTGGCTTATTGTACCTAACTGCTTGTGAGTTATAATTTCTCTAAAAAGATTTTCTATCGAGGGCTTATTGAGTAATTATTGGCTCGTGTCATTTTATGCTTTGATGATGTTCTAAAATTGAATGGTCTGCATGCTTGAAAGTTACCATATTGGTTTCTAACGTTTATGAAAGTAATTTTATCGGGTGTTCTTTTCCTCTTGCTTTCTACTTTATAATTTATAATCCTTTACTGACAAATTTTCCCCCTTTTGCATAGGTTGTTATTGTCCATAGCTCTCTCTGTGTGCTGCATATGCTTCTGAAGCTCCTACTGGAATTGGAAAAGAATGTTGGAAGGAGGTATGCATGATTTGGATGACATTTTCCCTTGTTTTTAACAATTTTATGTTGGTTGAATGTGTGTCCCTTGTCCATTAGCCCAAGGTTACAATTTGAATTGGCCCTTTTCTCTTTCTGAAGTCACGATATTTATATTATATTTCAATTAATACATTTATCAGATCCTGTGAGTTGTGATCAAGTCTTGGCCAGGGTGATGTCTGGTCTGGGTTTGATAACTGATTAAAACACAAGAAAATGGGATGTCTTCTCAAGTATGTCAAACTTACCCTATTATTGAAGTATTGAATAAGTGTAAATGTGTGTGCATATGCATAGGTGATAATACTTGGAACAACAGACTAATATTTATTGTGCACTCACTGGATGGTAATGTTGTACATGGACAATTGGTCTATCTCTCCCATCTGTACCCCTCTACCTAGTTTGACTGCCCTTTTGGGGAGTGAGTGTGAAGGGGCACTGGTGACTTGGGGTGGGAATGAAGTCTGGTCAGTTGTTATTTTTGTTGATTTGCCCAAAATGCTTAGTTGTGATAGTAGCAATTCTTTAATCATGCTGCTTTCAGAAAATGCTGCTGAGCCTGTGTGATATAATACACTTTATCTTTTCTGCAGTTTAGTGATCTGTATCTTTTTTCCCCTTGGGCAAGACTAATAGTCCAGGATAGGTTATAAGCTGCTGGATGGGCTTTACTGTATGTGAAGTCACTTTTTCTTTTTATAAGCTGCTGGATGGGCTTTACTGAATGTGAAGTCACCTTTATAAGCTGCTGGGTGGGCTTTACTGTATGTGAAGTTCCTTTTTATTTTTATAAGCTGCTGGATGGGCTTTACTTATGTGAAGTCACTTTTTCTTTCATACCTTGTTGCTGTTCCTGTTCTTATGAACTTATGATTTTTTCTTTTTATAAGCTGCTGGATGGGCTTTACTGAATGTGAAGTCACCTTTATAAGCTGCTGGGTGGGCTTTACTGTATGTGAAGTTCCTTTTTATTTTTATAAGCTGCTGGATGGGCTTTACTTATGTGAAGTCACTTTTTCTTTCATACCTTGTTGCTGTTCCTGTTCTTATGAACTTATGATTTGATCTTTCCAGTGCACTCTGCTCAGGGACAATGTCTTCATTGAAGGACTTTGCGTTGGGAAGGACCTTGTGGATTCTGGTGTAAATGATGGAAATCACTTCAATGAAGAAACAGTAAACCTAAAAGAGTGCTGGAACCACCAAAATTTCTTACAACCTCATGTAAATTGGATTTATCTTTTTGAGATAATGCATCAAATTGCCATGAGGATCACAGAAGAAAGGGTGAGAGTGGAGGCAGTATCTATTATGAAGCTGCTTTTCCTGAGAAGTAATGCTTACTTTGAGAGGGAGCAGTAAGTCTTTAAGGTACTGTTTTCCTTTAAAATTTGACTTATGAAGATATTATGTTAATGTCAAGAGAAATTTGTGTGAACGCAGGTTTAGCCAGAAAATAGTTTTTAAAACTATTTCAGAATTGCTAAAGAAGGATGCTGGACTGTCTGTGAAGAAACATGCTCTAAGACTTCTGTACCTAGTTCTAAATTGTAAGTTTCCTTGCTAATCAATTTATCAAATTATTTTTCATCCAGCGCTACATAATTCGATTCCTGTCCGTTTCATTACATTTGTTTTTGCAATTACTACAATTAGACTTCATATCTCCTTTATGTCTTTTCTCGTTATTTTGTAGGAAAGTAATGGTTTTGAATGAAAATAATTTACTGAAGCTATTATTTATTTATTTTTATTTGTTGAATCTAGACTTACCACACAGGAAAATGTAGACCTCAGTCAATTGGTTTGAATGAAATTATTTTACATCACTCCTTTTAATAGTTTCTTCTAGTCTCTAATTTAATAACGTGTGAATTTATTCACAAATTTGTTAAAAATCAACAAAACTCTATTGCTTCCTTTTGTATCTTGTTACAATGATGTCATGGAGGTTAGGACAATTGGACCTATATTCTCCTGCAACAGTTTTATTTAATCAAATATTCAA
Organism: Mucuna pruriens; assembly: GCA_025330945.1. Taxonomy (NCBI): domain Eukaryota; kingdom Viridiplantae; phylum Streptophyta; class Magnoliopsida; order Fabales; family Fabaceae; genus Mucuna; species Mucuna pruriens. The sequence goes on from JAENHJ010000520.1 coordinate 1,700,947, forward strand.
ATTATTAGCAAAAACTGACTGACAACTGGCAAATACTGCATGAACTCAAAAACAATTTTAAATTCTTAATTAGTTCAATGCTCCATGTCATTTACCCTGTGACCTATAAAGCTTACAAAGCAAGTGCCAGCTGCTGAAACTACCCCCAACCAACCTCTACACCCTTCTATATGGAAAACATGACAGATCCCTTCCCCCTCTAACTATGATAACTGGGAGTCTGCCTCTCAAATCAAAGACACATTTCCTATCTTCCACCTTTAGGACAAGGTGGCTCTTTTAGGCAGTGGTGGTGGTGGTATTGACTATTGATAGGTCAAGGCCGATAATAACTAGGGTCTATCAAAGGAGAGTGAAAGAAGAATCAGAGGATAATGACCTTTCGAAGAGTGTGTTACTGTGAGATAGTTATAATTCTCTTACAAAGTTATTGTTCTGTTAGGTTATTAGTGATAATAAATAGAAGTGAGGAATGGGTGGGACATGTGTTGTGCTGTAAGGGAACTCATAGGAGAGTTCTGAGTCCCTCAAATACTCAGTTGTATCTCTATCTCAGGCAACCTGGTGCTGGGAAGTTTCTTTATTCAATAACAGTTTTGTTAGAAACCCAGAATTAGGAATAGGAAGTAAAAGACAGATTTTATTGACTAAGATGAAAAGACAAGGAATAGGAGAACAATCTCTCCTTCAAGTGTTTCCCCTCCAAGGATATAGAATAGAATGCCCCATTCCCCCTAATATCCTCCTATTTATTTAACTCATTAACCCCCTAACTGTCTTAACTAACTCCCCCCTTCCCATAGTCCTAACTCAGTTGTATATCTATCTCAGGCGACCTGGTGCTGGGAAGTTTCTTTATTCAATAACAGTTTTCTTTCTACCAGTTTCTATTGTTACCCCTCTCAGAATCCACTTTCCAAATCTTGGCCCCATGACTGAGTTGTGCTATGGGGCCCTTATACTCATTGATCCTAAACTAACATAAGCTCTTAGTAGTAGGAAGTGGTATGTCTACAATAAATTCAATCCCATGTCGCTTGTGCACATCTGATACCTGTTGAATCAAGGGTCTTCAGCTGAAGCATGCCTTGAACCTCCACATACCTGAGTTCATGGGACGTATATTTTAGACTGTCATACTTGTTGATTAAGTACAGTTCTCTAGTTTTAGAATTGAGGGTTAATATCTGTTGTCTTTGCGTGCAGATCTAACTTTTTTACATGTATTTTTAAAATTTTATTTTCATGTGTTCAAGGTCCAAAACTGTTGGTCGCATTCTGCTGTGGTTGCAAAGAGGGGGATGGTAGCAGTGCTATGGATGACAATGAATTCGCTTCAGATTTCCAAAATTTTAAAATCATCCTTCAAGGATTGTCTGATTGTGTAGCATCTCATAGAGGTGGTTTACTGGTAAGTTTGCTAACGAAGATACTGATAAGTATACATTTTGATATATCAATTGTGAAATTTGTGATGTGATTATTTTGTTTTGAAAGCAGTTGGAAAATACATTTATTTTCAATATTGTCCATTTGATTGTACAGTGAAAGCATCACTATAACTCATTAAAGCTTTGCTTTGCCATTATTTATTTATTTATTTATTTATTTTGGGGGGGGTGTTCAAATTTAAGATAATTTATAGAATAGAGAAGGAGGAACTTAAACATTAGGCGGAGAAAATGAGGAGAAAGGTGACGTGTCTGCATCTAAATTACTCTTATTTTATTTATTCATTTAAATGTATGTTTCCGCACTTTTTCATTTAACAAATATGTAATAAATTAAGTACTCTTCTGGAACTTTTGGGACAAAAAATTAAGATTAAAAGCTTTCTTATTCTCTTCAATAATAGGGATATAGTCAAGCGATTTACTTCAGTTTGGGGAAAGAAAAAACAAATTAATATGATATGCATTTCAAAATATTATCTGCCTAAAATTTAGGTCATTGTAATTTCAGGAGTTGAAAGTAAGCAGAAATGCGATTCTTGTGCTGGCATTCCTTGCATCATCTGGACAACCGGGCTTTGAAATTCTTGTTGGTCATAGGCTCTCTAGTAGAGGGGTAAACTATCTTATGTTGATTTTGCAATTACTGGTATCAGAGATGGATCTTGAAGCGGGAGCATATGAACAGCAGCCAGAAATTTTTAGGGAGAGGTAACGGAACTTAGTGTCTGTATACAATCATCAAAATTATTCATTCCTCTTAGTAAAATTTCATCCTTTTCAGATAATGAAAATATTTGTAAAATTGTATTTTATAACTGTTTTTAGAGGTTACTTCAATTCTACTTTTGTAGAGTCCATTCATTTTTTGAATGAAAAAAATATATTCCATCACCATCTGTGTTCCTTTGTACCTTAAAATTGATTGAGGTTGAGATATCGGTGAAGTCAGGCATATTTCAAATTTATCTTCTTCGGATTTTCATCGATGCAATGTGATTTAAGTTTTTAATTTTTCTGAGTCATTCTGACCTTTATTGTTGTCAGGACATTTTTGATACGGGAGATACTGATTTTACTAAACAGACTAGTGTCTAGTCCTTCATATTCTGCTACTGTGTTGCGCGGTTTAACGACCACAAGGGACATGGCTGGTTTGACAATTGATGTTGCAAGCAGATTATCTCGGAAAGGAAAGAAAAATGAGCAGCAGGATAGCATGGTGAAGCATATAAGAGAAACTGAAATCGTTGACCTTGCTCGCCTGTTCAAGAAAAGGGTATTCACATACATAGGTGATGACTTATCCTGAACTGTCCTCTTCCATTCTTCTGTGTTTTTGTACATACACGAACGTGTATCATTCTACTCAGCAGATACGCACGCTGCACTTTGAAAAGTTTCAGCAGTCGTGTCGGGCCCCGCAGAGGAAATTTTGTTTGCCATGAGAAATATGTTTCTTATTCAGAATTGTGTAATTCAAACATTTGATTTAGTTTTGAGAAAGTCGCCATTAAGCAATGCCAGGTTTGAGAAAATAATGTCCCAATTTTTTTTTAATATTGTGATGTACCATTTTTTTCTTCTAAAATGTTATTTCCCCTTGGTTCATTCCACTCAACAAATTAGTTTTTCTTTGATAAATAAAGATGATAATGGGTAGGATCTGGTCTCAGTACCTATACATTAAAAAAAAATATTGGATTTATTACTTGTATTTTAATTGGCTATAAAAATTGATAAATAAAAATATTAATTAAAATACGATAATAATTAAATTAAAAATTCATTTAATTTTTTTATAAAATATAATAATTATAATCATAAAATATTACAAAAATTAAGATCTTATTTAACTATTTTTAATAAAATATAATTAGTCATTCAAGATTGCAAATATAATAAACTTTAATGACAACAAATTTATGGACTTCTATCATTGGAGTTGTTATTTTCTTTAAAATTGATTAAAAATAATATATTATATTAGTTAGTTATAATTAAACTTTTGTTGTATTTTACTTTTTGTAAATTAACAGTTTATATTATTTTATATTTATTAACTAATTCAATATTAATTGCATCAAATATTTCTAATTTAATAAGTTGGCTTAATAACTTGTATCCTTTAGTAAAAATTTAATTTTTCAACTAACTTGTTACTTATTTTAATCAAACATAATCTAAGTTTTCAAATCACTTAACATAAAATAACACCCATTAAAAATAAATTTCAGAAAATACCCACGTGATATGTTATCTGATTTGATTTGATGCAAGTTATATATTTTGTTTAGATCTTGTAAATAAGTTTTTTAAGGGTATATTGGTTACAAGATTAATAAATAGATTATTTTTTGTTAAAAATCAAAATATTAAGACATTAACCATTTTAAATATTATATTTTCAATATTTTTATTTTTTAACTAGTATCATAACGTTAAAAAAAAAAAAACTAGTATCATAGTTACTTAGCATTGTCTTGTACGTTATGACAGGTAGCTATGATACTAGTTAACTATTACTTACCATCCGCGTTTTTAAAAAATCTCGCCACATTATAAGTAATCATTACCAAAAACAAAAATACACGTTTACGCCCAACTATAGTGCCTTATATTTAGGATAAAATAGTGCATAGCAAGGTAGGTTTAGAAGTTTAAATTACTAACGTGTTGATAACTTACGTAGAATAATTGTAATCCAACAAAATAATTGAAAAAAACAATGCACAGAATGTATCAAAAAGAAAATATCACTAGTTGAACACCCATAATATGCAATCGCTCCTTTGTTTATGTAATTTATTGATATTTGTGGGCAGCAATTACTTGTATAAGATTTTTTTTACAATATATCCCAAATCATCTAGAGGGGTGATGGACTGAAGAAAATTGTTGGCATTAGCAATATTAGTAGGACATTTTGTCTCTGAGGATGAACATATGCCATGGCTTGCTTTGCATGGAAATGAAGTCATTGGTTCTCTTTTTGACCTCAAGTAACTTATGAGCTCCTCAGGATGAAGGCCTGCCAGTGTTTCATAGGAAATATAGCTAGTAGTGTTTTCTGATGCCATCTCATTCTGTTTCAATGTCATTCCATTACATATCTTCAAATTAAGTCTATATTTCTGCCAATGATAACAATAATATTCATGTAAATTTCTACATACCAGCAGCTTTCAAGTTTCTATTGACTACTGAAAATTAACTTGTTTAATTATTTAAAATTTATGGTAACATTTTATCAACCGTTCGGATAATAATAAAATACATTGTGTAATAAATAGTAGATCACTTTGGAGAAACCAAAAATCTCACAACAACTCTATTTAGATAAATTTTTCAATAAATACTTAAAAAAAAAACTAAATTTGTCTAAAGAAGGCCTAAATATTTAGCTATAAGAAAATGCATGTAGGAACCAACCTGCAAATGACTAGCAACCTGCTCTTTAGTCAAATCAGGAATTTTCATCACTTCAAGAATCTTCTTTGGCTGTGCCTCTGATAAATAATCAAGGGAGAAAATTAATTATAAGTATCATATAATTATGCCTTATACATGTATTGTAATACCAACAAAGAAAGTATTCATGCAGTCATTATATGAATAGATTAAAACAAATGCTGAAGAATTAATGATACCATCAAGCCCAAGTTGCATTACAGCCTTGACAAATTGGTGATGCAATTCTGCTGTCCATACTACCGGAGACTTCTTTGTTGCGGGTTCATCAACATCACATTCTTGGGAATTGGAACTGCTCTTTTTTTTATTCTTCATTGTTGCATCAGTAACAAAAAAACCAAATTCAGAATCTTTTTTTGGTAACTTGTTTTCACTCCAAAACTTCTTAGCAACATACTTCCACATAATCTTGAATTGGTTCTCATGCAAAGGCTTAATCCAATAATCACAAGCCCCGTGCCTAATAGCCTTCATCACAGCACTTGTAGAATCATCAAGAGACATCACTGCATATTGGACTTGATGAGTAAAACAAAGTCCAAAACTTACCTTCAAGAATTAATTTATAGGACAAGTTTAATGAGTTACATACTGACAACAGGAACATTGATTTCCTTGCTAACATGCTTAAGGAATTTGTAGCCATCCATATTTGGCATGTGAACTTCAATTAGTATCACATCAATGCAACCATATTTCTCTCGCACATAATTCAAAGCAAGTTGAGAATCAGAGAATGTGGTAACTGCAACACAAAACAATCATTAACAAAGATCAATTCTTTCTATCAGAAACATTGACAATTAAATATGGTATAAGTAACTCACCGCGATAATGGCATGGAAAGCACATTTGATTAATGATTTCAAGAGCAGTGGGGTCACTATCAACCCCAAGGACCCTGAGACCTGCTGGGAATTGACAGAGAACCTTTTTGTCATTGGAAAATTTGGTCATTGCTTAATATAATCGAAAAAGAATTTAGAGTTATGATTGTATTGTCTAATTTATATAAAGATTTAGATGGAGGAGAGAAAGAAATAGAATTGAGGAAAATAATTGGACATAATATAATTTCAAGAAAGGATTGATGCAATAGAAAAGATGTGAGTAGAAAGAGAAAATGAGATAAAGAAAACGAGAATTTATTATATATAATTGGTGATATGATATATGAAGAAGAGAAAGAAATACAAGAATTGGGTAATATAATCTCAAGAAGGGATAAATGGAATATAAGTGAAAAGGAGATATAAGTGAAAAAATTTATTAAATATAATTCGTGATATGATGCATTAATAAGAGAGAAATAATTAATATAATACATATAATTAATATAATATATTAAGATATTGGTGAAACATTAAATGTCTATTGAAAGTAATAAAAGTAGTAAATTAATTATAGTATTAAATAAATTTTATAGATAGTTATTATTAATGTAATCTTATTTTTTTTAAATGACAAAATTACCCATTATACTATTTGACTTTTTGGTTTCACGTTTTTATTTTTTAACCTGCTTTGCTTCCTTTCTCTTAATTCAAGTAGCTTCAAGTATTAATTATACTTAAGTTTCACTCTTTCAAAGTTACATGGAGAAGAATTTCATATCCCCACGACATTATAACCAACAAGGAAGAAAATTGTCCTTAAGCTTATAAAAAAGAAAAGCTAATATGTTGATTGCTACCTCTACACACATTTTAGAATTGTGGCATGAAGGAAAACAGGGTTTAGTCTCATTCAACCATAGTGTAACTGATTCTGGAGAACAGAAACTTCAACTTGTACCTAAATGCTACAAAAGACTTTATGCGACTACGACCATATATATATTTTAAAATCTTTATCAAATTTTAAATTTCTATTCGTCTTATTCTTTCTAAATCATATTTTTATCAATTTTGAAAATTTCTGTTATTCTTTCTAATTCTTTATGAACAAAAACGTAAACCAAACAAATGCCATATTCAACTTTTAAACCATATAATATCATACATCAAACGTGAAAATTAAAGAAATACATGTAAGAATTGAAACTAGCTAGCAAGCAATATGATATATATAATGGCCAAACCACTTCCAAGACCAATACTAATCCCACTCTTCCAATAATTCAACTGAAACACTGAATAAAAAAAAATAAAAAATCAAAGCCAAGGCAATTGTTTTTAAATAGAGGTGTTGGAAGCCGAAAAGACAGAAATCAATAGATTTTATTGTATAAGGATAAATTAGTTTTTTAAAATTTTGGCAGACACAATTTTTTATATTTTAATTATTAGAATTATTATAATTATTTTTCACTTGTTTCAATGCAAAATAAGTGGAATATGCAGTTATTTATTACTCCTTAATTAATGTCTTAAATGCACCGGTTAATATTTGCCAAGATTTATTACACTCATATCAATTAACCAATTTATCCAACTAACTTCTATAATTATTTCTAAATCAATCAATTAAGGTATATATTTATTTTCAGAAAGAATCCTAATTAAATCAATTATAATTGAAAATAATTTAATTTACATCGATTGATCGATTATGATGATATATTTGCGTTGAAATTTACATATGGTCAAATTAAGATTAATATATATATAAAATTACATAGACCATGTCTAATATATATTGTTACCAATCAATTATATTTCTAAAAGATCTGATTTCATGGAGAACAGGGTAGGTTCAGTGTTAAATATATTTATCACTCTGTTATATATATATATGTAACTGTCACCAAGGTTAAAATATTCTCATGCTAAATATTCCTTTGCTTCCTTGCTCACTTTCTTTTTCGCTTAGGCTTCGATCTCCTTTTTACTTTGTCTTCCTTCTGCCAGGTAATTTCTATTTATCTCTTATTACTATTGATTCTTGTAGACAATTTATATGTTATAGGCCAAGTTCTACCTTATAGACAATTTTTGTATATAGTTTGTTTTGTAGAAAATGGGTCGTGCAAGAATAACCATGAAACATATCTCCAATGAGAAGGCTCGCAAGACAACTTTTATGCAAAGAAGAAAAGGACTAATTAAAAAAATGTCTGAATTTTCTACCTTGTGTGGAGTAAAAGCGTGCCTGATCGTGTATGATGATGGCAATGGTGATGTTGGACCAGTGACTTGGCCCCAAGACCCCGCAGTGGTACACTCCATCATTCAAAATTATAAGCTTCAATTAAAGAATAATGAGAGGCCTCACAAGACTTTTCATATTCAAGACTTTTTCGAGAATAGAAAGAACACGGTTGAAGCTGAGATTTCCAAAGTGCATAAACAGATCACCAACATCATGTATCCAACTTGGGATCCAAGTTTCAAGAACATGGAAGAGGAGCAATTGAGGGCCTTCATTGCTCTGGTGGATGCTAAAATTAGAGCTTGTGAAAATAGAATTAGCATGCTGAAAAACAAGAATCAAAGTGAAGCCAACTTCAGTTTCATACAAAACACGGCTCAGGGAAGTGTTTCCTCCTCCCATCCAAGCCAAATCACCCTTATTCCTCCTATGAAGCCACTTCATGATACCGATAGAATGGTGGGTTTTACAAATTTAATAAATCGGGTTGATGGAGATTGTAATCATGGAATTAACATGTTGAGAAACATGCAACAAGGTGATGATTGCTTTAGTTACATGACTCAAGAAAGAGCTAATGCTACCTCCTCACATCCAAGCCAATCCATACTTGAAGCTTTAGAGCCACTTAATGATAAGAATGAGATGGTAGATTTTAGCAATGAAGTTGTTGTACCACTAGATTCAACTAATCAACTTGGTGACTCTATGGACTGGGCTGATCAATTGGATGACTTTGAGGACTGGATTAATGGACCTATTGGTAGCTCTAATCAACTAGGTGATGATCTTGTGGGTTGGCCTAGTCAACCTGGTCATGACTTTGAGAACTTGGTTAATGGGCCTATGGATTGGTCTAATCAACTAGGTGATAATCTTGTGGGTTGGGCCAGTCAATCTCAAGAATCTGTCTTGCAGAATATTCCTGTTCAATCTCAGAATCAGCATCAAGGAGGAGGAGCTTTGCATGCCTTGCAACTACCACCGAATGGATTTCAAACAGATTTTTATAATATGCTTTTTTGAATGTGTAACTTTGAAAGTGCTTTTGGCAGAAAAAGTAGGTTTCATGTTGGTAGAAAGTGTATGTTTTGGTTTCATATGTGTAGTTTCAGAGTATTATCTCTACCCTGTGTATAATATTTCTTTTGTATCCGTTGTTCATTGTTGGACTTTACATTTTTCAATGATAATTAAAGTATTGATAAAAAAATTCTTAAGGTGACCCTTTAGTTGTGTTTAGAAGTGATAGAGGAGCAATGCTCTAAAAAACAGCTGAGATATTTGTGGCAAATTAAGTTGTTTACTGTAGTTAGAAGAACTTTTTTTTTTTTCCTGACATAGCCATAAGCTTGTAGGAAGGGTTTGATATGTGTTTGAAAATAAAAATATACAAGATGTGCGTTTAATAAAAAAAATAGAATATGATTATTACAGTAACTTAATATTGAAGTCATCAATGAAAATGGAGCCAATAGGAGGCGCAGAAGGAATGATAGATCTTTGGATTTAGATTAGCAGACCAAAAGTAACATTCTGTTGGACTAAAAAATACATGTTCTTCTTCAAATCTCTGAATGCCGCCTCTGCTAAATCCTTGTGTAGAACTAACTAATCTCCTAATACAATATTCCTTGGTATTAAGTTGTTTAACTTGTTTCCAATGTAAAATGAAAATAAGTTGTTTAACTTGTTTCCAATGTAAAATGAAAATAGGTGTAACATTTACAATTTTGCAAAGAATGCTTCAATCTTTTCATGGTATTAAAGCCTCAGTTCTATTTTCCAGGCAAGGACATTAGACAAACATTGACAACTAAGGTACATGTCTTTCTTTGAACACATAATGACAATTGAGATATTTCCTTCACCAGAAACACAACTCAAACCTTTGCAACGCATTATGAGCAGAGTTCAGCAATAATTCTAAGCAATTCTATTTGATAGATGCACTTTAGCTACTGCCTAAATTAGAAGATGTATGAATAAAAATGAGATGAAAAACTTCAACCAGATGAATTTCATTTTATAAAGCTCAATGCTTTCTATTTTCAAACTGGTGTGGAACTCACCCCACCAAAACCTCAAAATAAATAAAAAGAATTTGATGTTCCCCTTTCCAAGTTTTTTTTCTAAAAAATTCCATAAAAGCACTCAAAAACAATTTTGCTTTGACCCTTTGATGGCTAATTATAGTTATCCTTCTACTCAATACCATTTCAAGACACAACTCATTAATTGACTCTCTTTTTTCTAATATTCTCCCTGCACCTTTCTATTTGGAACATTACTTCATAGCATACACTACTTTCAGAAGGAAAAATTCAAATACTTTATATTATCCAACAGAAGTAAATACTATTTCAAGATCCTTTAACTCTGTCCAAACTCCAAAGTAATCACAGACCACCAGGTCATAACATAATATTGAGTTTCACGATGACTGAGAATTCCATGACTAGAGTATAAGCAATTAACATAAAATAACATCCTTTAAGAATAACTTTTAGAATTTTAGAGAAGTATCTGCATGACATTGTTTGATTTGTTTTGAGGTAAGTTATAAGCGCTTTAAGGATATTGGTTACAAGAGAATTTTTAGGCACCCAGGAGTCTGTCACTGGACCTACATAGGGGGTTTAGCATGTATGGTGTTTTGTGGGACAAGACTGCTGCAAGAGCAGTCTCAGTGTAGGTACTTATTGGTTAGCACTGTAATGGCTTCTGTTATTGTAATGGTTTCTTTTTGAATGTAAGGCCTAATGGTCAGTGTACTTGAATGTAAGGACCTATGGTATCTTTTTGGCATATACTTATTTTGCTCAGTGTAGTAGCCTTGTAATTATGCTATTGTTATCATCTAATGCATCCATGCCTTGTAATTATGATTTTCATTTGTTCAATATATTTGGATGAATTTTGGTTTCTGCCATCATAAGTAGTTTGGTGAAAACTGTTTTGGTCATTTTTAGTAACTGGTATAGGAAATGGTGCATATGTTTTGGTTTGATATGGTCTGATGGCCTGAAGATGGTTTGCTGATATGGCATGAGTATGGTCTGATAGGGTGGGCTCGTGTGTTTATCTGTTTTGGTCTGATATGGCCTAATGAGTTGTGTCTGATTTTTATTTTTTTTTATCTAATATGACTTGATGTTTTGGTCTGACGTGGCTTCATTGGGTGGATGGCTTTTGGTCTAATATGCACCCTCAGTTGGGGTCTGATATGGTTTATGTCTGTCAAGGTTTAGTGGTAATCTGTCAAATTCGATTAAGTCATTTTGTCAAATTTGATCATGCCATTCTCTTAATATTGATAAACCATGAAAATTAGTAAATCATATTGATAAACCAACTTATCAGTTCTATATTCATAAACCAACTTATAGAGCAATATGTCAAATTGATAAACCAGAAACAATGCCCAGATAAACCAAATTAGTAAACCACCAAATTGATAAACAACATTCATAGTATGCAAAAGTTGGATGAAATACTGACTGAAGGATTTGATCGTTAACGTGAATAAACTTTAGGGACCAAATTAATACTATTAGAAATGCAGGGACCCAATTTGCACATAGGCCATACTTGGGGACCAAAAAGTGCAATTAATCCTTTTTCGATATATTTTTCCTACTTAGCCTGCCGAATCAAGGTAAAGGAAAAAATAGGTTTTGTTGTGTCTTATGTCTGGATTAAAAGTTCATTGAGGTAATCTTATACAACTTCTCTAGTGCTTGTCATTTTATTTCCCATTCACAGCTAAGTGCAGTTATATTAATTTTTATGTACATTGATGATAAGATATATCTTGTAATAGGTATAACTGATGATAACGTTATTTCTGTAATCATAAAGAAATAGGGAGAGAATCGAATTTGGACATGTAATATAGGAAGAATTATATTATACAATTAGTCTATTCAACAATGGTGATTATACTATTTACATGGATCAAATTTAAACAAAGGTGAATAAAAACCTACACCTTTATTTAGAGCACTGACTTCTATACAGGAAATGAGTCTGCTCAATTTTTTAAAGTACAATTTAGGTAATGTACAGAAATTTCTATTCACATTTATTATGGAATTAGGTACACTTCCTTATGTGCTTTGGATGTTGTTCGCTAACCAGAATTAAAATATCACCTTGATAACTCGCACAATAAAAGTCATCATAGATTATTAAGATGAAACTCCAATTCTAGTTGGAAAACAACAAGCACCTAAGAAATTGTACCAAAGTTTTGTTCTTTTATATTCCATAATTTAGAGCTACACCTTCCACTGAGTGCGGGGTTCATGACTTCTCATGACAGTGCCAGATCGGGGAGAACAATCTCTGCTGAAACTGTCTAGAGCACAAACATCCCAACCACCATCTCTCCAGTAGGTAGAATAAACTTCTGGTATATGTGAAACTTTGCAGTAATCTTTTCCTGGACCATGTGGACATATAGTCTTCATCAGTTCATCTGGCATATCAAAAAACTCAAGGAGTTTCAGCTTAGTCAAGTGCTCAATCCCTGATGGCACCTTCTTCAACAGTTCACAACGTCCTATGCTCAGCCTTTCTAGGCAAGGCATTGCATCCTTCTCCACTGTCACCTGTTTGAGTCCATCAAATTTGTCAAGACCTAAAACCTTGAGCTTCTTGAACTTTCCACACCTAAAATGCAATGTGTCACCATCATAAACTTGAAGCAGTTCAAGATGTGCAAGGTTTGGCAGATCCTGCAGATATAATAGTGGATCATATTTCAAACAGCTCCACTTCAGAAACAACCTGGCCAGGCTATGAAGAGACTGTATCCAACTTGGTAACTCTTGTAGACGTCCTGATAAATACAAGCGTTGAAGAAAGGGAGGGGGTGAAGAAAGGAATGTCAGATCAATGACTTTAATCTCGCCCTCAGAGGTAACTGAGAGGGCATGAAGATTAGTTAATCTCTCAATGGACAAACAGAAAGCCTTCCCATCTTCCTCTCTAAGTTTCAAGATGCCTAACCTTCTTAGTTGACTTAGCTCCCCTAACTGCCTTATTATCATACCACAGTCTTGGTTTGCCTCTACAAAACAAAGCTTTTGTAGTGACTGTAAACTTCCTATTTCAGTGGGGGCCTTAAAACCATGTTTGGAATAGAACTGTGCATAACCTTTGACTTTAAACCGATAGACAAGGAGATGGCGAAGCTTCTTAAGCTTTAGTATATCCACAGGCAATTCTCTGACAGAAGTCTTCTTAAGGTCTAGTGTTTCTAGATTATGCAACTTCCCTATTATATAACTTGGAATCGTTTTCACCTTTGTATTCCTTAAGCTTAGATATCTTAAATGATATAGATCAACAATTGCTACTGGAAACTTCTTCAAAGGTGAATCTTGATAATCTAAAACACCAAGCAGTTTAAAACCACCTGGAAACAGCTTGCCAAGGGATAAATTTTCTACAACCCCAAACATAAAGAGAGAACGGAGTTGAGGGACTGATCTATGTTGCTGCCGGTATGGTAATGTGCCGTGCATTGAAAGCCGGCGAATCTTTTCAGGCCACACCACACTTTGTTCTTTGACAATGGTTGCAAAGTTTTGGTCCTTAGACTTCAAAATGATGATCTCCCTTAGAAGATCATGGATTCTCAAAGTTTTGACCATTCCATCAGATGTTGTCCCTGCTACTTGTATTAAGTTTCTGTTGAGGAGCTCCTTGAGGTAACCATCTGCAACATCTTCCATTGTTTTTCCTTCTTTGGCTTCAATAAATCCTTCTGCTATCCATAAGCGAATCAATCTCATGCGCTGAATCAGATAGTCCTCAGGAAAGATACTTAAGTACAAGAAACAGTATTTCAAATGGTAAGGCAAATCATTGAAACTGAGGTTCAATACTGTTTTAAAATTATCAAGTTTGCCATTGCCTTGAATTTCAGCTCCAAGACAACGGCAAATCATATCCCACTCATCTATCCTGCGCTTGTCTTTTGTAGCCAGGACACCACTAATGGCCACAATTGCAAGGGGAAGACCCCCACATTTTCTTAAGATATATTTGGAGATGTCAATCAAATATGAGGGACATGAAAGACCCTGAAAAGTATTCCTACAAAATAGATCCCAAGCCTCTTCTTCTTTCAAGGGTTGCAAATTATACACCTTGCCATTGGATTCTATGCTGGAAGTAAAGGCTAAATCAGATTTGCGCGTGGTGATCATGATTCTGCTTCCACAATTGTTGTTAGGCAATGCATATTTGACAGCTTCCCATTCATACATATGCCACACATCGTCAAATACCACTAGATACCTCTTCCTCTGCATCAGGTCTTTGATAACCATCTTCAGCTTATCACTACACATGCTTTCCAGTCCCTCAGGAATTGGTCGCCTTATTTCGGAAAATAGCTTCTGGGCCAAGTCTCTGAGCAGCTCCTCAATTTTACAAGATTGAGAAACAGTAACCCATACACAGACTTTGAAGTGTTTTCTTACTTCTGGATCATCATATACTTTCTTCACCAAAGTAGTCTTTCCCATCCCTCCCATTCCAGTAACAGAAATCACTTTTCGTCCGGGACAACCCTTAATCAACCACCCTATCAACTTCTTTTTTGGCCTGTCTATGCCCACTAGATCAGTGTTGTCCAGGAGAAGGGCATCCCCTCGTTGATCATGCCATGCCTTACCTGTTTACTAGTCTCACAAGTGAGAATTGTGTAAATAGCAAAACAGATAAGAGACTCTCTCAGTTGAGACTATTTATTATTGGCTGAAATTTATTAGAAATCACATATTTTGGTAGAATTTACTAATAAATCCAGAGAGAAACTCATTAAATGAGAATAAGTTCTACTAAAAATTGTGATTTATAATAAATTTTAGCCAATAATATAGAGTACCAGAAAGAGTGTAGGAGAGATTGATTTTTTAGGATACCATTAGTCTAGTATAAAAATACAAGTGATGTAAGTGGCATTTAAATAAATCAATACTATAAGGGGAGAGGTAAACACGGTTCCAAATTGGAGGTGACCAAATTGTTATTCTTGAAGCTTTCAAATTCTAGACTTAAATAGTGAAATATCTGCAGATTGATCTGTATTCCTTTTTTCTTTTAATAGTCAAATGAAAGAATAAAGAAAACAGCTTAGCAAGAAATAGTGTGATTAGTGTGGTAAATGCTTCAATTGGACCGGCAGTAATGTACTGATTAGCATGTTTGGTTCTACATTTCAGATGTGACTTTACGTTTACCGATAAGCTAATTGTTTTAGTTTCCACATCTCTGACGTGATTTTTTACTTCAGAACAGGTTTCCAAAATCGCACTACAACAACTATTGCTACTGATCTATCTAGAACACAGGAAAAGAACATGAATAATAATAGCATAGAGAGTGGTTCCCTGTACATGACCATTAGAATATTCATCACTTTAGCTTGAAAAGAGTCTTTGCAGTTAGCAGTACCTGTGTAAATAGAATTTGAAGCCTCTGAAGCAGTGCCAAGTTTACTGAGGAATCTCTTATGAATTGAAGAAATAGTTTTCATGCGTGAGTTGATGCTTCTTAACTCATGAGCAATCCGATACCGAGCTTTCATATTCCTTATACGTAGATAAATAGAGAATCCATTATTATGGTTATGTACCTGGACAAGTTCCAATTCATCAAGAAGATCTTCAGCCTCATGAGCAACATCTCTCACTTGCTTAACCCAAACTTTGAGTTCCTCATCACTCTCTTCTAATGCATCTGCAACTCTTAAGAAGGCTCTTATGAGATCCAACCTTCCTTTCAGGTATATCACTTCTGTTTCAACCCCTGTGAACAATTGCACCCTATTCTCAAAAACAGGTGCCAGCTTTTGGAGAAGAAAACCTACTGCACTCTCTGCCATGAACTCTTACTTTCCAAATTAGGTACATACCCTATGCATTTCTAAAGCAGACTAGTAGAAAGAGACTTAGATTTCAGATTTGTTAGATATAGGAAGTGCCTTGCTTTTGAAGCTTCTTATAATATCATTTTATTCATCCCACTTTATTAACAATGCAGGATTTACAAATAAAACAGGAGATAGAGATGCAATACTTTTTTGCTCACAAAAAATTGAAATATGACATCATCACAAGTAGACAACTAAATACGTGTATGAAAAAGAAACATAAAAATGTGTAAGTGACGCCAAAAAGTTATCTTAAAATATGGCAGTTCAGCTAAAAGTTTAAAAGTTATCTTAAAATATTTGTGAATATAAAATCAATATGTAAAATTGTTGACTAACTTTTAGTTTGATGATACATGTATATATATATATATATATAATATATATATATACATATATCATCAAACTAAAAGTTAGTCAATATATATACATATATGAGGAAGAAACGCGTGAAGGATATTAAAACAATATTCCTTACCGGAATGCAACTTCTATTTAGAAGCTGATTAACTGTTCTGTTTCTTTATTAATGCATTAAATTTTGGTTGGTGAAGACAAAATACTTTTTTTTTTGGCTGGAAAAAGTCATGTTCGGAAATTTTCTAGTGGCATTAAAAAGAAGGCTTTCCTGAAGGGGAACGGAACCATTTGCATATATGCCATAAAGTATAAAAAGAAAGTTACCAGTCACTCAGAGCTTTTAGGAAGGGTTTAGCTATAGCGTTAGTTAAACATTGATGTAATTAAAGATTAAGGGTAGCTTTTTGGAAGAAAAAATAATACTTCATAAATTTTATATAATAACTTATATAAAGGAATACCAAAAACTTCTAAATGTGACTTATAAAAAAAAACTGAGGAAATATTTGATGCAAAGTTTTAGAGGTGAGATTGGAACTCATAATCATATAATTAACTTAGATAAGATAAACTATTACATCACGTCTATATATTAATTATAAAAGCTTAGTTGCATTTTATTGTAATTATATGATTTTGTTTCTTCAAGTTTCACCTAGATATTATAATTGTGTGATTTTAATATTTTTACTAGTTTTTCATTAAATATTTAAAATATTTTGTGGCCATAACATAACACTGAATAATGACAAAATAGTTGATATATTACATATTGTATATTTATGTGACGAAATTATATTTTTTATTTTCCTTATGATTAGTATACCAAAGAATATCATCTTAATAAAATGTTAAAAATTAAAAAAAAATTGATAAAAAAATCGTATAATTACAATACTTAGAAAACTTAATTTGCATCCTTAAAACCTATGTGATAAAAATAAAGACTGATCCAAAAATGTAATTAGGCATAATTATAATGAAAAAAGTTAACGTCTTTTTAGGGGCTGAATTAGAACTATACGAATATGCTGAAGTGCCTAAGAAGCGAGAAATCTTTGCAGGTTTTTTCTTTGGAAAATTTGACGCATCAATCATACTCAGAAGGTAATTTACACAGAAATTGTATATAAATTGGCGCTTTCGGCTTTCCTTTGCCCTAAAACAGTGGGCTTTGGCATGGTGTCATGTTGTCCACATGATGGGCTCTATGTTTGACTACAATAAGCATCTTGGAACTTGTTCCATGAATTCAACGCGCATTTACATTTTTAATGTGGACTAAGTGGAAGAATGATTAACTTAGAAGGAACCAAATCACATTATAAAGGGCAACTTGGTTGAGGTTAGAAGCAAAGTCAAAGACAGTATAGTCTCAAGTATAAGGACAATAATCTCTGATGTGTCATCTTGGGTTTTTATTCAAAAAGCTAAATTTGGGCCTCAGAAAAACTTTAGATAATGATAAAACGAGTATATTTTTTCATCCACACGTTGGATAATGCTAGAGAAGTGTATTTTTCAAAACCTTGAGTGTATTATGGAAAATGTACTAGAGAATTGTATCATGGAAAATGTCATTGTTGATGTAATTTACACAATGACTAAGTTTGTATCTTGAGTGTGAATACTACGCAATGCTTTCCAGAACAGAATGCAATTTTCAAACATTTTCCATATAAAAGAAAGGGTCTTATTTTGAAAGCAAGCTTGAGTTGTGAATACTAAAAAATCAACCAAGCTTGAGTTGTGAATACCAAAAAATCAACCAAGCTTGAGTTGTGAATACTAAAAAATCAACCAAGCTAGTTTAAACACTACACAAGCATTTTGTGAAATATCAAACTAAATAAATTACACGTAGTTTGAGTCCTTTTTTTTTTCTTTCCAGGAGCTGATTTTCTTATTATTAATCAAAAGCAGTTATTAGTCAACAGAAGCAATTATTTTTAAGTCGTTAAGTGACTAGTTAAGAAACAGGTTGAAGACATTATTAGCTGTTGAAATGTTTTATTCGTTCATAAAGTAGTAGTATCTAAGAGTATGTTTAGATTAAAAAAATAATAATAAATTTTTATAATTTTGTACAGATTCTGTAATATTAACTTTTTTTTAAAACTAATTTTTAACTTGTGTGCAAGTTAATTTTAGTTTATGAAAAAAAATATTTTACTTTCTTTTTTATTATTTTTTACAAATATTTAATCAAAAAAATTATCCAAATTCTAAATTCATAATAAGTCAAATCAAGCTCTTATGGTTTTTTTTCTCTAATTTTGTTTCTAAAATAATATCTGTTTTAATTCTTAAAAGAAACATATAAAAAGATAACAAACAAAATCAATATGAGGATGATGAGCAAGATAATCTCCAACCAAAAAAGAGAAGATAATTAAATTTAGTTTATGAAAAAAAATATTTTACTTTCTTTTTTATTTTTTTTATAAATATTTATAAAATAATTTATCCAAATTTTAAATTCATAATTAAGTCAAATCAAACTCTTATGGTGTGTTTAGATAAAAAGAAAAAATAAATAAACTTTTATAATTTTGTACGAATTTTCTGATATTAACTTTTTAAAAACTAATTTTTAACTTATATGTAAATTAATTTTTATTTATGAAAAAATATTTTACTTTCTTTTTTATTGTTTTTCTTACAAATATTTATGAAAAAATTTATCCAAATTCTAAATTCATAATCAAGTCATATGTTTTTTTGTTTCCTCTAATTTTGCTTCTAAAATAATGTCTGTTTTAATTCTTAAAAGAAACATATAAAAAAGATAACAAACAAAGAAGATAATCTCCTACAAAAAAGAGAAGATAATTACAAATAGTTCGTCCATTTTTTTATATTGAAAATAGTATTTCATTTAAACTTGTAAAATTAGATTAGATCAGAGCTGCTATCAATATTCTCTAGGATCTTGCTTTGGTTTAGATAATGAAATAATCAAATTGTCATGCTGCTCAATTTATAATATATATAATTGAGTTGGATAAGAAACGAGCTAAATAATGCCACGAGTGATCAAACAGAAAAAAGGTTAATCATAAATGGTAAGTCTATTTCCTCTTGTAAGTTCTTCCCCCTTTTCCATTCTCATTCTTTTTGTGTCTGCCCCGATTGTCTTCAACGAACTTTGCGAACTTTGTCTTCCTGTCCTATGCCCAAGGATTTTTGGGCATTTGCAATACCTTCAGGATCTGCAACATAAACCATATTAATAAAAACGCGGCAATATCTCAAGTTTGATGGATATTTGTTAGATTTAAAACGCAAGGAAACAACAAAGATTAACAAAGCGGTTTCCAATATAAACATAATAAAAGTACTGATCCTATGAAGAACGCAGAATTACCACCAATAATTTTTTGACCATCATAGATCATTCACATTAATATAGATCATACACATTAATATGATCAGTCAAATGCCAAATAAAACATAGAGAAACTCACGTAATCAATTTAGACGGTATATAATATATAATTAAAGAGATTGGGCAAAATGGTTTGAGACTGTTGAGCACATATAAAGTAGTAAGGTTAGCACAGAATAACAGATGACTTGAAGCCTTTGCAAAAAATACAAGAGAAAATATTTTAAGTAAAGCTGTGTTTGACAAGAAATACTTGCAACATACCCTCTAACTATCTAACACACTCTTTTGAACACACTTTATTATTGGTTGAAATTTATTAAAAGTCACAATTTTGCATGTCTCACTTCTTATTTAATGAGTCTCACTTCTGTTTTTATAATTTCTAATAAAATTTAACTGTAGTAAAGAGTATGTTGCTAGCACTACTCATGTTTGAATTGATAGAAAGAGATAAAAAGGAAGAACACATAATAGAATGGTATTAATTGCCATTGCTCTCACTTCTGTTTTTATAATTTCTAATAAAATTTAACTGTAGTAAAGAGTATGTTGCTAGCACTACTCATGTTTGAATTGATAGAAAGAGATAAAAAGGAAGAACACATAATAGAATGGTATTAATTGCCATTGCTTTGATTTTTTGAACATTAATATATGGCAGAACGAAATAAAACTTGATGAAATAGATTCCATCGCACTCCAACAGATGCCTTTATTTTTCTCCCCCAATTTGGTTGTATTATGAGATGGAATCAGCTTAATTTTTACTAATCCCCTTACCATTTTGTTCACTTTGCAAATAACTGAATGAAAACTTTGCTCCATTCCCATCATAAAATATCAAAACGACCATGTGGTAATTTTATTACTTCCATTACATTTTATCCCATTCTACCCAATTCTATTTCATTCCACTTGGCATTAGATATCCAAACAAAGCCTAGGGCTTAGCTTCATCATCACCATACAAAAATATATGGGAAGCATGCAAATTTTAGAACTAGAAAAAAAGAGGGGGGGAACTTACAGTGGATATATATTTGGGCTTTTTTGTTTGTTCTAAAAAGAAATTGGAACAGTTTGGTTCTATATATAATATTGTACTCAATCATCAGCTGTGGAAAAAGGTGCATGGAATCCAACATACCAAAGAATTGTGTGAAAATGCGAGTGAAGAAGCTCAAGTTGCGAGAGACATTGTATGCCATGACAGGAGGAAGAGGTTTCACCACAGTGTCAATGCTAAAAACACGTTGAAGAAACTGCATTATAAAAAAATATATTAGTCCAAAAATTGGGAGAAGAATACTAAATGCGAAATCAATTCCACAAACAAGGAAATGATGGTAATGTGTGTTTGGTTATCAGTTACGTCCAACTAAACCCACATTCAACATCAATTAGACAAAATGTTACTTCTCCATTTCATGCTTTGGGATGTGGGAAAGTCCGTTTGCAATGATGCAAACATTTGTTGGTTTAGAAGGTGAGATAGAACAACTCCCAAGGTCCCAAAATTCTGCCTTGGTTCCAAAAGGTCAAGACGTGGTCAACAATTTGATGGAGGATCTCCATCACAAGGAGAGCACCACTGCCACAAGATCACTCAAGTTGTTTGTGAACAATAGTGGAGACAATTATGTCTCTCAGTTTCTGGGGTTACAGGAATAGGGAAGACTAAACTTGCTTGTCTTGTTTGCGGGGACAAGCAAGTCAAAGCCCATGTCAGGTTACCAATTTGGATTCATGGAATCCATTGCAAGTTGTGGTGGAGTCCCTATGAATCGTATGAATCTTTCATGCAGTTAATGTAGACATCAAAGCAAGTTGGTTTATAGATAAACATTATTATACCCTTCCATATGCATGTAAATGTAAAGGGCGCCTATTCCCAGAGATAGACATGGCTTTTGACACCCCCTAATATACTAACTGGAGTGGAAAATATGAAGTGGACTCCACAGCAATAACTTTCCAGTTTAAAGGAAACAAAACCGAAGGTAAGATATGACAAGCAGAGAGCTCCACCAGTTTGTGCATCAACACCTCTAACTTTGCAAACACTTACAACTAAGATGCACCAAACACATCAATCCAGGCTTACAACTAATTTTGAACTTATACATAAAGATAATTTTAGTTTAGAATATGAAGTAAGAAACTCTTTTTTTTTTCTATTTTCTCCACCAATAAGTGTTTATAAAAAAATTTCCCCAACGGCCTCCAAGAACATTGGTCCATTCCCATCATAAAATAAGTGGGAAGGAAGCCCACCATGTCCTTTGTTTTGTTTAGAATAGGAGCAGACAGACTAGATAATTATAATTTGTTACAACATAGAGAGAGTGAGAGTAGTGTTGTTGATAAGAAAAGAAAAACCTGAAAATTGCGCTGGAAGCTGTAGCGAAGTTCTGGATCAATCTCGATGGAATCGTCGTCTTGGTTGGACTTGGACTTAGACTTGGAGGCGGGGACGTGCATGGTTGAAGTGCCACCACCCTGCCTCGTCACTTTCACCTTTGCCCCTGCCAACTCATCGGTGTCGTCACCTCTCCACGGCGCCGATGACATCAATTGCTTCTTCCCCTTCTTACTCATGATTGCCTTGCCCACCGGAAATATCAACCAACCATCAATTATAACATAACCTTATCCCAATCGGCTATGCCTCTCTTGTTCCTCTTTCAATCACTTGGCTTCTTCTTTTCATTTTTTTCCCCACGCTAAGCCCAAATCCAGTAAATGTGCCCATTCATTTTCACACTCCCCATTCTTATCTTCACACCCCTCCAAATTCTTTTTTTTATTACTACCTCCAATAGTTGCCCAAATTTATAAAAATTCTTAAATTCAATAAGTCTTCTTTTCTTTTTTTCTAACATAATTTTACTTAAATATTCTATCTCTTTATTATTTTATTTTAAATAATCACACTTTTTTTTCCTTCCATTTTCCTACTCTTCGAAAATTAAAAGTTTTTCCATTTATTTGTACCTTTTCTTTCATGATATTTTTCTCATTAATTTTTTGTAGTTTGTGTTGTCGTTTCCAAACTCTTCCACCTAGTATTTTTCTTTTCAAGCATTATTTTTTAACACAGAAATTTGTAACTTAAAAAAGAAAATAATATTTTTTTATTTATGCATGTTAAAAAAGTGTTCTGGAACTAAAAACATAATCCTGAAATTTAATTTTCAGAACAGATATTAATTTTCAGAAAGTTACCCACGACAAAAACAAAAACACAAATTTGAATAAAGTAATATATGCAGGAAAAAAATGCAATTTGCTGTATCACTCTTTTTATTTTATTCCTTCGTTTCAAATAATCTCTCTTTTACTGTCGTAAGTTCCGCTCTCTCTTCATCCATGAACCACCGGATTACAGATACCCCAACTCCCAACCACCGTCGCCGCCGGCGGAAGAGAATTTCCGGCGATTTGTTCCAATTGCTTAAACCAACCCGTGACTGGTGGACTATGTTCCAGTTTTTCACTTTCAATTGTTACTGTTGCACTTTATTTTTTATTGCTAATTTTTGTTATCATATTTTCTTTAGTATGTCAGTTTCATATTTCCCTATTTATTTATATGGTGGGTACCATGGAGTTCAAACTCAGTGAAAGTTTAAGAATAAAAGAATAATATAAAAAAAAATATTGGTAGAAAACTCTCAAATGTGAGTAAGAAAAATCCATGGGACTTAAGTCCGTAAAATTTCTCCACTATTGAAATAAGATTACAAAATAAGATAAAACTTAAATATAATTTTTTTAGGTACTATTCTCCGAGCAGTTTTGGAGTTAAAAAAAAAACACTTACATAATTCTTTAATGCATATTTTTATTACACAGTTTCCAAAATAAAACTTCAATTTTTACTGGAGAACAATACAAACAACTCCTAACTATGTTTAAATTTTGTCCTTACAAAAAATATCTCTCATTATATAAGAGATCTCTCTTGCTGACTAACTCTCACCCAATTAGGATGATTTACAATAGTCTCATAGTGAAAATAGTTCTCTCTCGATCAGGAATACAATAACTCCTATCACTCTTCTCGGATGGATGATGGAATCATTCATCCTACACCTCACGAGTCCCCTTATAATTATTCCATGTGTGAGTATAAGATGACAATAGTGGCATATTCATAACACGTTACAACTTATAACTCTTATGTTATTAACAGAATTAGTTGAATATGATGCCTAACTCCTTGAGGAATCTCCAACATTTAGTAGTTGAAGATCACAGTCACAATTTCAAAAGCTAATGGATCATGGATGCGTTGGTAAACCAAAATAATATTGAAAAATTTTATTCAGTAACCTCGGAATTCATATTCAAGAAACAACAAATTATGCTCCCTGATTTATTTAATTGAAAATTGAAGAAAATTGTAGCCACCTAAGCATAGGTGGAAAACAAAAAACTGCAACCACTTGCATATGCAAGCTGATGTAAAACAAAAAATTGTCATCACTAGAATATGCAGTAAGTTGAAAGAGAAAAAATCAAAGTTAAACCTTCCAGAGCGTACAAATGTCAACACTTCTCCTTGCAGCAGCATGACTGGAATCACTCTCTCGCTCTCCTAAAGTCTCTAATGAGTAGACATCCCAACCACCATCCCTCCAATATGAGGAATAAACTACTGGGACATTTTCTACCCTCCAATAATCCTCACCTCCACTTGGCTGCAGTGTTGTAATAAATTCTTCAGGCATATCAAAAAACTCAATTGATTTTAGTTTGGTTAGGTGTTCAATGCCTAACGGTACCTGCTTGAGTGAATTGCAGCGCTGGATGATGAGCTTTTTAAGACCAGGCATTGCTCCCTTCTCCACAGTTATAGATTTCAGTCCATCTAATTTGTCAAAACCTAACACCTTAAGACTAGGAAACCCCTTAGCCTTAAAATGCAATGTCTCACCAACATAAACTTGAAGAAGCTCGAGGTGTCTTAGATTTGGCAAATCTTGAAGATATACCAGAGGATCCTCCTTTAACTGGCTCCATTTTAGAAATACTCGGACCATATTCTTGAGAGAACTTATCCAGTGGGGAAACTTGTCTAAACGTCCACTCAAGTATAACTGCTGGAGATACTGAGGAGGCCTGGAAATGTTGTGAATATCAATTATCTCATCTTCTTCAATTGCAGTTATGGACAATGAGCGGAGATTGATCATCTTCTCAATGGATGAACACAAAGCAGCCCCATCTTGTTGCCTCATCCTTCTAATACCAAGCCTCCTGAGTTGAGTGAGTTTTCCTAGTTCAATCATCAAAGCTTGGTTTGCCTCTATAAAACATAGCTTTTGCAAAGATTGCATATGTCCTATTGGGGCAATCACCTTGAAGCCATGCCTTGAATGGAAAAAAGCATAGGATTCAATCTCATAACGATACACCAAGAGATGGCGTAATCGTTGCAGCTCCACAATTTCAACTGGCAATTCAGTGACACCAGTGTGTTTAAGATCTAATGTCTCCAACTTCTGCAGCTTCTTAATGGAACCTGGAATACTTTTCACCTTTGTATTCTTCAAACTCAAATACTTGAGAAGGTAAAGGCTGATAATTTCAGCAGGAAAAACCTCCAAAGGTGCATCCTGCAAATCTAACACCCTGAGTAACTTATAACCAGTGGAACATAATGCACGTATAGAAAAATGCTCAAGCGAATCTGATAAGGCAAACATTAGGAGAGACCGAAGTTGGAATTCAGTCCTATTTTGTTGCACATTATGCAATGTGTTTACGATTGATAGGCGTCGAACTTTGTCTGGCCAGATTATGTCTTGATCTTTGGCTATTGTTGCAAAGTTCTGATCCTTTGCCTTCAAATTGACAATCTCCCTTAGAAGATCATGCATGCGACAAGTCTTCATCCTGCCATCACTGGTTTTTGCTACCACTTGCAGCAGACTTCTGTCCAAGAGCTCCTTGAGGTAACTGTCTGCAACTTCCTCCGGTGTCTTTCCATCTTCACCATTCACAAACCCTTCAGCTATCCACAAGCGAATCAACCGCATATGCTCAATAGCATGAAACTCAGGAAAGATGCTTAGGTACAACAAACAGGACTTGAGATAGTAAGGCAACTCATTGAAACTGAGGGAAAGAACTTTCTTCATGGCCTCCAGTTTGTCATTTCCTTCAATTTCAGACCCAAAACTTCTGCTTACCATCTGCCACTCTTCTATGTTTGCCCTGCCTCTTGTAGCCAAAGCACCACCAATTGCCACAATTGCTAGTGGCAACCCTCCACACATTTTTAAGATATTCCTGCAAACTTCTTCCAGATGAGGAGGGCATGAGGCACCCTGAAATGTTTTCCTACAGAAAAGGCGCCAAGCTTCATCCTCAGGTAAGAATTCAAGGTTAAAATCCTTACCTAATTCGGCACAGGAATACAAAGCTATATCTTTCTTGCGTGTTGTAAGCATCACTCTACTGCCACTGTTGTTATTAGGCAAAGCAAGTTTGACAGAATCCCATACATTTACAAACCATACATTATCCAGCACAATCAGGTACCTGCTTCGCTGAAGCAAATTCTTTATCACCTCTTTGAGCTTGTCACTTTTCATCTGCCCAACTGCTTCCGGAGCTGGTTTGCCAATCACATTATGGAGCTGCTTAACCAGGTCTTTCAGGACCTCTTCTACTTTGAAAGACGGAGAAGCATTAACCCAAGCATGGATTCTGAAACGCTTCTTCACTTTTGGATCATCATAGACTTGTTTTGCCAGGGAGGTTTTCCCCAACCCTCCCATTCCATAAATGGGAATAACGGATCTACCTGCTTCTTCATTGAAAAGCAAGTCAATAAGGTGCTTTTTGGGTTTGTCAATACCCACTAGATCAGCTTCTTCTAGCAGAAGTGCATCTCCTTGGCTATCAAGAATTGATGACAACCGTTGACTTGAGCCTGAGCCTATCCCAGGTAAGTTTGGACGTCCCTGGGATATATCCTCCACTTTGGATTTGATACCTTGTATATCTGAACCAATTCTATGCCGAGCTTTCATGGTCTTAACGGCAAAAATAAACTTATGAAAATAAGAATTGTTGCCTTGTCCATGTTGATCAACAAGGCGAAGGTTGAATTCATCTATAGCATCCTCCATATCATAAACAACATCTCTCACTCGTTTAACCCATGTTTTGAGTTCAGGGTCTTTGTCTTCTAGGGCATCTGCCACCCTTATGATGCTCTTGTGCCGTTCCAGTTCATATTTGATGTATCGAACGTCTTCACGAACCCCTCTCTGCAGATTCACTTCTTCTTGAAGTAATGAATTTAGCTTATCCAGTAAAAACGATACTGAACTATCTGCCATTTTGTTTTCTACTTCTGCAGGGTCTTCACTTTGTTTTTGTTTTTTTTTTTCTATAATGGGAGGAATAGTGGCAAGAACGTGATGATAAGGTTTCTGGGTTTTTCTCTCTCTCTTTCTCTCTTTTAATAATAATAGTTGCTAAGACTTGATGATAAGATTTCTGAATACCTTTCTGGCTTTGCCTTTGTTCTTATATTGCCATGTTAAAGGAGGAAACGCGTCTGGATAATATTCTCTGAATGTACTATAGTAAGCGCCGCCAAGGAAGTAGTCAACGTTGATAATTTATTGAAGGCCCTTATTTTTCCGCGTCACAGAACTGCCAGCTTTAAAACCATCTGCAGAGCAGATATCCTACATTGTATTTTACGAAATCAAACAAAGGAAAATGACTAGCAAACTTTCTGCAATTAATGAATCAAAATATTTACATCAGCTAAAGACAAAGAGTAATGATACAGCGATACGTGTATAGTATATACATAAAATTGACACTATTTTTTTTTTTCTCTCTATCTTATCATCTTATTACTTATCATAATTACACTAGTTTCTTTTCTATTTTTATATCTCTCTTTTTCGAAGAAAAATCGTCGTTGCAAATGCATTGGAATTCTAGAGACTAGTTCAATTCATACGCGTATTGAGCCGTCTGTTTTACGTTAAAGAAAATCTTGCATGTATCAACTCGACTTCGTGATGTACGGTGTTGTTGTGACGGAAGTAGAGGCTAAGCAAATTTGACTATTTTAAAATAAAAATAATAATTATGTATTTTACGTAAGTAAAGAATCTGTCTGTAATTATTTTTATATGAAAGTTTAGATTAAACTAAGGAAATCTCGCCTTCGTATAAAGTTAAAGGAAGACTATCAATTCTTATCAGGATTTATAGTAAGGTTTTATATTGCTTAATAAGGGATAAACGGGTTACTCTGTAATTGAAGTCAAATTTTAACTTTGCAAGGAAAGACCAAACCAAGTATTTATTTTAATTTACAGTCAAGCTTCTCATAAGAAAATTATTTTTATACTTATTTCATATATTCTTATTTTGCGATACATTTATTACAAATATTCATATTGACAAATATATTTTTCAAATCATCACAGGTATTCTTCACAAAAAAATAATTACATAAATTTCAACTAAATCAAAAATTTAAATATAACAAAGTATCAATTTATTTTAAAATAAATCATCATTAAATAATAAATTACAATAGAAATTAAATATTTAAAATTAAAAATATTAAATTAATAAAAATATGAAACTAAAATAAAATTATATAAGTAAATATCTAATTGATTTTATCTCTCTCTCACATAGAAAGGTCTATCGTATCATACTTCCTCCAATCACATGCAATGGTTTGGAAACAACAATTTTCATTTTGATATTATTAACTTTCCTATAATATCTTCTTATTATTAGTAGCGATTTAGTTGTATATGGAACATATTCTTCTTATCACTATTAATTCTTGACATGCTCAACATAAGTAAAGAAACAATTGTATTTGACGTGCTTAGCTTTTAAACTTGCAGCCAAAGGAAAGACTATTTCCATAGACTTCTAAAAAACATAGGTTCTAGATCGGTGGCAGCTAAGTTTGCATGCATATAAATGGTTGGGTAAAGATATTTTATTAATCATCCTGCAGTTTAGTTATTGAAGGGGGGAAAATATTGATATTACTATTACTAAGTGTTGTACCCCAAAACTGTCCGGGACTGAGTCTTCCCAAGACTGAGTCTTCCCGGGACCCACCTCTACTCATAAAATAATATCTTGGAAAGTAATAAGAATCCTTTTAAGACCTACCAAGAGAGAATCAAGGGATATGGGGGCCACCACTAGCCCAATCTCAAGCCTATAAAAAGCCTCAAAATGAAGAGGTGAGGAGAGCAATTTTTCCGGGCAGAAACTCTAAGCCAAATCTCTCAAACCTCTCCCAAGCCTCCCAAGCCTCCCAAATCTCTCGAACCTCTCCCATAGCAAAGCTGGTATTGACCGGCCTCACCCTTTCTAGCAACATCCTCACCCGTAACTACGTGAGACTTTGACCCCTCTAAAGCTGAGAAGCACGTGGCCTAGATATAAGGCATACCTCTATCAAGTCAAAAACCTCAAAAAACCTCAAATCTTAAATCCCAAAACCCAAGAACACCTTACTTGAACCTCCCCCTTCCCGGGACTTAGACCAAAAACACAACCCAAATACAAGCACCATCCCTCTTCCCATATAGCTAGCTAAGGGTAACTATCAAATGATAGGCATGCTAGGGGCCCTTATGCCCCTAGCATGTAACCAACTCCCGAACCCATATTCCTGATTCAAGACCATTTTCCGTTAGGTTTCCCATGCGTTCCCTAAACTAAACGCCCGGTGGCGACTTTAATGGCCGACTTGGTCTCGGCCTACCTATTTCACCGATCACAATCCGGGTTGTCAGGACAGATGGCGACTCCACTAGGGACCTGTTTTATTGAGAGTTGAGCCCTGTCAGGTAAGTTTTAAGATTCAATTTTATTTTATTTTTTTTAATTTTCTTAAGAAATGCCTATATTGAATGTTTAATTATACCTCAAATATGATTTTTGAAAGAAAAACCAAAATTTCTAGAAAAATATATAAAATTGTCATTACTTGAAATGTATTTTGCACAAGAATTAAGGTTGTGGGGGGCAAAACTCAGAGGTTGGGTCCTGTGTTTCCCTTTGTCTTTGTTAATTGGTGCATGTGTTGTAATTTGAATTTGATGTTTGTATACTACTTATACAAAATCATAGGATAGACAATAATATCTTATTCTTTTTATTGTGGGGCGGGTGCATATGGGGGCAGTCTTTCAAAACAAGAAAAAAAAGGGGGTAGAGTGCAAATATATCCATGGCCTTGATCTATTCCCCGAACACGAGAGTTAGGGAGTGCGGGGGCATGTAGCAGATACCCTACTTGGAGATTTCTCCGCATTTGCGGTGACCGTGATAGTTCCACTGGGGGCTGATGACTGAGGGAGCCAAAGAACATCTGGGAAATTGATCCTGATCGTGCTGGAGACCTCAGGGAGTCCATAGACCCAGGAGCCTAATGGTGAGGAAGTTTAGAAATTCAAATGGTGAGAACCTTGGGGGATCCTTCTAGAAACTTATTGGATAAACCTTAACTAGAGTCTACCAAGTAAACCTTAACCAGAGTCTACCAAGTAAACCTTAACCAGAGTCTACCAAGTAAACCTTAACCAGAGTCTACCAAGTAAACCTTAACCAGAGTCTACCAAGTAAACCTTAACCAGAGTCTACCAAGTAAACCTTAACCAGAGTCTACCAAGTAAACCTTAACCAGAGTCTACCAAGTAAACCTTAACCAGAGTCTGCCAAGTAAACCTTAACCCGAGTCTACCAAGTAAACCTTAACCCGAGTCTACCAAACAAACCTTAACCCGAGTCTGCCAAACAAACCTTAACCCGAGTCTGCCAAACAAACCTTAACCCGAGCCTACCAAACAAACCTTAACCCGAGCCTACCAAACAAACCCTAACCCGAGCCTGCCAAACAAACCCTAACCCGAGCCTGCCAAACAAACCCTAACCTGAGCCTGCCAAACAAACCCTAACCTGAGCCTACCAAACAAACCCTAGTCAGAGCCGACCAACCAAACCCTAATTAAAATTAGGCCAATCAAACCCTAGTCCGAAGTCGACCAATCAAACCTAGTCGAGTCGACCAATCAAACCCTAGTCCGAAGTCGGCCAACTAAACCCCGGTCGAAAGGCCGGCCAACTAAATTTGGTCCGAGCGGATTGACTAAACCCCGGTGCAGCGGTCCAACTAAATGGTTTGCCGGTCCAACTAAACCCTAGTCCGAGCCGGCTAAGCAAACCATAGTCTGAGCCGGCCAATCAAACCCTAGTCCGAGTTGGCCAATCAAACCCTAGTTCGACTCGGCCAAGTAAACCCTAGTCCGAGCCGGCCAAGTAAAGCCTAGTCTGAGCCAGCCAAGTGAACCTCAACTTGCGTCGACCCATAAACGCTTGACCTACCCGAGCCTAAGTCGGCCCAAGACACTTGAGCCCGAGTCGGTTAGTACACCACTGTGTCAATCGAGCTCGTCTTTGTGTCATCCCCATTTAACCGATTTCATCTTGGCCCCCTATGTCGATTCAATCGAATCAACTCTACGCTATTTATCCAACTGAAATCCTACCCAGCGTCAATTCGGTCGCATCTAGTCCGTGTCACTCTCTTATTTAAGATGGCTCTCTTCCATCTCCCCAATTTTGTTCTGGCGGCATTTCCATGGATGGCTCATCCATTTTCACTTCATTTCCAACCTTGTAAAAAAAAAAAAAAAAAAAAAAAAGAAAAAAAAAGAAAAAAAAAGAAAGAAGCAAAATAACATGCATCATATTCCACATTCATCTCCACCATGCATTTTAGATTAGGTGTTGCATCACATTTACATTTCATTCCCCACCCGACTAGCTCACCAAGACCAATAAAAAGGCAAGGATCAAGTTTCGAAAAACCTTTACAGGGCGCTTCCCAAGGCAAAACGGATGGAGACGGCTATAAGGGATCTAGCAAAACAACAAGAAGTGCTAAAAAATGATGTTAAATCTTGGAAATGCTGAAGTATATGCAAAACCAAGGGACATCTCAAACCATTTCCTGCCATACCATCATAAGATCACAAAACCAGAGGTGGCGTCAAAGCCCCTACCAAGTCCAACACCAAACACCACACCCCTTACCTCCGACCATCCCCATCCCAACCTTGCAATATAACATTTCATGGAAAAGAAAGAACCTAGGGTTCTAACACTTTACCAATGTCATATACCGAACTTTCCGTCGCACCTGCTTTTAGCATGCCATTGTGACCACAGTCTCGTTGAAACTTGTTCAATCCCCCTATCCCAAAAAACTATGATCCAATAAGAAAAGTTCGCTATTTAAGTAGTCCCTAATCCTTTTTCAAATCATTGTAATGCTCTTTCTTAATAAAGTATACTTTGACTCTTCATGATTCCTTTTTCTTCCCACGCCTAAACCAAGTCAAAAATACCAATAAAATAAAATTCATCCCTGGTGCTAATATCTCATGTTCAAATTTTGATTATTCTATTAATCAAACCGGCAAGGATAATAAGGATAATCTATAAAGCCCCAAGCATCTAGCCTGGCTACCTGTCCTCCAAACCAAGAAGGAAAGATGGTTTACCACATTAAACTTTACTATGCTTAAAACTCTCATTGGCTCAATGCCCCCAAGAAAAAAAAAAATGGAAAAAAAAAAAAGACAAAGAAAAAAGCAGCTCGCTAGGTTGAAACCTCAAAATAACAACCTAGGCAAAAGTTAGAAAAAAAATCAAATAAGAGTTCTTTGAGACTAAAAAGTAGTCTAAGCGAAAATGCAATACTGAGGGCAAACCACCGACATAGGGAGTTGAAGCGAACCCTCAAGAAAAGTTAGCTAGAAGAAGCCCATAGAGACACCTAAATTATCCTTAAAGTCGTTGGTTGATGGACTCTTCAAAAATTGCATACATGAGGATAACACTGTCACCCCTCCCCGTAGACCCTTAGTAGGGAACAACATAAACACAATCCTTTCCATTCCTCCATAAACCAAAAATAAAAGAAACAAAAGGAGCATTACAGTTGAAATGAAAAGTTGAAGACCACTCAAAGTAGTGAGCTTTTGACTAGTCTTACGAACAATAACAAGGTAACAACACCCAAGATGTCTTTGACACCAAAGTTGGAACGAAAGAAGCTCAATTGCCTACACCATGAGTCTTGGGATAGCAAACTAAAGACTTGTCCTTACTAAACACACACCCCTTGTACTCGATCCAACTCCACATCTTGCCATTACCCATACCTTGCAAACTAAAGACTTGTCCTTGCTAAACACACACCCCTTGCACTCAATCCAACTCCACATCTTGCCATTACCCATACCTTGCAATCCATGCATCTATGACCCATGGCAAACCTCCATACATCCATATAGCCGGACATCAGGCATTCCACGTCAAATATCCATACAATCCACATACATTTCAAACATTCAGGCATCCGTAATCTCACACATGACATGCATTCCGAGCACCCAAATATCCGTCCTCCCACCAAAATAAAATCTTAATTAGTTTTGCATACATGCATAAATGCATACACATAGCATGCACGCATCCCATGGTTATTCAACACCATACCAACTCTATGTTAAATCCTTCGCCCACTCCGTCTTGGGTTAACTTTGTGTGAGTCTCTTTTGTCAAATCCGTGTCGAGTCTCTCTACCAGCTCCATGTCAAGTCTCTTCACCAACTTCATGTCAACTCTCTATTAACTTCATCTTTGAGTCTCTTTGTCAACCTCGTATCAAGTCTCCATTTTGACTCCATGTTAAGCCCACCACCCTATGTCGAGTCTCAAAGTCGATTCTGTGTCAAATCTCTCTATCGACCTCGTGTCGAGTCTCCATGCCAACACGATTACTTTGACCTGAGGTTGGTTTGTCCCTAAGTTAGTCATTCAGGTCCTAACTTAGGCATTCATAACTTAGTGCCAACTTTTTCAATTTGTTGTCTCATCTTGACCCCCAAGTCACTTGTCTCTTCAAGATAGTCAATTTGGTTTCATGCCACATTTTTCAACCCCAAGTCAAGAAGGGACACAAGTTTCCCATCTATGACTTCGTTGGGGATGGAAGTAGAAGATGGGGCCAACGAATCCAAAGTCTAGGATCATCCAAACCAGTTATAAACCTCTCAATCAACTCATTCACTCATACATACTTAAGTCAACATTCCCTTGTTCAAACTATGCATACCCATAGAGTCACATTGATTAACCCAACTCTAGAGAATGACTTCGCCTTAAGCTCCCCAAACGGCCGTCAAACCGGCTTTACCTCAAAAGCCTAATGACACCTTGATATCGGAGGACCAAGTAGCCCTCGGCTCTTGGGAAACCAAGTGGTATTCAGGGCGTCAAAGGTCGGGTGTCTCCCCTTGACCAACTCTCGGATCCCAAAGGGCGGCGTCCTCGCTACCACCCTTTAAGCACTCCCAAGCCGGATAAATAGCCGAGATAGACCATTCAAATCCCTAACCAGTCCATAACCCAAGTTATCATGGCTACCCAATCTTCGGAAGGATAGCTAAAACTAAGCCACCATTCCCTTTACATTTCCTTCCATTAAGCCTTTATACCTTAGCATTGAGTCTAGAAGCCATCATTTACCTTAGTATTATCTCCATTCCCTTAAGTGTTAATCCCATTAAGCCCAAATATTGAGTCCAAAACCCCGTCCCCAAACCCCAGGAGTCTACACTAAGGCCATCATTCCCCAACCTAATTGATACCATTAAACCAACAGAAGTTCCTCTGCCTTTTAACAGAAAATCCAAAAAAACACAAAGAAAAAATCTCTTTCATTAATAAGTAAGGTGTTACAAGTTTTAAGGAGAGTCAAAGAGGAAACCGGTTTCCCATCTTGGACCTCCTTAATCATGTCTCGGACTAAGGTCGAAATCAGGGGCCAGCGAGAACTATTTGTCTAAGGGCCTCGTTGAGTCCATCCTTGTACTGATCTACAATGGCCCCTTCCAAGCAAGCCACCCTCTCGGCAAGACCCGGTGTTTTCTTCTTTCAACTTGCTCACCTCCGACTCAACGGACGCGGTCTTCGCCGGCAGCCTTCAAAGCCTCTTTATCCGAAGCAAGAATGGACTCCACTTCCACCACCCTTGGTGAGATTCAGCAAGCACCGACTTTAGTCGCCAGCAAGGAGGACTCAGCTTGAGAAGCAGCAAGTTGGGCCTTGGTCTTCAACCTCAGCCCGCAGGCTTTCGACTAGCCTCCTTCATCCTTTCAACCTCGGCTAAAGACTCGGCCCTAGCCTTTTGGGCCTTCTCAACTCCTTCTTGGACCAACTTCCTTGGCCATTATCTGCTTAGCCTTACCTAGCATCCCACACCAAGTCTCCAAAGTGGCAATTGAGTGCGCCATACTGAGGAGTCATCATGTCAACGGACTGGCAAAGCACCGGTTGACACCAATCCTCCCGATCGTGTTGAGGTATCTTGTTGGTGGGAAACAGTGCGCATATCAAACCCTGGGCCCCACAAGGAACTGATGGGGGAGGGCCACGTAGCTGGACAAGCCACCAAGCGGCAAAACCAGCCTCGAAGTCACGGCGACATTGCCTTCTAGTTAGACAAGCGGAGGCGGAGGAGGAACAGCAGAGGCCTTTCCTTTTTGGCGATCGTCTCCTCTACGCCATAGCATCGACTTTCCGCTTACCCGCCTCCTTGTCGGACAAAGCTGCTGGCTTCTCGACCATAGGAGTCGAGTCCTTCTTGGCGGCAATTGGGCAGCTCACCGACTAGAGGCCTTTCGGCTCGAGGCTCACTGGCGTCATTCGTCAAACGAGCCTTCTTAATCGGCCTTTAGCCCATATCGCGCCTTGTTTCTTCAGCATAGGCCAATTTGGTCTCAGTAGCTCCTTATTTCACCCCACGATTGCCCTGTCTTGACTTGTTATAAAAGCCTCTCGTCTCAACATCCCTCAATTACCCCTCCATCTCGGCCGACTCCCATAGCCAATTCGGCCTCGGCAACTCTTCCACGGCCGCCTCCATCTCGGTCATCCTTGCCAAGCCGCCTCTATTTCCACACCTTCCTTGGGCCGCCTCGGTCTAGTCATCCCCGCACTGGACCACCTGTCTCAATCACGCATAGGTCGCTTCGGTCTCAATCATCCCCTTTACGGCCGCCTTTGTCTTAGTCACCCCATGGATCGCTTCAATCTCAATCATTCATGCCAAGCCACCTCTATTTCCAAACCTTCCTTGGGGCCCCTTAGTCTAAGCCATCTTGTGCGCAAGCCACTTCGGCCTCGGCACCAATCATGGGCCACCCTAAGCTTGATCATCCTCGCATGCATCTTTGTCTGTCTCGGCGGAGGAACCGTTATCTCCTCGACCCGGCCTCGAAAGCATACGCGGCAAATGTTGCCATCTCGGAAGAGCCCATGAAAGCCTTTGCTCCTACACTCAGCAAAAAAAAAAAACACAAAAAGGAAAAAAAAAAAAAATAATAATAAATAAAGGGGCCCGGTACCCTCGGCCCATTACTTCACCCAATTGAGTCAGTTTCTCAAATTAAGCCTCCATTTCGGCCGGCCTATGGTCGCCTCGATCTCGGATTGCCGCCTCCATTCCAGCCAGCTTGTGGCGCCTCAATCTCAGTCTCCCCGCACAAGCTGCCTCCATTTCAAGCCAGCCTATGGGGCGCCTCCATTCCAGCCGACCTATGGCGCCTCCATTTCGATCTGCATTTGCGCACAAGTCGCCTCCATTCCAACAAGCCTATGGCGCCTCGGTCTCAACCTGCCTTGCCACGAGCCACCTCCATTCCAGCCCGGCATGTGGCTGCCTCAATCTCAAATCATCTGCATAAGCGCCTACATTCCAGCCAGCTTGTGCGCCTCAATCTCGATCTCCCCTACACAAGCTGCCTCCATTCCGGCCAGCCTATGGCGCCTCCATTCGATCTACTTATTGCCACAAGTCGCCTCCATTCAGCAAGCCTATGGCGCCTCAGTCTCAACCTGCCTTGCCACGAGCCACCTCCATTCCGGCCAGCACATGCAAGCCTCAATCTCGATCTGTCCTGCATAAGCCGCCTACATTCCAGCCCAGCTTGTGGCGCCTCAATCTCGGTCTCCCACGCACTGACTGCCTCCATTCCGGCCGACCCTATGGCGCCTCCATTTCCGGCCTATAGCGCCTCCATTTCGTCTGCGGCTGCACAAGTCGCCTCCATTCCAACAAGCCTATGGCGCCTCGATCTCGACCGCCTTGCCACGAGCCACCTCCATTCCGGCCCGGCTGTTCACAATCTCAATCTCGATGCATCTGCATAAGTCGCCTACATTCCAGCCAGCTTGTGGCTGCCTCAATCTCGGTCTCCCCTGCTGGCTGCCTCCATTCCGGCCAGCCTATGGCGCCTCCATTTTCGATCTGCGTTGCCGAAGTCGCCTCCCATTCCGGCAAGCCTATGGCGCCTCGGTCTCAACCTGCCTTGCCACGAGCCACCTCCATTCCGAGCCAGCCTGTGGCTGCCCTCTAATCTCGATGTCATCTGCATAAGCCGCCTACATTCCAGCCAGCTTTGGCCGCCTCAATCTCAGTCTCCCCTGCCTGAGCTGCCTCCCATTCCGGCCCAGCCTATGGCGCCTCCATTTCAGTCTGCTGCCTGCACAAGTCGCCTCCATTCCAGCAAGCCTATGGCCGCCTCGGTCTCAACCACCTTGCCACGAGCCACCTCCATTTCCAGCCAGCCCTGTGGCTGCCTCAATCTCGATCTCCCTGCACAAAGCCTGCCTCCATTCCGGCCCGACTATGGCGCCTCCATTTCGATCTGCGGCATTTGCCAAGTCGCCTCCATTCGGCAAGCCTATGGCGCCTCGGTCTCGACTTGCCTTGCCACGAGCCACCTCCATTCCGGCCAGCACGTGGCTGCCTCAATCTCATCTGCCTTGCCGCCTCCATTCCAACCAGCTGTGGCCGCCTCGATCTCGATGCACCTGCATAAGTCGCCTCCATTCCAGCCATCATGTAGCCATCTCAGTCTCAGTCGGCCCGCCTGGCGCCTCCATTTCAGCAAGCCTATGGCGCCTCGGTCTCAATCTGCCTTGTCACGAGCCGCCTCCATTCAACCAGCCACGTAGCGCCTCGGTCTCGATGCCGCCTGCATAAAGTACCGCCTACATTCCAGCCATCATGTGGCCATCTCGATCTCAGTCGCCCCCAAACGCCTCCATTTCGGCAAGCCTATGGCCGCCTCAGTCTCAATCTGCCTTGTCACGAGCCGCCTCCATTCCAGCCAGCCTCTGGCCGCCTCCGTCTCAACCTCACGTAGGCCGTCTTCATCTTAGTCATCCTCGCGTAAGCCGTCTCCAACTCAGCCATCCCGCGTAGGCCGTCTCCATCTCAGTCATCCTCACGTAAGCCGTCTCCAACTCAGCCATCCCGCGTAGGCCGCCTCCATCACGGCCAGCTCCACGTAGACCGACTCCATCCCAGCCTGTCCCACGTAGGCCGCCTCCATCCCAGAAGCCGGCACAGTTGTAACTCCATATCCCATCCACCTCACCAAATCCTAAAAACTGCCACCATCACAAAAATATAATAACAAACTCAAAAATACTTTGTGAAACTTGGAGGGTTGGGCACCGACCAGTGTGTGCCTTGCTGCAGGTACTTTGTGAAACTTGGAGGGTTGGGCACCAGCCAGTGTGTGCCTTACTGCTGCCAGGTACTTTGTGAAACTTGGAGGGTTGGGCACCAGCAGGTGTGTGCCTTACTGCTGCCAGGTACTTTGTGAAACTTGGAGGTTGGGCACCAGCCAGTGTGTGCCTTACCCCTTGCCTGCTGCCAGTGCTGTGAAACTTGGAGGGTTTGAGCACCAGCCGGTGTGTGCCTTGCCTGCTGCCAAGTACTTTTTTGAAACTTGGAGGGTTTGAGCACCAGCCGGTGTGTGCCTTGCCCTGCTGCCAAGTACTTTGTGAAACTTGGAGGGTTTGAGCACCAGCCAGTGTGTGCCTTGCCTGCTGCCAAGTACTTTGTGAAACTTGGAGGTTTGAGCACCAGCCCGGTGTGTGCCTTACTGCTGCCAAGTACTTTTTGAAACTTGGAGGTTTGAGCACCAGCCAGTGTGTGCCTTGCCTGCTGCCAAGTACTTTTGAAACTTGGAGGGGTTTGAGCACCAGCCAGTGTGTGCCTTGCCTGCTGTCAAGTACTTTTTGAAACTTGGAGGGTTTGAGCACCAGCCAGTGTGTGCCTTGCCTGCTGCCAGTACTTTGTGAAACTTGGAGGTTTGAGCACCAGCTAGTGTGTGCCTTGCCTGCTGCCAAGTACTCTTTGAAACTTGGAGGGTTTGAGCACCAGCCAGTGTGTGCCTTGCCTGCTGCCAAGTACTTTTTGAAACTTGGAGGGTTTGAGCACCAGCAATGTGTGCCTTGCCTGCTGCCAAGTACTTTGTGAAACTTGGAGGGTTTGAGCACCAGCCAGTGTGTGCCTTGCCTGCTGCCAAGTACTCTTTGAAACTTGGAGGTTTGAGCACCAGCCAGTGTGTGCCTTGCCTGCTGCCAAGTACTTTTGAAACTTGGAGGTTTGAGCACCAGCCAGTGTGTGCCTTGCCTTTTTGTCAACTTTTGAAACTTGGAGGGTTTGAGCACCAGCGGTGTGTGCCTTGCCTGCTGCCAAGTACTTTGTGAAACTTGGAGGTTTGAGCACCAGCCAGTGTGTGCCTTGCCTGCTGCCAAGTACTCTTTGAAACTTGGAGGTTTGAGCACCGGCCGGTGTGTGCCTTGCCTTTGCCAAAGTACTTTTTGAAACTTGGAGGTTTGAGCACCAGCAAGTGTGTGCCTTGCTGCTGCCAAGTACTTTTTGAAACTTGGGAGGTTTGAGCACCAGCCAGTGTGCCTTGCCTGCTGCCAAGTACTCTTTTGAAATTTGGAGGGCTTGAGTACCAGCCCGGTGAGTACCTTGCCCTGCTGCCAAATAACGGTGTGAAACTTGGAGGGTTTGAGCACCGGCCAGTGTGTGCCTTGCCTGCTGCCAATACTCTTTTTGAAATTTGGAGGCTTGAGTACCGGCCAGTGATACCTTGCCTGCTGCCAAATAACGGTGTGAAACTTGGAGGCTTGAGCACCAACCCAGTGTGCCTTGCCTGCTGCCAAGTACTCTTTTTGAAATTTGGAGGCTCGAGTACCCAGCCAGTGAGTACCTTGCACTGCTGCCAAAATAACGGTGTGAAACTTGGAGGGCTTGAGCACCAGCCGGTGTGTGCCTTGCCTGCTGCCAAGTACTCTTTTTTGAAATTTGGAGGCTCGAGTACCAGCCGGTGAGTACCTTACTGCTGCCAAATAACGGTGTGAAACTTGGAGGCTTGAGCACCAGCGTGTGTGTGCCTTGCCTGCTGCCAAGTACTCTTTTTGAAATTTGGAGGGCTTGAGTACCAGCCAGTGAGTACCTTGCCTGCTGCCAAATTGATTGAAACTTGGAGGGCTCGAAAGCACTTAGGTGTGATGTGTCTTGCCTGCCAAGTACTCTTTTGAAATTTGGAGGCTTGAGTACTAGCCGGTGAGTACCTTACTGGCCGCCAAATAACGGTGTGAAACTTGGAGGCTTGAGCACCGGCCGGTGTGTGCCTTTGCCCTTGCCAAGTACTTTTTTGAAATTTGGAGGGCTCAAGTACCAGCGGTGAGTACCTTGCCTTTGCTGCCAAATAACGGTGTGAAACTTGGAGGCTTGAGCACCGGCCGGTGTATGCCTTGCCTGTTTGCCAAGTACTTTTTGAAATTTGGAGGGCTTGAGTACCAAAGAAGTGAGTACCTTGCCGTACCAAATGTTCATGAAAACATCAACCAACCCCCCCTTCTACCACCACCGGGCCAGTCCCCATCCTCTCCTCTATCTTTATTTACGCTTATCCAAGAAAAGGATTACATCCTTTTCAGTGAAAAACCTAATAAAGAGTGGGGCCATTGTTAATACCCCAAAACTGTCCGGGACTGAAAGTCTTCCCAAGACCAGTCTTCCGGGACCCACCTCTACTCATAAAATAATATCTTGGAAAGTAGTTGAATCGACTTCAAAGACCTACCAAAGAGAATCAAGGGATCTGGGGCCACCACTAGCCCAATCCCAAGCCTATAAAAGCCAAAAATGAAGAGGTGAGGAGAGCAATTTTTGGAAACTCTGCCCAAATCTCTCAAACCTCTCCCAAGCCTCCCAAGCCTCCCAAATCTCGAACCTCTCCCATAGCAAAGTTCTGTGATCGCCGGCCTCACCCTTTCTAGCAACATCCTCACCTGTAACTACGTGAGACTTTGACCCTCTAAAGCCGAGGTTGACGTAGGCTGGGGCATACCTCTATCAAGTCAAAAACCCCAAAACCTCAAATCTTAAATCCCAAAACCCAAAGAACACCTTACTTGAACCTCCCCTTCCAGGGACTTAGACCAAAAAACACAACCCAAATACAAAGACCATCCTCTTCCCATATACTAGCTAAGGGTGAACTATCGAATGATAGGCGTCTTTAGTAGCCCTTACGCCTTTAAGATGTAACCAACTCCCGAACCCATATTCCCCGATTCAAGACCGGCCTTTCAGTTAGGTTTCTCCCTTGTTCCCTTAAACTAAACGCAGGTGGTGATTCTTTTCAATAATGGCTTGGTCTCGGCCTACCTAGACTTTCGTCACAATCCAGGTTGTGACACTAAGTGAATTATAATTTATCATCATACTTATTAAATATATTTTTTATATTTTCATGTATTTACAATATGTAATTTATGACATACTTACTAGTATGAATAAACTTAACATATTTGGTCAAGTTTCATTAGTATGAACAAATTTGCTTAATTTTAAAAATAAAGAGATTTAACACTCACTTGAAAAAATAATAATTAAAATTACATGTATTTCAAACTAAATGAACCAAAAATTCAGATACTCGATTATTAAAACAAAATATTTTATTAATAATTTAAAATTTTAAATAATAACAAAAAGAGAGATCAAATAAAAAGTACAAAATCATAAATATGTTATAAAATTTTAAAGAATTTATCTTAAATACTTACTCATTTATCATCATATAGTTATAATTCGCTTAATATTTATTTTTTATTATTTTATTTATTTTCATCTTGATAATAAAAAAAATTTACAAATAATAATAGTAGTAATAATAATAATAAAAATAAAAATAATAATAATAATAATAATTTTTCTCCTTCAATACGCGGTTATCTCTCCATTCTTTTTGCTCGTGCTGCATATGAGTTTTCCATTCATTGCAAAAATATTTGAAATTATACAAAAATGAACAAAATTAATATATGTTTGCTCAAGTTTCGTTAGCATGAACAAATTTGTTTAATTTTAAAATAAATAGACTTGGAAAAAAAACTTAAATAATCAAAAGTACGTACAGTTCAAACTAAATGAATAAAAAAATACAGTTAAGTACAAAAAGAGATCAAATAAAAAGTACAAAATATTAACATGTTTTAAAATTTTAAATGTATTTATCTTTACATACTTATTAATTTATCATCGTATAATTTTAATTCACTTTAATATTTCTTGAAGATTATTTTATTTATTTTCATCTTGATAATAAAAACTAAAAAATGTATATTGACTTTTCAATCAATATAACATTTACCAGCCACAAAAAAAAAGTCAATAAAAACATCAATCAATCAATAATAATATCAAGAAAATTTCCCCTTCAATACGCGGTTATCTCTCCTAATTGGAACATAACAAACAGGGGATGCAACCTTTGACATGGTGAAGCCGAATGCCTAATCAATCACAAGCCATTGGAGTGTCCTAAAGAACATTGACTAAATTAAATTGGTTACGAACTGAATCCCTTAATACAAAAAAATAAATAAATAATTTTTTTTACTCATGTTCTTATAAAAATAAAAATATTAAAAACTATTTATAATATTAAAATATTAAAAACCTTGTAAAGGGTAGAAAATTAGTGTTTTGAAAAATGTAACTAGAGTTTCTCTGCAGCTTCTGAGTGGTTGCTTCATGGTTTCATTTTTGGCTGATTACCTTTACTTTTGAATGATTATTAGTAGCTTCTAAATTGTGTACGTAAGGAAATGTCTAAATATTGCATTATTCGTCCCTTGTAAGCTGTGGAGAGCAAGTCATGCGGGCTACTTAGCAACCTCACACGCAAATCAATCTTTGATTTTTTAATTTTACTTAATGCAATCACTACACACCACACAAGGTGAGAAACTTCTCGCTTATAATTTATTGGTTTAGAAATGAAAAGAAAAAATATTAAAAAATAGATCATTTTTAAGTTATTTGAAAGGAAAAAAAATAAAAATAAAAATATTAATTATTAATATTGATTAAAGCTATATTAAGTTTTTTTAAACAAAACTTTATTTAATTATTATCAGTTCAATTACAATTAAATTATTAAATTTTGAATTAGTACTTTTATCGGTTTAATTTTAAAATATTAATCTTACCTAATTTTTATTATGTTTGGAATTGGAAATCAATAATGTAAATTAAAGATAAAATAGTCTTAAGTATATTTTTTTATTTTCTTTTTTTTACTTAATCAAATAAGTAGAAGGAGATCTTTAAAAAAAAAATATTTTTTATTTTTATTCATTTTTTTTCTCTTATTCTTTCCTTGTTTTTTCTTCCATCCAAACAAAATGTAAAAGTGATAAACTTGTAGTGTGTGATAATGTGATGTATGCAAGAGCGGTGAAATGATTATCGTAAAGTAGGGAACTTCTCTCTATATGATTATGTGCTGAAATATTTTTTTGGTGCAAGTTGTTTTTATTATTCCTCTAATTGCTTGCGATTCAACTCACTTTCAGATTTTTATTTTATAAATTTTTACTAATGTTATGAATGCATGCATAGTATTTATTTATTTTTGTCAAATATTATTTAATACATTATATAATATTTAATATACATATGTAATTGATATTGTAACAACTACTGTTGAACTACAATTAAACTTGAGAACCGTATGATCAATCACTATTCATCCAATTTTAAAAAGAAAAACTTTTTAAATCTTACAATTTGTTACCGTGTGAGGCGTAAGCGTAAGAGATGTTAGATAAATATTTTTATAAATATTTAAAGATAAAAACAAAAAAATATGTATATATTAAGTGTCTCAAATTAATTTTAATTTATAAAATTTTTATTTTATAAGAAGTTTTTATTTAATTTTTTAAAAAACCAATATGTATAAATTAATTTTAACTTATGAAAAAAAATCATTTATTAATAAAATTTGATTCATTTTACTTTTTATTTTATTTTTTTTTTATAAGTTCATTTTATTTCACTGTTTCCAAAATACGAAAAAAAAAGAAAATAAGAGAAGTCATAATTATTAAACAAAACATACTAGTTTTTTTATAAAAAAAAAAAACTAAACTAAACACTCGAGTGAATTTCCATTTAAGTGCGTGTATTGAATCTGTCTTCTTGAACAATAAATGTTGCCCAACAAATATCTAGCCCTAAATAAATGTTGCCCGATAAATGTTGCAGAAGCTATTTGGTGCACGGAAAACAAAGACCACTAAACATGCAAAAGTAACTGCCGCCAATAATTGGTGGGCTAATGCAAAAGAATGTTGAACTGCGTCCTAATTAACATTCCACATAAATTGGGATAACAAGCATATGCATATATGCTTACATAATTAATGTAGATGTCGGGGATATAAAATATAAGTGCGAGATACAACCAAAGTAAAATAGTAAATAAATTAATTAATCGATTAAAACTCTAAAGTCCTTGACAGCTAAAAATATGTGTGAAATCAAAATTATCACATAAAGTGAAGAAAAGAATAAAAGCTTACAAGCACGGATAAGCACATGCTACAAGAAGAAGAGGCTAAATAAATATATTTATAACTCTAATATTTTTTATTACCTTTTATAGTAATAAATAACTCGACCAAAAAGTGTAAGAATGACCGAATTCACATATTCCTTCAGCCAAAAATAAGCATAAGTCACCAGCATTTAGTCTTCGTCGTCAGAGTTGTCAAATGTTATTTTTTTAGACTTTGGAGCAT
This sequence comes from Mucuna pruriens, assembly GCA_025330945.1. NCBI lineage: Eukaryota > Viridiplantae > Streptophyta > Magnoliopsida > Fabales > Fabaceae > Mucuna > Mucuna pruriens. The sequence continues at coordinate 1,745,720 of JAENHJ010000520.1, forward strand.
CAACAGCAATTTCCTTGAAGTGAGCCCCATAAAGCTTGGACTCCTATCATAAGATCGAAAAATTACATTTATCAATCAATCAAATGGACTGCCAAACAAATATGTTTATCCTAGCTTCATCATAGAAAAAATCTGAACTGGTTCATAGACAAAAGTGGAGAAGAAAATAGACCTTTTTCTTTACATGTGTGCCAAATTTCAAGAGGGCATCCGGCACAACTTGCCCTGCTTCTCTTAAAACATTCACCAGCTCCCCAGCAAGTCCCTGAAATATTTTCCTTCTTGAGTTGATACCAGGGTGAAAAGACCCGAACACCAATTATATAATAGAAACAGCGTGCATGGGTGCAAATGAGAAACTATAATATATAGAGAAAATAATTAATTCTACCTTATTCTGCTGTGTGAAGAATGTATGGGCAACACCTTTCTTACCAGCTCGTCCAGTCCGCCCAATTCTATGAACATAATCTTCGGTAGTCAGAGGAAAACTATAGTTGATCACTACTTCAACATCTGGAATATCCAATCCCCGTGCGGCCACATCAGTAGCAATCTGCACATTGAATTGTGAAGTCAAATGATTAACTGAATAAAGCAACAAAAAGTGCGGAGAATGTTTGTTTGAGGGATCATGTCAGGTTCAATAGACATAGAGCCAGTTCCATTAGAAGCATTTCCTACTTTACCCACTAAAGGCATTCGCAGAAGCCCTTACAAATTTACAATGCTAGAGAAGTTCAAAATTAGATTGACCTAATAATTTCTTTGCAAATCTGTACATTTTTCGTTGAGGACTAAGGGGAATTAAAAAGTGGGTTCAAATTCATCCACCAGTCAGTACTGTAAAAAATACTAAAACTATAACTTTGAAAGGGAGAAGGAACAAAGTACAGAAGAATCTGGATAAAAACATTATACAGAGATAGCAAGTATAGAAAAACAAATTGCAAAAATATAATTAAAAAATGATGAGAAGAAAATAACCATTCTCCAATAAAGCCACATTATCATGGAGAAAACAGTCAAAAATTGCTATGATGCGAATTCATAAATTTGTTTTAACTATTGAACCAACAAACTGATATAATTAATAATCACAATGAAAAATAGGTTACCATCAAAGGACAGCTTCCCTTCTTGAATAATGATAGTGCCTTTGTGCGATCATGTTGGGCTTTGTCCCCATGTATTGACACGGCCTTCCAACCCCTGAAGATGGTATTTAGCATATCCTAAGTAGCTATTATAATTATATCAAGTGAGTGCTAAGAGCCAGCACTAGATATTTTCACCAGGAAAATTATTAAAAAAAAAATGCATGCATTTGACCTTTGACATACCCTTGTTGAAGCATACTTTCAACTCGTTTGGCTTCCATTTTGTACAAAACAAAAACCAATACTCGATTGCTGAGACAAGGTACAAGCTGTTAGCAACATGTAACAAAACTAAACAGGTAAAAAGGTATCAATACATATATATATCAAAACAACATTGAACTCTGACCCTTTTTTCTTGTGTTACAGAAATGCAGAAAATTCAGCTAAAGTCATGGATGGATAACTAATATGAACAATCTAACATAATTTTACACTCCCAAGATCTTTTTCTGCATTTCCTATACAGAAGTCATACTCCACGTCCCACCCCCTAAAAGCCACATAAACAGCAAGCGAATTTTGAAGTGTGATCTTTAACTTCATCCCTGCCTTTATCCTTTTCTTGAAATAATATGACTTAGGCCAGCAAGATCTATATTCTATATCCAATATAAAAACAGTCAGTTCACTGCAGTTGCCACTCCAAAATCCCCCCACCCACCCAAGCTCAAAACAAAAACAAAAAACAGATGACTGGAAAGGCATCTCCAATTTTAAGAGGCAGATGATCAATCAGGAAAAAAAAGGAAACAAAATAATTGCAGGAAGAGATACCTCTGAGATTTGTGGTACTTTTCCAGTAAAGCAACCAGGCGCTTATCACGAGAACGGTCATCCAGGACCTATGAATGTAAAAGGAATTAATTAATATTCACTAAATGGATAAATACAGTATATGTGAAATGAAGATTTGATCAAATTCATACCTCAACTATCTGCATGACATCATGATTGGCAGCTAAGTCTTCTGAACCTACAACAACCTGTTACGAGTCGAAATATTTCTTCCTTCAACAATTTACATAAAAACAGCAATTCAAAACCTTTTAAAAATGAAGATACATACTTTCACAGGATTAGGATCCATAAACTCCTGTGCCAAGTAATGAACTGGTAAAGGCCAGGTAGCACTGAACATAACCATTTGACGAACTGCAGATAATTATACTCTCTTTAGTGAAATAAAAATAATCTGGGAAAAAAATTGAATAAACAAAATACATCTATGCAGTTCCTTGGAGAACCAGAACAGAAGGTTTAGTGTAGTTCAACCACAGAAAATTTAAAACGAAAATAGAAAACTAGAAGAAGAAATTAAAAGGAACAAGTTAATGTCCAGAAATAGAAGTAACAGCTGAGAAACATGCACCATACCAGAACAAGTCTGACCCAGTATGGAGCGAACAACTTGTTCAAAACCCATGTCAAGCATCCGATCTGCTTCATCAAGCACCTAGGACAAATAAATGATCATGTTTGCAAAAGACTCAGCATATTTTATCTATAAACAAGCATCTACTTCTACTTCACATTCAATTTAGTGGAAATAGAATAAACAATTATAATAGAAGAAATGAGCAACAAAATGAATGTTTGCTTCCACTTGTTTTTGGATAAATAATAGCTTATTGTTTTAAATCTTCCTCAGAAAGCTGGCAATCATAAGCAATCATTTCTCAAAAATAAGTTGATCTAGAGCCAAATAAAATTCAGGATTTGTTGGAGATGCAAATTGTATGTAAATTCAAAAACAAGCATATTCCAACATTAAAATTTAGCAAATGTAGAACAAAGAGACTCATACTGAGTATCCCCCAGTGAGTCCAGCAAATAAAAAATATGATGGAATAACAGCTTGTATTCATGATAGAAGAATGAATTAAAAAAATAAGAGAAGTGAACATATTTCTGCTAGATATATGTCTTACCACAAAAGATACTTCTTTTAGGCAACAGACACCCATTTCAATCAGGTCCTGGATACGACCAGGGGTTCCAATGACAATGTCCTGGATGAAAAGAGTAGTATTAAAATATCCATTTGATGTTTATAAAAAGAAAAAAAAAAGCTCACTCAATATGGAAGTGAACAAGCATGTAACTTTAACTAGCATTTGAATACAAACTATCCAAAAGAAAGGAAGAACTTTATAACTTACAATGCCAGATTTTAGTGAGGAGATTTGTGGCCCTTTGGAGGTTCCACCATACAAACAGATTGATTCCACTCCACAAGACGTACCAGCATCACACATGACATCTGATATCTGTAAAACAAGTCAAGAAAACTATTGGCTATTATCATTGAGTAAATCAGTAATACAATTCATACCCATGGAAGTTGGAAATGTAAGATAAAGTCACTGGAAAGTTGAAAACTTTTTTTACGAAAAAAAAAACCACATTTGTAGAACTCACATAACAGCAGCAGCCTAAAGGAAAAAAAGAAACATTATTCTAAAATAACATCAGTTTCCAGTTATAGACTCATTGTGTTCAGATGGAGAGAGATATACGCTATAACAATGTCATGAGACACCAATACTTAACTTCTCACACAATTTAATTGATCGATAGCAGCTGGATGATGAATTGACTAGAACCTATGGTTTCTCACACAATTTAAAATTCTCTCACCTATCATCGGAATAAATAGCATTCAATTACTACACATGCACTCCAACCTAATCTGTTTCCCAAACAAAGGATAGACCTAGAAGTTTCAAGATTAAAATTTCCAAATAGAAAGGTCAAGCATTAAGGAACCAACGAAAGTCATACAGGACGCAAATTTCAATGTGCACCTGGAAGTGCAAAACACGTATGAAATGATTAAAAAATGAAGCTTAAATTCAAATTCAATATAAGTAGTAACAACACCCCGCACACACACAAACACATACTTGTTGAGCTAGCTCTCTAGTGGGAGAGAGCACGAGGCAAAGAGGGTTCCGACCCTTGGAAGCTTTACTCTTCCGCTTTCCCAAAACATGCATAATCGCCGGTAAGCCAAAAGCCAACGTCTTCCCTGAAATCAAAACCGCCAAAATCATAACCGATTTCAACTTTTCAAGCCACTCACTCAACACACACGCACGAATTGCAACACACCTGAACCAGTGGCAGCGATTCCAATCAAATCACGACCGTCCAATAAGAAAGGCCACGCTCGGGACTGAATCGGAGAAGGCTTCTCGAAACCCTTGCAGCACTCGAGCACGTTCTCAGGCAGCCCCGAATCCACGAAGCTTTTCACCGCCGCGTATTTCGCGTCGCCGGCATTCTTCCCGGTGACCACCACGGGCCCGTCCGCCACCGTTTCGTCAGGATTAGCGCCGTTGCCGTTGTTGTGACCGTTGGTTTCCTCGGCGTTCTCTTTGGACTCGAGGTGCTTCTTCTTTTTCTTCTTTGATTCGGTACCGTTTTGAGGATCAAGTTCGTCGAGCTTTCGTTTGGGGCTGGCTTCGGTTTGATGCTTGTCTTTATTCTTCTTCTTTTTGTTGTTCTTCTTCTTCTGGGATTCGAGGTCGGGGTTGTAGGGGGCTTCTTCGACGACTGTTTCGCTAACCGAAACGGCGTCGTGCTTACGACCCATGTTTGGAGAGGGAAGGTGATAGGGTGAAGGGAAGTTAACAACGCCGCGAAGCAGACCAAACCAGTGCCAACTGCCAAAAACTAAGAGAGGTGCAAGCAGGGAGATTTATAGTTTCTAGGGTTTTGACTTTTGACTCTCTAGTTAGTTTAGCATAAACACCATGAAATCTGAATTAAGAGAAAAATAACCTAACATCGTATTTGGTTGGTTTGATAAAGGGGAGGGAAAGCAATTTTATAAATTTTTGTTGTTGGTTTAATCTTTGAGAGAGAGAAGAATGGAAGCACGTCAAATATTTTTTATTTAATTTTATTTTTTTAGAATATTAGAAAATTTGAATAGGATTGAAGAGTATTTAAAATGTTTTAAATATAATGATTAAATTATGTTATCCAATTTTTAAAATTTTTTAATTCATTATTTAATTGATTTTGTTCAAATTAAAATCTAATTCGCTATAATTTAAAGTTGTTTGGATAAGATGAATTTTAAGTTTTTTTAAGCATTAAATATATAAAAATAAGTTACTTTAAAATATTCCAATTGTAAATTTGAAATTTTAATTAATTAAATTATGCATATATAAGTAATTTAATTATTTTAATTTAAAATATTTTTTATTATTTTAATTATCTTGATTAATATTATTTATTTTGATGATCACAAACTAACTAAAGTTAATAATAAAAATTAAAAATAACACTAAGAAAATATCAAATTTTAGAAACAACAAAAAAATCTACAAGATTAAAATTAAATAGAATCGTATTTACCTATACTTAAAATGTATTTAAGCTTTTAAAATACCTCAATTATAAATTATTAAATAATTAATAATAATATAATTTTTCAAATACATATTTTTAAAAATAAATTTACAGTTATATTTATGTACCTTTGTTTAAAAAGTTATTAAAAATTATTTTTAATTAAAAATATTTTTCATAAATAAATAAGTTGATGGATAAAAAAGTAAAAATATGATTAGTATCATAAATTAATATTTATATTTATATATATAAAAGCATTTTAATATGTTTAATGAGTAATTTTAAGTTGGAATCTTGACACATAACTACATTAAATGACCAAAAATCAAAATTTATACATATATAAAAGTTTGGTTTGGGTTGGTTTAGTTTTCAAAATTAAATTAGTCATTTAATCTAATAAAAAAATTAGTTATTCCAATTTTTATTTCTCAATTTTTTAGATCAACTTTTTTTATTTTGATTGGATTATATCACTTTATGAATCTTCATAATTATGTTTTGAAATTTAAAATTATAAATTATATAAAATAAAATAATTTTTAAATTTGCCTATTTTCTCGTAAACCTAACAAAATAAGGCTACATTCTCTCTCATCTTTTCAAAAAAAAAAAAAATCTCTTCCTCTTCACCAAACAAAATTTTCAATTAAAATATGTCTGATCTTTATTTTCTTCTCTCTTCCTTTGCATTCAGTAGTCATAAAAATTGTTGACATTTTTATTTAATCTAAACTTATCATGTACATATAATATATTTACTTATTTATATGATAATTACTTTAAAATTTGTACTAGTGGTCATTTTTTAATTGATTTACAATATAAAAAAATTCACATAAGGTATATATTTATTAAAATCATGTTTTAGTCTCATTTTTGAAAAAAAAATAGTTTATGCGTGAAATTGTCATGTATATTATTTTTATTAATTCTATAATAATTATTTTTAAAATTATACCTATCATATTTTTTAATTGGTTGACTAGGTAAATATTTTAACACTAACCATAAAAAAAAACTCTCTTGAAAAATGTTTCTCATGTTTAAAAATATGAAAAAATTCATGTCATATAGGAGATGTTATTTTCATTTTCTCAATTTGAAAACAATTGCTCACGAAACTTTGTCATTAGTTTACGGGTTGTCGATGATATTGAAAAGTCATTGAAAATATACTGTGACAATAATTCGGCAGTTCTTTACTCCAACAACAATAGAAGTTCTACGAAGTCGAAGTTCATCGACATCAAATTTCTGGTTGTTAAATAAAGAATTCAGAATAAACAGATTTCCATAGAACATATAAGAACAAAAGTTCTACGAAGTCGAAGTTCATCGACATCAAATTTCTGGTTGTTAAATAAAGAATTCAGAATAAACAGATTTCCATAGAACATATAAGAACAAATTTTATGCTAGCTGATTCATTGACTAAAACGTTAATACCTAAGGTCTTTTATGAGCACACTGATCAAATGGGTATTATTCCTTAAGATACTTTAGTTTAGTGAGAGCCTGTATATTTTATGTTTCAATTTGAACAATTTTATTGTTATTTATTTTCTGCAAAAATAAAGTTGATTGTTTATATTTATATTTTGAACTCGCTTATGTTTTATTATATATAGTAATTATGTTATAAGAATTTGGATTGATCTCCACTAAAGATTAAAAATAAGGACTAATAAGAAATATACATGTTTGATATCACATTGCATGTAATTTCCATGTCACTCGTCCATTTTTGATCTATGTCATTGAGTATATTAATATGGTGATCATCATAATTTAATCACGCTTAAATTGTGATGGAAGTTGCAATGGTTCCATTGTTAATGTACAAGATGGACCAGATTGTATTAAAAGGAAGTCTAAAGATAAATAGCATACAAGCGTGCCTAAAAAATTTAGTAATATAATTGTTTCAAGAAAATATGAAGCCCAAGTGGGAGATTTATAATTTCTTTTAATCATGTGGGCATTATATTTTAAATACAGTTATATCAGCTATTTATTTAAAATTATTATAATCTTAAGTGATTCAATTAAGTAATAAAAAAGACTTCTTAATAAGACACGATGTGGGCTTAATGAGTGGATACCCAGGTTAGCTCGTTAGGGGATAATGAGAACCATATATATAGGCTAACACATCAAGAAAAGTTATGGTTCCCAATACATAAAATCAAAAATACATTATCTGTTCTCCCCATTAGAAAAGAGAAACGAAAATCCCAGAAGAAGTTTGGTTGAGGAAGATCACAAACTAATGGGTCAAAATCACTGGAGATTATGTTGCAATCTCCTAGAACGACAAATGGATCTAGATATTTATTTATTTATACATCCTTATTTATAACTTTGATGATCTAGTATAACGACAATACATTATAAGGAACTTAAGAATAGGAAACCTCTAACATGAATAAGAACATAAAGAACCTAATGGTTAGAAGTTTCCACCAGATATAAAAAATAAGAAATCTAAGAGTAGATAAATATTTTCAAGAGATCCCACTTTAGCTTTAGCCATAGCTGAATTTATGCAACATAATTCAGTGTGAATATTAAAAAGAGGGAATCAGGGGTATATCGATTTAATTGATTTTAAATATTAAAAAAATTTGCATCCAGAGTTGGTTTTCTTTGAAAAAAAAAAAAAATATTGTACAACATCTATTAAAAAAAAACTAAACATGAGTGATTTTTGGAAAAACTCTTGGCAGGGTGAGGGATGCACTTGAAGCTTAATCGGAGATCTTTAAAAGGTGAATAAAACACTTCTTTTAAAACTTTCCTGGTATATTTCTTAAAAAATATAATTTATTAGAGTTCTTAATAGAAAGAATTAAGATTGTGTTTCAACATTTATGCATACAGCAAAAAAAATTTCTAAAAACACTTTCGATAAAATAAAAATGATTAAAAATACTTTCATGTCATCTTTTGCAATATGATAAGTTATTAAATAAGTGCATGACTTATTTAATTTTTTTTGTAAAGGTAAAATTGTTACTTGGATGGTTATAAATTAGAGGAAGAAATTGACTTCGTTGATGACTTAGTTAATTTTTAATTTGATTTATTTTGCTGAAATTGAACAAAGTGGAGTGGTTATGAAAAAAAATATGTAGGTAAATATGATGGACCATATGACCTCATGTAATTTACTTTTAATTTGATTAGAGTCAGAAACAAACAAAAGAATTGTTAGAAAACGATATATGAAAAGTTGTTTTATTTCCTAAACAAAAAATAAAATCGGTGAACATATGTTGTAAATTTCAAATTTCAAACATAGGTTCGTGGTTTCAAATTTCAAATTTGTTAATTTTCCTTTCGTCCTTTTTAATCTAGACAAACTTTGTAATGAGTCATGAGTTGTGAGTTACTTACCTGTCCCTTACGGAGTCGGTTGCACCCAAATTTTCAAAAAATAATAAAAGAAATTGATAATGTTGGTATGAAGTCACGGCATATATACGAGCTCTAATCCAATGACATAGCCTCCACCCATTCTCATACTCCATAGCTCAATAGTCCAACCAACATTCGCCACCTCATGAAACTGCACGCGAGACTCACGTGAACTCTGTTAAGGTACCCACTCACCACACTGACAGCAGCAGCATACCGATGCAAGGGCACGCACCGTAATTCTCAAGCAACGGAGGGGCAAAGAGTACAAATTCAATTTCAGTTACTTTTTCTCACAATTCCAAAACCGTATCCCGCGTTGCGAACAAGCCAGGTTGCTAGAAAAAGCGAGAAAAGTGCGGTCTCTCACCGCTCGCACTAACACTATCTCACTCCCGCACGCACCGTTAACATCTGAGCTTGTTCGCACATTTTTACGGATCTAACTAAGTTCTCGCCATGACTCGCCACCACGATCCCAATCCATTCGAAGAAGAAGAAGTCGAAGTCGAAGTCAATCCTTTTTCGGTAATCTAATCTCCCTCCCTCTCATTCCGTGTCTATATGACTATATTTAGTTGTTTCTCACTCAGATCCAACCTTGTTTTCGCCCTAAATTTTTGTTTCCGCCTTGTGAGTATAAATATGGAACTGCTTAGGTGTCTCGTCGTTTGATCTGGATCTGTGGTTGATTCGCGTCGTTGTGTTTTCGTTTCCTTTTCTTGTTTGGCTGCGGATGCACTTAATTGAGAAAAAAAGTGTGTGTGCTGAATCAGCACCGACACGAGAAATCGGTCCGGAACATAGTGTGTATGTTTGTGGAAGACTTGGATCTGGAAAGTATGTAGGTTTGAGATTTCGTTTATGGTGTTTTCTGGGCTACGCAATTGAGCGAATCCGCGTATTGGAAAATGTGCGATGCATGAAATGATTATAGCGAAAACCATCATTTTAGTTGATAGTACTGTCATTCTGAAACTAAAAAAACTGTATACTATCAATTACATTAGTTTAAAATTGAAAATATGTGACTTAACGGATAATATTAACACATGTTTACCAAAATGACAGTAAGTAAGTGGTGAAGTTTAGAGACTTAGATAGTTAGATGTATCAGAAATTTCAAATGAAACGGTTCCAGGAAAATATTGTGGCCATGCATCACGTAAAAATATAGAGGAGTATCATAGCAATACATTTTAGAATTGATTAATTAAAAAGATACAAGAAAAGTACGTAGATGATTTATTTATAGAGTCTATTAGAATTAACTATTTCTAACAAACTCATAATAACTAACTAATATTTTTAGCCAACTAATTACTCACCTCCTCGCACGGTGATAAGTGATATTACCATAATCATCTTGAATTACAAACAATTCAGATAGCCCAGATTTGTAAAAGCTTATAGTTAAAGGGTATGAACTCTCTTGAGCATGTGAGGGACCAGAAAAAAATGAAGTTAACATGTTGGTATTCAACATATTCTATGAAGCTTCCTGCTGTACATTAGGGATAGCTAGTTTTATTGTAATGGGCCTGGATGTGTGGATTCCGACTCATCTTGAATTCTACCTGCCAGACATGACAAGTAATCTGCAAAGTGAATTCACTTGATCGCTTTTGGTGCCGAGATCGAGTTTCAAATAACAACATAGAAAATAGTTTTTTTTTTTTTTACCAACTGATATAAAAAAAAATGTTAAGCAAAAAATGTGACCCAATAGGACCGAAGCCCAAACCAGTAGGGCACCAAGTTGCAGAGAACAAACGAAGATGGTGTCAAAGAGTTTGTCGCCAGTGAGGGCATTGGGGTCATCAGTAACAGGAGAAGGGCAGCGACGACTTCGATTCCGATGAGGTTTCTTCAATTTGGTTTCCAAAATGATGGATTTGTAAATTCTTGATTGGATTATGAATTTGTTTGCGCTTTACAATTTGGCTTTCGTTAGAACGAGCCGTTACACTTCGTCGGAAAGAGGCCTCATACTTTGCAGGAGAAGAGGACTGAGTTGTTCGAGACTGTGATGACCATCGTCAGAGAATGCAGATCAGAGAACTGCAACGGCAGCGATTTCGCTAGAGGTTAGGACACAGCGGAGGAAGGGAGAGACGAAGAACTAAGAATCCACCGGGATCAAAGATGTAAGTGGATTTTGCCATCGCACTTTTGGAGTCTAACTTATGGTAGTGCTGTTTTGACTTGTGGAATAGGTCCAGATTGAATTTTACCTTGTTCTTGAGTTTTGCGTCCATCCATGTCTAGGCTTTCTGGATGTATGAAACTTATTGCATTGTAGGGGAAGAAGCATAGAGATCGGGGTAAAAAAATACCAAATTTGAATGAATCGGATTGACCTTCTTGAAGAGACGAGTGTCAAGCTCCTTTTGTTACTAGGCAATTTCAGAAGGCAGATGGGTGATGAGTTTCTCTGTTACTTCAATTTTCTTGCACTCTTTTTCTTCTTCTTTTGCAGCGGATCACTCTCTCCAAGAGAGAGCTCTGATACCATATAAAAAATTTCAATTAAACGGTTTGAGGAAAAATACAAGTAATCCTAGCATATTATGGCCATACATCATAAAACTCAAAATAAAGCAGAGGAGTACCATAGAAATACATTCTAGAATTGATTGATTAAAAAGATACAAGAGAAGTATCTAGATGATCTATTTATAGAGTTTATTAGAACAAACTATTTCTAACAAACTTATAACAACCAACTAATATTTTTTAACCAACTAATTACTCTTAACAAGATGAAAAAATTGTAAGTTTCAGAAATTTAGTTGCAATTTCCTTAGTTCCAGATGCTAATATAACAACGCAATACACTTTCAGGAACTAAAATAATGGTTTACTCAATGATTATTTGATGATTAGCTGTTAGCTGTAGTAAGGTGATATTTATTTGTTATTTTGGCTCAATATCTTGGACATTCATAATTGGAAAGGGTGAGTTAATTGGAATTAGCCAAGAAGTGTGGTTTTGTTGTATGTAACTATTGATGCAGCACAGCATAGTTCTCTTTTTTTGCTCAGTTGTATATACAACTGAGCAACTTAAGTATATGAGGTGTGCCTGTCTGTTAGGACAAGCATAGTATAGAAGTAGTGTTGGGCTTGCTGAAGGAAAATGATGAATTGTAGTTAAGTAGAACTTTTCAATGCTTCAGCTGCTACGTTAAACATATCTTCTTTTTTGAATTGTGAAATCCCTAGGACCAATGTATTATCTTAGCAAATTATGCTGTGGGCTTGAGTTCAGAGTTAATTTAGCTGCATGTATATAAGAGATATTTAACTAATTGAAGCCTTGTAAATTCTGACAAACTAACTTTAGTGTCTAATTTTAGAACACACTTATTGAAATAATGCAGCCATCGTTAATTGTCATCTCAAGTGCAAATTGCTAGATTTGAAACCCTTGGCACTTAATACTGTATTGTTTAATTTAAGTCATGGTGTGGGGTTTTTTCATTCTATTTGTTCTTACAGAATGGCTCTGTTGCTCCTGCATCAAAATCACGCATTCCACCATTAGCATCTGAGCCACTGGGCTATGGTCAAAGACATGATGCTACAGTTGACATTCCTTTGGATACTACAAATGTAATGTCATTGCTAATTGCCTAATTCTAATTCAGGATCTTTCTTAAGACTGTATGATTCTTTTTTGGAGGGGCTGAGTTTATTCTCCATGATATTTATATAGGACTCCAAGAAAAAAGGTCAAGAGCTAGCAGCTTGGGAAGCAGATTTAAAACGGAGAGAGAAGGTTGGTTTTACAATTTATTAGCATCATTCTTTTTGTTGATTTTATTGTCATCATCGACAGTGATTTACCTATGTTCTCTTGACTTCCAGAATGTAAGTTTTTGGTTCTCCCACTGTTAATCGTATTTGCTTTTTGTTGATTTTGCAACTCTTTTAAAATGTGTGTAGGAAATAAAAAGAAGAGAAGAGGCTGTTACTAGAGGTGAATGATGAGACCCCACCATGCTGGCCCCCTTCAATTAAGTGTTTTTAATTGGATCTCTATATTTATGCTGATTTAATAACATATTTTTCTTGTTTCAAAAATAAATATCCAAAACAGCTGGTGTGCCTGTTGATGATAAGAATTGGCCTCCATTTTTCCCAATCATTCACCATGATATTGCCAATGAGATACCAGTTCATGCTCAGAGGTTGCAATATTTGGCCTTTGCAAGTTGGTTAGGTATGGTTGCTTAATTATTATCTATTTATTGATTATTGATTACTTGGTTGTTGTTGAGAAATATAATATATTATTATGTGTCTTGGTTTAGTTAGTATTTAGTAACTGCTTATAGTTCTGCTAAATAAAGGGTATAGTACAAGTGTTTTTTCATAATAATAACTTTGGGCTATGTTTGGATATCTAATGATGGTTGGTATAGAATGGGATGGGATAGAATGAAATGAAATTACCTTATTGTTGATTGGATATTTTATAATGAGGAAAGTTTCTGTTGCATCATTTGGGAAGTAAATGGAATGGTAAAGAAACAAAAAGTTAGTTCTTTCCCATACATATCCTCCAAATTAGAGGGGAAGAAAAATAGAAATATTTGATGGAATGAATTCCATAAGTTCCATTTTATCCTATCCTATTTTAAACCATTCAAATAATGGAGACTAATGCCATACCATTTCATTCCTCTCATTCTATTACTTCCCATCAGTTCAAACATATTCTTAGTCAAAATAGAGGTGCTAGGTCACTGTTTTGTATCACAATCATTCAGAGTATCATTAATATTTTTTTTTGTGTTCCCTGTTTATATCTTTTCTATCTAATCCTTAAAATTCAACAGTTTTTTAACGTTTTTGTTTTTTATCCACGAACTTTTTCAATTTGTTGAGAAGTTATTCCCATGTAAGAGTCCATATTCTATGGTTGTTATTTTGTTCTGTTATATTGGTCACTCTGGCTTAGCAGTAAATCTGGATAAAGTGCTGCATAATTATTGCAGCATTTGGATTCTTGATCCTTCCAACTATATACTAATGCAGTTTCTAATCAAGTGTTCTGCATAGCTTTTGTAATATTTATCATTTGTCATGTGCTTTTTTGTATCTGATTACACTTTGAAGATCTTTTGTCTTTTCTTTTTGACACATTTACAATAATGTTTTAATGTAGTACTACATTACACTTTCCTTTTTCCTTTCAATTATCAGAAGCTATATATTAATATTAATATACTACAATCACGGAAGCATTAATGTTCTGAATGATCTTTGCTGGGACATAGCAGATTTATACTATTTCCAGCTATATATTTGACTAGTGTTTCTACCATGAAAATTAAAAATATTCACTATTGCACCCAAATAAAAATATTTAACTTTTTTCAGCCCTCCTTTAGCATTTAATAATTTCTAGAACTCTGGGCATCTCTTTCATAGTTCTCTTCTTTGTTCTTCACCACTTCCTCTAAGCTTTTAAAAAAATGAGCTATTTAGTTTCTACATAACTTCTTTATTAAATATATTAAAGATGTTTCCTTGTGGAAATTTGTTTAATGGGGTATCTAATCGTATCCCTCTTTAATTTGATATATATACATGTCCACACACAAACAACCCCCTGTAGAGCTCTTTTTTTTTATGTCCTCTGTTCTATTGTTGACTTATGTATCTAATTATTTTCTACCATTTATGGTGTGATATCTTTGCAGGAATTGTTCTCTGCCTAGGTTTTAATGTAGTTGCTGTGACTGTCTGTTGGATCAGAGGCGGCGGTGAGCTCATTCTTCTACACTTGGAATACTTCCAATTCTCTAGTTTATTGGTGTGACTTGGACCTTATGTGAAGCTTACAATGTGTAGGTGTTAAAATTTTTTTCCTTGCGGTGATATATGCTCTACTTGGTGTTCCACTTTCTTATGTTCTTTGGTACAGGCCCCTCTATCGTGCTATGAGGTAAGCTGAGTTGTTCCTCCTTATCTTAACAAGCATTTCAACACCCCCTAAGCCAAAAGGGTTTAGGTCTAGTATGGGTCTATTTGAGAAAATATGGGTCTTGTTTAGTTACAGGAAGGAGAGATTATAATTTAGTGTGTTTGGGAAAAATTTATTTCCCAGAAATGGTTGCTTATTTTTTAAAATCTCTCTTAGGAACCTGGTAAAAATAAGTGATTATTTTCTAAAATAAGCTGAACTAAACATGCATTTAATACCCTAATAACCTGATTGTGCACAATGGTGGTTGTTGCTTATGATTGTTTCTGATATGCAGGACTGACAGTGCACTGAAGTTTGGTTGGTTTTTCATGTTCTACTTGGTATGTTAATCTATGACATTGTGCTGGCTTACTACTACTGAGATAGCGTCTTATTAATTCTTCTATTAATTACCTTGGCTTGATGCAGCTTCATATTGCATTTTGCATTGTTGCCGCAATTGCGCCTCCAATTGTTTTTCATGGAAAATCATTAACGTAAGTTCTACAAGTTGTATTACATAGTTTACTATAGTTTCTTGAAGCTTTTGCTCTTTTTATCTGGTTGTTATTGGGTGTGTAATGTTTGAATAAAGTATGGTTTAAAAGCCAAGTGACCCCAAGGAGGGAAGTTTTTAAAACTGGTGTTCCTAGACTGTGCTTGTTTGTACTAGTGATAGGCTTTTTTTTTGTCTGTGGGGGAAAAATTACTATAATTGGATGTTTTGAAACCATAAGTTCCTTTATCATCTTGTTTGGAAAAATGTCCTTTATATTAATAAGCACATGAATGTAAGAAAATGATAGGATCCTTGTAATTTTTTTGGAGGTTTAGATGATCACTTTTTTCTCATTATGTAGGCATATGCAAGCAATGAAACATTATAGTGTGATTATATGTTAATTGCTATTTTGTCATATCATTCAAATAGAGATGGGAAGGAAAAAACTGTTGTGGCTCTAAAATTTATTAAATTTCTCTTAAATGACACTTAAAGTACTTAGTCGTATGTATTAGTAAAGGTATTAAATAAGTATACAAGTATACACACACACACATCTTTTTAGTTACATTTGAATTAATTCATTTTAATTTGCAGGGGTATCCTCGCTGCAATTGATGTCTTCTCAGACCATGTATTGGTTGGGGTAAGTTGTACATTTATTTTCTTGTTGGGTGAAATTGTTTACTATGTTTTAGAATATTATCATTTAATATTGATGAGCCATGAGCATTTTATTTTCCAAGGATGTTATTGATATGGTAAGTTTTTTGTTGGTCAAATATATTGCACATGACATTTAGAAGCATATCTATTGATGCATTGCTCTTGAATATTGGAATTGCACAATGAGGTTCTTTTACTGATGGAATATCTGCTTAAAAGTAAATCAAGCCTATTAGTCTTCTCAAGTTGATTGCCCCCTTTTTCTTTAGAATTATGATCTTATGTACAAATCAATGACAGTAAGTGTCATGGGGAGTTGGAGACAGTTGAAGTTAATGTTGATTTTGGTTGACTTTTTCTGAGGAACCAAAGAAAATGATAATAAAGGGACTAATTGTTGTGAGGGCCTTTGGTTAGATGAAGGGATGTAAAATTTGTGGGAGTTGGACATTTATGGAAATAGATTGAGTGCTGCTACGCTTCTTTTATGGCTTGGGTGCTGTGAGCTTGCTGATGTATAAAATTTTCATTGGATTAAAACAATCTGGGTTCCCTGAAGTGTCAGAGGATGGGGGGAAAACATTTGATCGCATTTAGTAACTTGTTGAAGTAACTGGAAAAATGAAAATTTTCTTACCTTTGTTATTTTGAATTTCTAGTGTATAGTGTAGGGAAAATCAAGTTCCATAACTTCTTGCCTGTGCTTACTTGTTTGGATCCAATCAATGTTTTGAATTCTTGCAGATATTCTATTTGGTTGGATTTGGTCTGTTTTGCTTGGAGGCTCTTCTAAGCTTATGGGTGCTTCAGGTGAGGGACATTTTCATTGATCTGACTTCTCATTTTTATATTGCTTCTCAGCAATGGGATAATAATTAAAGTTAAAATATTATGAAGGCGGACTACTTTTTGGATATTTTATTGTTTTTGTTCATGTGATGTGATATATAGTATACTCCTATAGAAGCAACAGACAACATGGAGATGCTTTAGATGATGAAGGAACTTAGTAGAAAGGCCTTCTTCTGTTTGACTGGAGTGTGTGTGGGGGTGGGCGTAGCCTTGTTCAGTTTGGTGGGTGTGTGTGGCCTTGTTCAGTTTGATTGGTGTGTGTGTGTTGGTGAAAGGAGTATTGAGAATTTTTTATTTTAGTTCTTTTAACTAGTTCAAAATTTTTGCTCTGAATGTTCTAAAAATATTCATGGTTTGTTCTTTTTGTCCTTTTTCATCCCAAATTAATTTTTGATCTGGAAAGTCAATAATAGGGGTGGTAAAGTGGACCAATCCACCCCCATCATTAACCCCCGCATAAAAGCGGGGTGAGTGGGCTGACTTGCGGATCAAAAACGGGTTTGAAAATGCAACCCTTCTAGCTTAGTGGGTTGACTCATGAAAAGGTGAAAAGTTGGGTCTGTAGGTAAAAAAAATCAAGTTTACGAGTTGACATGTTTTCAACCCATCAAATTTAAGAAAAAAATGTCAATTGAGAGAAATTATATTTTTTCATTAAAAAATTATAAAATTAATTAGATGTAAGGGAGAATAATTAATTGGTGAACGATGACACTTTTAAATTACATCTTTGAACCCCAAAGTCTGTTTGGATAAACTGCTTAGGAAGAGAAAATAAGAAAAATAAATGAAATAAGTTTTTTCATAAACTAAAATTAATTTATGAATAAATTAAAAAATAATATTTTAGAGAAGCTAATATGAGAGAATTTCTACAAATAACTTATGTATAAAGTATTTTTAACTTATGTAAAAACTTATTTAATTTTTCTTTTAAAATTTTCGCTTATAAGTGTTTATGAAAAAATTGATCCAAACAAGTCTTATTTACTTCTATTCTTGAATTATAAATATATTTATGAACTACAAAATAAAATAGGTAAAAAATGTATAGACTCAAAAGACTCTTTACCAATCACACTCTTTAGGTGTCATTTCCTAACAACATATATGATATATATATATATATATATATCTATATGTTATATTTTTTGTAAAAGAAAAATTATAACCCTTAAGTTGACCCATCTGGACCATTGGTTGAGCGGGGCAGGTAGACGTGGGTTGGTGGGTTCAACTAAATAATCCATCCCACAAAAAATTGAGGGTTGGTGGGTCGGACCTGCTTTGCCGCTCTGAAATTCGAAATGGTGAGACCTCTGATTTGTGGTTCAACTAGTTTAAATTAGTGGTTAAGCTATGATTGAACTGTGGTTGAACCTGAAACTGGAACATAAACAGTGCAGAGTGTGAACGGTTCAAGTGTTCTACCTGTTGGTCCAGTCTAATTTTGAAAGGAGGAGGGGGTTTTAGAGATACATATGCTTGCTTTTTTTTTCTTTTTTTTTTTAAATTGTGATCTATGTCTGTAACCCGGGACTGCTAAAAGAATATTAAAACTCAGGATTGCAAATTTTCGCTGATGTTTAGGTATTATCATGTTAGGATTAAAGTAAACACTAACTTTTTTGCGTATGTTTTGTATTTCAGCGTGTTTAACATTATTGCTTGATGATTGTTTTTTCCTTTTCTCTCGTGCCTGCAGAAAATATACATGTATTTCCGGGGGCATAAGTGAGACTGTTCTCAGGATTTTGATCCAACGGCTTTTATGATGTCAGTCACATTTCCAAGTGTGGCTTTGCATATTCTTTCTTTTTGTCTATCCTCATATTTTTCTCATACAATATCTCCGTGTGATATTGGTCGTGTTCTTTGTAGTGATTGTACCAGGGTTTAGTTTGTACTGTACTGTGTAATGAATTCTGTGAAATTTAGTATCTCTACTAGTGTATTTCCATCTAGTGAAAAGAAAAAAATTGCCCTTCGATAAGCACAGATATGTAGCGGATTTCCCGTTAAGTATTAGTGTAGTAGTATTGCAGATTTGCAGTTGTGAAGTCCCTACAAGATATATCAAATCCCCTCCAGATCCAGATTTTAATGTTTGATGATACCGATAAAATTGATTTATACGAGAATTAGAATCTGTATTACATTTCCACCCAAAAATTCTTTGATTTGGTGGTATCGCATTGGTAAATGTTATTGTTTTTAACAATATGTAACTCAAATATGATTTATATAAAAAATTATGAATATTTAGAAATAAAATAGTGAATTTACATTTAAAAAAAAATTTAAGTCAAATTTATCAATATAAAAATATGAAATTTTGTATTATATTTTACTGGAAGTATATATACTACAAATTATATTTTTATTGTTTTTAAAATATGTGTATTTGGGCTTCTAAAGTCAGGCGTAATCTAAATTTTTTTTATTTTAAAATTACTTCATGGTCTCAATAGAGTTTTGATTTAGTTTTCTACACCTTTTAAATAAACCTAATAAAGTATGCCTTGAGTAAAATTAATTTATGTTATAAATTTTATACGCCATTCTATTGAATATTTTTATATTCACAGAATCAGAGATAGATTCGAGATTTGGAGAATTAAAATATAGTCAAATAAAATTTTATATCTATTAAAGTCTTACTTATAAAACAATTTTCTGCATTGGCAAGGCTTGTTTGCTTTTTTTTTTTGTTTATTAGTATCTTTGTTTGAATTAAATTGTCAGTTATTTGTTAAAAAATTATCTAATAAAGTTAGTAAAAAAATATTTTTTTTTAAAATAAATGAGTCAAACACACATAGTGTTTATATTGCCGTCACTTTATGTTCGGAGAACTTTATGAAATTTAATTTTGCAGTTAATAAAATTGATTTGGGGAGAAATAAATGTTTTTAACCTTTCCGTTAGAATAGAGTCAGAAAAAAAAAAAGATGATCATGGTAAAATAGTTTTACAATATTATGATAATAAGGTAGTTGAATTTTACAATAAAATTTGTAATTAAATAATATTTGTAATTAAATAATATTTGTAATTGAATAATAGTATAAAATTATTTTATATGAATAGTTAATGACCTTTAAAATCAATTAAATTTGGGTGTGATGCTCATAAAATATATTTATTTGTATATTTGTATATGAAGGTATTTTCCATATAATAGTTAGAGATCTAACTATTTTTATTTTTATCAAGCAGTGTCTCTCCATACTGCCTTATATTCGTGTTGAACTCCAATAAACATGCTTATGGGACTTTGCTATCTTGTAGTATCTATCAACAGTGTCAGGTTTTGTTTGTAATATATCTATATCTATACTTCAAAAGTGATCCTATTTAATCACCCACATAAAATTACTTTTTTCTCAATTCACATCTGAAATATCATTTTCAAGCGCGGAGCAATTTTTTTAATCTCAATTAATTTAAAAATGATTTTATCGAAATTAATTATATCAAAATCTAAAATAAACAAACTTTTAAATTCATTCATAGAATCTTTCACATGAAGTAGACAGTTTGGTCGGTCAAGTTCACCCCCATACTTTTGAGATAAGAAACTTATCTGAAAATTGGCTTGCTAATAGGAACATTGTTTAGATGCATGGCCTTCAATCCCCTGTTTAGACTTTGAATTATTTGATTATTTACATTTTTGGCTGAAAAGCTTCCGCTTGCCCCCTCTTTATATTCATCCGTGTTTATTTAAGAAATGTTTGTCATTGCTAAAAATATTATTTATTTTACACATTATATTGAAGATGAATACTCATGTCACTAAATTCACTTTAATTTAAAGTTGATAAAAAAATCACTAAATTTTTCTTTATGTTTTTCTCCTCAATTTTTAGTCATTAAATAATTTTATGTTCATTTCCTTTATTTACAAATGATTATTCAAGTGTAACAAACCATAAGGGTAAAACAAAAAAGAATACTGTACCAGAAAAGAAAAAGAAAAATAGAATAAGCAAGAAATGTGGATGCCACCCGGCAAAACCAGCAAATGG
The DNA here is from genome assembly GCA_025330945.1 of Mucuna pruriens. Lineage (NCBI taxonomy): Eukaryota > Viridiplantae > Streptophyta > Magnoliopsida > Fabales > Fabaceae > Mucuna > Mucuna pruriens. The sequence goes on from JAENHJ010000520.1 coordinate 1,766,696, forward strand.
GATCCGACTTCTATGGCTTGTGGGAAAGCATCATGGTGTTTTAATAAAATGACTCGCTTTGACATTCTTACCTCACGAAAAGCACATAATTTGGTTTTAAAGGTTTCTTATTAGTAAATTATTTGTAAATTTATTGTATTCAGGGATAATGTTAACTTAGAAAAATTATTTGCTCATATTTTTTTCTTTTAATTATAATATTTGAACATGAAAAAAATCATATCAAATGACTTTTGTTTAGGATAGAAAATGATGTGATTTTTGTTTAGGATGGTCTTGAAATTAGGTAAAATGATAAAAGAAATTTGACCCTAACCGGTCCATATAAATAGAATTAGAATTATTAAAAAAAAAAAAACCTTATCACAAAGTTCTTAATCCAATAATAAAAGAAAAGATCTCACAATAGAACAACCCAACTTTATTCAACTTCAAAATTATGTCCATTTTGGTTGCTTAGGAGAGTCTTTCTTATTAGGCTAATCTAAAGAGTCTTGAAATTAATGTCACTAACCTTCAATTATAACTCCGGTTTTTATCTTTCCATAAAAAATGACTTTCTCCTTATCCAACAACTATCATAATGGTTTAAGAAGTTTTAATACTATAAAAACTAACCTAAAAGATGTGAAAGACATCTTAACTTATTGCATGAACATTATGTATGAAAATTATATGTAAATAAATTTTAATTAATTATTAGATCCAAATTAAATAAAAATGACTTTGGGCTTTTCACGTGTTCTTCAAGTTGTGTTTTAATCATCATCAACTTGTAATAAAGTGTTCAATTTTAGTATAATCTCTAATTCACTTTACTCTAAACGTTTTTTAATCTCCACAACTAGTTAGGTCTTGTAAATATTGTTTTATCATTTTTTATTTTGGATCTAATAACGAGATCTTCTATGTCACGTAAAGGATCTTTAACTTTGTTGATTCAGTTTCTATTATAATTATTTTATTTTTTCATATACACATGTATCAAATAAATTTACAAAATAAAAATATATCGTTATGTTGGCTCAAATTTACGTAAAAAGTACATGTATCTTTTCCTTAAAACCACGCTGTTGTTGGCACCTACAGTCGCAGTTTGGTAGTTTAATATACGTAAAGGCCTCAGTGGGATATAATCCCCAATTCAATTGTTGTAAAAACTAAGCATGCATATTGTCGATTTACTAAGTACTAAACCACTGGCTCTTGACCAAAACAACAACCTTCTTCAGTTAAGGTTCTATTTAATAATATTCTCCGCGGGAAAGTGTAACGAGGCTTATGCTATTTGCATGTCTCGTACCAAACTTCCGCGTAGAATATTGGGATGTCATTTTTATAATAATTTCTACATTCGCGTATGGGCGATGATGCAATATGCTCAAACCATATCCTTTGGTAGTAAACGCCAATGGTTTAGTGTACGTAGTTATAATCCAAAATGGTTTTAGGTACTTTTAGAACTTCGATTCATTCTAAACCTTGCATTTTAAACAATCCAAAACTTAAAATTGAGCACTAACTCTTAAATTTTAATTTGGTGCCAGCACAGCGGCCAAACAAGTTGCCTAAGTCTTTCTAAATATATTTTTATATTTATTATGAGTAAAACTAATTTGACTTCGACCGGAATGTCGTAAAAGGACCATGGCGTGCATGCAAGTGTCTGCAGTCGTGTTCAAGTCACCAATATCTCTTTTTTTAAGTTTTGAAAGTCAAAGGCATACTTGGTTGGAAAATGACCACAATAAATTACTTATAATTGAACACTTTTACACTTATTCTATATGGCTATTTGACCAGGGCCAGGTAGGCAGGTCTTTTAGTACTTAAATGTTATGTTTGGGTTATGATACGAAAATAATGTAAAAGGTTAAAAACATATAAGGAATATAGAAAAGAGAACTAATTGAAAGAGACGAGAAGGATATAAAATAAAAAGATGTGCCTTATTTTATTCAAATTACTTACTTCGTGCAAATTAAATTTTTCATGAAGTTTTACATAAATATAATTGTGAAATGAGTCTTATTGTAACAATATCTATTAAAAACAATTTCATTCCTAATTATATTGTGGGAGACTAATTAAGGATTAAAAATATTTAATTATTTTAGGATTCATGAAATAAGTACAAAATATCAAAAAGTAGTAACTAATTTTCACTGGAACCATGGATTTATCAAATGATGAATATTCTCTCTCAAGGTAACTTCTTTTATATCCAAAATCTATAATATCTTAGTTAAGAGAGGCAACTAATTAACATTTGTGACTATGTTGGTAAAATTTTTTTTACATTCATTACATATGAAAATTTTTATTGATAATCATGTAAAAAAATTATGACTATCAAATACTTTCATCATTATAGTTGTATTTGTACAAGATCTTTTTATTTAGCTAATTAATTGTATGATATGAATTATAGGTCCAAAAACATCTATTTTATAAGCATGTTTAATTATATTTTAATTGATTATTGTTATCAACATGATTTTCGTTATTACTATCATCATTATCTTTATCTTGTTAAAGTTATTTGTTATTATAACCATTATTCATCATTGTTGGGAATTAATTTTTTCTTAAACTTAACCTAATCTCAGCCATGATTGTTCTTAATTTGATGTATCAAAATGAAATTAAAATTTAGAATTGCAATTCTAATTCTTCTTGTTGCTTAAAATATTTAATTATATCATTTTATTTTTTTAATGAATTAAGTGATTGATATAAGCTTTTTTGAAGTTACTTTGTATGTGCATTGGAGATGGAGATAGTGGCCACGAGGTCCCTTTAGCGGAGAAGCACACATTAGTGATATTATTACCTGCACAGTTAGTTAGCAGTATTTGACCATGTGGTTCTTACTAGCACTAAAAATTTCATGTTTGTGGATATTAGGAGGCATATGCTTTGTTTCTCCACATCATGTTGTGAGACTGTTGAAAGGAAGAAATGTGGTCCTCGATCAAACATGGTCTCCAAGTTCTAGCAACAGTTCAAATTTCACGCATACATACGTATTGATCTAAAATAAGAAAGGAAAAAAGGGACATTTACACACACACACAAATCAAAACAAGGACTAGTAGAGTCCAAGAGACCAAGATAGAATTGGATGGCATACACTCCACACCCCTAATCTCTCATCTTCTAAGAGCCACCACCATCATGCCACGTGGCATGTCAAATATCCAACCCGCATTAACCACTCACTTCAATCGGCCTTCCTGGTTTATACCTATTACCATCACGTATGCCATAACCTCATCAACTTCCACTATTTTTTAATAACTTAAATAATGCTAAAATATCTGGTGTTGCTTTTGTCCTTATATATTTTCTTAAGATAAAAATATCGAAAAGACAACTATATCCCTTTTCCTGCTGATTGATTTTGATAAACCACTGCTTTCCTATCTCCAAAATTACCTCCAAATTTGTCCAAAACAAGGGGTAGTCGCAGAAACTCATAAACAATAAGAAACTGTTTCTTTTTCTGGTTAACGAGAAATTATTTGTTAGTCTGTATTAATCTTTACATAATAAATATTTAATTTTTAAAATTATAAAAAATAATTAGTATATAATTAAAGCTATTATGATTTCAAACCATCTAATAATTTCTCATGGTTAGTTTTGGATGATTTTAGTTCCACCTCATATTTTATGTGTTCCAAACTTGTTCTTGGAATGTCCCCTCCATAATCCTCATCAAACAAAAGCCACCTTAACACCTCTTCTCTGAAAATTCTCTTTCAGTGGAGAGAGGGAGAGAGAGAGGAAGGAAGAATGGCAGCTTGTACTGTCTACTCAACACAATCTCTGAGCACAAACTGCTCCATCTCAACCCCATCAAAGACACAATATGGCTTCCACCAAAGACAGGTAGTTTTCTACACCACAAGCAGGAGGAACAGCAGGAGAGGCAGCAGCAGCAGCAGCAGCCGGTACGTGATAACATGCGCAGCAGGTGACTCACAGACGGTGGTGATTGGTTTGGCAGCTGACTCAGGGTGTGGGAAGAGCACCTTCATGAGGAGGCTGACCAGTGTGTTTGGAGGAGCAGCAGAGCCACCAAAGGGTGGGAACCCAGATTCCAACACTCTCATCAGTGACACCACCACAGTGATTTGCTTGGATGATTACCACTCATTGGATAGAACTGGCAGAAAGGAGAAGGGTGTCACTGCTCTTGACCCAAGAGCCAACAATTTTGATCTCATGTACGATCAAGTTAAAGCTCTCAAGGAAGGAATTTCTGTTCAAAAGCCAATCTACAACCATGTCACTGGTCTCTTGGATCCCCCCGAGCTCATCAAACCTCCCAAAATCTTAGTTATTGAAGGTTTGCACCCAATGTAAGTATATATATACACACACATATATCTCTTGTTCCTCTCTCTTCACCTCATGAAATGGTGGAATAATTAAGGAGTGTTTCACCAAACTTGTTATTTTTTCAGGAAACATTTGTCATTAACAATTTAAGTTTTATAGTGCCAAATTGTTTGGTTAATTGTGGATTTTTAGTGAATCTTCAGAAGTAGGAGGCTATGGGGATGTTATAGTTGTTTGAAATTCTCTAACTTTAGTTTTTTATTCAAAGGGGGTGTGAAGAGTGGAATTAAACGTGACACGAGTCGTTAAGCTGATACCTTATCCATCTTTGTTTGATTGTATGGCTGAGGAATTTGCTTGTGACTTTCCAACCTTCCCATGTATGGTGGGCCAACATGGATTCACTCTTACTCTAGATATGTTTATGATTCAAATCGTGAGGGCACAAAATCTTCTTGACTTCGATACTTTCATAGTTCTCAAATGTTAGGCTTATAAAATATTTACATGGATTTTGACTTATGCTTATTTTTCCTAACTTTTTTTTACATCTCTTTTTCCTTTTTCATCACATGGAATATTGGAATATAACATTTTTCACTTTCTCTCTCTTCTTTTTACCATCTCACACGAGTGTAAGAAAAAAAAAACATTATTTATTTGAATTTTACGTCAGGGGGAAAATAAAATTATCGAGTAGTTAAACTTTTTACATCTAAACTAAATAAGATGACTATTACGTACTGATAAGTCCACCAGTGTGGCTGAGTTTCTTAATCATTCTTTTAAAACGTGTCTCTCATTTTCTCTTTTCATCTTTTATAACGACTTGCACATGATTCGTAGTAGTCTTTGTAATTTCTTTCCTAGTCATATAATATTTTATTATAATACTATTTTTCATAACATTAACCATCTTGTTATTTTTATTTTTTTATATTCTTTTTATTGTACGAAATGTTATAAAAAAAATTATAAATATAAAATTTCTCTTTCTGCTTTCGGTGCGTGCGCTGATCATGTTTAATTGGTTACTATCCAATACAAATCTAGTCTTCAAGAATCATTCTGGTACCCAATTCAGATTATTCCTCTCACCTTTTTTAATTGATATTTACATAATGCAGTTAAAAAAAATCAAATTGATTAAAACAATAAAAATTCTAGTAAGATATTGCCGGGAAAAATTCTTATGCCATGTGCTGCTTAAGTGCACATTTGATGACACTTAAATTTAGAAAAATAATTATTATTTAAAAAATTGTAAAAAATCAAATAAAAATAAACAATTATTTCGTTGAATCAAAACACTCATTAATTGTCTTGCTTCTTATCAGCTTATTTGATTGTGTTCCTTGCATTCAGGTTTGATTCTCGTGTCAGAGAACTCTTGGACTTTAGCATCTACCTAGACATCAGCAATGAGGTGAAATTCGCTTGGAAAATTCAGGTAAAGACATAATATAATTCAATAAGTAATTTTCTATTCTTCTCCAATATTGCTGTGAATTAACGATTATTTGACAAATATTTTAGAGAGACATGGCAGAGCGTGGGCACAGTCTTGAAAGCATCAAGGCTAGCATTGAAGCAAGGAAGCCTGATTTTGAAGCATATATTGGTAATAAACTAACATTCCAACTCATGTATAAAAAACCATCTCAGATAATTAATAAAAACTTTCAACTTGCATGAACTTCTTTTTTCATACTCAATGATTGAAAAAATTATTACCTAGTCCACTGTGTAAGTTAACATGTAGACACTTGGTGTTGACAGATCCACAAAAGCAATACGCAGATGCAGTGATAGAAGTGTTGCCAACCCAACTCATTCCTGATGACAACGAGGGTAAGATTTTAAGAGTAAGGTTGATACAGAAAGAGGGGGTTAAGTATTTTAGCCCAGTTTACTTGTTTGATGATGGCTCCACCATTTCCTGGATACCATGTGGAAGGAAGCTTACATGCTCCTACCCTGGCATCAAATTCTTCTATGGACCAGAGACTTACTACGGAAATGAGGTACAAACTACTCTATGCCTACCCTCTTTTTTTTTTGGCTTAGAAAACCTTTTGCTACACTCTACCATTCAGATTAATTTATCCAAATTTGGACCAAAAGAAATAGTAAAGTTAACTAGCCTCACAAGAATTGGTAATGCAAAGGAACTTGGCTGCTTAATTACTAACCTACCCTATTAGTTTGCATAGGAAAAACTTAGATGCACTTTGTTTGTTAAGTCAGCTCTAGTTAAAAAAAATTAGAATTTTACTTCAATAATTCGCGTTATAAATATTTACATTAAATATTAACAAAGTTTCTAGGGTGAAATATAATGATAATATAATGACTTGTACGATAAGATTGTCAAATCTGTCACAATTAAATGCATGGTTAACCTTACAATTTGAACATAGTCCACTAGATAATACTAAACTAATAGAACTGAAATAGATTACGGCACGTTTAAAATAAAGAAGAATATAGTTTTGAAGATCTAATAAGGTGGTTCAATGCATGCTGAGGTATTCACATATTGGTTTACTCATTTGTTTTCATTTGTGTGATGAAATAGGTGTCAGTTGTAGAAATGGATGGACAATTTGACAGACTAGATGAGCTAATATACGTTGAGAGCCACCTAAGCAACCTCTCTACCAAGTTCTATGGAGAGGTTACTCAACAGATGTTGAAGCATGCTGATTTCCCAGGCAGCAACAATGGAACAGGTCTCTTCCAAACCATAATTGGTTTGAAGATAAGAGATCTATATGAACAGCTAATAGCCACCAAGGCTGAGACTCCAGTAGGAGCAGCAAAAGCTTAGAAACCAACCTACCTGCCATATATATAATACATATTGAGCAAGGCAGCCATTGAATTATCAAAATCATTCTCCACTTTCATGTTTTCCACAATTCCACTGTATTTCATGTTGTTTTGTCTTTTGTTAGGCTGTTCTCCATGATAATCAAAACACTATGTATGTATGTATGTACTTATCCGAGAAGAAAAAGCGAGGCTGAGATTCAGTTATGTTGATACAACATTCAGACAATTTTCCTTCTCTTTCTCTAGCGTTATGGATTGCTATACTAATCCATATGGTCTCTTTCTTATCATTTTTGTTTAAATAAAAGGGAATGATCTTTTCCTTTTTCCACTGACCAGAAAGAATTATTTATACCAGGAAAAAAATGTTCCCTCTTTCATTGAATATCTCATGCAGAAAATAACATGAATCAAGTTTTATATGAACATCAGTGGAGCCAGAATATCAGGTGAAATAAAAAATCATGGTTGCAATGATCTTCTTCTAAAAGCAAAAAGACGGATTCACTGTACTGACACTTTTTAAATGGACTTTACATGACTGGCTTTATTCAAACAATAATGAATATCAATCGAATTTACTCACTTCTGTGATGAACAAAATCTAACATATATCATTTCTTTTCGGGGGTTAGAACAAGAGCTCACATTCTTTTATCTGAGGTTAATTCTTCTTCCGGACATGTACTTACCTTTCTAGTTACAAAATTTCAAGTGGTAAACTTATTTATATTTACTATAACTGTTTTAATTTTGTGACATGTATAACTCATTTCTTACGATCAAATTAAATAGTTTTTTTCTTAATTTTCTTTTCAATATTTACTTCAGATAAACTCAATACAGCTTCTTTATATGCATATAGACACAAGAAGTACCTTGCAAATAAAAAAGATAGAACAGAATGATCCTAATCCAAATAAAAAAGACAAATATTTTGTTGGGAATTTCTTTTGCACCTCCCTTTTTTTTATTCACATCCTCCTCAAAAAAAATAAAATTCAATAATACCCTCATACCTGAGTTTGATTTCATTGTTTGAGAATTTAAAATCTGGAATTAAAAAAAAAATCAACTTTCAAATTTTAAAATTTCAAAACAACTTTTTATTCTGGAAACCCAAATTTTCACTTTTGTCAGAAATCTCAATATTGATGATGCAGTCGGTGGATGCAAACCACACGTAAGATATGACTTGATTTTCCTTGCAAACCACATGTAAAAGAAATTATTACATGTCCAACAGCAGTGCAATAATGCATCCAAGTCTCCATCATCCACTAAGAGTTTCATCGTAGCAGTGAAAAATTGAGTTTTGGAAATATAAAAGAAATTAAGTTCTGCATGAAAAAAATTGACTTTCAAAAATTAAATTCCAAAAATTATTTTCTATACATAGTTTCAGAATTTAAAATTTGAACGTCAATTTTTATAGGTTCAAAATATAAGTTTCAAAACAATAAAACCAAAATCATGTATAAAAATATTATTCAAATAAAAATTAACAAAAAAAAGTTGAGGTATTGTGAATAGAAAGAAGGAAGATACAAAAAGTAATCCCCTACTTAACGACACAATACTAAAATAGTTGGTTATTTTGGGCCACCTTTGTGATCCACCCACGATTCAGCCTGCTATAGGGATGTTGATGGGCTGAGCCCATTCCTCCCGTGCCCCTCTCTTCTCTCAACGGAAGCCCAGAATTAACTAATTCAAAATCAATCAAGTTGGTTGGATTTTGTAGAAAAAAAAACATAAGGAAGCAATTGAAGCAAATAATTGAAACAATCTCATATGTAAGACTGCATAATCATAAAAAAAAAAAAAGCAAACAAGACACCGTGTGATCAACTAGTAAAAGATTGTTTTAGTTGAATGAGAAGTTTTGAAGTTTAAATATTACGTCAAATATTCATAAGAATTGAGTTTAAACAAGATTGTTTCTCGTAAAAAATATATGTAATCTTTATATAAAAAAGAAAAAGAAAAAGGCAAACAAGACTATTTAGAAAGAGAGCAAAAAAAAACACATGCTTTAAAACATCTTTAGCCTGTTGTTGCTTATCCATAGTTGAGCTCTGAAAATACAATTCTTAGTTCTGTTGAGAAAGGTATTGCAGTTCTCAGTTTTAAATAATACAGATGCAGCACAAGGCTTTGAACTTCAATTAAAATGTTACATCTCCAATTTGGGCCAAAATTTTCAATATGATAAAAAAATACAAGTGGACCAAATATCATTTCTGTATTGAAGCATGTGAGGGAACAAACTGACCACGAGTTAGAGTGCGTTGGAAAAATGACTTAAGTATTTATTTAATAAATTCTTATTATAGGGGAATTTAAGTCATAAGTTTGATTATTAAATTTATTAAAATAATTTTTTAATATATAAATTAAAAAGATATTATAAAAGTCGTGATTTTGTTTTTTTCATAAACCTAAATAAATTGTTAGTAAGCTAGTTCTTCTTCTAAACACTGTAATCTAGAACTCTTGTGATCAATTATTCAGGCTGTAGTGTACACACAAATTATTTAGTATTGGTCAATTTATCGTGCATTAATTAGTTTTCAATTCTTCTCAGTTACGCATGCATAAGATGCTTCCACAAGTTCTTTTTCATTGGATATGATATTTTATTTTTCAGGCTGGCTTGTAAATTATGCCAATTAAATTCGATCAGATAATTAGCAACTAACCTAATTAATGTGGAAAATACCTATATGATCTTAATTTTCTATAGTTAACTTCTAAACTTGCATATACGTCAGTGTTAGAAGAAAAATATGAAGGAAGATTATAATTGTTTGACTCAATACTTAGTGTTTTACTTATGTTTGATGTTCCAATCAAAGTTTATTGCTCCAATCAAGGAACTAAATACTAAGCCACGGTATTACAAGATTAAATATCTACTAATTAAAATTTTGCATTATTATTGATATTTCTAATTAAATCAAACATCCTCCTTTAATTAAAACTTCTTCAAATTTCTAAAAGAAATAGTAAAAATACCTACAATTTATTGTTGAGTTTTCATATATGACAAAATCGTTTCTTTCTTAGGAATGTATTTTCTAATGAAATATTCAGATAAAAAAGAAATTAAGTTGACTGAAGACTAAAATTAAGTTATAAATATTTTCACAAAGTCTCTCACGTTTGAATATTTTAAAAGATAGTAAACAAGATTTGAAGTGTAGAAGAGTATTTTAAAATTTTCTAATTAAGGGAGGATGACAGATAATAATTAAAAATCTTAATAATACTACAAGTCCTTGTTGAGTGGAGTACTAAGAATTGATTAGAGCAACTATGCGTGATAAGTAAAAGGTCACTCTATTTCTAATATAAATTAAAGACCATACTCTTTATTGTGTGTGATAAAGAAATAATTATTTCCCTTCTCTTCCTTGACCACAATCACATAATCATGTTCTCTTTCACGTCCTACTCTTTTTTGACTTTTTCTCCTTTCCATTTTAATTCACAGAAACAAGTTTTGATTTTGAGGATTTATTCCAGAAACTCGTCATATTTTCACAAGGTAACGCGTTAGGATCCAATTGCTTTACGATTATTAGGAAAGCTTGAGATTCCCAAATATTGTTCTTTTCAATGACTTTCTTTTTTCAAAACTTGTTTCCCCCTTTTTTTTTCCACGCTTCATCAAATTGTAGAAACTTTGATACAGATTGTTAGTGATAGAAGAAAAATATGAGAAAGAGAATTACATTATTTTACCACATAATACAAGAATATAGTCCTCAGTGACCATTTGCTTTCACACATAATTATTCCACTCAAAACTTAGTACTCTAATCAATGCATATGCTTTACTTAAAAAAATAAATAGTAAGTGGTTGAAGAATGGTTGAAGAAAAGGGTGAAATTTGTTTGTGCATATTTGAACTTGTCGTTTTGCACTGGTTTAGCAAACTAGTCACTGAGTTACCTGTGATCACTGCATACAACAAAAAGAAAGAATAAGACCCATCCGGCGATAGTGTCACGGGTGGGTTACTATCCCTTTCGTTCCACCTCATTACACCCACCATTTTTTCTTCACAACAAAATAAGCTTCTCATTTTTATACACGTACTTATGCGTTTTTTTTTTTTTTTTAATTCGATTATCTTATTTTTTCTTTTCTTCACATTTTTATCTCTCACTAAATGTATAACCCGATTAGTATTTATATAATTTCTAATAATGGTGAAGCTAAACTTATCCAAATATTCATGGTAAGCTAAAACTAATAAAAATAATAATGTTATCACGTGGAGACTTTCAAAAGCCTCTTAATAATTTATAATAAATTAAGATGCATCATAGCATACATAATATCCTTTTTTCACATGGGGTCGTGAGATTCTCCAAATCAAAGGCCAAAACAATTACCAAGTCCATATTCCAAACATTGTTGCTCGTGGAACCGTCCAAACCTAATAACTTTTCCCTATTTTTTTAATAGTGTATATGTATATGCTACAATTAATTATTAATTAAAGTACTAGTTGCTAGCTTTAAGAGTAATTATGTTGCCAATTGCCTCGCCAATGACGGTGTCACCATCACTGTCATAACTCTCCTGCATCCAAAAACTCTACCCTTTCGGGATTCTGTGTTATTATTGTTATTATTGAATAAATAGTTATACTATTTGTGAAATATTTTATGTTCATTATGTTTGTTTTCGAGTGTCAAATTAGTCATTAATAATTCTATTATTATAGACTGATTTAATTCACAAAATATACTTTTCAAAATTTCTATATTTTATTTTTGAAGACTAACCATTTTTAGAAAAACTAAATTAAATGTTTTTATCATATTACTTACTCTAGATATTAATTTATATATACTCTTAGCATAAAATATTTATACACAAATATCTTATAAGATTGATTATTATCCATCATTCTACTCATAATATAATGTGATGACAAAATAAATTATTATTATTAAATGTTTGTGTCAAAATATTTCATATTAATAATATATAAATTTTATATTATTATCTAATAAAAACTATAATAAATATTAGATAAGTAAATGGGTCGTGATCGATTTTTAAATTCAATCATTTCAATTCAACAATGTTTATTTAGTTGGGTTGAATTATTAAGTTTATTTTAATTAATAAATTGTAATTTGATTGAGTATCATGTAGTGATTTTTAAACTTAATCTAAAATATTATTGATAAAATTATAATTTTTATTAATAATATTGAATTTGAATAGTTAAACTTATATTTTAATTTAGACAAATAATAAAATACTTAACTTAGACAAATATTAAAATTTGTTTTTTAATTTTTAAAATATTTTATTATTTTATTTAGATAACTCTACTATTCAATTTAACTCAATTTTTATTGTGTTGTTTTTAAAAAAAAAACTCTATCTCACTGTACTTAATCAAATTGAGTCTTAGATTAAACTATATCTAATTTCATTGAAATTATTATACTCCTAATATATATAATTTTTATAATAATTATCGATAAATTAACTAACTTTTTATTTTTATTTTTTTTTTTTATATATATATATATATATATATATATATATATATATTAAATGACGTTGACCAAATCATTAAATAATAATATAAAATATAATCTTTAAACGTATGGTCATTCATTAATATATTATCATATTATTTAATAGAATTGATTAATACATTATAAGTTATTAAACTCATTAAATGATGTCCGAATATATCATTAAATTTCAATATAAAATATAACTTTTAATAATTTTGAAATCAAACTACGTAAAAAATACATAAACTTATATGTTTTTATGAATTAATATTTATATTTAAATCGTATAATATTCCATTAATATAAAGTCGTATATGGTTTAATAATTTTATATTAACTATCTCATTTGATTTCCAGTCAAAAAGAAAAATCTCATTTAATTTTGATAACATTATATGAATAATATATATTTTATTTTCATTGACTGATAAATATTACCAAACCTAATTAAACACATAAGAGAATATATGTTTAATTATTTTAGGAATATTATTTATGTGTATAAGTTAAAGGCTAAATTGAGGGGATATGTATTTGCGTATTTGGAATAACGTAAGCCGATTTATTGCCGCGAACATAGCGATTGACATAATTACAGTAAACTTTCCCGCCGCGAGGAAAAGGAGAATTAAAGTAAGAAAGAAAGCAAAAAGATTAGAGCCTTTAATTAAACTTCTTTTTCTATGCCTTTTCAATTTATCTGATGGATGATCATAGACGACGACAATCACAAAAACAAGACAACAGAATGATAGAAAACCATGAAACAATAGCAACAACACAAAAAAACAGAACATGCCACACTGTTGTTAATCCTTTTTCCTGTTAGCACACGAAAACCCCTACTAGTGCTCTCTTACTCATCACAATCAAACAAAACCCAACTCCAATTTTTAAATAAAGCTTATTAATTGATGCTCAATAAAGTCAAACAACAGCAAAGACACCACCTTTTTTCCACCCCTGCAATAAAGAATTGGAGTTACCAAGAATCAGTTATTCTTTCCCTTCTCAACTTCTCATTCTTCTATTCATTTCTCTTCCTCTTCCTCTTCCTCTTCAAACACCCCATCTTCTCTCTCTCTCTCTCACTCTCTCTCTCTAGACTCTTGTGGTTTCTTTCTGCAATGGCAACCCTTGAAGACATTGGGGTCTCAGCTGCCATCAACATTCTCTCAGCCTTTGCCTTCTTGCTGGCTTTTGCTCTGCTGAGAATCCAACCCATCAATGATAGGGTCTACTTTCCCAAGTGGTATATAAGTGGGGGGAGAAGTACTCCAAGGAGGTCTGGGAATTTTGTGGGCAAGTTTGTGAATCTCAATTTCAGGACTTACCTGACCTTCCTCAACTGGATGCCACAGGCTCTCAGAATGAGTGAGTCTGAGATTATTAGCCATGCTGGCCTTGACTCTGCTGTTTTCCTTAGAATCTATACTCTGGGGTACTCCTCTCTCCTTTTGCACCCATTACATCAACTTTCACTTTTTCTTCAAAGTTCTAACATCTCTTTATTTAGTTGCCTCCTTTGTTGTTTGTTTCGTTCAACTAGCACCTGCTGTTTTCTACTCAACTCATAATAAAATTACCATTTTTTTAATCTTATCTATCGTAAAAGATTTCATTTTTAGGCACAGTCTGTATTTTTTAGTTTAATATACTCAATTCTGGCTACCATGCTTGCAAAATTGTTCTTTTTTTTTTATTTTAACCCAAAAGATTTTAACTTTAGTTACATTGTGTAGTTTTTTTGTTTTTTTTACAGTTAATTTAATCATTTGAAAAAAAAAAGGGTAGACCGGTAGAATTAACTTGCTGTTTTGTTTCTGGGAATTGTGATTTTTTATTGTCGTGTAATTGGTGTGATGCAGTGTTGTGCGGCGACCATGTTTGGAAAATTGTTCTAATTCCCAAAATTTTAAGCATTCGGTGTTTGTATTTGTATTTCTATGTGTTTGATTATCAAAGAGATTCTAGAGTTATGCCGTGTGGTTTTCAACTTTCTTTTTGGTTATGGCATCTTTGCAGCTTTTGTTAAAACCCTTCCGTGGAAGCTTCACCTTATGGGGTGTAGTCCATGTTGCTACGTTTTCCATTTTTCCTTTTAGCTCCCTCTATTTCTGTTTTTCTGATAACTTTTTTGTGTTACGTGTGAGGGATGCACCTTTTCTGTCTCATATTTAATACCATTGTGTGAACTTTGCGTGGCACGACTTTGAGATCATGAAAATTAAGAGAAAGAAGCGTCTCTTTTTTCAACTTAACGTTAATATTGAAATTAACCAAATTATTTACTGTGTTATTAGCATTCTGACCAATTTTTATCTCTTATTTTCAGCTTAAAGATTTTTGTTCCGGTCACAGTCGTGGCACTCCTTATTCTTATACCAGTCAACGTATCAAGTGGGACATTATTTTTCCTGAAAAAAGAATTGGTAGTGAGTGATATTGATAAACTCTCAATATCAAATGTACCACCTAAATCTATAAGGTACGAGTGTGTTTTCCCTTGAGAGATGAATAAATAAAATAAATAAATAAAATGAAGCCTATTTTTTGAAGTAATGCTTCCCTTGGGGTCCAAGTATTTTTTGGTGCTTCCTACTACTTGTGTCACTCGTGGATTAGAATTTTATTAGGAAAAATATAAATGAAGCGTATCTTACATTGTCTCAGGATATATGGGGTAACAGTAAACTAGAAGACTAAGCATAATTATTTGTGAAAATAAAATTTCAATTATTCTAATAAAACAAGTTCTGAATATAATTGTCATTTTCTTTATGTTGTCTGATTACACATCTAAGGAAGTCGTTTTACATATCTCCAAGGAAACATGAGAGATCAATCAAACATGGTTGTACTACAATTTATCGTCCCAAGTAATTTGTAAAACTGAACTACTATGATTCAGTTTAAAAACAGACTTCAGACAAATCTAGCATATACTCTAAATACATATGATAAGTTTTTGGACTATCGGGTAAATCAGTGTCACACCACCTCACCCAAAGATACAAGTAAAAAGAATCATATCCAACCCTGATATCTAGTATCTACTATTTACATATTTTCTCTTTATATCTCTCTCATTTTGGTTAAATCCTGTATGTTTATTTTTATGTGTGTTACAACCTACATTGTATTTTCATGATAGCATGTTTGTGTTACAATCTATGCTAGTTGGCTAACCGGTGTAATTGTAAATTTCAGATTTTTTGTTCACATTGCATTGGAATACCTGTTCACAATATGGATTTGTTTTCTGCTTTACAAAGAATATGATAATGTAGCTTCAATGAGATTGCACTTCTTGGCCACACAGCGCAGGCGCGTGGAGCAATTCACAGTAAGTTGAAAGTTTTAATTCATTTTCGATAGAGCAGAATAAAATTAAGATTGTTTCTCATTGCAAGAAAGTATCTCTTGGAGCTCCTCACCATTTTCTCAATTGCAGTGAAGTGTCTGTTACCGAGTTTTTGTGTGTTTGTGTGTATTATTGTAAGGCTTGAATTGTTCGTTTGATTTTTTCTTGTGTTCACAAATACTAGTAAATCATTGGGCCATTCTCACATTATCAATGCTGCTTAAAAATCATTAAGTATTCTTGGTCACTCTGTAAATAGAATTGCTCTCATTTTCTGAGTCCCTCATTGGATCTGTGAGAGTAAGATTGTGGAGTAGATGCAACTCTAGCTGTGATTCTTGGTACTTCTTCACAAGGAGCCAATTTTCAGTTTCTAGCTTTGAACCCATTCTTGCTACTTGAATAAAGTGGCTTTGCAGTGGGACTGGTGCTTAAAACGTTTATCTTAGACCTATATTAAACTCTTAACAAAGACGTAATGGTTTTAGAATACTTTTCAGCTTGGATTGTCACTCCTAAATGCTGATTTTCCCCTTTAATTTCCTCTGAACCATCTTTCCAAATCTTCAGCGTTTACATGCTTGTTGCAGGTAGTTGTCAGGAATATCCCTCATATTTCTGGTCACACAGTATCAGATACTGTGGATAGCTTCTTTAAAACAAACCACTCAGCACATTATATTGGACACCAGGTAATAATTTTTTTATATTCTTGATTGGGGAAGTTTATTAAATATAAACTGATAAGGGAATTCATACATGGCGTTAATGTTAATTTATTTCAATAAGGAAGAACCTTTCTTTGCATTATATATTATGCATGCATTTTTCAGGCTGTCTACAATGCAAACAAATTTGCTAAATTTGCAAAAAGAAGAGAAAGAGTCCAAAATTGGCTGGACTATTACCAGCTTAAGTTTGAGAGACATCCTGATAAGAGGCCAACCCTCAAGGTATGTAATTGCTAGGAGTGCAAGCAGTACAATGTGTGACTTAACAACAATGTGTTTGGACCCTGGCTCTGACCTCGTTATTCTTCTCATTTCTAGACCGGATTTTTAGGGCTTTGGGGTGGGAAAGTTGATGCTATTGAGTACTACAAACAATCAATTAAGGACCTTGATAAGATGGTAAGTCATGCTTGTTTCTCTTTTCTGCAGCATGTTACCTTTTTGCAGTTATTTCCTTTTTTGTTTTCAAATTTTGTTAGGTAATTTTCTGTGTCCTTAAGCTAATACATGCGCTTCCATTATTTCGGTTGAGGTACTTTAATATGGCTATACTGCATATCTTATGCAGATGACATTGGAACGCCAGAAGATTATAAAAGATCCCAAAGCTATTTTGCCAGTTGCATTTCTTTTATTCAACTCCCGTTGGGGAGCATCGGTTTGTGCACAAACCCAACAAAGCAAGAATCCTACACTCTGGCTGACTGATTGGGCTCCAGAGCCACGCGATGTATATTGGCGAAACTTGGCCATACCATTTGTTTCTTTAACCATCCGAAAGCTTATAATATCATTGTCTGTGTTTGCCTTGGTATTCTTCTACATGATTCCCATTGCTTTTGTGCAATCCCTTGCCAATTTGGAGGGTCTTGAAAGAGTTGCTCCTTTCCTCAGACCAGTAATAGAATTGTAAGTGAACTTAAATCTGTTTTTGAATATATAATAGAGAAGGTAAATACTCTAGAAGTTTATTTATATTGTTCTTGAATTTCATCATTCACGTTTTTAGCTTCTTGGGATGGATAATGCTCAATCTCTTGATTTGTTAAGTTTAGCTTTTGAAATTAATCAGGATTCTTGGTAATAATGCTGTATTTATGTCTTGAAGGCATTGGAATTGACTATCTTACCTTAGTGCAAAGCATATATTCTTTATCTTTTCTTCTATTTTAGCAATTACTAAACAAGTTGATTTATCTTAGTCAGTTTTATTGGTTTATCCGTCTTTTTAATACATTATTTTCTTCATTTTTCTCTTCAAAACTTTATATACGTGTTTTCTTTTTCTTTTTTTTTATGAATTTTCAATTGTCAAATATATGGTATACATTACTGGTCCAGATTTGCTACTTAAAAATAAAATGACAGGAATACTTATTTGTTTCTAACTTTTATCTATACACAATCGTAGTTCTCAATCTTATTTGACACCTTTATTTTCCATAACCCTCTTAATGCACTTTTAGTATTGGAAAAGTTGGTTGACTACTTGATAACCTGCTTCTTTTTTACTCAAATGTCTTATAGTTAGCCTCACCAAGGTTTTATTGGCTTTTGGCAGGAAATTCATCAAGTCCTTTCTACAAGGTTTTCTTCCTGGTTTGGCTCTTAAAATATTTTTGTACATTCTACCCGCAGTTCTGATGATCATGTCAAAAATTGAGGGATATATTGCATTGTCAACACTTGAAAGGAAGACAGCTGCAAAATATTATTATTTCATGCTGGTGAATGTTTTCTTGGGAAGCATAGTGACTGGGACTGCATTTGAGCAATTGCATGCTTTCCTTCACCAGTCACCTACACAGTATGTCTTTAATTAAGCAGTTCCGAGTTAAGGCAATGACTGACCGGCTATAAATTGTGTTTAGATTTTCTTTATTCTTGCATCAACCTTGCAGTTTCATATATTTAATGCAATAAATGCCATAACCTTTTTGCAACTTTATTGAATTTTACACTTTTTTTGATAAATCTTTTCTGATCTTTTTCATTGCCTCAGGCATTTTCCTTTTCTCTCATTTAAAAATTCACACATATGCTTTCCATCTAACTGATCTTTGCGAATTTTATTTTTTACTACAGGATTCCTAAAACAATTGGAGTTTCCATTCCAATGAAGGCTACTTTCTTTATGACATACATAATGGTTGATGGATGGGCTGGAATTGCTGGTGAGATTCTCAGATTAAAGCCATTGGTTATATACCATCTCAAGAACATGTTCTTAGTTAAAACAGAAAGAGACAGAGGAAAGGCCATGGACCCTGGGAGTGTGGACTTTCCAGAGACTCTTCCAAGTCTTCAACTATATTTCCTTCTGGGAATCGTGTATGCTGTGGTGACACCAATCCTTCTTCCCTTCATACTAGTCTTCTTTGCCTTAGCATATTTGGTTTACCGGCATCAGGTCAGTGTCTCTCCTAGTATGATCTTAAAACATGTCTTTTTTGCTAAGTAGGGCTTACAAACATGGTAGCTTGAAGATTTCTAATGTTAATTAACTTGGATTTACTTGCATTAGCTCCAAGAAAATAATCGTAATTATTCGGAACTGTTGTATGAGGTATAAATGCTTGCACACAAACACCCTAAACATTCTTGATTATTGTCCAAGTTTTGTACTAGGAAACTAGCCAAATATGTCCTAGATAACAGTAGGTACTTGTACTTGTCATGAGTTGGCCTTCAAGAAATCAACAGAAAAAAAATAACAATGAGATAAAAGCTATAGCTGTTGTGTCCATTAAAATAATAATAATGTCAATTTTACCTAATTTCTAGAACATGTATGCTGCATGTGAGATGATAATCTGTATGAGGGCTCACACTGCTCATGAGCTTGTAATACTTTTGTCTGAAAATGCAATGATATAAATATAGGATGTGGTGATTGGTGTTGTGTAGTCTAAATATAATTTGATATGATATTTAATAATGCAGATAATCAATGTCTACAACCAACACTATGAAAGTGCTGCTGCATTTTGGCCACATGTTCACAGCCGCATTATCGCAAGCTTGCTAATATCCCAGCTTCTTCTGTTGGGTCTGCTTAGCACCAAAAAAGCAGCTAAATCCACACCTTTGCTTGTTATATTACCAATATTGACATTTGCATTCCACAAGTACTGCCAGAGACGTTTTGAGCCAGCATTTAGGAAGTACCCCCTTGAGGTAAGACATGCACCATGCAATAGGCCAATATTACAAATTGCCAACTAGGAAGGGGTACCAATTACCAAACCTTTGGAATAGTGTAGATTTCTCTAAACATAACTTCCTTTTGTTTTTCTTTGGAGGTGGCTACATGTTATTCAAAATTGCTCATAGTTGATGGTTGTATTGGAAACTGATTTCTCTCAATCTATTCAGGAAGCAATGTCAAAGGATTTATTGGAGAAAAGCACAGAACCTGACTTGAACATAGAGGCTTATTTGGCTGATGCTTACTTGCATCCAATCTTCCGTTCATTTGAGGTAGAAGAGGAGGAATTGGTTCAAGTGAGGGTAGATAAACACCAAACTAATGTAGCTAGTTCCCCATCAAGTGAGCCTAGTTCACCCTCTCCACCCCATCATGTGCATCAACCCTCTCCACCCCATCATCATGTGCATCAACCCTCCCCACCCCATTATGTCCATGAATCCTCCCCACCCCATCATGTCTATCAACCCTCCCCACCTCAATATAGTGACTATCCAACTTCACCACCAGGTTATTATTACCAATACCATCCTCCCTCCCCTCCCCATTATGTTTATCAGTATTAAGTTGAGCCTTGAACTAGTGCATACCAATTAACAAGATTGCTTGAGAACCCTTAACGAAAATTTAGTGTTTCTTTCAACTTAGATGTGTTTTTGGCTTTTTCTCTATCCATTGCAAATGTAAATTGGTTTTTTTCCCCCTTAAATGTAAATGCTCTGGTTTCTTCTATATATATGCGGTGGCTAAAATAGGCAGGCTTTTACTTGATCAATATGTTAGATAGGTTTTTTTATGGGTTTATTAAATGTTTTCCAAATTAATTTGTTCAGATTAATTGGGTGATGTCTTGAATATTGCTATTATGCAAGTGATTCTTTTTGTGCAGTCCTCGTAGTGGTCTTCCACGGTGTGAAAATAGGTTAGGCTGTTTGATGAAGTCCTGTGACTTAGCCTATATCATGTACTAGTCAGACTTTTTTAGAAAATAAATTACGTCTAAGTTTTTGTAAAAACTTATTTGGTTTAAAATGTTAGATTTTATCCATTGAAAAAGTTTTTTAGGCTAATAGATCAGCTTATTTAAGTAAATATAAATAATAATTTTTGTTAGTATTATTATTATAATCTATTAAAATTATATATTTATTTATCTTTTTTATTATTAAACATGATTTATACAAAGAGTCAAGCCTTATACCTTATTGAATAGATTTATTACAAAATGTATTTTTAAATAAGTTATTATAAAAGTCAAATTAAAATTAAAAATAAATTTATAACATATAAACATGTTAGACTTGACTCTTATGAAACTTGATTTGCATATTTTTATTTTTGTCTCATGTTTCAAGTAGCAATTTTTAATTTTCATAAATAATAATTTGTTTTATAAAATTTTTCTCCATTAACATATTAGCTCATGTAAAGGAAAGTTAACTTATAAAAATTTTAATACAAAGTAGGTTTTTAAGTAGGCTAACAACTCAGTGTTAGACTTTTTAGTAAAATAGCAAATCAAACTTAGTTTTTGAGTTTTTTTTTAAATAAGTTAAGTTTATTTAAGTGAAGTCTCGTTTAATTTTGTCTAATTTTATTCTAAAATTTTTGATCAATTTAGAAATATAATATAAATATAATGTGAACGAAAAAAGAAATAATTTCACTAATGATATTTTTAATATCAATTCATGAATAAAGATGATCTTAGTTGACATTAAAAAAAATAGTAGTAAATTATAAATTAACCTTGTTTTTGTACTTTCATTTTTGGGTACATTTTTTACTCATGAATTTGTCAAAGTGAAAGTAGGAATTTAAATTAGGTTTGAATTTAAAAGGAGTGATAATGTGTTTGGTATGGTATCACATTTTTTATTGGTAAATATAGATTCAATAGAAGCTAGCTTTTATATTTTTTCTTATTTTGGACATGAAAATTATTTATTACTTGTGTTTTAAAATCAAAAGCAAATGCACACTAGGAATATATAAAATGTTGTTCCAATAAAATATCTTGTAGAAATAACTTAAGATATAACCTTATATAATTGATAGATAACTTTATTTTTTAAACATGGGATCATGCGTTTGATTTTAAGTCTATATATAAAAATATATGTTGAAAGATGTCAATATCTCAAATGAATATAAATATTTTAAGAAATTAGTCATTGATATATGTAGGGTAAAAAAAAAAACTTAAAATTCAATCACATATACTTGTTATATTTATCCTTTTAGGACAAGGAATCTGATGATAGAGTGCCTAATTCTTTAGGGGTAACTGTAGTAGTGCCTTTGCTCCACGACGTTAAGATTTTTACCCCATATTTTAAATGTTAGCCGTTGTTCAATTATGATTCCTTTTCCATTATGAGAAGCTTTCCTTAATTTAATAATGTGAACCAAACATAGCTATATAACATTAGCTGCACAAGTCTACTTGCTACAATAGTTTGTTGCCAACTAAACTTGTGTAACCATACAAAATTCTAATTATGCAAACGCACCCAGTGACACCAGAATGTGTTGGCCCATCTATGAGGTTCATGGTGACTCCATGTACTAGAACACTATAGATTATGCGTCTGGTTGAAAGAATTTATTTATATTTATAAGTGATTAGAAAAGCATATAAAAGTAACTTATATTTTGTGTATAAATTATTTTTTGTTTATTTCAACAAGTTTTCTAAATGATTTATAAAAATAACTTACAATTTATATAAAAATAATAAACTCAAAATTTTCAATTATAAAAATAATTTATATATAATATAGGATAAAAACCTATTTAATAAACCCTAAATTAAGTTATTTATCTAAATAGATCATATAGGATCAAAATATTATATTATTTGAGCACATAAGTGTTAGTTCTTCTTTGTGTTTGGGAAGCACAAAGTCCATGTTCAAGTCCTAACTTACCTACTTTCAAGGTTATTTATGATTTTTTCCAAGGTAAAAAAAGGCCAACCCTACTGTTATAAAGGTTTTAAATTTCATTGACATTTTAAATTCTATCTTTATATATAAGAGTAATTGTTATTAAAAGAATTACTCTCGTTATATTGTAAATATTTTAATTTGAATTTAAAATAAATTGCACTTTTATGAGGTGTTTAAATAAAATTTAAATCATAATTTATTTCATTTCTTAAATAACTATTAAATAGTCATAAAAAATATATTATGATATCACTTTTATATTTTAGAATATTCTAGATGATTTTTTAATATTTTTTTATTAATTTTCTTATTTAATTAGACATATCATATAATATAAATAAAAATATTATCTCATATATTTATTTATATTTATTACATTAAATTTGTAATTAATATATACAATTTTCAATATCTCTTTTATATATTTTTTTTTCAACAATAACTAATATAAATATACTTAAAAATCTGTTATTATTAATTTTTTTCATTTCATAAGTTACTATTATATCTTAAAAGAACTAAATATTTCTTTATTATTATTATCATGAAAAATAAACTATGTAATTACGGTGATTTATTAATGTCTAATAATTAATTATTGAGTATAATAAAATTTTCAACTTTTAAAATTATGATTTATAATAAAATAATAATAATAATATAAAATTATTTTATTTGATGAAAATATATTTATTAAATTTTTATTATTATCAGTGTATTGTAGTGTTTTTATTATTATTAAAAATGATGATATGTTTTGGTCCTTCTCTCGGCAAAATAGAAGAATCCGTACTGAAAGTCCATATATGGAGTAGTTATAGCGGGAATCCCAAATGGGGAATGAAGGACGAAATTTTCCATAATACCATCAGCAGCATGCCTAACATTTGGATCTCAACTCCACCCATCATTTCCTTTTTTTCTCTTTTTACGCGGAACATTAACATTCATTCCATTATTCCGATTTCTGAACATAAATGTTCCTTAGCTGGCATTTTCCTAATTCCTATGTCACGCCACACTAGCTTCACTCTCAAGCCCACACTAGTGGAGGCGGTTTTCCACTTTCCTCTGCTCAACTTCAAATACTAGTTTTTTTTTGCAATGCTTCACTCTTCATAATTCCGTTGCATTGCACCCTTCTATTCTCTCCATCAAACAAAATCAATGGCAGCAAATCTTAACTGCGACATGCCCCTCACTCACCACCTTCATTGGTTCTCACCAAAAACCGGAATTTACCAAAGCAAACACGCTCCCGTGGACCTTCCCAACGACCCTTTTCTCGACCTCGTTTCCTTCATTTTTTCTCACCGCCATAATGGGGTTTCAGCCCTCGTCGATTCCTCATCTGGGTCTTCCATTTCCTACTCAAAGTTGTTACCTTTGATCCAATCCGTGGCCTCTGGTCTTCACAAAATGGGTGTTTCGCAAGGTGACGTGGTCTTGCTTCTTCTCCCAAATTCCATTTTCTACCCCATTGTGTTCTTGGCTGTTCTCTATCTTGGTGCTGTTGTCACACCCTTGAACCCTCTTAGTAGTGTCTATGAAATACGTAGACAGGTTGCTGAGTGTGGTGTGAGTCTCGCTTTTACCGTGCCTGAAAATTTCAAGAAACTAGAGCCATTGGGGATTTCTGTTATTGCTGTGCCAGAGAATGAGGAGGGTTTGAGGCATGGTTGTTTCTCATGCTTTTGTGAGTTGGTTTCTGGTGAGTTTGACTTGCCTCAGAGGCCTGTTATTAAGCAGGATGACACAGCAGGGATATTGTATTCTTCAGGGACTACTGGGGTGAGCAAAGGGGTTGTTCTGTCACATAAGAATCTTATTTCTATGGTTGAGCTTTTTGTGAGATTTGAAGCTTCCCAATATGAACACTCTTGCTTGAGGAATGTATATCTGGCTGTTTTGCCAATGTTCCATGTGTATGGTTTGTCGCTATTTGCTGTGGGATTGCTGTCTTTGGGTTCTACTGTTGTTGTCATGAGCAAATTTGACATTGATGAGGTTGTCAGGGTGATTGATGAGTATAAAGTTACACACTTTCCTGTTGTTCCGCCTATGTTGACAGCATTGGTGATGAGGGGAAAGGGTGTTAATGGCAGTAAGTTGCGGAGTTTGATACAGGTCTCCTGTGGTGCAGCGCCTTTGAGCAGAGGAGTTATTGATGATTTTCTCCAAACATTCCCTAATGTTGATTTTATACAGGTAAAGAATCTTGGAACAATATAGTCTTATTCATCTAATTGCTAGAGTCAATACCATATATGTGTGTGATTGTTGTAATAAGCTGAATGCCATTTCATTTCGTTTTGGCATGACAAATTGTGGTAAATGAAATGGAACAGTGGACATACTTTAATGAACTTATACTCTTTTGTTTGAAAGAGATCAAGCAACAAGTCATGTTTTATGTAAACTTTCCCCCTCTTTCTGCTTATGAGCTTTCGAATTTTGTGGAATATTAGCAAATAATAAATACTCTTATTCTGCCATTAATATTCATGTCAACAACTACTGCTCGACTATTAAAATTGAACTTTCTTTGTGTATGGTAATGTTGTTTCCCTAGAATTTTAAGAATGTGTAGCTATAAGATTGTTTCTTTTTAGGGTTATGGAATGACTGAGTCAACTGCAGTAGGAACAAGAGGCTTCAATACTGAAAAGTTTCGCAATTATTCTTCAATAGGGTTATTGGCTCCAAACATGGAGGCAAAAGTGGTAGACTGGAATACTGGTGCATTTTTGCCCCCAGGCAGCAGCGGTGAGCTTTGGTTGAGAGGGTCTTCAATTATGAAGGGTAAAACTCTTTTCCTGAATTCATATAAAATAGAAAGAACTGACCTTATTCAATTTTTGCCATGTACAAAATATATGGCAATAATAATTGAATATCACCATTTATTATATTTCATGTACACCAAAATTTGGCTGAGAAGCTCCATTTATGCTTAGTATTCTTCCAGTGAGTGATATTATAAGCTTATCTGTTACAGTGTTTCTAGATTTAAATATACGAATGAAGCAAGTAATTTAGTTCTAGCGAGTCTTTGGGAACAACTTATTTCTCAGAAACAATTTCTTATTTTTCAAAAGCTTTATTAAAAGTTGATAAAATAAGCTATTATTTCTTCAAAATAATTCGAACCAAACACACATTTGGTTAAGTTTGTTGCTGTGAGTTCTAGTTTCTTTATTTTTCCTATATTAGAGGTGTGTGTATGTTCTTTTGTTATCCTTAAATCTAATCAAGTCAAGCAAGTCAAGCCTATATCTACTAATACTTTTTCTTTGCCTATTTTATTGCTATTTTAATTGAAATACATCAATTTGAATTTTTTAACTCAATTCTCAGGATACTTGAATAATGAGGAAGCTACAATGTTAACAATTGATAAAGATGGTTGGCTACATACTGGAGATGTTGTTTATTTTGATCATGATGGGTATTTACACATATCTGACCGCTTGAAAGATATCATCAAATACAAGGGCTTTCAGGTATCTAATTGGATTAATAATTTTAAATTTTGAATGGAAAAAGAAAAATTAGTTTTGCTGTATAATAATTAACTGTTCCCTTGAGACAGCTGGGTTGGTAGGGTTCTCAGCTGTTGGGTACTTGGGTTGAGTTCTCCCTTGGACAATAAATAAATAAATACGTTCAGAAGTTGACAAAAATGCACTCTATATGGAACTATAGCTGTATGTACTTATAAATGTAATAATGTATAACATATACCAATAGGCTTTATTTATTTGGCGCACAGTGGAGCAGCTGGTAGTAGACCACAAGTATTTTGAGATAGATTTCACTGCTTATAAATATCAGACAGAATATTTTTGTTGAGCATCTAGTATTTGTTTAAGCATTTCATTTGCTTGGTAAATAACTTTGAAAACTTCCCAAATGCATGGGTATAGTACACCTTTTGTTCAGAGGAAATCATGAAATGCCTATTGGATGGATCAAATATAATCTAGATCAAGTTAGAATGACATGAAATATGTAGAAAAGAATAAAAATACCGACTGTGAAATTGTGGATTTTGATATGTTGTTCAGAACAAACTGCAAACCTTGTTATAAAGCTCTTGGATGCCTAGTTATAAAAAATTAAAAATGATTACTTTCTAGGTAGGATTGTATTTTCCCAAAACGTTTGTCTAATGTCTATATATTGCACAATTTTCAATCACGGGGAGGATGTGTTGTTTTATAGTAGTATTACAATTTATGTTTACACAATTTGAGTGTTGTATACATATTCTTACATATGGCATATGATCTGTTGCAGATTGCTCCTGCCGATTTAGAAGCTGTGTTAATTTTGCATCCTGAAATAGTTGATGTTGCTGTTACAGGGTAAGTATGAACTGTATGAAACATGGACACAAGACGACAGTATATACATATCAAATGAATGATCTAATTTTCTACTTGTGTTTCTGTATGTACATATTAGTCATCCATACTTTTAAAGCTCTTCTTTGTCCCTTAGGATATATCTTGAAATGTTGCATCATTTTCCATTTCAGTGCTAGGGATGAAGAAACTGGGGAGATGCCAGTGGCATTTGTGGTCAGGAAGGTTGGAAGTGTGCTGTCTCCGAAGCATATTATGGATTATGTTGCTGAGCAGGTTCGTCCTGATAAGACAAACTTTATAGTGCTACAATATTTCAATTCACACTCCTTAATCAATGTCCTAGTGTCTATAGGAATGTTTTTCACATTGCATTTATGCATCATTCATGATCAAGTTGTACATAAGCTACCTACTATTTGAATTATGTTATGTTATTGTTAGCTACTAAGACTTTTTGCCATTTGTATCTCTTTTGTGGCAGGTTGCTCCATATAAGAAGGTTAGGAAAGTGTTCTTCACTAACAAGATACCAAGGTCTGCCACTGGGAAGATCCTAAGAAAGCAGCTGAGGAATTGCTTGACTTCTAAACTATAATGCATTCTTTTAGGATTCGCCACAAGTGTTGCATTCAAAAGTTGCCGAGAACAATTTTGGAAAATGGGTTATCTTAACTCATAATTGTTGAGTACTTGAGTTGATGCATTCATACATACATGCATCGTGAGGGCTACTAAAGGATTGAAGAACACTATGTCATGATATCACATCACCATAAATTTCTTCCCTGCATATCTTCTTATAAAATGATTCTCATGGATTTTTTTTTTACTAGTCATCGTTGTATTCTATCCTATGTTAAAGCAATAAACTTCTGAAAGAGAACAATGAAATGATTTCATTGCTTTAAAAAAATTTAAAGTTTAAATACACGAAGGGTGGTGTAATTAACTAACCAACTAAAGTTGTGAAGTGGGTTCTAGGTCGATTTCTCCTATCTCTAAAATCTAACAAATATTTACCAAAAAAAAAAAAATCTAAAAAATATGGAATTGAATTTAAAATTTTAAGAAAAATGTGAGCGTAACTAATGTTTCTATACTTTTGTATCAATATATTTAATTCTTATATTTAAAAAATTAATTAGAATTAGTTGATGCATACTATCAATGTTGGATTTTTTTTTTGACGTGACAAGTTTTTCATTTTTATTGCATGTGTCATTTATTTACGGTGATGTAGAATAAATAATGTTTTAAATTAATTAATAAATAAAATTATATTAACAAAAATACATTTTCAGACTCGTTACTTTTCAATTTTGCATTTCCAAAACATTCTCCAGTGTCTTGCTGGTATTGAGGTGAAGAGCATCAACTGTTATTTCCATGCACAAGGTCTCCATCCTGAGTGTGAAGGACAAATAGTAGATTTTGAACCATGACTCTTGCAAATAGATATTGACAAAGAAGAATTCATCATGTCACCTGCTGATATGAAAAGGAGATGAAGAAGAAGATGACATGCTCATGTTGAAGAAAATAAGTTGCATAAATTAGAAGAGAAGAGAAGTTCAAGAAAGAGGAGGAGAATACACGAGAAATTAGGATTCATCAATTTGTTGGTTTTTTTTATTAACATGAATAAACAATTAATTTCAAATAAATTATTTATTTCACTTCACCATGAGTGAATTCCACCTATGCAATAAAAAAATGGAAAAATTGACCAAACAAGTAAGTAGACACTAAATTCACTATGTTTTTTAAAGGAAAAAAAAAGTTTTGATTTCCTATATATTTTTAATTAATTTTAATACTTGAACTTTCAAATTGACAAAGATTAGTTTTTTAACTTTTAAAAATATGTAATTTTCGTCTCTCTACTTGAAAAATTACATTTCTTAAATGTTGGAGAACTAGTTTTATTAGTTTGAAAATACAGATACTAAAGTTAAGTTCGTGAGAAATTACATGAACCAAAAATACATTCATTTCTTTTTTAAAACTATAGGCTTTTATTTAATCAATTTCATTAGTAATTTTATAATAATCTCCTTATATAAATTTAAACTACTACATGGAATGAAAATGATTTTAGAAATTATTGAATTATTCAGCAATAGAGTTTTTAATTTTTTTTTCAACGGGAACTATTTCTTATTTTTATCTCTTCCAATTTATTATACTTATCTTTATTTTTAAATTAAATTTTAATATATTTTAAAAAATTATTAATATAAACTATTTATTATAAATTTAGAATATAATTTATATATTTAAAGTATTGATTTATTATAAATTTTAATCATATAAAATCAATATTCATCATTGCATGTGTTAATATTAGTTTCTAAATAAATTTGAATAAATAATAAAAAAAATTGGAAGAAGAAAGGTAAGAGTTTCAAGCACTAACTCCTATTTAACAAAAATATAAAAGCTCGTTTTCAAGTGACAATCAGTTACTGCTATCAAACATTCTCAGCATGGCCCAGAGAACTGTCCACCATAATTTATTAATCAGTTTTGATTTTGAAGAATCGATTATGATTTTCTTTCTGACTCCACAATTAATCATGACAATTGGAATTGGACTGCACACGCTATTTATGTTGTCTTTTTCTGTTACGCATAGCTTACAAAAATGCTTTCTTTTGCACACTCAGGCACCATATCCATCCAAGCTTGTGAGACTAGCACATGGGTATCCCAGAAAATTGCAAAAGTGAACAACTTGGCACAGAATTACTCGAATCCCAAACTGGGATTTCCACTGAGTATGAGAGCCAAACTATGCGTCTTCAAGTGTTTGGGTTGTTACATTGGGTTGTTTCCCTGGGACTCATTTTGGCCACGGACTTTCTCTTGAAGAAAGCCTTCTTAGCGGCTTCAATTGCTTTCCCAAGTGCCTTGTTTGGGATGTTCTGTATTTTCTCTGTTCTCATCATTCTTGATTGTCTTGTGCCCTCTGCTGCTGTGGCCTTTGTCAAGTTCTTTGAACCAGGAATTATGTTCATTCACAGATGGCTCCCTTTGTTCTATGTTCCTTATTTGGTTGTGCTACCCCTTTCACTTAAAGACATCCCCCCTTCTTCTGCCATCAAAATTTGCTTTATTATAGGTATAGGTTACTGGACAAACTCTTATTGATATCATCATCATGTGTAATTCATCTCATGTTTGGATAAACTTCTTCTGAACATTTGCATGATAAGAAAATAAGAAGATAAAATGAATTGAGAACCTATAATAAGTTAAAATCAACTTATAAACATCAGTTATTAAAGAAATTAAATGTGAAAGTTTATATAAAAGTTAAGTACATAAGATGATTTTATCTTACGAAATAAGTTAAACTAATTTTATCTTCTCCATGAGTGTTTATTGAAAAGTTTATTTCAATATGGCTAAATGTTTGTTACAATTTCATTATGAAAGTTGAGACTTGTTGATTTTGTGCAGGTGGAGGATGGCTGGCTACAGTTTGTGTGACTGGTTTGACAGCTTTAAGCGTAAGGAAAGCTGTGAAGACAGAATTGATAGGTGCTGAGCCTATGGAGAGGCCCTGTCCATTTTCTTCCATTGAAGTGTGGGCATGGACTGGGGTTCTCCTTATCTCGTTTGTTTCTTCATTGTTTTACCCAACAGCGCTAGGGACAAGAGCTAGAACATTCCTTCCCTTCTTGCTTGCGTCCACAGTTCTAGGCTACATGATTGGTACCAGGTAAAGGTTCCTTTTCATCACTACATAATGCTTGTACACATTGACAATGACTATTTACATGGCTTGTTCTGGGGACACTTTTTCTTTCTTTGTACGGAGCAAAAAAGTGAAGTAACTATAGTTTTTCCTTTTCTACTATTTTGTTTTCAGATTGCCATCAAGCGTGAAGAAGGCTTTACACCCAATAATTTTCTGTGCAGCATCTGCAGAGCTAACAGCAGTTGCTTTTGGGTTTCTTTCCAAGTCGGGGCTTGATCCTGTTCTAGGTATAAATATAGTTAACAGTTAAATATTCAACTCACTATGTTTCACAAGAGCTTGTTTGTTTTAGACACGATTTGAATCACTGCAAAAGCTAAAATTGAGTGTTATGAGGCAAGTTATCTCAAAGGAGAAAAAATCTTCCTTTTGCCCAAACATAGTTTGAAGCACTTGCAATGGTAAACCAAACGAGCACTATGTTGTTCTTTTGTTGCCAACTTTTTAACAAGGAACTAGACATTGCTATTCTGACTATATATCTTATGAGTTACTATAAGAATTCGAAATCTTTTCCATTCCAAGTTCTAACGTGATTAATCATCAACTAAACTCTAGTATGACAATGAGTTGTCCAAAAAATGACTTGTGTCTTGTTAATCTTGAGCTAAGCTCACCTTATTTGACTTGATTTATGGTCTGATAACAACATTAATATAAAACTGTGGCACTAAATGGTTTTTCCCTTTTATTTAGCCGAGTGTGGTGCAAATTTTTCAATAGACTGGAACATGTAAGTAATCACTTAGCTTTGATATAATTTTGTTGATTCTTCTTTTGACATTCACAGGATACTACCTTACAAACTCATCATCTAATCCTGGAGCTGGTGACATTCTAATGGGATTTTTGGGATCCGTTATTCTTTCATTTGCCTTCTCTATGTTTAAACAAAGAAAGGTAACCATCTAGATTTTAATTGTCACTGCATAAATCCTATACTGCAGCAAAAAAAGTAAAGCAAATAAACAATATATTCTCATTACTTTGCAGGCTGTTTCTTTTGATTTTTGACAAAGTTAGACAAGTTGTCTTTCCCATCCTTTTAGTTAACAAATAATGTCTGAAATCCATTTTAAAGTATTAACTAACAATTTATCTACTGTGTTCAGCTTGTAAAAAGGCATGCAGCTGAAATTTTCACCTCTGTCATCATCTCTACCGTTTTCTCATTGTACTCAACGGCCATTGTTGGACGTCTAGTTGCTTTGGAACCATCTTTAACTGTATCCATTCTACCCAGATGTATAACAGTAGCGTTGGCTCTTAGCATTGTGTCTTTTTTTGAAGGTAAATACTAAATATCATGTTTTGCATGGCTATTTTTCACAATCATTATGTACACAATGAATCTAGATTGGAACTAATGCAATAAATATAGAGGTTAATTAGTCTCAAATATTAAGTCCTATTTTGTTTAAAGTCTACCTTGCCCCTTCCCCAAGCAAAAGACAAACCATTGATTTTTGAAGATTGTCATGTCTGCAGGTGCCAATCCATCTCTCACAGCTGCAGCAGTTGTAGTAACTGGTCTTGTTGGAGCGAATTTTGTGCAATCAACACTTGATAAACTCCGTCTTCGCGATCCAATTGCTCGGGGAATAGCAACCGCATCTAGGTATATTCTGCAATTCATAGATCATTCATAGATTCTTCAATTGCCATCATAGTTAATGGTCATTTGACAGTGCTTCTGAATGTGTTAAATTTAAGTATTGAGGTAAATAAACTAAAACTAGTTTTCTCTTGAAGCATATTATGTGCTTATTTTGGTTCCTGTTGGATGAATTTATACAGTGCTCATGGGCTTGGAACAGCAGCATTATCTGCCAAGGAACCTGAGGCTCTTCCATTTTGTGCCATTGCTTATGCTCTGAATGGGATATTTGGATCTGTACTTTGCTCAATTCCAATAGTCAGACAAAGTTTGCTTGCAGTAATTGGCTCAAATTATGGGCACCTTCATTCATCTTAAACTACTTCAGGACATTCCTTGCCATAACATAATGGCCACATGAGTTTATAGCAATATTAAGAATCTAGGATTTTGTTGCTCCATTTCTTATATTATATAGGAAGTAATAATAATACTACTGCAAGCTTAGTATATTTTGGAATCCATATTTTCTTCAAGACAAGGGTCCCCCACTTTCTCACTGAGGGATTCTATTTCTACTCCCTTTTTTGTTTCCTGCATTTCTCTCCTGTGGATAATTTGTAAATGTTCTGGAATTTAATTTACTGAATATGTTAAATACATATCAGAAAGTGCATTTTGTAAGCCTTAAAAGTTTAAGGTATTTTAGAAATTAATTTATAGAAATATTAAAGTCTCTTCATATACTAAAATTACACGATTAAAATGGTAGTAGATTATATTTGCCTAAAGTATTTTGCAAACAAAATTTCCTAAACTGAGAAAGTAGCGAAACTACAGCGAAGTAAAACCAATCATAGACTTTAGATTTTGAAATATATTAAATACATTTTAAAAATTAAATTTAAAAAATGTATTTTGATAGGAAAAAATACAAAAATGTTGAAGAAAGGTGGAAGAGAAAAAAAAAAAAAAAGGTGCAAATAAAATTTCTCTTCAATGAAAATGATTTTAAATACATCAAAATAGATAGGGTACTTGTTCGTCGAGGTTGTGTCGATGAATTTTAGACTGATAGAATAAAAAAAAAATAGATAAGTCCCTAAAAATATATAAAACTATAACGCATTATAGGGATGACTCATTTCGTTTTTTTATCTAAAAAAAACTTCAATAAATGAGAAAATAAGAATATCTACTTGAAATCCTAATCTAATCCATCCATATAGTGGAAAATACAATATTTTTGTTACTGAACCAACCTCTAAGAAAAGCAAATACAACAAGTACACTAATAAATAAAATAATAATTGATGTAAAATCTGTTAATTGAAAAACAATATTCATGTTTCTAATTTTCTAATTTATAAAAAAAAAAACTATATCATTTGATCCTCCACCCTTTTATCGATTATCAATAATTTTTTTTAATTAAAAACAGATAAGATTTCACAAATTCATTGATTTTTTGTTTTATGATTTATTATGAACTCTTTTTAGGCATGGATTGAGGATAGTCTCTTTTGCTTCACTACAGAAAAAGACATGCGAGGAACTAAGTCTTCCCCACCATTCTTCGTAGAGTGGGGCATCATTTTTTTAATTATACATATAAAAAATTGGAAATTAAAAATTACATTTGGAAAAGATACTATAAATAAAAAAGCTAAAACATAGCATGAATTATTAAATTTTATAGAAAAGGTAAATTCTTTTCTTGAAGTATGGATATCTTATAAAATATTTTAATTATTCATGTTACTATAACTTCAATAGAATGATTTTTTTCACAATTAAAAATAATAATTTCTTTTGCGTTCAAATGTATCTCGAGAGATTGAATAATTTAGTTATTTCATCAATTTGAAAAAAAAAGCTTTTAAATTTGATTTACAAATTAAAAGAGTAAGTGTTTGGATTGGTTGTAAAAATTAATTATTTTAACAATCAATTAATGTTATAATAATTATATGAAATAAGTTTTATGTTTGGTGATAGTATTTAATTGTAATAGGTTAAGAGTGGAATTTTTTTTTCTGCTATCCAATTATGAGTATCATATAATTAAAAATTATAGAGTAATAATTACTTTCAAAATTATATCTAGAGTGATGTCCAATTAGTTAACAGTATAAAAATTTGTGTTAATAGTATGTCAAAATTAAACTTTTGAATATATTAAGTAAAAAATAATAAGATAATTTATTTTGTTTGAATTTATTAAAAGAATCATTTTTCTTATCGTAAAAGAAAAGAGGGTATGGAGTTATTTGCAACGGTTGATTTTGTATTTAAAATAGTAAATTGTTGGAGGTAAAATGAATAAACAAAAGTTAGCTAAAAACTAAATTGTTAGTTTTTTAATTGTAAGCTTAAAAATTATTATAAAAAACCTTTTGCCTTTATTAAAATTATAATCTTGGATTCAAATGGTCAAACTCGTTTGAATGATATTAACACTAACAGTTTTTTTTCCTTCTATTAATCAGATTATAATCTGTAAAAAGAATCTAATTCAAATATGTTCCTATTAGAGACAATAAGAAAAGTAAATTTTAAAAATAATTTGTTTAAATACATATTTTGCACCGTTAAAAATTTTAATATAATTTTTATTTAAGGTCTCAAATATCCGTAAAACGTTCATAATAATCTTCGTGTCTAAAGGAGACCTATCATTAAATATCGTTATCTGCCCAACACGTTAGTGCAACAAGGATAAGAATAATTAGGTCACCATCAAATCTATTTTGTCTCTTATATGAATCAAATATCAACATGTCTTCATAAAATCCAAATATTGTTTAGTGCCAATCCACATTAAGAAATATTTTTATATCGTCTACTTCTACCTTATGATGATCCCAGTTTATATAATTTTAGGATTTTACCACATTTTTCTTCTCCAAGTCCTACCTTTTGAGCAAAAGACGGTTATTTGTATTAATTTGTATAATATTCAATGAAAAATCCCTGCTTCGTTTTTAGGGTGATTTTGAAATTTTACTATTTTTAGTTAACTACCTTTCATGAATTTGAGGACAAACTATAAATTAGATTAAATTACTCAGTTGATTTCTAAATTATTTAGACATTTTTAAGTCTCTAAACTATTTTCTTTTTAATTGAATCTTTGATCATGTAATTTTTTCTAATTGAGTTTCTAGAATTTTTAAACCCGTTATTTTTCAAATAATAAAGTACCCAAAGAATGCACCAAATATCTACTGATATCATGATATTCGTATTTATGAGGAAGCATACTCAATGCTCTTCATTACTTAACTTATATTTAAACAAGCGAGCATATAAAGTTCTTATTATTCTTCAATACGAACGTAAGCCTTTAACTGTATTAAGAAAAGACTAGGTCTCATTGTAATTTATTTCTCATTTAAAACCTCAAACAATTTTTTAAGCGAATGATAATTTGAACATTTCTAATTAAAAACAAGACATGCTAGATGGGAACAATAAACCCAAAAAAGAATAGTTAAAGGAGAATCCTCCAATACATCAAATGATTGCTTTATTTTCTAATTAAAAAATGATTGCTTCATTTCCTAAAAAATTTAATAATATTACGTGAGCTTAAATATCTCTTCATACTAAATATCTAAATTATCCCTATACAATTGCTAGGAGTAAATAGACTTTGTAAAATTTAAGAGTGAATACGCTCTTATTTACTTTAAAAATAAGCTGACTTTGGAATTCTTTTTTTAAAAAGAAAAAAAGCAATTGACTAATTAACGGACAAAGATGAAAATAGCTAATCAGGTAAATTTTGTTTCTGCTTTATGTTAATATAAAAAATAGCCTTTTTCGGCCCAAACACACGCACGCACACAAAGCTAATTAAAACGCTAATATGAACATAAAGTAGAGATATTCAGGCCACAGGCTTAATTAAGCCCTTATTACATTAAGAACCTGCAGCTATCCATGACTCCGATATTTTATTAAACTGAAGGCAAATCAAATGTATCACAAAAAACGATCAATCAATCAGCCACTGGATGTTTATAATATTGCATACATTGTCCACTAAAACTTGCCACTTTGAATAGGCATAACCTCGAAATTTTATCAACTTCCAACTGTTCCGAAAGAACAATTAAGAAAGAAATTGCTCTGTAATTTGCTCGTTCTACAGATTCTAAAATGTGAAAATGGGCAAATGATTAGAGTTAAAATGCAAAACCTGATCGGTCCCCTCTTTCATGCTGTAACCAGCAGCAACTTACAATGTCTAAGCAGAAAAATTCAGCTTCTTCATTACTTTGGCATAAGCTAGTGGGACAATAGCAGGTTTCCTCAATCTACGTTTTGATTTCTTTGACTGCAGTGGATACCAGAAATCATCATTTCAAGGACAGTAGAGATATAATTTATACAATTAAAAAGAATGGCTATTCACAAATACTGTAATGAGCGAGAGAATTTAAGAGAAGAAAAGTTAACTGTGGTCCCTCCCTCCCTTCCCCACCCCGTTTTGTTTCCTTGGTAACCATGCTGGTCTTATGGCCTTCGGTATATGGGACTCAAGCTCCAGAGCAAAACTAGACATTTAAGTCTGTGACATTTAAGTCTATGTTTGATTTCATGTTGTGTCATGTTGAATGTCAATGACCCGTGAGAATGGGATTGGCGTTCAACGTGTCTTGGAAAGTGGGATTCACGTAAACAAACACACTTTAAGTAATTGCACTATTAGACAATTACTTATAATTACAATAGTAAGATTCTTATTGTTCTAGAAGTATGGCATACCCATATGGAGTGATTTGGGTGGCCAAATGCCCCTACTAATTACAAATTCCGTATTACAGATATACATGAGTATCCTTTGTTGCCACCATTATGCATTTTGAAATGCTTGGACAGCGTATGAGAAAGAAAATATGGCCAGAAAAGTTATCCTTTGTTGCCACCATTATTCTGAATTGTGCCCGTTGACATTTATTAGCCAGAAAATATGGCTAAAAATTAAAAACTCACCCATAGACTTCTCCCATATCCTAGCTACTGAGAAAGAAAATAACTACGCTCATTTTTTTCACTTCTTTCATTACGCACATACATTGATCTAAAGTCTAAACCGGGCAGAAGTCAGATCAACAAATTGTGCAAAATTCAAATAAGGTGTTCTATAGACTTTTCTTAAGAAAATATTATTTTGTACTTAGTATATAGTTTTAATTTACATGAATCATGCAAAAGAATTTGAAGTGGTTGCTAGATAGGTTCAATAAATTTTCTTAAGTAATTATGATGGAATTTATATATTGCTTAACGGACACCTAAAGGTTGATATATTTTTACAAGTTGACAAATAACAAATACTCCTCTTCACTCCTAAGAAGTAAAGTAACCTCACCAGTCATGTACCTTACTAACTTAAACTTCTAGTGTTTTGTATCAATTGAATAATAAAGTTGACTTCTATCATTTTGCTTTGAAAATGTGCAAATTGGCTTAAAAATTAAATCCACAAATTCACATATATAAAGGTTTTTTATTATCTCTTATATATTTACAAATAATTTAAAGAAAAACTAAAATTAGATATTTTAAATGTAAGTATTTCCCCATTGACACAAATTTTTAGCCCACCTAATTTTAGTCTAATAACTAATGATGTTAGGATACCTAGTGGGGCAAGGCTTTTGTTGTTGTTGTAACTAATAATGTTAGGAATGTTATTGAGCTAGGCTTCATAGATGTAAGTTTTGCTTAATTTTACATGAAAACATTTTTTCCACAAAATGCTCTCCCTATTACATTGTGATTATAAATTTTCCTAACACAACATGTACTAATGCAAAGTTAAGAACACACAGTACAAGATGTACTACACTAGAACTCAACTGAAAATATTTTTATTAATAGATGTATTTATGTAGGAATTTTTTACTGCAACATCTCATACCATCTTACAATGTTATTGTCACAGCAAACAGCTGATAAGGGGGTTAATAAATACTTGTTTTAGAAGCATAGCAATGGGACAAGACATGTTACTATTTATGTCAATTGTCAAGTAACCATATCACAGGAAAAAAGGCTGCATGAGGAATGTGAGCAATCCCTGGTAAGGGTCATCCTAAAGCTGGGTGCCAACTACCCCAACAGCTATGATGACATAATGGAAACATGTTAAGCATTGTATACCACAACATCTATCACAGCACAAACCCAGAACAAGGGCAATGTCCATGCAATTATTTTGCTCTTCAATAAACCATATGTTTAGTAATATTTATACATAAGTGCAATCATACTGGATTGACCTATAGTGCATACACCCACTAAAAATGTCAGTGCCACTAAATTTTGCAGTTTGATTTTTTTCAAATGCTTGTTAACACCTTATCTACAAGTATACCATAATTATTGCCACATCACCCAGTCAATTTCACAACTGTGCATCCTAAGGAAGCATAGGTTGCTCTATTTTCAGCAAATGAAGAAATACAAATCATAATCTAGTCATTTGTCCTATTAAGTTAGAAACAACTATTATGGTTTCAATTTTCAAAATTAATTTCTCTCTTCTAAAAGAAACTTGCTACTGTTTCCTGTTAAGTGTTTGACCTATTTATCTAAGTTCAGAATGTAATGTACTACAAATGCTATAGGAAACTTGCTTAGAAAGGCCAGCAGCTGTTCATTGCAAGTCAATATCTTTGTCAAGATGGACTTTGGTAATTTATTTGCACCTCATGAAACATTGAGATGGAAACTTTGGGAAAGAGTGTGATGTGATTTATTTGGCAATTCAACACTGATAGAACAATAGCATTATCGAGGATTCTAGATAAAACCACCAAGCAATTCTCGTTTCAACAAACCATCACATTGAGTCTGTTCGGATAAATTTCTCAACAAACACTCACAAAAAAGAAAATAAAAAACAAAATAAATTAAACTTCCTCCATAAACTAAAATATGTGCACCTCAGCTTTTAGAGAAGTTAGAACAAATAGTTTCTATAAAAATTGAAGGTAGCTTATAATTTTCTTCTCCTATAAGCACTTATTAAGAAGTCTACTGAAACAGGGTCATTATCACATATCATAAGACCTTATTAAGTGGAAGAAAGAAAAGAACTGAACCTTGAGATGAGCATTGTGACGCTTGCCCTCCTTCCAGCGCCTGATGTTCCCATCATTCATTGTTCTGAATCTAGACTTGTAAGACCTGCTCCAAGTACGGTAAAATCACTTCAATAACTCCACACAAACACAAAATAAAAAAAAAAAATCCACACACACTAAAGATGAAACGCACGAATAAGATTTCATTTTGGTTTTCTTAATCTTGGAAGTGGTTGGAGTCATCGGCTTTCTTCTCAGCTTTCGCTCCCTGGACGAAACATGCCGCACTTGAACCAACTATATACAATAAATTAAACTTAACAATCGAAACAACAAACTCGAAACACTAACGTCAAATAATTAAAAAACGACGAAATCCAACAAATTTCACTCTTAATTGAAAATGCGCGCCACTATAACATTCCTCAGAAGAAGGACTTACGGAAGGGGAAGGACTAGATGCGAAGAGAGGCCATGAAGAGAAAATGACGGAAGGAGGAGAAGTGCGGAAAGTGGAAGCAGAGTGAAGGGGCTGCGGCGGCAAGTGGTGGAGGAGACGGCGAGAAGATGGAGGTGGTAGAACTTGCCGTGATTGAACGGCGAAACAACGAAGTTTCGTCACCCAACGAAGCATGGTGATTTGCACTCTGCAGAATCGAACCGAAACCTTGCCCAAGTGTTTTTTTTTTCTTTCTTTCTTTTTTTTCTTTCAATTTGGGGATTGAAGTTTTTTTTTTTTTTAATTCTGTTTTTTATTTTCATTTTGAGATGAAGATATGGGCTGATTTGGGCCTCTTGTTTATTGGATAAAGTGGAGCCCAATACGAGTACAACATAGCCCACCGACGGTATGATACCAGGAAGGTTCTGACATTCGTTCTTGGTGAGCAGAACTAAAAAGTAATGGTTATCGGAATGCAATTGCAGATGTTGCAGACAATTATTGCTTTCGGTCAAAGATGTTGAATAGAAAGTCTCTTCCGTCTTTCAAAGTTGGGGTGGAGAGCATAATTGAATAATGAATTTAGAAGATATTTTAAATATCAATTTAATTAAAATATATTTTCAGCGTATAGATTTTTTTATTATTATGTATTATTTTTTTTTTAATAATTACTTTAAAAATTATATTTAAAATTATTTTAATTAGTTAATAGTGTATACAAATTTATATTGACATGAAAATTAAACTCTTTAGATATTTAAAAATAATAATTTATCATTCTCTGATGTAAATAAAATTTTAAGTCAAAATATAAACACAAACAAAAAATGTAGTTAAATTTCTGAGTTGACATCTAAAATCAATATCATCAAGAAGAATGTTAGCAATCCAAATCACATCTAGCTAAATTTTATTAAAATTTATAAAATGATAAAATAATGTAGATTTCAATCATTAATGAGTTTCACTTATAATTTTATATTTTTAAATAAATTATAAGTTAACAATAAATAATATACTAAAAAATGTTTTATTAATATTCCTCACATGATTAATTAGTATATGTTTACGCTCTAACTTGTTTATAAATATGGTCAAGACAAATAATGATTAGATAAAATTTTCTTACATTTATGGCTAGTACACTAATATACATCATTATGGTGAAAATATTATTGAGCATTAGACTATTTTTTTAGGTGTCCACTCATTTTTTACTCCATTTTGGCCGCATCAAAGTTTAATACTATAAAAATAAAAACAAAAGTTTTAAAACATGGAAATTAAACTAAAATTGTTTGAAACTCTTACATTTACCAGTAATATAATTAAAATAGTATATAAAAGTAAATAACATTTGTTTCATAAGTTAACTTTTATGTTGAATTTGGAAAACTCAATTCTAAAATAATGTCAGGCTATCTTAATTATTATTGAGATTATCAAATGTTACCAAAGCATACACAATTATCATATGCATTTACCAAAGCATACACAATTATCATATGCATAAGTTAAGGACAACTTTTATCATATGAACTACTTTTTGAAATCAAGTTAATCACAAACATAAATTCTAACAAAAATCAAAGCTTAACAAAAGAAAAACACTTAACTATATTTAAATCTAAAGAACATTTAAATGTGACGAATCATGCATGTAAATTAGGAGCACGGAGGGTTTTAGGCAGAAATGATGTATTAGAGAAACAAATATGACAAAATACTATAACACAGTTACACAGGCCACGACCCAAATCCTCAACAGAGACCAAACACATGCATGCGCAACAACAGCAATTAACTACCAGAATACATCTAAAATCAATCAGAAAATGAAACCTTATAATACTCTTGCATGCACTAACATCATTTGCAAAGAATCATATAACGCACAAGACAACAACAATAATAATAATATTGATGGTCAGTTGATTATTCAAACGCGGGAAGATTCTTTAGAATCCAAGCCAGGAACAGCCGAACTTCTCTCACACTCGTCTCTGACGTGCCCCGCAGCAACAGCACCACCAACATCGCTGATGTTCCCGAACAACAGCACCACGATTCCGGCAATGGCAGTGCAAAAAGCAGCTCCGAAGGATGTCCTAATGCGGCCCGGCGCGACCGACCCCACCGTGAACCCCACGCACAAGCCTGCAGCTCTCATCCAAGCGTACCAGATGGAGAATGCACCTTCTTTCCCTGAGGGAGCACAGTCCAACACCAAGAGTCTTCCAAAAGCATATAAAATCCCTGTTGCTGTGCTTTGAATGGCACCAAATAGTACCAAGTGACCCCATTTCCAGTGGCTGTGTCCGTAGTAGAATCCAAAGCCAGATGACAAGAGTGATAAAAGGAACCCCACTATTTGCATTTTCACTGAGTTCATCTTTATCACGTGCAGCAAGGGTTGTAGTAGTGACAGAGAAACAAGAGGGAAAAGGAAGTAGGTTAACCAGAAATATAGTAAATGCAGTGGCTTAATGCAGAGTTGTCCCACTATGAAAATCACTCCCCCAGTGAAAATCGACATTGTGGTGAACGATGAGAGGAAAACCCCGGCTAGGCCTCCAATTGCGTGAGGGTACTTGAAAATGGAGAAAGGGTGGAGCCTTGAGGAAAACGAGATGGAATCAGTGGTTCTGCCTATGGCTGTCACAATGTGTAACACCCCCACAAGCCATATCAGGCCGCTGAAGATTGAAACCACCCACAGGCTCATCACATCGCGGTCGTTGTCGTTGAGTTCACGGAGCATGTGGTATGTGAAGGATGAAATTATGGCTGCTCCAAGGCAGCCGGCGGCGGTGGCGTGGAGGGAGAGCCTGCTGGATACCCCTTGCCTGAGGGAGAACTGACTTCTCTTAAGGATTGGTCCTGTGAAGCAGCGGATCATGAGGCCGAGGTGGTGGGTGTGAGCCGCAGTGGCAACCGTGCTGGCTGC
This sequence comes from Mucuna pruriens, assembly GCA_025330945.1. Lineage (NCBI taxonomy): Eukaryota > Viridiplantae > Streptophyta > Magnoliopsida > Fabales > Fabaceae > Mucuna > Mucuna pruriens. Next base: position 1,809,907 of record JAENHJ010000520.1, read on the forward strand.
AACGATGCCGGCTATGTAGGGAATGAAGATGGCAGTGACTTTGAAGAAGCCTGCAGGGAGGCAGAAGAACACTCCAATGCCTGTGGCTGCTGCTGTGATGAGCTTTGGGAAGTGGCCATCAAGGTGGAAGGAAATGAAGCCCAGAATTGGAGCAGCCAAGGCTAGTCCTGTGGCCCATGCAATTGATGTCCACTCCAAAGCAGAGAAATTTGAACCACCACTCGTTCTTATGCTGTGATTTGTGAGTTTGCTATACCTGCAATTCCACCACATTGCACATGAGTCAACCAATTATATATAATTGTTGAAATCACATTTAAAGTACTAGTAAAAGTCAACAACGTTAGATACAATTCTATAAATACTGTTTGTTAGTTTGTGATGATCTCCTATTAGAATTAATGTTTCACGTTATTACTCTGAACAATCCTTTAATCAATATCTTTTATTACATAAATTACCAAAATGAGACTTTTATTTTTGATTGAAAAACAACTGCACAAATAATATCTACATCACTGTATCTAAATTTTATCTTATTATAAAAGTTAATTAACAAACTTTTCCTACATTTGTGATTTGTGACAAGATATTAGTGAAAATGTTGTCTAATATGTTGGCACAAAATATCATGCTTGCTGTTTGTGGGAATGCTGACATGATTTTAATTGGAACTTTGGGAACATGCAAATGCACATGGAAAGGACTATTTAGATACTGTACCTTTGTTTAGTTCCTGTAGTTACATAGTAATCCTGTAGTGAGAACTGTATTTTCGTTTGGGAACATTGACCTTAAGGCTGTGTTTGATTTTTCGTGGAAGCATTTTTGTTTAAAAAAATTACAAATGCATGGATAAAGTATAGAAACAGTTTCATGCTGTCGGCACTTTGAATTGTAGTTAAACTGGCTATCATATCATAACCAAAATGAGCTAACTACCGACAATGACTTGATTTAAATATTTTTTACCAAACGGTTGGATAAATGCTTCGAAAAGGCAAGAATTCGCGTTTACGCGTTATAAAGCTACCTACTTTTTTAAATGCATGCTCTTATTTTTAATGTGAAATTTGTTATGTATGCATAATGTGGTAGATCTTTAGTGCAAAGAAGTGATTAGTGTAAATATTGTTTTATAAAAGTTAATAATACAAAATAAAATATAATGCATAATTTTACCGTTGTGGATAATCTCATGGATATCTTAAAAGTTTAAAAGGTGACTGAAGACTTTTGGGAGAGTCCGACAAACATTTTGATACTCCCTAGGAGGAAAGCATAGATTTTTACTCTCTCTCTTGGTTTGGCCAAGAATACAAGGGCGTGGCTTTAGTTTGTTTTTTGTTGTACATCAAAGGTCGACATGGAAGCATAGTTAATAAATGGAGTTGATGTCCGATGGGTAATGAAGTGCTTTGAAAAAAGGAATCTTAACTCTTGAGTAGAGTAAGAGTAAAGTAGAATTGTAAGAAAGCCACAAAGGACACGGCTTTTCATGATGGCGAACTATAGTGGAACCAAACGGCTCCAAATAATATTTTTCTCAAAAAAAAAAAAAAAAAAGGAACCCTATGCTCAGTTTGTCACGCTGCCTAGTTTTTAAAACCACAAACAAAACCCTTTCAGTTTTTAGTTTTTTCTACTAAATAATCTCTCTCATACCATCCATGGCCACTACAACTACAACAAAAAAAAACAACCTTTCCAAAAATTTTGCAACACCCAAAACGCCAAAACACTTAAACTAGCCAGATCAAGACCGCAGAAGAAAAAATTAAAAACACACAGTAACCAAATTTTTTTTTGTTAAAAAATGGCAGTTAGTGGTGCTTTTGCTAGTGAATTTGAAAAGGAAAAAAAAAAAAAAAAGAAAGAAAACTTGGAAAAAAAAATAGCAAAAGAAAAAGAAAATGTGGACTCACAGATGAATTTCCTTTTGTGTGCAGTGGGTGGCTGGGTGGTTTTTGGCCCATTCCTGAAGTGAATCTGTAGGGAGACGTTGTAGCTGAGAGATAATGAGAGGAAAGACAAGAGGAACAAGCACGGTTTGAACAAAGTAGAAGCAAAACTCATAAAGATACCACCCCATGACTTCAAACCCTGAGGGCTTCTCTCCCACTTCCTCATACCCATTGTAAGGCTCTCTTGCCCTCAAAATTTTCATGGCTCTGTTGTGTAAGTCTGGCCTAACGGTGCCCTTAACGCCCTCTTGTGCACCCTGTGCTCCTCCTGGGCCTCCATCAGCTTCAACTGTTACCTCTTTCATATTTGGAGACGTCAGAGAGAGAGTAATGGCGAGAGAAGAGTGCAGAGAGGAAGGAAAAAGAGTTGAACGTTTAAGAAAGGTGACACTAGGGACTAACTAAAGGGTGGGTTTGGTTTGGTTTGGTGTGCAACTGTGCACAGCTGGGGTAATGAAACTTTCTAGGGCGTCAAACGCCTTTGTTTTCTGAAAAAACTATATTACTATAATTTCCTACCTTACTTTATTTTCTTTTGTCTCTAGGGAATTGATAAAATATCACCACGGGAAGACGTTACAAAACTAGGAAACTCCCACTACAGTCTTGTGTTTTTCTGTGGGGAAGGTTTCCTGCATTAATTTCATTTAAGAACCACTCTTGCTCCTCGTTAACCAATAATACCATAAATATATATATATATATATTCATAACAAATGAAAAATATACAATAAACTTGTTCTTTTTTATAATAATTATTTTAAATTATATTAATATAATTTTTATTAAATAATATTATAAATGTAATACAACTTGTAATAAATGTTATTGGTCGTTCATTATTATAACTATTGCCTTTTATATGGATCAACTTGTCTGATATTATTCAATTTAATTGATGCATTTGAATTTAAATTTTGATTATACAATTGAATTAATAGAGATAGAACTTTACTTAATGGTTAACATGTTGAAGCAGGGTATATATTGTTGTCTTGTTGCAATGCTATGGTGTTTAAATCAAGGGCGTATATGAATGGCATTGCTCTGGAAAAATGTAAACATATAGTTATTTGTTTTTCTAATGTTTTCGGCTTATTGATGTTACCCATAAATATATGAGCTGCATATTATTATTTGGACATATTGGTTATTGGTTGCTCAACCGGCGGCCACAGGTTTAGTTCGTTGCAAATTAAAAATAATTGTTGTGATGTCTTACCTTGCCAGATTCCGTCACTTGCCTTAGAAGAAGAGAAAAGATTCTGTCACTTGTGACAAGTTTTTTATGGTTGCACACATATATATATATTTTGTTACAGGTCACTTCTTGATTTTATTTATTTTTACTTTAAAATAAAATGTTCAAGTTTCATTTATTTATTTAAATGAGTCTAATTAAAAGTTTATATTTTATTTATTTTAAAAATAAAACTTGATTTAATTTATTTTTAATTTTATCAATTTAGTTTTCAATAAACATTTTAATACTAAACAATAAGCTACGGATAAAAATATGTGAAATTCAAGCATTTTTAAATTATTACGTTTTTTATAATTCAATAAATAAAAAACTCAACTTCTTAATCACTAAAAAAAAGAACCTACAAAATTAATTTTAATACTCTCAATAAAATTTTACGTATTTTTATAATAAATATATAAATAATAAAAGTTATTATATTTCTACTCATTAATTTAAATTAACAAACTATTCATCAACTATTATATTAAGTTTATACCATTTGAGTCTGATCCATGATTAAATTTAAATTTATTTACTTAAAAAACGAATTTAATCAAATATTTTATTTAATAAGTGGAACTCAAATAGTGGATGAATAGTTGAGTGAGTTTATTTACGCCACTAAATACAAGTACTAGATACCGTCCAGTTACATTATTTAACAAAATCTGACTTGATGCTTGCCGCCAATTCTAATTTTAATTTCTGGCAACTTCAGTAATAATAGTAGTAATTAATACCACCATACCTATATAGTGTTTGTTGGTTTATTGTTTAAAATTAATACACACGTTTAAATATAAAATATGCGATTAAAATTGACTAAAATATATATTTTAATTACATTAAATAATTTTATACACTTGCCCGTTGGCATCTTGCTTGTTCAGTACTTTATGAATAAACTAAAGTGGCATTTAAGCTATGGAAATATACACGTACATTTACACGTGCACCTTTGGAGGCACATTACGGGTTTCTTATCAAACGGTCAAATTAATAACCCAGCTTATACTTACTGGATAAAAATGTTTTGACTCGTATAACAGTACAAAGCTTATTAACTTTTACTAAACTCAATCATAAAAGCTTGGCCATAAATTATAAGGGAAATCAATGTGAAGATTGCTACAACAAATATTTAATATTAAAGGATATAAGTTTAAATTATACATAAAATATTTTTTTGAGAATGATTATAAGATTTTATTTAATAGAAAGTGTCTATAAAAAAAATTATGAATTGATATTTTTCGTTGATAAGTAACATTTATCTTTTTACGGCGGTAACATTATATTAGTATGAAATTGGACTCAATTTTTTACACAAAAATTTGAGTTTTATATATGAAAAAAATAAAATTAAAAAAAATACTAAAGATAATATCCGAGTTCATTGATAAAAAAAAACATTGACAAACCACCTAACAAAATAAAAAAGATACTTGAATTTTTACAAAACAATAATGAACGATTATTATTTTTCTGTTGAAGAATAATTAAATGAAGTTCTACAATAAATATACAAAATAAATAATTATAAAATTTTATCACTTGTTATCGAGTGATCATTTATTATTATTAAGTGACTAATCATACACTATAATATTCATTTTATAAATATGCTTTAATAACAATAAATAAAAAAATTTTAAGTAAGTAAAAATTTTAAAAATAATTGTGCATAAATATTATTTATTGATAATTTATTATTTATTTTTATCAAATAATTGTTGTTTTATACGAAAACATTGTATTCATTAAGTAAAAATAAAATATAATTATCCATCTCTCAAAATATATGTTACCCAAACCTTTAAAACAGAACCAATTCATTTTTATTTTTAAAAATTAAATTAGGAGCAACAAAACAAGTTTAACAAGCATGATCAATATGTAAAAAAAAAACATGATAGGTGGATTAAATAATTGAACTGTCCGACCCATCCTACCTCATTCCACCAAAGCTATCAACGTAAGACGGGGTGAGGTATCAATATTTAAAGTATATCTAAATAAATTTATGTTTTTTTATATAATTAAAAATAAATAATAATATATGTATATAAAATAAAATAACATAAGAAGCCCAACAGATCAACCCACTCTATCCAATTTGAGGTGGGTCGAAAGTGAATAGTGACAAATTAACCTGTTTTTCTAATCCTAAATTAAATATTACATGTAGTTGTGTTTAACATGAATAAAACCCTTAAAATATCTTTTAATTTATAGTCGAAGACTAGTTTCTTTTTAGACTTATAAATTATTAAAGTAATTTTTTTTAACGAAATCTTTCATATGTGATTATACTCTGTTTTTTTTTTATTATTTCAGAACTTGTTTTTTTATTCGATTTATTTCGTATATTTATTTTAAATATAAAGTGATATCCATTCATACTATCATATGAAATATAATAGCTGATAAAAATTTGGAGAATGTTAGCCATTGTTTTATGGAATAAAAAATAAAAATTATACAAAAATATAATATTAATATTATTTGTTTTCACATAGTTAATTTTTATAATACTTATAAGATTCTAGAACTTTTAACCGTTTTATTTATAATTTAATTTACGCCCTCCATTCTAAAATTATATGAATCCTGTACATTTTTTTTGTTTACTTCAAATTAGGCCAGACTTGCAAAATAAAATTTGACTTTTAGAGGTTCCAGGATGGGTTGCATATCATACCGAATTTTCATATGCATATATTTTTTTTGTTGGTCCATTCTGATTAATGGGTTATGTCAATTTGGGTCATTTTTTGTGTAAAGATATATAAATTTTTTAAAAAATAATTATTTTTAAGGGAAAGTAAATTAATCTAATTCTATTTAAATAAAAAAAAATTAAGTACAACTCGACTCAATCGGTTGGACAATTTTGGCCACATTTATCAGCTTCAACTTGAAGCTGAATTTCATTTATGATTTATGCTAAAACTTATCAAAGTCTTTTGAGGCAAAATGTAAATTTTTATTTAAGTATTTTATAAACATCAAAATTATTTATGCTAAAACTTATCAAAGTCTTTTGATGCAAAATGTACATTTTTACAAATATCAAAATTACTTTGATTGCATGATTGAAGTTCAAATTCAATATACATTTAAATCTAAAATTGAAAGCTTCTTAATAATACTCATCTTTCCTATGTTAACACCTAAAAGAAATAAATTTTCTTTTCATTTAACAAATATCAAAAAATGAATGTGTAAATGGATAAAAATAGGTTATATTCTTACCATATTTCATCAAGTTAATATATAAAAACATGTGAAAGGACGTTATAATTAGGCACCTTAGTGTGCTACTGTGGCATGTTGTGAGTATATTACTTGGCCACTTGGTGTGCAGATTTGGCACCTCTGAACAACGCTGTCATGCATAGAATGTCACTCACTAAAACAAGAGATTCCTTCAAATAAGTAGCTTAGGAGACATTGATAACATACTGAGGACACGGAGAAAATGACATAACATTCACTTCATAAAATGTAGAAGGAATGCATTCCACATTTGGCCTTCAATATTGAGACGATAGCAGCGTGGAATGGATGTGTCACACCCAACCCCATGGTGCTACACAATATCCACAATGATTTCAAATCCTTGACTTTGAGTCTGGTTTTCAATTATGTGGTTTTGAGGGTATATATGACCGTACCAGACAGAGTACTGCCTTAACGGTTAACCTGTTCAGAGTTTGAAATTCATGCTAGTAATTCTTGTTTCATCTCACCGTAAAACTTAATGATGTTCCCAACCAGCGTGTTTTGAATATCAATTATGAAAGAAATTGAGTGGCAAGGGTCCTCTTGTGGGCTCTATGTTGGTGAATATGCAACATAATGCACGGTTCACTCTTGGAAGTACTTATTAACCACTCTTTACGTGCATTAGTGGCCATCCCCTCATTATTTCACCTTCCAAAAAATTTTTCTGGCCTGTCCTTCAGAGTTGCACTCTGCATCAAAGTGAGGTTAATTAAATGCATGCCTAATAAGTAACTAATTATTAGACACATCACTTGCCTCTTGACCTTAATTGTAAACCTTCCCTTGCGTGGGCCAGCCAAAGAAAATAAGTCTAATTTGGAGGCCCCAAAGCAAACATGTGCAAGAAAAATTATTTAATTTCCTCTACATGCCCAATTTAACCCCATTACTAATGTATATGCCTTTTCAAATGGATACTGAACATTATTTTTGGCTAGTTCACAAATGCTTTTTAAATATTTCCAACATGTTTGTGATCATGGACCTACGGATCCAGAGAACCTACAACAGAAGAATAAAAAATAAACCAATTGAACATGTATAATAATATATTAATGAATCAATTACAAGATTATATACTTCTATATAAAAAATAACACACAAATATATGAATATAATCATGTAAAGTTCCATCTTATCATGACTTGATGGATGATATATTGTAAGAAGAGTGTCAGCAGCTTGTTCGTAGGAATTGTATATGCTAAAAGTGGATGTACAATTGCGGAAAGAACTTTAATCAATTTCTTAATGCACTGCTCTTCTGGAATTTCATTTTTTAAACATGTTAATGTCATTGATGAGGTGAAGGGTCCAAAAAAACTTTGTTACACATGTTTCCAAAAGTTATTGAGTGGGCTGGGCCTGGCTATGTTGTGCTTGTGCAAGTAGTGAGTAGTGACTAATAGTGCATTTAACTATTTATCAGGTAGGACGTTGGCTCGTGCTCTATTTATTTATCACCTTCTGATCAATATTCTTTTGCAAGCACGCCCCATATGTCTAATTCTGTATCATTTGCTTCAAAAGTAACTATTTTTGTTTACAAACACATGATACTCTTGTCCTCATGTCTAAGGAGGAAAGAGATCGTTTGCCTGTGATCTGTCCATTTTGCTACTATATTCATCATACATATTAAAAGGAATTAACTTATAATCATATCAAAAGGATATTGTTGATGCAGGTGAAAAACTTCCATTGGCTATATATGTTTATGATCATATGCTAAGGGCTATAAACCCAATTAATTAGTAGGCATATTCATGAATAAGAATAAAACTGTATTATACAGATCTTATTGAGAAGTCGATTGGATGTCATGCATGAGCTTCTTAATTTGCATGAAGCCAAAAGCATTTTAATGATCCATTGAAAACTATGCTAGAAATACATTGCATAGAGAACGCATTGCCAGTTTTAGTGAAAAACTTTAAGTGAACGCAAAAAATTCATTGCTTCCCGGTAAACACTATATTTTGGATTAATACTATTTTTACACTTATTTTTCCTATCTCTCTCTTCCCCACATTATCCATCTTATCACAACGTATACCCCTCACTCTTTTCTTCCAATCTTCCTCCTCTATTTTTTTTTTTAATAATATCAACGTTACATTTATTACTCTTAGTAATATTTTATTAATTATATTTATAAAAATGTTATTAATATTTTTATTAGTAATATTTTTTATATCTTTATTAACATTTAATAAATATAAAATGTTACTAATAATATTTTGTTACATGATTCTGATACAAGTATGTTAAGATGTTATTAAAACTAATAAATTACGTTTTTTTTTTATATTTTTGAAACATTTTTAAAATATTGCAAAAACTCGTATATATATGTAGTTGTGTATGTTATGAAAAATGAAGTAAAAATAGTTCTTCTCATATTTATTTTTATCGCATTTTAAAAACCATATGTTAGCCTGTTTTCTGATTAAACTGTCAGTTGCATTAAATTTAAAAATGTATATATAATTTTATTTTTTATTTTTTTTCTGCGAATGTATGTGTAATTATGATAAATGTTATGGTTTATTGCTTATAAATATATAGATAAATGGTGGAGATTGTTCGGTCATAGTGCTCCGACTTTGCTAAAGAGTGATTCGAATATGCACTTGGGATGTGAGTAGAATTGGAGTTTCTTTAAGCGTGCGTATTTATTCAAAGAAAAGGAACAAATTGGAGCATCAAATACTTAGTCTCCTTTCTTTGTCGCTTATAACTTGCACTTGAAAACTGGTAGGTATATATTCCTTGTACTTTAAAAGATTAAGACATGCAGATTTCTTTTGACAATTTCTTTTGTTACTTTTGACAATTTCCTTAGCATAATTAATTTGTTTTTTATATGATATTTGAAAATTTTTGTTCCAGTCTCTATCACAAGTAGCAGATATATGATCCAATTGATTATATGAATGCATTCACAAGCTTGACTTTTGAGTGGTAGAAGAATAACCTCCAGCTTTTGATAATGGAGAAGTTGAGTTTGGGCCAATTGATATAGATTGATCATACACGTGGATATGATCTGAATTAATTTGTACGTGACATATAAGTGAATTTTTAATTAGTTTAAAAAAAGAATTAATAAAACTCGTTTTTATTATCTTAACCAGCTTATATTTATTTAATTAATTTATTTTGTGGTGATAATTAAATTGTAAGTCCTAAATAGTGAAGATGGATTCTGCATTATGTTAATCTGTGGTGTGAATGGCATGAAGGCTCTGAACGTAGCATTAACATTGGGCATTTTTCTTGCTGCCTTTAGAAGAACTTATTGTATTCAAAACTGAAGAGTACGAAGGTTGCCTAGTACTATAATTAATAAAAGTTAATTTGTCAACTTTCGAAGAAACAACCAATGGTGTTGGCATGCGAATTTGAACATTTTCCCACCATGATGACATTGTAACCCAACCGAACATGTGATCCATAGTAGATTGGATTGCCAGGCCAACTTGTCATGTTACTACTATATCATACTGCATAACGTTGCCGGCTCTTATTGTAAAATAATGCGGAAAACCAAACCAAACAAACATGTTCAAATTGTATCTTGCTTAGTTTTAAAATTGAAGTTAAAAATGAAAGTTTTAAATTTTAAATTATTTAATAATTCTATAACATCGTTAGTTTAAAAGTAATTTTCCTTGAGTAGTGTATTTGTGTATATTAGAATTTGAAATAAAGGGAAAAAGGTAAAAGTCAAAAGTTTTTTAAAAGGTTCTTTATAGTTTTTAAATAACTTATTTTTAATTTTATTTGGTCAAAATTCAAAATAAGTTTGCTCTTACATTATCTAAATGCAAAAGAGGAAACCAACTGAACTAGCAAATGATACGTGGAGAGAATAGTTAATTAGTATTCATTATTAATCACTTGTTAAATAATTTATTTATTTATTTAACCTTTTAGTAAAAGTTTAGGTAAGAAGAGTTTGTCCCAATGCAAGGAAAGGAATTGTCACAAGCTCAGATAAATGAAGAATAACCAACAAACTATTTTCGATTCTTATGGTTGAGTATCAAATCTGCAATTTTTTTTGCGGTACAGTTATTTATTCATTTTTTCCTTTTTCGGTACAGTCAAATCTGCAAGTAATTCGTCATAAATATAATTTAACTTTTTAGCAATATTGTAAGAATTAATCATGGGATAAAACAGTGTAAGAGATGTTTCTCGTGTGTCAAGGTACGACGGACCCAAACAACAAAAGGAATAAAATCTAGGCATTAAAAAATGAGCAGAAGACGATAAAAAGGGAGTAAAAAAGACAGAAAAGAACACTATGTGTTAGATCTTGAAGGATTATCAACTCTTCACGGACTAAACAATCCTTAAACCAACCATGCTGTACTATCTTGCATAGTTGGACACTTTACTTTTAGTAGTGAAAATTTCTTTGACACCCAACTAAACGGGATTTAATTCCTTTAGAATGAAGGAAACATATATTAAAATGTGAAATTATAAAATTAATAATTATAATTTAAACAATTTCATAATTTATTATATATAAATATATTTTATTACAATTTCAATTGTTAATTTTAACATTAAAGCTTATAATTTTGTGTTTTAACCTCTCTGATTTTGCTGAATATGTGCATTACATTAGAATGAAGACACCCCAAATACTATGAGTATGGCACCAATATATAGCATGGTGGGAACAGTATATAACATGGTGGGATTATTAGCAAAAGTTTACTTAAAAATTTACTATACAGTAACACAAACATAAATTACAAATAATTTTATCGAACAGCTCACGAGAAATCGAGCTCATATTTAATTATAAAGAGAGTGAAAGTTAATTCTGAAATTTTAGTTAGTTATACCAACTTACATTGGAGTGTCTAAGTATGTGTGTTTGAATGAGAGGGTTTGCAGAATCATTTTTAAATTAAATTGATTTTGGTTAAAATTAATTTTCAAGTGAATTTATCTATGTTTGAATGTTTTTATCTTAAAAGCAAATTTCTATAAAACTTAGTGTAAATTTTGTAACCCAAAGTAAAAATTACTTTTGATCACTTCTAGCCAATTCGATATTTTGAGGCAAAATTAATTTTATCTTAAAATAACTAAGCATTTATATTTTTATAAAATAAAAAATTAATTATCATTTCGTAATAAAACCAAACAAACCTATGTCTCACTTGAAACGAATCAATTCTTATTAAAGAATTTGTATAAAAGTTCCTAAACCGTTGGTTTACTAACAATTTGGATATATGTTTAAAATATTAGATTGGAACAAGTTCTATATTATTGGACCACCTTATACAAATTCTCTACCCAAATAACGAAATATTTGGGATAGAACAGAATAGAACATGATTTCGTTCTGTTTTGTAAGACCTTTTATTGTAGAAACCAAAATGTTCCATTTTTTTTTTAATTTCATTCATGTTTTATTTTATTTTTAAATACGTTAAATATAAAATAAAATTTATATATTTTTATTCAAACACTGTTAAAGAGGGTCAATGGGCCATCGATAGTTTTACTAAATAAATTAAAAAACCTAAAAAAAAAAGAAAAGAAAATAGAATTTCTGAACATAGATAGTTGATCTCCCACGTCCATTCCTCCGCCGGAGAGGGAATATTCTTCCGTCACCATCCTTAACGGACAAACCGAAACGTGTTCGTTTCGTGGGATCCACTTCTCTCTCCCTCCAATCTAATCCATGTGACCCGAAACTCTAAAGTGACCTTCCCTTTTGGACTCTCATCATTCAATTTTGGGCCATTTCTTTTGGTCCGAATCTTCCACGCTGCCATCCACGTGGCTCCCATCCCTCAACATCAGCCGTTGGATCTTCCTAACACACTCACACCTCTTCAGTTATTCGGATCCAACGGCCACAACACGCTCAGAGCAAAATACCTTAGTCTTTCAGCTCCCAAATTAAAAAACTTAGTATCCACGATGCTACTTCGGATTCGTCGCCGAGATTTCCTCTAACATGTTCCTCAAACAATTTGTAGCTCCTAATTTCTACAAGCCGATAATAATATTAATATCATATCATATACATGCATAATGCATTGCACCTAAACGATGCCTTCATGCATCATATAATATTACGTTTTTAAAAAATTCCAACAGTGATATACTTAATTATTTATCACCGGAAACAAAATAATTGAATCATTATTACAAAACAGCCTTATATATCATGTAACGTTTTAGCTTAATCAGAGTGTTATTAAATATTTGATATCGAAATTTTAATTATATAATTGTTCAAACATAATTAATAATCTCGAATTTTATTTTTAGATACGTAAGGAGAAAATTTGGCGCTACCTATATCGGAACCTAGGTGCTGTTTATAAAAAAGAGCATTATATAAGTCCATCAAACGCGGTATTTAATGCTTTTGTTATTATTAGTGTTGCTACTTACGCTATTGAGCCATTTTTCTTTTTTTTAGCAGCACTGGTTCTCTGTTTATGTCTAATCAATGATGTTCTGTTCTGTTCTGTTCTTCCCTGACTTGTTTGGTGTTTATGGTTTAGTTCCAATAGGTCATGATTGCTAACAACAAGAGGAGTGTTTTTCTTGGTGGTGGTTTGTGTGTAGTGGAATTACAGGTTCTAATTCTAGCATTAGCAAAAACATTGTCACTGTACTAGTGGCAGATAGAGGGGGGGTATATGGTATATGGTATATGATATAGGGTATATCTTTTGGTGGCCTACACGGATCCCCTCTTTTGGCTTTCCTTTGTTCTTTTACGCTTTGGGGATAGAATGAAGGCGCGGTTTGGCTGAGAGGTATAAAGCAAAAGCTGGAAGTGGGATTTGTTAGAATTTGCTTTTGTAAGTTGAAAAGAAGAGAAGGGTAGTTGAAGGTGGAGTGAGTGATGGAGGGTGGTGGAGGAAGCGAAGGTTACAATGGAGTGGTGATGAGCATGACAAGAGACCCCAAGCCGAGGCTAAGGTGGACATCAGATCTTCACGACCGCTTTGTGGATGCCGTCACAAAGCTTGGTGGCCCCGATAGTATGTATACTATTTTCTTTCATCATGCATAAAACTTAACTTCAAATATAAGTTTTCACGTTCAAAGTAACAAGGGGAGAAAAAGTTAAACAATGGGGTGGGCTGTTTTTATAACCTTCAATTACTTGCTCCACCAAATCAAGAAATTGTTTTGCCACAACTTCTTAGGGTGCAAATATTTTTGGTCCATTAGGAGAATGAAAGGGAAAATGTGTTATGGAAATATCCTATCACTTTCCTTCAAGTTTTTGCTTCCACATTATTAGTATACTCAATGTTTATTATCATTTTAAATAATTTCTAATGCATGTCAGAAAACGACATTAATCTGAAATGGTTTGTTTTGTGTTCAGAGGCGACTCCTAAGTCTGTTCTGAGGTTAATGGGCTTGAAAGGGCTGACACTATATCACTTGAAGAGCCATTTACAGGTAATCAATCAGATTTTACTCTTTTTTCTTCAGCCTTTTACATATAATAGATTTCATTCACGAGGGTACCGTTTAATCATGGAGAAGTGAAAAGACAAAGTATAAGTTATTGATTAGATATTATCGTTAATTAAATAGTACCATAAATTAATATTGTCCAAGTATAAATACAAGGAAGAGTGAAAATACTGATATTATAAGTTAATGATATTTTGGAATATTTGAAGTATAACATCTCACTCATGGCCGGCTTTTCTCTTTATTTTATTTTATTTTTAAAATTATGATATGTACTGAGTGACTATTGTTCAAATTTGTCTTCTTCTCTGTCTGTACTTTATTTTCTTGTTTTAAGAATTACCATTTGGAGGCATAATTTGGTTTTGCTTGTTATTTGTTAATTTTCAGAAGTATAGACTTGGACAGCAGGCTCGAAAACCAAATGAGGAAGTGCACAGAGAGAATAGTAGTGAGTCCATTTCAGGTTTTGACGAACACTGAGTACCCCATGCAATATTTTAACTAATTATCTAGAATAGTTCGACCAACTTCTCCCACAGAGATTTTATCATTCTTATTATTACCTTACAAAGCTATTTGCTTCAAATAGAGAACATAAAATCTTGAAATTTTTTATAACATTCTTTCCATGTTTCTCTTTCTTTGTAGGATGTTCGTATGTAAATTTTAGTAATCGTTCTTCAGGGCCTAACACCAGTTACAGAGGTGATAATGAAGGGGGGTATGTTAAAGTTTAAGCAATCATTTCACTTCTTTTGTTCAGATTACGTGCATGATCATAGTTTTCACGAGCCAAATTCTCATCTGAATTTCTTATCTCCATAATTAGCATTTTTAGTTTTGTGTAAATGCAATGCAACTCACTGCATGCACTTATTTAGTTTCTCCTTTTCCTAACTAGTTTGCAATTGCATAACCAAAATAGAGAAATCTCAATAGCAGAAGCACTGAGGCGTCAGATCGAGGTTCAAAAGAGATTGGAAGAACAGCTCGAGGTATTTATCATTTTTAACTAGCATAGTTTTACTAGTTCTTCTCCATATTATCTACACACCAGTCCAATAGTTTTGAATTGAGATAAATTGAAAAATATAAATTCAAGTCCCACGTTAGCTAAAAATAATAACAGAATGAAATATATAAATGATAAGTAACTCTTACATTGCAAATTGGTTCAACCATGTTGTGTTTAGGTTTAAATCTAAATTGGAAGATTAAGTTGTAAGTTTTCTAACAGTTGAATTGTAGAAAGTATTGATTCCCTTATTAAAAAAAATTGTTTGTTGGGAATAGGTACAAAAGAAATTGCAGATGAGAATAGAGGCGCAGGGGAAGTATTTGCAAGGTGTGTTGGAGAAAGCCCAGAGGAACCTTTCCCTGGATGGAGAAGGGAGTCTTGAAGCATCAAGAGCTCAGTTGAGTGAATTCAACTCTGCATTGTCAAATTTCATGGAAAATATGAATAAAGATAGCGAAGAGAAGATAATAGAAGTGAATGATTTTTGTAGTAAGAGGCATGGCTCAGGTTTCCATTATGAGGAAGTAGGGAGAGAACAAAAGGCCAAGGTTGAAGGGGGTTCAATACAGTTTGACTTAAACATCAAAGGTAGCAATGACCTTGTATCTGCAGGTGGAGCTGAAATGGATGCCAATATGATTTCATATAGGCTATAATATATATATATTTTTTAATTGTCATATGTTTTACCATTAAATTTAATGATATATACCCTTTCCCTACCAATCTCCCCTTTTCTGAAGGTAAGTTAAATATCAGGACAGGACGATACATTAATTTTCGAGGATCATGTCTTGATTGTGTATGTCGCAACTGAATTTATTGAAATAAATCCATTTTTTTTCGACAAATTTTAGAAATAAAAAATAAATGTTGGATAACAAAGCAAATTCATCGGTTAATTAAGTAATAAATAAGAAATAAGAGTTAGTAATTT
Source organism: Mucuna pruriens (assembly GCA_025330945.1). Classification (NCBI taxonomy): domain Eukaryota; kingdom Viridiplantae; phylum Streptophyta; class Magnoliopsida; order Fabales; family Fabaceae; genus Mucuna; species Mucuna pruriens. The sequence goes on from JAENHJ010000520.1 coordinate 1,825,851, forward strand.
ATTTTTACCATCCAACCAATCCAATTAAATTATTTATTTATTCAATTTCAATGATTGAATTCTTAAATTTACCTAAGTTATTTTTAAATTTCACCTATATATTCAGAAGTCTTTTATTTTGTTTCTAGCGTTATAGTCAATATTATCTATATTTTGTATGAAATTTGGACTTAACCTTATTTACGATTTATTTTTTCTATTTCATTGGCTTTCCTACTTCATTAGTCAGCAATTTCTTTGCATATTTATTTTTTCTTCTAATTCTAACCTTTTACTATCTTGTTATTTTGTCCTTATGAATATTTGTCTCAGAAATTACAAGTCCTCTTTCCTTTTCTTCTTTTTTCATTTTTTAGGTTTGTTTATAACGGTTTTCTTTTAGCATTCAGATTTTTTTTGGGTCTACCAACAATTTGCTGAATTTATAAAATGAATCAAAATGGTTTCTTCACAAAGCATTGGATTATTTTGGATTTTTTTTCTTTCACTCAATTCATATATATTTTAATTTAAATTTATTAAATATAAATTTGGATATTTAAAAAAATAGAATACTTTTGGTATTTTTTTTCTTTTAAAATATTTAGAAACAATTTTATTTTTTGACTTAAAACTTATAGAACTAGATAATTTTGAATGTTTTTAAAATGAGATAAAATAAATGAAAATTGATTTTGTAGAGAAGTACAAAATTGATTTTTTTATTGCTAAAAATTTCATTTGTTCTTTTTTCTTTTCAATATACTGTAGCTTAAATTGGGTCAAAGTTTTAGGCAAAAGAAAATAATATCTTTATCTAAATAATATCTTTTTAAAAAATTTATTTCAAATAATTAAATGTGATTATACATGTATTTAATATACATTTCACTCTTCAAATCTTTAAATTTTCTAACTAGTAGAGAATTTGAAAAAATTGTATTATATCTAGTCTTATATATAAAAATATATTTAATTCATTTATATCAATAAAAATAATTAAATTTAATTAATAATATTATAGATTTAAATTTCATTTCAAAAATACCAGTAGAATTAAGTTATATTTAACATGTCATTTCATTTCGTTTCTAACATTTTTTTTTTACTTTTGAAAAGTGTATATGATTAAAACGTTAGTTTCTAGTTTCTAATTATTTATATTTATTTATTTTATTCTTAAAATATATATTGAATTTATTTTTTATTCTTTTTTATGTAAAGTAGGATTTTATTATATTTTTTAGAATTTTCTTCTTCCATTCATAAGGTATGATTTTATTATTTTATTATTTTTATTCATTTTTATATAAGAAAGAATTTTATTATTTTTATTCTTTTATTACATAATATATTGATAATAATAAATAATAAGTTTGTTTTATTTTATTGTTATTTTGATATTTTATATTACACTGTTTATCTGAAATATTATATTATTTATTTTATTTTTTTCAGCATTATATTTCAAGAAATTGATATTGATAAATTACATATTTATTTTTTGTTTTATGTTATTTTTATTATATTATTTATTCTAGGTTTAAATATGTTTTAAGTTACCATAAATATGACTTTTTCTAATTTAGTTTTATAATTATTTTTGTTATTTTTAAATTTCTTACTTTTTTACTTTTTATTATTAACTTTAGTTAATTTAATATTAGTATAACTAATAAAATAAATAATATTAATTAAGATAATAAATAATATTTTAAATTAAGATAATTATATTATTTTTAGTACTCAATTCAATTAATTAATATATTTATTATTTTATATAAATAAGATAATTACATATACTTTATTTTTATAATTTATTTTTTAATATGTTATTAATAATAAATTTATTATTTTAATACTATTCTTATTTTAATTAATTGATTTACTTTTATATTTTATTTTTTATAAAAATATAATTTAATTTTAATATATTATTTTTTATGTTAGAAGGAATGTTCTTCCTTCTTTCTTATGACACCAAAAAATCTCCTCTCTCTTTCTGCTCTCTTTTCATAGGTTGTTGCTCAATTTGTTGGTTCGTGATCTTTAACCTCAGAAAACCACATTGATTATAAGCATAACTATAGTTTCCATGAGAAATTCTCATCTAAATTTCTTATCTCCATAATTAGCATTTTTAGTTTGTCATTTTGCGTGGTTCATAAAAATAAAAAATAAAAAAAAGTTGTGTTAATGTTACTCATCACACTTGTTTAGGTTCTCCTTTTCCTAACTAATTTGCATAACCATTATAGAGAAATCCCAACAGCAGAAGCACTGAGGCGTCAGATGAATGGTAAAAAGGTATTTATCATTTTTTAACTTGCATATATAGTTTTATCGGGTCCTTTTCTCTAAGTTGTGGTTTTCTAACAAAGTATTACTGTTCAAATGTAGAACTACTTAGAAGAAAGAGTTATTAGAAGAAAGCCCAGAAGAACCTTTCCCTCGATGCCAAACAAGTGAAGAAGAATCAAAAGCCCAAAGGTTGTTGGGGTTTCATGTTCTAGTACCAATTGGAACTTATACCTTTCCTTTCCCCGTTTTCAATGGACATCTTAATTATGGCTAATTTAATTTCAACATTGCACTTTCAATTTTATGCCACAAGTTAGTGTGGAATTTATGAGCCGAAGATAGACTATTTAGTTTTTTTTTCCCTTTTCACTATCTAGTGCAAAGGCTTTCAATTGCAACATCAACCCTAATCAAGGTTCTATTTTTTGGGGAATTCAAACGAAAATGAATTTCACAATTACAGCAAACATGACTACAAAACATTTAACTGACAAATAGAATCATTTACAAGTATGGTCTTCTCAATTATTTTATTATAACAACTCCCAATTTTTGGTTGGTCATATGCATAATTGTTCAAGCTTATAATAATCCCATCACACATACACTTTTAGGTATTGATCCATGCGCGTGTATTTCACCTCTGGATAAAGCTGCGACGCTTCTTCTCCACCTTCTCCTATATCAAAGTTTGTCAAACATCCTTCATAGTAAATATGATAGAAATGCCCCACTCCCACTTGGTCTGCAAGGTCCATACCTGGAATTCACATTAATCAAAGTCTTTTTTTTTTGTTGTTGTTGATATGAATTAGTCGAAAAATCTAGTTATTTATCGTTGGGTTGTATTTTTACCTTTCATGGAAGCAAGAAAGTCTTGTTCACTTATGCTGGACTTCTCAAGTTGCCTTCCTATGAGTTTCTCCCACTTCTCAATTAGCTGCCTTTGAGTGAGAATGTTTTCGGGTGGTCTTAGGTATACCGTCTTGTTCAATGCTCGAGGATCATCAATTGTCTTGATTGTGTACGTTGCCACATCATCTTCATCCATATAAACAACTGCATTGTGAATTCCTAATTAGTATAAAGTATTAAACCATGTTTGCTTCTTTTCTTTTTAATGTTTAGGTAATCTCAACCTAGGATTTTTCTTTGAAGTTCTTGAATGGGTTTTACTTGTACACATCACTCATTTTTTTCTCTTTTTAATTTAAGCACTTCATAAATATTCAACTTCTCCAGGCTAACGTCTTAAAAAGTTTACTAAATGAGTTTTACCAATAATTTCATTTCATCCATACTTTATTTATTAAGTTATAAGAAATTGAAAATTACCCATATTTGAATTATTTTGTGAGTTTGATAAATTTGGAGAATTTTGAAAATTTGGATTAGTGAAAATTTAATAATTTTATATTAAATTTAACTAATTATTGAGATTGAATTGATTCTGACCCATCAAGTGAAAACAAACAAAAGAAAAAGTTTAGAATTTAAAAATATGAATAAAATATTTTTTTTATGAGATAGAACTTTGAGAGAATGCGTAAAAAAAAAAGTAATTAGTGGAAAATAAATAAGAGAAATATGAAAAGATTGATTGTGTAAAAAAAATTCATGTTAGTTCTATTTATATACATGCTAGTATTGATATGCTAATAAAAAAGAAAGAAACGGTTAATTTTTTTAACGTTAAAAGATGATCATATTATAACATTTAAAAATGAGTGATCAGTTGAATTTAAACACATTGTGAAAGATAGTGTTTTTTTTCAAAAAAAAAAGCAGTAAATGACTAAGGTTTATAAAATCACTAAAAAAAATTGAATATATTTTTTTAACATAAAAGTTATCCTACGTTTGGGTTAAGAACCGGAATCCGCATAAGCACCCGCTTCTTAATTAATATCCGCTACAATGATTACATTTTTTAAGATTCGATTTGTAAAGACTAAAGTGGTGCAATTTTTTTTAAAAATTTTTAAACGAGTTATCTTTATTTATATAGTTTATCTTAGTTATTTAAGAGTTAATATAGATGATTTAATAATAATAATTGAGTACCTGATTTAGAATTTGTATGATTGGAAGAGATTGAATAATATTTTTTACCTTTGACATTGCCATCAGCATAGAGGAGCACCTTGTCTCGTGGAGGGAGGAGGGTCTTCATTTGAGAAAGATTAGCAGCGAAGTAACCCGCAAAGCAGTTAGCAGATATGTAAGTGAAAGGGATGTTGGCATCCTCAATTGCTTTCCTTACTATCATTTTTTCATCGAATGTTACTCTTCCTGGTTCTAGCGCATGTCCCATTTGTGCTGGATCCATGCCAAATTCTGAAGGCAGGAAACGCTAGAGAAAATACAAGTTCTATATTGATTACAAAATTAATGTGATTCAAATACAATTTTCAAGTATAATATATTTATTTAAAGCTTATGTGAATCAAAATTAAACCATAAAATTATTCTCACATTTCTAACTACCAAATTACTTACCAATAATTTGTTACAAAACATCGGTTACAAAGATTTATATATAACATCTATATGGTGCACTTAATGCTATTATTTTAATTTCTTTATTTTGAAAATTCTTTTGTTTTAAGAAAAACAGAAAATGAAGTCATACTGTAACTCAAGAAACTTGTAATTATTGGTTTGGTGAAAAAAGAAAAAAGCATGTGAAAAATTAAATGATGGGAAGCTTCAATTATAAATTTTTAAATAAAATATTTATCTAAAGTTGAATTTCGTATGCATAATAAATTGATAAAGTGTAGTGTCTATTGGTACATGTATAGTTACAATTTTAAATGACACGCTCTTAGAAATGTAAGAAAATCAATTGGTATTTATTTAAGAAGTAATTTGAAATCAATTCATCACCACTATAAATAGATATCTTGGGAAGAGAAAAGATATTCCAAGTCAAAGATTAGAAATTTCTATACCCAAATAGAAAAGATCACGTGACAGAGTTTTTTACAAAAGAAAAATCTTATCATTCTTTATATTTTTTTAGTAACAAAGGAACTCAAGTTTATTAGTTGATACATTACTTAAGAAGAGTTCTTCAAATTTATTAATAAATTTTATAATTTTTATTTGAGATAATAAATATTTATTAGTGTATTTTTTTATGAATATAAATAATTATGGTTGAATAACGTTAAATTCGCATTTTTATCCTTTCCCTATGCATGCTTTTGCTTTGTGTGTATTTTGATTTTCAATCCTTGTTATTGGCATTTTACTCCCAACATTAAGTCCACTCACTTTTGTATTGAAAATGAGACACCCCTATTCGTTCAGTTGATAATTCACTAAAAAAAAATGTTCATAAAGTGAGATCTCTCGTTTATTAGGAGAAATAAAAACTGTAAGTCTTATATTTTACTAAAATAGCCATTCTTAAAAACAAATAAATGGGTATACCTCAGTAAATCTTATAAATTTTTAGAAAGTTAGTGTATTTTAAAAATATTTAGGTTATATCTTGTTAAAATACTCTTAAATAAATAAGTGAGTGTTTATTGATAAATTTTTTTAAAATAATTATAATTATAATTTGTTACAATATTTTTTATTATAAAAAACAAGTATGATATGTTAAAAAAATTACAATTGAGATTAAAATTCAAATAATCATCATTGTATTTTTTCTACCACCACCACTATAATTATTATTATCACTATCACTATCATTATTGTTGTTATCACTGTTATTATTATCACCATTACTATCAATATCATTATCATCATAATCATTATTACTATTATTGTCGTTGTCAACACTATTATCACTAAACCATCATCATCATCACCACTATTGTGATGATGGTAGTAGCGGTGGTGGCAATGACGAGGGTGGTGGGATGGAGAAAATGATAGTAATAATTTTATAAGATGCATTTAATTGAATTTTAACTCAACCACTTATTCTTTTTAATTTTGATATAAGGATTATAATTTCATTTGAAATGTCACACACACATAGATGTATATATAGTGTATCAAGTGAGAGAATTGTTATAATGAGAGGGTAAGAAAAGTAAATCTATATCATCCAATTGTCGCAACCAGGGTCGCGATGGTATGGTGAAAAAGGTTTAAGTAGAGATTTTGGATAGATGGAGTAGCCACCAATATTTATTAAAGAAAAATACTAGAAAAACCTTAAAAGAAAATAATAGTCTTTGAAACTAGATTTTGAGTTCATGAGTCTCTTACTTGAAGGGAAGGTATTAGCATCTTACCACGTCCGTTAAAAATGACTACCTCTAATTGATTAAGCAAATTATTTATGACTTTTAAAATATTTATCTCACCTAAAAAAACTATTGCAAAAGATTAAATCTTATTATTTTTTATAAACAGAGTTTATTATTTTTTAGCTCGACAAGAGTGGTCCCCTACCCTTCCATATCTCCAAGTGTAATAAAGAAACGATAGTTACATAATTTTTTAGGGTAAAAAATATGTGTGTTTGATTTTGATTTTTATCAAACTTTAGAATTTTCAAATTGTCACAGTTCATGCATTCCTAAATTGACATATGTGTACAACCAAGTCAATCCATTATTTAGCTTTGATTTCTTATGTTAAAGGAGAATTTAGAGACATTAAGTTGTTACTACTTGTGTCTCAAAACTTTAGGATTAATAAGATGTTACATCTAATTTATCATTTTCTCATTAACAAAAGGGTGTTATCATTACAAATACTTAATGCTAATGATTAGAGGATTTTTAGGATCATCAAGTTATACAACTTTTATCCTTTAAAATTTTGAAGATTAAGAAGATGTCGCATCTTGTCAATCTATTTTAGAAAAGGTCTTGAGCCTCAGAGCAAACACGATTTAGAAAAGAATGTTTCCAATTTAGACTCAAGAGTCATCCAAAGTCTTCAGTGTCCAAAGAGTATGGACAAGTTAGAAAGTAAATTAATGGAAGGATTGCTCATATGAGCATCCAAAGGACTTTTCGCGTCCAAAGAGTATGGACAAGTTAGAAAGTAAATAAATGGAAAGGAAAGGAGCTACCTAGATGGACGTCAAAAGGATCTTCAACATCCAAAGAGTATAGACAGGTCAGGAAGTAAATAAATGGAAAGAAAAATAATTGCTCAGATGGGCGTCTAAAGGATCTCTAGCATCCAAAGAGTATGAACAGGTTAAAAGGTAAATAAATAGAAAGGAAAGGGAATGCCCAAATGAGTGTCCAAAAGACCTCTAGTGTTCAAAAGACCTTCAATGTCCTGAATAGGTTAGAAAGTAAATAAATAGAGAGGAAAGGGGCTGCCTAGATAGGAGTCCAAAAGACCTTAAGCATCCAAAGAATATGGATAAGTCAGAAAGTAAATAAATGAAAAGAAAATGGGTTGACCAGATAAGCGTCTAAAGGACCTCTAACGTCCAAAGGGTCTTAGTGTTCAAATTCCTTAAGTGTCCAAAGAGTTCAAACGTTGTCTTTGTGAAGCGAAATAAGTTATATAACAAGTTTACATCCACAAATGCTCAAACGATTTTAAGTCCAAAGGATTAACTATATACCAATTTGTGCCTTTACGCGGCTACTTCTGTAAGACTCTATTTCTCTGCAACTTCATTATTACTTTCGCTGCTAAAGCTCCACGAGATGTTGTCTTTCTCGTGCTCTGTTTTCATAGTTCCTTTTCCTCCTTTATCTTTTTGATTCCTTCTCTATTAAACACTCACAAGTCACCTTCTTCTTCTCTCTGTGGACTCTTTCTCGTGCTTTATTTTTATGTTTTTCCTTTCTGAGCTTTCTTATTTTTCCAAAAAAAAAAAACTCAATCTTGGTTCAATTCTAGTATTTATAGGTTTTTACATATCAATTGTTTAATTTAACTTGTTTATTTCTTTTTGCAACTTAATAAATTGCAGTATGCTTCTCAACAGTTGCAAGGAACAAAGCTACAATGCACAGTAGAACAGAGTAACTCGTTTGGACACCTAACATACTACATAGCCGCAAAAAGGGAAGGGGAGCAAAGCAATGCAGCACCTTTGGACATTTGACACACTGCATAGCTGCAAAGTAGAACCAAAGCTATTGGTTCTTTAGACATCCACTACCTAACTTGCTCACTTCTTCTTTGTGATTGATTGGTTTATTGGTGAAGAACAAAAGTAGAGTATAGGAAGGTTATAGGAAGCAGAAAAGGAGAGTAGAGTATATCTCTTTTGGACTACTAGCTACAACAAAAAGAAGAGTAAAACATAACTTTTTTGGATGGATGACAGAATGAGTTTAACTATTTTTAAATTATGTTCCTTTTTTGCTTTGGGCTGAACATTTTATGTAAATGTATGATAAAATTATGTATTCACAAGAACCATACATGAATAGATTAAATTAAATCACAAATTATACAACTTTTTTAGTAATTCTATAAACATCATAAATGATAAAAATAAATTTATATCATACAATCATAAATAAATAATTTAAATTAAATCACAAAATCATAACTTTATGACTAATCATAAAAATATTTAATAACTTTCAACTATAACTTATTATATATCCATATTTCATTTTCATTATAAATTCTCATATTACTTAATACATTCTTTATATATATATATATATACGCACACAAACAACCAAATCATTAGTATTAATATAAGAAATAACTTAGTGAGTGCGTGCATATAATAATGAAAAGTACCTACCCCCAACCACCACAACGAAAAAAAAGTTTCCACTTAGTGCCGCTTACCCATACAATAATGAGAAATTCTATAAAGTTGAAGGACTTTGAAATTTCCAATAGCATTTAAGTTTATATTATCTCATCATTTTGTTATCCAATAATAAAATTAATATATATTTTTTAAAATTTGAAAATTATAATTATTTTAGTTAAAATTTTGTATTATTACCGGTAATAAAAAGATTAAAATATTTTAAAACAGTAATTGAATTTTTTAAATTAAAATAACTATAATTTTAAAAATTTTAAATCATTTTAATTAATTAAGGACTAAATTAGAATAAGTTGAAGGTTTTTCACCAAATAACAAAATAGATTACTTGTATTTTTATTAGTCTAAAAATTAGTTGTTCCAAGAGTTCATTATTAATAGGAGTATCATAGTTAGTATCTTCCTACAATAAAATGCACACCACACTTTCTTTTTAATATCTTTTAACATTAATTTTGTTAAAATTTACAAAGATTATGTGTTGAGTTATAATTTTGTATATATCACAAATTTAATACATGTTTATTTTAAGTTATATATTTTAAGGAATATTCATTTTTTATTATTTTGAATTAAAAAATAAGTAATTATTTATTCAGATTTAAGGTTTTCAAACGTACTATCACTCTGTGCAGTAAATTTCAAGTCATACATCAACTTTTGTGTTACACCACATTTGAAAGGAAACGATATCCCACTAAATCATCAATAGATCATTAATTTAGGGGAAATTAATTTTATAGTCAATTACGTTTCGTAAAGTAATTGTTAAGAGAAAAAAATGACAGAAAAACAAAGAATCGGTATTAAAAGTCAAGTAACCAATTACATGCATGTTAGTTATTTCCTACAATTTAACATTTTTATTACTGAGATCCACCTACTATTTCATGGTTTAATACGACGAGTTTATAATTCAGGTAAATTTTTATGTAATAATTATGAAGTTTTTTAACTTATAAGAAAAAATAATAAAATTTGATTACAATAAAATTATATAAAACTAGTGGAGATAAAAAAAAAAGAGAACATGGTACCATTAAACATACCTTGACATTCCCTGCAGTCTTGATGGCTTCAACAAGTTTGAGCTGCATGAGCAAGTTGTGAGAGCGAAAATGAACACCAGACATGGTGCAAATCACAACATCCACTTGTTTCACTGCATCCACTAAGCTCTCATGATCAGAGACAGAAGCCTCTACGAGACGAGCACCTTGTTTTTTGAATGAAAGCAGCATCTGCACCTTCTCAATGTCCAAACCTATCTCAGGACGTTGAAGAACATAGGTTTCGTGCCCTTGTTCAAGACTTGCCTTCACTATTCTCCTTCCAACATACCCAGTGCCTCCCACAACAAGAACCTTGCTCTTTCCCATTGCCTCTCCTCTACTTTGTTTGTTTCTCCCAAAATGGACTTGCAATGGCCATCTATATATAAGCACTTGAGATCAACTCAACCCTCTTTACCTTCAGTTTGGTCTTTATTTTTTTATTATAGTATGTTTTTCATTGTTCTTTTAGTTCTACCCACCAAAATGGAAATATAGAAAAAGTGTAGTTGAAGTTACTCTCTGTATTCACGGCCTTGAAAAAGAAATATTGTGTCTTTGCGATTGATTTAAGCAACTTAAAATAGTAGAATTTTATGCTTGAAATCAATTTTAAAAATTGATGTTATAAAATCAGTTTTAAAGAGAAAATAGTATGTGCGTTTTAAACAAAGCTAATAATTAAAGATGTTGATTCCTCAACTTGGACTAAAGCTGTCAACATATAGTGCCGAGTTTAAAGGAATGAATCGAATAAGAGATGAAAGTAATGAAAGTAATATTTTTCGATATCATTAGTATCTAAAATATATGTTTGTTGTATTCTTAGTTCTTTAAGCATTATTTTTGTCAACGTGATTGCTTAAACTCTACATTTTAATCATTTCTTTCTCTTTTTCATTTATTTCAATCTAGCACTAATCTTTAAAAAATATATATTATCACGTCCCACTAATGTCATCGTCTGAAGGTGAGAACTTTGTACCGACAAAGATTAATTAAATTATTTAAAATATAAGAAATAAAATGTGAAATTATAAAGTCATTATTGTGGTTTAAAAGTCAACAAGAACATACGTATAATGAAAATTTTGTTGGTGGATAGAAATTTTTTTATGTATTTAATGCTTAAATACAATCTTTTTACTATAAATAGTAAATTATTTAATCAGTTTTATTTATTCATCTAAGAAAGTGTATTTAAGTATTTCTCTTTTTTTTATATATATATATATATATATATATTTTGTCCTGTTATATAAAATAAATTGTATAATTGTTTTTATCTTATATTTAGATAGAAGTTGTAATTGTTTTTTCACTTAATGAAAATATTTCTCTAGTCTTTTTCTTATTATTTAAAAAAAATTATATTAAAAATATTGTGTGTCAACTCCTATTTTTTTAACTCTAATTTTAATTGCATTATATTTTTTTTTACTCTGATATCCAACATAAAATTGATAAACTATTTATAAAAAAATTTAAAACGATAACACAATGCTTCTTTCGAATTACAAATTTGTTTTCCAGATCAAAACGAGAAACCAAGCTTTCTACTAAGAAAACTTTGGATCAAAATCTACTAATGCATGATAAGCATCATGTGAATCTGATGAAGACATTTTGAAATTATTCGAAAAAATTCGTTAGACTTGTAGCTAGTAGGAATTCTTCGTCACTGTATATGAATTAAAGTTAATATTTTTAAGAACTATTTTTTCATAATAATATTTTAAGAGTTTTTTTTCAACAAAAATATTTTAAAGAATTTTTCTTAACTTTTATCTCTTTCGAACTATTTCTTTTCAAATTTTTAAATTAATTTTAATATTAAAATTTTTCTGAATAATTAAAAATAATATTATATTACAATATAATTTTTTATCATAAATTTAAAATATAATTTATATGTTCTAAATTATTTTTTATGCATTTTAATTATATATAATAATTTACATATTTAAAAGTATTTATTTATTATAAAATTTAACTATATTATACATAAAATAAATATTTATCTTATAGATAATTATGCATAATACAAAACTAGTTATTTCATATTGACAACCAACTAACCTGATTAATTGGGCTTTTAATGCAGTGATCATAAAATAATCCAGATCTTTTTTACTAAATGAATTAATAAAAGCATCACCAACATTAATGTCGTTTGATGTCAGCACATGTTACCTATGTCGACGGGAAGGTGATGAAATTTGTTTGGTAGTTTGGTGATCTTGTTCCTTCATCAATTTCTTGAATAAGAAAACTTAGAATTTCAGATTTGAAATTTGTCGAATTTGGGTTGGTAACATTTAAAAAATGAAGAGTACCGAACTGAGATTGTTGACCAACGTTACCTATGAAAATCATAGCAGTTAGGTGATCTAAATATCCTTCAAAATGAGGAGCGGTAACTATGTATAATCATGATAACAAATCATATACATAATGAACTGTTTTATGTTAAATTATAAAGAAAATTAATATAAAAATTAGACCGAAGCGTATCTGAATTTATAAACAAAATAGTTTGATCAGGAAAACTCTTTAATCTTTAAGCCTTTATGTATAATTCTTTTTAGTTTTTTTAATGATGGAATGCTAAAACAATTATATATATCTTAATTAAGGATCATGACTCTTTATATAATATAGTTAAATATTCTTTACTAGTAGCGTCTTTAAAACTTATAATGAAAATATATGGCAATATATTACAACAACGTTGGGTTATTTTTTAAAATTAAAGAAAATGATAATATAATAAAATTTTATATTGACAATAATTAAAGTACTTTACTTTACTTAAAAAGAAGAAGAGATTTTCTTGACTAAAATGAAAGAAAATTTCCACAAAAATGAAATATCTCACTGAAAATGGAAATAAGCCGCGAGAGATAATGGAGATAGCAAAAGTAGTATTTTTTTTTTTTTGGGTACACTTTTCCCTGACCAGTGTCTGATACACTTGAAACTGGTTACATTATATCAATGTTATTCATATTCATATCTGCTAATAAAAAAAAATGTCGCAAGAGATAACATCGTTGTTATTAGACCAAACCTGTCAATCAGATTGATTGAATCGAAACTCTGATCATTAAATTGATTTATTTAATCTTGAAAGTTAGTCTTGTGAAAATTTGATTAAATTAGTCTAAAACTGGATAAACCCTATCTAAACCGGTTTTTTTGGAATTATTCTTTAATTAAAAAATTAATAGTATGATTATTGATATAATTCTAACTTGATATTATGATATAATAGATAATTATATAAATTATTTATTTAATTTCTAGTTGTAATTGCTAATAGATATTATTGTGTGTTATTAAACCTAAATGTTATGGGTATGAGTATTTATAAGGAAATTTATCGCTTATAGAGATATTATATGGTTTCTTATGAAGTATACTTATGGTCTCTGAAAAAAGAAAATGTTATGACATACCAATGTAATAACTCGTATCTGTATTGAGTTTACAATCTATATTTTAATATCATTTTATATTATCATGATTTTTTAATGTATTTTTCAATTATTTTAAAATTTTATATAAGTATATATGCTAGTAAATATGTATATAAATAGGTAAAAATAAATAAATAATTATTAATATTGATATATATTTAAATAATTTTTTACAAGTTAAGCCCACGTCAAAACATGATTGCAGCGGGTTAAAATATTCATATTTAATTCTTGTTCAAAAATTTAAAACTTGTTCTCTATATTCTATGGAGTGATAGTCACACGATTTGTGCATATAACAGGCTATAGCGAATTGAGTAAAAAACTCATTTAATTTAAGCTTCAAAAATATATTCAAGTTGAGTCAAAACCTAATTAATACATATTTTTGCATATTAAACCTAAATAAAAGACTTAGATTTAATTTATTTATAATATTTAAAATTCAAACCTACATTTCTTTGGGTGGAATTAGATTGGATTAATTGACATTCTTTGATCCAACTCATTATGTTACTTTCAGTGAAGACTCGATGGAAAGTCGAAGAAAATGTTGAAAATGACGTAAGAATTTCTAAAAACTTAAAATTAGAATTAAAAAAATAAAATTTATTTTTAAAAGTAAGTTAAAATGATTTTAAAATTTATTTAAAATTATTTCAACTTGTTATTATTTAAACTAGTTTTGTTTTCAAATTTAAATTTGAAAATCAGAATCTAGAAACTCACCCCTACTCAAACGAAACTTAAAACTGGTGAAAGATGAATTTTTTTGTTGGATTAAATTTTAAATTTAATTTACAAAATTGATTCAATCCCATCTAAACCTATAAATGAAGATATATTTTTTTTTTTCATTCTACTCATATTTTATTTTATTAAAAATTTAGCAATGACCTTGTACCTGCGGGTGTAGTTGAAATGGAAGCCAATGATGTCACATGGAGCATTAAATCGAATGATATATATTAGAAAGTCGCACCTCATTTGTCTTAATTTAATGGAGCATAATTTATATAATTTTTAGATAAATTCACTTATTATCAATTAATTTAAAATAAAAATCTGATATAAAACCTATATAATTTATTTTAGTTAATCATCTATTTAGTAGACATACGTGGAAGGATTGGTTTTAACCTATAACTCATCATCTTATATAATCGTTGGCCTCAATTCTTAAATGAAAGTCAAGTTATTAAAACCGAGCGGGGAGATTTGAGGGAGTTCCATGGAACCACCCCACTATTCATGTTCAAGTGTAGCAATTGGGTGGGACATTGGAGACGCACCAAAACATACCAATGCAATATTATTTATTAACCTTTCTTTTCCCTGTTTTCAAGGAATATCTTAATATAATTGAGTACGGGCAATTCAATTTCAAAGATTGCATGAGCAATTTTATGACACAAGTTAGTGTGGGGGTTTATATGAGCTGAAGATAGGCTTTTTAGTTAGTTTAAAATCGTCACATTAGTTTTTCTCTTTCCACTTTCCAGTTTAAACACTTGCAATTGCAACATCAACATTACATAATCAAGTCTCCATTAGTTATGTCTATTTGTTGGGGAATTTACCAACTACAACAAACATGATCACAAACCATTCAGCCGACGAATAAAATCACTTACAAGTAAGGTCAACGCTCTTTCTCCTCAATTAATTTTATTATAACAACTCTCAATTTATTGTTTTGTTTTTTTCAAATGCATAAAATTTCAAGCTTATAATTATCTCATCATACAAACACTCTTAGGTATTGATCCATGCGCGTGTAATTCACCTCTGGATACAGCTCTGACGCTTCTTCCCCACCTTCTTCTATTTCAAAGTTGGTCAAACACCCTTCATAGAAAATATGATAGAAATGCCCCACTCCCACTTGGCTTGCATAGTCCAAATCTGGAATTCACATTAATCAATCTCATTTTTGTTGATACAAATGAATAACTCAAAAAATTTACTTCTTTCTCTTTGGCGTGTATTTAATTTTACCTTTCATGGAAGCAAGAAAGTCTTGTTCACTTATGCTGAACTTGTCTAATTTTTTTCCTATGAGTTTCTCCCACTTGTCAATTAACTGTCTTTGAGTAAGAATGTTTTCCGGTGGTCTTAGGTATACGGTCTTGTTCAATGTTCGAGGATCATCAATTGTCTTGATTGTGTATGTCGCAACATCATCTTCATCCATATAAACAACTGCATTGTGAATTCATAATTAGTATAAAGTATTAAACCATGCATTAGTGAGTAAGGTCTAAAATTTAAACTCAAATTTTACATTTACGAAATTGGTAAGAATTACTTTTTATTTATATATATTATTTGAGTGGATGGGAAATATCCATTATTCCAAGAGATTGAATATTGTTTATAAAAAGAGTTGACGGGTGTACCTTTGACATTGGCGTCACCATAAAGGAGGACCTTGTCTCGTGGAGGGAGGAGGGTTCTCATTTGAGAGAGGTTGGCAGCGAAATAGCCCGCAAAGCAGTTAGCAGAGATGTAAGTGAAAGGAATGTTAGCATCCTCAATTGCTTTCCTTACCACCATTTTCTCGTCGAATGAGACTCTTCCTGGTTCCAGTGCATGTCCCATACGTGCTGGGTCCATGCCAAATTCTGAAGGGAGGAAACGCTAGGGGAAAAACAATTTGTGTTACTTGTGTATGGATTGCAAATAAATGCGATTCAAATATAATCTACTTTAATTCAATCTTATGTGAATTCAGGTTAAATTATGGTGCTCACTTAATGTTAACTACGAGTTCAATTTATTTCTTTATTTTGAAATAAATCTTTTGTTTTCAAAAACAGAAATTCAAGTCAACTGTAACTCAAGAATCTAATTAATTATTTGATTAACTCCTTCTTAGAAGAAATAGGCAAATATTTGTTATTTTCCTAATTTTTATAGCAGACAAACAATATAATTGTTGGTTTGGTGAAAAAAGAAAAATAAATGGTTAGATTATACCATATGAAAGAATTAAATGGTTGAGAGTGTCAATTATATATAAAATTTCAAATGAAATATATTATTTGAATTATCTAAAAATTTAAGGCTTATATAATAAATTGGTAAGGGAAATGGTTGTGATTAACGGTGTGTGTAGTGACCATTTTTAAAGAGGTGTCTTAGAAATGTAAGAAGCAATTAGTTAGTACTTACTCAAGAAGTTGTGTATAGAAGCAATTTATCATTACTATAAAATTGTGGTTCCTGTGCATAAACTGGAAAGGAAATGGTGGTCACTATTAGTTTACGTGTACGTATAGTATAGTGACAATATTTAAAGGAGATGATTTTTTAAAATATAAAAAATAATTAATTGGTATTTATTAAAAAATTATTAAGAAGTCATTGAGTATATGATTGTAGATAATTAAATTTCTTTACAAGTGAGTTTCGCCTGAAAGAAAAAATGTTATCATTTTTTATAACCTGAAGAATTTGTGTTTATTGGATAAAACACTGTATTTAGAGAGTTTTTTTTTTTAACTTTGTCCATAATTTATTTTAGTATTTATTTGAAATAATGAATATTCATTGAAGTTTTGAATCAAGAATAAACATATGTTTGTAATTCTCTCTATAATATATTTTTGTGTATCCCGATCTTTGATCCTTCTTATGGACATTTTTCCCAACAATAAATCCTCATTATTTCGCATTTTCTTCACTCACTTTTATATCCGTTGAAAATGAGAAACCTCATCCTCTTTTCTTTTTTAGTCGATAATTTGAAAAGATCAAACATCCGTTTTGGGAAAAAAAAAGTCTTTTAAATATTATATATAATATATCCTAATAAGGAAACTAATAAGGTGCAATACGTCTATCTATCTACACGTACGGGTTTTAAATAAGAAAGGGACGCTTTACACATATTAATATGAAAGTTCTTGAAAGGGGTTGTTGAAGTATTTGTTAGGATTTTAATTATGTTACTACTTGTTAATATTTCCTATTTTTAGGGTCATGCTTTAGGATTTATTTTGGTAGCTTCATACTACGTTTGTAGGTTGCGAAACGTGGGCCGAGCCTAATTACACGTTTGCAGCTTCATACCTGTGTTTTCTGGTTTTACTGCTTAAGAGGGATTCCAATACTGTCAAATGTCACTGATATTGATTTTTATAAATATTTAAATTATTTCTACATAATAATATCTCAGAAAGGACAAATGGTTGACTCATAAAACAAAATGCACACCACTTCAAGATATTTTTTATCTTTAATATTTTGTTAAAAATGGCAAAGATTAATTATGTGTTGAATTGTAATTTTTGTACCACAAATTTAGTACAATATTTTTGGTTTAAAAAGAAATTATTTTATTATTTTAAAAAACTTCTTAAAAATAAGTAATTATTTATTCGTATTTAAACTAAACCTAACGTACTATTATTCGGTGCAATAAGTTTCAAGTCACCTAATTTGCGTTAACCCCGCATTTCGAAAAGATATCCACCGAATTGATTAATCAATTAAATGCATCCGAAGAAGAGGAAAATTATTATACAGTCGGGACCACTTATATATGGTTAATGCCAATTTTTACTTGAGACTTAATGAAATTTTTAATTTAAAAAAAATTAATAGTCATGACGCTGTAAAAACAATTTTATAAAAGGTATTTAAAAATTATATTAACAACGATCCAAATTATGCTATAGATCAGTATATTTTGTAAAAAAAAATTAATAAAATTCAAAATCGCTAAATTGGCCGAATCATTGTAATTTTAGACCGTAAACAATAATAATTTCAGAGTTATTACTTAGATAAAAATTGCATAACGTTCTATGATTCTTTCCGTAAGATTGAGGGATAAAATACGTAGGCATAGATTTATACAACATACCTTGACGTTCCCTGCAGTTTTGATGGCCTCAACAAGTTTGAGTTGCATGAGCAAGTTGTGAGAGCGAAAATGAACACCAGACATGGTGCAAATCACAACATCCACTTGTTTCACTGCATCCACTAAGCTCTCATGATCGGTGACAGAAGCCTCTACGAGACGAGCACCTTGCTTCTTGAATGAAAGCAGCATCTGCACCTTCTCAATGTCCAAACCTATTTCAGGACGTTGAAGAACATAGGTTTCATGGCCTTGTTCAAGACTTGCCTTCACTATCCTCCTTCCAACGTACCCAGTTCCCCCCACAATTAGAACCTTGCTCTTTCCCATTGTCTCTCCTCTACTTTGTTTCGCTCTCTCAAAATGGAACTAAAGTGTATATATGAAGCAATATTTTTTTTTTTTAGATTAGTGATTCAACCGGTTCGAATATCAATTTAAGGTTTAATATTAGTTTAATATATAAAATAATATTAAAAATATAATATCATAATTTTATAACTCCAAAAACTAAAAATAAAACATTATTTTATAAGAAAACTTCAAATTATATACGTGGCCATTAATACTTAGCTCTAATTAACAAATCAAAACAATGTTAATTAACATTAACAAGTTTGTAATAAGTTTATATCTAGCTAGAATAAAAAAATACAAATATTTTTGTTTTATTTATTTAAATAAAATAATGTTATATTAAGTATTTTGCATTAACTTGTTGTAAATCGGTTGTTGGTTCATTTTCACCAGTTTTACTGTTTTTCTATCGAGTTTTTTCTATGTTGATTTTATAATTTATTTGGACTAGATATTAGACAAATTTATTGATTTTTTTTATCTAATTAATCATCTATTTTATCTAGTTTTCAAAACACAAATATAAATATTTATGATAAGCCCAACATTTAGTTTCACATTTGGTATTTATATATTGTATATTAATATTATAAATTTGTCTCAATAAAATGTACTCAGTCATTTATCAATTAAAATTTGTGAAAAAAAAATTCATAATAATAAAATTTAAAATTAATTACAATCTTAACTATTAATATTTTAATAAACGATTATGAGTGCACTTTATCTACTAAACTATAATATAATAAATTTCTAATATTGTACATAACGTCTTATTATGAGTGAACATATATTTCGATTTTTAAAATGTATTAATAAAAATATGTCAAGTAAAAAAAACTATGTTCAAATGAAAATATTCATTGTTTGATGAATTCATTATCATCAATGAAAATTAGTCATTATTTTTTGTGATAAATATTTTATATTTATATCACAGATAAAAAAGATAAATAATAATATGATGAGAAATAAAAATATATAAATAAAAATTAAGATAAAATAATATTAAAAATTATTGAATAATAACTCTTCTTTCACTTCTATCCTATATATATAAATAAAAGTTGTCTTTTTATATATATATATATATATATATATATATATATATATAAATAAAAGTTGTCTTTATTCTTAATACAAATTACTCTCTAAAAAGTTGAAGTTGATGACGAGTCGAATTGAAAAAAATATATAGCAATGTCAGGCTTTAGGATTGATTTAAACAACTACTGTAGATTTTTATTACAGAATATTTACATTTTTATATAATAAATAATTTATTTTTAATAAAAACTTAGCTATGTTTAGATGCTTAAAATTAATTTTAAATTTTTATATTAATAAAATCGATTTTAAAAAAAAAGATAAGTATTCATTTAAAGCGAACTTATAATCAAAGGTAAGTTGATATTCCTCAAGTTGGACAAAAACTGTGCACATAGTGCCAATTTCAAAGAAATAAGTAAGAGCTGATAGTAACACTCATCCGTCACGAGTCTCTACAAGATATGTTTGAGAATTACTTTTGTCAATATGTGAATCCCTAAACTTTAAATTTTAATCACTTCTTTTTTATTTTTTACAATCCAACACTAATATTTAATATTAAAAAAATATCATGTTCCACCAATTAATGTCTTCGTAGGAAGGAGAGCACTTCATACAAACAAGAGATTAATTAATTAAATTATTTAAAATTTAAGAAACAAAGTTGAAAAATATTTTTTTAAAAAAACTATAAAAAAAAATACATCTTTTAAAGATTAAAATTAAAAAATGTTTTCCTGGACATGGAAACAAGAACCAAGCTCTCCACAAAAGAAAATTTGGATCAAATTCTAAAGGTGAACGAAAAAAATATTATAAGAACTGGTAAGGGATCTAGAAATTTGTAACCGTAGGGCAATATTTATATATGTAAGTCAATATTTTAGTTAAGATTTTAATAATTATGAAAAAAAACAAAGTAATTTTATATTTTTTAGTATAATAAAGTAATTTTATATTATTAATTAATTAATTTTTTTAATTAATATAATTTTTAAAATAATTATTATAATGATGAAGAAATTTATTATACATTAAATGACAATACAAATTATTTTACATTATCAATCTTTCTTTAGTTTGTATATCATATATAATAAATATTTATTTTATATAATAAAATTAAAATAATAAATAAATAAATTTTAATGTATAAATTATATTGTAATTAAATATAATAAATAATTTAAAATGTGATATAAAATTACTTTTAATTATTGATAATTTATTTTAAAATATGAAAATTTAATTTAAAGATAAAAATAAAATATGATAGATTAAAAATATTAAATAATTAATATATATAAAAGATGAAAGAAAAATGAAATATTGAGAAAAAAATTTGGTTAATTTTAAATATAGTGTATAAAATATACGTCTAAAAAGATAATATTAAAATATTATTTAATTAAAAGAAAAATAAACAAGACTAAAAATAAATTTATAAAAACAATATTTATATTATAATATTTTATTATATTTTAAATTATAAAAATAATTTGTAATTATAATATTATATATATATATATATTAAAGAAAAGTGAAACGTTAGTGGGGCAATTGCGCCCGAGGTGGACCCTTGGGTGATATCACCGTGCGAATATGACCAAGACATTTTTGAAATTTCAAAACTTTTTTTGAAGACTTTTAGAGTAGAAATTAATGCAATGATGATGAAATGATCTAGATCTTTTTGACTAATGATCCCTGTCTCTTTTGATTATCTCCAGTTTGATGTTTTTCTACATATTATTATATTTATATGTTGAATTTTGTTTGGTCATTTGGTGATCTAGTTCCTTCATCACTTCTTCAATAAGCCTACTTTGACTTTCAGATTTCTTTTTTGTCCAATTTGAATTGGTTATGGTGGAAAATTGTTGTTGACCAACAAACCCGAACTAATCTATTCTTCAAATCAGAAACGGAAACTATATCTTAAATTATCGAGAAAATAAATATAAAAATTGGAACGCTGACGTATCTAAATTTATTAAAAAATTGATATAAAAGAATTTGTTAAATTATTTAATCTTAGAAGTTTCAACTACTAACTCGTAATATGTATAAAATTTTATGCTTGAGTTTTACGATATATAAAAACATTAACTCTTTGCTCGTACAATTTCTTGAATGCATCAACTTCTAAACTCTAAGCTTCTAAACCTTCAACAATAGTCATGTGAGAAAGTAGAAATACACAATTTTAGTTAAAGCTCCGTGATATTACACTTACACTGACACATGTTTCTCACTTCTTGCATCCATAACATTTAACATTTTCTGAAAATAATTTCCCAAGAAAGGGTATTGTAAGAAAAAGAATATAACACTTAACAATTAAGCAGGGCATTTTTTTAAGGTTAAATTCATGATCAGATCAAGTTAAAAAAATATATATATATTTTATTTAAAATCAACTTTTAAAATTCAAACTCTACCTTCAAATAAATTTAAGTCAAGTCAAATAAATCTCACTTATTTTGTCACTTCTATTTATAACTAATATTCTTACTTAAAAATTGTTATATATATAATTATAGTTCATACAAGTATTTTAAATTTATAGATTATATTATAATAAAAATTTATAATGAATAAATATTTTTAGATATATTCTATTCTATTCTAAATTTTATAATAAATGATTTAAAGTATTGTATAATGTTATTTTTAAATTGAAATATATATATAAAAATTAAGAAATAAATAAATATACAAATCAACTAAAGATAAAAGGATGGGAGTAAGATTCCCTTTAGTTATAAAGAAACTATAGGATCCTAACTCAAACTTTTTAGTTACATTTTGTTTTATACTCACTTAAGTTTTGAAATGTCTTTTTAAGTAGCAACACCCTCGCTCTTGTTGTACCAGTGTTCTCGCTCTATTAACCAGTATAAGCAAACTAATATTGTGGGCCTTTAACTCTCTAAGTACCGCAGGCTCGGCTATATTACTTTTATAAACAATTATTATATTGAGCAGGTTATATACGAAGTAGAACTTATAGATGAAGTGAATAGGAGAATTCCCATAATATGAGATACGAGTAATTTCTCAAAAAATTATTGATTTAGTTTTTAAAGTAATAGTCTCTTTTTTATTGATTTTTAAAATAATAAAATTATATAAGTAGTCTTTAAAATATTAAAAATTATGTTACATGGTCTTTCAAATATTAAAAAAATTAAATTAACTTTCTAATATTAATAAAATATATCAATGTAAGAATTAAATTGATGAATTTTCAATATTTTAAAAATTATTTATGAGAGAGAATAATATTTGAAAGAATAAATTGAGAGTTTATTATGGAAATGAATAAAGATGGTATATTTTTAGTATTCATTACACTTCCATAATTAAAATCCATTAAAACTATTCATTAAAGTTAGTCAAATTATATTTTTAATAGATTTTTTAAAAATGTAAATCTTACTTATTTAACTTTAAATTTGATGTTGTTATTAGTTATTAATTAGATCATCAAATGTATAAAATTTCATACAATTATAAAAAATTATTTAATATTTTATCACATCACTTTATTTTAATTATAATACTTAAAAAATATATAATTATTCATTATTAGATAATAGGTATAAAAAAATTTAAATTTTACAAAATTTGATATACATAACTATGAAAATAATATTAAAAAATTTAATCTTTAAATCAATTAAATTTATATTTTTAAAAAAATTAAATATATAATTTGACATATATATATACGTGGGGTTTAGATAGAATCAATTGATTTATAATTGTATTTTTAATTAATATTTTTATTAAATTAATTTTTCTTAATTGATTAAAATGCGAGTTACAAATACATATATAAGTAGTTAGTGTCAATCCTATTAATCATTATATGATACTAAAAATTAATTTTAAAAAATTTAAAACTAATGAGAATTTAAAATAAAAGAATGAAAATTTAGTAACAATTATTGAGAATAAAAATTATTTAAAATAAAAAAAATCTGAAGAGAAAGACGAAAACTTCAGTATGCATATAATCTTATATGTTTTGATACAATAAAAATAAAAAATACACTTCAGTTTCATTCTTAATTGAAAATGATTTTTAATTTATTTAATAATTTATTTTCTTCCAAATTAAGCTCGTCGTTTAACTAACAATCGAGCACAATCACAGTGGAAGATGGTGTGATCGGTTTCCAACCACAAATATCATTCACGTGACTTTCAAAGTTTTGGTTCAATTGGCTGCCCAGTGCCCATGTTCCTTTAGTCATTGCATTTGCATTCTTCATGAATTCCCATTTTCGTATGTGCTGGTGTAAGAATAACAAGATGTTAGATCTTTAATATAAAAATATATCATATTGAAAGAGAATACTCATTATTTGCTTCTATAAATATAAAACTATTTTTTTTTACCTTAATACTTTGTATCTATTGCATAAATATTAAAAAAAATTGTGCCGTGTAGTCACCATCTGGAAGCATTGCCCATTCAGAGGCTTTAAGATTCAATAATTAGAATTGTCATTTCAAAGTTCAAGCCACGTTAGAGTTTCGTTGTTGGAGTAGTTGGTTTAACATGGTAGCGTAACTTCGTTAAGCTGTGCTAGATTTAGATATAAAAATTCCTTTCCAATGTACCAAAAAAAGATTTGGATATAAAATTATTCGTATTTTTCACCAGCAGTTTAAGTTGAATAACATTTTTCTCTTCATTTTTTTAAAATTAAAACCCAATTTGTTTCCCAAAACAACATTTCACGTGATTTAATTTAAAAAAAAAATCTCTCGAGTTACTTCTGTAAGCATGTTCGGTCCTTTGTCATTATAGTTGCATTTAATTGAATAGTATATGAATTATAAAATAATAACTAGCTAAAGTGACATTCCACAATCTTCGCTGTAAAAGTTCGTGGCAGCACAAGGGTAATAACGCGTTTGCATTAGGTCCTTATTTAATTTAGGTTTCAATTTTTTATCAGTTGATAAATTTTATTCTGGTCTAATATATATTTTTTTTGTAATTTTTTTAATAAATCTATGTAGTTTTAAAACATGTAAATTATTTAAGTTTGATTTTATTATTTATTTAAAAAGTTAGAAAAAATAATAATTTTGCATATACTTCAAACTCTACCTCCCCCATCAAATAAACAATATTAATATATAGGCTTTTACGTTAATTTAATACAACTGTAAACTTGTTCACCTTTACTTTAAATAGTAGCATTTATAATTTGTGTGGTCTTTTTTTCTATGTTTTTTTTTCTGAGGTTGACAATGTGACAAACGCTCTTCTAAAATTTTAAATTATAACATAGAGGAACTTATTTTTGAATCTTTTGACAAATCGTTCAAATGTAACTTTATTTTGATAAAAATATCAGTGATCACACATTATTTAACTAAGATATGTTTACATAATGATTATTTTAAACATGTTAGATCAATATATTCTTTCCATTGAAAGTCAATTTGAACCATTTTCATATGAGAAAATCATGTTTGATTCTTTTGTTTGAATCTTAAAAATTAAGACTTTGAACGAGGATGAATTGAAAAAATATATTATATTAATCGTTAACCCAGTGAGTATTATAATATTGAAGATCTTGATTTATTTTTAAATATTAAGATATTATAAAAAAAGCTCAACAAATGAATAAAGAAAATATAAAAAGAATTCATACTCTCTAATCTTCTTTTTCCCATGTAATATTAATATTTTTTAAAATATATTTAATTAATTTATCATTTTATATATTAAAAGTAAAATGTTAGAAATATTGTGTAATAAAACAATCACGAATAATTTTATAGTGGATATTTGATAAAAAAACCATAAAATAAGAATTTATGAGTTACATTAAATTAATCTTAAAATATAAATTTTATTTCAGAATTCAAAATTTCTAGACTCAATTATGTCAATGAGTAAATTATCTTTTAAGACATTTTTTCTTCATACAAGAAGAAATTGGATTTCGTGGGAGAATTTTACTACTCAGAGTAATTCTATTTTACTCGAACAAAATTGTCTCTTATACATGATGTACACACCTAATCGAGAATTATACTAGTTGTTCGTGGTATTATTGTATCAGATTCTGAGATCTGCAACTATCTAAAGGTGGACATGTAAAGGATGTTCCTGAAGTTACCTTGATCAATCATTACTTTCCTGACATCAAAGTTGGCAACCTCGATGGTGATGATCATGGGGTCGTTTTGTTTAGGGTTTGACTCGATGAAGTCTTGGTCGGTGAAGGTGATGGGGGAAGTTGTTGAGGGACTCGATTAGGATCGGTGTGGATGTTGTTGGTGGTACGCATGTACCGTATTTTGACCAAGTTCAAAGACCCACCGATGAATTCAATCACTATGGTGTTGATAATGCCTCGGAGTGCCTTCTCGACGAGGTGTTCGTTCCCACTAAAGGGTTGCATCCTTCTTAGAGTCTATTCTTGCCGGGGAGTTCATTCGCCTTGTCTTCGTGTTGAGTACCATTAGCCTCCCTTTTCACATATTTGCGAAGATGGCCTACCTAGATTAACTCTTCTCTCTTATCCCTTAGTGTTAGGCACCCTTAGTTGTGTGTCCATAATTTTGATGGTAGCGATAGTATTTGGTCTTGTCGACATTATGGACAAGTCGTTTAGGGTGGGAGGGTGATGAGGTTGGTAGTGCAGCTCGGCTGGTGTTGAGGGGAGTGAAGGCCTAGTATTTTGGCTCCCAAAATGGTCCTTTGTTTTGTCCCTTCCTTCCACTATTTCAGCCGACATGTTCAAAATGTCCATGTTCTTTGGCGACGTGTGATACCAAGGACTGTCCAGTGCAAATGCTATCGCGGAACTCAACCATCTCCTCCATCTGAATGTAACTAATCGCCCTCGTCCTTAGCCCGTCCATGGTCGTGGGGGATCTATACACCGACTATCCAAGAACTATTTAGCTTTCAACTCCATGAACATGGCATAGGGGGTGGTGACCTAGGAATTAAGGTTGTTAATCTTGACCGCAATGTTTGAGAATTGCAACATGAATGCATGTAGGGGTTATTTTTGCCTTATCACAGGTTGACCAAGGCTACGGGAGTGAGGTGGTGAGGGTTGCTGGTAGAATATTGTATCTTGAACTTCTACTTCAGCGTCACAAACAAGTCGATCAAGTTGGTGGGTAGTTGGGTATACCAATGTAGGACCGACTCTTTCAAGGATGGAGGGAATATTCGACATGGGATGACATCTTCACTACTGAACAGGTTCACTTGTGTCACGTACTTGACTAGGTGCTCATCAGGATGTATGGTCCCGTTGTACTGATCTGGGTAGACGCCCCTCTAGCCTTTTGGTGGAGGGGCTTCCATGATCCCATCCATGAAGGGATGCTCTCACGTGCAGGGTGCAGTGGGTGTCGATTGTTTGTTCGTTACTTTTCCTGAACGAACTTCTTGGGCTTCAGTCTCCCTGGTCCTCTCGAGTTGTTAAGGTGTCATTTGACTAGTGTTCACTCGTTGAAACTAAGTACAAAGTTTGTTAGTCTCCCGCCTCAGCGCCTCGATCTCCTTGACATGTCTTTTCTATATTTCACTATTGGCCACGATACACTTTTGAACTTTAGATAACTCATCATTGTTAGCTATAGCTCATTTTTTTTATCTAGTCTAACTCCTTCATGATAACTAAGAGGGTCGAGGACTCCTCTATAGAGATTAGGGAGGCCAAGACAGCTCTGAGGTCAAGTGGAGGATAGAACATCTCCTTACAGGCAACGATAGATGTTCCTGCCAAGGATTCCCAAGAAATTCTCAACAAACACCTCTCATATGGGGATCGAGTACCAGTCTCTACTTCATGCTGTGGATAAGTGTTAGACCCATTCTCGGTCTAACAGGTCCATAAAATTAATCCAAACCAGTCCAAGACTAAAAACTTAAAAATATATAATTTGATTAAATTTATTATTTAGTGTCAACAAATCTGACTCTAATTTTAAATAGTATTTATTAATATTTTTGAAAGTGGAACTAATAAAAATACTGGGTCATGGTTTATTGATTCAATTCATTTAGTTGCAATTTAATTGTAATCGAACATGTAATAATTGAATTTACATTTTTAATATTATATAATAAAATAATATAAATTTAAATTAAAATATACAAATAGTAAATGAATATAAATAATTAAGTTAAATATTTTATGAGATAAAAATAATATTAATTGACTAAATAATGTATACTTAAGCATAATTTTAAAATATATGTTTTTATTTATCTTAAAATTATTTTAAATTAAATTAAAAAATGTAAAAATTTACATTCAAATTTTCTACATCAATTTTCTACCAATTAGGACAAATGTCCACCAATTTAAATAATTTTTTAAAATTAATAGACTGACCGCTACAATAGAAACCGGTAGAATAGTCGTATCCGATCCAAATTTTTTAAAATTATGGTATTTATTAAAATATAAAATTTATCGCTCCTTTAAACTTACCGTTAAAGTGTTCGCTGCCCAATCCGTTATCAGACCAGAGTTATTTTATGCAATTCTTTTTAAAATATAATTATGCTCGTGATGCACATTGCACCATATCTTCAAAATTCATAATTGTTTTTAAGGTTCCGGCATCTTCTTTTTTACTTGAGTTCCCATTACATATGACCATATGGAATAATAAATTAATAAATGATTCACCAAAAAAGAAATGGGATAATAACTTAATAAGTACCAAAAGCAAGCCAAACTTATAAACTTTAGGGGAAAAAGGGTAATGTCACATCAAATACGGTCAATTTCAGAAAATATCTTTTTTAATGAGAAAGATTATTAATATTTTCCTAACATATTTTTTATTATTAGATAAAATTTATTAATAAAATTTTGTTAAATTTTATTTTTAATTTAATGAATTTCAGCTCTAATTTTATAATTTATAATAAAATTTAACTAATAGAAAAAATGTGTTAAAAATGTAGTAGCATCGGTGCTAATTGGTCATTTAATTGTTGGGTCCAAAAGTTGAATATTACTTTCTTGCACAAGACAATAATTCAACTAATGCTTGCTTTCAATTTTAACTCTGCAAAATTACTGCATGAGAGTTGTTGCTTGCATGTTTAGGCAAAGACGGCAAAATGAATTACCTAGTTTGAGTTACAAACTATAATAAATTGAATAAAAAAAGCTTATATTTAATTTAAGTTTTTGGAATGAAATCCAAGCTTGATAAAACGTTAGGTTAGGTTTGATAGGTTTTTGACATTTTTTTTACAAGTCAAAATTAGACAATGCTACATTTAATTTAAACTTAAAATTTAAGTTCAAATTCTATATTTTAATGGATCAGTCCATTGGGTTGTAGGTAAGAGATGACGAGTTAGGAAGAAAAAAAACTTCAAGTTTAGATAAAATAAACATGAGAATGAAAAAAAAAAAACCAAACACAGTAGAGAATAAAGAATATAAAAAATGAGGAGATCTGAGAAAAAATATTGTGTTTTTGAACCATCATTTTTAATTTCTGCCATTTTCATGTCCTAGTATAGAACCTTGTGCACTGTAAAGGACTACTTGTCTATGCTCCACATCCTGAGAATTTTTATCGTTTGATTGTTTGGGTTACATAGTCAAGCACTATTTCATTGGTTGTTTGGTTGAATAACAATAAATAATATTTGTACTGAATTCTAACCATGCAAAAGTAATACATGAGAGTTGTTGTTCCACAATAGGCTACAGACTTGTTGAGCTGTAGATTATAGCATATCAGGTAAAAAAAAAATACTCAAATTTAATTTGAACTTTTAAAATAAAGTTTAAGTCTAATAAAAAGTTCAAATACAAAAGTAATATGTTATTGGTTCTTGAAAAATGGCTCAATATTAAAAAAAATCGACAAGCACGTCAAGAAATTATTATCGTTACGATAAAATGTATTTTTAGTGCTTGAATATTTGGTCAAAACTGATCTTAGTCCTGCATTTTAAAATTCATGGTTTTGGTCTTTAAAGATTGGATAAAAATTGACATTAGTCTTTATATTTTTAAAAATCATGATTTTTATCCATGATAATACTATTTGACATTCATGTCATACTTGGTATATGTCAATTATTAGTTATGTCAATAAAAATATTAACAAAATAATGGTGAGTTATAATTTTACGTGTTTCAAAAATTTTAAAAACTTAAATTATTGAAAAAAATTAAGAGTAAAACTAAATTTAATAAAATTTTTAAAAACTAAAAACATATTTTATCATCCAACGTATAAGAGTATTATTATTTTTTTCTTTTATCTTCTCTTATTTCATATTTTCTTTCTTTTTTTATTATTTTATTATATTAATTGTTACACATAAATTTATCTCTTTTCCTTTTTTTTTATTTGTCTTTTGATTCTACCTCTGTAGACAGTTGGACATAATTATTAATACCTGTTTTTATCCATGGCCGTAAAAAGGAAAAGGATAAGGAATGAGGAAGGGTAGGCTGAATATCCCTTCCTTAAAAAGAAAAGGACAAGGAATGTTGGTAAAAACAAGTTGGGAAAGCAGGCCTCACAAGTTCACACTTCCCAATCTGCCTCAGGCAGGTGGCAATAGCTAGGGGGTCACATTCTGAGCATTGGTCTTTTAGAAAAGTCACCTCAGTCCTATCATCTCGTAAGAAATCGGGATCACAGAAAGCACTTTTCGTCGTGATGGTCAAAGAAGAGGGTGAAGAGGTCACCACCGCATTGAATGAATGAGTCATCACATTAATTAGGACGAATCGCGTGGAGGGCACTATGACATTAATAAGGCCCTGTGAGAAGCCACCACATTAATGGTGGGATATCTCCTCAAAAGATCATGAGGAAGAGAAGCTAGCCTATAAAAGGGGTTAGTGTTGAAGAAACATGAATGAGAACCTGAGGGGGGTAAGAGAGAACTTTTTGGAAGAGGTTTGAGAGAAAATCGAAAGAGAAAGGAAGCGATGAGAGGATAAGGAAATAGTAAGATCAATCTTTCTCGACGCATCGACGAGATACTTGGATACTAGGTGAAAGTTTTGAAATTTTTGAGTTTGGATATACTGCTTGTTGTATTAAAATCTAATCCTTAGTCAAACACTTAACCAATACTTAAAGGTCAGCCCATACCCCAATCGATAAACCAATTTCGAATCAGCCACACCTCAAACCACACCTAACACGTCCCAATCACCTAACTTGAGTTTTCTTGTAATCAACTCCCTGTCAGCAACCTCGTTGACACTTAGTCAATACCTCTTTCCAACCGAATCCTAGTCAACACATCCCTTCTGACCGACTTTGAGTCGGCATCCTCGCCGACACTTAGTCAACGTCTCTTCGCAATTGACTGGGTGTTGACATTCCTACTTAGCATAAAATGCCTCAGGTAGAATTACGTAAACTTTGACTTCTTCATTATATTAGAAAATACATAGGAGTAATAAGCTACTCTTGTCAAGTTCATAAAAACCTAAAATATAATCCTTCTCTCTCTTGTAAATATCAATTCCTGACTATGGCCAAAAGATAAAAACATAGTATAGAAGTCATATCTCATTTAATGTGTTTGGTTAGGATAATTGTCTTAGACCAGAAGTGTTAAGGTGTTAATACCTTCCTTATGCATAATAAACTTCCGAACTTGAACTCTGATTTCAAATACCTATTTTATCCCATCATAGGTTTTTTAGTGTTTTCCAAAGAAAACACGGATGACGACTCCATAAAAAATCATTTTTCTTTCTTTAAAAGAGACTTGAATTTATCTCTTTTCGTTGCCGAATCCATCGTGATATAGGTTGTAACAATAGTTTATTACCAAATTCTAAAATGGATCACCATTGTAAGTGGTCTATCATAGAAAACTAAGTTAAATCTCTTGAATAAATTAGTTTTTAAAAATATAGCTAGAATTTTTTTCTTTTTTTTTTCTCCCTTTTTCCAATTTGTCCCCGAAATCCTAACGCACCACTTTCTCTGTGATCTGCTGTTCAAAAGTGTTTGTTGCTTCAAGTTGTTGTGATTCACGACGAGTTTGGTCTGGTGTATACGGTTTTTTTGTTCACAACGAGATGATGATGTGGTGGTTTTTGTATAGGTAATGCTGTCTAAGCAGCACAATGATATTGTTAGCGATGGTACGAGTTTTGAATACATGGAGTACGAGTTTTGAATACTTGGAGTTGCGGGGGTTGCGAGAAGGAGAAGAAAGGAGAAAAGAAAAGTAAAAACAAATGTCCCAATAGAAAAAGAGAGATAAATTAGGAAGGGTAGAGATAAATTAAGAAAAGAGAGAGAAAAAAAAAATCAACCATTAATTTAAACATAAATAAATCTAACCGTTCTAACTAGTTTCATACATAGATGTTACCTTAGAATTCGTCCATTTTTATGTTGAGGGAGCCACTTGTATATATTATTATTATTATTATTCTAGAGGCTAAAATTTTCAAACAATTGACTTTACCTGGAAGGCAAAGCAACAGTTGATTTATATTCCTCCCAAGCTAGCTAATAAAAGTAGCATTTCAAGTCTTCAAGGCACAATTATACTCTCTAATACACGAATAGCAGCCTCAAGGGCCCAGGATACACACCTTCAAGCTACGAATAGCAGGCTCAGAATATTATATAAGGGCTCAGTTACAGATCTCCACCTCACTAACAAGAAAGGGAAGACAGAGAGAGAAAGATGGAAAAGAGCAGAGTGCTTATTGTTGGGGGAACTGGGTACCTAGGAAAGAGGTTGGTAAAGGCAAGTTTAGCTGAGGGACACGAAACATTTGTCCTTCACAGGCCAGAGATTGGTGTTGACATTGAGAAAGTTCAGCTGCTCTTGTCATTCAAGGACCAAGGGGCTAGGCTTGTGTCAGGTTCCTTTAACGACTATCAGAGCCTAGTCAATGCTGTCAAACTAGTTGATGTTGTCATATGTGCCATATCTGGTGTTCACATCCGCAGCCATCAAATCCTCCTCCAACTTAAACTTGTTGATGCAATAAAAGAAGCTGGAAATATCAAGGTAATATTATTTTACATGTAATGAAGTCTCATCATCATATCATATATCATTTTTATAATCAAATAATATTGGTTACATTATTACAATAATTTTTTATAATTAAACTAGATGACACAAAAGTCAAATATTTTATGAACTTTAATTGGTCCTGTGGATCTTAAGAATTGGTGTTTTGTTCTATGCACAGAGATTTTTGCCCTCAGAGTTTGGGACCGATCCTGCAAGAATGCCACATGCATTGGAGCCTGGAAGAGTAACATTTGACGACAAAATGGTAGTGAGAAAAGCCATTCAAGAGGCTAACATACCATTCACCTATATTTCTGCTAATTGCTTTGCTGGTTACTTTCTTGGTGGGCTGTGTCAACCTGGCTTTATAATCCCCCCTACGGATTCTGTGCTCTTGTTTGGAGATGGAAACGTAAAGGGTAAGTGGCTAGCTAGCTTTGCACTTTCTAAACTAATATTTCTCTCCTAATGCTTTATGACTCTTCTGAGCTCTTGAATTTGGCAGGGATTTATGTGGATGAAGATGATATAGCCATGTACACTATCAAAACCATAGATGACCCCAGAACTCTGAACAGGACGGTTTACATAAGGCCACCTGAAAATATATTATCCCAGAGAGAGGTTGTCCAAATTTGGGAGAAACTGATTGGGAAAGAGTTGCAGAAATCTTCAATTTCGGCAGAACAGTTCCTGAGTTCCATGGAAGGTGAGATCAATATCATTGATCAGCAATATTATCTGGCATATCATATACTCTGCAACTATTTATAGTTCTTAACCACATACTATATTAGACAATACGAGTAGAAAATAGATTTTTTTTCGCTTGTATACTTTAAGATATGGGATTTTATTATTATTTTAAATTACAATAATATTTTGATTTGGAAATTAATACAGGACAACCATATGAGCAGCAAGTGGGAATGGGACATTACTACCATGTTTGCTTTGAAGGCTGCCTCACAAATTTTGAGATAGGAGAAGAAGAGCTTGAAGCTTGTGGACTGTACCCTCAAATAAAGTACACTACCGTTGAACAGTACATGAAACGCTACGTGTAGAAGTTCTTATTTGCTTTGTGGTCGACCTATTCCCATTAAAGATATATATGACATATTCTCGGCTAGTGTAAATGCAATGCACAAAAGCATTTGTGATCATAAAAATATGTCATTAATTATGTCTTCTTACGTCACATGTATTTTATAATCCTATTTTTCTTCCTTTTGCCACTTGGCTCCTTCTTTCTATCACGTGTCACTGTATTCCCTCTTCCGTGGTAACTCTTACATCTTTTCCTTTACCAAAACCTTTCCTTTTATGTGTTCTTGTTTTCTTCTTTTTCGTTTAAAATTTTCTCTCTTTTT
The DNA here is from genome assembly GCA_025330945.1 of Mucuna pruriens. NCBI lineage: Eukaryota > Viridiplantae > Streptophyta > Magnoliopsida > Fabales > Fabaceae > Mucuna > Mucuna pruriens. Next base: position 1,860,093 of record JAENHJ010000520.1, read on the forward strand.
TTGTTTTTTTTTTCTTGTTCTTCTTTCATACTATTAATCCTTTTTATTACTGTAGTTGTTATGATTCAACCACTTCAACTAGTGATGCTTGCATTCTTGAATCAAGTCGCTCTTACCAATCTAGGTCAGAATCAGACGCGATGTAAAACATTATTATCCAACTATTTAGAGCATCAGCCTCAACTTAACTTTTGCACAAATGTGATATAATCCAAATCCTACTTGTTTGGATAAATTTTTATTGTTACTGTACGAATACCGCATCTACTTCAGTTTCGTAGACCCACTTCTTGGGCCAGTTTTACAATATTCCAATTAATTATTACACTTACACCATCTTTGTCCCAATGTTTTAGCTGGTTATTACTAGTTTTTAGTACTATTTTTTTTAATTTAAATAATATATTAGTTATGATTTTTTACACAAATATATTTATAATGTTGAATCCTAATCGAAATTCTACCCTTCTGTCCCTTCACAATCTTTTGGGTTTATTTTTGTGTGTTTGAAAATTCACCCAACAAGCACGTATGCAGGAAAAAAAAAACCACGTAAAAAATGAGGGAATTAAAAAGAAGTTACAGTTCTTTGCTTATGGTGGACGTGCGTTAGATTTGCATGGACACAGAATATTTGTTATTTTTCACTTTTCGAAGCACGGCCAACGTGAATACTTGCGTTCACAAATCAACTACACACTTCATCTTCTTTTAACTTTTGCACGCGCCCCGTCACAACCAAATAATCACGCTACTTTTTTTAATTTAATTTTTCTTTGAATGCATAATTTTTTATTTTTATTAAAAGTTTATTTTTTATATAATTTCTTTATATATATATATATATATATATATATATATATATATATATATATATATATATATATATATTTACAAATTTAACCAAATCAAATAAAATATCCATGATATTCAGTAATTTTGTACAAAATGTAATGTTAAATATTAATATATACGGTGAGCAAGTGATGAGCTAATGAAATTCCATTTTTCACTCGGTATTAAAGTTATATTTGGATTGTTGAGAAAATATAAAATAAAGAGAAACGAAACAAAATGATGTCAAATGGAATACGTCATAATAAAATAAAACTATTTTTTATATTTTATAATATAATATAATATAATATAATCTTTATTCCAACGTATGAGTAAAAAATAAAATGAAATGATTTATAAATTTTTTATTCCTTATTTTCTATACTTTTATCTCCTCCTTCCTAACTCACCCACTTTTTTCTTTTTTATTTGCTATTAAATATATAATACTTTATTAAGTACGTCTCCATTTGAAAAACTTTGTGTTTATATCATTCTTTGTATTTATATATACTTATATGATCTGCATGTAATTTTTGTTGGCAGATTTGATCGAGTTTTTTATGTTAACTGCAACTTGAGTTCAATTTTTCAATTTGTTTATTAATTAATAATATATAAATTTTACTATAGATATTCATTGAAGTAGCCCGTCTTTCATATATCTGAACATTTCGTAGACAAAAAAAATTTGATCATTGTGTTCTCAATTTTACTATTTTACGTCGACAAAAACAATTATCTATTATCTCTAGTATTTATGTAATGATTGTGTGGCACTGATTCCACTGAATGTGGAGTGGTTGAACCCTTTTAAAAAATCAAATAATATCTAATGCGAAGTGCGAATGTGAGTTAAGACTCTGATTATTATTAGCCACTCCTTGTCTAATTTCTGCTTGATAATATCATTCACCTTTATTTGTCATCCAATCACCAAGTAGAAATAAAATCTTTTCTTTATCGTCAAAAATAATTGGCTTTGGTATCTTTATTAATTTGAATAATTATCTTAAGAAAGGAAGTTTATGTAAAGATGTATAAAACGTTGAAAATAGTTAATAATAATCTTAATCACGAATAATTTGATGAAACAATAATTATTGAGATAATTTTTATATCAAATTAAAAAATTAAAATAAATTTAAATATAACTTATTTTTACAAAATCAACTTATAATGTAAAAATTATTTTATCTTATATATATTATTTAGATCATCTCATTAAATTTATGAAAAATTTTCATTCATGTTAATAATAATAATAACTATTATATTAGTATTTTTTTAATTGTTTATAACGTTTTAGTATATCTAATTAATACCAAATTCCCACACTGGCCATGCAACATATATATACAGCAAATCATTGTTTCAATTAATACATAAATTAACGTTAATCCAGCCGTGCCAACCTTCATTAACTTTGAAGGATTCTTGAAAATAAGCAAGATCTTTCATTTTGAAATTTAAAGGAAACCTTACATCAGTGTCATTTCCAACTTATCATTTTAACATTATGCAAGCTGAAAACTAATTTATTTTCTGACATGATGCGATGTCACTTATCCATTACGTTGAGCAGAGAGATAGTGAGGTGTCATATCATGTTCCATTACTTATTTAGTTCAATGCAAGGACGACCAATTAATGAGTGCTAGCTGCAAGCTTGCAATTGGATTTTACGGAATTTTAACTTGTAATGAATGCAGATTTTTTTTTTTTTAATTCTGAAATATATTTTTGCTATTTGTTTATGTTTAACTACTCTATTCACGACCTTATGGAAAATAATTCATCCATTAAAAATGTGAATGATAAGAACGTTAGAACTTTGTTGAATGCTAAGTCCATATCACATTACGCAGATTAGGTACATATTTTAGGGTTATAGTTTACGGTTTTGATTTTAGGATTAAGATTTTAAATTTAGAATTATTTGTTACTTAACATTTTTCTTTTATATTTCATTATCTTATTCTATTTTAGTTTAAGAATATGTTATTAAGGTATTTGATTATATATGCTGAGTTTAAAATAAACTATGTTAATATAATATCTTAAACAATTTTAATGATTGAGTACCGAATTTTCTTTTTTTATTTAGTGAATATCTAAAACTTGAATTTAAAGAAGTACTTAAAGTTATTTATTACCAAAATATCTTACTAAGAGTATCTCTTATCCTTCAGATGAGATGAAAGAAAATAAGAAAAAGAGAAAATTTTGAAAATTTTATTTTTTACAGTTCTCTTTCTTTCTAATTATTTTTTCTTTAACTAATCCATAGAAAATTTTAAATTTTAGAGGTTTTTTTTCCTATTTCAACTAACATAGAGTTTGTTAATCTGTCATGCTCACCAAATTAGAAGAAAATTCTCATTTCTTTATATAGCTAGGCATTCTTGATTTTCGATAATAAATGGGTTATACTAAAGATGAAGTTCTAAAATTCTAGAAAATTGTGAAGACAGTTCTGTCATGTTCTTGTGCAAAATACATCTATTCTAATAGCTGAGTTTGGATTATAATGCTAAGTGTTTTCCTATTTTTATTGTTTGATGAAGTTGTTTGAAAAGTTTTTTTTTTTTTTTTTTTTTGCTACTCTTTGATATGACCTTGACAAATAATATTGTCTGTGTAATTATTTCTTGATGCAAGTCAGGAGAACAGGAATAATGATGAGGAATTGGAAGTATGGAAAAGGGAATGGATCTTACGAGTGTGAGAAGAAGAGTCAACATATGTATCAACTAATGTAGTGAGTGATACATCGGACATAATTGAGAATTTTAGAATTAATCCCAGACATAAAAGAGAAAAAAAAAAGCAAATTTTAGGGAGGAAAAGTTAATAGAGTTAACAAGGTCTAATATAAAAATAGAAGTAGATATATATTACATTTGAGGTAAAAAAAAATAAAAATACCAGTTATATACTTGATACATTTTAATTACGTTTAAAAGCCAAATATAGCTTATTATATATATAGTGTGAGTTGATGTATTATATCCAAATATTAGTGTGTGAAATTAATAATTTTTAAATATTTTTATTTAGTCTAGACAAATAATTTATAGAATTGTTTTGAGAGTAAAAGAAATTATGTTAAGATTTGTAAAGAAAATAAATAAACTCAAAGATAATTGAGAAAGAAAAAGACAATTTAGCTATTCATATACATGGTGGAAATAAAACATGTTGAATACATAAAAGAGAGAAGAAAGTAGAAACTATGGTAGTTGAAAGAATCATCATCTTACTCAGGAATGTGCTTTAACCTTCAAATGACTCTTAGGTACTATTGGAGAAGTGAGAGAGAGAATTGGATGTTATAAATGGTTTTTCTATTATTCCCTTACTCCCTTCTATAGGTGCAAAATCAATCTCATATAACAAACTAAACATGATTATGTTGACGACATGCATGATCATGCTGCTTTTAGCATAGAGAAATTAAGTCTTTTAAAAGCTTAGCACATCCATGTTGAAATTTAGTATACTCATGCTGAAACTAAGGATGTCACATGATTATGCTTCTTTCTTAAGTGTTGAAAATACTTGTGTATAGTTGTGCTTCTACCAACATAATTGCGTTTCTCTTTCATGTTTGGTTTTAGGTATGAAAACTTGAGTTCCAATACTATTTTTTTTGCTTGGAGCCTCTTATTCGCATTGTAATAAACTAAAAAAAAACAAAATAAATTTTCATAATCTATAACAAAAATAATACAATTATATTTCTAAAACTCTCATAGCAAGCATAAAAATATTAATTTATCAATTATATATATATATATAAAATAGAACACCAAATCTTATATATAACACTATTTACCACCTTTGATATTATTATTATTTTTAAGTTAATTATAAAAAAATAGAATAACAATTAGATCAAAATATAAGAGAACCATAAGAAAAGTATATTATTATTAATATTATTAGATGTAAAATATTGTGTCCAAAGTATGTATCCATATGAAATAACATATGAAAGAACTTTGTGTATATATTCATTCTTTATACTTATATGTGTATAATTATACCATCATGATTTTCTCAATTTTGCCATTATATGTTTCGCCAAAACAAAAAGTACCAATTATGTATAGACTGCATTTAATGGCAGCACTGAATCAAGAGTAGCCGAATCATTTTAAAAATTCAAATAATATCCAATCACCAAAGTCAAATAATATCTAATTATTATTTTAGTCACTCCTTGTCCAGTCTCTACTTGATGGTATATCATATTCACCTTTGTTTTCCAATTACCACCAAGTGGGTTTAAATACTTTCCTTTCCAGTGTTTACCAATCAAAATAATTGGTTTTGTATCTTGGTTAATTTGAAATTCTACACAAATATGATGCTAGAACCGGTGATAATGATCCTGCTAATTATTATATAAGTTGGTCATTTTTCAATTGTTTATAACTTTTTAGTATATCTAATACCCAATTCCCACACATGGAGTTATACAACATATATAGCAAATATTTCTTTAATTAGTAATACATAAATTAATGCTAATTGATAGGAATACGCCCAGGAGGAAAATATTGAAACCTAAGTTTTAGGATGAATTTCATCAATGTTAGTTTCCACTTTCCATTTCATTATTCTGCTCATTTCCTTCCCACCAAAAGAATAAAAAAAAAATCTGCTCTTTTCCTTATTCTGTTAGATTGTTATCTCTCATTGGTTGAGAATAAATATAAAATATAAAATATAAAATATAAAATATAAAATATAAAATATAAAATATAAAATATAAAATATAAAATATAAAATATAAAATATAAAATATAAAATATAAAATATAAAATATAAAATATAAAATATAAAATATAAAATATAAAATATAAAATATAAAATATAAAATATAAAATATAAAATATAAAATATAAAATATAAAATATAAAAATAAAATATAAAATATAAAATATAAAATATAAAATATAAAATATAAAATATAAAATATAAAATATAAAATATAAAATATAAAATATAAAATATAAAATATAAAATATAAAATATAAAATATAAAATATAAAATATAAAATATAAAATATAAAATATAAAATATAAAATATAAAATATAAAATATAAAATATAAAATATAAAATATAAAATATAAAATATAAAATATAAAATATAAAATATAAAATATAAAATATAAAATATAAAATATAAAATATAAAATATAAAATATAAAAAAATATAAAATATAAAATATAAAATATAAAATATAAAATATAAAATATAAAATATAAAATATAAAATATAAAAATATAAAATATAAAATATAAAATATAAAATATAAAATATAAAATATAAAATATAAAATATAAAATATAAAATATAAAATATAAAATATAAAATATAAAATATAAAATATAAAATATAAAATATAAAATATAAAATATAAAATATAAAATATAAAATATAAAATATAAAATATATTTATTTAACTCATTTATAATGTTGTTATTTTTATTATTAAATTTATTTGTAAAATGTTTTTATTCTTTAATTTAATATTTAACAATTATTTTTATACTAAAAACAAATAAAAATAAAAATATGTAGAAATAAAAAATAATTAAACATAAAAATTTATATATTTCTTTTATTTAAAATTAATATTTTTATGAAAAAATATACTACATTAACCATTTAATGATAGTCATTAATTCTTATAATAATTACCCTAAAATCATATCAAAACATAAAATTAGTTTAGACCATCAAATTACTGTCATTAAACTCTATTTTTATTATTTTATGCAGATAGATTTATTTACAAAACTAACTAGCATACAAAATTTGATGGAGAATTAATAAAACTCCAATAATTCACAAAATTGACTTATGTGATGAATATTGTACTTGTTGGCATCTCTCTATGCATGAGAGGTGCAGGTTGAAAATGGTTTTATCCAGTTCCATGATTCTCTCTAATTCTCCGATTGCATCCCCTTCTCTACCAACTTCAACGGTTAGATACTTTTGAACACTTACCCAATTGCCAGAAAATATACATAAAGAATAAAAAGAAGTTTAATTTTCTTAAAATTTTGCTCTAAAAGTCCCTGACACTGTCTTGTACCCGATTGCTTTTGTAGGGTGCCAAGTTGGAAACTTTTTCGCTGAAAAATGATGGGGTTATCAGAATTAGAGGTGTCACTGCTTCTTCAGTGGCACCCAGAAACCGAAAATTAGCAATATGTTCTGTATCGAGAGATGGCAATGCCTCTGTTGAGACTGATGTACCTTTCCCTGCTGATTACTCTGAGCTTCTGGAACAAGTAAGGGTTTCATGGTCCTCCCTTTGCATCTATTTTTTGTTCATTGTAACATTCAGCTTTGATATTGATGGATCAATGTGGTGTGATTTGGTTAATCACTTAATTGGTTATATTGTATGTCAATCTTGTGTTGTGCAATAGTGTAAGTAAAATTTAGTGAACCAAAAAAATTTATAAAAATTAAAATGTGGGACTTATAGTTATATGTTAATTGACTATTATTTGAGCACTAAAATTGGTGCATTTGTTATTTGAATCAACTAACAGGCCAGAGTAGCTGTGGAATTGGCTTTGAAGGATAACAGACAGCTAATGGTGAGTCATATTTGATAGTAATTTTATTAGGATTCGAGAAGTAAAGTTACACACACTAAAGTGAGGAGCTAATGTATTATAGAGCCTGTAATGAAACAATCTTATACAGGAGATTGAGTTTCCCACAGCTGGACTCGGGTCTGTGCCAGGTTCTACATATTTTAGTTTCCTTTTTTGGTTCATGTCTTCAATTTATATGCAAATTGATTTATCTCACTCATTACATCACAGGTGATGGGGAAGGTGGAATTGAAATGACTGAGAGCATGCAATTGATTCGTGAATTTTGCGACCGCTTCATTAGTTCGGAGAAAGCCACTCGAACAAGAATAGTAATCTTCTTGCTTTAAATCATTGTTCTTCTTTGTGCCCCCGGCATGTGTTTCTGGATGAAAATGCCAGGCATAAAAATGGTTTTGTGCTCCTTGCATTTCTTTCACTTAACTTGGAAGTTGTTGTTTTTAGTTTTCTTTTTCTTAGTATACAATGCCAAGATTTAATTCCATGGGAATTATCAATAGTTTGATTGGTCCAAATAGCTCTAACTTTGTTGTTTATGTATGTGGTCTTCCCCCTCTTCATATGTGTGTTATCAGCAAAAGTTTCTTTATATGTTTTAGTGTCATAATTCAGCTTCATCGCTTCCGATTGAAATTGATGCATAACCTTGTAATGATCAGTTTTTTCCAGAGGCTAGCGAAGTTGACTTTGCCAGACAATCAGTCTTTAGTGGATCTTCTTTTAAGTTAGACTATTTGACAAAGCCTTCATTTTTTCAAGATTTTGGCTTTGTTGAGAAAGTGAAAATGTCAGACAGAGTGAAGACAGGAGATGAACTTTTCTTGGTTGCCTACCCATATTTTAATGTCAATGGTAGACTCAAATGTCCTTTGTTCTTGTTGATATAAACAATAAAAGTTTCATGACTAGTATTCCATTCCATTTCAGAAATGCTTGTTGTGGAAGAACTTTATAAAGAGGCGGTGTTGAACACTGAAAGGAAACTGATTATTTTCAATGGAGAACTTGATCGTATAAGATCTGGATGTATCCTTTTGCAAATTGTACATCTTTTTAACATGTATCTACCAGATGCTATGCAGCATTTATTAAAAGTTATTTTCTTTCAAAAATGTATGTTTGGTAGTAATTAGAAAATGAGTTACCAAAGAAAATAGTGTCCAAGATGTGATTTTGAGAAAACAACTTCTGGAACATCAGAAAGTCTCAGTCTCCTTTTTAGATAATGGTTATCCTTGATTGGATCAAGATTATCCACCATTCTTCTACCCAAAGCTTGCTGCACTTACAAAGACCCTCCTACCTATGATGGAAACTGTGTATTACATTCATAATTTCAAGGGCCGCAATGGAGGAACACTTTTTAGGTCTGCTAGCTAAATTAACTCCAATGTCTAATATGTTGGAATGTCATGCTTAGTATTGTGGTAATCTGAGAAATATTCAATGTTTTTGTTGGAGATGAAATGGAATTTGTGTCAGTAGCTAGACTTTGGTTTAGTAACTGCATAAGTGCTAGTGTAACTTATTTTTCTTTGGGTGCTTGTGCCACTTATGTGTTGTGTGTTTATTACATTTTCCTCAGGTGCTATCCAGGACCCTGGAAGGTTCTCAGAAGAGTGGGGAGTATATACGTTTGCCTACATCAACAGAATAGTATGCCATCCCTTAAGGAAGTTGCCCTTGAGATTCTTCCATCAGCTTGATATTTCAGGAAATAGTAATGGTAAGCAAATATAGTTTCCTACGTGACATAACTTAGTGAATCTACTATGGTGTCCTTTTTGGTAGAAATTTTTACATGGTTCAAGACTACCTTGATACCAAATAATATTCATGTGACATATAGCTGAGTTTTATTAATTTTTTTCTCGTAATTGAAAACCCAGTGACATATCATATAAAGATTAGTCAAACTATAACATATGGACGTAGTGGTGCTGAATCATGAAATAATTTCTCTTTTTTCAAAGCTACAATATTGTTTTAATAAACAATGTTCATGTGATACATAACTAAGTTTTATTAACTTTTTCTCGTAAATTGAAAACTCAATTATATATCACGTGAAGATTAACTAAACTATGAACATGTAGACATAGTGGTCCTGAATCATGTAATAATTTCTCTTTTTCAAAACTACAATATTGTTTTAATGTATATGTCTTGGAAACTAGAAACAACATTGGCATTAACTTGATGTCTATGAAAAATTACTCACCTACTCTCTTGTTTGAGGAAGATTAATGAAAAGCAAATTTATGGAAACAAATATATGTGATGAGCCACAGGGGTTGGTCTCAAGCTCTTTTGCAGAGATCTAGAAAGGACTCTACACTTGCCATTTGATTAACGAAGCATTGAAGTTGAGGACAAAAGAAATGGCGTTTTCTGAACACAAAAATGGTGTCAATAAGTGGCAAATGGTTACTTGTACAGTTTAGTAATTCATCTTCCACCATATGCGCGTGTGGACTATTGTGCAGAACTTTATCAATCACAATCACTGAATTAATTGAATCATTGTGTTTTTCGTTTTTCTTGTGTGTGTGTTAGAATACAACTGAAGATAATATCCAGTATTTTAAAGCACTGTTAGCACGACTGATATACAACTCCCACCAACGTGCAAAGAAAGCAAACAAATTGATGTTTTGTTTTGCCACCAACGTCAAAGGTAAAAGAAAATACTTTCCGTGGCATCCATATATAAATTAATGTTTTGTTTTGCCACCAACGTGAAAGGAAAAAGAAAATACTTTCCATCGCATCAATATAAATTGATGTTTTGTTTTGCGAAGTAAAATGCTTTAGTATGGTGCATATATCTTTACAGATTTGAGTGCAATTGAAATGATTAAGAGAATGATTCTAGTAATTATCACATGGTAGTGTATTCCTAATGTTGATTAAAGCTTTACTTTACGGGTAGGTAGTTGCAGTATTATCTTCAAAAGTTTTTAACTTATACTTCAAATGGCAGTCAAAGACTACGTAATCTTTCCTTTTAATTTGACCAGGATCAACATTTTCATATTTTCTTTCTTGTCCTATATCCTAGAGACAGTTTTACCGTATGTACCTAAATATGCTGTTCCAATTTGTGTTACAAATCAAATTATTCACCAAGGAAAAAGCCAAACCATCCATGTTCAAGTAATACAAACCATCTTCCAATTTAGCCAAATCAATCGTCTTCGACGAAGGATCTTGTATAATACAAGACTTATCAGAGAATGAGCCCAATATTAACCCCCCTTCACCAATTTGGAAATAGAAAGTAAAATAAATTGAAATTGAAGCAAATAGAGCACATCCAAAAGAACAAGATCATGTGTGACCCTAACTATGCCTGCTATACTAGATTGAATTGAAATACTATTTGGTAACTTCACAGGAATGGGGTTTATTTTCCCATATGAATGAAACATCACCATAGCTTGCAAGTCTTCTGTGGGAACAGGCCATTTTGCTTTTCATGCTATATCACCTTTGAGAAAACACGATTCAAGGTGGCAAGGGGTCCATGAGCAAAACTTGCAATCTCACAATGCTGAAATTATCATTCTAACCCATAAGAAACCTGACAACACAATCTTCTTGATTGCATTTCTTTAAATCTTTGGATGCTTTGCACCTACACTTGACAGTACAAGTACAATTTTGAGTGGGCCTGTAATTTTCCAAATTTTCCCAAATTACTTTCAATTCAGTGAAATAATCAGTCACACACAATGAATCTTGCTTGAAACTATAATGTTCTTGCTATAATTTTGCTATGCGAACACGATTACCTTGTGAAAATCTTTCTGAGGTCTTTCCACACATCTGCTGCCGAGTCCACATCCACTATACTTGCTGCAATGGAACTAAAAACTGAATTGATCAACCAAGAATGCACAAGATTGTTGCAATGCTCCCATAAATCGAAATTAGGGTCAAAATTATCAGGTATAGGGATATTTCCATCAATAAATAGAAATCTTGTTCTTATAGCTAATAGCACTTTGCATCGCAGGTGCCCACGAAGGATAATTGAAACCATTGACAAGAGTGGGAACGAGTACAGTTGCTGGATTTTCTCCCGAGTGTACGAAATAAGAGTTTTTTTTTTATTCTGAGAGATCTGTATGAATATTCATTGCTGTTTCGGTATTGCTTGAGTCAACAACACCATTGTTGTTTCGAGGCATGATCGAAGATACAGAATCAAATACCATCGGAGAAAACAGAATATAGGAGAACAGAAAATTGATATATGATTTCTTATTATTGAGGGTTACAGAAGAGTTGTATTATAACAACTACCACAACTAATTCTAACATACTGTAACGGTGACAAACAAACTATACACAGTGGTATATTTCATTGTTACTCAATAAAAATTACCACTGTATATAATTATTTCTGAAATAACCAAACCATTCATTCATTCGTCCACACTGTTTTTCCCTAACCCAAAGATTGACATTACCTAACAGTCAAATGAAATGGTTTTGCTTTGTTATAAATAAATTCCTACCAGCAAGTAAAACCCCTCATCAGCGCATTCACATTAATGAAGCTTAGCTTTCTTGATCTTCAGTTGCAGCTTCTTCTTACTTTATAAAACCCAATCTCAAACAGACCTAACATTATACAGCTTCAATAAAAAAAAAAATGTCTTTTGAAATTTGCGTAGTACCCTTTTGGGGACAAGGCCATATTTTCCCATGCATCGAGCTCTGCAACCACTTAACGTCCAGAAACATCCACGTCACCCTCATCATCTCCCCCACCATCGCCACTTCTCTTCCCTCTTCTCTCGCTCAACACCCTCTTCTCCGAATTACCCAAATCCAATCGCCACCGTCACCGCCACCGCACCATGACCTAGTCCCAGAACTCGAAAACATCCTCTCCCGTAACCCGACCCGACCCGTTTGCGCCATCGTCGACGTCATGATGAACTGGTCCGCCCCTATTTTCACCAACTTGAAGATTCCCATGGTGGCTTTCTTCACCTCCGGCGCGTGCTCCGCCGCCATGGAGGTCGCCACTTGGAAAGCCCGAACGTTGGACCTCAAACCCGGCGAGACCCATTTAATCCCCGGGTTGCCCGAAGACCTGGCAATTACCCATTCAGACCTTAAACAACGACCTCACCAGCCCCCGCCGCACCATGGCGGAGGATCCGGTTTTCCTCCACCTCCAGGGAGGGGACCACCGCATCACGGCGGAGGAGTCGGGTTTCCTCCTCCACCTCCGGGGAGGGGACCGCCTAAGCTCGGGGACCAACCACCGTGGGTGGAGCAGGTCCGAGACGCCATCGCGATCATGATTAACACGTGTGACGATCTGGAGCGTCCGTTTATTAATTACATAGCGAACCATATTAAAAAACCGGTCTGGGGCGTTGGACCGCTTCTGCCTGAGCAGTATTGGAACTCGACCGGTTCACTTCTCCACGACCGGGAAGTCCGGTCGAACCGGCGGTCCAGTGTCACCGAAGAGGAAGTGATCCAGTGGTTAGATTCAAAGCCACGTGGATCGGTGTTATACGTGTCGTTTGGTACCGAGGTGGGTCCCACCGCGGAGGAGTACCAAGAACTCGCTCAAGCACTGGAATCGTGTGAGCAATCATTTATATGGGTGCTCCAAGCCGGTTGGGGTAGACCGGGTTCTGAAGAAGGGTATTTTGGTGATGAGATTAATAACAGTAGGGGTTTGATAATACGTGGATGGGCACCACAATTGTTGATACTGAGTCACCCTTCAACGGGTGGGTTCTTGTCCCATTGTGGTTGGAACTCTACGGTGGAGGGTGTTGGACTTGGGCTTCCGTTCTTGGCTTGGCCCATTAGGGGTGACCAATTCTATGATGCCAAGTTAGTGGTGGCCTATCTTAAAGTGGGTTACATGGTGGCGGAAGATCTTTCGGAGAAGGTAACCAAGGATGCTATAGTTGAGGGAATCAAGAAGTTGATGGGTGATGAAGATATGAAGAAGACTGCTAAGATGCTTAGTGCCAAGTTTCTGCATGGGTTTCCGAGAAGCTCGCTCGAGGCTTTGGATGATTTTAAGGATTATGTCAAGCACACACTTGTCTAGCCTCCTTGTTTCCAACACTACATGTTTCCAACACTACATGTTTCCAACACTACATGTTTACGTCCTTTTTATATAAGTGGGATATAATTTTAACAAAAAATAATACTCACACGTTCATATAGGAAAAAGCAAGAAAGAAGGAAAAAATATCTCTTTAATATATTCTTTTATCTCAAATTTGATTTTTTTTTTGTTATATATGTAACAATCAAATACAAGGAAACCAAATTTATAAGCTTGGCTCTACAACTACTGAATATAGAAAATAAGAAACTATCCCATGTACTAAGAGCATAATCCTAAATATGGGTAATAGAAAATTAAATAATGAAACCGAGAAAATAAGAAATTACCTCACACACTAACGGCATGATCCTAAATGTGGGTAACAGAAAATCAAATAATGAAATCGTAGAAAATAAAATTTTAAACTAAAATGCTTTGACTTAATAACAGTAAATATTAACGGTACATGTATATTTGATTTATTTACTTCTGACATTGCTTCCCTTAAATCAAGTATGCACATTAATTATTCCGAGCATTTTATTCAACTTATAAAACAATTCTGCTTTTAATGGTTTTGTAAAAATATCTGCAACTTGTTTTTCAGATGGATAATATTCAATCACAACTTCTTTTTCAACTACCAATTCTCGAATTTTATGAAATTAAATGTCTATGTGCTTGGATTGTCCATGAAAAACTAGGTTTTTTTAAAGTGCAATTGCAGACTTATTATCACAAAAAATTATTGTGGGAGTATTTTGCTTTTGACGCATTGCTTCAAGCATCCTTCTCATTCATATTGCTTGTGTAACATACCTTGTTACAGCTATGTATTCAGTCTCGACTATTGAAAGTGCAATTGTTGGTTGTTTTTTCGAGGACCATGTTACTGCTCCAGTGCCTAGATAAAATGCATACCCTAACGTGCTTTTTCTTGTCTCAATATCTCCTCCTCAATCACTGTCTGTGCCAACTAGCTTTATATTAGAATTATTATCATAAAAAATCCCCTCAGTCAAAGTATCTTTAATATATCTAAGGATTCTTTTTGCTTCTTGTAAATGACATGCACATGGCTATCTCTTTTCAACTTCAACTTTTCTTCAAAAGCTGTTGGGATTGGCTTTAAATTCTCCATTTTGAATTTCTTCAAAATGTGTGCAGCATACTTCTTTTGAAAAATGAAAATTCCATCAACCTGTTGAATGACTTCAATGCTAAGAAAATAAGACATCAGGCCCAAATTTATCATTTCAAAGCATCTAATCATGGCCTCCCTCAATTTTGCAATCATCTTTGAATTGTTGCCAATAAAAATTAAATCATCAACATAAAGACACACAATAAGAATATCACTAGAGTCAACAAATTTAATATAGAGAGTATTTCAAACGGGCATATTTGAAAACCATTCTGCACAAAGTAAGAATCAATCTTCTTGTACCACGCTTTGGGTGCCTGCTTCAAGCCATACAATATTTTCTTTAACTTGTAGACTTTATCTTCTTTGCCTTCAATCTCATATCCAACAAGTTGTTCAACATACACTTCTTCTTCCAAAGTACCATTTAGAAAAGCGGACTTAACATCTATTTGATGAATTTTCCAATTATTTTGAGCTGATAGAGAGATAAGCATACGAATTGTATCTAACCTCGCTATAAGAGCAAATACCTCAAAATAATCAATACCTGGCTTCTCCTTGTATCCTTTTCTATTAACCTTGCTTTGAAACAATCTATTTCTCCACTAGGCTTGTACTTAGTCTTGTACACCCACTTCACTCCAATTGACCTTTTATCTCCTGGTAAGTATATCAGCTCTCACGTCTGATTTTTCTCAATGGCATGAATTTCTTCTTGCTTTTCTCTAGTTTCGATCACTTGTAGCTTTTTCAAATGTAACTGGTTCACAATTTACAAACAAAGCAAAATTGATAATTTCCTCATCAGATTGGTTATTGTCATTACCCACAACATAGTCCTCCAATCTGACTGGTAGTCTTCGTTGCCTTTGTGGTCTGCTTGATGTTTTTGGCTCATCAAGTGTTGGATCTGCATGTCCATTCTCTTCTTCATAATTTTCTGGAATTACTGGAGGCTCTTTTTGAGCTTTGGAAGACCAATTCCACATTCTTTCTTCATCAAAGATCACATCTCTGCTTACAATTACCTTCTTTGTCACTGGATTGTAGAGCTTGTATGCCTTTGAGTTTGTTATAACCAATGAAGATGCACTTCTCTCCTTTGTCATCCAGCTTCTTTCTAAGTTGATCAGGTACATGGCATATACTATACACCCAAAAATTTTGGGATGTCGGATTAAGGGCTCCTTCCACTCCAAGCTTCTTCTGGTGTTTTATCTTAAACACTTTTTGTTGGACACCTATTCAAAATATACACAGCAATGGCAACAGCTTCTGCCCAAAATTCTTTAAGCAATTGTTTAGCCTTCAACATGCATCTCACCATGTTCATGATCGTACTATTCTTCCTTTATGCTACTTCATTTTGTTGAGGAGTGTATCTTATTGTTAGTTGATGTTGAATTCCATGTTGGTCAAAAAAATCTACACAGACAAGGTACTTTGCCCTCTGTCTGTCCTTAGTGCTTTAATTCTGCAACCACTTTGTTTTTCTATAAATGCCTTAAATGACTTAAAGCACCACAGGCTTCTATTTCAAAAACTACTCCCCGGTTTTTCTGCTAAAATCATCAATAAAAGTAATGAAATACCTGCTATCACCATGTGTTGGTATCTTAACCATGCATAAATCTGAATAGACTATTTCCAATGACTTTTTTTGCTCTCCAAGACTTTCCAGTTGGAAAAGATCCTCTGTGCTTCTTTGCAATTTCACAAGTCTCACATACACCCTCACAAATATTTATAACAGCCAAACCAGATACATACTCCTTTTTATTAAATAATTCAATCCAGAAAAGTGATAATGTCCAAAGCACATGTGTCATAACCAATCATTATTTGGTATAAAAGAACTCGAGCAGGATAATTCTTTGTGATCAACTTTTAAAGGGAAGAGGCGATTAGGAGTCATTTTTACCTTAGGAATGAATCTTCCATTTTTGTCAATCAAAATACAACAGCCATCAAGAATCTGCATGTTGTAGCCTTTTTCTGATAATTGTGTCATACTCAATAGGTTGTGGTGAAGACCAGGAATATAGAAAACATCATATATGAAATTTTGAGAACCATTCTTCACTTTGATAGCAATCCTGCATTTCCCCAAAATCGAAATATTTGTATTTATCCGAATTTCACTGTAGATTTTACTATTTCATTTAGTGAGAAAAATAACTCTTTTTTTCCACACATGTGGTTGCTGTAGCCTATATCTAGATACCAAATATCTCCATCGCCTGCAAAATTGTCTACTGCTATAAGTAACGTTTGTGATTATCAGAACTCTAACTAGTATGTTAATATTGGTTTTCTGCTATATTTGTCTGTTGTTTGAATCTACAATCTACAGCTATGTACCCGAACTTTCCACAGTGGTAGCAATTGAAATTTGTCCTTTCTTGGGAGACGTTGCTTCTTAGGAATTTTGTTTTATTCGAAGCATTTCTTATTACATTATATCATTGACTTTGATACCTTTCCATGATACAGAAATAAAGTTTTCATTTTCACGTGTTTGTTTCTTTTTTAGTAATCGCCCTGTGTGAAATGTGAAGCTTATGTTTGTGGAATCAGATGTTGTTGGTGAAGTAGAAAAGGCGAATTAGTTGTTTTGTTTGTAGTTTGGTGCAAGGATATAGTGAATTGAAATGAGTGGAGTGGGGATTGATTTTGGAAATGAGAGCTGTGTGATTGCTGCAGTGAAGCAACGTGGGATTGATGTTTTGCTGAATGATGAATCCACACGTGAAACCCCTTCTCTGGTGTGCTTTGGGGAGAAGCAAAGGTTTTTAGGCTCAGCTGGTGCTGCTTCTGCTCTCACACACCCCAAGTCCACAATATCTCAAGTGAAGAGACTAAGCCGGAGATTTGCAGACCCTGATGTTCAAAATGAGCTGAAAATGCTCCCCCTTGAAACTTCCAAAGGCCCGGATGGTGGCATTCTTATTCACTTGAATTACTTGAAGGAGACTCATGTCTTTACCCCGGTTCAAATAGCAGCAATGCTCTTTGCTCACTTGAAGACTATCGCCGAAAAAGATTTTGGGACCACTGTTTCTGACTGTGTTATTGGGGTTCCGTCGTACTTTACCAACTTGCAGAGACGAGCTTATCTCGATGCAGCAGCAATTGTTGGGTTGAAGCCTTCGATGTTGTTCCATGATTGCACTGCAACTGCTCTTAGTTATGGAGTTTACAAAACAGATTTTCCCAGTGCAGCTCCTATTTATGTTGCATTTGTTGACATAGGTCATTGTGATACTCAGGTCTCTATTGCAACATTTCAGGTTGGCCAAGTGAAGATTCTTTCACATGCTTTTGACAGGAGCTTAGGGGGGAGAGACTTTGATGAGGTTCTGTTTAGTCATTTTGCAGCAAAATTTAAGGAACAGTATAGCATTGACGTGTATTCTAATTCCAGGGCATGTAAGAGGTTGCGTGTAGCATGTGAGAAGCTGAAGAAGGTTTTGAGTGCGAATTTAGAGGCTGCTCTGAGCGTTGAGTGTTTGATGGATGAAAAAGATGTTAAGGGCTTTATCAAGAGGGGAGAATTTGAGAATCTGGCATCAGGATTATTGGAGAGAATTCATATTCCTTGCAACAAAGCGTTGGCTGATGCAGGCTTGACTATAGAAAAGATTAATTCTGTTGAGTTAGTTGGTTCAGGTTCAAGGATTCCAGCTATAACTAAAGTATTAACTTCTCTATTTAAGAGAGAACTCAGTCGCACGCTGAATGCAAGTGAGTGTGTAGCTCGCGGGTGTGCTCTGCAGTGTGCAATGCTCAGTCCTGTTTTCCTTGTCAAAGAATATGAGGTCTAGGATTCTATTCCTTTTTCCATTGGACTTTCATCCAATTTGTGCAGGATCGGATGATGTACTCTTCCAAAAAGCCAACCCATTCCCAGTGTTAAAATTCTAACATTTCAATGCAGTAATTTGCTCCGTCTTGAAACATTGTAGGGCTTGAAGAAGATTGATTCTTACTTTGCGTAGAATGGTTTTCAAAGATGTCTGTTTGAATATATTCTATATATTAAATTTGTTGACCCTAGTGATATTTTTATTGTGTGCCTTTATGTTGATGATTTAATTTTTACTGGCAACAATTCAAAGATGATTGCATAATTCATGGAGGCTATGATTAGATGCTTTGAAATGACAGATTTGGGTCTGATATCTTATTTTCTTGGCATTGAGGTTATTCAACAAGCTAATAGAATTTTCATTTCTCAAAAGAAGAATGCTGCAGACATTTTGAAGAAATTCAAAGTCAATCTCAACACTTGTTGAAGAAAAGTTGAAGTTGAAAAGAGATAGCGATGAAAGAATAATTGATTTAAAATACTTCAAGAGCTTGATTGAAAGTCTTAGATATCTGACAACTACTATACTAGATATTGTCTTTGGAATAAGATTGCTCAGCAGATTCATGGAACAACCACGTGCATGTCATTTACACAGAGCAAGAAAAATCCTTAGATATATTAAATGTATTTTGATTGAGAGGATTTTTTATGATAATAATTCTAATATAAAGCTAGTTGGATATATAGACAGTGATTGGGCAGGAGATAGTGAGACAAAAAAGGCACGTCAGTGACTGATATCAATTTGATATCAATAGGACATAATTTTAACAGGACATAATTTTAACATAAAATAATACTTACATGCACATATAATGGAAAGCAAGAGAGGAAGAGAGAATATCTCCTCAATATATTCTTTTATCGTAAACTTGATTTTTTTGTTATATATGTAACAATCAAATAGAAGGGAGCCAAATTTATAAGTTTGACTCTACAACTATTGAATCTAGAAAATAGGAAACTACCCTACGTACTACTAAGAGCATAGTCCTAAATGTGGGTAATAGAAAATCAAATAATGAAACCAAGAAAATAGGAAATTACCCCACACACTAACAGCATGATCCTAAATGTAGGTAACAGAAAATTACATAATAAAATCGAGAAAATAAAATTTTAAATTAAAATATTTTGACTCAATCAACAATAAATATTAATAGTGCATATATACTTGATTTATTTACTTTTGACATTTTCTACCACTATAATATATATGAACGGTTGCTTTATTAGGTTAAGTGTACACTTTAGTTTACATAACATTTAACTATTTTTCTTCGTATTAGAAACAACCATCTTTGAGGGATAAATATTATTGGATGTAATATACGTAAATGAGTTGAACTATTTATCCATTATTTGAGTTTAATATATTAAATATGCTATCAAAGTTTTTTATTTAATTAAAATAAATAAATTTAAATTTAAAATTGAATTCAATTATTTATTTAGTAGTCAATAATTGTGAATTTTTTTTATTTATTAATGTTTGAATTCTATATATTACATATTAAGCACAATTTTTATTTAATATTAAAATGTTTATTAAATATTAAATATTTAAGTTAAAAAATAGTTTTAATTTTTTTATAAAAAAATAATAATTAAATTATAAATATGTTTAACAAAACAAACTTAAACTTTATCTTATTTAATTAAGTCATTAAACTCATTTAAATAAATGAGTTAAGGTTGAACAACTATTTTTTTTACCCTTCAAACTTAAATTTTAATTACTTGACTTGTTAGCGTCTTTCCTTTTGAATTTAATGTATTGATGGTTAAATCATGGTCAATAATAGATTGGTGAGTTAAAGACAGACTTGGTTTGAATTAAATTTGGGATGCTTAGTTATTAAAATAAAATCACTTTCAATTGAAGTAAATTATAATGAAGTTGAAGGAATAGAAAATTACTTTTACTTCATTTTTTACCCTCACGCATTGGTGTAAATTCCATACCAGTTCCTAAATGTCTTTGCCTTTTAAAAGATATATTTATTGTTAAAGTTTGGGAAATATATATGCATCAAAATGTCATATAATGACCAGTATGTATGAAACAATTTCACCCCTCCAGTAGAAAACATGTTAGAAAACAAATCGGACTCTATTGTCCTTACTGAATGTAAGAGCTGGGCCAAATAAATTTTCTTTTTTTTTTTTTTCAGGCGCAGAAAATTAATTCTTATTTACAATGTTGATGCGTGAACTCTAATAATTATACAGAGTTCTATTTTAGAAGCTAAAATCATCCAATTTTAATATTTTTATAAAGGTTGTGGTTCCATTTCAAAAATTAACATGAAGTGAAAAATGATATGCCTATTTTTTAATTTGTTAATATATATATATATATATTAATACACATTTTAATAATTACACACTCAAAATCAATTTTAATTTAAAATATTCAAACAAGGGTTTTTTTTAAATTACTTTTTAACCTATTATTCAAACAAAAATTACTTTACTTAAAAATCAAATTTATCTATAATCATAGTCAATGAAATACAAATCACACTTCATCCAATCATAGATCATTGTACCACTTATTTATTTAAGTAAAAAAAAATAGAATAAATATACTAAACTTTTATCTTTTATTGAAGTTATT
Organism: Mucuna pruriens; assembly: GCA_025330945.1. Classification (NCBI taxonomy): domain Eukaryota; kingdom Viridiplantae; phylum Streptophyta; class Magnoliopsida; order Fabales; family Fabaceae; genus Mucuna; species Mucuna pruriens. Next base: position 1,881,315 of record JAENHJ010000520.1, read on the forward strand.
TCCCGAGACTTACCGAAACATACTTTTCCAAATTAGCGTGAAATAGAAGAGAAATAATCTTTCTGTTTCATTTTTTCATTTTAATTTCTTAAAAAACTAAAAAAATTATAACAAAACTCCTACAATAAATAATTGTGTCAAAAAATATAATAGAATCAAAATTATATATTTTAATTAATATAAAAATATTTTTCATATGATGTTAATTTCTTTTCATTATTTTTTCACTCATTCAAATATATAAAACGAAATTTCTCTAATTTTTTCCTCCTATTGTTATCCTCCAAACAACACATTTTTTTTTGACAATATTCTCATCTATTTTTATCCTTCCAATTTCTTCCCCCCTCTATTTTACTTATAATCCAAAGAAAATAGTATAGAATCAGAACCTTGGAAATGATATCATTCATTCTCCCCTCATAGTAAACATAGTAAGTTACAACCTTTCAGGTAGAGAACCTTAGGAATGAGAAAGAAACTGCATTACTACAAAATGTGGATACAATCTTTGGTGAAGGAAGATGTCAGGAAGGAGAAACTATGTACATTATTACACAAGTAAATTCCATGACGGGATGAAATGACTGAAAATTTCCCCTTTTTCTTCTAAGTTACTGGGAGTTACAAAAAAAATGTTTAGAACTATATGACGATACTTCATAATCAGATGGAATATATCCGAATATGAATACATTGACAAAATACAGATCCTATCAGCTTAACACTTAAATGAACTACAAAGAAAAAAAAGGGAAAAAGAAAAGAAGAATTTTCTTTTCATATTTCATAGAAAAACCCAATTAAAAACAATGAACCTACATCCCAGTGAAAAAAAATGGTACCCGTGCATATTGCAAACAAATGATTTTGTATAGAAGAAGAGAAACTACTTAGTCGATCATGATGGATCCGGTTCCAGTTTTGGGACGATGGCAGATTTCAGCTCTAAATGAGAAATACGAACAGCTCCAACAAGCCTCTCAGGCAACTCATCAGGAGTATTTGCCTGTCAAAATAATTTTGTCACAATTTCTCGATACACAAAGATATCAATGAAATGTCAACCAATCCATTGGAAAAAATAATGTTTAAACATGTCAGGCACTTATTCAGAACCAAGTACAATTTTTACCTCTCAAGCACACATGCCCAAGCATAATAGTAATGCTACGATATATAATTTATCAAAAAAATGGTAAGCAATTCTAGTTTCCTACTTGGCATAACTTGTGAATCCACTAAGGTGTCTTTTTCAGAGCTACAATATTGTTTTAATGTATATATGTGCTAGAAACAACAAAGAAGATTAACTTGATGTCAATAAAAATCTACTCACCTATTTTTTGTTTGATGAAGATTAATGAAAATCAAATTTATGGAAATTGGAAACAAAGATTTTTAGTTAATATAATTTATGAAGTTACTTTATTATGTGATGAGCAACAGGGGTTGGTCTCCAGCTCAGGCAAAGAACGCTACACTTGCCATTTGATTAACGAAGTATTGGAGCTGGGGCTCAAAGAAATGGCATTTTCTAGCACAAAAATGGTGTCAATAAATGGCAAATTGTTAATTGTACAGTTTGGAATTCATCTTCCACCATTTGCGTGAGTGGACTATTGTGCAGAACTTTATCAATCACAATCACTGAATTAATTGAATCACTGTGTATTTCTTTTTTCTTGTGTGTGTGTGTTAGAATACAAATGAAGATAATTTCCTGTATTTTGAAGCACAAATGATATACAACTCTCACCAACTTCCAAAGAAAGCAAACAAATTATTTCTAAAATGTTTCCACTTAAAGATTTCATGATATTAATGAAGAAAAGCGCATGTCTCATGTTTGAACTGTGTGATGGGGGAAAAGTAGATGATGAATGGTGCCAAACAACCTCTCTCTTCACTGAATGCAAAGTATATGGAAGAGACCAAGAAACAGGGCAGATAAGGGAGTTTTTTACCACCCTGGCCAGTAACAAAGAAGATTGGCATGGGTGGACTTGGAAAAACAACACTTGTTCAACAGGTATTAAATGATGACAGGGTAAGCAAACATTTTGAATTGACAATTTGGGTTTGCGTTTCTAATGATGTCAATATGAAGAGAATACTGCAATCCATCATATGGAATCTACCACTGAACAACACCCCAAACTCAGCAATTTAGGAGCAATGCAAAAGAAAAAGTTGAAGTGTTGTAGAGCATAAGGTATTATTGACTTGTTCTAGATGACTTGTGGAGGGAACCCCTAGTCAAATGGGATAAGTTGTGGAGTGGTCTACAACTTTTACCTCTCAAGTACGCACATGCCCAAGCATAATAGTAATGCTACGATGTATAAAATAAGTTCTTATTTAAAATCCAGCAATAAAACGTTCCACGGCATGAACATGATCCAATATTCCAATACTCCCAGTTCAAACCCCAAATTATAGGTCGTCATACAAAAATCTCCATAATTTTAAATTTGAACCCATTAAGTATTTCACACCAAATTGTGAGGACTTTTAGTAAAAAGAGCATCTGTTTTGATACAAATACTTAAAGCAACAAATTCAGACCCAAAATTAGGTAACAATTACTAACGATGATGAAGAAAGTAAAGCTATTATATTATATCTTCCTTTATCATGATTCTGCTTCAAAGTAAGTACCATATAATAGTATCCCCTATCCATCTCTCCCACACATATTAGGTAAATTGAAGGACACAGTTGGACACAATATAATCCAACCTCAACTCAAGTAACAACCAAATTCACATTTTTACTACGAAGTTTGGTATCCATCTGATCATTTGATGCTTAAAGATTTACATATTTAAATTTTAAAAGAGTTACATAATAGTATGACCATGTGTAAAACTTTTTTTTAGCTAAATCGGGTGCACTCAATTTCAGAATATATGTACCATTCCCAAATACAGAAGTGCAAGACTGCAAGCATAAAAGCAGCACACGGTTGGTAATAACAAAATGTCACAAGGTGCAGCCATGTTTTTGTCATTATAAATATCTAATATTGTAAGCTACAAGGAAAATACAAACTAAATTTAACCCAAAGTGAATCTTCAACACACACACACACACACAGAAGAAAAAGACATCGTTACTTTGGTAAAAAAATATTTTTGTTACGCAGAACCAGTTCAACTTGATAGAGTATTTATAATTCCTAGCAGTTGGAGGGTAAAAGGTAATGAAATTTAACACAATTAGTTAAAACAGTAACACAGATTTGTTGTCATTTAACAGGTATCCACAATTTGAAATATTAAAGACCCACAACCTACCAGAGTGAATTTAACTAAAATAAAGTATTATTAGCAATGTGAAATCAAAGTCATTATGCTCGTGCAATATGAACATGAAAGTTTCCACACTGAAAGCAACAAGAAAATATGTCTAGTTTAATTGCTGTCACTTATATCCCATGACTTGTTTAAATGTTAATTACTAGTATATCAAACTCACCTGTACAAGAAAAGCCATATCAACCACCAATGTTGTAATCACACCAATAACAAGCCCCAAAACTCCATTAGCAACAGTAGAAGAACCGATATCAACATCAATCTACAAACAAAAAGTAGTTGATTAAAGAATCATGGCAGACAAGTTAGGATACATACATCATTCATTAGTAGGAAACTTCTTACAACAAGACAGACAAATTTATCAAGAACTTGAATGAAATTTTACTTCTAAATACTTGGGACCACGAATATAGTTGCAATCAACTGCCTTTCCCAGTAAACAAGGAGTACTACCAACACTCTGGCGTACAATCCATGAGCCCTGCATTTTTAAGATGGTAAACCAATAAGGAATGTAAAGAGTAAAACATATGCTAGTTTCTCCAGCCTTTAAGGAAAGATTGTAGTTATAAATTACAAATAGACCTGGAATACAAATAAAATCAAAAACCATAAATATAAACAGAAGAAAAATGAAAGAGAAAGTCAAAACCAAAATATGCTAATGATAAGAGATTCAGTTATGTGGAATAAGCCAGACCAAAATATATGTGCATCAAGTTGGTAGCAGGCAGCACCACAGCAGCATATATCAACTTAATGCACATTTGTTTTAAGGACTGTAAAATTATTCTTGGAAAAAGTGAACTAGGCAATATGATATTTTCATGTTTGGTACAAGTTTGAACAAAATTTTTCAAGGCATGGCAATACTGATACCAGGAAGTGACATTTTCTTGTTCTGTTTGAATTTTTACTCCCACAATGAGAGGTGGATTATATAGCGTTCTAATGGCATGAGAAAGGAAGTTATCATGTAAAATCTCAAGAAACCATAGAAGCTATCGGCGTAATTTGCCCTATCATTTATCAAAGTATCAAACTAATAAACATAATGAGTTCCCCAGTTGAGTTTACCCATCTCTTCTAACCCCTGCGCCCCCGCACACTGCACTCCCCAAAAATAATAACACTTACATAAGTTCACACGATTAACAAACTTGCTTGTAACATATAGTATGGAGCATCTATAATTCAAAATGGAGGGGAGGGGGATGATTTGCTTTCTCTTATAAATTACAAGACTATAACACCAAATCTGAAGAAAAGCAGAAAGAAAAATGCTACTGAAAAAACCACCAGATGACATAAAAGCATCCTACTCAAAATTAATCACAGAATATTAAAAATATAGTGAATGCAAGAAACAAATGGCAAAGCACACATACAGCCACCACACTCACTATAAACAAATGATGATACAGTGTTGTAACATGCCCATATTGAGACATAACTACATAAGAATGATACAGCCACAAATTATAAAATTAACTAGCAAAGGCAGTTAAAGTTGCCTATTTATAATGATGACAAACTTCAGTAAATACCTTTGGGACTGATGGTATGAGCTTAAGCCTGCTGTTTCGAAACTCATCATCGCCGTCAACAAAACGATGCAAGAGGGATCCAGAAACTAACTCCTTTGTCACAAAATAAAATACCATACTATAGTGTGTTGATGCAGGTACCTACAACCATACAGCATGCATTCATTTACTTCAAACTCTAAAATTTGAAGTTTAAAGTTGACTCTACGAAGAAAGGAACTTACTTGAAGATTAATGACAATGGAGAAAAATCCTTTTTCTGATGCAACCTACATAGATACAAAAGATCAGGACTATTGTCAGAAAAAGCCTAAGGAAACATACAACAACAACAACAACCCAACATCTTAATAAATAATAAAAGGGCAAATCAAAATCACCATTTCACCTCATTGTGGTTTGCACATATTATAACTGATAACCCTCCCATTTAACCAAAGATGTTATTCTCCCTTAATTTATGTGTTTCAATTGCAGGTGTGTGGATTTGCAAGTTGGAAGTTGTCTTGGTATGCAATAAGGTGTTTAAAAAATAGTGCAGGTGCAGAGTGTTTTAAACCCAGAGAGCATTCAACAAAATACAACTGTAGTAGCAAGTTGCATTCCATTTTGCAATCACCGCCCACAGCAACCTTACAAGGGTGATAAGGATAAGCCATGGAACATACTGTATTTCAATCCCAGGTTCGAAGGGTATTAAGAAGTTTTCAAATTGAATGAGGGATTTTGGTTTAGACACTCAGGTATAAGCGATAGTTTAAAAAAGAGGCGGGGGTCTGCTCCATCTTCATAGAACATTTTTAGCTAAAACTTACATGGAATTTCATCAAAATTTCAAGCACCATCATGCTCCATTACAATTAACAGGGGTGGTGTTTCTATGTTCCAAATAGGATGGGTATCTGGTGTAATGAGCACAAACCTTGAGGAAGGAGAAGTTAATTTTCCCATAACTATAAACTTCATTGAAAATCTATGCAAGAAAAATCATTCATGTATACAAGTGGCAAGAAGCCTGCACCACAGGTCTCTAGTTTACTGTTTACTTCACACACCTAGGTAAAGTAAAAAACCTACCAACAGAATCCTATTACTGAGGTGTAGTGGAGATGGAATGATGAAAAATAATCAAATTAGTATGCTTTAGTTATCACTTGGCTATTGTGCTTCAAACAAAGGCAACCTGGTAGAACTTCTTCCAGTTGCTACAGGATACTTATGATGACCTTCCAGACCTCCACCTAGAGGACAAGGTGGGTCCTTTGGGAGACAGTATTGTTTGCAACTCCTATGCTAAACCACATGGGAATAAAGTAAGGGGCAGAAGAGGGATATGGATCTTAACAAGTTTGCCCACCTGACAAAAAGGGTGGGAAGGAAGGCCAAAGGGGGAAGGGTTAGAAGCAAAGAAAAAAAGGGAGGGAAAGATAAAGGGTAGGAGATTCAGTAACTGAGTGAGTTTTGGGGTCTTTGGACAGGAAGGTCGGCAGATTCTTGAAGTTCTAAAATGGGGTCTATCTTTTGTGCTGTAAGTTGTGGATTGGGATGGATCTGTGATCTCTGTAATTGAGTTTAACCCAATTTTCTCTAACAAAATACCTAGTTCAAATCACCTACTAATAATCTTCATCCAGTAAACAAAAAACAGACAAGGTTAATTTACTCACTTGCGCTGCACAACCATGACGCCGAGCCACATGGTCCATTCTTTTTGAGTCTTTAAACCAATCAACAGCAACAAGATCTAGCATATGTTTTCCAGCAGGAACCTTCAAAGTTCATCACAAAGGAATATGAACACACCAAAGCAATGATAATTTTTTATTCAGAAAGAGTAAAAAGAAATAACGAGACCTTTGACTTGTCATGGCAAAAATGCTTGCTTCTGACTCTGAAGTTATTTCCATCAGAAATTTTCCAGCAGTCCCGAGCATTATCTCGATCATCTCGGCGCAAATTGCCCGAAAAGGAAGACAAGTCAATTTCATTTGCCGGTTCTTCCTCCAAGACTTCAGTTTAGGAAAACATTATGAGAAGATTTAATCGAGCTTGTGATGTGCACGCATCTTTGTGTGCAGGTGCTTCATGCACTTGTTCATAATTCTAAATTTATAATATCATTAAATTAAATAAGGTATAGCAAGCAGTTACCTGTTCTTTTCACATCATTCTCAAGACCAATTTGGTATGCCTGAAGTATTAAAATATTAATGGTTAGAATTTATGAAGTAAACCTAAGTATAGATGAGGGAATGCAAATACAACCTCTTGTTCAGGTTCTGCTATTTGAAAATCTTCTTCATCATCAGAATATTCATCTATCAAGGCAGAATTTCTGCCTGCAGCATTAATTTGATCAAGAGAGGTAGGATTGACAGAAAAATCATTTGGTTTCTGATTCTTCTTTGAAGAAACAGATGTTGAGGACATATTAACCATGACAGGAATTCTTGGATGAGCATTCCTTTCATCTGATTGGGCAAACCATTCACGTAAACCTGTAGAAAGAGAAGGAAAAAAGAAAGCATTTTGAAACTCATTGCACATCAAGCTCTCCCACTTAAGAGAGATCTAAAATGGGGCAACCTCCACTCCTAAACTTTCAAATACCAAAATAATAGAAAGAGAGAAAGGTATATAAAAAAACCATGATGATAGAAGGGAGAGTGTTACCATTCTATAAGAAAATTGGAAACCAAGTAAAAGAAAATAAACTCACCAGCTACACTATTTAACATTTGGCGGACACAATGCTGCTGAAAAGATGACAAGTAACCCACACCCCATCCCTTCAGATCAATCTGCATAAGATGCTGGACTTGTGTCCTGGGCCTCCCATTTCGAGGTTTTAAGGGGGAAATATTAAATCCTCCACCTGTAGAAAGCAGTTCTTAGACCTAAGAAATTTCAATAGAAATAACAGAAACATACAGAAAACTATACATGAGATGTACCAATCAATATAAACAAAAATTAACTCTTCATCATACACTAGTGCATACTATTGATAGTGATAAATAAATTACAGAAAATTAGTTTATCATAAATATCAATTTTCATTTTTAGCTGACAGAAAACATAATGCAAGGTTCTATATTTATCTCTTAGATCGTGGAAACATTTCACATGTTTCAATTGATCAAAAGAGGAAAAGTTCAATCCTTCGCAATCAACAACCTCAATATGCTAAACAACAGATATCCTAGCTGTAGCATTTCATGATATTTTCCAACTGATTTGCTGTTCCTAACCAAATATTATTATTCTATCCATTCAACTGGAGGTAACTAAGGTAAGGTAATTGTTTGGCAGAATAAATAAAATTAATAAATTGCTAAACATAGCTCCATTGTTTTTAGGATTTAAAATTGGGTGTGTTCATGTGCGTACAAAATCCTCTTTTTTTTATATAAAAAATTAAAATACTAAGAGGAAAGGAGCTAAAGGGATGATCCTCCTGAGCAGAAAATAGAACGTTTAATATAAAAAAAGGCAGCAAAGCTGCCTAATTTACACAAATCAGAGGAGGCAAGACCCTTAAAATAAACTGTTAGGAAAACACCATAGCAGCCATATTCGTAAGTCTTATAATTTGGATTTGGGTTTTACTCAACTCCACAAAACTAGCTTGTAAGATAAAGACTCCTCAAACTTTATAAGCTCTATTTAAGTCATACCTTTAGTCGATATGGGACTTAACACCACCCTTGAGGCTACAATTAAGGCAACCCTAAAAAAGGCTGCAACTAAGGCAGGCTAGGGTGACTACAATTAAGGCGGCTTTCCAACAATAACTTATTCCATAATAAATTGAGGACACAAAGACCCTTTGAATTGTAGAGGAATCCAACTTTCTTGAACTTTGAAGGATAGTGTCAGATCTAAAAAGAATAGAATCTTACTCTCAATATGTGCCCGAACACACCCTGGCTGAGGACCACAGTTTTCATGCTCCCTAGAGCGAAATAAAACAACTGCATGAAGAATAAACATCAATACAAACTTCCAAATAAAAAACACAAGGTAGGAGCTTGATAATGAGTGCTTTAAGTGCAATCATTAAGGAGCACTCAATACTATCCATTAAATGTTTTGGTCACTTAAAGTATTACATGTTTCAGTTCCCAGTATAATAAAAAAAAAATTATTTAATTCTCTCTACATTTATTTCCTTAACAAGTGTTATCGTTAGCAACTCCTGTGAACATATATAATAAAACTTCAAAACAAAAAATGCAAATTCCTACCATAACTTCCATCATCATTTCGGCGCCAATATCGTACATAACAAAGATCACGGGGCCACACAAACCTACAATGATAAATGCATAGCAGCTTGGGTCAATACAGTTAACCACTTTACCTTGGAGATGTGCAACCATTTTTTAATCATGTATTCAGTCCCAAATCATGCTTTCATATATACAAAAAAAAAAAAACAATCCAGATTTAAGTGGGAGACCAGATAAAACAATTTATTCAGAAAACTTATGACAAGATGCAAGTAAATTTGGTTCTTCAAGAAAAGACATATCCATTCATTATAAATGATAGAGAAGATAGATTATCTTTACATTGGGAACCAGTCTAGCTGAAGTCGGTGATAAAGAACTGCTGTATGCCCATCCACCTCCTCAACTAAACTGCCATGTAGGAAACTGCAATCCCATCTGCAGACATGCAAATAATAAGAAGCAAAGAAAATTTATCCGCAGAATAAAAAATTGCAGAATGATGGAACATCAAATATCTAAAAGAATTCTTTGTTTTCTGTATTTTCCTTATCAATGCAGATTAAAGGCATCCTTGACCTGTTGTATGTCCACAGGAGCAGTTCTACTGCCATCTGGTAAATTTTCATGAAGTTTAACTTGTGTTTACAGTGAATGGTTTTAATTTAACTCTCAAGTGATAACTAGAACAATTTCTGAAAAGAACAGGATGATGTCCAGAATCATGCCAAGTTTTCCAAATCTTTTCTATAGCCCAGTTTATGTTATCATACTCAGACTCAATTATGTCAAACATCTTAGTGCATCAACAGTAATCCACTCATCTATTTCGCAACTATGAAAAAGATAATAGAGGTTCCAAACTAATTACTTCTCTGACCTAGCAGTCAAAACTAAACAAGTTTGCACCTCAGAATCACAGTCCTCAATCCTCATCAAACGTAATGGTCTTAATAAGACTCATCAGTTCACCATCTATAATAACAACCAAGTGTTAACCCACTAGGTCGGTCAGCCATATGGATTACCAAATTTTCAATTAATTCATCTAAATTAATGTATTTTTCAATGATTTTTCACCTATTATTTTCTTTGATCTTCCTCTACCCTTTTTAATGTGTAACCCTCTTCCATTTGGTCCACCTTTGGCACCAAGACCTCTGTTGGTACTCAGCTCTTTTCCTCACATGACCAAACCATCATAGGCAAGTTTCTATCATCTTCTCAACAGGTGTTTTGCTCCAATATAATCCCAAATACTTCCATTCGTAATCTTATATTTATCCTAATGCATTATTTGTCCATTCAACTTATCTACCATAACATTCTCATCTCCCACTACTCCAGCATCCACCTGAAAAATTATTGCTAGTCATAGAAATAGCACAAAAATATGTAAGTAGCTTTCTGCTCCAGGAATGCCCCATTCTCTCCTAGACCAGTCTCCCCTAGTATTTTTCTTAACATTCTGACTACTTTACCCCCTTTAGCATCAAAGTTACTAAATTAGATGGTTGTGCTTTCAGAGTTCTTTACTGTTTTTTATAGGATACTGGAGGCATTCCTAGTCTTAACAAGAAAGGCACCCCTAAGGTGTCAATAATAGCTCACCCTTGCTGAGCCTTGCCTTAGTACCTTGGGCGCAAGTTCTGGTTCCTTTGACTACACTGTCCAGGACATACAGTAGAATATGGCCCAGTTTGGATTAATTTCTAGCTTCTGGGAAATTTTCAATTGTAAAACCTACTGTTAAGACTTTTCTATGACAAGAATATTAACCCTTGTTAAGTTTATAGGTGCTTATGGAGAAGTTAAATGAGGGAGCCTCTGAAAAATTTGAGAGTTTAAGTTAATTTTAACTTACAAAGAGAAGTTAGATTTATTTACTCCATTATTCATTTTATTTTCTTCTCCTATATATGCTTTAGTGCTTGTTGAGAAGTTTATCCAAACTGATTCTATCTATAGTAGTATTAGACGATATCACAATCTCTTAAAGTGTCAAGTCTAATTGCTCTCCCATACATCACAACAATATTTCTCCAGAAACAACAAAGAATAACAACCTGTCATACATCATACATGACAGCCACAAATAGGCAGAAACATAAAAATAGTGGTAATTCTGCGGAAAACCTACTCAAACCGTGTCCCATCCATGCTCATCACAAGTTCAAAAATTTCTTCACATGTCGCCTCCACAACACCTACTGCCTTCATAGCTCTACTACAGCTCCTTGGCTACATAAATAAGCAAATTGAAGATAATTGTGTTTCCCAAACTATCCCATGAAATGTAGTACACCATGAAAGTAAAGAAAGACAGTAAATAACGCACAAGGTAATCAACTTCAACAAGTTCTTCAAAAACACGAAGTCCTGCAAATTTCAGAAAGAAAATCATCTCAGTTTATACAATTACTACATATCCAATCATTTAAACACTGGAATATATCCCTAGAAATTAGAATAACTTTTCTTTAATGTAATCAAGATAGGAAATTGCTCTATCATGTAAACAAATGTAGCAAACCATCTTGACATTGTAAAAGACGCCAATGCTTTCTTGAGAATACTTGGTTATTGATATTCTGATTTGACAAATCTGAGTCTATTTCCCGTGTCCAGTCAAAAACTGATTCCGGAGGACCTGCATCTCAAGAAAGGAAAGGTTTAATTATAGCCAGTAGCAGAGTAATTTCAAGCCCACAGGCTGTAGGAATACAAAGTACCATTTCCTATTGTGGTCCGCCTTAACAAATTTGGATGAGGATCATCTTCATCCTCCTGAGCACTGAACCTGGTGATCCAAAAAATATATTGCATGGTGTGAATATATAAGAGGACATGCACAGTAACATTGGTATCCAACAATTATCTACAATGGAGCTACTTGCTAGGCAGTGCAATGAAATGGCCCAAACAACTAAATCATGTTCCAGTATGTCCCAATCAATTATTTCAGTAGCATCTCCTGAGAATGGACATTGGAATGAGAGAAAACAATCTGAAGGAAGACATACAATTTAACCACATATGAAACAACAGCACAGAAAAAGCAGGTAAACTTTACACATTGCTATCTTCTACAAACAGTTAGTGGAAAAAAGCAAAGTACAAAAATACTTACTGGCTTTCACGGTCCGAGGAAGATGCTGTCTTCCCATTGTCCATCCCAGATTTGTACTCAAAAGAAATATATTTGTTACCATTTGATGGTTGTGCTCCCTGATGCTGCATGCATCGAAGTTCAATAGCATCAACTCACACAACAGGAAAGCATGTCCTACTAAGATGAATTTACAAAGTAAGATTGCAATGCATTGTTTTATCTTTGTATCAACAAAATGCTTTTCATGTTTTGAGCCAAAATACATCAAGGAGGTCTAACAAAAAATTTAGGAATATGAATATTGATCCATATTTAAAGAACATAATAGGATTGTGCAATTTGATGAAACAGACCTGATCAATGACATACTCAATTTTTTCCTTCCAAATTAGGGCCTCTTGGATGTTAAATGCTGCCATCTGCAGTAAAAATCAGAGTAATACAATATTTACTCAGCAACAGCAAAATTATAAGATAAGTAATTATGGACAGAAGGGTATAAATATATGTTGGATTTATTAATGCAAGGAAAATTCACTCACCATAATTCGATGGTTCTTTTCTTTCTTGTTGTAAACAGACAAAACATAAACCATCTGCACAAAAATAAATTAATAATTGCAGGCAAATAGAGAGAACAAAATCATTGTCAGTATTGAAATTTTTTAAATAGTTTAAAGAAAATTATATTTTAACTACAAATTCGACTACCAAAACCCAGCATGTGCCACTTTCAAAATAACATCTATGGTCAAATTGTTTTATTCAACTTTACATGAAGGAGAAAAAACATGCTACCAAAATTCTCGACATGTCATTCCCTCTTATGAAATTATTCATTAAAAATAAAGGAATTTCTGGCTACTTTTTTACACTATGACTAAGGATAGTCCGATTACTGGTCCCTGTAGCATGTGAACACACATACCTCATTGTAGTGAATTACTCAGCCTGTAAGGTTTGATTTTAATCTGAATGATGGTACTAACAGGATTAATGCGAAAAATGAGTTCACAGTTAAACCCAGACAAGTTATGAGTTAACTCACGAGTTTGACAACAATGGATAGGAGCATAGGACAGCCCACCCCCTTAGTGTTTATCATATATATTTGATCGGGAGATTTCTCTAGTAGACGGGAAGAGAGATTGCAAAGTTATTGTATCTTGCCCTCCTACTTTATAATTCTTTCTTTTTCTGCCACGTTGAAGAACAATACCTGGTCCTCCTAATTTAGAATTCTTTTTGTAATAAATTTCCTCCTTAATCTAAAAAGAAAATAATAATAATAATTTGTCTTGGACAACACAGGACTCTACCCATCTCCATAAGTGAATTTGATGGTACACAAAGGTGTGATTTTCGTGTGAGTAAAAGTATGTCTAGCATTACTCTTCAAAAAATGTTGAGGCCCGATTATTTTTTCTCTGTTTCACAAAATGCCATTGGTATTGAACTATTAATGAACCATTTATGCATACATTACGCATCATAAAACATTCCACAACATCGCCTCACTCCGACAATTTACAAGCCTCCATTCCACACATTCAATTTCCTATTCGGATTAAAGTCGACACATGCAAAGCCAAAAGTTACCTTTCAATGCATACCAAACATACAACAAGTACAGTTCATGTCAATTGATCATTTCAATACCAGAAGGTTCACACAGCAAGCATAGCTACCAACAAAACAAATGTGTGTACATGCACGCGTGTTCGTTTAATTGCAGAACTCACATGTCCATGATGAGTCTTCAAGCCTCTATCCTCCACTCTACAGTTGCCATCAATTAGAAGCGTTTTAATTGGGACCTAATAAAAGCATAAAAAACAGTTCATGTTGTCAAGTTTTCGAGCAGCATCTACTCTCCAACACCCGGCCCTCCTCCCACAAAGTAAAGGATACAAAGCTAAAAAAAAAAAAAAAAAAAGAGTACAGAAAGCATAATAAATAATTTTAAAAAGTCGAAAAGCAATCTCGCAAATTCCCCACCCCTTTCCAAAGAATACCACAAAAAGTGATTCCGAAGAGTGGAAACTTTGACAAACACTAAAAATTGAAGCAAACTATAACCGAATTTCCCAAAAAAAAAAAACGAAGAAGCGAATTTCGACAAAAAAACGATGATATACCTGATTATCCTGCGGTTTCCTCTTGTAATACGCGAGCAGCCGCGACTCCAACACGAAGTACCTCATGTGGATGAACGATCGCCCGATCTTTCGCCGGCCGTACCGCACCATCCATCCTTCATACACAACCTTCGACGACATCGTTTCGCCAGAACGCAAATTTCAAATTCCGAAAACAAAAAACGGCACAAATTGGACGCGGCGCCGGCCGGAAGCTGGAGACGGAGAATCTCTGCTTCGGCGAGATCAATTGCGAGCTACGTGACCTGGCGAGTCATCACCGGCGCCAGGGGCGGAGGATCGCGGAACCGGCGATTCCACTTTCCGTTCGTTATTCTCGACGAGAGAGCTTAGGATTCGGAATTCGAATTTCGCATTGGCACTGGTTGCAGTTGTTCTTTCCTGATTTCTGGAACCTTCGCCTCCTCCTTGGACTTTGATTCGCCGGGATCGGCGACGACGGATCGGTGAAACGACGACGTACAGAGGAACGGTGTTGAGAGAGAAAGAGAAGAGTGAGAGAGAGAGAGATTGAAGAAGAGATTCTAATTAGCGCAAGTGTGAGATCCCACGTAAGTTAGAAAAGGCTGTGACCGCGAGGAGCACTTGACGCGTGGCGTGATTCCATTGGACCGTGTGGGTTAGATGCGTGTTGGCGCCGTGACACTTTCCATATTTTTGAATGGAGGTGGCGTCCTCCTTCTCTCTCCTTCTTTCGAGTCTCTACCAAGACCCGTTTAATGTTAATTAGAATTAATTATTATTATTGTTTGAGGAGTACGTGATCAAAAAGGGGTTGGGTCCCACGTGATTTTTGCCTTTTGAGATGACGGATATGGCCTTCCATGTGGGGGGTTTGCACATTTGTTTGTATTGGGGTTATGGTCATTGTCTAGTTGCTCTTGGCCACTAATTCACGCAGCTACATAGGAAGAGTACAGTGTAGTGGGATTAGGAATTGGAATTAATTTGTGCACGTCACTGTGGAGTGTGGACAGCTAAGCGTGACATTATTGAATTTCAAATGAGGGACTCTCTGCTCTGCTAGGTAGGCAGATCGTAAAGTAGAAAACAAGGGAAATAATTATAATTAATTAACCTACATAATTAGTATTTTACAAGTGTAAGGATGAATATATGATTCATGTGTCTCTATAAAAAAACTAAAATAGTATAATACTCTTAACTTTTTTTTTAACTCGTGTATTTTTGCACTTGGTAATTACTGTTTTAGTAAAATAAATTTTATTGTGCTACTGTTAAGTAGGGGCGAGAATAAGTTAGGATGCTCCACAGAAACATAACGTCTAACATTATATCAGACTAAGGTCAGGTTAATTTTTAAAAAAATAAACTAAGTTAATATTTTTATTAGAGTTAAATTGGTTAAAAAAATTAGACTTCAAGTTATTAAAAAAATATTTTAGATCCAACCGATTAATCTATTTAAATTAGATTCAAATTTTATAAAATCTGGCTATTTAATTCTACTTTGTCCCATACTCTGAATAGCTGTGTTTTTAATTGTAATAGTTTATAATTTATTTTTCATAAAAGATATATCATATAAATAAATGACTAAATATTTATAAAGTCTAGCATTTTTTATTTTGTCACGTATTTTAAATATAACTAATTTTAATTTTAGTAGTCTATATTTTATTTTACATTAAAGTTTTTCTTATTGACTTATTTAGATATAAGTATGCATAAAAAAATTAAGATAAAATAGCCATTTAAGTTACTGGTCATATCAGATTAAAAAAATTAAGTGAGACCTAAAAAAATATTATAACAAATAATAACTAAAACTTATACCCTAAAATTTTAAATAAGCTAGAATTTAAGCAAAAAAAAAATCGACATAATATATTTTCACTCTACTGTTATTAAGGCTCCATTTCATAGGAAAAGAAGAAATATGTAAGCAATAAGATAGATTAAAAAAAAAGAGTGTTTGGTTTAGAAAAAAAGATAAAAAAATAATTTATATTTAATTTATAAAATTTATATTTTAATAAATTAAATTTCAATTTCAATTGATTATATATTTTATGACAATTTTAAATTGTTGCTATACACTAGAAATTATTGTTAATTTACATTTTTTTACAATTTTAAACCGTCATAAAATATTAAATATAAATTTTCTAACCACATTTATGTGCATATTAACAAAAAAAAATTAAAAAATATATGCATATTCCACTCTCATCTCTTTTTTATTTTTTCGCTCTTCCTCTTCTACCTCTCTCTCCTTTTATATCTTCTCTAACAAACAAACAAACACAGGTAAAGTAGTGAGTTCAAGGTAAAGAGAATAAGCTGAAGCGAAAATATTATGTACGTTCGGTTTGGTGTTAAAAAAGTCAAATTCACACGTACACGTAAAGGGTATTTTGATCGACAAATCCTTGGTTCACTGATTTATCGCTTTAATCAAATATAGCTTTTGATTATCGGGATAACACATAATATATAAATTTTATAATTTATTTTAAATGTCATCGGAATAATAATTATTCAATCATAAATAAATAATCCTGTAAGATGAGTTTTTTTTTTTATAATAACTAACATTTTAGTAGGTGTAATTAGTAAAATAAATATTTATTTTATATAATTAAAATTTATAATAAATAAATAATTTTAATTTATATTTATAACATATAATTTATATTGTAATATAAAATTAATTTTAATTATTAATAAAATGATAAATTGAAAAAATAAACAATTAAAAAATAAGTATATAAAAAAGGAGAAAATTAAAAAAGAATTTTTTAGTTAGTTGTTAAATCAAATTAAAATTAAAAATATATTTAAAATAAAAAGTTAAAAAATAAAACTAAAGTTTAATATCCAAGATTATGATAAGACATATCACTTAATGAAAATGAAAATAATTCTTAAAAATATTTTTATTCAATAATTTTAAAAATAATTTTTAAAAATTTCTCAATTGTAAATAACTTTTAAAAACATTTTTACTTAAAAATAATTCTTAAAGCATTTTCATTCAATAATAAAGATTTAATTTTTTAATATAAAAATATTTTTTTAAAAAGTCATTAGCATATTTTTTATTAGTTTATCGTATATAAGAATTAAACTTCAAATTTTACACATATTTAATTTATTTTAAATATAAAACAAAATGAGATATAAAATAAAAAACGTGACACATTTTAGTCCCATTAAAAATGTGCGAGAACAAACTTACAAACTTTTTCATCCTTCTAAGATAAAAAAAATAAATAAACAATAAATAAAAATAATTACATACAATTAAATATAAGGTTATGAATAACGCTCAGTCTAGTGTCTTAAATATTTGGTTAAAAATTTGAATTTTGATCAGCATGCATGCATAAGACCTTTACAACTATATAACAAAAATATGGTGTCAATTATTTAATATTTAAAATATAAATATGTTAGAATTTAACATTTTTAACTTGAAAAACCATCGTTGCTAAAAAAAAACGAGGTTGACGCAAGATTTTCTGACTTCACACAGGAAAGAACTTAGAAAAATATCTTAGTGACACGCATCAACCTAAACTTTTGGTTTTTGCAACCTTTGAGATATTTGAATAAGGACTCTGAACTTTCTAAATCCAGATATGTTTGGATAAGTTTTTTAATACTATATAATAAAAAAAACAAATATAAAGGCAGAACTTTGAAAGTTAGATTATTCCCTAGTATGGCAGAAACAAAAGAAAAAATTGGGTGGATCAAAGTCCCAAACCCGTTTTCCGTCAAAAAAGTCCCAAACCCGTTTCGGTCAAATATTTGAACATGGATCTTAGCTTTGTCTTTTCTTATTCTTTCTTTCTTTGGTCAACCATTCCTAAAATTGATTAGAGGTCTCGTCTTGCATAGCCATTACGACCACTATACTATTTTTTATGTGATATACGACCATTATACTGAAAAATCAAATGATGTAGTAAAGTATAATAATGGGACGGGTTGTATGATCCGAATTCTAGATTCCGGGTAAGGATGGTCTTCCAGCAGCTAACGTCCACCGGAAGCCTGTGTGAGACCATGCAGCACTTGATTCTCGGGTCATCTTTTTTTTTTCTTTTCTTTCTTAAATATATTTCTTTTAATATTTTTTTATTTTTTATTTTGATAATTGTATTTCTTTAAAATGTTCTGAATTTTTTTTTGTCATTAATCCTTATTTTTAGAAGGTGTTGACCTAAAAAATTCTCATGATCGTTTCACCTATTAATATTGGCAAATTACACTGACAGATCTTGCTCACGAGCTTGTCATTTTTATCCACAAATAAATAAATTATGGGTTATATTAGTTCATCAAACTTTTTTTACTTATATTTTTACTAGTTTATATATGTTTATACAAATAAAATAATAATAATAAGATATGATTCATTTGACAACTTAAATTTTATGCAGATACATTTATTTCATCACATTCAAATAAGAATTATTATATTTAAATATGAAACAAATATATTTTAAAAATATATTTCATGAAATATTCTCATAACCAATTATACAATGAAAAACTATTTTTCATATTATGTTTTAATTTTATTTGTGTGTTGGTAATGTATTGTAATTTTATTTTTTATTTTAATTTTTGATAAGTATGTTGACTGTTCATTAATAAGATAAATATTATTTTTTTCAACGAGTTAGTTCATCATGTCCTATTTACAGTGGGTTATAAAGTGAGATGGGACATCTCACTTTGTCACTTTATGATTTATAAAGTATCATGTCATAAAAATGTGTCAAGTAAAAAATGTCACATAATTAACAGTGTCATGTCAATTGTGTCACATCAGTATAATAAAAATAAAAGAAATGTGACATATAGGGATTAAAAATCAAAAAAATAAGGAAAAAAAAGAAAAGATAATAACATATCTATATGGGTGAAAAAAATATTTAAATCTTAAATTAAAATATATGCTTAAATGTGAAATATACCTATCTACAAATTTTAATATGAAATAAGTACTTAGAAGTAGAAACATATCAAATTTCAATAAGCTTGAATTTGACTTTAATCATATTACAAATTTTAAATTTGTTTTATTTACTATGTGTTATAGACTAACTTTTAAGGTTTAATCTATCATATTTAAAAGTCTGACAAAACTTAAAAAATTTCTTTATGTGGCCTAACTTGTTTAAAGGTTTTATGATGGTAGTACCATTCTTTTTTATTTTTACAAATCTTGCTATAGAGTTAACTCATGGTGTCACCCTTAAACCACCATCACCTATATCCATCACCCAAAAAATCATGGCACCAAGACCATATTGCACTTCATCACATTGTGTTATGACACTATATATCACGATTCAAGCTCACACCATAACAATCAACATAACACAATCACTCATGAGCAATCATAAGTGAGACTTAAACACCACCAATCATGACACATTTTACAAAATCACAATGCTAAGCCATAACAGTAAGAACAAGGCAAATACACCCTAAAGTCTTTGTTGATAATCTTTTTTTTTAATTAATATATGTGCGGTTTGGTTGTGTGATCAAATTATTATCTTAAAGGGTGGATGGTTTCTTAACCAACTGGTTCACATTGAAGGAATAGAAAATGGGAGGAAAGAAGAAAATATTATTCATACAAGAGTCAAAATAGACTAAGATAGGCAAGTTTTTTATAGATAGGTATAACTTATTTCAAAATTTAAAGGGTCAAGTCTAACCTATAACTTATAATTGACTATTTTTTTATACTTGACTTGACCATTTTAAAATCTCAACCTAATTTGTTAGCCAACTTATCATAAGTTGATATATAATAATGGTATATTGTAAAAGAAAATGTGCATTATAATTTTTGTATATCTATTTGGTGGATCTTAATTGTAGGTGTTTGCAAAATTAGAGGTGTTGGTGAACAATTTGGTACAACTTGATGCTTGTCATATCTCTAGAGAGTAGGAATCAATGTTGTATATAACAATAACAATTGCTTTCTTATTTGTTAGCAAAATGGATTTCATGAAATGAAAGGTAGACTAAAGCATAATTTATATTTTAGTTTAACACGAGGAAAGTATTACAGACACTATAACATCAATTTAAGGTTTTAGCAACCCACAACTAAAACTATAAGTACAAATATTTTTCAACCCTCACACTAAATCAACATTTGAATCTATATTTACAAAAATCTAATTGTATTAACCATGCGCTATTTGCTAGCTAAGTCTTTATTTTTTTACTTAAATGATACATTTACATGGATGGAGAAAAAAGTTACATATGTGACTTAAATGTGAGCAACTAAATAATAGCATTCCAAAAAACTATGTTTTTACAATGAGTTTGTTCCTCCAAATACAAATTCCTAATTAATATTGTCACTGTTATGTTTCATGAAACAACATTCTTCTCAAGCATTACATCAAACATCTTTCTCACATCTTCGATCCTCCTATGTAGGTAAATCCATCGATCATTATGGTCTAATAAATGACATTCCTTGATGGCATGGTTCCAAAAAATTGAGAAGTCTTATTGTGCATGCCAAAACAAAGGCAAGTGGATAACATTGCATTGCAAGTGATGAGATGATGGGTATGTTTGCACATGTTGAAGAGGGATGCACTTATTGTACATGAGGTTAAGGATGATGAATTTTTAAATATTATTTTTATTTTGGGGCTAATGTCATGGATGCCAAATATCAAGATATTTTGAACATTATATGGTACTAAACGTGCCACATTAACACTATTAGTGATGTCAACAAACAAACATTTATTTTAGAACTAATATAAATAACATAGTATATTTTCAATAACTTAAAAAAATTATTTAAATATTAAAATGAAACTACTTTATAAATACGTGAATTAATGTAGTGATATAACCAATGACTTTGATTTGTGCAAACTTGCACTCTCTCTGACCTCAAATATATATAAAAAATGCATATATATCATTCAAAAAATATGAACAAATCTTAACTAACTTAACCTTATTTAATGATATTATCTTTAAAATATTATTCATTTAATTGAGATTGTATTTTTACTTAACTATTTTTATTTTTGACATCAAAATTTAATGAAGTGTGATTTTAAAAAATAATTTTTAAATAGAATTAGTAAAATTAAATGATATTAACCAATTTATTTATATTCAGCCGTGGAAGTACACACCAAACGCACTTTTGACCATGTTTTAATTATGACCCTATGAATATTACATTTTCCTGTATTTTGGTCCATGAAACTGACACTTGTGAGGTTTGGGCCGTCCAGTTTTGAATCATCGCTCACGATCAAATTTGATGACTATCAAAATGGAACCCACTCTCAATTAAAAAAAAAAAAAACATTGGACCTCATGTCTTTCTAACGTTAGTTAGTTCGAGTTTACCATAACCTGCACGTCCAAATGGTGGCCGTGGCCCATCACATGCTGTACTTCCTTAAATCACCCCCTTCATCTAAAAAAAAAAGTTTAATTACATTTTTTTTCTCTGTTGGTATACCAGCAATTTTAGTTTTTACAGTTTTAATTGCATAAAAAAAAAATAGTTGATTGCTTTTTTCATTCAATTATATCTATTAAAAATTAAATAATAAATTAAGAATAAGACTAAAATTACTATGCAGAGGATTAATATTGTTATTTTTTAAAATGTATATGTAATTAAAATTATAAAAAGTAAAAGTGCACGTTAACTAAAGGAACAAAAAATCAATTAAGATAAAAATATAAAAAATCACTTTGTATAAATTTCTATTAACGATGCATATAATTTCTTACCTAAAAAACATAAAAAATCAGATTGTTCATATGTAAACTTGCTTGGACATAATTATTCTCGTTTAAAATTTCTGTCTAATTTTTAATTTAATTCACATAATCACACGGTATACAAATTTATACAAAATTATTTCGTAAAAAGAAACGAAAACACAAAATATAAAAACTATTAATATCCTGTGTAGTCCTCACTCTTCAGTTACAAACTGGTTTTTCATAACCTAGTTATAGCATCTATGTTAATTTAACAAAATCGAGGTAATTTTCCGCTTTGTAACGAGTGTTAAAACAGGCATTAATTTGTAGTAATTTTCATGGGATGAAGGTAGCAAAGCCAAGACATACGTCAATTTATTTTAAAGAGCATTTGTTTGAGTGAGTTATTTTTTTATTCAATTTAAAATAAACAATTTTTTTTATTTATTTGCTTCAATTCTAAAAAAAAAAAAAAAAACTTTTCCAGTGGCCAATCATATAAGTGTTCCTTGGCACGTTGAGTAACATGGAAATGCAAACGCGCCAGGCTAGATTCGAACATTTGAAAGTTGGAAACCTCATCGAACATATTCTTCAACTAACAAGGCAACATTTTTTTTTCCCACTTTTTTTATTTGGGACCCACTTTTTCATTTCCCTATTAAAAATACTCGATCTCCTCGCACCATTCATGGCGACTCCTCATGCACCTAAACAATTACAGTACATCATTTGATAATAATTTGTAAAATTAACTTTTAATGATAGTAATTTTATAAGCCCTTTTTTTTTTCTGATTAACTTATTTAAGAATCTTGACTAATGAAACACATGTTGGACTTCGTCGATGCAGTTAAATTATACATATATTTAATGCAAGCACACATAAAAGTTACATTTTTTTCTAACCAAACATAATAACGCTGGAGTGTGTGAATTAAGTGAAATAAAATTATTTCACTTATTTCAAATTCAAATTCTGAATTCACCGTCTAAACATAATATAGTTTTCTTTTGGTTAAACGTGGGTTCGGGTTGTTCCAACGCTATAATTCTTTTGAAAATTAATCTCACACCCCTGTATAATAATAGATATCAAAAAATAAGTTATACATAAAACAGTCATTCATTCATTCAATTATAAATTTGCTAAATTTTATAATAATCACTTAAAAATTATATCAATAAACAGTAATTTAATAAAAATCCACGTTCCGTGCACTTACTGAGAAAGTGTTATCTTTGTGAGCTTACCGAATCTATATTATATTTATTCGTTTTAAATTGTTGTTATATCGCTTAACCCCACCGCAGCCCAAAAACAAAAAGAAAAAGTCATGTAGTTATAAAATTGTTGAATGTTACGTACCCAGTTATGTATGCAAAACAAGTGAGGAAAGAGACCCTTGCTGACAATTGAGCTACGTTGTTTTATCTTTTTTACCCTACAAAACCAGACAGCTACCGGTCTCAGATCCCACGAACCCATCATCACATCACTCTTTGCAGTTTGCGCAACCAAACCTTGTTCTTTTTTTTTTTTTTTTTTTTTCTGTCTCTGCTTATTGAATTCAATGAAGTTGTTGTGATTTGGGAGAACGTAGCTTTTTCAATCAGAGAGAGGAGACAGTACTTTCTGCATCCAAACCAATCACTACTGCCGTAAGAAAAACACCCCCCTCTCTCTCTCTCTCTCTCTATTCTTTCTCATCATTGTTATTATCTTACTTTATGATTATGCTTATGCCTTTTTTTCAGAACCCCATTATGCACAGTGTAAAGTGCCTAATTATTCATCTCATTTAGATTATAAAAATCTCAGCTTTCATGCCCACTATTGCAATCTGTTTCTGTTAGATATGCAAAGGAGGGGGAAGGAAAATTGTGCTTTCTGATTTAATCATGAGTACAAGGGGGTTAGACTTTGTTGGGTTTTTTATGATAGGAGGTGGAATTTTCCCAGTCATTGGTGGATCTCCCTGCTTTTCTTCCTCTTTTTCCTTATCTAAAATTACCCTCTTGGCTGACTATTTTGTTTGCCCAAGTTTCCGGTTTTTGACTTGGTCGATGGTCTTTTCTTTTATTTATTTTGATTTTCTAATGTGTTGTGTAAATGAAACCAAAATTTCCCTCTCCTTTGAAAATGTTCACTTGTGTGAAGAGAAATTTGTGGTTTTTGTTTTTCTCGACAAAATAAATTTTCAAATTGACTCTGAAAATCACTCTTTTCAAGTGAATCTCTAGAAGCACTGAACCTGAACTGTTCTAGGGTTGCATAGTCAACAACTCTTGGCTTTGTTAGTTTCTCTAGAAAATTCAAGGGTCATGGAGGATTCATCTTTGGAACTTGGAAGAAAGTGGCCTTATTGGATCTGTAGTAAAAGGAAAGCTTTTAGACAATTTTTTTTCTACCGATAGTAAGAGACTAATCTCTCCAAATTCTTTAAAGGGGCTGCTTTTCCCAATAGTTGTCTTTCCATGCACACAAACTTACAAATCAAATTCTTAACAACATATTTAAGGGGCGTGGTTAACTGTCAACCATATAACACCATTTTGGTTTTTTAAACAATTTAAGTTGTATACAAAAGTAATAAAGAATTTAAATTTTCCACCACACCCGATAGAAAAGGCTTCTATTCAATGTTTGAAAACTGATGGTGCCATTATTGTTAACAGGAATAATTGGCAAGTTTACAAAGAGGAGATTCTTCAGTTATCATCTATCTGATTTGGTCCAGCTAAGGAATCATTCAGGAGCCAAGTTGATTAAATACTAGGGAGATTATATTTTGGAGAGAAGTAAAAGTTAATCAAAAGCATGGGATCTTTCAAGGGTCATGCTTTGCCAGGGACGTTGTTTCTTCTAGTTGGGGTGTGGCACATATGGAGCTCTGTGGTGAGATATGTTCGTAATCCTATGGCATTTCAAGTCAGGGTTTGGAATCCTGTGCCAGGGTTTGATGGGAGGCTCAAGCACCTGGAACTCTATGTTATTGCAATTGGTGCTTTTATTGACATGTGCATCGAGCTCTTGTATTCAACCCACCTCAAGTTTTTTGTTGGTGGAGTCCTTAATCCCTCTCACATGAATGACTTTGAGCACTCAGGAATGCTTCTTATGTTTTTCATCTTTGGCGTTGTTGCCCTACTTAGCCAAAAGACCAGGTTAGTCCCTCCCTCTCCGCTCTCTCTCTCCAATAACTGTTTGAATGATGCATATTATGCTGTACAATTTATTTAAATTTTATTTGTTATTGAAGAATTAAGACTGTTTAACTCATAATTGATCTGTCCAGTTTATAGAGTTTACTCCATCCAAATCTTGATTTTACTTTTTTTCTGCCTTTGGGTTAAGTTTGACGCGATTTTGCAATGAATGTAGATCTTGGATGGGGTACCCAACACACACTAAGTTACTTTTGAGATGAAACTGGGTTTTAAGTGCTGTATTGTTGAAAACAAATGAAAGAAATGGGATTATGATTGAAACAGTTAATGAATTGGTAAGATAGATAATGCCACAGTGCCACGCCATTGATAGCAGTGGAAACCAACAAATCGAGCAGTAGAGTTCCAGTAAGTCCATGGTGTGGACAATTTTAAGTCTATAGTCGAATATTGTTGCTTCCACAGAGTATATATGATGACCATATATATGCTTTCCCATACTTGTCTTTCTACTTCTAGAGGTTGTCCCAGTAAAGAATTGACCAAGTTTCCTTGTGTGTGTCCACTACAGGTTAGTTCTTAAGCAGCCTAGTGTCCCCGCGATTGTGTCACATAAGATTTGGTACTTTTGTGTACATGATGCATTCTTGCTCCTTGTAGCACAATGCATTTTTCACTTACAGTTTTCAAAGACAGCAGTACGATACTATATTTCTAGTTTGTGTTTGGTTTGCTCTGAGTTAGTTACTGGTTCACCTGAGTGAATCATAATTTGTTGGAGGCTGTGGGGCTATGAAATGAAAATTCAAAAAAAGATTCTGCTGTGTGAAATGATTTCTACAAATTTGTTCCCCACTGGTTGTTGATATTATAATGGTGTTAAAGTATTATTTCTATAGGGACTAAATTGAAAATTTGTTTTAGATAAAGTCTTAAAATTTAGACTTTCAACTCTACAAAACTAACTTGTAAGGTGAAGATTGTCCAAACTTTATAAACTCTATTTAAGTCATATTTCTAGTCGATATATGACTAAACACCACTCTTGAAACTGCAATTAAGGCGACCCCAAAGAGGATGCAACTAAGTCAAGTTAGAAGTGACCTCAATTAAGGCACTTCCCAATATATAAGGACCAAAATGTTGAGATTTTTTCATATAGGGACCAGAACGCCATGTAAATTTGTTTCATATGGGAACTAAAATAAAAAAATATTGTCAACTATAGAGACTAACTCTAATATCGCCATAACATCAACAAATAACAAGGAACATTCATAAACGTTTTTCATGCAAGAACCAAAGTGTAAAGTTTTTTCTTGTAGGGACTAAAACAAAAAATGGGCTGAGGTGTTTTATTTAGTTTGGTCAAGGAATATTCAAATAAGATGTAAAAAAAAAAACACAATCTAATTACCATGAGAAATTGGCTGAACAATATGGCAAGTCTTGCCTTTTCTCATGAGTCATGACTCTTGTGAGTGATGTGACGCATACTTTATGCACAATTGCACACTGGAATTTGATTCTCAAATGTTTGATGCTGCTCATTTTGTTCAACGTCTACATATCTTTGGTTTTCCAAATCACAATTCATTTATAGTCCTGTATCTTTGTATATTTTTCTATCATTTTGCAATCTGTGCTCGATTATATACTTTATTTCATGATCTGTAGTTTATCAGACATGAAACGTAAATTGAAACAAGTACCAATTCCCTATCAAGTATCTGAATATATATCTTTTTAACCCTCTTCCCTTTGTGATTTTTTTACACAGATTTCTTCCCTTGCCAGAAGGTACTCTTTGTTTGATTGCTGCCTCAGCATTCTGTGCAGAGTATCTTCTATTCTACTTCCATTCAACATCACACAAGGGCCTTGAGGGTTACTACCACACCCTCCTTGTCTACCTAGTTGGACTATGCATTTTATCTTCAGTTGCTGGAGCCCTTTTGCCAACAAACTTTCCGGTGGATTTGTGTAATGGCATTGCTATAGCACTTCAAGGCTTATGGTTCTATCAGACTGCCTTTGTTCTTTATGGCCCTATGATGCCAAGTGGTTGTAGGCTTAGGGATAACAGTATCACATGTAATTCAAGTGATAGCGAGGTCCGGGGTGAATTGCTTGCTAATTTTCAGCTCTTTGTTGAGATTCTCGTGGTCCTTGTGGGAACTGTGGCATCATATGGCTTTGCAGCTTCAAGATATGGGAATTCTCAAGTTAGGAGTTTGCATGCAATTCAGGCTGAATTAGATGAAGAATGAAGTAGTGTTGCTATTTTTTTGTGGTGATAGTGGACATACGTTGGCAGCATAGTTTCTTACAGAACATGTTTGTATATTGAAGTGAAAAGGTTCGTGCATGTATGATCATTGAAAATTGAAAAGTAATCAATCCCCCTCCCAAAAGAAATTATACATTTTTGTGGTGCAATGACTTTTAGGAATCGGATGTCAAAGGAACAACAAATTGTTTTCCTTGGCGTATGATTACAAAATGATTTTGGTTTTTGGTCATGATTACAAAATGTGGCAGGGGAATTCACTTGGATCATATTTTCATCCATCATCATAACTCATTCTTTGTGATGATGGCATTTGGTGCATTGACCATTATTTCAGACAAATTAATAAAGAAGCAAAAGCTATGCCACGATATCTTCATTGATTGAACATTTCACATTTGAGGTGCTGCTGGCTACGTTCCTTTTTGTCATGCTTGTAACATATATTTTGATATTATTTTAAGTACACCTTTGGTAGAATTTACATAAAATTGATCCAATAATAGAATATTAGTAAATAAGTATAAAACGTGTATTACCAACAATTTTCTTGCTCCTGTTAGTATAACCTTGACAAGCAGAGACAATAGTGCAAACTTTTGGAACATCGAGAATGATCCTCTGTCCCCTTCTCCTTGGAAGCATTCATTCTCACGATTGGACTCATCTAAATTAGAAAATCAACTATTAAAAATTATGATTAAATATATAAATATGTATAACAAATTTTAAGTGTTAATTTTTTAACTGACAGTACAATTATTCTTATTCTCTAAAGTATACCCTCTTCACATTAAAAGAGAGAAATTCTCAATCCCATTTTATGGACTTATCAAGCAAATGTTAGTTGGGATATTGATTCTTTCATGCTAACATGTGTCACATATTAGGAAAGAAAGATACAAAAATAATTTCAATAAAACTCACATTAATTTGATAATCTTTATTGTTCTGTTTCTGTCTTTCTCACCATACAATATTATCATGAAAAAACTTTTTCATACAGTTTTTATAAACACAACTGATTAAAAACTCAACATTATGTTGACTTCAAGATGATCATTACATATTGTCTTGTTATTTTAATACATATTGAATTTGCATTTGATCGTGTTTATAAATATTGTAATTACAATTGTACATTCTGCCGTTACTAACACCGGAGGATGCAACAAGAGAAAAATTAATAAAACCGGCTCTTTGACACTTGCACCCACTCACTGTTATTATACCGGATTTGCAGTTAATGGTTTATGTTTACCAAGTTTTAAGTTTGATATTTGATAAGATTATAATCACTTCCAATCTAACTATATACTTATTCCAGAAACGAATATAAACAAAAATTAATAATTAAATTACAGTAATTAATAATATTAGTTAACCTATTTAATTTTCTTAATTTTATTTTAAAATAAACCTTATTTTTTAAACTACTCATGTGCTAGTTGATAGAAGACTTTAATTCTATAAAACTTATTTTAAATGAAAATGTTCGCTCTATTTCGAAAACTGTGATTAATATCCCAAAAATTAAATGAGTCATTAACAAGAAAATCTGAATTAAATAAGATATTTTGAAGATAATTTCATTAAATGAAGTAAAATCAATCAAGATTTATTTATGTTTTGAGCCAAATGCTAAAATTTGAGTCCTTCATAATAGATATCCTCTGCAGTGAAAAAAAAACTTGAATATACAATTTCATCATTTATTGTTTTAAATCTCAATTTTAGAATAAAATATATTATATTAATAAAAGAAATTGAATTGCCAGGATTTCATGTAGTGATAATATTACTGGAGGAGATCCATTCCCGAGTCCAGAGTGTAGATATAAGGCATATGAGCAATTTTCAAAACTAGAGTAATTTGCTCTATGTCGGAACAATTGCATAGAATTCTGCATATCTGTCACTTAATTATTAATAAGAACATCATTCCAGCATCGGTCTTCATTTGGCATATATGAACCACTACGAATAACCCTTTCTTATCTATGATACCCCATTGCATATATATATATGATGCTTTGTGCAAGCTATGAAGAAGGATAACTTAGATCCTGTTCCCAATCACATCTAACACAACAAATACAATGAGGCTTCCTGAAGTCAAATACTAAAAAGCAGTTTCTATTTAAAGTAATACATTAGTTATGCTTCCTAGGATAAGATTTTTCACAGAAGGTAGGTCCCAATTCACACCTCTAATATGGGACGATAATGGTTTCTATAAGTTCTTGAAGGGGTGCCAGCTCCTTTTTGTCAATCAGCCCGAACTCCTGCATAACAATAACTTGTTAATTTCAAATAAAAACTGCATTCATTAGAAACAATTTCTAGCGCCAAATGAAGATAACAAATTAGCTGATTTTTTATATATTATATTATTCTTTTTTTAGAGTATTGGATAGAAACAAGCCAGCCAAAGGACTTATTTCAACACATAATAAACAATTAAAAGGAAAATAGGAGACTTACACAAGTGAAGAGTATAAAATGCTTGAAGCAGGTGTTTAAGTGGGCCTCTTCTTTGAGGCTCACAATTTTCTGAAAGTGAGAATGGTATATGTGAGCATATACACGGAACAAGCGCTTGAATATTGTCTTCACAACTTCCTTAAAGTTGGCAGGAAATGGTGAACCTACATAATTTTACAGGTTAAAGAACCAAAAATGAAAATGATGATAATCATAGAACCCAAGAATCTTTAAGAACGAAAATAATAAAATTATTCACCAAGCTTCTGTGGGAATATGGATTCATCATCAAGCTGTGCTTCAATCCAGTCCATTAGATATTCTACATATTTTGGAGCAGAAACCTCAATAGGCTTCTTAATTTGTACACCATCTGCCCATCTATATTCATATCTGGTTTTCATGTAATAGACAAGACAACATAAGAGCTACGTAAGTATAAAAACTTCAGCAAAGATTAAGCAGGAATTGTCGTTAGCGTGAAAGGAATGATGTTTATATACACACATGCAAGTGGAGTAATTTGATGTACTCCCAGAAAGGCAGTACAAAACTCACTGTACTAAATATTGTCTACATCCCAAAAAAAGAACCACTGACGAATATCCAAACTACAATGATTTTACAGAAACATAGAACCAGAGAAAAGAAATGACAACTTTAACTTTTTAACATCTCTATGCAAAACAAATCTTTTTCTTTACCAAAAATAGTGTTCTTACACGGGGCACAAATTTTAAACAGGTAAATAAAAAAATATAGCAAGAAACAAATATATAATTGATTGTTGTAAATTTTTATGCACCTAGGTGCCCATTTATCTAAAAAATTACCAAAAGCACACAGCATGGAATAAATAGCAACCATCAAAACAGCTAGAAACTAAAATTCAAATTCTTTTTCTAAGAGGGGATACTCAGTAGGAGTTAACAATTTATGACAAAGTGATATAAGCTTTAACGACAAAAACCACTGTTTTAAACACTTAGTCATTTAGTTGCTTGTTAACTCAAGGTAAGAGATACACAACCCACATGTTTCAAGGAGCTGAGTGATATTTTCTCATTCAACAGCTAAGATAATTGAAAGATTATCATCTGATCGAATTTCTAAAAGCAGATAAATGCTTTTCCCCTCAAAAAGAAAGGTAAACAAGGAAATCAGTCAGTTAAATATGCCATACTTGGGTCCTGCAGACATTGTCCGACAATTATCAGGAGTACAGAACTCTGTAAGGGTACCATAAAGCAGATTCACCTGGTTGAAGAAATCAACAGCTGAAATGTAGGCCGGAAAAGCGTCAGATTACTACATTTCAGAATTGTATGGAGGAAACTAGAGAATGAAAGGCAAAAGAAAACTTCAACAAGAATATACACTGCTTCTAACAGTGTACTAGAGAGAGAGAGAAATAGTTACTGTTGACAGCTAGCCACTCATTTAAATCCTCCCCAGGAGGTAGCTTTACTGCTTCCCTCAGATTTCCACTGCCCAGTGTGGCATCGATATGTTTTCTAAGTTGAGCTCCCTGCAATAATAGTAATAAAAATAATTATTAGCAGCAGAATTATGTTCATCTTCCATTATAGCAGGGTGAATCTTAAAGAGACCCAAGACAGACCATCCAATTTCTCTCTTTCCCCCCTCACATTTATCAGAAGAAGTCAGTAGAAAATTGAATTATAACAAAAATCAAGGGTACTTAATCTTGCAGTCTGGAAGTTGGATTATGATACAGGAATTCAAACATGTTATATAAAAAAAATCCAAATTATATCTATACATGTAAAGAAAATACATAACTCATAATCATTGCTGCAGCCACATTTCAAAATTAAAAAAATTTTGTCAATCATCCTTCCTCCCCCTTCCCTCTACCCCTCAACCACAGTTATTAGTATTGTACGATTCACGATATGGTACTTATAATCCAATTCCAGTAGCTGGCAATACGAATCAATGTGCGAATCGTTTTGGTGCTTTAATCACAAAAATCGGACATGAATACAAGAATCACGTGCTGCAGATGAATGCAGAATTCTTTTGCATACAGGTCACACCGTAAATCGATTGCGTAAAACCCCAAAAGTTTTTTTTTCCCAAAAAATTAGCTTAAAAGAGAGGGAACCTGCCACTTTTTACCCTCCAATCAGACAAAGGGTGGCGCATTATCTGGTTTTCATGTTTCTACTTTCCTCTTTTCCTCCCAAAAATCTGAGCGATCGGTTGCTTTTGTTCTCTTCTGCTTTCCTCTGTTCCAATTGTGCTTATTGAGCTGAGGGTTGCTTTTGTTAATTGAGCTGCTGGTCCCTAACTCTACACATGTGTCACCATTGCAAATGTCTCTCTCAGCAATTTTCCTTTTCTTAATTAGAAACTGAGTTACATCTTAAATAAGTTTCAAAAAATATATATTTATGTTATATTTTTTTAAATTATATTAGTTTTTATAAATTTATAAAATGTATTTTTTAAAATATCTAATTATCCTTAAAAACATTTATATATATTTTATATTCAAAGTATATTAAATATACAAATAAATTGGTTTGATATATTTTAATATTTTGTTTAATTCAAAGTGTGTTTTGACTTTTGATACGATTCTTTGTGTTAAAATGTCTCAAGATTTATGTTTTTTAGTTATTCTTCATGAATTTGTGTTTTTATGTCTTTGTTAGTTGTATATGCTATGTTTTATTGTTGATCATGAACTTACGATTCACAATACAATTCAATTAGTGATTTGGAAAATAGGTTTTCTAATTCACAATTTGAATCTCATTTCTGCTACCATGCCCTCAACCAATGATAAAAAATTAAAAAATGAAACAAAGAACCTAACTCTCCATATCCAGACATTTTTTGTGCATCTGCTGAACAAAACACAAATATAAAAAATTTGGCAACTGCGCTGTAACACATGCATAGTCAATAGACATATGCATCAGTTTATGAGTATCCAAAGTAATGTTATAATTTTACAACTTCAAACTGAATCCAGTTAATGTAATTTTGCATTGAAGATTACATAATACATACATTGAGTATACCATGTAAATCCATTTCCTGCATCTACACTGACAAAAAGTAGCCTCATTTGGGGCATGGATCAATCAATTTTACTTCTAAATGTGTTTTATTTATTCTTATCCTTTTAACATTGTATTTATAAGATCAATGAAACATTATTTTATCATAGTTTTTCCCAGTTGTGTTTGAACAGGTTTTTTTTTTTAATAAAAACACATTTTAGTGCTTAGAGCAATCCAATTTTTTGTTTTTTCAATTCAATGCCTTTTGCAGAGTTGTATTTAAGGTAAGTATTCCACCATAATTCCTCCTCACTCCCCCCATCCCATGCACATGCAAGATAATGAATCAAAAACTGACTAGCTCATAATGTCAAGGTCCTACGCTTTAAATGAAGAAACACATAGTAAAATATTCGAGAATAATTTAAACAAAGAAATAATATTAAATTAAATATCTAATTATCTGAAAAAATGATCCCTGAAAAATAAAAGGAACCAACCTTACTTCCAGAAGGAGTACTTTTTTTCGGGCGAAATGTTCTCTGGTTTCTGTTGCAGAACAATGTCAGGTAGAATACTAACAAGGATGCAAGACAATCAAACTAAACTGAATTACAAAGAATATTCATCAACATTTTTTGCACTTGTGACAGGCATACTAGTAATGCAAAGTTGCACTCATACCACAATAATTATTTCTTTATGGCTGATTAGTAATTGTCTTTGGAAGCTTAATTAGTGATTACCACACATTTGTAACTATTTAGGGAAAGAAGGGAATCTAATAAACCTGAGTGTCCTAATTATACAAACCCAATTAAATAAAAAAAAGTGCAGGTCAAATATGAATAGTGATCAAGGCAGTCTCTGTCACCACAATAAACCAGGTTAGTTTGATATCCATAAAAAAGAAAGCATTTGTTTTCATACAAGTACTAACGCAGTCAAGAAATGGTGAATAGTCAAGAAGATGATAATTTATTAATATTTAATACTTCAGAAATTAAATCTGTTTCACATTAACTAGGGGAACAGATGCAATTGGCATATCACAGATAAAAGAAGTTTTTATGTCACCCTATAACATTTTCAGAAATAAGTCATAAAACTGTAAGGAATTAGTGCTCATCACTTGGTTAGAAGGGATGTGAACAAATATCAGATAACATGATCTCAAGGACAACAACATGTTTCCTCATTAGTCCTTAAGAAAATCTCCTAAGAGTTTATGAGCTATAATTAGTGTATAGCAATGATAAGTGGACAGCTAATCAAAATCTACGGAAAATCCTTTCAAATAACAAATAGAAATAGTCCATAAAGGGAGGAACAATATTGTAGAAATTTCATGGGATAAATTTTTGACGTTAATCAGTAGCCACGTAGCAATGTTGAAAAACAACTGTTAACGTGGCGTTTTTCAACTACTCCACCATAGGCAATTTGTTAAGGGAGGCCTGCTATTGCGTGTTTATATGGCCAAATTTTGGCCTTCTACCAATGATATTTGATAACCTTGCCACAGAGACGAAGGAACAGGATGGGAGAATCAAAATATAAGCTCCTTAGATTCAGAATCTCAGAAAGATTAACCAGATATCATATTCATCATGACAATAAAAAAAAATTAGAACCAGACAAACAAGCTCTTTTGAAAACCTCATATACTTATTCTTTCTGAAACTTCAATAATGACTAGAAATAAAGTTCACCATCCAAACAAATCCAAAATTATGTGAGTAGATAAACAAAGTAATGACAAAGCCCCTTTTATGCTCCATAGAATTTTCCTCACAGTTTATTTAAGATCTATATATCCAAACATATCTCACTCACCACACTCATCCTAATTTCAAATTGGAGCAAGTAAAACCAGCTTAACCTATTCCATTTAAAGAAAAAGCAATTATTTCCCAAAACATGAATGACACAATTAGCACTTTAATTCTACGTGCTCTTGAGAAATTTACCGGGGGTAATTAAAGAGCACGATGAATTAATAATAGATCACTGAAAATATAGCAGTACTGCCGAGTAAATTTTCCCATATACACATACTTGAATGTGAAAAACATGATCCAGATTAAAAATTGTTTAATTGAAAAAGAAACTACCCAATTAAATATTGAACATAGCAGTGATCGGATCACAGAACAAAACAAACTGTGAGAAGAATAATCTATTAAATGCAAAAAATCAAAAGACGAAAAGCACAAAGATTGAGAGTTGCGAAGTGTGAATCGTAGTAAAATGGAAACTTTTCCACTCACCTGCCTATACCAAAGAGGCTCATGGCTGGGGTGAGAGAGAGAAAGTTTTCGTCTTGCTCTTTTTTTCTTCAGGGGTTTTTTCCACTCACAAGTTCCGACTTTAGAATTCGAATATTTTTTTTTTTCAATTCTTTTTATTCTAACGAAATTACTGCATCACCCTTCTTTCTATTTTTAATCACTCCTCGGTCCCTTCGGTTCTTGCATCGTGACGTCTGCGTGATGTAATTTACTTATTGTATATTTCGGTAATTAAAATAAGATAATCATTTATTTATGTTTTTAACATTTTTTAGAGGTTTA
Organism: Mucuna pruriens; assembly: GCA_025330945.1. Lineage (NCBI taxonomy): Eukaryota > Viridiplantae > Streptophyta > Magnoliopsida > Fabales > Fabaceae > Mucuna > Mucuna pruriens. Next base: position 1,916,999 of record JAENHJ010000520.1, read on the forward strand.
ATTTTTATACATGTATAATGGAATTACTAAATTGTCTAGTGGCAATAAGTTTAAATACTATACTTAAAATTTTATTATTGTTATTATATATAAAAAAAATTATACTGTAAATTAATTAAAAACATTATTATTATAATGTTAAATAGTTATAACAATTTAATGATAATATAATTTTTTTATATTATCGATACTTGTTATTTTTTATATATAAATATAATATTTTTCATTTGCGGCCTTTATTTTTTTTATCATCCATGTAATATTTTTTTTAAAATTGGTCATTATAGTAAATAACATTTATGTGATTTCATTTTGTACCATCACATAAGCATTTAAATGACTCAAAACCATGCCACGAAGTCACCCGGTTATTTTTGTAATAGAAGAAAAAAATGAATATTACAGAAAACTATAAACAATTTTTTAACAAAAACTAGAAATAAAAATGATATATTTCCGAGGACAAAAGATATTTAAATATTTATTTATTTATAAACAATATTGGTAAGAATGGATGACCCTTCAATTTTTATGGATTTGTGTGGTTTGGTTTAAATATCTTTTATCTTATAAGATAAAATTTCAGGTGAATTGAATTTTTATACTGATCATTTGATTCAAACTTATCTTTCTGAAATATGAGTACATTTTTTATCAATTAGATCAATTTTTTTAATTTGGTTAAATTAATTTTAATGTCAGAAAAAACATAGGTCCACTTAAGTAGATTTGAGCATAACATCAAATTTAAACTAGTTTGATTTAAACTTTCCTAATTTACACTCACTCCCTCTTTCTATATTTTGTCTTTTTTTTTTTTATGAATTCGGGACAATATTTTATCTTTTAATTAGCAAATAAATGAAATTATATTAATTATAATAAGTGTAAAATATTCAACCAATGCATAAATTGTATCATTCTAAAAATTTACAGAACTGGACTCTTAATAGGCATAATTTAAAATTTTAATAAAGATTTTGATAATTAAAAATGGCTTAGAAATGAGTTCAATTAAAATAATGATAATAAAGAGAGAAAATTTACAGTAAACAGGACCTTAAACACCTTTAGGTACATTTAGGAATAAATTTTATTGAGATCTTCCATTATTATTGACATTGGTTTATTACTTTTCATAATTACTATAATTATCCTATAATATTTTATATAGGAACTGTGACGATGTATACAAAACATATTTAAGAATAGTCATAACTAGCTATGTTTTTAAAACTAGAAATGATTAATAAACCAGTTAATGCAATAATTAAAGGTTTAATAATTTAACGAATAGATATTAAAATAATAATAATAATAATAATACTAATAAAAATAAAATAATATTAAAAATATAATATTATATATTAAAAATTTGTTTTTAATTGTTTGTTTAAATATTTTTTTTATTGATATTTGATCAATTTGATCGATTATTGACCAATTATTATTATTGATAACTAATTGAATTGATTCCTTTAGTTTGATTTTAAAATAATGATAATTAGTATAATATTGAGAATAGAGTTTTTATAATATATATATATATATGTAAAACATAATGAATTACATCATAAAAGAGAGAGTAGATATAAAGAGTTTGATAGTTTTTAAGGCTTTTTTGCACATTTATATCAATTATTATATATTTTTATATTAAATAATTTTATCTTAAAACTCCCCGATTCATTTAATAAAAACAAATTCATATAAATTATATTTACAAAGTATACATCAATCTAAATTTATTTGGTAGACTGTGTTTAAATAATATTTATATCATTGTTTATTATTATGAAAGAGATATTTAATTATTATTTTGAATATTTTAAATTTAATTATCTTTTAAAGATACATATATTAATATTATTAATTATTTTGTATGTGTTTATTTAAAAGAAAGGGTAGCATGGATTGATTTTCTAGAATATTGCACCAACATGTGTTTGAGGGAGAATGAGGGTGGTGCAAACACCACAGTTGGGGCACCCAAGGACTGTAAAAGTATAGGAAAAATGAGGTGCCATGTTTTGTTTGGAATGTTGATCCTCTGGAGTGGCAACAAGATGCAGTGTAGGTGGATTTTGCCACCTACGTGTTGGAGCAAGATGCACAGCACTTGTACAACTCTGCAAAGAGGTGTTTTGAAAACTCAAGCTCAAAATATTTTTCCCTCTATGTACAAGTTTATAGATAGATTTGGACAGATAAGTTTTTTCACAAATATTTATTGGAGAATAAAATAAAAAAATTATAAATTAATATATTAATATTTTAAATTAATATAAAAGAATTTTTATAAGTTAGCTATTGATTTAATTTTTCATATTTGAACATTACTATTTCTAAAAATCATAAATCTCAGTATTTTTAATATTTAAAAATGATTAAAATTTGTTTGATTTGTGATAATCATTATGGAGAATGTTACATATTTTTTTTAGAAACTAACTTTTTTATATTTGATTTTAATAGAATTTTTTATATATAAGTGTGTTTTTTAAAATATTGAAACAAACAACTTCATTTTGTAAAATCTTATTATTTTAAAATTTTTAACATTTTTATTTATTATATGAGAATTTTATTATTTAAAATAAGAAAATTTTAAAAATATTTTTTTACTCATATGTATTATTGAGTGCAATGACAAAATAATTTACGTAATTTAAAAAATGGACTTGATTAATTTTAATTGAAATATTTTTTTATTAAAATATAAAATAAAATTATCCATATATTAGGAGAAATCCGTTGGAAAAGCACGAAACAATGTCACGTTGCGAAAGCCCATTAAAAAATCGTTGAAATACCACATTAGAAAATCACATTAAAAAAACAAGTTGAAAGAATCCTTTGAAAAACTATGTTGGATAAAAGTAAGTCAATTTTTGTTGTTTCATAAAATCTCACATTTTCTTTTCTCTCCATTACTTTCTGAAAAACAATTGTTAAAAACTAATTTTTATATACAAATTTTTAAAAAATCAAACACATTTTTTTTAATTTTTAATTTTAAAACATCTTCTAACAAAAAAAATTAAAATACGATTGAGTTTGGATGAAAAAATTTAAAGAATTTTAAATATTTGAAATTTGAATTTTTTTTATTATTTTTTTCATTTTTAAATGCTTTAATTAAATGAATCAATTCAAAATTCTTAAATTTCAAAATTTTAATTTGAATAAAACAACTTGTTTTTAATAATATAAAAAAAAATTTAAATTAAAATTTTAATATTAATAATTTTAAAGTATAAATACTAAATATTTTATGTCAATATTAATAAAAAAAGAAAGAGAAAAGAAGAAAAAATAATAAAAAAAGACATAAAAGAAAAAAAAAATATATGTCACACATGAAAGAGAGAAGAAAGGGAGTGAAAAGAGAGATTGAAAAGAATTTGAAAACAAGAAGAGAAGAGAGAAAAATAGTTTGAAAAAAAAAAGAAAAAAAAAATTTGAAAAGAGAAAGAATACGAAGAGTGTGAAGAAAGAAAAAGAAAATAGTAAAAAAAAGGAAAATGAAACTAAACAGAGGTAAGAAGTTTTCAAATTCTTATTTTTGTTTAGAATTTAAAATTTAAAAATTAAAATTTAAAATTTAAAATGATTAAATTAATCTTACAAATTAATATAATTTATTATTATTATTTACATAAATACCACATTTTACCGTTAATATTTTAAGTTTACTAAAATAAATAAATAAATAACTTTATTAAAACCCTCAATTTTAAATAAAGCCCTTTTGCCAAAAATCTAAAAATAAACTAATTGAATTTGTGGTAGTTATTTTGTATTTAAAAATTAAAATAATGAATTTAGAATGAATAAAAGAAAAGCAGATAAGAACAAAAAAAATACATAAGATTTGAAAAGAAAATAATAAATAAAAGTGGAAGCTTCCCTTGCTGAGTAGTTATTGTGAATCCCTACCATTACCTATCAATCATGTCTGAAGTCCTGGTTTTCTCCGAGGTAACCGCCCCGCCTCTTCTCTAATGCAGTTTTCCCTCTCTTCCTTTCTCTTTCAGATTCAACCCCTTTCCCTCTTCCGCTTAGAAACATGAGTGTTCCTCCGCCGCCGGCGATGTGGACGCCGTTCACGGCGGCGCAGTGGCACGAGCTGGAGCACCAGGCCCTCATCTTCAAGTACCTCAAGGCCGGTCTCTCAGTTCCCCCCGACCTGCTTCTCCCCATTCGCAAGAGCCTCCAATTGATGTCCCATCCCTCTCGTAAGTAACCTTAACCTCTATTTACCTTCTTCAAGTTAAGTTCCACTTTTATTATTTTCTGTTCCCTTATTACGCAGTGGGTTGTTACGGGAAGAAGATAGACCCCGAACCGGGTCGGTGCAGGAGAACCGACGGCAAGAAGTGGAGGTGCTCCAGGGATGCTCACCCTGACTCTAAGTACTGCGACCGCCATATGATACGACGTCGTTACCGTTCAAGAAAGCCTGTGGAATCTCAATCTCACTCTCACTCTTCCTCCTCTTCTTCTTCTGCTGCTTCATCAAACCCTGTTGCTCCTGCTCCTTCTCCTGCTGCTGCTGCTGCTGCTGCTACCACCACTGCAACCCTTCACAGTCACACACTCCCCTTGCATACCAATGGTACTCGTGAAGCTTTCACTTTCACCCTCCCCCACCTTCACATGGACCCCCTCACTCTTCCAGGTGACAATACCAAGAAAACTTACAGGTATGTATTTTTTCACCCCTTTGTTAGACTCTCTCAATTTTTTTACTATTTTTAATAGTGTGTCAATAGTATCTTCAGAATTTGGTTTTTAGTTTGAGGTCGTGTGATCCAGGTAGCCCACCTCACCTCGAGGAATAAGACTACTGTTGTTTTTGTTGTGTGAATAGAGTAGGTTTTGTTATTTTCTTTTGTGTGTATGGTACCTAGTTAGTAGCTGCCTACTACATTTGTCTTTAGGGGTGTTTGACTTTTGTGGTGGTGGCAACCGGCAATGATTGCTATAATTTTCTAGTGGGGTGTGTGTGTGTTTTACCTCAAAACTGATAGTATATATTATTGGGTTATAGTGTGATACAGCAAACATGTTAGCTGTGATGTTAAGTTACCTAACATGTGGATCATTATGATGTGTGGGGTGAGGGTGGGATTCTGGGAGTATGGTGTAAGTCATCTGGCTATAGTTTTTAAGTTAGGCTTGTATTTTATTCTACTTGATTTGAGTGTATTTGGTAAGATGCAGTGTTGGTGAGCTATCTTCATAAATTCAACTTGGCATTTTTTTCAAAATTTCCGGCATGTTCAATGAGCGGTTTGAAACAATTTTCAACTATGCCCTTTAGAAACAGCAAAGTTCACCATGCTTTGGATTTTGTGTTTTTGCATTTATTTAGGTGTTTCAGGTTATTGTTGAAAATTTATGAAGCTCTTCATTTTCTTGTGACCTGAATTGTCCTCTTGCTGTTCATCTGAGATCATGACATGGGGCTTCTGGTTTACTTATTCAAGTATTTTGTAGAAATGCTTTTCATGCTTGTTTAAAACATATTGTAAGACATGTAGGGCATGGTGTGTGACCTTGTCAGAGTGTGAATGAAGAAGTATCAGGGTACAATTTGATAAAATTGGAAATCATGGATTTACTGATGATTGCATGTTAGCAAACTGAAATCATAGCGGGGGCATTGATGATTTGATGTTAATGTGTCATGCAGTTAATGCAACCAAGGAAAGGTAATTTCATATTGGTGGACCATGTGTCCAAATAGTGAGGGATAGTTGATAGTTGTCTGGTGACATGGGATAGGTTTTTAAAGGAAATATTGAATGTGGCTGTTTCTTCTAATTGTCTGATGATATGATTTTTCAATATTGGGTCATCAATGAGCTCTTTTGGGATCCTTCCATTTTCCTTCAATGTCTTCTCCATCTTCTTGCTGTTCTATGCATTCTTGTTTTTCTTCCCTATTACTTTGAGATATGTTAATTATGTAGCCTTGTCATAGTTTACTTTTTTGGGTGTGAATGGAAGCTAGTATTTTTTATTTGATACTATGTTAATGACTAAGACATGCACGCCCTGAAGGTGTCATTTTTTATTTTGTAAAATAAAAAAAGTGTAGTGAAAATGAGTGGGAAGATAATGATCGGAGTTATATTCTGTCAATTGAAGTGATTTTCGTTGTTATAAAGAACTGGTGAGATTTGAGGTAATTTGGGTATTAACTTATTTTTATGATAATGAAATAAGGGAGCATCTAAATTGCATTATGCAGCTTGTGTAAGAACAGTTTTCTTCTGGACAGTGCCTATATCATTCACCTCAATAGATTCATGGCAGATGGTGGGTACTTTTGCAATTCATGGCTGCAGTGACCCCAGCCTCTAAGCATTCGGATCCATTTCTGTAGCTTTTCATAATTTTCTCTTCAATATTTCTAAATCTTTTGGTAATTTCCTATTATGCATACTTGAAATAAATAGAGCATCATGATGTTTACTAAACACTCCATAGGTTTGGACTGAACTCAGAAGCAGACGAGCATAATGTCTTACAGAAAGATCTGGGAAGTGTGAGGTATCAAGGTTATGACTTTACCTCGGATGGCATGTGGTCTCATATGTCTCAGATTCCATCAAATACTGTTTCGGAATCGAGAAGTGGTTCTACTATGCTTGGCAACTGCTTCCAACAGCAAACAATGCGAGATGCTGAGCTGTTGAACCTGGAAACTGCAAGGACCAAAGACCTCATCTTTAGTAGCCAGTTAAGTTCAGCAGGGAGTTTGAAACAGGAATATCAGTCCCCCCAGTCTCTCTTCAGTGACTGGGACTGGAAGAAGGATTTAAGTTCCTCTACCATCGAGTATAGACCCAACAAGGATTTTAACTGCAATCCAGATGTGAATGTTGATTCAAATGGTTCTTTATAAGACTTGGAATGTGTGTTTTTGTCTTATGATATGTCCTCGTCCCTTCGTTTTTCCCCTACCAATGAAGATACAAGTCCTCAGGCAATGATAAATTTTCATCCACAGCATTCGGATACCCGAGGGAATCATGATTTAATTTCGTGTTGTTTTCTTATATAACTTAAATACTTGAAGGAGTTATGCTTGCTTTACATGTAAACCTGTAATATTTGACTGTGTTTTCATTTTTCTTTATTGTAATGTCATGTAGTTTGACTCTTGTCTCCCATGATTGTAGTCTCGTGATTGTTAGATAGACTGTGCTTTACTCAGCGAACAAGAATGTTTAGTTATTGTATGAATGATTGTGAATGACCAACATTCTGTAACATGGCATTTGGGAGGTGGGATCAATGATGTGTACATGTTGTGGGACTTTAAAAGCATGGTGGGGGTATGATCTGAGATGTTGGACTGTGTCGATATCGCAGTGAAGTGGAGAAGAGAGGGCAAATAGTTCTTTGTATTGGAATTTAGATGCTAATATTGCAGTGAATTGGTGCTTTCAAAGCTACGGCCAACAGGGGGTATAAATGAGATGTGCAGTGGTTGTTGGCTCATTAATGTTTCAATTTGGACTAGCATTTCGAGGTAGAAAGGCCGTGTTGGTGTTTCATAATGGTTTTTTAACCCACGTTTGTGCAGTGGTTTTTTTTTTTTCTCCTTATAAAATTCTAGCATTTTTTTATTCCATTTTATTTATTTTGCCAATGGAAGCCAAACAAACACGTTGCCCTCTCATTGTTAGCTGGAAGAAAAAGGAGCCTGTTTAGTGTTTTTTTTTAATTTTATTTTATACTTATACAAATAATAACAAAAGAATCTTGTTTTAGCATATTGTTTTGTTTAGTTATTAGTCATAAGTTTTGAAAATTTTTAAAATTTAAACTTGTTTTAATTTTTATAAATTATTTTAATTTTATAGTTTTTAAATTTTAAATAAATTACTATTCCTTACTTCATTTTCTCACTTTTTTTCTCTTAAAATAAAATTATTTTTATTTCATCGTTTTCACATTTATCCTCATTACATTCCCCTGCTTTTTTTTTTCCTCTTAAAATAAAATTCTTTTTATTTGGTGGATTTTACAAATAGTCAACTATTGTGATGGTGGGAAGGGGTGATTCCAACATCATGATAATGTCAATGGTGTGATAAATGGTGGCGGGAGGAGCGATGATGAAAATAGTGGAGGGTAGTTGCAATAATAGCTGTGGTATTCAGATCTCTTGGGAGGAGATGAGAGAAATGATTTGCTTTTATGATTAAAATTTTCAAATTTTCATAATGAAATGTAATTTAAAATTTTTAATTTTTAATATTTAAAATGTAAATTTTAAGACAAAAATGTATTTAGATAAAACAGAGATAAATTAAGTCACCAAGATCAATATAATGATAAATAATTAAGGTAGTATATACAAGGTTTTAAATTTGATTCTCTTCGTTATATCTTTATTTTACTTTAGAAAAAGATAAATTAATTTTAATTAAATTTTTAAATGAAAAAATTTAGCTTTTAATTGTAAATTATTTTATTTATGTCTTCTTCATAGAATGATACTAATTATTATCAACTCATTTATTGTTATTTTCATTATTCAGGTGATTCAGTATCATTATTATTGTTATTATCTTCATTTAATTTTGTCACAATTATTATTATTAATACTATTAATACTAATTTTAAGTATTATTACTTATGACTATCATAAATATATTATCATATTTTTTTACACTATTATTATCAATTATCATAATTCGTTCATTAGGGTTTAGGATTTAGTAATTATTATTATTATTATTATCGTCCTATTACTATTACCGATTGTTATTGTCGCATGTTAACTATGGTTGTAGTTTTTATCAGAATTATGAGTGGATTCCTTTCGGATGTTAGAAGTTTTCACTAAAAAAAGATATACATAAAAAAATTGAGTGTATTTTTTAATTATTTAATTTTGTGTGTATTTTTCTCATACTGTACATTTCGATGCTAACGAGGAGCCACACTACATAATTATAGCCATGAGTCATCACCATTACACTATTCCTCGTATGAGTTTGTGGTTTATGTTATTTAAATTCAAAACTTGATATTAAAAATAAATAATAAAATAATACAAATTTTAATTAAAATTATAAATAAAAATAAAAAATATTTTTAATTATTAAATTTTCAAAATTTAAAACTGACAATTATCCTGAATAGGTCCTAATTTACTTCAATATTTGCACCTGTTTTTATTTTAGAATTTTAACGTTGAAAAACTAAAATTTAAAAATTGCAAAAAAATTAATTTTCTGAATACATTTTATTTTTATGTTTTCAAAAGTTAATTCAAGAAATGAAAAAAAAAATGAGCTTGTTTGATCACCAATCTTTAAATCAATTTTTTGTTTCTAAAAGAAACTATTTGGTGTGGAATTTTTTTTATTAAAGTTAAAAAAATGCAAGACTATGTTAGACAAGTATTTTATTTTGACGATCATAACTTGTAAAAGTGATTCCATGGATGACAATTTTGTGATAAACTTGTAATTTCCAAATACCATAAATTCCATCTCCCCCTTCTTCGCTTCGCTGTTGCCTTATTCTATTGGTGTTTCTCATCGGTGCCTAGAGAGTGGAGCCAGGACCGGCTTTCACGGGTTATGTAGGAGGGCTCATGTGGGGGTTAGGAATTTAAAATAAAATTTTATTATGTAATCATTTTTTTATATTTTTATGTTGATTTTAATATTATTTTTTATTTAAATTAAAATATAAAATACGATTATAAAATACTTTTGTTGTTATTTTTTTCTTAATATATGTTCGTGAATTTATGTTAAATGAATTTTTAACTTACAACGATATATAAGAAAAATAAAATAAATATGTAATATTGTTCAGACTTTATTATTGATTTTTTCAACTTATAAACTAAAAATAAAATCATAAAAAATATATTTTCACATTATAAATTAAAATCATTAATTTTGATAGTGAAATTCTTACTCTTCTCACTTTAAAGAGAATTTTAACATTTTTTTTTCTTTTATTTCATTATGTACATTTCACGTACCTTTATAATTAGTTAAAATATATTTCTTTCAATTATCTTAAACTAATATATATATATATATTAATATGTGTATGCGTGCTTGTAATTTTATTAATTATCTATTTATTTTAATTTAAAAATAAATTTATATCATAATTTTAATTATTTTTATAAATATAAAATATATTACATATTTTATATATTTAAAATATTTATTTATTATAAAAATATTATAATTATATAAAATTAAATATTTATCTTAAATAATACACATGTTAAAATATTAGTTAAAACTAAAAATTAACATATTAATAAAAGATATACATATATAATTTAATATGAAACTATATTGTTTTGATGATAGACATCAATAAAAAAGTAAATTAAATAAAAAATATAATATATATTTTTGAAAAATTTTAAAACTTTATTATTCATTTAATATAATAAAATATATAATTTGTAATAAAATTATGAATTTATTTTTTTAATATAATATATATTTATTTTAATAATTTTTATATACAAAAATGATCTTATTTACCATTTCACTCATCAACCCATAAAATATCAGAATTAACTCCGAGTGGATCACTGCTACAACTAGCATTGCCTGGAACCTGGAAGGACTATGCCTCATTTCAATGGACCTGTGTTACTCGATGGGGCAAGGCCGAGCAAGGCCCAAAATCCATTTAACGTTAGGGGCTCATTTGTTTCATTTTTTTTATCCCTGCAACAAAGTGACTTTAAGATACATAAAAACATGTTTTTAAATAACTTATATAAAAACAAAATTTGTTTGGTTGTAATTATAACAGACTGTTACGATTTTAATCCCCTGCCCCCAAAGCTACTTAAAAATATAGGTAACGAATATGGACTGCCCGATTAGTTAAAATGTAAAGCTTTGAGACCAAAATTTAGACCTAAATTAATTTAGGCTTTTTTCTAATGAAGTTCGTATTGACCCATAGGTCCAGTCAGGTTACAGTTTTGTAACTGGAATAAAATGAGTTTTTCTTAGGTCTAACCGAGCTTGGCTTGAATCGAGTTGTGTAACTAATTTTACTAGAGTTTTATTATTCTTGCACCCTTTTTATTAAGTCAAAACTTCAACAAATTTTTTAATTTCCTTTTACATAAGTATCTTGGATTGAGATAGTTTCTGTTGTGAGCAATATACAATAAGAATTTGATTTTATTGTATATGGAAATACATCACACATTGAAAACTTGTTTTTTTATGTACTGTAGATAGATATATAACAAAAAAAATATTTTTATTATGTAATTTGATTCAGATACATAACATAAATGTGTTTTTTTAACAAATAGATACCTAAACCTATATCAACCTATATCAATTGTTGTAGGTACAAGTAATTTTATCATAAGATTAATAAGTATATGTAAAAGTGTTATAAAATTGTTCACATGTGTAATCTAGGGTTCCTCGTCATAGAGTTACAGAGTATACATAATCTGAGATTTCCTTTTTCTCTTTTCTTTATTCTCTATTTATACTCACTTTTTGAGTTGTATTATGTTGGTCACTTCTGGATAACCGGTTGAGATGAGTTTGAATCGTCGGAAAGGTCGAAGGTCAACCAATTCATAGTTCCCAAGTGTCGAGTAAAAATGACAAGTGCTTTGAATGACCAGGTTCTTGTTTAATGATCATACTAGTGTTCTGTATTTTGAGCGATTATCTATATCAAGGTCGTTTGACTCCTTGATCCACTTTGTCAATCCGATTCATAACCGGGATGAGTTTGAATGGTTGGGAAGGCTAAAGGTTAACAGGTACATAACCTCCAAGTGCCGAGTGAAAATGACAAGCGTTTTGAATAATCAAGTTGTCGTCTAGTGATCATATCGATATTTTGGTATCTGGGCAAAGTCGGTTAACTCCTTGGTTCACTTTGTTAACATGATCCATAATCAGGGTGAGTTTGAATGGTTGAGAAAGTTGAAGATTGACTAATACAAAATTTTATATAAAAATAATTTATTATTATTTTTAATCCACGACCAAAAGAAATATTAAAAGAATAATGAAGTGACTTACCACGTATCAATAACAGTGATGGAAAAATGGGGTATGCGAGATAGTAAAGTGAATGGCTGGGAAGGTTGAAGGCTGAAAGGTACATAACTTCCAAGTGCCGAGTGAAAATGACAAGCGTTTTGAATAATCAAGTTGTCGTTTAGTGATCATATCGGTATTTTGGTATCTAACTGGTTAGCTATATCGAGGTCGGTTAACTACTCTGTTCACTTTGCTAACTTGATCCATAATTGAGATAAGTTTGAATGGTCAGAAAGACTGAAGATTGACGGGTATAAAAATTAATGAAATCTTATATAAAATAATTTATTACTTTTTTTTTAATCCATGACCAAAAGAAATATCAAAAGAATAATGAAGTGACTTACCACGTATCAATAACAACGATGAAAAAATGGGCGAATGCGAGATAGTAAAGTGAAGAGAATGGGAAAATCAAGAGTGTGAGAGGAGAATAAATAAATAAATGGAAGAGAGAATGTGAGGGGAAAGAGTGTGAGGAATAAAGTAGAATAGAAAATTATTAAAAAAATAGCATAAAAAAGATAAAATGAGGATGAAAATAACAATCTCATTATGCTATGATTTACTTAAAGTAATATTTTTTTTTTCAGATTGAAATAATTGAATGTTATTAGCACAAGTAGCTAAATTTTTGTGTTTAGACATGAAACGACAATTAAAAATATCACTTTATTTTTAAAGGAGTTGACATAAATACCTCAGTTTTAAAAAAATAAAATACTTAAAGCAACTTCTTAAAATAATTAGACAATTATTTTTTTCTTAGTTCTGATTTTTTTAAGAACTTAAACAGATACTCAATTTTTTTAAAAGTGTTTTTGTTCAAAATAAAAGTACTTTCATGAAAAAAATCAGAATCACACATGTTCTAACTTCTAAAACTTGGTATCCAAGACATGTAATGAAAAAAATGCTAATGAGGATATTTAATGTTTTTATTATTAATAATGAATATTGTATTTCATAAAAATATATTAAAGATATCATATTCTTAAAATTGAGAAATAAATTATTTAAATTAATACATATTAAGTTTGACTAAAATTTAAATAATCTTACATTTATTTTATCTAGAAAATATATTTAATATAATACAATATATAAAAATTAAAATAAATTTAAATTATAATTAATTCAATTTAAGAAAAAAAATTTGAAAAAAATAACCCGCAAGGATCAAGTTAGTAAAGAGTTTGAGTAGTCTTTGTTTGAAATCTTACATTTTAACTTCATTAATTCTACCATTCTATACTAGAAGAATGTTCAAAACAAATAAAAAAAAATACAATTGAAATAATTAAAATTAGATATTTAATGCAAGTGAAGTCGCAACATGCCTTAATGAGGAAAATATTAACTCCTTAAAAATTACTTTTATTTAAGAGTGAAGACTTACTTAGCAGATAAAGATGCAGGTCTAAGTAATTTATGGCTAACCTAACTACATACCTATATGTATAATTTAATACATCAAATTTAAAATAAAACTATACTTACAAACCAATTGAAAATAGACAAAACCAATATCATTACATGTACGGAATCTTTGTGACTCCTTATTGTAATTTATCAAAAAAGAAGCATCCCGAAAAAAGTATATTTTATTTAATAAAAATATAAGTAATGGGCCAACTCTAGATTTATAGATACTTAAAAAGTATAAGTATGGAGATTAAATTTATTATCTATAGAAAATTTTTCCTTCTAAATGGTACGAAGATGAATACTTTAATAATTTATCCAAGTTCTATCAAATTTATTTCCCCTCTGTAATTATATCTCGTGTGAGGCGAATTTGTGTGCAAAATTTATAGCCAAAATTGTATTCAAACATAGTAATAATATAACAAATTACACCTCTTAAATAAAAGAAAATCATATTCAAAGAAGAAAAATTCTTTTCGCTCTTTCTTTTATAAATCCTTAAAAACACAAAAAAGAATAAAAATAGAACAATGTTCTTGTAATTAAATGAAATAAAAAATAAAAAATAAAAATATTATTTCAAATCAAACAATAGCACGAAATAATAGAAGATGGGGTTCTAGCTAGATAACTCCCATGATTTATAGAATTATGTGATTAAGAAAATCCGAGGTCAGGTTTTTAGTATAACTGTAAAATTCGACTCCATTCCTTGACTCCCCATTTAGAAACACAATGTTTCTTAAATTCTTAACAATAAAGTATAAGTTAGAGAAACAATCAAACATAGATGAACCCGATTCCATGTTGATTATTGTACAAGTTTGGATTTGTGACATTTTTTTTTCTTCCATCGATTTCATTTTATTCAGTTTCTGGATAACGAAGTCTCACATAAAGCAATTTCAAAATCTCACCCACATATGGTCTTAAAGCAAGAGTCTTCACTCTTGCAATTAAAGACTAAGCAGTATCAGTATGAATTTTTATGAAATTACCACAGAAGTTACACTCCATAACATTAGATGGTGCATCATGTGTTGGAGGGAGAGGAGCCATAGTGCCCGCACAATTCTTCCTCTGACAAACATACTTGCAAAGGAAACGCACGTGTGGCAGGTCAGTGTTGTTTTCTGCACCATCCCAATTGGCTTCAATCTTGCATCGATCACATTCACAAGCGAACCCGTAATCCTCCATCAAGATCCTCTTCCTCGTACAATAATCCTTATTAATCCTGAAATAGCTGATGCAGATCTCTTTCCCTTGAGGAACATCCTGAATCAACCTAACAACGATGTCGGTGTTGTGTTCATCCCCGGGATCGCTAGTGTCCACGTAATCAAATCTGCAGGCGTTGGGAACGCAGTGGTGGTTGAAGAACGTGGCTTTGGGGTAAATGGCATAGGCCTTAATGGACCTCTGAGGCCCATCAGGGGAATAGGGATCCATTAAGCAAAACGAGTTGAGTCTGTCCTTTGCAAGAAGTTGGGCCGTGAGAGCAACAGAAAGTTGGCCCTCGGGTGGGAAAAGTGGTGAGATTAGAGAGTGAAGGAAGTTAGCAGCATCAAGAATAGCATTATCTGGAGTGCCATGGAGGGAGATCAGAGTGTGTATTTCAGAAGGGGAGTGAAGAAAGAGGTTGTGTGCTGCTACGATGAAACGAGCTTGGACTTGGCGTTCTGGGGGGTGTTGTTGAACTAGTGTTGAATTGGGGTGGTTTATGAGAGATTTGAGTGCTTTGCATACCCAACTAGAGTGTGAGGATTTGAGTGCAAGGGAGAGGCACTTTTTGGAGCAGAAAAAGTGGTGGGAGCAAGAGGGGCATGGGATGTTGTCAGTGTGAGAGGTTATGATTCTGAAGCAGTGGTTGCAGTAAGTGAAGGGTGAAGAAGGTGCAGACAAGAGAGGAGAGGCTGAGTAGAGAATGAGAGGGGATTCAGTGACAACTATTTGGCCTGCCTTAAGGGCTTTTGCTGCAACAAGACCTCTTCCTTTGCCAGCTATATTTTCCATCCTCAAGAGAGAGCTTGAAGCAGCCATCACTATGAGCAATGAAACAAACAAATTACCTACACTGCTGAACAAGTAACAGGTTGCAAATGAGATTACATGTCAGTTTTTAAGTACACTGCTCAAGTAGTGATAGGTCACAAAAGTACAGCAACCAGCAACAAGGACATTCTTAAATTTAGGATAAATATAAAATATAAATTATGAAATATTTGTAATTAAGTGTATATTAAAAAGATATAAGAAACATATTTGATTAATTTGGGATAATTTAAATTTAAACTTTTTGAAAATTAATACTAATATGTGTTATTTTAAAAATACAAGAAACTTAATTATTTTCAAAGTGGTTTTTGATTTATTATATACAAATACTTTTTTATTTATACTTTGTACAATTTAATTATTCATTCTTCCATTATCACGAGGCTTTTTTTTTTTTCCAGTATTTTAATGCTCACGGGAATGGATACCCATACTATTTTAATGCAAGTTGCATTTTCTTTAATGTTTTGTCGCCCAGAATGAAAATAGTGAAAAAAGGAAGTGTGAGAGAAGAAATTGGTGTGAAATGAAAAGAAAGTATGTTGTCCGGTAGCGGAAGGTAAACAAAGATTCGTGGAGCATTACTTATTATATTTTGTAGTAACGGTTGAAAATTGAAGAAAAGTGAGGTTTGATAATGAATTTAGATGTTTATTGTGCTATAAAATTGCCAAAATGTCTGGAAGCTTACTAGAGAGTTTTCGGAATCTATTTTATCTAAGCTTTCTTTCTACCAAACAAATAAAACTAATAAAACAAAATCAAATTTAATAAGTTGAAACATAAAATTAATCGGTTGAAATAAATTTTTAATAGACTGAAATATGATTTTTTTTATATTTCTTTTTTTTTTAATTTTTTCTCTATATCTCTTAAACGTTTTTTTAATCTATTTCTATTATCCTATTTCTTCTCTTTTACTAAATTCATCCTCTATGTTAAAGAGACCTCGTACTAATAAGACCATGTCAATAATTCAACCAGGTATAATGTCGCATTGCACGAATTTTTATAAATATATTAACTATTTTTAATTTTTAATTTAAATATGTTTTTAATTTTCGTAAAATTAATTTGAATTCTTATAGATTTTGTTTAGATTTTATTTCTTAAAAATTAAAAAATCATTATTTTTTGTTTTTATTACTATTTAATATTCATTGACTACTCATGAATTCAATTGAAAGTGAAATGATTATTTATATTAAATTTATTTGTATATATATCCTATATTAACGCATAATATTTTAAGAGATTTTCTATATCACTAACTAAAAATTAGAAACTAAAAATAATTTATTTTAAATTCTGAAAATATAAAAATTAAAAAAAATATTTTACAGAAATAAAATTAAAATTTATTTATTTTATAAGAATTAAAATAAATAATTTTAAATTTTAAAATAAAAATTAAATAAATTTTTGTGCATGAATCAAAATAAAATTCATTCATTTTATAGAAATAAAAATATATTTAAATATAATTTTTATATCTATTTAAATTGGATTGAACTTCGCTAAAATATTATTTGATATTGACCATTAGGGTCAACATGATCAAATTCGATATGTTAATTTGCGCATTCGAATGATAATTTTGATGAGTTTAATTTTTAAAATTAAATTTTATATTTTTCTGACATATATATATATATATATATATAACAATTCTCGTAAAATTTTATACATAACTTTATATATTTGTTTCTCTTCATTACATTAATAATTATATATTATATTTCTTTTTTTTCTTCCTCTCTTTTTATAATTATTTATATAAATAATATTTTTCCATAAATAATGAAAAAATCATTCAATTTACCTGTCATGAATTTTAAGGTCAATTTTATTTTTAACCGAACAAGTTTCACTCGTTTATTTTGACTTAAACCATAAAAAATAATTTTATTTAAAAATTTTCAAGAATATAAAAAGTATAATTATTTCTTCATAATAAGTTGAATTAAAGACGCATCTATTTATTTGAACATGTGCTTAACTAAAATTTATTATAAATTATATTATTTGTAGAAATGATATGAAAAATACAGTGATAAAAATGTATTTAAAGTATATATATATAAAATTCAGTGACTAATTTTTTATTTTTAATTATTTACATATTAAAAAATCAGTCGCTAATTCGGTTGTTATTTTAAATAATTTGATCATTATATCAGTGGTTATTATTTGAATTTTATTTTTAAAATCAGTTGTTAAATTGGTCGTTAATTTTTTTTTTAAGTAGATGGGTGGCGGTGGTGGTCGATTGGTGGTTGGTGGTTGATGGTTGGGGGAGGGAGGAGGGAGGAGGGAGGAGGGAGTGAGGGAGAAGGGAAAAGAGAGGGTGGGAGAGGGGAGGGAGGAGAAGGAATGAAAGGAGGAGAAGGAGGAAAGGGAGGAGAGAAAGGAGTGGAAAGAGATATGGAATGGAGAAGAGGTGGTGGTAGTGACGAAAGAAGGAGAGGAAGGAGTGGAAAAAAAAAGAAAGGGAAAAAACTTTTTGAAAATTTAAAAATCGGTCGCTAAATTGGTTGTTAATATATATTTTTTATTTTTTGATATTTTAATTTCGATTGCTAAATCGATTACTTAATTGGTCACTAAATTATTTTTTATTTTTTTATTTTCTAAATTTTGGTCACTAATTCAGTTATAAAATATTTTTTCCTTTCCTGTTCTATCACTATTTCGGTCGCTAATATATATATTTTTTATTTTTTTTGTGTTTTTATTTTTGGTCTCTAAATCTGTCGCTAGATTGTTTTTTATTTTTTATTTTTTGAATTTTGGTAGCTAATTCGGTTGCAAAATGTAATCCTTTTTTGTTCCATCACTATTTTGGTCGCTAATATATATTTTTTATCTTTTGAAGTTTTTATTTTTTGTTGTTAAATTGGTCGATTTTTTTTAAAAGAATCCAATTTTAATTTCTAATTCTATCACTATTTAATAATGCCTTAAATCAGTTGGGAAATTTCGTCGCTAAAAAATACTTTTCTTGTAGTGTATCACTATGATGGGGAAAAAACAATAAGACACTGGAAAACCAATAATAAATTCCCTAGAATTGAAAGAATTTATAAGGAGTAACCACAAATAAAATTTGGAAAACCCCTTTTATATGAGAGGTAAAAATCACAGGTCATCTAGACCAAAAAGACCAATCTACTATAATCAAATAAGGATACATGAATGTCTAGGTCAAGAACAACATTTGTTCATTCAACCAACTAGTAAAGTAAACAAAGTAAAGCTTGAAGATGAAGAACAAGATTAAGGAACAAGAAAGTAAAGAACCCACAAAATCAAGCTACTATGCGAACACGATTTTTCATACCAAAGATCTTCAAATCAAAATCCAAACAATCAAGATGTAAAACTACATGTGTTGAACCTTTTGTCCAAATCCCAGCTCGATCCAACGATTAACGGAGTAGATATCGCAATTTTGACGTAATTATTATGTATTGAGATGAAAACAGAATACCTGCTTCTCCTCTTCTCTCTTCTCTCTTTTACCTTGTGAAAATTCACACTCTCTCAATCTCTGTGTTTTTGTGTGTATTTCTGAATGTGTTCAATTTAACCTCTTTTCCTCTTATAAAGAAAAATCTAATGAGTTTGAAAGTATTGAATTTTTGTCTATATAATTAGAAACCCAAAAATAATCCAACAAGGTACATAGTTAGAAACCCAAAAATAATTCACCAAGGAACCCATCAACCTGTTCCTGCTTCAATTTCAACACTCATTTGAAACCAGCTTATGTCTTTTGCTTTTCCAGGACTTTATGTTTTTTTTTAACATTTGAAACGCTTTTCTGTAACAGATAAAATGTTTTCACCATGAACCATACTACACGGGGTACCCAAAACAAACGTTGAGGATCATAAGCCTACAAAGGGGCATAGACGCATAGTGCATTTCACATATAAGACCATAGTTCAGGGATTAAGTGTCTTTTATCTTAAAAGAAAATGCTACTGTTAGAGCATTTAGCCATTTTCACTTCACACTTCAAAATTGTTTTTAAATTTTGCATCCTTTGTCATATATATCTGCGTTGATAGTTTTGCATTATGGTCTTGTGCATTGTGTGGTTTATTCTGAATCTAAAAATTCTCTGCTCTCTTTCCCATACACAGAAATATTTGTTTATTTATTCTGGCTAAGATGTGGTCTTGGCAGTTGGCATGAGTCCTGTCTTGTGGCTCTAATCTGAAGATCGTGATTTTCTATTTCAGGCATGATTCCAAACATGACCTAATGTATTCAAGTGCACGTATCTGAAGAAACATTTTGCTGATCAACGCATGGCAACACCACAATTCTGGTGGGTTTAAAAAAGAAAAATAAATGGAATGAAAATTAGATGAAAAGAGAGAGAATTTGGTTAAGGTGATTGCATGGCTCAGTTCTTTTTGCATTAGTCTTGTGATGATGATTGTTATGATCAAAATAAAGATTTTATGTTTTAAAATTTTCATAAAGGTGAACGCAAACCTTGACAACAGAGATGGAGTCCAGCACGCACGCCACTGGTTGGTTTCATTGGAAATGACGAAAATGTCATTTATACTCATCAAATATTGCATTATGTTTATGTTTTTTAGTTGAAGATGGTACTTTTTTTTGTTACAAAATAAATATGGTATTTGAATATGTATTTTTTTTTAATTTATAATAAATTGAAATATAAAGATGAAGTAACAAAAGTAATACAAAAATATGTATAAATTATTAATTTAATCTTTAAAATTAGTCAAATTAGTTTTTCAAATTAACCAAGTAGCAAAATAGTGCATAAATTTATAAATCATTAATCAATTTAGTTTATTTATTAATGGATAACTCATAAAAATAACTTGTTCAGTTTCCTTCGTAAATGAAAGGTTAAAATTGACACCAAAATAATAAGAAAGTAAAATAGAATTTTCAACCACACCCGGGACAAATTTATTCTTCAATGCAAGAATTCAGAAATAGAAACATACCTGGTCTCTTAGTGTTCCAAAATGAATTAATCCTACTAAATTTAAAGATAAGAAACTAAGAAAGAATATTTAATTTTAAAAGGTATAAAATGTTTTAATTAATGAGAAAGACCAACAAAAACTTATAGCAAAGAGATTTTAAAGGTTTAATTTAATATTTTAAAATTAATAAATTTCTTATTTAATCTTTAATAAATTATATATTCATTTATTTAATAACGCGAAATTCTTTCATTTATCGCTAATCTAATTTAAAATAAGTCAACATTCTATTAAATTTAAATTCTAAGCATAGCATGCATGTATAATATGACATAAAAACAACAACAAATAGTTAACCAACCACAAAGACAACTCTAACCAATCTCCAATCCATGACATCAGTCTTCACTTCCTCTTTCAAATCTAATCTAGTGCTATTCTTGTCCCATATCTACATGTGATATGTTTTGGTATTTCCCTCGAGAAATCAAGTTGGGCTTAATTATTGGACTAGTATAAAACAAGAGGTTAAATACTTTTTTTTTTAAAAAAAAAACTATAGTTATTTACTCAAAATTTATAAGTTTTATTTTATTTAAATTTAATTACTTATCTGGTTTCTATATTTACACAATTTTTATACTTTTATTCTTTCACTTAAAACTACTTATTTTAGTCTCCACATACATAAGCACTTTCTATTACATTTTGATTTTTCTCATCAAATATCTTTTAAGTTGTTAACCGTGCGATCTCATATTTTATTCTTTATACATGTATCAATTTTATATTTTAGTTCTTATACCTACACATCCTTTATGTTTTTAGTTCATGTATATGCAGTTTTTTTTTTTTTTTAGAATATGTTGACATTTTTTCCCTTTCTTCTCCCTTTTTTCTTTCCTTCTTCCCTCTTCATTTTCTTCTCTTTTTTTCTTTCTTCTTATTAACACCTCTTTCTTCCTTTTATTTTATAGGATCTTCTTCTTTTAAATCTTTTTACATTAATTAATTTTCTTTAATCCTACTTGGACTAAGTAATATGTAAGTAACAATTTGTGGAAGCACTCC
Organism: Mucuna pruriens; assembly: GCA_025330945.1. Classification (NCBI taxonomy): domain Eukaryota; kingdom Viridiplantae; phylum Streptophyta; class Magnoliopsida; order Fabales; family Fabaceae; genus Mucuna; species Mucuna pruriens. Next base: position 1,938,630 of record JAENHJ010000520.1, read on the forward strand.
TTATAATAACAATGATTTTCTATATTGTTTAATCTTATTTAATCAAACATTTGGGACCAAATATATACAATACATCAAACTTTTGTAACAGTTTTAATTTTATTGTGTTGAACATTTAAATAATCACGTCACTGCTATATAAGAGTAATCTTTTTATATTTTAATATTTACCTTCAAGTCGTGTAACTTTATTCATCATGGTTTCTCTAATATTACCACAAAATCTAAACTGGAAGCATAAAACTTCAAAAAATAATTTAACCGTTGTTAAATTGTAAAAAATTTTAAAATAAAAAGGTTTCTTTTACTTATCCAACAGATGAACACCCTTAAGAATGACTGATTTTCAAGAAAAGATAAATAACAGGTGATGACTATTGTAAAGTTGTTACAAAAATAGCTGTTTTCGTGTTAGATTCTTACCAAGTATACTTGTGTAAAAGTTTTGTATTTGTGTCTCTTATATTTAATAAAATTATACTTATTTAATATCTATTATAATGTTGATAAATATTAAATCTTTCTATTATTTTATGATGTAAAAATTTAACGTGAAAGTTTTGATTCTCTTTACGTCTCGAATCTCACAGTTGGAGCCGTGATATGGCTGCACTTGTTATTTTTGATTTTCACCACACTTCAATCAGCACGCACCAAATAAATATCCTAATTTCCTTGCACTTCTTAACCACAAAATGATTCTCGTATAATGAATTATTAATAGAATAAATTTGTCATTTATTTGGTAAAAAAAATAGCATTATTATCTTATTAGTTAGTTACAATAAATAAATATATGAATAGGTGAGGAGAAATATCTAATAAGATAAGATAGAATACATCATGTAACCTAACCTAGACAGCCAATCAAACACGGACCTCAGCACCAACTGCCACTATACTGACCGAACTTCATTCATTATTGAAGTTTATGGTCCCAATTCCCAAACATATTACACTGTACATCCCCATTCTACATTAAAGGGAAAAGCAAAATGCTCTTGACGCGTATTTGGTGTACAAAAATTGCTTAGTTGACCGAAAAAAAAGAAATAAAATATGATAAAATATAATTTTGGCTAATATTGATTGGAGAAAATAATTTGTTAATATGTTAATCTTATAGGTAATACTCATCTGTTAAAGATTTTTTAATTATAATGTCTTTATCTTTTATTTTAAATATTATACTTCTCTTCTTTAATTTTTTTATATATATTATACTCTAATTCATTTTAATGTAAATAAACATTTTAATAATAACAAACAACTATGAATAAAAGAATGATAGTTTTATATAATTAAGTGTTTTTTTTTTAATGACAAGAATAGTGCATAAAATACAAATTTAAATAAGAAATGAGACATACTATTAAAAATGTCTAATTAAGAAAAATTATCTTGTGTAAATTTATAATATAAAAAAACAAGTTAAATTATTGCATCATTTATATATTATTTTGAACCATTTATATAATATTAAAATTATAGTCGTTGATAAATTATTAAAAATGTTTTAAATGAAAAGTAGAATAATGGTAATATCATCATGTACATGATTTATGTTAATAAATTAAGTTCATGTAGCATCATATCAGAACTTTTATAGATTAATGTAAAAGGAAAAAAATTGCAGATGAACTATAAGTGACGTTAATACTTTTACAAAATCTATATCATGATTACATGTCACGGGATCATGATTATAGGTGTAATACAGTGATCATTTGATACATTCAAAATAAAAGCCATAATTTCATTTACATGAGTGGCAAAACATCAGTAGATCACTGTGGCTATTATCATTTTCGTTAAGACATTTCACCAAACCATTACTTTCGCGTAAATGTAAACGTGTTGTCTCTGTCAAGAACAATATTTGATACACGACATATAACTATTACTTTTCAAGCATGTAGCTCGTGTCCTGTATCAATAAATAACATTATTGGTCTCACTTTATTTGTTATTTTTAGAATTTTTTTAATTATTTGTTATTACAAAATATTCTTTTAATAATACCTTTATTTATTAAATGTTTCAATCTATAATTGTTCATACGATATATGTTGCACCCCAAAACTGTCCGGGACTGAGTCTTCCCGAGACTGAGTCTTCCCGGGACCCACCTTGACTCACATATAAAATAATATTTGGAAGGTAGTTGCAACAAACCAAAGACTACTAGAGAGAATCAAGGGATATGGGGGCAACCACCTACCAATCCAACTGCCCTATAAAAGTGCCCCCTCAAATGAAGAGTTGAGGGAAGAATTTTTCCCAAGAGAAACTCTAGCCAAATCTCTCAAACCTCCGGCCTCCCAAATCTCGAACCTCTCCCATACCAAAGCTCCGGTAGATTGACCTCACCTTTTCTAGCAACATCCCCAACCTAGTAACTACGCGGGACTTTGAATCCTCTGTAGCCCGAGGCACGAGCCTCAAAAGGGACACCCCTATCAAGTCAAATCTTAAATCCCAAAAAATCCCATAACACCTTACTCCGAACCTCCTCCTTCCCGGGACTTAGACAAAAAACACAACCCAAATACAAGACCGCCCTCTTCCCATATAGCTAGCTAAGGGTAACTATCAAGTGATAGACATGTTGGGCCCCCTATGCCCCTAAAAGACGTAACCAACTCCCGAACCCACATTTTCGATTCCGGACCATCATTTTTCCATTAGGTTTCCGCTGTTCCTTAAACCAAAAACGGGTGGCGACTCCTTTGTGGTCGACATGGTCTCGGCCCACCCAGCCTCACGTCACAATTTAGGTTGTGACAGATGGCGACTCCACTGGGGACCCTGTTTTATTGAGAGTTGAGCCCTATTAGGTTAGTTGCATAGGGAAGATTAAGATGTATTTGTCAATTTATGTTTGTCAATTCGGGATTCAATTTTATTTTTTCAATTTTTTTTTTCAAGAAATGCTTGTATTTAATATTTAATTATACCTCAAATATGAGTTTTGAAAGAAAAATTTCTAGAAAAAATATATAAAATTGTCATTACTTGAAATATATTTTGCACGAGAATTAAGGTTGTGGGGGGAAAACTCTAAGGTTGGGACAAAATCAGAGGACTATGTTGGGACTTGTGTTTGTTAATTGGTGCATGCATTTCAATTTGGGTCATGTGTTTCTATCTGTGTTTGTTAATTGCTGCATGTGTTGTAATTTGAATTTGATATTTGATATTTGTATACTAGTGAAAACCGTAGGGTAGATGATATGATGTTGTTATAATATTGTGACAAAATGGGGTTTTTACGGGGAATATTGCTACTATGTGATTACACCCATGAGCGGGGCCTTATTCCCAGGCCTGTGAGTTAGGGAGAGAGGAATGTGTAGTGGTCTCCATACTAGAGATGTCTCAAGATCTTGGGGATCGCGATAGTTCCACTTGGGGCCGACCATCCTAGGGGGGGTGACCATGTTGGGAAATCTATCCCGTCCATGGTGATCGCCTCAGGGAAGGTCTATAGACCTCCAAGGACTTGTTGGAGAGGATGATTAGAAAGATCCCAAAGAAAAGGGGAAAGTGGCCCATCTAACCATGTGTGTCCGATTAGGGGCCAACCAAACCCTAGTCCAAGTCAACCAAGTAAACCCTAGTTAAAATCGGCCTAAAGTAAACCCTAGTCCGAAGCCAGGCCAAGTAAACCCTAGTCCGAGTTTACTAAGTAAACCCTAGTCCAAGTCAACCAAGTAAACCCTAGTCCAAGTCAACCAAGTAAACCCTAGTCCGAGCCTACCAAGTAAACCCTAGTCCGCCCACCAAGTAAACCCTAGTCCGAGCCGACCCAAGTAAAACTCCTAGTCCGAGCCGGCCAAGTAAACCCTAGTCCGACGGCCAAGTAAACCCTAGGCCTGCCAAGTAAAACCTTAGTCCAAGTCGACCCAAGTAAACCCTAGTCCAAGTCGGCCAAGTAAACCCTAGTCCAAGTCAACCAAGTAAACCCTAGTATGAATCTATTAAGAGCCTGGCCAACCAAACCTTAGCCCGAGCCGACCAAGCAAACCCTAGTCCGAGCCGGCCAAGCAAACCCTAGTCCGAGTCGGCCAAGCAAACCCTAGTTCGAGCCGGCCAAGCAAACCCTAGTCCGAGCCAACCAAGTAAACCCTAGTCCAAGCCAACCAAGCAAACCTTAGTCCGAGCCGGCCAATAAACCCCAGCTTGCGTCAACCCATAAACCCGAGCCTGAGTCAACCTATAAACCCGAGCCTGAGTCGGCCAATACACCCGAGCCTGAGTAGGCCAGTACATCCGAGCCTGAGTCGGCCAGTACATCCGAGCCTGAGTCGGCCAGTACATCTGAGCCTGAGTCGACCAGTACACCCGAGCCTAAGTCGGTTAGTACACCCGAGCCTGAATCGACCAGTACACTCGAGCCTGAGTTGGCTAGTACACCTGAACCTGGGTTAGCCAGTACACCCTGTGCCGATCCGAGCTCGTCTCCGTGTCGTCCCCATTTAACCAATTTCATCTTGGCCCCTATGTCGATTCCAATCCGAATCCAACTCTATGTCATTCCCAACTGAAATCCTACCCTAGCGTTGATTCCAAGTCGCATCCAGTCCTGTGTCATTCTCTTATTTAAGTTGGCTCTCTTCCATCTCCCCAATTTTGTTTTTTACCCCACAAAGCATTTCCATAGATGACTCATCCCATTTTCACTTCAATTCTAACCTTGTAAAAAAAATAAAAAAATAAAAAAAAGCAAAAAATAACATGCATCGTGTTCCACATTCATCTCCACCATGCATTTAAGATTAGGTGTTGCATTTCATCACATTTACATTTCATTCCCCACCCGACTAGCTCACCAAGACCAATAACAAGGCAAGGATCAAGTTTCGAAAAACCTTTACAGAGCGCTTCCCAAGACAAAACGGATGGAGACAGCTATAAGGGATCTAGCAAAACAACAAGAAGCGCTAAAAAATAATGTTAGCCAATTAAAGGCGCAAATAGGTCAAATCTTGGAAATGCTGAAGTATATGCAAAACCAAGGGACATCTCAAACCATTTCCTGCCACACCATCACAAGATCACAAAACCAGAGGTGGCGTCAAAGCCCCTACCAAGCCCAACACCAAACACCACACCCCTTACCTCCGACCATCCCCATCCCAACCGTGCAATACAACATTTCATAGAAAAGAAAGAACCAGGTTCTAACATTTTATCAATGTCATATACCGAACTTGTCGCACCTGCTTCAAAGCATGCCCTTGTAACCACAGTCTCGTTGAAACTTGTTCAATCCCTTTATCCCAAAAAAACTATGATCCAATAAGAAAAGTCCGCTATTTTGTAGTCCCTAATCCTTTTCAAATTGACTGTAATGCTCTCTTTGAATAATCAATGAAATATACTTTGACTCTCCATGATTCCATTCGCGCTTAAACCAAGTTATAAATACCAACAAAAAAATCCATCCTTGGTGCTAATATCTCATGTCCAAATTTTGACTATTCCATCGATCAAACCTGCAAGGATAATGAGGGTAATTATAAAGCCTCAAGCATCTAGCCTGGCTACTTGACCTCCAAACCAAGAAGGAAAGATGGTCTACCGCATCAAACTTTACTATGCTTAAAACTCTCATTCGCTCAATGTCCATCCCCCCAAAAAAAAAAGGAAGGAAGACAAAAAAAGCGGCTCGCTAGGTTGAAACCTTAAAATAACAACCTAGGCAAAAGTCAAAGCCCAAAAAATCAAATAAAAGGTCGTTGAGACTGAAAACTTGGAAAGAGTAGTCTAAGAGAAAAGGCAATACTGGGGGGCAAGCCGCCAACATAGGGAGTTGAAGCGACCCCTTAAGGAAAGTTAGCTAGAAGAAGCCCATAGAGACACCCAAATTATCTTTAAAGGCGTTGGATGATGGACTCTTCAAAAATTGCATACATGAGGATAACAACGTCACAACCTCCCCGTAAACCCTTCCGTAGAACAACAAAAAAACCAAAAATAAAAGAAACAAAAGGAGCGTTACAGTTAAGATGAAAAAGTTGAAGACCACTCAAAATAGTGAGCCTTTGACTAGTCTCAATTCACGAGCAACGACAAGGTGACAACATCCAAGACGGGAACATAAGAAGCTCAGTTGCCTACACCACGAGTCTTGGGATAGCAAACTGTAGGGAAATAGAGACTTGCCTCTGCTAAACGCACACCCCCTGTACCCCGTCCAACTCCACATCTTGCCATTACCTACACCCGATAATCCATGCATCTAGCAACCCCTTGACTCCACACATTCATACAACCACATATCCAGCCATTTATGTCAAGCATCCATGCATCTAGCCATCCACGGCAAACCTCCATACATCCATGCGACCATGCATCCAACATTCCATGTTAAATGTCCATGCAACACACATGCATTTCAAACATTCACGCATCCCGTGATCTGTACATATGACATGTATTCCGAGCATCCAAGTGTCTGTCCTCCCACTAAAATAAAATCTTAATTAGTTTGCATACATGCATAAATGCATACATACAGCATGCACGCATGCCATCCCATGGTTACTCCCACCTTCCAACACCATGTCTGAGCCTATACCAACTCTATGTTAAGTCTTTTGCCCACTCCATCTTGGGTTAACTCCGTGTGAGTCTCTTTGGTGAATCTGTCTCAAGTCTCTGTATCGACCTCGTGTTAAGTCTCCATTTTGACTCCGTGTTAAGTCTCCCACTCTGTGTCGAGTCTCCATGCCAACACTATTACTTGACCCTGAAGTCGTTTTGTCCCTAAGTTAGTCATTCAGGTCCCAACTTAGGCATTTTATGGCTTAGTGCCAACTTTTTCAATTTGATGTGGTCATTTTAGTCCCATGCCATCTCGGTCATGTTGACCCCCAAGTCAGTTGTCTCTTCAAGATAGTCAATTCGGTTTCATGCCACATTTTTCAACCCTAAGTCAAGAAGGGACACAAGTTTCCCATCTATGACTTCTGTTGTCACAGAGTTGGGGATGGAAGCCAAGATGGGGCCAACAAGTCCAAAGTCTAGGATCATCCAAACCAGCTCTAAACCTCCCAATCAACTCATTCACTCATACATACTGAAGTCAGCATTCCCCTATCACACATACCTAAGTTAGCATTCCCTTGTCCAAATTGTGCATACCCATAGAGCCACCCAATCCTAGATGGCCATCAAACCGACTTTATCTTAGAGCCGAATGACACCTTGATATCAGAGGACCGAGTAGCCCCCGGCTCTTGGGAAACCGAGTGGTACTCGAGAGCCGGAAGGCCGAATGTCTCCCCTCACCCGACTCTCAGCGCCCAAAAAAAGCCGACTCATCCATGTCCCACACTTCCATCTTTGCCCAAGTCGGCTAAGTGGCCGAGACAGACAGTCCAAATCCCTAACTCATCTACAACCTAAGTTACCGTGACTACCCCAACCTTCAAGCCGTCATTCCCCATTCGGTTCAAGCTGAGTCTAGACCGAAACTTGCGATCTCCTCTAAAAAGTGTTAATCCCTCTCCAAAAGCCATTGGCCCCGTTTCCTTTAGGTATTAATTCCATTAAGTCATTGTTCCCCTTTTGTGTTAATCCTCTTAAGCCACTATACCCAAGCACTGAGTCTATAAGCCTTTATTTCCCAGAGTATCATTCCCACTCCCTTAAGCGTCAATTCCATCAAGCCATTATGACCCGAGTCTGGACTAAAGTCATTACTTCCCTTAGCATTAAGTCCATTGAGCCATCATCCCAAATCTGATTGATACCATTAAATAATCAACAGAAAACCCCTCCGCCTTTTAACAGAAAATCCAAAAAAAAACAAAGAAGATGACAAAAAAAAAAAAAATCCATTTCATTATTAAAGTCATCACAAGCCTATTTCGGAGGAGAATCCAAGAGGGAAATAAGTTTCCCATCTCGGACCTCCTTGGTTATATCGTATGGACTAAGGTCAAAATTTGGGGCCAATAGAGTTATTTGCTTAAGGGCTTTATTGAACTCATCTTCATGTCGTTCTATAATGGCCCCCTCCAAGCAAGCCACCCTCTTAGCAAGCTCTGTATTCTCCTCTTTCAACTTGCCCGCCTCAGATTTTGCGACCATAGTCTTGGCTTCCGCAGTCTTTAGGGTCTCCTTATCAGAAGATAGAATAGCCTCCACCTCTGTCACCCTCGATCAAAGATTCCACAAGAGTGGACTTCAGCGATGCCACCTCGCTTCCGGCAAATGCGCCTTTGTTCTCAACGAGGCCATCTCAGCTTCCGGCGAAGATGCCTTTGTCTTCAACAAGGATGATTCGACCTGAGAAGCAGCAAGTTTGGCCTTCAAATCTTCTATCTCAACAGTGGCCTTCTGACTAGCCTCCTTCATTTTCTGGACCTCAGCTAAAGAGTCAGCCTTGGCCTTCAAAGCCTTCTCTAGTTCCTTCTTATTGATGGCCTCCTTGGCCACAATCTACTCAGCCTTCCTCGCCAACCCCGCCAAATTTCCAAGGAAGCCATAGAGCGTGCCATGTAGGTGGTCATCATATCAAACGAGTTGTCGGCTCTAGTAGACACTTTGCAGCCCCCTGTCATGCTAAGATATGCGGTTGGTAGGAAAAAGACCTCAGGCATCAAATCTAGGGCCCTATGAGGAATTGGCAGTAGGAGGAGCCACGTAGCGGGACAAGCCACCGAGGGGGGCAAATTTGGCCCTAAAGTTACCACCACTTTGCCTTTGGGTTAAGTAGGCAAAGGTGGAAGAGGATTTGACTTTCCTATTCTTAGTGGCCGCCTCCTCTGCAGTTGTAGAGTTGGCCTTCCGTTTGCCTGCCTCCTTGTCGGATACGACTAGGGTCGTCAACTTCTCAACCATTGGGACCGAGTCCTTCTCGGTCAGGCTTATGACAGACTTCTTTTCTGAAAAGAAGTTTACTTGATGTTGGTCTCAAGAGCCTTTCGACCAGAGCTCCTAACATCATTGGTCAGGCGAGCTTTCTTAATCAACTTGGCCATGTCCACTCCCTGCTTCTTTAACATACCTACAAGCCAAAAACACCACATGTTATCACTTTCGGCGCAAGGCTGAGTCTGTAGAAAGTAACCACTCAAAAACACTCACTCTTCAGGCGAAAGGTAGCGTTGCTTGTGGAGATTCAGGACACTATGTCCTTGTAGTTCATTCCTCTCGGCAGGCTATCCAGTATTTGCAAATCAAACTTAGCCTCCAAAAAGAATTGGCCCCTCACCAGCCCCTTGAACTTAGGGGTTCTCGCGTCTGATGACAAAGGGGGGTCAACGCAGAAGTGACTCGCCTCAGATGCCTGAGCCTTCACAAACCGACTCTTGAACTTGTAGGAAGTCGTGTAGGAGGTGAGAGCCTTGTGTTAGGCAGAGGCGTCAGCAAGACCCAGCCAACTAACTGGCCGACTCGAGTGGTATAGTGACTGAGGAAGACGGCGATAGTGGGCAAAATCCCAAGGGCCAGGCAAACCACCCTGAAAGCCTGAATCGCTGCCCAACCACTAGGGTGAAGTCGAGATGGGGCTATCCCTAAACTTCCTCAGGACATCTGCCTCGAAGAAGTCAGAGGGGAGGATCACCCCCAAATCCAATAACATTGTTTCATACATATAAATGAATGGCTCCTCCCCCTCCTTGGCGGCATGGCACACTCGTTCCCTCTCGCCATAGCGCACCACCTTCAACATATCGGCGTGGGAGCCCAAACCCATTTCCCATCCTCTGCGAGGGACCCCACCTCAGAATGCGTCGTTTCAGACTGATTTTCCAGACATCCTTGTGGACCCACCTCGGGCACCAAAGGTGCGAGGGGCTGTGAAGACCCCCTTCAACCATAGCCACGGGCATGGCCTCTAGGTCCTCACCCGATGAAGAAGAAAAAGAAGAAGAAGAGTAAGTCTCAAAACTATAAGTACCTGACATGGTGGTAAGGAAGACGAAGGCTAGGGATGCAAGGAAGGGTTGAGGAAGAGCAAAGACTTGGGAAGACCGCGAAGGTTGAAAGAAAGAAAACGCAGAGCGTAAAGAAAAAGAACCGAGACAAATAGCGGAAATGGGAATGAAGCAAAAGGAAAAACGAGTAAAACCAGATAAAATGCGTGCTTCCCAAATAAAAACGCCTTGGAACCCGTGGCTGAGATTCGTGTTTTTCCAAAATGGTGTAATCATTGCACCACCCTCATCAATGCATTCCAGAAAATGAAGAGCCTTGTCTAAAGAGGTAGCGAGGCACGTCTAGTCACGCACAACCTTTCAACTGCCTCTAGAAATTCAAATGTTGGAGCTCACACACAAAAAAAAAAACAAAACAAAAAAAAACAAAAACAAAAAAAACAAAAAAACAAAAAACAAAAAAAACAAAAAAACAAAAAACAAAGAGAGGCCTAGATAATCACGGCCCATTCTCGCAATCGGGCCCAGGCACACACCTAGGTAAGGGTTTCCTATATAGGCCGCCTCCATCTCGGCGGTCTCAGCAATCCCTCCATGGACCGCCTCTATCTCGACCGTCCCGTGTAGGTCGCCTCTGTCTCAGCAATCCCTCCATGGACCGCCTCTATCTCGGTCGTTCCCGCGTTGGCCGTCTTTGTCTCGGCCCAAAGGAGGTCGTTATAACCCTGGTCGGACTCCAAGAAGCACACACGGCAAGTTCCCCTAACCTCGTCATCTCCACGATGGCCTAGGAAGCCACTACCCCTGTTCTTCAAAGCTCACATTTACTTTGCAAGTCTGGGTGCCAACCAGTGTGCACTACGCTTGCCACACAAACTTTGCAAGTCTGGGTACCTGTCAGTGTGTACTCCGCTCACCGCCAAAAGCTTTGCAAGCCTGAGTACTAGCCAGTGTGTACTCCGCTCGCCACCAAAATATTTTGCAAGCCTGGGTGCCAGCTAGTGTGCATCCCGCTTGTCGCATAAATTTTACAAGCCTAGGTGCCAGTCAGTGTGCACCCTCGCTTGCCGCGTAAAACTTTGCAAGCCTGAGTACCAACCAGTGTGTACTTCGCTTGCTCCATAAAATCTGGAAAGCTTGGGTGTCAGCTAGTGTGCACTCCGCTTGTCACATATACCTTTTCTAGCTTGGACGCCAAGAGAAAGTCCAGTGCCACATCCCAAACCTGGATGCCAATGGAAAATCCAGTGTCTATCTCATTCTAGCCTGGACGCCAAGAGAAAGTCCAGTGCCACATCTCAAACCTGGATGCCAATGGAAAATCCAATGTCTCTCTCATTCTAGCCTGGATGCCAATGGAAAATCCAGTGTCTGTCTCATTCTTTCCTGGACGCCAAGAGAATGTCCAGTGCCACATCCCAAACCTGGATGCCAATGGAAAATCCAGTGTCTGTCTCATTCTAGCCTGGACGCCAAGAGAAAGTCCAGTGCCATATCTCGGACCTGGATGCCAATGGAAAATCCAGTGTCTATCTCATTCGAGTCTGGACGCCAAGAGAAAGTCCAGTGCCATATCTCGGACCTGGATGCCAATGGAAAATCCAATGTCTATCTCATTCGAGCCTGGATGCCAAGAGAAAGTCCAGTGCCATATCTCGGACCTGGATGCCAATGGAAAATCCAGTGTTTATCTCATTCGAGCCTGGACGCCAAGAGAAAGTCCAGTGCCACATCTCGGACCTAGATGCCAATGGAAAATCCAGTGTCTATCTCATTCGAGCCTGGACGCCAAGAGAAAGCCCAGTGCCACATCTCGGACCTAGATGCCAATGGAAAATCCAGTGTCTATCGCATTCTAGCCTGGATGCCAAGAGAAAGTCCAATGCCATATCTCGGACCGGATGCCAATGGAAAATCCAAAGTGTCTATCTCATTCTTTTTTTGGACACCAAGAGAAATTCCAGTGCCACATCTTGGACCTGGATGCCAATGGAAATCTAGTGTCTGTCTCATTCTAGCCTAGAGGACAGTGGAAAGTCAAGTGCCATATTTCCAACCCGGATGCCAGTGGAAAATCTGATGTCTCATTCTAGCTTTTGCAAGCCAGTGCGTACCCGACTTGCCTTTCTTTTTGACCCACCCTTGTAAACCTGGGTGTCAACCGATGTGCACCCCCCTCGCCAGGAGGGGTCCCACACGACCAGTTCTTTATTTATGCTTATCCAAAAGGATCACTTCCTTTTTGGAAAAGCACAAATAAAGAGGCGACGCACCATTAAACAAAGAACCTCCCGTGACGGGCGCAATCATCATGCCTAGAGTTAATGCACCCCAAGAAACGAAAAGACCCATTAATGTGCCCCGAGGAATGAAAAGGCGCCATCAATGCGCCTCCCAGAAATGAAAAGACAAACTAGAGAGGCGCGTAGCTTCAGGCGCGACTATTGAGTTTCCAAAAGACACAAATAAAAAAATAAATAAAAAAATAAAATAAAATAAAGAAGGAAAAAAGAAGAAATAAATAAAAGGGAAAATAAAAAGGAAAGAATCAAATTCAGTCAATTCAACTCGGCCATAATCCCAATTGTCTCGGCGGCAAGGATCCGCTTCGGCTAAAGATCCAAGTCGTCTCGGCCAAGTACCAATCCGACTCGGCCAGCATTCAATCCACCTCGACCAACGTCAACCCGACTCGCCCAAGCACCTAACTGATATCGGCCAGCACCTGCCGTCTCGGCCGGTCAAATAAGCGGATCCGACTTTCGCCAACATCCAATCTATCTCGGCCAACATGAATCCATGACAGCCTAACAAGAGGGAGTGCAGCCTAACGTCCCATCAAATCAGATTTGACCCAAATTTATCCAATACCATACCAAGTTCCAATAGATGATTCGCCTCCAAACCGACCAAGCAAGGCGGTGATCAGAAACATTATCAAACCTAGGCGCCCAAAGGAAAGCCTAGCAAGTCACCCTCAAACACAGACAGCCTAATGGCCGCCCTCAAACTTGGGCACCTAGTGGAAAGCCCAAAGGCCAACCAAGTCAAGAGCCAATTAGCAATAGCATCAAACCTAGGCGCCAAGCGGAAAGTCTAGCGAACACTCGAAAACAAGTACCCCAATGGCCATCCTCAAACCTCCGAGCACCTAATGGAAAGCTCAAAGGCCAATCAAGTCGGGCAATTCAAAGAAGACCATCAAACCTAGGCGCCAAGGAGAAAGCCTAGTGATCACTGAAGCAAACATCCCGATGGCTTCTTCAAACTGGGCACCCAATGGAAAGCCCAATACCATTTACTCCCAAGCAGCTTACACATCAAGCTCACCCAGGACCACCCCCGTTTGTACGGTCCCCAGAGAGTTTAGAGTCTTTATCCGCATTCATTATCACAAACCCAATACTGAATGCAAATAAAGAGGGGCAACTATTGCACCCCAAAACTGTCCGGATCGAAGTCTTCCCGAGATCGAGTCTTCCCGAGATCGAAGTCTTCCGGGACCCACCTTGACTCACATATAAAATAATATCTTGGAAGGTAGTTGCAACAAACTCAAAGACTACCAGAGAGAATCAAGGGATATGGGGCAACCACCGGCCCAATCCCAAGCTTCTAAAAAAGCCTCAAAAATGAAGAGTTGAGGGAAGCAATTTTTCCCGGCAGAAACTCTAAGCCAAATCTCTCAAACCCTCCGAAGCCTCCCAAATCTCTCGAACCTCTCCCATAGCCAAGTTTGGTATTGACCGGCCTCACCTTTTTCTAAAGAACATCCCCCCAAATTAACTACGTGGACTTTGAATCCTCTAGAGCCGAGGACGTGAGGCCAGGGGGCACACCCCTATCAAGTCAAATCTTAAATCCCAAAATCCCATAACACCTTACCGAACCTCCTCCTTCCCGTGACTTAGACCAAAAACACAACCCAAATACAAGATCGTCCTCTTCCCATATAGCTAGCTAAGGGTAACTATCAAGTCGATAAGGCAAAAAATTTACGCCTTTAAAGCATGTAACCAACTCCCGAACCCACATTTCGATTCCGCACTATCCTTTCCATTAGGCTTTCCTATTGCCTTTAAACAAAACGCCGGCCATGGCGATTTTCATTGGTCGACATTGGTCTCGCCCACCCAAAATTTCACGTCACAATTTAGGTTGTGACAATATACACTTCCTACTGAAGAAAAATTAAATTTATAAAAGAAATCATAAATTAAGAATGACTTTGACACTTGTACTTAAAACTAATAAATATATTGTGTATCGTATAAGCGTGCTTACCTCTAGTAATAAAAAAAAATTCATAGGTATCGTTAAAAATAAAAAAATCCCTATTAACATAGGAACTCAATTATCTAGTAATTATTTTAAACTTTATTAATGTATACATAAAATGCAGAAAAAAATAAAAGGGTAGTTAAATTGTCTTTTTAAAAATATTTTTACAATTTTTTTTATAAACATACTTTTAAAAAGGACATATGCATATTTTGTCTTTATTGAGCATAACTGTTATCAAACAAAAATGTTTTTAACTATAATGTAAACTCCCTTAGTCAGTTAATAATAGAAGATAAAATATTAAAAAAAATTCAAAGGAAAAAATCTGGACCTAGAGGCTACATCCTTTACTCATTATAAAGAATTTTACTATAAATAAAATTATAAAAAACATATCTTTACATTATTACAAATATTCTTTCACCAAGTATGTTCAAGTTCACTTAATTATTATTTCATCTTTACCTCTTCTAACATTTATTATTAACTAAACTTCTTCATACTCTAATAAATTTACAATAATTTTAAAATCAGAATAATCATTGAATTGGTTTAGACACTAGTTAATAGTCCAATCATAGTTAAATTGTAGTCAAACTTATATTAATAAAATAATAGTTAAATAAATAATATTTTAATCTAAATTGAAAAAAATAAAAAAATAAAATTTTTTAAATTACCATTCAAACTGATTCTTTGCACCAAATTTTCACTGGTTTTTATCAATATCATATTGATTTTCACCAATTCTAAAACATTCAATTTTTTAAAGAAAATAGATTGATTATCTAACCGAACCGCCCAATTCAGTCTAGCTTTAAAAAAAAATGACATTTTACAAATAAATACAATAAATGCATACAAAGAACAATCACTTTCCATCATCATATTAAGCAGAAATACATATATTAATAGTCTAAATGCAGGTGGAATATTTACGCTATAGAAAATGTTTTTTACGGTGCTAAAATATCCGCTTTTTCTTTTCTTATTTTTGTTCTTTGTATGCTTATTTTTCATTGAACTTTTGTAAAGAACTTGAATGTGTTTATCGATGTAGTAATCAGATACTATATTACAAGAAATATAAGAATAATACAATTTGAGTATCTTATTGAATATAAATATGTCACGGAATCCATTCCACTCACTTATTCGTGTAATAATCTTAAATTGAATGTGGCCGTCCATGTTATGCTAATTTGTCCAAGGAAGGAACAAAATTCATGGAAAAAAAGTTGAAATAACTTTATATATGAGAGAATACTTTATTTAAATTAGAAGTGAAATAGAGTTTAACAAGTATGAAGTTTGGATAGATAAAATAGAAAAATAAAGAAAGATAATTTTCCCTCTACTTATTAAGAAGAATAGAAGATAAGGTGAGGTGGAGAGCTGCATCCTTGCATCCTAGATGGCGAGAGTCCAGTAGCCGAAAGCATTACTAGCTTATGTTCTGATCCGAGTAGCATGGGACACGTGGAAGAACATGAAACCGTAAGCTCCCAAGTAGTGGGAGGAGCCCAGCCTGGGACTTTGACCGCGTGCCTGTTGAAGAATGAGCCAACGACTCATAGCCAATGGCTTAGTTAAGGGAACCATCGGGAGTCGTAGCGAAAGCGAGTTTTCATGGGACAATTGTCATTGCTTATGGACTTGAACCCGGGTGATCTATTCATGACCAGGATGAAGCTTGGGTGAAACTAAGTGGAGGTGCAAACTGACTAATGTTGAAGAATCTGCGGATGAGTTGTGGTTAGGGGTGAAATGCCACGGATGAGTTGTGGTTAGGGGTGAAATGCCACTCGAACCCAAAACTCGAACCCAAAGCTAGCTGGTTCACCCCAAAATGCGTTGATGCGCACCAGTTGACTAGACATCTAGGGGTAAAGCACTGTCTCGGTGCGCCGCGAGAACGGTACCAAATCGAAATAAATTCTGAATACTAGATATGACCTCAAAATAACAAGGGTTAAGGTCAGCCAGTGAGACAATGGGGGATAAGTTTCATCGTCGAGAAGGAAACAGCCCGGATCACCAGCTAAGAGCCCTAAATAACCGCTTAGTGACAAAGGAGGTAGGGGTGCAGAGACAATCAGGAGGTTTGCCTAGAAGCAGCCATCCTTGAAAGAGTGCGTAATAACTCCCTGATCGAAAAGTTGGAGCAATGTTGAGAACGCACCGACTGCTCAAAATGAGTAAAATGGAGTTTAATAACTAGCTTGAGGGCTAGCGTATCGTAGAAAAGGAAGAAAGGACCCTCAATGCCACCCAACCATTCGCAAACCAGTTCGTCGGGACGACAGAGAGAAACTTCTATAGACCAGGGGTCGCGCCTACAAATGGCGTTGGCCACACCCACTACAGAGTTGGGATGAGTGTAAGTGGAGAAAACCTTCGCAACGCCGAGGTCAACCCAAGAAGAAGGGTCCCCTGAAGTATCGCTGCTCCCGACCTTGTGGAACAAGACCTTAAAGGGAAAGTCCTCACCAACCTCAAGAGTAGCGTTGTGTGGAGGTGGGTTTCCCTGAGCAGAGGAGCCGTTGGCTACCACATCGTTTGGAGTGGAGGAACCATATGACCCATTGGAGGGGCTCCCTCCAATGAAATACGCAAGCAAGAAGACAAACTTCTCTTAAGCGAGAAAACCTCGAAAGTAGCAGCAAACACAGGAAACCCAGCAAACACAGGAAACTCAGAAAGCAATGTCAAGCACAAACAATTAAAAGATGAAGAAGGTACCTCCTCTCGTCATTACAAAAGGGATGAAAGTGCTGAAAGTTGAAGGAAAGAGAAGGAACCCGAAACTCAGGAGAAGGAGAGGTTGGGGTGTCAAAGTTGAAGAGCTCAAGGAGAAGACAGAGAAGCTGAGATGTGTCAAAAGATAGAGATATGAAAGGACCCTTAGCAGTTAAAGCAGAGTAGAACCCAACTGTCGCGCAGCAAGCGAAACGACGTGCGTTGATCGATAGCTAAGGGGCGGGAGAGGAAAGGACGTGCACACACCTCTAGGCTGACACCACTGGAATCATCACTCTGGTACATCACACAGGTAATGGAGCATGGCCGAGTAAGGAGAGGGGTCGTCTTTCTCAGCTGAGACTGCCCTTCTTTCCTGGGAGAAACCGACCGCCCACGTACAGATAAAAAAATAAAGTAAGCTTATGTCTTAATGACAAAGCTTGAGGGACTGTATCGGTCGACTTGAACGACTGAGAGACCGCATGAATGCTTGACCACGTGATGATTCATACCCATTGGGTCATGTGCAGATTGCGTTTGACACATCAGAGTGGAGGTATCAAAATACCGTTTGATCTTTGACATGTCCTTTTATTGTGGTTGGGTGACGTGTCCTTGTAATATGTTCGAGTAACATGGCTACCCTGAGTATATATAACATGGCTACCCTGAGTATATATTTGTGGGGGTATATGTAAAGGGGATATCTTTGAAATCCCGGAGTTTTGTGAACAGAACAGCACCTTTTTGCATTTACAAGTTTACATTTACGATAATGCATGGTTTCAAATCCTCATTAAATGGTTTTTTATTTAAGAAGAGAAAAACTTAAAATAAAAAAAGTTAGATGAGATGCTATTTTGAAAATTTTTAACTTAAATTAGTTTTTAAAACCAGAGTAGAGATGAATGTTGGTACAGATATAATATTATATGATTTATGAGTTAAACACCTAAAGTATCCTTTCAAATTAGGCCACACTGTGAAACCGTGCATGAATCTTGAAATTGTGATTACTGTGACAGCATATTGAACTACATTTTACAGAGTGCCTTTCTTTTTCAACGCAGGTGATAGATGTATATATAATGTATTAACGTTTTTTTTTAAGACATTATTGAATTATAATATAAAATATTCAGAGTATTCTCCCTATTCAAATAATTGTCTCCATTTAAATATCCATAATTGAAATGATAACATGCTCAGTAAATTTGATTTCACACAGGGCCTAATGAAAAATGAGATGATAATTGGGAAACCTGTTAGCACCGGACAAATTAATGACTCATCACATTTTCACCTACTTCAACTTAGGGAGTAGCATTTGTCCTTTGAAGTATCTTTCCCTTTAAATTCTCCTTCTCTCTCTCTTATCATATTTCCTTTACCATAACCAGACTCAACTCCAAGGTTTCCTCATTCTAGATCTAGTTTCTGCAGATGGCTGAGGCCTTGCTAGGATTTGTTATTGAAAACTTGGGATCTTTTGTCCGTGACCAACTTGCTACGTTTTGGGGCATTGACCAAATGACGGAGAAGCTTTCCAGAAACCTCAATGCAATTCGTGCTGTTCTCAAAGATGCTGAGAGAAAGCAGATAACAAGCCATGCCGTGAAGAATTGGGTGCAGGAACTCACAGATGCAGCATATGTGCTCGATGATATCTTGGATGAATGTTCAATTCAATCCAAAAAGCTGCACTCTCATGGACTTCCTTCATGCCTAGCCAGTTTCCATCCTCAGGACATTCTCTTTCGTCGTCATATTGGCAAGAGGATGAAAGACATCACCCAAAGATTTCACGACATTAATGAAGAAAGGTGCCTCTTTGAATTACGTGCTGGTGTCACACAGATGCATGGAAATGAAGATGATGAGTGGCGCCAAACTAGCTCTGTCATTACTGAACCCATAGTCTTTGGCAGAGACCAAGATAGAGAGCAAATCGTGGAGTTTCTTCTGGAACATGCTAGTCAAACTGAAGATCTCTCCATCTATCCCATACTTGGTATGGGGGGACTTGGAAAAACAACACTTGCTAAACAGGTCTTCCATGATGTCCGGGTAAGCAAACATTTTGACTTGACAATTTGGGTTTGTGTTTCTGATGATTTCAATATGAAGACAATACTGCAATCCATCATAGAATGTAGCACTGGACAAAATCCCAACCTCAATACTATGGAAGCAATGCAAAAACAGGTTCAACAAGTGTTGCAGAGCAAGAGGTATTTACTTGTTCTTGATGATGTGTGGAATGGAGAGCAGGAGAAATGGAACGAGTTGAAGGGTATATTGCAGTGTGCAAGGGGAACAAAAGGTGCTACTGTTTTGGTCACTACTCGACTTGACCAAGTTGCGTCCATCATGGGAACCCACCCTGCTCATCGTTTGATAAAATTGTCTGAAGATGACAGTTGGTCATTGTTCAAACATCATGCTTTTGGACCAAACAGAGAAGAAAGTGAAGAGCTTGTAGCAATTGGCAAAGACATAGTGAAGAAATGCGTTGGTTCGCCCCTTGCAATCAAAACACTGGGAAGCCTTTTGCGCTATGAAAGTGAGGTCACACAATGGCAAAATGTCAAGGGAAGTGAGATTTGGGATATACGGGAGGAAAGTAATGTCACAGGTGAGGAAAATTCTATCATGCGTGCTTTGAAGCTCAGCTATTTTAATTTGGAGTTGTCACTGAGGAGATGCTTTTCTTTTTGTGCAATTTTTCCTAAAGATTTTGAAATTGTCAAGGAAGAACTAATTCATCTCTGGATGGCTAATGGATTGATTAAATCGGAAGGAAATTTAGAAATGGAGGATGTTGGTAATAAGGTGTGGAAAAAATTATACCACAGATCATTTTTTCAAGAAGCAGAGCGTGATGATTTTGGTATCATTATAAGTTTCAAGATGCATGATTTATTTCATGATCTTGCCCAGTCTATTATGGGCGAAGAATGTGTGGTTTATGAGCATACAAGGTTGACTCATTTATCAAGTAGAGTTCATCATTTACACTTGTTAAGATCTAATATGTCTGTCAATATGGCTGCCTTGAAGAAAGTTGAATCCTTACGGACTTTTCTTCATTATGGTTTTCAATGTCGGTTGCCATCAAACCATTATGTCCGAGCATTAAGCACAAGATCTTTTCTGTTGTCCCCACTCAAGGATTTAGCACATTTGAGGTACTTGTGTCTGTGCTCGAGTTCGGTCACAAGTTTGCCTAATTCTATTTGTAGGTTGCAGAAATTGCAAACATTGAAACTGGAAGATTGTGAATTGCTTAATTTGTTGCCGGAAGACTTGACACAATTACAGGATCTAAGGCATCTTGTGATTAATAGATGTTATTCAATAGCAGAGATGCCTCCCACGATTGGCAAGTTAAGCCATTTAAGAACATTGAGCAGTTTCACTGTGGGTTCAAAGGCACTTAATAAGCCTGGGTATGGGTTGGCAGAGTTACATGGCTTGAAGCTGGGAGGCAAGCTACATATCAGAGGCCTTGAGAATGTCCCCAGTGAATTGGATTCTAAACAAGCTAATTTGATAAGCAAGAAGGACCTGAATCGCTTATACTTGTCATGGGGTGGTAGTGCTAATTCACAAGGTCGTAATGTTAATGCTGAGCGAGTGCTGGAAGCCCTTGAACCTCCCTCAATTCTCAAGAGTTTTGGGATGAACAGATACGAGGGGATACAGTTACCCAATTGGATGAGAAATCCTTCGGTTCTCAAAGACTTGGTGGAAGTTATACTCTACGAGTGCGTGAACTGTGAGGAGCTTCCTCCACTTGGTAAACTAGCACACTTAAAAAGGCTATTTGTATCTGGAATGAAAAATGTGAAGTACATAGACGGTGAGTCATATAATGGTGTGGAGGAGAAGGCATTTCCATCGTTGGAGAAATTCACAGCATTGTATTTACCAAATTTGGAGAGGATGTTGAGAGACGAAGGAGTAGAGATGCTCCCTCATCTTTCCATATTAATAATTTCTGGCGTCTCCAACCTTAAACTGCCACGTCTTCCTTCTGTTGAGCACCTTGAAGCTAGTAACATTGAGGAGGGGGCTTCCTTCATGGAAGGGGTTGTGAGGAATATGCCTTGTCTAAAGACCCTGCAAATTTATTCATTTGAAAAACTCAAGGTATTACCCGACCAACTCAGCAGTCTGGGTGCGCTACAGAAACTAAGCATTAATATTTGTTATGAACTGGAGTCTCTTCCGGAACATGTGTTGCAAGGTCTAACCTCCCTTCGAACTTTGGAAATTTCTTACTGTACGAAATTAAAATCATTATCGGAAGGTATGGGACATTTGGCTTGTCTTGAATGTTTTCGCATATTGAACTGTTCAGAGCTGGTGGCTCTACCAAATAATATGAACCAACTAACAAGTCTTAGGGAGGTGTCAATCGACGACTGCTCCGTGTTACCAGAAGGCTTACAAGGTATACCCTCGCTACAAAGATTGGTTATAGATAGATTTTTAAGTACTTCATTGCCAGACTGGCTGGGAGACATGACTTCTCTTCGGGAAATAGTGATCTTTGACTGCAGCGAGTTGAGGTCACTACCAAGTAGCTTTCAACGCCTCACCAATTTGGGTAAATTAACTATTGAGAAATGCCCAGAGCTGGAGAAGCGGTGCAAGAGAGAAACAGGGGAAGATTGGCAATACATAGCTCACATTCCACAACTGGAACTGCCCTCCCTCCCAGAGGAAAGGACATTCACATTTTGTTTTCATTTCTTCTTAAAGTGTCAAACTGTCCATGAAAAATTGCGTGCATGGAGGATCCGATCATCATGGTCATGGAACTTCTTCAACATTGGAATACGGCCTCGTATGATTGGCAATACATTTGACATGATCGTGGATGGGTGGATGTGAAAGTGATGTCCATGTGGGCAGAACAGAAGTCCTGTCAGTTCCTGGGGCCATGCAACACGCCAAACATTGGTGAGCACGTCTCTTTCTCTCTCTTTTTTTTTTTCTTAAAAAAACTAATTTTCGTCTCTTCCAATAAACAGCCCAACACATAAATGATCCAACTACTACTAAGTTACAATATAAGCGCCCCGTTTGTGGATTCTAGTTGTTTAAGTAAGTCGGAAAATAGCCGAGCTAGATAAATTTATCAAAAGGCATATTTCAAATATCTCTGCCATTATTAATGTGATTCACCAATAAGTGTTACTCTTTTCTTCATTTTTTTGGTTTCAACTCATCACCTGTTACCCTGTGTAGCCATCACTGATAATAGGAATTTTTACTTTTAGTGCTGCTCGTATTCTATTTATAATATATATTCTGGCTCTGGCTGGACGATCGAGAGCACTTGCACCCCTCGTATTAAAAATATTACGAATAAAATTTTATATATTTTTATTTTATTCCTTTTATTTTTATATATTTGAATCCACTTATTTTAATTTTTAGGTTAAATTAACCAATACATTGTTATAGTTTTTTTTGAATTTTTAATTAAGTCTCTATAGTTAAAAATATTTTATAAAGGTCTTTATAATTTAAAAAAAAATTAATCATATCCTCGTATCATTATAACTTTATTAATTTATGCTCACGAAATATTATACCATAATAATTTACTTTTTTATTATTATATTGACATTAATATGATAACTACTCTTTTATTTTTATTTTTTACGAATTTTAAATCGCTAATTTTATTTACATGTATAACTATGAAAAGATATTTTGTTGCGTAAATAGTGAGAATAAGTCTTATCTTCAAATTTGACATTTTTAACTAAGAGAAAGAGTAAGAAACAAAAATAGAAACAGAATTAAAGAAAGAAGAGAATTTCATTATATTATTTCATTTCAAATTTATAAAAAAAGGGGAAAAAATTTTTTTGTTCAAACTTTGTATTATTGTCAGAGTTTTTTATAATGGAAAAAATATACATTTTCATAAAACTCTTGCCACTATTTTATAAATAATAAGGAATATGATATTTTTTAACTACCAACTGATTAAGTATTCACTCATTAAGAAAAGGAATATAATTTTTTTCAAGATCTACATATTGTATGCAATACAATGTGTACATACAAAATATTCTACATATCTCTATCAACATTTAAAATTAGGGTTTTATAAATACTTAAAAAATAAAAGAAAATAAAAACAAAAAAATAACTATCATTATAGGATATCATGTCATCATAATATAAAAGGTTAATTACCATGCCATAATATTTAGTTAGCTACACCAACGAAGTTGTAATGGTGTTAATGAGTAAAAGATTTAATTACAAAAATTTTCAATTATAAGAAATTTTTAAAAATATTTTTAACTATAGACTTAAAATTTTGAACAAACTATGTGGGTATACGAGTTAATTTAACCTAATTTTTATAATTTGTTACCCCTGATCCAGCAACTTCGGTACGCAACAGTTGTTACCCTACTGTGGACGACTTCTAACAACTGCTGGATTAATCCATAATTTTCAAGGTCCAAAACTCCTTTGCTATTACGTTTTAGTTGGCATTTTGGATAAAGAAGAAAACATAATAAATCCATGAACATGTGCCACTGTGAGAGTATTTATCCATTTATACTTCCACTTCAAAATTGTTTATGAAATTTGCATCCTTCATCATAGTTGATTGTTTTGCATTATGGTCATATGGTATTGTTTGGCTTATTCTGATTCAAAATTCTCTGCTCTCTTTCTCATACTAATATTTGTTAATTTCTTCTGGCTAAGGTGGCAGTTGGCACGAGTCATGGCAGTAGTACATTGTGGCTCCAATCTGAAGATCGTTAATTATTTTCCATTTCCAGCTTCATTCAATATATGACCTAATGTGGGTGTTTGAAGAAGCATTTGCTGCTCAACTCATGGGAAGCACCACAACTCTGGTGGGTTTACCTCTACAAAGGGGCCAATGTATCTCAAGTGAAATTTCTTGTCAACATTCTAATAGAAAAGCAACAAACTATTTCATTTACAGAACTTGGGGTTGCATGCGTTGCTGATAGGGTGACACTAGTTAAAACAATAGTCAAAAAGGGCATGGAAGTAGATTGCATAGCTTACTTCTTTCTGCATTAGTCTTATGATCTAAATGTTTATAATAATATCAATATTTTTTTTAGAAGATAATCGTCATTAAAATTTTTTTATGGATATTTCACACCTTTAATCCACTTAAAAAAAATCTTTTAGTTACACTTCTTAGATGAGTAATACAACTTCTTAATTATCTTAAAAAAAATATTTATATATATATATATATATATATATATATTTTTTTTTTTTTTTTTTGTGCGGATTTCCAATGTATTGAGTGATTTTAGTCCCAAGATTATGTGTAAAGAGAATATTAACCTACTCATTAACATAAAACTTAGGAATGAAAATGCACACTATATAATCGAATTAAACAAATCATCTTTCATCTTATACGTTAAACTTATCTCAACACATTAATTGATGACTTTAAATTCTTGAAATAAAATAAATAATTACTATAATACCGGTTCCTTATTATTAAAACGACACTATAATATTATTTTTGTTTTTTTTATTACATTGATAACAATTGATATTACTAATAAACTTATACTAATTAATAATTTTAAAAAATAATATATTTTAATGTTAGAGTTGACTCAATCATATTTATTAGTATTAGTTTAGTGTGGTTAAACCAACATTATTTTTTCACTTTCATTTATTTGAAAAATATCATATTCTCTCCTTTTTTTGTCTTAGTCCAGTGTCTTTTCTTTCTCATTCTCATCCCCTCAATCTCTTCTTCTTCTCCTTCACTTTCTTTTCCTCATTTACTCTTTAAAGATCCCAAAGTATGGTGTCACAATGACATGGTATGGGCGGAACTCTCCGCGGTGGGTGCAGTCTTTTGCATAATATATAAGATGTTAGAAATATTGCGTGCAGAGACGATCCGATAACCATGGTCACGGAACTTCTACAAGCCTGGAATATTGCCGCTTATGAATGTCATGGCACTTGATGAATTTAAAAGCATGGTGGATTAGTGATTGAGTGAGTGAGTGATGTCCATGTAAGCAGAACAGAACTCCTGTTAGTTCCTGGAGCCATGCTACATGCCCCGTTTGTGGATTCTAGTTCTTTAAGTAAGTTGGAAAATACCCGAGCTAGATTTATAAAAATGCCTATTTCAAATTTCCCTGTGATTCACCAATAAGTGTTACTCTTTTCTTCATTTTTTATTGGTTTCAACCCATCCCCTGTTACTCTCTAGGTAGCCATGACTTATTTACTTAGTAATTTTTACTTGTATAACCAAGAGAGAAGTATAAGATATAATAAATGAAGTAATAAATAATGTGATAAAAAGAGATTATTGTATATATATATATATTCAGGCTGATTGTAATACAGCCATGTAAGCTTGTCAGAATCTCTAAATATGCCAACTGGGCTGCCTTCTACACAAGTCTTCTATATTTTGTTATGACAGCTTCATATATCTAAATGTCTTTCCAACCAGCAATGTCCAAAATTCTGTTAGTAAATTATCAATGGTACAAGTCTCATCTTTTAGTCCCAAAATGAGATTTACCTGGGCCTCCATACACATTCTACAAATGATGCTATTGCTATCCTACTGTGAGGACTTCTAAGAACTGCTGGATTTAATCTATAATTTTCGTGCTCTAAAAATTCCTCTGCTATTACGTTTTTTGTTGCCATTTTGGGAGAAGAAAGAAAACGTAATAAATGCATCAACGTGTGCTCTGAACCATGAACTAGGGGCAAAGAACCAAAGGAACACGCGAACCTGTTCTCTGTTTCATTTCAACACGTCTTCGAAAACTGAAACCATGCAACTTTTTTTTTATCCAGGGCTTTTTCCTTTCTTTTCATATTTAAAACACTTTTTTTAACAAATAACTAATGCTTTCAATGTGTATTTAGCCATATAAGCCTAACGTTCAGGGGCAAATTGTATTTTACCACGTAAACCTATAGTTCAGGAATAAATTGTATTTTATCTCAAAAAATATCCAACTGTGAGAGTATGTAGCCATTTACAGTTCCAATTTGAGAGTTGTTTATAAATTATCATCCTTGGTCATATTTATGCCTATGTTGATTGTTTTGTGTTATGGTCATACGTCATTATTTGGCTTATTCTGGATCCAAAATTCTCTGCTGTCTTTCTCATACTCAGAAATATTTGTTTATTTTTTCTGGCAAAGGTGGCAGTAGTACATTGTGGCTCCAATCTGAAGATCGTTATTTTCCATTTCCAGTACTTTGAAGAAGCACTAAACTCATGGAAAACACCACAACTCTGGTGGGGTTTTAACTCAGCCCAAAATTTCTAATGTAGCTAAAGTGAAAACTTTGCCTATTCTAATAGTTAAGCAATCCACAACAGAACTTGGGGTTGCCTGAGTTGCTGTTAGGGTGACACCGCTTAATTATAACAATACTCAAAAGGGCGTGGATGTAGATCATGGAAAAAAGAAGAGAATTTTGTTTAGGTGATTGCATGCCTTTGTTCTTAATTTCTGCATTAGTTCTATGATTGTTGTTATGATCAAAATGATTATAATAATTTTTTTTTTAAGATTTCATAATGGTGAACGCCTACATACGCTTGACAGATGAAGTTGAGCGCGGAACTAATTACATTATTTATATATTTTTTAAGTTTGAAATAAATAAATAAATATTGTATTAAAATGTGTATTTTTTTAATTTTATCATAAAAAGGAATGTGAAGATGAAGTAATAAAAGTAGTATAAATAACTTACCCGGGTGCTTTTGCCCACAAATAAAAGATATGTATTTGTTAAAATTGACTCAACCAATAAAAAGTAAATTATTACAGCATGACCACTACTGCAGAGTAAATGTTTCGCCGTCAATCATCCACTTCTATTGCTACTTCAAGTACTAACTTCCATAAACAAAATCTGTATATTACGACATTGAATTATAAATTATTGTAGAGTACTAATATAACCGTACCCTATATTAATACAAAACGTTGTATTATTCTCTGGCAAGGAATTCCAATTCATGTATGCTTTCTGTAGGATTTAAAACTTTCATTTCTTCACATGAATTCGCTTGGATATTACACAACAGCAACAACACAAAATAGATATGCGAGAGGGGTACCTGATACAATTGATGGCATATAAAGAATAGTATCTATATGAAAATTTTCTATAACATAACAAAATCAGATTATTGAATTACCAATTCTTCATATGATAAATATGAACTTGACCGGTTCTTGGCGTCTATATTATAGAATGAATCAATGTTTTGTCGAGGGTGGCTCTGAATTTTTGATTCTGCTTCTGCTTCTGCTTCTGGATCTACAACTCTAGCCACCCCTTCTCACCATTGCACAGGTTCCAGAGTTTATCATCTTGAACCTTTGCTGGAGGATGAATGCCATAGCTTTTTCTGGCATACCAAAACCTTCTGTCCATGGGATAAGGCATCTGGAGCAATGAGCCATATCAAAGGAGTTTGATGGGAAAGGAAGTCTCTGTGTAGAAATGACGCCAAGAATAGCTGGGATACCACGCTCTAGAGCAAATTGAACTTGAGCTTCATGGTTATCTCTTGGGGCAAGAGAAACTGTTAGAATCCCACGATCCAACAAGTCACCACCCCAGCTAGCAACCTATGATAAATCAGAGTTAAGTCGATTAATTGATGCACTCCTTCTCTATCACATGATTGAAATTTGTAACAGAAATTAACTAGTATATAAAATCTATTCACATAGCAGTCAGAAAACTAATGTATTTGATGTTTAAGGAGTGTTGAGAATTGCAATTTTGCATTGCCATTGACTAAATAAAATAAAAACCTCAAAATTAAAAGAGAAGATATTTTAAATTATATAATATATACGATTTTGATTTAATTATTTAAAGTAGATAAAATTATCTTACTACATCTAAATGCATAAATGTAAATGCTAATTTTAACGTACATAAATGAGATAGTAAATAATTTTAAATTAATATAAAATTTGAAATATATAATTCATATGATAATATTTTTTAGTTTAATGAAAATTTTTAAGATATAATCATTTAATAGAAAAATGTTAATGGATATAAGAGTAAAAATCTCCTTCAATTATATATTTATAATCTGTCTCTATATTTTATATAAGAGTATTGAAATACATGTGTGACGTGATTCAATTATAAATTATTATATAATTAAAAATATTAATATTAACAAGAATCAGTTATAAGTTACATGTAAAATAATTTTTAATTAAATCACGAGACTCAATGTATTATTAAAATGAAACTATTCCTCTAAACAGCATACGACGTCGTTTGGGAAGAAGAAGACGCAGATTGCTGCATATCGAAAAGGGAGCAAATATTGGAAGTGTGGGTCGGGAAAGCAGATATCCTTGCCAACCTTATCCTTTCGAACCGCTCTCGACTCTCGTCAATATCGTCTTAACTCTTTAAATTCTAATTTACTCTTTTTTTTTTTTTTCTCTGTTCATATTTTCTACTCAAAATATGTCTCACACCCCAACCTAGTAATCTTCACCCATCGTCCCATTCCGCGCAACACAATGGTTGCAACTGCCGCAACATTCTTCAACCCACTATTTCTTCACACGGTTCTCTCTCTTTCTCTCATCCTCTCTCCTCTTTTATTTATTTATTTATTTTAAGAATTGTGATCTTATGAATTCTAGAAGATATTCACGTTCATCAATTTGAGAAAGAATTTGCTTCCAGCCAATATTCTATTGCCAAATTCCACCTAGTTTATCATCAATTAGGTTTCCTTTCTACCTCACTTTTAATATAGGAGAAGAATATGTATCCAAAAATTGAAAAAATAAATAAATCAAGTTTCGCATACGAAATACTGTCGGAATAAAATATATAAATAGATATGGATGATAACTATTATTTTTTAAATTTAAATTCTAAGACTTAGCTTAGGACTCAAATTCTTCTGTTTCATAATTATAGAATTAATTATAATATTGTATAATTTTGTTTTATGATTCTGATTGCCAAATTATTTACTGCAGCATGGTAGAACTAACATGTGGACACTCAGCAGGATTAGTTATTTCAGTGGAAATGTGAAGTTTGAGTTCCCTATTCATAGATCAGAATTTCATCATCAGGTTCACTTGTCACACCTTGCACCTATATGTTCAACCTTGGGGGGGCCCAAGGGGTTTGGGACTTCTCAAAAGAAAAAGAAGAAGAGCAAGAAGATGAGAAGGGAGTATGATGATGATGAAAAAGAGGAAGAAGAAGAGGAAAAAGAAGAACCAGACAGGGGAGTTATTCCTGAAGTAGTGACCAACAGGATGATAAGCAGGATGGGATTCTCTGTAGGGATTCCACTAGGTATTGGGCTTTTGTTTTTCCCATCCTTTTACTATCTTAAGGTTGGGTTGAAAATTGATGTGCCCACTTGGGTGCCATTCATTGTCTCCTTCTTTTTCTTTGGGTCTGCATTGTTGGGAGTCAGTTATGGGATTGTGTCCTCCAGTTGGGACCCACTCAGGGAAGGTTCCTTTTGGGGTTGGAATGAGGCCCAAAAGAATTGGCCTGTTTTTTGGCAGTCCCTTAGAGGTGGATCTAGGAAGAATTAGCCCATTGAATGGTTTTCTTAATGTTTGGTCCTTTTGTTTCCCTGTATATTGTTTCTTGCCAGCACTTAGAGCTTATTTGGTTCTATGAATAAAAAAATATTTATAATCTTCTTCTCTCTTGTTTGGTAATAGTAGTGAAAATTATATTATAATATTAAATTATTTATATTAGAAAGGAATTTAAAAAAAAAACAAACAAAATTTTGGAGATTATGATTACACTTTGTTTTTTTCATATCATCTCCAGGAATTGATTAATTTGAATATGAAACCAATTACTACAAAAAATTCAAACTCCTTTTGGTAATTTTATTGTAGAAAAAATAATTCTTTTAGTGAATTTAAACGAGATTAATTATTTTAAAATATTAATTTTCACTTAACACATCCAAATATAAAAACTACTTTATAATTAATTATTAAAATGATATATTTTTCACAATTAATTCAAACACTTAATTTAATCCATTTGCCGGAAAGAGTTAACTTATTTTGACTTCATTAAATTTTAGACCATTGCATTGGCTTAAGATTGCAGTTTTTTCTCAAATTAGTTTGGATTTATAGTTTCCGTGGCTTAAAGTTTCCAGAGAAACATTTTAGATTGGTCTTCTTCTACTATAAGCTTCCAAGACCCCATATTGCGTGGGAGTTGGAGCATTACGATATTGGTTTAATTGCATGTGATTGTGATTTCCTAGTTTTAATTGTTTATATTTCATTTTGATAGTTATTATTAAAATTAAATTTATTACTTTAAAATTCTATTCAATAATTAATAGAAACGTAAGATAGGTGGAATCTATCATTAGATTATATAGATTTGTCGTTGAAAACTATATAAAATAAATGAAAATTAGTTACATTTTCATTTTTATTTTAATATTTTATACACTTTTATTTGTTAAGTAATACAAAATGATATGTCACATCCTTGTTACTTTTATGTTAATTATTGGATATAATTTTTAAGGTGGTGAATTTAATTTGAACAATTAGGAAACTAAAGAAATTAAAAATGTGAGCGTAAAATTAGGAAAAACAAAATTACTCATACACTAAAATATAAGGATAAAAGATCATTTGAACCTATCATATTATTATGGTCTAGGCTTGATTGTTGGATTGATATTCATAGTTGATCCAATCATAATTTGGTGATCATAGCCCAAAAGTGATGTGCGATATAACAATGCTATTTGTTTTGAAAGCAAGTTGCAGAAAATGCACGAATCAAGAGTGTGGATCCATATTTTTTTAAAAATAAACCTTAATTAAAAAATGTAAAAATAGATTGAAAATAATGTCAAGGACACTCTAATATAAAACTATTAATAGACATGTAGAAGAAAAAGAGACAAAACATAAATCTTTTTATTATATATTTTTACTAATCATCTTATTTCTTTTTACAATAAATGTTGAATGTGTTTTATATTTTTAAGATATTAAATATATTTATTTTTTATTTAATTTTTTTATAAGATAATAGAAGGATGGAGTAGGAGAATATATCATAAATATAAATATAAATATAAGTAGGTGATAAAATGTGAAAAAAAGATAATGAGAAATATCAAAGATATTTACACTGTAGAGGTGTCTAAATATAATTTAGATAACATGATTTAGCAGAAATATAAGGTTTGGTTATGAAAACAATTTCATATTGATTAATATTTTCCTTAACTATAATTATAATGAAAATAAAGAAATGAACCATAAATATGAAAATAAGAATAACAGAAAATAAAAAAGTCAAATTATAAATCGATCACGAACGTAAAGGTCCAAATTTGAAGAGAGGCTCCATTTGTGCCACTCCTTGCGTGTTCTGACAATTTGCGTTGCCACAATTAATATCTCTTATTTAATGAGTTATAAGATATATTATCATATATACGAAATCCTATTATAAGATTTATACAACAGAGAATAAGTGAGTTGATCCATTGAGTTATTATATTAGTTGTAGATAGTCAAAGCCATATATCCTAGTAAATTGCTTCTAAAAACTTAGGGGTATTTGTAGTGAAGCATGTTGAATATTTTAATGAATGAAATGGAAAATAAAAGTTTGCTTTACTGTATCATGAGTTGGAACTTATTCAAGCGATTGATGACCAATCAGTGCATGGTGGAGTGGAAAACACGTGCAATTCTACACCTGAACTTACATTGACTCATCATGTCTTTATGTTGCACAGGCAGGTGAACTATTATGTCCTTTTCCTTCACAGTAAAGTAGGCCACACAATATGCAAATATAAAATATATATATAAATAAATAAATAAATATTCAGAACTTAGCACTCCCTTTGCAAATCAATCAAATTGCTGTAACATACGAATTTGCAGCAACTCCGTTTCTTTTCTTTAAAGGGTTTGGTACATGGGCAGTTTTAAATCTTGTCTCTGTAAAGAGGACCAACACGAAAAAGAAAGTGGTTTATTGAACGTTTTCCTCTTTCTTCACAAGAGAATAGTTCAGGCACATATTTTTATCTTTTTCTGTGATCCTTTTTTTCTTTTCTAATTTTTCAACCTTTACAGTTAATCCCATCTTCATTATGTAGTAGAATCAAAACGAGCTGAATATTCACATTACCCCTATTTAATTTAATTTCCTTCCCCCCCCCCCACTAAACAAATCAACAAATGCATTTATCCTCCCATCTAATCAAACCTTTTTTCCTTTCTTTTCCCTTCAAATTCATCAAAACTCGAATCATGCAATAGGCTAATTCTCCTCCTTTTACAAACCAATCTACACACTTCTAATGATATTAATTATACTCTTTATTCCTTAATCATTGCATGGTTCCTTTAAGAATAAGCAAATCCTCCCAACTTGGCACTTGCTTTCGATGTACTTTATAAGAGGCCATATAGACAAGACCACACATAAGACCTAGGAATGCACATCATTGGCAAACGTCAAGATTCCTTGGTTTGAATTTGCAACATGCATGAAACTGAGTTAGAAAGAAGTTGCATACTCAGCTGCTTGAGCATATACATGTATAAGTAAGACGTACGAATAGGTTTAAAGCTTCGATAAACAGTATTTGCACGAGACAGCGCACTTGTGTCTCTTCTTTTAACACATGGTAAGTAATGTTTTTAATCTGAAACAAGAAATCAAAAGAATCATATAAAAACCAAAGTAATGAGACCTAAACATTGGAAATGGGGAAAGAATGACTTGGGGATTGAGATGATGTAGATTTTGCTTTGAGGCCTTGAGGCTAAGGACTGCCCAACGAAGAGCTTTATGATCACTTTTTATAGTACAATATTATTATATAAATATATATATAATATATATATCAACTACTACCTGTTCTTGCTCACTAGAAAAAACAGAACATTCCTAACGTTAAAAAGTGGCATAATCTTCTTTACCATGTTTTCGTGTCCTCTCAACCTTTCATGGGATTTTTGAATTTGACTTTTGACAAGCTTGATGAAACGTATATAGATCGTAAGGTTTTTAATATTACAATTGGATCCATTAGACTTGTACGTGTCCACAGGACAAATGGATTTAGTAATAGCATGAGTGCATGACGCGACAGTTTTGATATATATTATAATACCTAAAGGGTTTGTGTTTATGTTTATCATATAAAAAGAAAAGAAAGACCTTCAAAGTGTCAGAAAACAGGTGGAAAAGAAAGATAAAACTAAGATTTCGTTTCTGCTGCCTGCAAATAAGTAACAGAAAACAATTGTATTTTATAAGTTAACAATTGTGTTTTGTCTTTAGTCTTTTATAAACATAGAAGATAAAGAGAGGTGAAAATAACAAAGAGATAATTAAAGTGTCGGATATATTTGAATTGAGTTCTCTTCAAAACCAAACCAATAACATATGAGGGAGGGAAGGAATGGCTTTGAACCTTGACTATATATGCTTTCTTCATTAACAAGATCCG
Organism: Mucuna pruriens; assembly: GCA_025330945.1. Classification (NCBI taxonomy): domain Eukaryota; kingdom Viridiplantae; phylum Streptophyta; class Magnoliopsida; order Fabales; family Fabaceae; genus Mucuna; species Mucuna pruriens. The sequence goes on from JAENHJ010000520.1 coordinate 1,972,140, forward strand.
GTAAAAACTTCTTTAACTAAAGCATGGCCCCGCAGATTGTGACACATGGAATAACCAATCTCTCAGACTCAGAAAGAGAAGAGACAGACACAACCCCTACACTAAGCAACAAAGGAAATATTGTGGCTTGCTGACAGCATACAGAGAAATACAAAAAGAGATTGTAGTAATTTTATATTGGGGGTAGTTTGGTTGTCCATCAATTCTAACCATTCTTTGCTTAAAGAGAGAGTTTGCCCCAGGAATAAAGCAAAGTACAAAAAATAAGTGATGGGTTAAGGGTAAAGCACATCATCACTTACCTACAATAATGCAAATTTTGCAGCCAATGCTGACAAGTCACAACCTACAATAGCCAGTAACACACTCCTTCTCCACCAGAAAAATTAATTAATTGGACCACGATTATTAACTCAGCTCCACGTGACACAGTTAAATATTATTAATTTTTTTTCAAAAGTTAAAAAATTTAAATCTGTGTTAATTAGATAGAGTTTTGTTGGCATTAGTTAAGAAATCAATAAATAAATATTTTTATTAAAACTTTTGTTAGAATTATATTAAAAATTATAAAGAATGTATTGTTATATTTTTAATTTTTTAACCACTATCCTTAAAATATTGATTAGCATATTGAACAAAATCATAAACACGTAAGCGTGCGTACTAGGTAATAATTTCTCTTTTAGTCAAAAAGTAACATTAGTCACCGGTCATAGCCGGTAGTCAGTGCTGTTCAGACTGGTTTCCGTACAAATTACTCTAAACTCTGACCCTCTGTAGAAGGACTAATGGTTTGGTTGGTTGGTTGGTTTGGGTTACATACTCTCTGACTATGCTTAATTAATCTGCAGGCAAAAGAAAGCAACATAATAGTAAAACCAGACAGAACATAACAGTATATATATATATTTTTTTTTTTTAATTTTTCATATAGATTTTTTAAGAAATAATCTTGTAGAGATAGTGGAGCATTAAATATAAACACTTGTTTAACAAAAAATCAAACTTTGATTTACTATGTCGTGAATGATTAACTACTTCTTGTCAACACAATTTCGTTGATAAATAACATAACTGTGCATATAAATAAAAGACTAACTTCAATTCAGTGTGTGGTGAGATACTAACCACATGTATCACACAATTTGTTGATTGTGCATATGAATATAAGATCAACTAGACGAAAGAGAGAGCAGCTATGGCGTTTTCGTTTCCTATGTTATGGAACCCTTTGACAAGATTGGAAATCTTCCTTCAGTTCCAATTATGATTTTGATTCTCTCACTGAGGCAGAGAAATGGAACATTGGCACTTAAACTCGTGCAACCTGATTGGACCAAACGGTTCAGTAACCTACCCTTCATCAATCTCATCCTATCTTTTCTTATTGTTTTATTTTATTTTCCAAATTTCCCCACCTGCCATTTCAATTTATTTTGGTTGTAGAATCGCATGTAACATTCACTGGCCAAAAAAAGCACAGTAGGTACGATTCTAGTTCAGCAAATGAGCAGACAGAATAGCGAAATGTCGTATTTTTAGTACAGAGTATTTTCCAACAGTGCAGGAACTTTTGTCTCTTTTAAGATGCCTTCTTTTTTCTCCGTTTTACCCACAATAACGGACGGTGAAGGATTGAACCTATTTTTCTTTAACTCTGCTCTATAAATTCCTATGTAAAAGGAAAAATCACAATAAACTAATATACTGTGTAGTTTCAATTCTACTAAACCAAAACAATTGAGTAATTTAAATATAATTGCTTACATATACTTTTAGTCTCCTTAATTTAAATTTATACAATTTTAATTTTCATATTTTTAATTTAACCACTTTAATCTCTAAATTTTATTGTATATTAAAATTATGTCCCTCAAATTATCTCACATATAAATAGAAGTGGAATATACTGACATAACCGACAACCTATGTGTATGTAACTGATAATATGGAAACGTTTGGAATATTAATTTTTTAAATAAAACTAAAATAAAATTTAGATTAGAGTTTAGGTGAATATTTTCACTTTCGTTGCGCTATCTTATTTGCCCCATGATTGAAATAGTTTCATTAAAATAAAATGACTTGTGTTCTTTGTCAATTAAGAGATAGTTGATATCAACAACTTTTGTTACAATTTAGATGCCACACTCAAGAAGATACCCAATTTTAACATATAATCAAACTCAGAATAAAGTTGCTTAATTAGAAGTACAAACCAAAATTGTACAAATGTTAAAGTAAAAGAGCAGAACTGCATTTAACCCAAATATAATTAAATAGCTTTTTTTCCGCCTCTTATGGAATATGCATTTGGTACATTTAATAAATTAACTGTATGCGATATTTTAGCATAGCTTGGACATGATGAAAATGTAATAAATGCGTTTCGCAATAAAAGAAGAAATAATGGTGGTGGTATAGTGACTGAGTGTGTATGTATAGTAGCAAAATTGGCTTCGGGTATATGAAATTAATTAAATTTCTTTTGTTCTTTTTGTTGTATAGAAAAATTTAGAGAGAGAATGACATTTCAGTTTAAGACCAGAGAAATGTTGGATTCAAAGAACGCTTCTAGGTGTACATATATTTACCTCGTTCTAAATAAATTAGTAATTACCTTGTTCTGAATAAATTAGTAAAGACTCAAATCTGCAACTTATTACATACGAGACTTTGATTAACTATACTGGACCAACTCCTTTAGAGATAAGTTCTTTTGTTTCAAAGTTAGGTGGAGAATTAATTTTAAAATGTTGAACAAAATTAAGACGTGTCTCTTTTTATTTTTATTTTTATTGTGTCTAAATTTATCTCAAATCTAGATTTATATTGAAATATGTATTTTTTTTAATACCAAAACAAACAAGGGATAAGTCTTATGTTAAAAGCCCCCGCTTTTGTAGGGTCCCAAGAAAAAAATAATAAATTGTATATACATATAGTTAAAAAATTATTATTAATTATTGTTGGATGATAAGAGTTTTAAGAAAATTAGTTTAAATCTTAAAATTATTTGTAACTGTTTAATTTTTATGCACGGCCAAGATAAAAAATTTCTATGATTTTAACCAATAAAAAATTATAGTAGGTATAATTTTTAAGATAGTTATTATAAAACTAAATAATATTATTATATATAATAATTTATTATTGATTAACCATGTAAAAATAATTTATATTTACAATGCATGCACTATTTACTCTTATCTTAAAATCATATGTGCATTTTTTTTATGATGGTTTGAATTTACTTTTAGAAATAAAGGTTTTAAAAAATATTGTAAATGTGAAAATTAAACACTACTTAAAATATTAAATTATATATATATATATATATATATATTCTAAATACATGGATAACTTATAATATTATTAAATATTTTTTTGTTGTTATAACTTCTTTGGAAATAAGTTCATTAAAATTAAAATTAATAAAATCTTATTTGTATTCAAATATTTTTCAAGAAAAATTAAATAATTTAAGTATTTTATCAATTGAAAAAAAATAGTTTCTGAATTTGATTATACAAATTTAATAATTAATTTTAAATTACATAAAATAAAAAAATTAAGTAATTTTTTTAAAATATATATTCTTTTCTATTAAAATGACTTTAAAATAACTTTTGCGTAGAGTTATATATACCCTTGTCTGTGAAGTGCTAATATTAAAATATAATAGAAAAAGAAAACTGATAATAAGAAATGAGTTGTGTATAAGCCGACTTTAAAAATTAATTATGATTAATTTTGGTTTAATTTGATTGGTCCTATCAAACTTATTAAAGGAAACTGATGAATGGAACTGCAACCTAAGTTCAGCTCTCAGAATTGAATACGTTGTTATGCTAGCTAGAGTCTGAAAATCTAGAATATTAGCTAGCATCATCTTTCAAAGTTTGACAAGTATGAATTGGAAAAGCACTATTACTACTCTATTTCTTTTTATCGAATAAGCTTCATGCATCTGGTTTTTTGTCAAAGAAAAACTTGAGGCATATTTGATGAAGACAGTGATGAACTTTTTATGAAAAGGGTGATCACGAAAAGCACAAAACTCATCAAGTTTAGAATAATCCGATCGCTAGTCATCTAGCTAGGTTTTAAAGTACGCTACTAGTTAGTTGAGCATGGCAAAAAATTGTTGCACATGCATCCTTTAAAGTTCAAACGTACGCTTAGCATGGAAGGCAACGTTATTCTGTCTCTCTTGATTCTCCTTTAGAAAAATATATGTCCAGATGCATGTTATATATTCTTTACTTTATAAGAAAACAAGCAATACCGATTAAGTTTTCAAAGCTATTTTAAGTATTAAAAGAATTCACTTATTGAATTTTCATGTTAATTATTAGTGTATGTTTGTTTAAGTTGTTTATAGAATTTTTATTTTTCAGAAAATTATAAAAATATTTTTAAGAAATAAATTGATTTAAACACGTTTCATTATTAGCCTATGTGTGCAGTGGATGAATAATATCTAATACGAGATGACATAATATCTCTAATTTGTTTTTTCTTTAAAAAAACACCAATAGTATTTAAGAAAATTACATATAACATATATACATTTTTAGAAGATTAAATGGCTCTTTTACGATTGTATCTCAAATTTCATAACTAGATTTATATATATATGGAAGGTGTCATTTTCTTTACGCATAGAACTGAGCCACAACCCTTGCCGAAGAAATCACCGGACAAGGAGAAAGCACAAAGGATACCTATTGGAAAGGAAGCAATGGATATGGAGCTCCTTGTTTCTTTTCGGGATAAAGTACTAGACAACAAATTAATAAGCTTTGCTAGTAAGAAAGAAAATTGTCTTTATTGTGCAAAAACTTGTACGTTTTAAACATTAAGGTGGTAATAAACTATTACCGAAGGTAAGGTATATCTAGATGAAAGAGTATTCCAAAAGTTATATAGTTGCTGGGAGGATGTTCTTGTTGATATATCTTCAACATTATGAAGGATACGTTATAGAGAATCTAACATTTGAATAGAAGATTTGATATATCATTGACATGGATAATGGGTTCTACATAGTTAAGTTTGACTTGCTTAAGAATAAAGAGAAGGTGACTACAAGCAGACCTTATTAGATGATATTTGATTATATTTTGGCCGTATCAATTAGAGTTTAGACTTTTTCTCTCCTAATTAAATAACTAATGAAAAGGTTTATTGTGTCTTAATCTGAATTATATTTGTAGGTTTAAATATAATCTACTATGATAAGAGTTGTTTTTTTTGGTAGTAATAACTTTAGCGGTAGCCAGGGAAGCCAATTAAGGTCGATATAAACACCTTAAAAGTGGCAAAATAAAGGTTTCCTTGAATCTACATTGAAATGGATCTCAAATGGACTATAGTGGTGAAGGTTTAGCTAAATGATCATTGGCACAAGGTAGTATGAAGGATTCACACTATTTGCTTTGCATTTGCTAGTGGATGCTTTGATTGTTACGTGAAAAAATAATGCCAACCAATAATAAACGAAAACAATTCCGTTAAAAAAGGTAATGCAATATCCAAGGTTAACATATTTGATGGGCTAGAGAATTTATCAATTGAGGAATTAAGGAGTTACCATTTTAAAGAAGGCTTCAAAACCTATATATATGGTGGGGCAGTTGCAAAACAAGTTATGAACATCTTGGAGAATAATTAGGGATTCATTATGATTCCAACAAGCGATAATAATGTGAGAAATGACATTTATCATTTACCTTAGCAGCTAGCATGGTTAAGCAAAATCTATAGGGCCCACTACTAACGTGCCAAATATATGGGTTAAACAAAAGAATAGAAGACACCACTAAGGTCAAAGTTCAAGCGCAACAAGTATTATTATTAAATCATATGATTCTCTCAAAAGTTTGTCCACAACCATGAATCAAACAATGGACACTCCATAGGTTCCACCCCCAAGGCCATGCATTCTACGTGGAAAACAAACATTCAACTTAAGTGAAGATTGTACCTTCTGTCACCATGTTTAGCTAACACTCAATACCCTAATATTAAGACAATCATGAATATTGAAAGAGTGGGATCCAATCGCTTTAAATCCAACGATAAACTCCCAGACCTAGAGAATGAATCGATGATATAGGAAGATGGTTAAATGAATGTGTTCCTAGAGGAAGTGGCGGAAATGCAGATTGAGAAGTATGTAGAGATGGATGTTTGCTAATTAAGTAATAGAGGACTTTTTCTCACAAAAGTATGACGTTGAGTTTCTGTGTGCTCAATTTTTATGGATATAAATAATATTTATGTAATTTAACGATATCTCAAATCTTTCTTGGAACATAAGGGGAACAAGTAATGCTTGAGCCAAAAGGCATGTGTATGAGGTTATTAGGAAGGTTTTAAACCCACCTTCCTATTCTTCATGGAAATTCATATACAGTTTGATGGAATTAATTACTTGTTGAACAAAGTTGGTTATAGTCCAATTTCTATTGTGGAGTCTAAGGGTGTGGAGGCCTTTAGAATCTTATGCAGAATGGAAATAATTATGCGATATCTATCTTGGATACATGTGTTTGCTCAGTTACCTTTCAAATTGCTCTACGAGGTAAGAGTGTGCAACAGTGTATATTTGAGTCCTATACTTAAAAATCGTGCACCCTTCTAACAGTACTTATGTGACATGAGTTCTAATATAACTTCTTCTCCTTGGATTCTCGATTGTAATTTCAATGAAATATTTCTTTTAAGGTACCAAACATGATGTTGTTTTGTGCAAACAAGAGTGTAGGATTTTTGCACATGTGTTGGACTTTTGTGGTTTGGTGGACTTACAAACTGTTAGAGGTCAAATTACCTTGCACAAAAAGTTGTAGGGGGAACAAAAACATTTTAATAAGTCATTGTGGAAGTGTTATGCTATCTTTATTTTGATCACAATTCACAAACCCCGTTATTGTTCGGCCAGGTGGTTTAGTTGAAGTTTGAGGTCATAGGCCTTTTCGTTTTGAGGCTAGATAGATTGTTAATGATTATCGAGGTAGGACTCATGATGCTTTAGGGAATGTTGGGGGAGAATTCTATTAATTTTAATAAAGAAAAAAAATATTGAGTAAGAATAAAAATATATCTAAAGAACTTTCGAACATGTGAATTCTTTCACTCTAATTCAGCTTGGATGAAATTTTTAGCATGAAAATTACTAATTTATTTTTCACGAAGAGTTTCGTCGATATAAGTTTTAAAAAACAATGGATTAAGTTAGGAGACAAAAGACTAATTTTTTCATGCACAAACCATTATTAAAAAAAACACAAGATAAAATAGATAGTTGAAACTATATTTAATAAATTTAGTCTTCGGATGATACCATCCCATAAGAGGCTAAAAAATATTTCAAATATGTTTTACATCAATTTTTACTATAATCCATTTAAAAAGTGTTGTTCTAAATAGACTCTAGAGCATCAATTTAGAAGGTTAATCTCAATATCATACTGTATCACCATCTTACATACTATATTAATTTTCTAATAACAACTTACGTGAATTTCTAACGTAAAAAAATATTTTTTATACTAATAAAATTATAAAACTTTTACGAAATAAGATAATATATGCAATATTAAGAAAAAATAAAATTTTGGCGGGACAATTACCTCTCTAAAGTATATAACATGTATCAATGTATGGGATAAGCAACAAAATTTATTTAAGAATTTTTTTTTTTTGAAGTCATTGAGTTAGAAGAAAAGGTGATAGAATAATTGCTAAATTATCTTGAAAAGAAATTGCTAAATCTCGCCACAAACCCTGACATATTCGAGGTTTAATTATATTTTTAATTTATTTTCTTTAATTTTAATTATTTTCATTTAACCTTCACAATTTTAATTATTAAAATTAAATTATTCATTTCAATTTTTTATATGAGAGTACAAATATTTTTTTTATGAAATCCCGTTCAGATATGGTAAGATCACGGTATGTGGTCAAGTTCTCATTTCAAAATTTGCACAAATTAAAAGTAAGTAAACAAGTATTTACAAAAAAAAAAAAGAAAAACTAAAATTAGATATAAATTTAAATGTGAAAATTAAATTATAATTAAACCTCTATTAAAAGTGCAGAACCTGGATAGGAAACTTCCAAAATTCAAACCTGTGAAACCCCAATCTCCTGAGCTAATCCCAGCCATCCATTTCCATCATGAACATGAAAACCAACCACAGGCTGCCACGTAGCTTAATCTTACAAAAGTTACAGATCCCGCCATTGGATCAAGCCAGACATGTAGGCCCGAAATGTTCCCTTTCTCTCTCTCTGTTCTTCTCGAAACATTTTCCGTCAAACTTAACCCCGCAACCTGATGCCGTCACCCCCACCCCCTCAAATATAAATACGACAACCTCAAACTCTGTCTCCCTCTCCTCGTCTCATTTTATCGCTCCAGAGCACCAAAATATCGCCTGGCCCGATTTCTCGGCCGCATTCGTTTCGTAACCCCCAAAGCCTATCTCTTACTCTGTTTCGCCTCTGCACTTCGCAGCTCAGCATTTTCTCTTCGCGGCATTGATTCTCATTCGCGTTTTAGCAGTGTTTTGTTAACCCAAATTCGCGCGCGCGTGTGTGTCAGTGTTTTCTTATGGCATTTAAGTCCGTAACTGACAGAGCATTGTGCGTGCATGTATGAGCTGAGCTGTGTGTGCGCAATCTTCGTTGTCTTGCATTGCCGTAGAGCGCGACAACTAAGCTTCGGATCCCAAGCAATTCGCCATGCGAAAAACGACAACGTAGGTTCGAAACGCCCCACATAGCGAGCACGATTTCCGTGGTGGTGGGGCGAGGGTGGCTTTGAAAGCGAAACATAAACGTGTGCTTGCGACGGTTCGATGAGGTCGATGGAAGAAAGAAGAAAAATAAATTAGTATAAAGAGGAGCAAAACCTGAAGCGCAGAACAAGAGTGGAAGATTCCTTAGTGTGTGTGCAGAGAGACAAAGAACAAGAAGCAGTTGAGGTTTGCTTGGTAAGTCGTTTTCGAATAGTAATAGTAATAACTAATGACATCATTCTTCTTCTTCATCTTCTTCTTCTTGTGTCTCTTTGCCTCCCTCTCACACACCTTTCATCCTCCGACAAACATTGATTCCACGTTCAACCCATGTTGTTTTTTGTTGGTTTAATGAGAAAATAATTAAGCTTATTTTTGTTTGTATTATTTATTTGTGATGGGTAATAATAGCGCTGGTTGGGTTTTCTCTCTCTATCCGAGGGCAGTGACTCAGTGCTTAGCTTTTGGGTTTTGGAGTGTTATCTCGGAGAGCGGGGATTGATTGTGATTTACACAAAAGATAAAGAGAGAAGAGAATCAGAAGAAGAGTAGAGGGGGTGCGTGAGGGACGTGTCAGAAAACTTCGGCTTCGACACGCTTTGCTTCTTTTTTATTTTTCGATTTCTGTACGATAAAGCACCAACCAACCCCACAATCCACACATTACTTATTACTACTTACTCACCATCACTGCTTGCAGTAGTAAGTAAGTAAGTGGCATTGTAGTATTCTTCATCATTCTTCTTTCTAATCACGATATTCAATTTGGGCCTTCACTCTTCGCATTTATTCGCACTTGCCTCCGTTTTGTTTCTTTCCGCTTTCAATTATTCCTTCTTTTCGGTTTTTGGGGTCTTGCTCTGATCCCGAGCCTCCTTCGAGATTGCTTTTCCTTTTTGTTTTTTTAGCTTAGGACCATTTTGTTTCTCGTGAACGATATTGTATTCTTACTTGGGACTTGGGAGCAGTTTTCTTTTTTTAATTCTTGTTTCATTAGTTGCATTCTAACTTGGTTACTTCATCCGGTTCTTCTTTATTTCGGTGCCTTCTTTATCTCTAACCATTGCTTTTACTTACCGAAAATGGTCATTCCCTGCCACTGTTTTATTCAATCAAAGTTATTCCCTCCACCTATCCCCATCTCTCAACTTTATCCTCAAATCCTTTTCGTTTTTTCATTTATTGTTTTTGTTGTCTTCCATGGCATAATATTGACATATGGTTCTAAACTCTTGGCACTTTTTTGTTCAGTGGAATTTAACTATAAATGTGTTGGTTCTCGTTCTTGTTGGTGGTGGTTTTGCAGGGAGAAGAAAAAGGTGAAAATGTTTACATGCATAACTTGTACAAAGCAAGCGGCGGAGGACGGGGAAGAAGGCGGTGAGAGTGGCACGCCGAGTACAAAAGAAGCCGTCAAAAGCCTGAGCGCGCAGGTTCTTAGTCCCATCTTACTCTTCACACCTACAACCTTTTCTTTTTCAGCTTAGCTTCTTTTCCCATCTTGGTGAAAACAAACAAAATCAAACCCAATATTGGGGTCCTCATACGGTGGGGACCACCACCCCTTTGAATATCTTTTACCTCCACGTATACCTATATACGGCCTACACTACACACACACACAGTGATAATATTTACATGTATCCTCTAGGCCAGTATTGTTTTGGTTTAGGATGACGTAATAAGTGTGTTGCTATTGATGGATGGTCCACTTCCTCCCACGGTTTGGTCCATTAATTGGTTTTTATTTTCATGCATGTGGTGGTGCCGTGAGCCTGACCTGACGTGACCATATACCATCGTCAACCAATCAAGTCAAGTCGGTTCTACTGCCTTATAACTTATTCTCTCTAGAGTTAGAAAATTACGGAACCAACTTGTCGAGTAGGTTCGCACTACCCTTTTTGGCTACTTATAATTGCACATGACATTAGAGGAGCAAGGTGTTTTTTTGAATAGTGACACCATTCATTCTAATTTATAGCTAGAGCGGTAGAATTTTACTACCATCTAGTGTGCCCCATTTTAATTATCATTTGACTACTATAGCCTAAACTATAAAGTAAGTACTTTGGGATTATTCACCTATCATTGACTTACCATTACCTTAATTTACCGCTTTTTTTTTTTTTTTTGGAGTAAAAGCAATTGTGAGGTGAAAATTAAAATCTTCCTTGATTTGGGATGAGGTGAGAGCAGTGGCATTGTGGCAACATGTTCCACATTCCGCGGGTTGAGTAATGTTTCGAAAAGATGCCTAGCACGGAAGGGAATGCCATATTCGTATCTTGGTGTGGCCCATCCTTGAATTCTTGTCGTCCCAAAACTTTTCTATTATGTGCATATGCAAAACATATTGATATTTATTTTGGGAGGAAAATAATATAACGTTTGGCGAGTGTTTTTATCTGAAAAATATTTTGACATTTATTAATATGTTCTCAGTAGAATATTAGTAGGTCCTCCAGAAGTAGAAGATCAATGTCATTGGGTGAGCCCTTTTCTATGTGTCTCTCTAGTCTCTTTTAATAGTCAAGTTTAAGTAATCAACATGCCCCGGTATGATGGTCATTGTGGATTGATGAGTCATTATGATGTTATTAAGGAGTTATTATGGGTAATTATAAAATAGTTAAGACTCATTATGAAGAGAATGGTTACATGTTATTGAAAGTAGGTCGACTTTTAAATTAAAAGTCATTAAATACTCGGTCAGTCCAATATGAGGTCTCCAATTATATGGATCAAAGTAAATGCTTGTTTTTACACCATTAGCCATGAATAGCCTCTCATTTTTTTTTCTCATGCTATATTTGCATATTAGTTACCGTCATCTTTAATTCTTCATGCTTATTTTTCATCCTTGTTAGTAAATGTTACATGCAATTTTAAGCTAGGTGCCCAAATTTTTAAAAAGATGGGGGAACCTTGCTTGAATATATTATGAGATTAGAGACGTGTATGTGAGGCACGTTATGATGCCCATCCTAACAATTTTGAACCATATGCTTGTGATTTGTGTGAAAATGTTGACAAGTAATATTTGGATAGATATTGTTGGAGATTTCTACAAACAGGAAATGCTTTCCATTGGGGGTACATAGTTGATAGTAGGATATATATAAGGTTCCTATAATGGACTTTCATGTTCACTGCTGTTGTTGTCATCCACTTGTATCCTATACACAAGTACATTCTCCACCATCCCAGCTGTAAAGGTATTGCACGATGCTTCGAAAATGACATAAGCCTGAAACCTTAGACTCCATCTAGTTTCATCCAAACATATTTTTTTAATTTGTGTTTCAGAACTTCCATACTTGGTTTCCCTACTCTTTCCATGTATGCCATTTCACAAACACTTCTGCTGCCATGCTCTATTGAAATATAGGTGGATGTCTCTAAATTATTAGCTTATTTTAGTTTTAATTATTTTTGAGGGGTTTCCAATATTAATAAAGTAGTAAACTAAATGGCTTTTAAGAATGGGGAATTTTAATTGCATTATTTGTGTTTTCTACTTCTGGCAAGTTTAGAATTGATTCTCTATATATAACTTTTTGTCCATCAATTGCATCACTGAATGTGACAATTATATTGGAGTTTTAAAAGGAAAGGAATATTTGAAGGGGGATCTACATAGTTAGCAGTAGGGGAAAGTACAGCACTCAGGTGTTTTGAAAGCTTTAACACATTCTTAAGTCTTAAAAAAATGTTTTTAAATTCTTCCCCCATCAGATGCTTCCTAATTTTAGGTGTCATTGGTCAAAATCATAGATGCAGAATATGTGTAACTATTCAAGAATCTCAATTGTCTAAAAGTTTGAGATATATTCTGTTAAAGTAGCATGATCTGTAAAAGTAGGTTTGTATGAAGGTGAAGTGTTGACCAAGTACATGTATGTATTATGCAACTTTTGAAAATAAATACACGATACAGTTCTATTCGTCTCGAAATTATTTTAATGCACTTTTATGTAACAGTCTTCTGATGGCACGTTTCACGTCTAAATTTATCTTTTGGTGGCTTGTTATGATAAAACAGTTATTAATCAATCTTAAAATAAATGTTCAATTGAAACTAACTTCTCTCTCCATTTCAAAAACTTCCATCTGCACCTAGATAGATAGGTGAGATTTTTTTTTTAGTTTTTCTTTAAATTAAGTGCTTATTGCTCTTATCAGGTGTTACTTGTCATTAATTTTTTGTCTCAGAAAATAGCTATCTATGGTACATAATTAAAACTATCAATGCATTGATGTTAATTTGATTTTCTTTTTCTGCATACGCAGTTAAAGGATATGGCACTGAAGTTTTCAGGTGCTTACAAGCAGTGCAAACCTTGCACAGGGTCCAGTACCTACAAGAAAGGACAGAGACCATATCCTGACTTTGACACCATTTCAGAAGGGGTTCCATACCCTTATATTGGAGGTGCAAGCTCAACTTCAACCCCTGCTTGGGACTTCACAAGCTCCAATTTCCCTGGTGGTAGATCAGACCAAAGGTTTATGGGGGGACTCAGTGGTGATAGGACCCCTAGAGGTCCTGGGTCAGCACCAGCCTCTGATGTAGTTGTTGAGGATGAGGATGAAACCAAGGAGTGGATGGCACAGGTGGAACCAGGGGTTCACATTACCTTTGTGTCTCTTCCTAATGGGGGAAATGATCTCAAAAGAATTCGCTTCAGGTATATTAAGAAATGAGGTTTTACTAATGTTGTATCTTACCTCTCAAACCTTAAAAAGTGCACGCCAAGGTTTTACTAATGTTAGATCTTTGATTCTTTATTCTAACCACTAAAATAATAAACCTATTAAAACTAAATTAGCTATTAATTCTTGGCCTAGCTTGGCATAGTTGCCACATATGATTTGTAGAGATAGATTTGTAAGTGGGAGCCAAAAGATTCAGTTGCAGTTGTCCTAAGTTGTGAAAGTATATGAGAGTTTTAGTTGTTGAAAAAGTTAATTATGCTGCAAGAGCAAAGACTGACAATACTTAGCATTTAAATTTGAAGCCGAGAGATTTTCGACAAGTGGCAAGCTCAAAAATGGTGGGGTGAGAATTACGACAGGATCATGGAACTTTACAACGTCCAGAGATTCAATCAACAAGCTCTCAACACTCCTTCGAGATCTGAGGATGAGGTAATCAACAACTTCTACACCAATATGATGTTAAGTTCTTAACAGTTCATTTCATTGACCTTGTTACTTTGTATGAAAAAAAACCGTAATAATACCTACCACTATCATGAGAAGACTTTGGCAAAAATCAAAGCTTAATTTTCCCTAAGAAATGATATTTATTTGGTTCAAGATTTGTCAATGTACATTATTCATTGCCTTTGAGCAGCAAAGAGATTCCTCTTACTCAAGACTGGCATCTACACAAGACAGTCCCATGGCCTCGTTTTTAAAGGGTTGGACACCGAGGAATAACCCCTCTGAAGCTATAGATCAAGGTGGTGGCCAAAACTTGCATGCAGGGTCATCCGTGGAAGCATCAAGGACAACCACCTCTTCTAGAGATGAACCTTCAATGAGCAATGCCAGTGACTTGGAGACAGAATGGATAGAGCAAGATGAGCCTGGAGTCTACATTACAATCAGGCAATTGGCTGATGGAACAAAGGAGCTTCGCCGTGTCAGATTCAGGTAATATAATAACATCATGCATGTCAAAACAAAAACATGTTCCTCCACAAAAATATGCTCCTAGAAACATGTACTTAATTTGATGAAATGAAAATCAACATTGGCTGGTACAAATGACAGTTACATGTATTTTTTAACTAAGATGATAGAAGTTTGAATTCTGGTCTTTTTAAGTATCGAAAAAATTATGTTGGGAAAAGAATATCTATGTCTTAGTGAGTTCATGGTATGACAAAGATTAGTCACTGTATTTGATGGTAGATATTTTATGCTCAATGAGTACAATTTTTTTTTAATGAAATGGTCCTATAGGTTCATTGCATGTAACATGTTGCCAAATTTCATTAAAATTAAAATTTTCATCTAAAGATTAAGGATAGTTTTAATTTTAGAAGATTAGGAGGTTTTGATTTGACAGTTTATTAACTCTTTCTGCAGCCGGGAGAGATTTGGGGAGGGACATGCAAAGAAATGGTGGGAAGATAACAGAGAAAGAATCCAAGCTCAATATCTTTGAAGTCTTGTGGCCTTGAGAAGAGAAGTGGAATCCTCAAATTTTGTTTCCTAGATTGTAGTGTTGTTATCTCCGGTTTATGGAGTGGAGTGGTATACAGAAAACTAGCCTTCCCACCAATACCATTGGTGATGATCTCATGGCATTAATTAAATTGTTGATACTCTCACAAACAACGCAAGCCCAGAATTTGCTTTGTGGTGACTCCATTTATGCCCTAAGGGTCAGTTGCCATGGTATTGGGAGGTTTAATATTGCATATTATATATAGATGCATTTATTCACCCCTTTCTCTCTTGATCTTTTTTATCTTCTCCCGGGATACTTTTGTGGTCATTGTTTATGTTATCAATTAATCATTTGCTTATTTTGGTTACTTAAAGAAGAATTGCTATTTGTCTTTGCGTGAATTAATTATCAAAGCAGGGAAAACACCATTAGTTAATGCTAAGCATTAGTCTTGGCTGGTTACAATTCGAAGAGGATACCAAAATCATAAATTATAAGCATCTCTTTAATGTAAGCATGAAAATACAAATTTTTACATGAACACAAGCATTAGTCTTTCACTGGCTGAATGTTTTTCATTGATAGAGCTAAACAAAAATGAAACGAAACAAGTACATATGAATTGGGGGTCTCTTACTATGAATAGTTAATATGATAATATAATTGTAAAGGAAAACAAAAAATAATAAAGTATTTGCCTAGTTTAGAAATAGATATTATTTTTTAAAATAGTTAGTTCACTTCATAAGCAAATAAAATTCATTTAGTATACTTAAAGTAACAAAAATATTAAAAATTCTTTAATCAATTTTTTTGAAGTACTTGCTAGTGATTTTTTTACTTCATGACATTGCCATTCAATTTTTATTGCAAATAATACAAAATAAAAACAGGAATTATTAAATTGCACGATGTAAGGGTGCAGATTTCAACTTCGCAATGGGCTTCATTTGTTTTCTCCCCCCACTCCAATATACATAGATCCTTATGAGTTTTCCGGAAGGCCCATAATTGTAAATGATCTTGGGCCCCTGTTATTCAGACCTCCTTCTATTACTCCTCACCACAACTTTTTTTTTTTGGATTTTTTATATTCCTAAACTACCTCTCTCTTCATTCCCCACCCCCGTCAGTTTTTGGTCCTTCTTGCATTTCTTCTTTATTTTCTAAACGAGAATATTGACTTATTTTGATTTATCTATTATTATTATTTTTTAAGTTATTTAATTATTAAAATTATTTAAAATAAATAAAATTAACTAAATCAAATATTTTTATATAGATATTTTACTTAACAAGTAATTTAACTTATAAAAATTATTTAATTATTTAATTAAATATAAATATTAAATACAAATAAAAAATAAGTTAACAACACAAATAAAATTTATTTTTTATTATATAACACTAGTTTCTAAATAATTTTATGTTACGAAAATTAGTTTCCATAAAAGATATTTTGTAAAAAGAATTTAAAATAATTCGAACAGTGGGAATAACAAACAGGAAGGTGCGAATAGCAGCCTCCAAGAACATGCCTTAAATAATAATTTTGAAACACAAACCAACCCCAACCAAATAATATTATACTATTATTTTAAGCATTAAACATATTTTAAAAAATAATCTCTTAAAAGAATTATTTTTTATTCCTCATTTTTAGAATTATTTGGGGTATGATTCTTATTCTATACAGTATCATCTTATTTTAGTTCACTTATGGAAATAATATATTTTTATAAATAAAAATATTTTTATCTATAAATAAGAATTTAATTTTGATACATTATTAATATAAAAATTTTCACTATTAATAAAAAAAATTACACGGTAAATCAATCACAAACTAATACTAATATATATAATATATTTGTTAATTTTATAATAATTTTTAATTAATTAACAATTATTTTTTGGCATGTTCATTAAACTCTTATTCCTCTTTCACCTAAGACTCAACTATAAAATATTAACTTAAACAACAATTTTGAACCCTGCCTCTTCCCAAAAAGAATATAATGTCATTATTTAAAAATTAAATATATTTTCAACCTTTACAAATAGAAAAATATTTACTTTTAAAGAATTATTTTCTTTTAACCCCTTATTTTTAGAGATAATTTTAAATAAAATTATTTAATTTTTATTTATTTTAAAAAACAAGGACTACAGATGATATACATAAATAAAGAATTATGTTATATGTAAAACATTATCTTATACAAGAAGAATTGAATTATCTTATATGTAAAACATTATCATATACAAGAATTTCCAATATAGGTTGTTTACACAGTTAACTAACTAAAAATTATTTTATATAATATTTAAAAATTATTAAAAATATCAACAATCTTTTTTCCATGTATAATACTATAACTAAATGATAATATATACAACTTACATTATTGACGTGTACAGATTAAAATTTTCAAAAACTAAATACATATTTAACTCTTATTTTAAAATTATCATGATAACATAGTACATAAAAAGATATTACTTATCTAAGTGTAAATCTTATCAATTTAACTAATATCCATTACACGGATATTATAAATAAATACAGGTAAAATATGAAAAATAATCAATTACTAAATTATTGTAGAGAATATTGACTTAATTAATGTACTGATTGATTTTTGGCACTCTTTATATTCAACCCTCCCCATCATTCTATTCTGACTACCGATAGATCTTCAACCTTCTCCACCAATCTATCTGACTATCCATCGGTGTTCAACTCTTCCAACCACTCTATCCTAAAACTGACTCACTCTATAAAGTAGTCAACTTATGGAATAAAGAAAAAGAAAAAAAAAACTCACCCTAACTTAAATAATATTCGCCCTATAACTCACCCGACGTCCAAACATAAATAATTAATTAAAAAACTATTTTACTTATCAACACTATTATTATTAGTGCTATAATTAATCTATCATTATTATTAATTACTATTATTATTACTAATACAATTAGTCCATTATTAATACCATGACCGTTGCTATTATCATGACCGTTGCTATTATCATGCTACATTCATCATTCTTAAACTAATTTAAGATGATAAAAACCTTTAAAAATAAGTTTATTTTAAAACTAAAACTTAATTTAGCAACTAAATATATTTTATTTTTAAAAACTTAGAAACTTATAACTAAAAAAATACACTAAACGACCCTTAAACTTCATTTTAATCAGTAGAGGTCTTAAATGTTAATTTATAAACACTCATTGTTAGTGAAGAAATTTGAAGTAACAACTAAAAAATAAAATATATATAAATTACGCCAAAATGGAAACTTAAAAGCATTAATAATTTATTGTCCACTATAACTTGGTTTCCATACTCAAAATCACGAGTAATGAATTTCGGGAAAAAAAAGAAAAACTATAAGTACTGGCCTCCTTTTACCGGAGGTTGCGAAGTAATTGTTCAGGTGCTAGTGCCCCTTTGAATTCCCCGCCCCCAACCCAAACCGACCGTGAGAGACACAGCAGATTCACCGGATCATAAATCAAAAATCAAAATAATTTCTCGATATCCCGACTCTTCACAAAGTTATTATTATTATTATTATTATCTTGTATTAGAGAACATAGACAAGATTTATGAACACCTCGACCTAATAAATGCATGTTAACCCTCACACCACAAGTAGGGAAAACTTTATTTATAAGTTTGCATTTAGCTTTTATCATATGTTCCATAAGTACGAAACGATTACCAACAAGTACCAATACAGGTAATACTAGTTTTGTAGTTTAGACTTGGCCGAAGTCATTAGAATATATGTTCAAACATTTATTTTTAGGACATTCACAAGGTTGAGTATTATAGAATCTCCCACATAAACTCATACTTATCATCCGGCAACTTTTCTTGGGAAAGTTCTTCCAGTCGGAATGTGTTGTGCGGGCCCAAGGATGAAGTTTCCAGGTTCCGAAATCCAATTGACTCCAGACTTCATTGGTGGTGGAGGACGGGCTTGCCCCATTGGTTGTCTACGAGTAGCAACCGACAAATTGGCCAACTTTTCAGCTGTTTCTGAAACTCCACGTGCAGACCTCCCCTTGTTCATTAAAGCTGACAACAACCAACATAACTTTCATAATCCTCTCAAAGATATTCTTTAAGAATGCCAATCATTTTAGTCATAATCTTACTCATCTATAAAAGAATACTTGATACAATAATTAAAAATATTATTATAAACTGAAAAGCTTACATGGGCTGTCCTTTCCTGGCTGTCGATATTTTGGTTTAGTAGTCCTCATTGGTTTTTCGTTCTTAATTCCATCCTTCAGAATAAACATGACAGGGATTTCAGAAGGGAACCAGCTTGGATTAAGATGAGATATTAGTCCATCCAAGGATTACCAAACAAGAGCTAATCCACCATTATACGTAAGAGAATTTCCAAGTAAAAATTAGATTTTCAAGAATATTTTCATTTTCTTGACATCATAAAGAGAGATGTGGCAAGAATAAGGATATATTTGGCTCTGTTTGTCAATCAAGTTGTTTGAAAAAAAAAAATCACAGAAGTTTCAGTTTTTTTCCGTAGTTCCGTAGTCCAATGTAAAGGTATATTTATATATAAAAAATATGAAAAATAAATAAAATTATTTCAATAATAATAAAATATAAAAATATAGATATTTAATTTTTTTTAAAATGCAAAAGATTACTTTGATTAAAATTTATTTTCATGATGATTTAAAAATAATTTATTGTATATATTACTAGTAATACTGATTATTGCTACGGTTATAGAATTTAATAATATAAATATTGACTCCTCTCATTAAAGTCATTGATGCTGATCGAAAATATAATGAAAGACTGTATGGTTCTGTTTTGTGGAAAAAATAAAGAACTATCACTGATGGGTTTTGTATCCACGGGAGGGTTCAAAATTCCGCATAAGTGATAAAAAAATTCCTAAGATAGCTTTTGTAGAAGCTCCTTACTTTTAGTAAAATAAGACTTATTTTTTTAAGTGCTTAATTTAAAATATGTTTGGCCTGCCAAAAATAAGCTGGGCCAAACATGCTCTAAGAGAATGTTGAGAGAATAACTCACCTGATTTACCATATCCAGCTTCCGTTGCACACCTGTAACATTTTTTAATTGGATGAGAAACTTGCTCTTCACAATCACAATATGAACCTAGTAAGTCACTAAAAAAAAAAACGACCTCTTTATGGTACACATAATCCAACGGAAAAAAGCTTTCATCTTGATCAGGAGTCATTCAAATAAAAAATGGATAATTTCCTGCTTAAACACTAACAGATAGTTGCAACCAGATAGAATAACATAATTGAATGCTACCCAAAGTCGTCAAGGACCAAAAGGTGGTGCGTCCATGCGCAGAGGCCAGGCGCCAGAAAGGGGTCAGAACCTCTTGGCGCCTTAGGAGCCTTTCTGGTTTAGACGAGGCATACTTCTATCAGCTTGTTATCAACTTGTTATGTGCGAGGCAAAATAGTCAAAATGTTCAAAAAATAACTCACTGGAGTTGGAACATGCAGCTGAAGTTTTTGTATTGAACATACTAAGAATAGCTTAGTAGTTAATTTACATAGAAAATCAACGTAGATAGTACATATTTTACTATGTTCTTTTCCTAATGATAACGTTGTCAATAACCCGTGCGCTTTTGGGTCCTCTTGCTCCACATCAAAAACTCATTGAAAGAAAAAAAACGTATACATTCATGGAACTAATCAATAAATATGTAAAAACCAATTAGGTCACCTGAAGCTAGAGGAGGATGCAATTTCAGGGAAGAAAAATTATTGGTGAGCTTTGAATTAGGTAAAGCACCGGAATATCTCTTGACCCCTTGCTGATCCAGTGCTCCTCTGGTTCCAGCTGGAAAAAAAAAAAAAGACAATTAAGATTCCCATATAGTTGTACAATAAGCACATTCCTAGCTAACAATACAAACCGGGTGGAGGAGTTCTTGCTACTGCTCTGCTGCGAAGGGATGGAGGAATGTAAAAGCAACTCTACAACAAATAAAGAATCTCAATAAAACAGCTTATAAAGTAAAAGAAAATGCTAAATTCTTGAAGAAAAGAAAGACAACAAAACATGAACTAGTTAAAAGACCACCTGGAAGAAAGGATGTTGAAGGGCCTCTGAAGCTGTTGGCCTCTTGCAGGGATCCCAAGAGCAAAGTGACTGCATTAATAGTAAGGAAACAGAAAAAAAAATGCATCACACACTATTTATTGATCAGGGGCTCACAGGGCTAAGCAGCTAAACAATATACTAAAAAACTACTTACTGTGATAAGGCTGATTGCATCATCGCTTGCAGACGGGATAAATGCAGAAAGATGCACACCGGCAAGCTGTAGAAAATAAAAGGCATATAGTGTAAAGTGTTTTAGAAGAATGCAATTATAGCTAGAACATTAATTAGGCAAATAGCAAGATCCAAGTTATATCTAACCTGTGGAAACTGGTAGTTAATATCCCTTGCAAGTTTGAGTCCATCAGCCCAAGATTCAGGGGTTGGATTGCCTATCACACCACATATTTTGTAGATCTCATCTGCTTCACTGCATGTGTCGCAAGGAAACATGTTTATTAATCAACTGTTTTAGAACATGATTCCACTTTAAGGGAGAGAAAAAACATAATTTGCAACGACCTTTTTGTTAAAAGAACGTGCGGTAAAGAATAAGCTGACATTAGATTTTATAAATTGCATTAGTTCCAGATGCTACAATTTTGTTTTCCCTGAAGAAGATCTATTTGGTCTTTCTCAGTTAAAAAAAAATCATTTGGGTGGGGGGGTTGAGAAGGCTAATACCTGACACCTGGGAAAAGAGGACGAAGAGAGAAAAGCTCAGCCATTATAGCACCCATTGCCCACATGTCTAGAAGGGGGAAAAGTTAATTAATAAAATGGTAGAATGGTACTCATCATCACTGCAAAAAACATACTAGTGAAGAACATAAATGACAACATTATTTCCATTCAGACACTCACCAACTTTAGAGGTATACAGATAAGACTGAAGCAGCACTTCAGGAGCACGATACCTAAACAAGAAAGGTCATCATACATGTTATTAAATACCTAAAACACAGAACATGATACATCTACTGCAAGCTGAAGGCACGTACCATCGCGTGGAGACATATTCAGTGTAGGGTGGCTGTGAACTTATCTCTCGGGCTAGGCCGAAATCAGCGATTTTGATGACATCCTTAGTAACCAGCAAGTTTTCTGCAAAAGAGCAGCATACCTCGTATCAACACAAAAACATTTTGCAACAGAGCAATAAAGATATAAACAGTAGACCATGCTCTCAGCTTTTTCTATTTTAATTATATCTCTCACAAATAGGGAGTTCTGTTCAATTAATTAGCATTAAACAAGCCAAAACTACAAAATGCATACAATACAACCACGCTAGCCAGATAAAACTAGAGAATTAGTAATAAGAGGCATACATTACATGTTACACGTAATATAAATGAACTCCCCCATTTTATCAAAAACCATAATCTACCAGATTGTTGATGAACACGAATAAGTACCAGGCTTCAGGTCACGATGGAAGTATCCACGCTGGTGCATGTGAGCAAGGCCTTGGAAAACTTGAAAACACCAATTTCTAACTTCACCTTCAGAAAACAGTTTTTCCCTGTCTTTCATAAGTTGGTATAGGTTGTATTCCTACATCACCAAAAAAATTGACATTAAAATTAGTACATTAGATCTTGCATCAGCCAACCTAGTCCTTCTCTACCAAGAACTTTAGTCACCCACCATGTACTCAAAAACAAAGTACAGAATGTCACTTTCTCGAATAACTTCCTTCAGCTTCACAATATTAAGGTGGTTCATTTTTCGTAATGACTGCCGACAAGGGAAATTAGAGATAATTATATACATAATAATCAAACAATGTATGACAAATAAAGCTTCAGAACAATCAGCACGATGCGAAACCTTGACTTCTCTCAGGTTTACACACTCCTCCCAAGAGTAATATTTCTTCTTCATTTTTTTTATAGCAACCTGCAATTTCACGACTAATTAGGACAACATCCGACTTCAAATAGAGCACCTTCATCATGTCAGTTAAAGCATACTTACAACTTCACCAGTTTGCTTATTAATAGCTCTCCAGACACTCCCAAACGTCCCATCACCAACTTCCTTAATTAACTTGTACCTGTATTTGCAGGGAAATGTGTTAAACAAATTTAACAGCAAACAAGGAGGAAATTCGTAACTCCTGCAAAAAGAAAAAGAAATCACCTCTCCATTGTTCCCGTGGAACACAAAGCAGCACTTTCTTTATTCAATAAACGTAAACAAAAACACAAAAGATAAATGGCATTTATCTCGGGTAGATGATGCTCAGAGGTGTATAAAATATTAACAGGTTCTTGCTGGTCCAGCAAAATCCACCATCAATTTTCTGTCGTAGCAAAAGAGGGCATAGAAGCAGAAAATTTCAGATGGACGGGCTGCGCAGCTTTATTCATTAATAGACCCACGGCTTTGAAATGGTTGCAGGACAAAGATGGTAGAAATGAACAAGAACCAGAGATCATACTGACACTTCTCAGGTCCCACTAAAATGGATGATCAAAGCAATAGCATTACTCTCTAGATAAAATCACCATGACCCAAGACTTCAGAACTATAATAAGATCTACTTCATCTAATCTATGTAGGATTTGTTTCAGAAACTTTGGGTAACTGATGTATTGTCAGCAACAATACCCATCAAGATCAACAAGGAGACGATTTCAATAACTACAGTCCGCTCTGATTCAGTGCAAATGCTTCACTCAAAATCTCAAAGATGCAGGCAGAATCCAATATCCAGTCACCAATCTATTTCAGCCCTGTAGAAGCAAACATAGGCCAAAATAAATCTTTGCAAATTGAAAATAGAGGATGACGTTATATAGAGGTTCTCCACAATGGAAATCTTACCCAAGAAGAGGATTTACCAGAAGTTTTAACTGAATGTTGGGTCAGCAATGCACTGCCAAAGGAACACTTGTCAAGAAACTTCTTTTTGGATCGGTGTTTTGCAAAGAAGAATAAGAATAAGCGCTTACTTGTACAAGTGCACTAAAGATGTAGCACCTGTATCAGAAGAAAGTAGCATCACGTACCCTGTGCTGATCATTAAAAGGGAGCAGAACACTAAGTGCAATTAACAAAGGAAACCCGAAGAAAATCTCCAAGGATGAAAAATCGCCAATCAAGCACTTCTTGGAATGCAAAAAACCGATACTGGTAGCAATTTGTCCAGAAACAAACTCCCTCCATGTCTCAAAATATAAATCACGATCCTTTAGATTCAAACCCAGACCAACCTATTATAAAAGATCATGGACAAAGCTTGGGGGTTAGATTGACAAATAGATCCATATTTCAAATTTGTCTCCCATAAATGACCATAAAAAAAATCTTATCAAAAACTGGAATGACATATGAAGTTAGACAGCTTATAGATTCAGATGCTATAACAAAACAGCGATTAAGACTCCGAGCCTGTGAGCAAGTATTACTAAAATTTATTGCATTTATACTTACATCCAAAAGTTAAATTTCGAAAATCCTGTGCTACGTTTGGAAGTTTTCCAGCTATAAAAATGCAAATGATCAGTCAAAAAACTTTTGTGTATCAACTAGAAACTAAATTCCAGAATTGAAATTCCTCCTCGTAAACCAGCCTACAAGCAGCTTGAGGAATTGATTAACATGGTCAGCAGATATAATTTTATAATACCACTAACAGAAGCATTAATACTACCAAATAAATTATCGCCGAAGACGGAAAATAGCATATATAAATAGCAGCTACAAACAATATGAAACTCCAGAACCTGAAAATTATTCAAGTTCTATCAGCACAGCAGAATCCAATCTCCAAGCCCTAATTAACAACAAAGCCCCAAAACATAATCACAAAACCTAAAACCAAACCCGTAAAATTCACAACCAAAGCCAAATTCAACCAAGGCATGATCCTACAACATCCAAAATTAAATAAACAAACAAATTCAATTCGTCGATTGTCAAGTAAAAAACCTAAAGAAATTGAGGAAAACATAAAGAAGAAGCATAAACGATGGCGAAATTAAAACAATAGCGATTGAGAAAAACAAATCGGAAGGATCCGAAGGAGATGAGAACGGATCGGATCTGAAACACGGAGGGAAAGAAAGGCGCGGGTGGAGAGAGACCTGAAGAGCAAGCAGCATAACAACCGTCTCGAAGGACGGGAAGAGGTGGAATCCAGAGCTTCTTCTTCCTATACGATACCCTTTTTTTTCTCTCTTTCTCTCTCTCTCTCTTCGCTTCGGTTCGTGCCAACCAAGAAATATAGGAATTAGAAAAATAGGTGTCCCTCGCGCACACACCTAATTTATGCGTTCTCGCTGGGCCTTAGTCACCGCCTTCCCTCTTTTCTTGTCTTCGACTCCAACTCTAATTCCCTATTTATAATTTGTCTTCTCCGTGTGGCTATAGCCTCGTCATCCCTCATCTCGCCTATAATCATTCCACGTCACCTTCATCGTCTTTTAATTCAAGTTTTCATAATTACCCATTCTTTTTCTTTCAATTTTTAAAATCGGGAAAACTATATTATTATTGTCCTTGTTTTCTATGCTTAACTATATTTTATTATCATGTATACGCATAGAGAGAATAATTAAATAAGTTTAATTGTTATTTAATATTTAATGTAAAAAATTTATAGAGTTAATAAATTAAAAATTATTGTTAGAACGATTTTTAAAATAAGTATTAAAAATGTTAATAAATTTATTATATATTTAATTTGATGATAGTGTAAATACATTTCAATTACATTCTAATTAAATTAAGATTGGATTCTAAATTAAAAATGTACCACACACAAAAAATTAAAAATGAGGTAGGATTTAGTTTTGAATTTTTATGTTTATCTAGTTTTAAGCAAGTATTTAAATGTATTACTAAAAACCAACGGCTATTTAATTTAAACGATA
Source organism: Mucuna pruriens (assembly GCA_025330945.1). NCBI lineage: Eukaryota > Viridiplantae > Streptophyta > Magnoliopsida > Fabales > Fabaceae > Mucuna > Mucuna pruriens. The sequence continues at coordinate 1,998,171 of JAENHJ010000520.1, forward strand.
CCTTTTTAAGTAATCTCCTTTTTAAGTTCTCGCCAACAGAGTTAATTTCACATACTATAGATATTTTTAAGTTATGTTTTACTAAAAAAAAATTATAGCTTAAAAAACTAATTTAAGTTAAAAAATTCAAAATAGCATTTCATCTAACTTTTTTTTTTTTTAAGTTTTTCTCTTCTTAAAAATAGAAGTGGAATAAAAAACCATTTAACGAGGATTTGAAACCATGTATTAACGTAAATGTGAACTTGTAAATGCAGATTTATTAAAGGTGATTAAACAAAATTTTCGGAAAAAATTAGTTATCAATAAAATTGATATATACATCACACGTGTAACATCATTATAAAAACAATAAAAAAATATACCTTAATCTCTCTTATCTTTAATTAGAAGAAAATAATTTTAAAGGAATTTTAAGCTAATTTATTTTTAAAACGTCAATTTCAAAATAAATTTTAAGTAAACAAATATATATTATTTTTGAAGGTTTTTATTTAAAAATAATATTTTATTTGTAACGAGATAAATATTCATTTTTATATAATTAAATTTATAATATATAATAATATAATTATATTTAGAATTTATTTTTCAAGTTGGAAATTGAATACTACATCTTAGTTAAGGAATATAAATATTTAATCACTTATGTATAAACAACATTTAGTTAAATTAATATTTCTTTAGCATATAAATTATATTATAAATTTATAATAAATATTTTATATTATAATACAAAATTAATTTTAATTTCAGTAAAATATTAAAATATAATTTAGAAATAAAAATAAAAATGATAGATAGAGAGAAATAATATATTAAAAAAAACTTAAAAAACATTCTCTTTGAAAAAAAAATTTCTACAAATACTCTCATTAATAACAACTCATAAAAATACTCTCATTCAATATAGTTATTTTAATTTTCTTATCCTCTTGTATATAAAAAAATCTTCTTAAAATAATATAATGGTTAAAATAATCAATATAATATAAAAATATTAGAAAATAAATAATAAATATATAATTTATTAATACCAATATCTTAAAATATAATCCATAAATAATAAAATAAATATTATAAATAGTATAATAATAAAAATAAATAGTATAACATAAAATGTCTAAAACATATAAATAAAATATAAAATAAATCTATTATTTATCATTTATTATTATAAATATATTATGTAATAAAAAGATAAAAATAAAAAATTCTTTATTATGTAAAAGGGATAAAAATAATAAAAACATATCTTATTAGAAGAATAAGAAAAAACAAAAACAAAATATAAATAAATTTTGGTCTTGTATAGATAATGATAAATAATTAATAGATTTTTCAAGAACGAGGAGCGAATAAATATAAAAAATTACATGTTTTAAAAAATATTATTTAAAGTAGCATATAAAACACCAATTTAAAAAAAATTGTTTATTAAACACGACTAGTTATTTAAAGTAGTACTCTAAGTTCCTAAAAAAATTTGTTTATTAAACATAACTAATATGGTAAAACAAGTTTTTTAGTTAGTAAAAGTTAAAATGAACTAAAATTACCAATCGAACGTAACTTTTTATTTATTATTGATATTGTTATCTTCGTCATCTTCTCTTTGAAAATTTATATTTTTTTTCATTTTTTTTATATTAGTTTTTTTTTTATTTCTTTTAAAGATTCTATAATCTCTCATTTGTGTAGAGATAAATTAATTTTTTAAAATTTTAAATTTTATATATATTCATTTTCTAAATCCTAAATCCTAAATTTTTTTTAATATTATTCATTTTTAAAATTGCTCTTTCTGCATTAATTGTTATTTTGATATGCATTATATTAATTATTATTTATTTTAATTATATAATATCAATATTTTTTTATATTTTTATGATAATTAATAATAAAACATTTATAAATTTGACTTGTGCAGTGTCCGAGCAAAACTACTAATTGATATAAAAAGAAAATGTACAAAGAGATCAATGACAAAATAAGATTGTTCCTTTTTCAAAAATAGAGTCCTTTGTGGTATAATAACCTTAACGTGACTAAGAGGAATAGGACGAAGCACGTAATATTTTCATACAAATTATTTATTCCTTTTCACTTTGTCTTCTGTTCTTCTAGATAAGTAGAGAGAAAATTTTCCTTTTCTTTTCTATTTTATCTATACAAACTTCATATTTGTTAACTCTATTTCACTTTTGTTTCTATTATTCTTATTTCTTTTCTCTTTATTTCACTTCCAATTTAAATAAAGTATTGCCTATATATAAAGTTATTTCAACTTTTTTTCCATGAATTTTGTTCCTTCCTTGGACAAAATTTGTTAGTATAATACGGATGGCCACATTCAATTTAAGATTATTTACACAAGTAAGTGAGAAGAATTGGATTCTGTGACATATTTTGTATTCAATAAGATACTCAAATTGTATTATTCTTATATTTATTGTAATATAGTATATATCTGATTACTACATTGATGAACATATCCAAGTTCTTTATGAAAATTCAATGAAAAATAAGTATACAAAGAACAAAAATAAGAAAAAAAAAATTTTAGTGCCGTAAAAAAATTCTCTATAGCTTGTATATTCTACATGCATTTAGACTATTTATATGTATTTTTTTGTTCAATATGATGATGGTAAGTGATTGTTCTTTGTACATATTTATTGTATTTATTTGTAAATTGTGAATTTTTTAAAATAGATTGGGTTAGACGATTAAATGAGATAATCAATCTATTTACTTAAAAAAAATTAAATCATTTTAGAATCGATGAGAATTAATTAAATTGATAACTAATAAAAAATTGGCATAAAGAATAAGTTTGAATTGATAATTTATTTTTTTTATTTTTTTAATTTAGATTAAGATATTATATTTATTTAATTATTATTATTTTATTAATATAAATTTGATTATAGTTTAATTATAATTAGACTATTAAATTTTGTATTAATGCTTAAACGAATTCAATAATTGATCTGATTTTAAAATTAAATATTATAAATTACTTAGAGTCTAAAAAAATTTGATTAGAAAAGAATATTTATTATAATTATTAAAAGAAATAAAGAGGAAATAATACTTAAATGAACTTGAATATTCTTGGTGAAAGAATATTTTTAATAATTAAAGTTATGTTTCTTATAATTTTATTTCTAGTAAAATTCTTTATGGCGAGTCTCGGATGTAGGCTCTGGTACAAATTTTTTATTGTGGACTTTTTTTAATCTTTTATTTTCTATTATTAACTAATTAAGGGAGTTTACATTATAGTTAAAAATATTTTTGTTTTATAACAGTTATTTTCAATAAAGACAAAATATTCATATGTCCTTTTTAAAGTATGTTTATAAAAAAATTGTAAAAATACTTTTAAAAAACAATTTAACTACCCTTCTTATTTTTCTGCATTTTATGTATATATTAATAAAGTTTAAAATAATTACTAGATAATTGAGTTCCCATGTTAGTAGGGAATTTTGATTTTTAACGATACCTATGATTTTTTTTTATTACTAGAGGTAAGCACACTTATACGATAAACAATATATTTATTAGTTTTAAGTATAAGTGTCAAAGTCATTCTTAATGATTTCTTTTACAAATTCAATTCTCTTAAATAGGAGGTGTATTTCGTATGATCAATTAGAAAATGAAATATTTAATAAATAAAGGTATTATTAAAAAAAATATTTTGTAATAACAAATAATAAAAAAATAACAAATAAAGTGAGACCAAAAATGTTATTTATTGATACAGGACGCACGAGGTACATGCTTGAAAAGTAACAGCTATATGTCATGTATCAAATATTGTTCTTGACAGAGACAACACGATTACATTTACGCGATTAGTAATGGTTTGGTGAAATGTCTAACGAAAATGATAATAGCCACAATGATGTACCGATGTTTTTGCCACTCATGTAAGTGAAATTATGGCTTTTAATTTTGAATGCATCAAATAATCACTGTATTACACCTATAATCATCATCTAATCATGATATAGATTTTGTAAAAGTATTATCGTCATTTATAGTTCATCTGCAATTTATTTTTCATTTTACATTACTCTATAAAACTTTTGATAGGATGCTACATGAACTTAATTTATTAACATAAATCATGTACATGATAATATTGCCATTGTTCTACTTTTCATTTAAAATATTTTTAGTTATTTATCAACGACTATATAATTTTAATATTATATAAATGGTTGAAAATAAATATTTAAATAAATCAATTAATATTCATTGCAATAATTTAAATTATTTTTTATACTATAAATTTACATATGATAGTGATTTCTTAATTAGATATTTTCAATAATGTATCTCTTTTCTTATTTAAATATGCTTAATTATATTAAACTATCATTCTTTTATTCATAGTTGTTTATTATTATTAAAATGTTTATTTACATTAAAATAAAATAGTATAATATATATAAAAAAAATTGAAGAGGAGAAGTATGATTTTTAAAATAAAACATAAAGACATTATAATTTAAAAATCTTTAACAGATGAATATTAGCTATAAGATTAACATATTAACAAATTATTTTTTCCAATCAATATTAGACAAATTTATATTTTATCATATTTTATTTTATTTTATTTTTGTTCGGCCAAGGAATTTTTGTATACCAAATACGAGTCAAGAGCATTTTGCTTTTCCATTTAATGTAGAATGGGGATGTACAGTGTAATATATTTGGGAATTGGGACCATAAACTTCAATAATGGATGAAGTTCGGTCAGGATAGTGGCCGTTGGTGCTGAGGTTTGTGGTTGATTGGCTGTCTAGGTTAGGTTGTAATTGACAATCAATTTTTTCATCACCTACATGTTGTATTCTATCTTATCTTATTATTAGATTTTTTCCTCACTTATTCATATATTTATCTCTTGTAACTAACTAATAAGATCATAATGCTATTGTTAAAACATATTTCTTTTTACTAGATAAATGACAAATTTATTCTATTAATAACTTATTATACGAGAATCATTTTGTGGTTAAGAAGTGCAAGGAAATTAGGATATTTATTTGGTGGGTGCTGATTGAAGTGTGGTGAAAATTAAATAGCAGGTGCATCCATATCCCGATTCGAACTGCGAGACTCGAGGCGTAATGAGAATCAAAACTTTCACCTTAAACTTTTACATAATAAAATAATAGTGGATACAGCACAAGTTCGGATGTCAAAACAATCAACAAGTTGATAAAGATATTTAATAGTATCGTCATCAGAATTCATATTCAGTATGCAGTATACATGTATAGTTGGGGTTAGGTAGTATCTCACAGCTGGGGTTGATGTTGGTCACGCTGCAAGAATTAGAAGGCAGAATTGAAGCGCTATAGTAGTGAGGCGGAATAATAATAAAAACATATCATATAATTTGGAGGAGTGGATAATTTTATAAATTAATGAGATATTAATCTGAATTATTTTCATTTATTAATTTAATTAATTGAATTAACGGGAGGAGACTGACGGGCGGATCGAGGTTGATCCGACCTAGCTAGAATATTAGATATGGTTAATCAGTTTACCCTAATTAGTGTTTTGCGCGTCAGACAGCCAGACGTAGAGGAGAGAGAACGCAGACCTGCAAGGAGGAGGAGTTAGGGTGTTCAGATCGTCCTACAGCCACATCAGATCCTCGTTGTTCTTCGCATTTAAGGTATGCGAGAGATGAATTCGGTTATATTTGAATGCGGGGGTGTACGGGTAGTGAGGGCAATCATTAAGTCCCTCTTAATCGGTAGAAAAGATTCGTCAATATGTACCGTGATTTTAGTTGACTTAATTGATAATGTAATCGGTTGCCTTTAGTGTGAAGGAAAACTTCTAGAGGAATCCAATAGAAACAAGAAGAATGACTTTGATGAACATGTTTTCTTCATTATGCTTCCAAGTGTGCAGAGAGTTATATCTTACTATTTGGGTTTCATTTACATACGAAATAACAATATGGTATACTCTAAGACCCTTATTAATAATTGTTATTGTATGGTGTCTTGTGGCATTTGAAGGATGATTAAATTCTTGGGTTAACGTTTTGTCTTGATGTGATTTTCGTTTGAAATTGTATGATTAATCGTCTTAATTACTTGATTCTCGTGGTTGTTCATGGTTATTCATGGTTGATGTTCAATTTGGGACTCTTGTGTGTAATGGTGAAATTGGATGGAATTTAATGATATTTTATGTGGGTTTTTATAAATGATTTATGGTAATGATGGCTAAATTGATTTGATTTTGGCATGATTATGGACTTTATGAATGATGTATGAATCATGAGAATGAGAATGTGGATGAGAATGCGGATAAGAATGCATTAAACATGGACATGAGATGCATGAGATGCATGAGAAGGTAGGCATGGCTATAATACCCTGGCCATATGTGGTGTTTAACAGGGGATCCTGGCCAAAAGTGGTGTTTAACATGGTGGATTAATGATGTGGGACATTCATATGCATGGGTCATAACTGATGTTTAACCATGCTACACACCGACCATAGGTGATGTTTAACTATGTAAAATGTCTTTGCACGACCATAGGTGGTGTTTAACTATGCGACATGAGGTGATAATAGATCCTAAAGTTAAGAAGAATTATGGGGATAAGATGAGGTGATAATAGATCCTAAAATTAAGGAGAGAATCATGTCATATGAAAGCAATCATCGGCCAAATCTGAAGCCTATAAAAAGCCTCAAAACGAAGAGCTAGAAGCCAAGAATTTTTCAAGGAGAAACTCTGAAAAGAAGAGAGTTAAAATTTTAAGAAAAAGAGAGAAAAACTGACGTTGTGAAACGAGAACAAGGAAGAGAGAAGCTGACAATAGCACGAAGGAAACTGTGCCAACCAACCGGAAGGAGACTAAGGAACGTCAGGAAGGATTGGACCAAAACCAGAAGGTTGCAAACTCCTCTGGATACCAGGTCAGTACGGTAAACATATAAACCTGCCTTAGAATTGAGTCATAGAATGTCATCCCCTTCTTAATCACAACCAAATCCCCCCAACTCCTCACTTACAAATTCCTCCTCGCTAAGGCTGAATCCATCTTGATCTCCATTGGTTGGAACGAGACGCCCCCTCTTTGAAAGCCCTTGTCGCTAGGGCCGAGTCCATCTCGGCTCCACATATGAACTAACTCCCATAACTCAAAACTCATTACCTCCATGACTAGGTTTATCTCGGCCCAAGACATGAATAAGTTGTCATTGGCTAGCTTCTCCTAATCCACACTAGCCAGAACTACGTGGACTTTGATTCCTCTAAAGTCGAGGTACGTAGGCACAAGAGGCACACTCCTATCAAATCATAAATCAAAAAAACCAAAAACATCCAAAAAAACTCTACCTTTTCCCCTGTCAGTCCATACCCAAGAAACATGACCCCAAGTTGAATATCAGTCACACTTTACATAACTAATTAAGGATAACTATCAGGTGATAGACATGTTGGGGCACCCCTGTGTTTCAATGTGTAACCAACTCCTGAACTTGTACCTCTGATTCTAGGACCAGCCTTTTCCTCTAGGTTTTCTAGCATTCCTTGAAAAACGCTGGTGGCGACTCCCTCGGCCCATCTCACATCGCGTCACAATTTATGTTGTGACACTTCCCATAGGAAAAGACTAGATAGCTTCGAATTTCCTTGATAAATGCATCCTCCCATCATCTAAATAAGTCTTTTCTACCCTAATAACTACTGTTGGCCTTTTGGTCCAAAATAAGGGGAATCACAACTCCTTGGTAGGGTCAAATAAATAGTTGGAGCAACTTTTCCTGCCCTAGATTCGGAATAATTGGTCCTTGAAAAACTTGTAGCTTTTGTAGAAAGGACGAAGCAAGACGTGACCTGGTCAGTTACTAAGAGAAAACCAATCGATCTTCTCGATTTGACGAATGACAAAAAACCAAAAGAAGACATTAAGAGAAGGTGGTCTCCCTAAGCCTTCACTAAGAATCTTGAAGGTCTAGACAAAGGCCTAACTATTTGGATGGAGCTGGGTAGGCACAAAATTTAGTGTCCTAAGGACCAAACATTGAAAGTCTGAAAAGGGTATTCGGGCTCCCAACTTTAAAGGAAAGGTGTCATACAAGTACATGTAAATTGTCTCGCTAGGTGGCGGTGTCTCGCATATACTTATCTGGCTGATAGGATAGCACCTCCACCACTTGGTTTTTGTCACGACTTATTTTGCTTGACATGTAGTTGAACAACCATGAGTTGGTAAAAACTGACTGCACCTTACTGGCACCATCGCCTACCCAATCGTACTTGGTCGATGATTTTCAACACCCTCCCCAATCTTTGATTTATCCCCTAAACCTTCCTCATACATGCAGAAGTTGAATTTCCTCCCCTATGGTGCTAGAAAAGGAGGTTTCCTCTTCAGCAAAACTCGAAGCCACCCTCAAGCCTACAGGAGACACATCCCTCATCCCCTCATTGGTAACTATTCTTACGTAAAATACAACGATGGTAAGAACACAAACCTACTACGCCATCACCATTCATGGAGGAATCACCAAAAAAATTGACAAATGCAAATATCAAAACAAACGACCACAAGAGAAAAAGCAGCACAACAAAGACCATGAGAACATACCTTTCTTCATCAACAAGCTCCGATGAAAAACAGGTAAATGAAACAATATAGGTAATGTTGGCACAAGTAAACTATGCAACAACACTAGGGTAAGTGGTAGGAGGCAACAACAGGGAAACATCATAGGAGTAGGTGAAAGGAAATAAAAGCACGAAAATGTCCTGGAAGCTCCCACATAAGGGAGGGAAGTTTTTGAAAGGTTGCGACTCCATCCAACGACCTTTGACGTGATATTCCCATCCAACAATGGGGAAATAGAATACCAAATGACGCCATACCCAATGGTCTATCGTTGTCATAAGCTTGCATCTGATAGTAAAAAAAGAAAGGGGAAAGGGGGAAGGGGGGGGAGAGTGTGTAAGGAAGGCTTCACCTTGAGGCACGTAAACCTTGCACAACCCAAGATACAACATGCAGGAAATGTGCAGGAAACGTGTCGTTGACATCTCAGGGCACAAAAACCTTACACAAGCAACCTTCATCTTCACTCAACACTTGTGGGATATGACTGGCCAGATGACCGGATACCAAAAATCCAACCTAGGAGATCGATTTCAACCCAACATTTTAAAATGCTTTTGCCTTCACTTGGTGCTTGTGAGACTTGGGACTGGCTAGAAAGCTAGATGCCAAACAACCAACAAAGATGATCGACTTTAACTTAACAAAGACACTTAATAGTATCGTTATTGAAGCTCAGCATTAATACATAGCACACATGCACAACTAGGGGTTAGGCGGCGCTACACGAACGTCACAGAAATCATAAGGCATAGATGGTGCGCCATAATAGTCAGGCAGTATAGCCAGGGGTTAGGCGGCATCGCATGTATGCTGTAGGAATCATAAGGCACAGTCAGCGCGTCATAGTAGTCAGGTGGCGCGACAGTAAAAATAAAAGCAGACATCAAATGATACAATCCCCAAAAAACAAGACGAGAAGGAAGGCTATAAAAGGAGAAGGGAGGTTAAACAAGGGGATAAGTCACACTTAGCGACCATAAAGAGAAACACTTAAAGAAGAATAGAGAATTACATCAAGTAGCCCATATACTTGATGTGAACAGAAAGATTTAGTATTTAACTTGACGTGAACATAAAATGCTATTTTGGATACAAGTCTCCAATCAAATGGCCAAAGAGCAGAGATGAATGTTGGTACAGGTATGATATTATATGCTTTATGAGTAAAATAACAAAAGGTTGGATTAATTTAACTCATTTAAGTAGTTTGCTACTGCTATCTATGACTATGTTGCCCGTTTCTTCAACTTTTCTATTATATTAATGTCAGGAATGTGCCGTATGACTGGATCAGCAAGCAGAAGTCTAATCAACATTGGTTGAGAAAAGAAGGGGAAAAATTCCTATTTCCAGGTGGGGGTACTATGTTTCCAAATGGTGTTGGTGAATATGTTGATTTGATGCAAGATCTAATCCCAAAAATGAAAGATGGGACTGTGAGAACTGCCATTGATACTGGTTGTGGGGTGATGAGGAGCGTTTTTAGTCGTGTCAACGCGTTTATCAAATAACGAAAGCTAACTATAGCATAGCTAACCCTAGGTCATTCTTCTCGAGAACACAATGTGCTCAGTTGTGGCTTAATATGAAGTAAAATGATATAGAATCTAAGAGGTGGAGTGTTAACTCTTCTCGGCACTGGCCGAGTTGCACTTGACAGAGACTGAGCCGAGATGATCTCGGTAGAGACAATCAGTCTAGGTCTCAGCTGAGTGCAGACAGACGCTATAGAGAGGGACTATCTCTATCTTAGACCAAAAAACAGTAAACATGGGAGGTTTAGAATGCAAATAAGGCAGAACGTAAACTAAGGCTATAAATGCAGTAAACCTATACTACTATTACCAGCTATTTATTATTATTGGTTAACTGTGTTCATGTTCAGTTCTATTAGTCAAGTCCAGTCCAGGTTCCACTCTCCAGTTCTCAGTCCATATCAGTCTTTGGTAGTCTTATGACAATCGTCAAACATTCGTCCATTGCCATACCGAGGAATTATGCAATTGCTACCTCATCAGTTGGCAGGGATTAGGTGTAGAGCTGATTTTAGATTCTCAGTTAACAATCGTTAAGTGATTACCTACTGAATTCGTTAAACCAGTTCCGATCGGCTTAGCTTAACATTATTCATATTCAAATGCAATCGCGGTTCGAACATGAATTAAAGAAAAGGAAAGGAAACGGAGATATGAAATGCGGAATGAAATCGATTAATAGGAACAGAATACAAATACAGGGGTTTTGAATTCCAGTGGATCCATCTTCCATGACGATCGCCACAGTTGATGGTGGTAGTTCACTTCCGTTGGCCTGAGCGTTGAGGATCAACTCCACCAGAGTGCGTCAGTTGTCTGATCGGTCCCCTCTGGCAGACTTCGGCTTCCCAATCTTAGAATTGCACTTCCTCAATTGAGAGAAGCACCAATGCAGCACTGTGCACTACCAAGAATGGAGAAATGAGAGCGAGAAACAATGAAGTAAAATGAAAATTGTATTCAAAGTGAATTCAGAGCCCCTAAAAAGTACACAGTTCCTCCTATATATACATGAGCTGTGATAAGATAATCCTAACGAATCCTAACAGAATTACAATGTGAACTTCCTATTCTACCCTTGTGAAGATCTTTCAGAATGACGTAGCAGATTCCCCAAGAGTGACATGACAGCTGAACTGGCTCTGAGGTGGCCTCTAAGTTAGACAGCTGACGTGGAAAATACAATTGGGCCACCTTTTGTTGGGTCGCTGGCCTGCAAGGTGTGGGCTTTTGAGGCGACTCTGGCTTGGCCGAGATGGAGTCGGTCTTGGCCGGGACGACTTTATCTCGGCTGAGATTCTTAAGTCGACTGTGGTTGACTCGGCTTGTCCTGCAGAAGAAGGGCTGATACTTTATTTAGCTAAGACTTTCGAATTATCACAGATTTGTATTTTCTCTATATTTAAGCTCATAAAATGAATCTTAGCTAACAATCAATTCTTAAGTACAAAATAGTCTAGCAAACACCCTTCTTTATGTGTCTAAAATATGTATGATCTGTGACTCATCATGGGGTGAGTTTCACTTATATCTTCCCTTTTAATTTTGAGGTTTTTATTTTATTTAGTCAATGGCAATGCAAAATTGCAATTCTCAACATTCCTTAAACATCAAATACATTAGTTTTCTGACTGCTATGTGAATAGATTTTATATACTAGTTAATTTCGGTTAAAAATTTCAATCATGTGATAGACAAGGAGTGCATCAATTAATCGACTTAACTCTGATTTATCATAGGTTGCTAGCTGGGGTGGTGACTTGTTGGATCGTGGGGTTCTAACAGTTTCTCTTGCCCCAAGAGATAACCATGAAGCTCAAGTTCAATTTGCTCTAGAGCGTGGTATCCCAGCTATTCGTGGCGTCATTTCTACACAGAGACTTCCTTTCCCATCAAACTCCTTTGATAAGGCTCATTGCTCCAGATACCTTATCCCATGGACAGAAGGTTTTGTATGCCAGAAAAAGCTATGGCATTCATCCTCCAGCAAAGGTTCAAGATGATAAACTCTGGAACCTGTGCAATGGTGAGAAGGGGTGGCTAGAGTTGTAGATCCAGAAGCAGAAGCAGAAGCAAAGATTCAGAGCCACCCTCGACAAAACACTGATTCATTCTATAATATAGATGCCAAGAACCGGTCAAGTTCATATTTATCATATTGAAGAATTGGTAATTCAATAATCTAATTTTATTAAGTTATATAGAAAATTTTCATATAGATACTATTCTTTATATACCATCAATTGTATCAGTTACCCTTCTCTGTTTGTTGTTGTTGGTGTTGTTAGTGTAACATCCAAGAGAATTCATGTGATGAAATGAAAGTTTTAAATCCTATAGAAAGCATACATGAATTGGAATTCCTTGCCAGAGAATAATACAACGTTTTGTATTAATATAGGGTACTGTTACATTAGTACTCTACGATAATTTATAATGCGATGTCGTATTTTACAGATTTTCTTTATGGTAAGTTAGTACTTGAAGTGGCAATAGAAGTGGATGATTGACCGCGAAACATTTACTCTGCAGTAGTGGTTATGGTGTATTAATTTACTTTTTATTGGTTTGAAGTCAATTTTAACAAATACATATCTTTTATTTGTGGGCAAAAGAACCCGGGTAAGTTATTTATACTACTTTTATTACTTCATCTTCACATTCCTTTTATGATAAAATTAAAAAAATACACATTTTAATACAATATTTATTTCAAACTTAAAAAATATATAAATAATGTAATTAGTTCCGCGCTCAACTTCATGTGTCAAGCGTAAGTAGGTGTTCACCATTATGAAATCTTAAAAACTTAAAAATTATTATAACCATTTTGATCATAACAACAATCATAGAACTAATGCAGAAATTAAGAACAAAGGCATGCAATCACCTAAACAAAATTCTCTTCTTTTTTCCATGATCTACATCCACGCCCTTTTGAGTATTGTTATAATTAAGCGGTGTCACCCTAACAGCAACGCAGGCAACCCCAAGTTCTGTTGTGGATTGCTTAACTATTAGAATAGGCAAAGTTTTCACTTTAGCTACATTAGAAATTTTGGGCTGAGTTAAATCCCACCATAGTTGTGGTGTTTTCCATGAATTGAGCAGCAAAGTGCTTCTTCAAAGTACTGGAAATGGAAAATAACGATCTTCAGATTGAAGCCACAATGTACTACTGCCTGCTTAACCAGAAAAATTAAACAAATATTTCTGAATATGAGAAAGACAGCAGAGAATTTTGGATCCAGAATAAGCCAAATAATGCCATATGGCCATAACCCAAAACAATCAACGTAAGAATAAATATGACCAAGGATGCAAAATTTATAAACAACTCTCAAATTGGAACTGTAAATGGCTACATACTCTCACAGTTGGATATTTTTTGAGATAAAATACACTTTATTCCTGAACTATAGGTTTATGTGGTAAAATACAATTTGCCCCTGAACGATAGGCTTATATGGCTAAATACACATTGAAAGCATTAGTTATTTCTTAAATAAAGTGTTTTAAATATGAAAAGAAAGGAAAAAAGCCCTGGATAAAAAAAAAGTTGCATGGTTTCAATTTTCGAAGGTGTGTTGAAATGAAACAGAGAACAGGTTCGCGTGTTCCTTTGGTTCTTTGCCCCTAGTTCATGGTTCAGAGCACACGTTGATGCATTTATTACGTTTTCTTTCTTCTCCCAAAATGCCAACCAAAAACGTAATAGCAGAGGAATTTTTAGAGCACGAAAATTATGGATTAAATCCAAAAGTTCTTAGAAGTCCTCACTGTAGGATAGCAATAGCATCATTTGTAGAATGTGTATGGAGGAGGCCCAGGTAAATCTCATTTTGGGACTAAAAGACGAGACTTGTACCATTGATAATTTACTAACAGAATTTTGGACATTACTGCTTGGAAAGACTTGCATGCGCCTATGCTTTTAGATACTTGAAGCTATTGTAACAAAATATAAAAGACTTCTGTAGAAGGCAGCCCAGTTGGCATATTTAGAGATTCTGACAAGCTTACATGGGTGTGTTACAATCAGCCTGAATATATATATATATATCACATTATTTATTACTTCATTTATAATATTTTATGTGTAAATCTCTTTTTATCACATTAATTATTACATCTTATCCTTCTCTCTTAGTTGATATTAGTGGGAAATAATTTAAAAAAAAAATGTTCACACACATACAGTGAAAAACTAGAGAGGAAGAAAGATATATTTTTTGATCTCAAACTTGACTTTTTGTTGTATACTAATCAAATAGAAATGAGTCAAATTTATAGGCTTAACTCTACAACTGTTGAATTAGAAAATAGGAAATTACCCAAGTTTATAGACTTAGCTCTACAACTACTGAATCTAGAAAATAGGAAATTATTCAAGTTTATAGACTTACGTCTACGACTATCCTATGCACTAACAACATAATCCTAAATGTGGGTAACAAAAAATAATAAAATCGATAGATTAAAATTTTAAACTAAAATATGTTGAATCAATCAACAATTGTGACACTGACATCTATTTCAATCAATAATTCGTAGGGCATGAATACTTAATTTAATTAGTTTTGATATTAGTTGTCCAAGTAACAAGTAAAAATTACTAGTACAAGTCGGTAAGTCATGGCTACATAGAGTAACAAGTGATGGTTTGAAACCAATAAAAAATGAAGAAAAGAATAACACTTATTGGTGAATCACAGGGAAATTTGAAATAGGCATTTTTATAAATCTAGCTCGGGTATTTTCCAACTTACTTAAAGAACTAGAATCCACAAACGGGGCACTTACGATGTAACTAGAAATCATAAAAGTAGTAGCTGTGTCATGTATGTGTTGGGCTGTTTATTGGAAGACACGAAAATTAGTTTTTTTAAGAAAAAAAAAAAGAGACGTGCTCACCAATGTTTGGCATGTTGCATGGCCCAGGAACTGACAGGTCTTCTGTTCTGCCGACATGGACATCACTCTCTCACTCATAAACCCACCATGCTGTCAAATACATCCAGTGCCATGCTATTCACAAAAGGCACCATTCCAGGGTTGTAGAAGTTCCGTGACCAAGATGATCGGATCGTCTCTGCACGCAATATTTCAAACATCATCATGTATAATGTACAAAAGGCTGCACGCAATTTTTCATGGATAGTTTGACACATTAAGGAGAAAGGAAAATAAAATAAAACACCCATTAATTTACCACAAAATGTGAATGTCCTTTTCTCTGAGCGGGAGATCTTTAGTTCCAGTTGTGGAATGTGAGCTATGTATTGCCAATCTTCCCCTGTTTCTCTCTTGCACCGCTTCTCCAACTCAGGGCATTTCTCAATAGTTAATTTACCCAAATTGGTGAGGCGTTGAAAGCTACCTGGTACTGACCTGAACTCGCTGCATTCGCAGATCTTTATTTCCCGAAGAGAAGTCATGTCTCCTAGCCAGTCTGGCAATGAAGTACTTAAACATCTTTGTATAACCAAACTTTGTAGCGAGGGGATACCTTGTAAGCCTTCTGGTAACACGGAGGAAGCGATTGACACCTCCTTAAGGGTAGTTAGTTGGTTCATATTACTTGGTAGTAACCTCAACTCTCTGCAATGGTAGATATGTAATTGCCTAAGAGAAGTCATGTCTCCCAGCCAGTCTGGCAATGAAGTACTTAAACATCTTTTTATATACAAACTCTGTAGGAAGGGGATACCTTGTAAGCCTTCTGGTAACACGGAGCAGTCGTCGATTGACACCTCCCTAAGACTTGTTAGTTGGTTCATATTACTTGATAGAGCCACCAGCTCTGGACAGTCGGTGATGCAAAAACGTTCAAGACAAGCCAAATGTTCCATACCTTCCGGTAAGGATTTTAATTTCGTACAGTAAGAAATTTCCAAAGTTTGAAGGGAGGTTAGACCTCGCAACACATGTTCTGTAACATACTCCAGTTCACCACAACAATCAATTTTTAGTTTCTGTAGCGCACCCAGACTGCTGAATTGGTCGGGTAATACCTTGAGTTTTTGAAATGAATCAATTTGCAGGGTTTTAAGACAAGGCATATTCCCCACAACCCCTTCCATGAAGGAAGCCCCCTCCTTAATATTACTAGCTCGAAGGAACTCAACAGAAGGAAGACGTGGCACTTTAAGGTTGGAGACGCCAGAAATTATTAATATGGAAAGATGAGGGAGCATCTCTACTCCTTCATCTCTCAACATCCTCTCCAAATTTGGTAAACCCTCCACAGTGAATTTCTCCAACGATGGAAATGCCTTCTCCTCCACACTATTATATGACTCACCGTCTATGTACTTCACATTATTCATTCCAGATACAAATAGGCTTTTTAAGTATGCTAGTTTACCAAGTGGAGGAAGCTCCTCACAGTTCACGCAGTCGCAGAGTATAACTTCCACTAAGTCTTTGAGAACCGAAGGATTTCTCATCCAATGGGGTAACTGTATCCCCTTGTATCTGTTCATCCCAAAACTCTTGAGAATTGAGGGAGGTTCAAGGGCTTCCAGCACTCTCTCAGCATTAACATTATTACCTTGTGAATTAGCACTACCACCCCACGACAAGTATAAGCGATTCAGGTCCTTCTTACTTATCAAATTTGCTTGTTTAGCATCCCATTCACTGGGGACATTCTCAAGGTTTCTGATATGTAGCCTGCCTCCCAGCTTCAAGCCATGTAACTCTGCCAACCCATGCCCAGGATTACTAAGTGTCTTTGAACCCACAATGAAAGTGCTCAATGTTCTTAAATGGCTTAACTTGCCAATCTTAGGAGGCATCTCTGCTATTGAATAACATCCATTAATCACAAGATGTCTTAGATCCTGCAATTGTGTCAAGTCTTTAGGCAACAAATTAAGTAAGCCACAAAATTTCAGTTTCAATGTTTGCAATTTCTGCAACCCACAAATAGAATCAGGCAAGCTTTTGACTGAACTCCCGTACACATGCAAGTACCTCAAATGTGCTAAATCCTTGAGTGGAGACAACAGAAAAGATCTTGTCCGCAAATCTCGGATATAATGGTTTGGTGGCAACTGACATTGAAAACCTAAATCAAGAAAAGTCTGTAAGGATTCAATTTTCTTAAAGGCAGCCATATTGACGTCATTAGATCTTAACAAGTGTACATGATGAACTCTACTTGATAAATGAGTCACCCTTGTATGCTCGTAAACAACACATTCTTCACCCATAATAGAGTGGGCAAGATCATGAAATAAATCATGCATCTTGAAACTTGTAATGATACCAAACTCATCACACTTTGCTTCTTGAAAAAATGATCTGTGGTATAATTTTTTCCACGCCTTATTACCAACATCCTCCATTTCTAAATTTCCTTCCAATTTAATCAATCCATTAGCCATCCAGAGATGAATTAGTTCTTCCTTGACAATTTCAAAATCTTTAGGAAAAATTGCACAAAAAGAAAAGCATCTCCTCAGTGACAACTCCAAATTAAAATAGCTGAGCTTCAAAGCACGCATGACAGAATTTTCCTCACCTGTCATGGAACTTTCCTCCCGTATATCCCAAAACTCACTTCTCTTTACGTTTTGCCATTGTATGACATCACTTTCATCGCGCAAAAGGCTTCCCAGTGTTTTGATTGCAAGGGGCGAACCAACGCATTTCTTCACTATGTCTTTGCCAATTGCTACAAGCTCTTCACTTTCTTCTCTGTTTGGTCCAAAAGCATGATGTTTGAACAATGACCAACTGTCATCTTCAGACAATTCTATCAAACGATGAGCAGGGTGGGTTCCCATGATGGACGCAACTTGGTCAAGTCGAGTAGTGACCAAAACAGTAGCACCTTTTGTTCCCCTTGCACACTGCAACATACCCTTCAACTCGTTCCATTTCTCTTGCTCTCCATTCCACACATCATCAAGAACAAGTAAATACCTCTTGCTCTGCAACACTTGTTGAACCTTTTTTTGCATTGCTTCTAAACTATTGAGGTTGGGATTTTGTCCATTGCTACATTCTATGATGGATTGCAGTATTGTCTTCATATTGAAATCATCAGAAACACAAACCCAAATTGTCAAGTCAAAATGTTTGCTTACCTGGACATCATGGAAGACCTGTTTAACAAGTGTTGTTTTTCCAAGTCCCCCCATACCAAGTATGGGATAGATGGAGAGATCTTCAGTTTGACTAGCATGTTCCAGAAGAAACTCCACAATTTGCTCTCTATCTTTGTCTCTGCCATAGACTATGGGTTCAGTAATGATAGAGCTAGTTTGGCGCCACTCATCATCTTCCTTTCCATGTGTCTCGGTGATACCAGCACGTAATTCAAACATGAGCCTTTCTTCATGAATGTTATGAAATCTTTGGGTGATGTCTTCCATCCTTTTGGCAATATGGCAACGAAAGAGAATGTTCTTAGGATGGACTCGGGATAAGCATGAATTATGTCCATCAAACTGTAGCTTTTTGGATTGAATTGAACATTCATCTAAGATATCATCGAGCACATATGCTGCATCTGTGAGTTTCCGCAGCCAATTCTTGATGGCATGACTTGTTATTTGCTTTCTCTCAGCATCTTTGAGGACATCACGGATTGTAGTGAGATTGCTGGAAAGCTTCTGAATCTGTTGGTCAACGCCCCAAAACGCAGCAAGTTCGTCACGGATAAAAGATCCCAGGTTTTCAACCACAATTTCTAGTAAAGCCTCAGCCATTTGGAGAAACGAGAGATAGAATCAACGAAACCTTGTAGATGATTATGGTTCTCGACAAGGCAATAATACGGAGAAGATAGTGGAAGGATTTTTTTGTAGTGATTTAAAAATTAAATCTTTGTTAATTTGCTTTAACTAATTATTGGTGGGTACTTGGAAAATAATTTTGTATTTGAGTTGACAGTAGGTAAATTTCGAGCCATGCCTGAAAGAGAAGCTACTTACATTTTATTTTGAATTGTATGAGTTGAGTAAAAAAATAAAAATTATAAATGTCCTAAATAATGTAACTAAAATATGAAATAATAAATAATAAATGTCCTAAATAATATGTCATTATATATATACTTTTCATTTCTTTTCCTCTTTTACTTAATCATTAAACAATAATCTTATTTATTTTATTTTACTTTTTCTTTACTTTTTTATTTATAAATTAAACAAAACATAAATGCAAGACAGTGTAGGTGGAAATGCACTATTTTCCTTTGTAACACAGTAGCTTTAGATAAGCATGCAACGTAAGACATTGAGAAGAGTGTCAAAAGAAATAAAACAAAGAAATCAAGTGGTGTCGTTTCACAACTTTAATGCTTTTACGTTTTATTTTTGAATCCTTTAAATTTAGGTTATGATTCTATATCTAAGGTTTCATTATTAGTCTCGATATATAAACAAATATTTTTGTGAGAGAGAAAGAGAGGGTAGAATTTTTAGATCCACGGTAAGCCAAACAATGCCATAAGAACATAATGCAAAACTATCAAAGCAAGGATAAATATGACGAAGGATGCAAATTTTATAAACAACTTTGAAGTGCGAACTTTAAAAGAAAAAAAAAGCAAAAAAATTGAAGTGTGCACTGTAAATGTAAATGGCTCAATACTATCACAGTAGCATATTTTTTTAAGATAAAATACACTTTCCTTGAATTATAGGCTTATATCGTAAAATACACTTTGCTCCTGAATTGTAGGCTTATATTAGCTGACCCCCCACTAATTTTTTGTTTTTTTAGTTATCACTATACCCCGTGTAGTAGTATGGTCCATGTTGAAAACACTATTTATCTGTTAAAAATGCGTTTCAAATATGAAAAAGGCCCGGAAAAAGAAATTGAAGTTGGTTTCAAAGGTTTGTTGAAATTGATACATAGAACATGTTATGGGTTCATCTGGTTCTGTGCCCCCTAGTTCATGGTTCAGAGCACACGTTCATGGATTTCTTATGTTTTCTCCTTATCCCAAAATGCTAATCAAAGGGATATGTTGAGAAGTCTCACTTCTGCTGCCAAGGTGTATTGTTAAAATTAGGACTTTGTGGAAGACAAATGCTACCACCTACACGGGCAATACTCATGAGCCCCCACTTTCAATAAGGGAAGAAAGAAGCAACAGTTATTGTAAACAGAGAGGTTGCTGCGTCTGTTTTTCAGATTCACAATCTCAACTTTCCCGAAATCGAAAGAGCAAGAATGAAGGGGTTGAAGGGACCATCAATGAGACATCAAACGCAGAAGTTATATGGAGAAAAATGAATAACAGTTTTGGAGCCACGGAATTCTTTCACATTGTTTTGTGTCTGCTTTAGATGGCATGATAATCTTCTTCTTCCATGGAAAAACTTACAAAATGACCAAGTCTTAAGTTTCATTGTCAGGCCTGCTGAAAAAGTTGAAGCTCACACTATGTTTGTATGGAATTAACTTGGCATATGTGTTGCTTTGCATGGAGTTTTGGATATCATGAGTGGTGACTGATGAGTGTAAAGTGAAAACATGGAAGAAAGGGACAATGTAACAACAAATCTGTTTTTGGTTTCCTTGCCATTATGCTAGTGATTTTGGTGCTTAAGGCATCTTATTCGAGAGAAGTGTGTGCAAGTGTGAAATGTAGCTAGCAGCCTAATAGCAGCATGAAGATTATGGATTAAATCCAGCAGTACTTAGAACTCCTCGCCGTGGGATATCAATAGTATCAATTACAGAGACATTGCTTACATGCCAGTGTTACAGTCAGCCAGAATGTATATCATAAATAGAATTCATCATGCACTAAAAGTAAAAGTTACTATGTTCAGTCATGGCTACACATTGATTGAAACCAACAAAATAAATGAAGAAAACAGTAACTGTAACTGGTCAATCACATTAAGAATTGAAAGAAATTTTGAAATCTGCTTCTTATAAATTTATCCACTCAGGTATTTTCAGACTTACTTAAAGAACTTGAATCCGCAAATGGGGCCCTTGTGGCGTAACTACAAATAATAGAAGTAGCAGCTGTGTCATTTATTTCTTTGGCTGTCTTGTTATATGGAAGGAATAAGGGGGAAAAACAATCAGAAAAAGGTAAACTAAAAAACAAAGAAACGATGTATTGAAAGATAAAGAAATAGAAGGACAATGTTTTTTAACAAGAAGCTCACCAATTATAAGCAGGATATTGCTCTTTATAGAGCTGAAACATTCTCGAAAATTAGAAAATAAGATTCCTATATGATTGCTCTTAAACATAAAACAAAATAGAAAACAACACAATAAAATTTCATGAAGACTTAGTCTGTTAACCAAGAACTAAGGCAATTTTCAACAGGGTGTCTGTTTACTAAAAGAGACGAATATAGTTTTTTTTTTTTTTAAAAAAAGGAAGAGACGTGCTCACAAATGTTAAGCACGTAGCATGGGATTCTTCAAATAGATTGCGATGACAGCCCAGTAACAGACAGGAGTTCTGTCCTCGTGGACATGACACGCCCATCAACCATTGAGTCAAATTCATCTCCCTCAGTGTAACCATGTTGCAATGCGTTTAAAGCTAACTGTGTACAAAACTTGGAGAACTTCCACGCCGATCGGATACTCTCTGCACGCAGTTTCAACATCAAACGACACAATTTTTTATGGACAGTTTGACAGATTAAGGAAAAAAGAAAAGACTCGTGAATTTACCAGAAAAAGTCTCTTTCTCTGGGAAGCCCAGTACTAGTGGAATGTGATCTATGTATTGCCAATCTTCCCCAGTTTCCCTCTTGCAGCGCTTCTCCAGCTCAGGGCAATTGTAAATACACAAAATATACAAGTTGGTGAGACGTTGAAAGCTACTTGGTAGTGTCCTCAACTCGGTGCATCCAAAGATCTCTAACTGAGAAAGAGAAGTCATGTCTCCGAACCAGTCTGGCAATGAAGTACATGTACATCCTCTTATAACCAATCTTTTTAGGGAGGGGATATGTTGTAAGCCTTCTGGTAAAATGGAGCAGTTGATTGACACCTCCCGAAGGGCAGTTAGTTGGCTCATATTGCTCGGTAGAGCCACCAGCTCTGGACAGTAACTGATATTGAGATGCTCAAGCAAAGCTAAATGTCCCACACCTTGAGACAAGGATTTTAATTTCTTACATTTGGAAAAGCACAAAGTTTGAAGAGAGGTTAGACCTTGCAACGCATGTTCTGGAAAAGACTCAAGTTCATCACAATGTCTGATGGCTAGTTCCTGTAGTGCACCAAGCCTGCCGAGTTGGTCGAGTAGTGCCTTGAGTTTGTCACATGCTTCAATCTTCAGCGTCTTAAGACAAAACATGTTCCCTACAACCCCTTCCATAAAGGAAGCCGCATCCTCAATGCCACTAGATTCAAGGTGCTCAACAGCTGGAAGATGTGGCAATTTAAGGTTGGGGACGCCACAAATGCTTATTTCAGAAAGACGAGGGAGCATCTCTACTCCTTCATCTCTCAACATCCTCTCCAAGTTTGGTAAATTCCGTGCAGTGAATATCTCCAACGATGGAAATGCCTTCTCCTCCACTCCATCATATGACTCACCGTCGATGTACTTCACATTATTCATTCCAGATACAAATAGGCTTTTTAAGTGTACTAGTTTACCAAGTGGAGGAAGCTCCTCACAGTTCACGCACTCGTAGAGTATAACTTCCACCAAGTCTTTGAGAACTGAAGGATTTCTCATCCAACAGGGTAACCGTATTCCCTCGTATCCCTTCATGCCAAAACTCTTGAGAGTTGAGGGAGGTTCAAGGGCTTCCAGTATTTGCTCAGCATTAACATTACTACCTTGTGAATTAGCACTACCACCCCACGACAAGTATAAGCGATTCAGGTCCTTCTTGCTTATCAAATTAGCTTGTTTAGCATCCAATTCACTGGGGACATTCTCAAGGCCTCTGATATGCAGCTTGCCTCTTAGCTTTAAGCCGTGCAACTCTGACAACCCAAACCCTGTCCTTGAACCCACAATGAAAGTGCTCAGTGTATTTAGATGGCTTAACTTTCCAATATTGGGAGGCATCTCTACTATTGAATAACATCTATTAATCACAAGATGTCTTAGATCCTGTAATCGTGTCAACTTTTTGGGCAACCAATAGAGATTCTCACAATCTTCCAGTTTCAATATTTGCAATTTCTGCAACCCACAAATAGAATTAGACAAGCATGTGACCCAACTCCCACGCAGATTCAGGTACCTCAAATGTGTTAAATCCATTAGTGACGACAACTGATAAGAGTTTGCCCCTAATGCGCGGAGACTTTTTGATGGCAAACAACGAAAATTTTCACCCAAAGTATGTGAATTAAAACCAAGAAAAGTCCGCAAGGATTCAACTTTCGTGAAGGCAGCCCTATTGATTGACTTTAACAAGTGTAAATGGTGAACTCTTCTGGACAAATGAGTCAACCTTGTATGCTCATAAACAAGACATTCTTCACCCGTTATAGACTGGGCAAGATCATGAAATAGATCATGCATCTTGAAACTTGTATTGATACCAAACACATCAGTCTTTGCTTCTTGAAAAAAAGATCTACGGTATAATCTTTTCCACACCTCATTACCAACATCCTCCACTTCTAAACTTCCTTCAGATTTAATAAATCCATTGGCCATCCAAAGATGAATCAGGTCTTCCTTAACAATTTCAGAACCTTTGGGAAAAATTGCACAAAAAGAGAAGCATTTCCTCGATGACAACTCCAAATTAACATAGCTCAGTTTCAAAGCACGCATGATAGAATTTTCCTCACTTGTGATAGAACTTTCGTCCCGTATGTCCCAAAACTCACTTCCCTTTACATGCTGCCAATGTTTTACCTCACTTTTATCGTGCAAAAGACTTCCTAGTGTTTTGATTGCAAGAGGCGAACCAACACATTTCCCCACTATCTCTTTGCCGATTGCTACAAGCTCTGAACTCTCTTCTCTGTTTGGTCCAAAAGCATGATGTTTGAACAATGACCAACTGTCATCTTCAGACAATTCTATCAATCGATGAGCAGGGTGCGTTTCCATGATGGACGCAACTTTCTCAATTCGTGTAGTGACCAAAACTGTTGCACCTTTTATTCCCCTTGCACACTGCAAGGTCCCCTTCAACTCCTTCCATTTCTCTTGGTCTTCATTCCACACATCATCGAGAACAAGTAAATACCTCTTGCTATGCAACAGTTCTTGAACCCTTTTATGTTTTGCTTGTAAAGTCTTGAGGTTGGGATTTTGTCCAGTGGCAGATTCTATGATGGATTGCAGTATTTTCTCCACATCGAAATCATTAGAAACATAAACCCAAATTGTCAAGTCAAAATGTTTGCTTACCCGGACATCATTGAAGACTTGTTTAACAAGTGTTGTTTTTCCAAGTCCAGCCATACCAACTATGGGATAGATGGAGAGATCTTCAGTGTTACTAGTATGTTCCAAAAGAAACTTCACGATTTGCTCTCTATCTTGCTCTCTACCGTATACTTGAGGTTCAGTAATGACAGAGCTAGTTTGGCGCCACTCATCATCTTCCTTTCCATGTATCTCGGTGATACCAGCACGTAATTCAAACATGAGCCTTTCTTCATGAATGTTATGAAATCTTTGGGTGATGTCTTCCATCCTTTTGGCAATATGGCAACGAAAGATAATGTCCTTAGGATGGACTCGGGATAAGCATGAATTATGTCCATCAGAGTGCAGCTTTTTGAATTGAATTGAACATTCATCCAAGATATCATCGAGCACATATACTGCATCTGTGAGTTTCCGCAGCCAATTCTTGATGGCATGACTTGTTATTTGCTTTCTCTCAGCATCTTTGAGGACATCACGGATTGTAGTGAGATTGCTGGAAAGCTTTTGAGTCTGTTGGTCAATGCCCCAAAAAGCAGCAAGTTCGTCACGGATAAAAGATCCCAAGTTTTCAATCACAACTCCCAGTAAAGCCTCAGCCATTTTGCAGAAACGAGAGCTAGAATGGAAGAAAGCTTGGAGATGATTCTGGTTCTGGACAATAAAGTATGAATAAGAGAGCTAAAAATGTAGAAATTTCATTGGAAAGATTTTTTTGTAGTGACTTAAAATTTTATTAATTTGCATTGACTAACTATTGCTGGGTTGGTGGAAAATAACTACACATCATTTATTTGAATTGGCAATTGGTGAACTGTTCTCCATGTCAAGAAATATAATGTAAATTGCATCCTTTCTTCCTTCATCAAGTGGTCTCTTTTTGTTTTTGTTAACAAGGGGTGTTGATTTGACTAGTCAAGTCAAACTACAAATCGAGCATAAGAATCAACTCATTGAATTTTCAAACCATATATTTGTCCATCTTCCCTGTGAATTTCCCAGTTTACCTAACTTTGTATCATAATTCAGATAAAAAAAAAAAAAAAAAGTCTCCCTCAAGTAACAAATGTTTCCTTCTTCATTTATGTCTTGAAATTCAAGAATGTGTATTGGAACAACCAAAAGTACATTTCTAATTTTTATCCAAACATAGCGGCAGATTGGGATTATCTGCACTCCATTTATCCTTATAATTACAGTCCTACAGTTGTGTAAATCACCCCGTTCCCATCATCAAATGCTTTTTGTACACCTACGTCATATATATTTTTTTTAATCAAAATATACGCCAATTATTAATTAGATGAAGTGAACTTACTTTGTTACGATGTTTTGGCTTCCTTTACCAATGTGTCCTTTCTGGCCAATTATTTATATAGTATATAAAAAACCCTTTAAATTTTAAATTTTTTTATACCAAATACTAATATGATCAAATAAGTTTTTTAATTAGTAAAAGTTAAAAGTGAATTGAAATAATTAATTCAATATAATCTTTATCTATTATTATTATTGATATTGTGTTCTCTTTGAAAAGTTATATTCTTTTCATCTTCTTTTCTATATTATTTTTTTATTATTTCTTTTAAAATATTTATAATTTCTAATATGTGTGGAGATAAATTATCTTTATTTTCAAATTTTAAATTTTAAATGAGTGGATAATAATTTTATGTTTTATTTAATTGACTATAAAAATAAGGTAGTTTTCTCATATCATTCATTTTCTAAAATTGCTTTTTTTCATTGATTGTTTACTTTGGCATGCATTATATTAATTATTATTTATTTTAATTATATAATGTCAATAATTTTTTATATTTTTATGATAATTAATAATAAAACATTGATTATAAATTTGACTTGTGCAGTGTCGGAGCAAAACTACTAATTTATAAAAAAGAAAATGTACAAAGAGATCAATGACAAAATAAGATCGTTCTTTTTTTAAAATAGAGTCCTTTCTGGTACCATAACCTTAACGTCACTCTGAGGAATAAGGCGAAGCACGTAATATTTTCATATAAATTATTTATTCCTTTTCACTAATTGTCTTCTGTTCTTCTAAATAAGTAGAGAGAAAATTATCCTTTTTTTTTTTTTTCTATTTTATCTATCTAAACTTCATATTTATTAACTCTATTTCACTTCTTATTTAAATAAAGCATTCTCTCATATATAAAGTTATTTCAACTTTTTTTTCCATGAATTTTGTTCCTTACTTGGACAAAATTTGTTAGTATAACACGGATAGCAACATTCAATTTAAGATTATTACACGAATAAGTGAGTAGAATTGGATTCTGTGACATATTTTGTATTCAATAAGATACTCAAATTGTATTACTCTTATATTTCTTGTAATCTAGTATCCGATTACTACACTGATGAAAATATTCAAGTTCTTTATGAAAGTTCAATGAAAAATAAGTATAAGAACAAAATCAAGCCGTAAAATATTCTCATAGCTTAGATATTCCATGTGCATTTACCCTATTTATATGTATTTCGGTTTAATACGATGATGGTAAGTGATTGTTCTTTGTGTGCATTTATTGTATTTATTTGTAAATTGTCATTTTCTTAAAACTAGACTAGATTAGGTGGTTCAGTTGGGTAACAAGTCTATTTACTTTTAAAAAATTGAATCATTAGTTAAATTGGTCTAGAACTGATAAAAACTAAAAAAGAATTGGTGTAAAGAATTAGTTTGAATCAATAATTTAATTTTTTTTATCTTTTTAATTTAGATTAAGATATTATATTTATTTAATATTATTATTTTATTAATATAAGTTTGACTATAATTTAACTATGATTCAATTGTTAAATCTTGAATCAATACTAATCCAATTAAATGATTGGTCAGATTTTAAAAATATTATAAATTTCTTAGAATATGAAGAAGTTGGTTGAGAAAGAATATTTATTGAAATTGTTAGAAGAGTTAAAGACGAAATAATACTTAAATGAGCATGAAAAAACTTGATGAAAGAATATTTGTAATAATTTGAAGATATGTTTCTTATAACTTTATATATAGTAAAATTCTTTATGGTTAGTCAAGGATGTAACCTCTAGGTACAAATTTTTTACTGTGTATTTTTTTAATCTTTTATTTTCTATTATTAACTAATCAAGGGAGTTTACATTATAGTTAAAAACATTTTTGTTTTATAACATTTATTTTCAATAAAGACAAAATATTCATAAATCCTTTTTAAAACTATGTTTATAAAAAAATTGTAAAAATATTTTTAAAAAACAATTTAACTACCCTTCTTATTTTTTATGCATTTTATGTTGTGAAGACTGATGTCATGGGTTGGAGATTGGTTGGAGTTGTCTTTGTGTTGGTTGACTATTTGTTGTTGTTTTTATATTATACATGCATGACTGATTAGAATTTAAATATAATATAATGTTGACTTATTTTAAAATAGATTAGCGATGAATGAAAGAATTTGACGTTATTAATAAATGAATATATATAATTTATTAATGATTAAACAAGAAATTTATTAATTTAAAAATATTAAATTAAACCTTTGAAATCTCTTTGGCATAAGTTTTTTTGTCTGTCTCATTAATTTAAACATTATATACCTTTTAAAATTAAATATTCTTTCTTAGTTTCTTATCTTTAAATTTAGTAGGATTAATTCATTTTGGAACACTAAGAGACCACGTATGTTTCCATATCTGAATTCTTGCATAGAAGAATAAATTTTTCCAGAGTGTGGTTGAAAATTCTATTTTACTTTTTTATTGGTTTGGTGTCAATTTTAACCTTTCATTTTCGTCTGAGAAAATCGACCAAGTTATTTTTATGAGTTATCCATTAATAAATAAACTAATTTGATTAATGATTTATAAATTTATGCACTATTTCAATACCATATTTATTTTGTAACAAAAAAAAAGTACCATCTTCAACTACAAAACATAAACATAATGGAATATTTGATGAGTATAAATGACATTTCGTCATCTCCAATGAAACCAACCAGTGGCGTGCTGGACTTCATCTGTTGTCAAGGTATGCATTCACCTTTATGAAAATTTTAAAACATAAAATCATTATTTTGATCATAACAATCATCATTGTGGTGTTGCCATGCGTTGAGCAGCGAAATGTTTCTTCAGATATGTGCACTTGAATACATTAGGTCATGTTTGGAATCATGCCTGAAATGGAAAATCACGATCTTCATATTAGAGCCACAAGACAGGACTCATGACAACTGCCAACACGACCACACCTTAGCCAGAATAAATAAATAAACAAATATTTCTGTGTATGGGAAAGAGAGCAGAGAATTTTTAGATTCAGAATAAGCCATACAGTGTACAAGACCATAATGCAAAACTATCAACGCAGATATATATGACAAAGGATGCAAAACTATCAACGCAGATATATATGACAAAGGATGCAAAATTTAAAAACAACTTTGAAGTATGAAGTGAAAATGGCTAAATGCTCTCACAGTGGCATTTTCTTTTAAGATAAAAGACACTTAATCCCTGAACTATAGTCATATATGTGAAATACACTACGCGTCTATGCCCCTTTACAGGCTTATATTAGCTGACCCTCAACGTTTGTTTTGGGTGCCCCGTGTAGTATGGTTCACATTGAAAACATTTTATCTGTTACAGAAAAGCGTTTCAAATGTTTTCAAATGTGAGAAAAAAAAAAAACATAAAGTCCTGGAAAAGCAAAAGACATAAGCTGGTTTCAAATGGGTCTTGAAATTGAAGCAGAGAACAGGTTGATGGGTTCCTTTGGTTCTTTGCCCCTATAGTTCATGGTTCAGAGCACGTGTTCATGGATTTCTTATGTTTTCTTCCTTATTTGTTTGACTATTTACCAGAAGAGGAATGTTTTTTTTTAAATAAGAGATTGCTCACCAATGTTGGGCATATACCTTGAGATTCTTAAAATACATGGTAATGACATCATAGGAATAGACAGGAGTTGTGCCCATGTGGACATGGCTCACACATCAACCATTGAGTCGAATTCATCCCACGAAGAGTCACCATGTTGCACTACGTTAATAGCAAACAATATCCCAAACTTAGAGAACTTCCATGCCAATCCGATACTCTCTGCACGCAATATTTCAAACATCATCATTCACACCGTGAAACGTAATTTTTCATGGTGACTTTGACACATTAAGGAGGAAAGAAAACACTGAATTTACCACAAAATGGGAAAGTAAATTTCTCTGGGGAGAGCAGTTCCAGTTGTGGAATGTGAGCTATGTATTGCCAATCTTCTCCAGTTTCTCTCTTGCACCGCTTCTCCAGCTCAGGGCAATTGTCAATAGTTAATTTACCCAAATTGGTGAGGTGTTGAAAGCTACTTGGTAGTGTCCTCAACTCGCTGCATTGGCGGATATATAATTCCCGAAGAGAAGTCATGTCTCCAAGCCAGTCTGGCAATGAAGTACTTAAATATCTTTCTATAACCAAACTTTGTAGCGAGGGGATACCTTGTAAGCCTTCTGGTAACACGGAGGAAGTGATTGACACCTCCTTAAGGGTAGTTAGTTGGTTCATATTACTTGATAGAGCCACCAGATCTGGACAGTAGCTGATGTAAAAACGTTCAAGACAAGCCAAATGTCTCATACCTTCCGATAATGATTTTAATTTCTTACAGTTGGAAATGGACAAGGTTCGAAGAGAGATTAGACCTTGCAACACATGTTCGGGAAGAGACTCCAGTTCATCACAATGTTGAATAGCTAGTTCCTCTAGTGCACCAAGCCTGCCGAGTTGATTGGGTAGTACCTTGAGTTTGCTAAAGGAGATAATGGTCAGGGTCTTGAGACAAGGCATGTTCCCCAAAATCCCTTCCATGAAGGAAGCCTCGTTCTCAATGCTACCAGCATGAAGGTGCTCAACAGATGGAAGGCGTGGCAATTTAAGGTTGGGGACGCCATTAATTATTAGTTCGGAAAGACGAGGGAGCATCTCTACTCTTTCGTCTCTCAACATCCTCTCCAAATTTGGTAAACCCCGCGCCGTGAATTTCTCCAACGATGGAAATGCTTTCTCCTCCATGCCATCATATGACTCGCCATCTATGTGCTTCACATCTTTCATTCCAGATACGAATAGCCTTTTTAAGTGTGCTAGTTTACCAAGTGGAGGAAGCTCCTCACAGTTCACACACTTGTAGAGTATAACGTCCACCAAGTCTTTAAGAACTGAAGGATTTCTCATCCAACTGGCTAACCGTATTCCCCCGTATCCCTTCATGCCAAAACTCTTGAGAGTTGATGGAGGTTCAAGGGCTTCCAGTATTTGCTTAGCATTAACATTACTACCTTGTGAATTAGCACTACCACCCCATGACAAGTATAAGCGATTCAAGTCCTTCTTGCTTATTAAATTAGCTTGTTTAGCATCCCATTCACTGGGGACATTCTCAAGGCCTCTGATATGTAGCTTGCCTCTTAGCTTTAAGCCGTGCAACTCTGACAACCCAAACCCTGTCCTTGAACCCACAATGAAAGTGCTCAGTGTATTTAGATGGCTTAACTTTCCAATATTGGGAGGCATCTCTACTATTGAATAACATCTATTAATCACAAGATGTCTTAGATCCTGTAATCGTGTCAACTCTTTGGGCAACCAATATAGGAACTCACAATCTTCCAGTTTCAATGTTTGCAATTGCTGCAACCCACAAATAAAATTAGGCAAGCTTGTCACCCAATTCCCACGCAGATTCAAGTACCTCAAATGTGCTAAATCCATGAGTGGCGACAATTGAAAAGAGCTTGTCCTTAATGCTCGGAGACTACGGTTTGATGGCAACCGACGAAAACTTTCACGTGATATATCAGAATTGAAATCAAGGAAAGTCCGCAAGGATTCAACTTTCTTGAAGGCAGCCATGTTGACTGACTCATTGGATTTTAACATGTGTAAATGGTGAACTCTACTTGACAAATGAGTCAACCTTGTATGCTCAGAAACCTTACATTCTTCACCCATAATAGACCGCCCAAGATCATGAAATAGATCATGTATCTTGAAAGTTGTAATGATACCAAACACATCAACGTTTGCTTCTTGGAAGAACGATCTAAGGTATAATTTTTTCCACACCTCGTTACCAACATCTTCCACTTCTAAACTTCCTTCCGATTTAATAAATCCATTTGCCATCCAAAGATGAATCAGGTCTTCCTTAACAATTTCAAAACCTTTCGGAAAAATTGCACAATAAGAAAAGCATCTCCTCAATGACAACTCCAAATTAACATAGCTCAGTTTCAAAGCACGCATGATAGCATTTTCCTCACTTGTGATAGAACTTTCGTCCCGTATGTCCCAAAACTCACTTCCCTTTACATTCTGCCATTGTTTTACTTCACTTTTATCACGCATAAGGCTTCCCAATGTTCTGATTGCCAGAGGGGAACCAACACATTTCCTCACTATCTCTTTGCCGATTGCTACAAGCTCTGCACTCTCTTCTCTGTTTGGTCCAAAAGCATGATGTTTGAACAATGACCAACTGTCATCTTCAGATAATCCTATCAAACAATGAGCAGGATGCACTTCCATGATGGATGCAACTTGCTCAAGTCGAGTAGTGACCAAAACGGTAGCACCTTTTGTTCCCCTTGCACACTGCAATGTCCCCTTCAACTCCTTCCATTTCTCTTGGTCTTCATTCCACACATCATCGAGAACAAGTAAATACCTCTTGCTATGCAACAGTTCTTGAACCCTTTTATGTTTTGCTTGTAAAGTCTTGAGGTTGGGATTTTGTCCTGTGGCAGATTCTATGATGGATTGCAGTATTTTCTCCACATCGAAATCATTAGAAACATAAACCCAAATTGTCAAGTCAAAATGTTTGCTTACCCGGACATCATTGAAGACCTGTTTAACAAGTGTTGTTTTTCCAAGTCCAGCCATACCAACTAAGGGATAGATGGAGAGATCTTCTGTGTTACTAGCATGTTCCAGAAGAAACTTCACGATTTGCTCTCTATCTTGCTCTCTACCGTATACTTGAGGTTCAGTAATGACAGAGCTAGTTTGGCGCCATTTATCATCATCCTCTCCTTGCTTCTCTGTGATATCGGTGCGTAGTTCAAACATGCTCCTTTCTTCGTGAATATCATGAAATCTTTGGTCGATCTCTTTCATCCTCTTGCCAATATGACAACGAAAGAGAATGTCCTTGGGGTGGAAACGGGATAAGTATGAATTTTGTCCTTGACACCGCACCTTTTTGGATTGTATTGAACATTCGTCCAAGATATCATCGAGCACATATGCTGCATCTGTGAGTTTCTGCAGCCAATCCTTCACGGCATGGCTTGTTATTTGCTTTCTCTCAGCATCTTTGAGGACGGCATGGATTGCAGTGAGATGGCTGGAAAGCTTCTGAGTCTGTTGTTCCACCCCCCAAAATGTTGCAAGTTCGTTTCGGACAAAAGATTGTAAGTTTTCAATCACAACTCCTAGTAAAGCCTCAGCCATTTGCAGAAACGAGAGCTAGAGTGGAAGAAAGCTTGGAGATGATTCTGGTTCTGGACAATGAAGTATGAATAAGAGAGTTAAAAATGAGTGGATAAATTTTGCATTGGAATGATATTATGTAGTGATTAAAAATTTGTTAATTTGCTTTGATTAACTAGTGTGTTAGGCAGTTGGTAAACATCATTAATTTGAATTGACAATTGCTGCATTGCCAGCCATGGCATGAAATATAATGTACTTTTTCTTCCGCGTAGTGGTCCCTTATAGTTTTGAGTAAATTACGCTAATCTCCTTTGAGTATTGGTCAAATTCTTCTAAATATTTCTCTTTTTTTTTTCTTATACTAATCATTTTTAATTGTTTAAAAAAATTATACTAGTATTCCTATACATTATATTAATTCTCTTATTTGTTTAAAAAATATTATGCTATATAGAAGAGAATTGTTGTAAATATAAAAAAAAAATTGTGTGTAATTTCAAAAAAATTGAGAAGTCAGCGTAATTTATTTTTTATTTTACCTATAAGTTTCATGGGCAAAGTATATTTTACCATTCATCCCTATAGTTTTGGGATAAAGTGTATTTTTCCTTAAAAATATCTGCTATTGTGAGAGCATTTAGCTATTTACCCTCACTCTAACGTTGCTTCTAAAATTTGCACCATTCCTTATATTTATCCTTGTGTTGGTAGTGTTGTATTATGGTTTTATGGCATTGACCGCCTTATTCTGGATATAAAAATTCTGAGCTCTCTCTGTCATACTAAGAAATATCTGTTTATTTACTCTAGCTGAGGTGGCAATGTTGACAGTTGGCATGAGTCCTTGACAGTAGTTACCCGTGGCTCCAATCTGAAGATCGTGACTTTTCCGTTTCCAGCATAATTCCAATGTGACCTATGTATTCAAGTGCACATATTTGAAGAAGCACTTGCAGCTCAACCAACGGAAACACCACAACTCTGGTAAAAAATTTAGCCCAATCTAATAGAAAAGCAATCGTCAATTTCATTTACAGAACTTGGGGTGCGTGATGCTATGCTGACGGTGGTTAAAAACAATAGTCAAAAGGGCATGGAAGTAAATTACTTAATAAAAATAGAAGAGAATTTTGGTTAGGTGATTGCATTGTGGGCCTCCAAAATTCCTTGCTTAAATTTGGGAGAGGAAGTCTATTACATCGTTTGGTTACTTTGAAATTAAACTGTTGTTGGTGTATAACTGAATTTCATTATTTGAATCCTATTTTACTGTTAGTTGGAATTGAATTGAAGTGTTTTCTCTGCGTTTGATCCCTCAATTTTCACTGTTGTGCTGAAATCGTTTGGTGATGTAGTTAAATTGGCTTCAATCTTTTCATGAATGATTTGGAATTGTTAAGGGACCGAGAAAGGAAGGTTGGGGTTGCTCTATTTTGGTGCTTCTATTTGGGATTATTTTGTTGGAAATGCATCAAGGTAGTGGGATATTTATAGATTGTACTTAAAAAAAGGTAAATTAATTTAGAAATAGATAAAACCAATATGAAAATAATATTTATTGATTGTATTTTAAATAAACTTAAACCGATGTACGAAAATGCAGTATAGTTGGAAATACAATCAATCCTATCCATTGTATAGTTCAATTAGCAACTGTGGGTTATATTATTGTTGATTAGAAAGTTCAAACTGATTCAGAACAACTTAAAATGTGTTTTACGTTTTTATTCGCTATCCGATGCATAATATCAAAATAATTTTTATTGATTGTTAATTCTGTAAAATCAAGCATGATCCACTGTTCCAATGGTTGATTGTATTTGAAAATAAAATGTGAACATGCATGGTCGATTGCTTCGTTGAAATACAGGAACAATGAAGCACAGAGACATAATGAGGTTAAATATGTAAAAGAGAAAGCTTTAACAGATTAAAAGAACTTATTTGGAACCAACTGAAATACCTCATGGAAAAAAAAACACACTTGAAGAATGAAGTAGGTTTGAAAATTCAAGGAGTTGATTGTTGTAGATCTTAATAGAAACCCAAAACAACCTGATCGAAGAGGATCGAAAAAAGGTAAGCCTTATTCAATATACCTTTATAGAAAAAAAAAAAAAAAAGAACAAAGAAGGAAATAGTTTTAGGAAGAAATAAAAACAATAAATCTAGAATAGTTTTAGGGAAAAATAAAAACAATAAATTTAGAGACAGACAGGAAAAATAACTTCTATTACTGTGGCTGCAGTTTAAATAGACCTAAAGTATCCTTTCAAATTAGGCCACACTTCTCCTAAAACTGTGAGTCACTACAAAAAAGATCTTTCCAATGAAATTTCTAAATTTTTAGCTATCTCATTCATATTTCCTTGTCCAGAACCAGAGTCATCTCCAAGGTTTCTTTCGTTTGAGATCTCTTTTCTGCAGATGGCTGAGGCTTTGGTAGGAATTCTGATTGAAAACTTTCGAGCTTTTGTCCAAGACAAACTTGCGACGTTTTGGGGCGTTGATCATCAGAGTGAGAAGCTTTCCAGCCATCTCACTGCAATCCATGCTGTCCTCAAAGATGCTGAGAAAAAGCAAATAGCAAGCCATGCCGTGAAGGATTAGAGCAATCATTTAGGAAGCTTATTTTCTAATTTTCAGGAATGTTTCAGCTCTATAAAGAGCAATATCCTGCTTATAAGCTTCTTGTTAAAAAACATTGCCCTTCTTTTTCTTTATCTTTCAATACATCGTTTCTTTGTTTTTTAGTTCACCGTTTTCTGATTGTTTTTCCCCCTTATTCCTTCCATATAACAGCACAGCCAAACAAATAAATGACACAACTGCTACTTCTATTGTTTGTAGTTACATCATAAGCGCCCCATTTGTGGATTCAAGTTCTTTAAGTAAGTCTGAAAATTTCTTTCAATTCTTAATGTGATTGACCTTTACTGTTACTGTTTTCTTCATTTATTTTGTTGGTTTCAATCAATGTGTAGCCATGACTGAACATAGTAACTTTTACTTTTAGTGCATGATGAATTCTATTTATGATATACATTCTGGCTGACTGTAACACTGGCATGTAAGCAATGTCTCTGTAATTGATACTATTGATATCCCACGGCGAGGAGTTCTAAGTACTGCTGGATTTAATCCATAATCTTCATGCTGCTATTAGGCTGCTAGCTACATTTCACACTTGCACACACTTCTCTCGAATAAGATGCCTTAAGCACCAAAATCACTAGCATAATGGCAAGGAAACCAAAAACAGATTTGTTGTTACATTGTCCCTTTCTTCCATGTTTTCACTTTACACTCATCACTCATCACTCATGATATCCAAAACTCCATGCATAGCAACACAAATGCCAAGAATGAATAAAGTGCACATATTTTCTCAACGGCGGGAACACCACAACTCTAATGAGTTTAGCTCAGCCCAAAGGTGCTAATGTGACTAAACTGAAATTTCTTGTTAATTTAGCTCATTCTAATAGAAAAGCAACTGATTATTTCTTTTTTAACATTCTTTTTTTAAAATAAAAAATGTGTGCAAACATGGCATGGCTTGGCTCATCTTTCCATAGTTATAATCAATTGAAAATTATTTTTAGATAATTTTTAAGGTAATTATTATATAAATCAATAAATTTATAATATATATATTTATTTGTGATTGAATGATGGTATAAAATATTAAAAAAATATGAAATATTTTATCATAAAAAATAAACTTTAAGAAGAATGTTATAAAAAATTAAAAATTCCCTTATAA
Source organism: Mucuna pruriens (assembly GCA_025330945.1). Lineage (NCBI taxonomy): Eukaryota > Viridiplantae > Streptophyta > Magnoliopsida > Fabales > Fabaceae > Mucuna > Mucuna pruriens. The sequence goes on from JAENHJ010000520.1 coordinate 2,035,007, forward strand.
AAAATATTACAATGACAAAGTTTTAAAAATAACCTTTTAGTCCCCATAATACAATTTTGATTTTCAATTTTGCTCTTCTTATTTTTTTTATTTTGTTTCCCGTAAATTTATTTTGATTTATATTCATGTTAAATGATGATGTAGTCAACAGAAATTGAAAAGCAGATTGACTTAATATTTCTTAAATAACTATAATAAAAAAATATTTGTTTTTGATCAACATATTTTATTTGATCACTAGACTCTTTAATCATTCTCTTCACCACCCACTACGGCCACTATATTTTTTTTAGACTCACGTATCAAAAGATTTTATATTAAACCGTTAAAAGAAAAATTTTATAAAAAAATTAACATTCTCTTAAAAAAAAAAGTGTCTAGATCAAGATTTCGGTGTTAGGAGTAAGACTCATTATAAAAATTTCATATATATATATATATATATTTTTTTTATATATACCGTTATTTATTTTATATTTAATTTAAATTTTATATATAGTAAAATAAGTAAATTTTGATTTTAATTTTATAAAAAAAATTTAATCAATTTACATAATGCTTGACAAAATTATTTAAAATTTAAAAATATAAAAAATAATAAAAAAAATTGATAAAAATTAAAATAAAAAATTATTTATTTTATAAGGACTAAAATATATTTAAGAATGATGGCATATTGAGCTACATTTTACAGGGTGCCTTTCTTTTTCGACACAGGTGATAGATGTATATAATGTATTAACGGTTTTTTTGAAAGACAATATTGAATTATAATAGAAAATATTCAGAGTATTCTCCCTTTCAAATAATTGTCCCCATTTAAATATCCATAATTGAAATGATAACATGTTCAGTAAATTTGATTTCACGACACGATGTATGAAAAATGAGATGATAATTGGGAAACCTGTTAGCACCGGTCAAATTAATGAGTCATCACATTTTCACCTACTTCAACTTAGGAGTAGCATTTGTCCTTTAAAGTATCCTTCCCTTTAAAGTCTCCTTCTCTCTCTTATCATATTTCCTTTACCATAACCAGAGTCAACTCCAAGGTTTCCCTCATTCTAGATCTAGTTTCTGCAGATGGCTGAGGCCTTGCTAGGATTTGTTATTGAAAACTTGGGATCTTTTGTCCGTGACCAACTTGCTACGTTTTGGGGCGTTGACCAAATGACGGAGAAGCTTTCCAGAAACCTCAATGCAATTCGTGCTGTCCTCAAAGATGCTGAGAGAAAGCAGATAACAAGACATGCCGTGAAGAATTGGGTGCAGGAACTCACAGATGCAGCATATGTGCTCGATGATATCTTGGATGAATGTTCAATTCAATCCAAAAAGCTGCACTCTCATGGACTTCATTCATGCCTAACCAGTTTCCATCCTCGGGACATTCTCTTTCGTCGTCATATTGGCAAGAGGATGAAAGACATCACCCAAAGATTTCACGACATTAATGAAGAAAGGTGCCTCTTTGAATTACGTGCTGGTGTCACAGAGATGCATGGAAATGAAGATGATGAGTGGCGCCAAACTAGCTCTGTCATTACTGAACCCACAGTCTTTGGCAGACACCAAGATAGAGAGCAAATTGTGGAGTTTCTTCTGGAACATGCTAGTCAAACTGAAGATCTCTCCATCTATCCCATACTTGGTATGGGGGGACTTGGAAAAACAACACTTGCTAAACAGGTCTTCCATGATGTCCGGGTAAGCAAACATTTTGACTTGACAATTTGGGTTTGTGTTTCTTATGATTTCAATATGAAGACAATACTGCAATCCATCATAGAATGTATCACTGGACAAAATCCCAACCTCAATACTTTAGAAGCAATGCAAAAAAAGGTTCAACAAGTGTTGCAGAACAACAGGTATTTACTTGTTCTTGATGATGTGTGGAATGAAGACCAAGAGAAATGGAATGAGTTGAAGGGTATGTTGCAGTGTGCAAGGGGAACAGAAGGTGCTACTGTTTTGGTCACTACTCGACTTGACCAAGTTGCGTCCATCATGGGAACCCACCCTGCTCATCGTTTGATAAAATTGTCTGAAGATGACAGTTGGTCATTGTTCAAACAACATGCTTTTGGACCAAACAGAGAAGAAAGTGAAGAGCTTGTAGCAATTGGCAAAGACATAGTGAAGAAATGCATTGGTTCGCCCCTTGCAATCAAAACACTGGGAAGCCTTTTGCGTTATGAAAGTGAGGTCACACAATGGCAAAATGTAAAGGGAAGTGAGATTTGGGATATACGGGAGGAAAGTCATGTCACAGGTGACGAAAATTCTATCATGCGTGCTTTGAAGCTCAGCTATTTTAATTTGGAGTTGTCACTGAGGAGATGCTTTTCTTTTTGTGCAATTTTTCCTAAAGATTTTGAAATTGTCAAGGAAGAACTAATTCATCTCTGGATGGCTAATGGATTGATTAAATCGGAAGGAAATTTAGAAATGGAGGATGTTGGTAAAAAGGCGTGGAAAAAATTATACCACAGATCATTTTTTCAAGAAGCAAAGTGTGATGAGTTTGGTATCATTACAAGTTTCAAGATGCATGATTTATTTCATGATCTTGCCCAATCTATTATGGGTGAAGAATGTGTGGTTTATGAGCATACAAGGTTGACTCATTTATCAAGTAGAGTTCATCATTTACACTTGTTAGGAACTAATGAGTCTGTCAATATGGCTGCCTTGAAGAAAGTTGAATCCTTACGGACTTTCCTTGATTTTGGTTTTCAATGTCGGTTGCCATCGAACCATTATGTCCGAGCATTACGCACAAGCCCTTCTCTGTTGTCCCCACTCAAGGATTTAGCACATTTGAGGTACTTGTGTCTGCGCTGGAGTTCGGTCACAAGTTTGCCTAATTCTATTTGTAGGTTGCAGAAGTTGCAAACACTGAAACTGGATTATTATGTTTTGCTTAATTTGTTGCCTAAAGACTTGACACAATTACAGGATCTAAGACATCTTGTGATTAATAGATGTTATTTAATAGCAGAGATGCCTCCCAAGATTGGCAAGTTAAGCCATTTAAGAACATTGAGCAGTTTCATTGTGGGTTCAAAGGCACTTAATAAGCCTGGGTATGGGTTGGCAGAGTTACATGGCTTGAAGCTGGGAGGCAAGCTACATATCAGAGCCCTTGAGAATGTCCCCAGTGAATTGGATGCTAAACAAGCTAATTTGATAAGCAAGAAGGACCTGAATCGCTTATACTTGTCGTGGGGTGGTAGTGCTAATTCACAAGGTAGTAATGTTAATGCTGAGAGAGTGCTGGAAGCCCTTGAACCTCCCTCAATTCTCAATAGTTTTGGGATGAACAGATACGAGGGGATACAGTTACCCAATTGGATGAGAAATCCTTTGGTTCTCAAAGACATGGTGGAAGTTATACTTTTCGAGTGCGTGAACTGTGAGGAGCTTCCTCCACTTGGTAAACTAGCACACTTAAAAAGGCTATATGTATCTGGAATGAAAAATGTGAAGTACATAGACGGAGAGTCATATAATAGTGTGGAGGAGAAGGCATTTCCATCGTTGGAGAAATTCACTGTGAAGGGTTTACCAAATTTGGAGAGGATGTTAAGAGATGAAGGAGTAGAGATGCTCCCTCATCTTTCCATATTAATAATTTCTGACGTCTCCAACCTTAAACTGCCATGTCTTCCTTCTGTTGAGCACCTTGAAGCTAGTAACATTGAGGAGGGGGCTTCCTTCATGGAAGGGGTTGTGGGGAATATGCCTTGTCTTAAGACCCTGGATATTGAATTCTTTAAAAGACTCAAGGTAATACCCGACCAACTTAGCAGTCTGGGTGCGCTACAGACACTAAGAATTTGTCTTTGTGATGAACTGGAGTATGTTCCAGAGCATGTGTTACGAGGTCTAACCTCCCTTCGAACTTTGGAAATTTCTTACTGTAAGAAATTAAAATCATTATCGGAAGGTATGGGACATTTGGCTTGTCTCGAAAGTTTTTCCATAGGCAACTGTCCAGAGCTGGTGGCTCTACCAAATAATATGAACCAACTAACAAGCCTTAAGGAGGTGTATATCAAGGACTGGTCCGTGTTACCAGAAAGCTTACAAGGTATCCCCTCCCTACAGAGTTTGGTTATAAAAAGATGTTTAAGTACTTCATTGCCAGACTGGCTGGGAGACATGACTTCTCTTCGGGAATTAAAGATTCGCCAATGCAGCGAGTTGAGGTCACTACCAAGTAGCATTCAACGCCTCACCAATTTGGGTAAATTAACAATTGAGAAATGCCCAGAGCTGGAGAAGCGGTGCAAGAGAGAAACAGGGGAAGATTGGCAATACATAGCTCACATTCCACAACTGGAACTAAAGATCTCCCGCTCAGAGAAAAGGACATTCACATTTGGGGCTAATTTAATGAGGCCTCGTGTGAATAGACTTAAATATGATGAATTTGACAGAATGGTGGATAAGTGAGTGAGTGACGTCCATGTGGTCAGAATAAAACTCCTGTCAGTTCCTGGAGCACTACTCTTCTTTTTTTTTTTCTTTTTCCCTAAAAAAACGAAATTTTGTCTCTTCCAATAAACAGCCGAACACATAAATAAGACAACTACTACTTTTATTATTTCTAGTTACACTATAAGCGCCTCAATTGTGGATTCTAGTTCTTTAAGTCGGAAAATAGCCGAGCTAGATAAATTTATAAAAAGGTATATTTCAAATTTCCCTGCCATTATCAATGTGATTCACCAATAAGTAATTGTTTTCTTCATTTTTCTTTTTTGTTTCAATCCATCACCTGTTACCCTGTGTAGTCATCACTGATAATAGGAATTTGTACTTTTCGTGCCGCTTGTATTCTATTTATGATATATATTCTGGCTGGAAGACCAAGAGCACTTGCACCCCTCGTATTAAGAAAAATTACAAATAAAATTATATTTTTTTTATTTTATTCCTTTTATTTTTATATATTTGAATCCACTTGTTTTAATTTTTAGGTTAAATTAACCTATACATTCTTATAGTTTTTTTGAGTTTTTAATTAAATCACTATAATTAAAAATATTTTATAAAGATCTTTATGATTTAAATTTTTTAGTTACATCCTTACTCAGTTATAACTTTATTAGTTTTTTCACAAAATATTATAACATGACAATATATTTTTTTATTATATTGATATTAATATGATAATTATTATTTTATTTTTATTTTTAAGGATTTTTAAATCTCTAACTTCATTTACTGGCATAGTGACAAAAGATACTTTGTTGTGTACATAAAAAGAAAAAATTTTATTATTATATTTAACACTTTTAGCTAAGAGAAAGAACCATAAAAAAAGAAAATAAGTTCCGCTTCAAGTTTCATTTTATTATATCATTTCTAGTTTATTAAAAAAAAAGAAGAATTTTTTTTACTGGAACTTTGTTTTCTTGTTATAGTTTTTTACCATAGGAAAATATACATTTTCATATAATTTTTGTAGCTATTTTATAAACAATAGAGAATATGATCTTTTCAACCACCAACTAATTCAAGTATCCACTCATTCCGAGAAAGAATATAATTTTTTAAATCTGAGATACTCATTATATGCAATGCATTATACACCTGAATTTTTTTACCAATTTGGAAGGAATACATTTATAAAATCTCCTATGCGTTTCTACCAACATTTAAAATTAAGGTTTTATAAACCTTTAAAAAATAAAAAAAAATAAAAAGAGTAATTATTATATTAGAATATCTTATTACCCTAATAAACTTTTAAAAAATAAAAAGAGTAATTATTATATTAGAATATCTTATTATCCTAATAAAAAAATTAATTATCATGTCATAATAAAAAAAAAACTGCTGGATTAATCCATAATTTTCAAGGTCCAAAATTCCTTTGCTATTACGATTTTGGTTGGCATTTTGGATAAAGAAGAAAACATAATAAATGCATGAACATGTGTCACTCTGAGAGTATTTATCCCTTTACACTTAACACTTAAAAATGTTTATGAAATTATCCTTCATCATAGTTGATCGATTTGCATTATGGTGGCATTGTTCGGGTTATTCCGGATCCAAAATTCTCTGCTCTCTTTCTCATACTCAGAAACATTTGTTTATTTCTTCTGACTAAGGTGGCAATTGGCACGAGTCATGGCAGTTATACATTGTGGCTCCAATATGAAGAACGTTAACTATTTTCCATTTCCAGCTTGATTCCATACATGACCTAATGTGGGTGTTTGAAGAAGCATTTGCTGCTCAACTCATGGGAAACAGCACAACTCTGGTGGGTTTAGCTCTCCAAAGAGGCCAATGTAGCTAAACTGAAATTCTTGTCAACATTCTAATAGAAAAGCAACAAACTATTTCAGTTACAGAACTTGGGAATGCATGGGTTGCTGATAGGGTGACACTAGTTAAAACAATAGCCAAAAGGGCATGGAAATAGATTGCATAGCTTACTTCTTTCTGTTAGTCTTATGAGTATTATGATCTAAATGTTTATAATAATACTAAGTTTCTTTTAGAAGAGATTAGTCATTAAAAAAAATTTATGAATATTTCACATCTTTAATCTACTTAAAAAAAAAAAAAAAAAAACTTTAGTTACATTTCTTCAGTAATACAACTTCTTAATTATCTTAAAACAACATCTATATACATATCTTTTAATTGGGATTGGATTTTCGTATGCATTCAGTTGTTTTACATGACAAGTGTAAATACCCAGTTTCGTAAAATGGGTTTCCTATGTTATGGTTTTTCGTTTTTCTGGTTAATGGGGCATTTGCATTGTTCACTCCGCTTGATAATTATTTAATTCCTCGTGGTTCTCCTCTAAACAATATCTTCCAAAGCCGCAATTCTGTATCTGATTCTCAGCATTCTCCACTTATGATGAAAACTGGGAATCTGTTGTTGCTAGTTCCAATTCTAGTGCCTTTTTTTTTTCGATTTACCAATTGAGCAAGTCACTCGGCACCTTGGTGTCCAATCTGTTCATAAATTCTGATATAGCTCTTCAAAGCTTTGACTTCTCGTCCATAACTAAGGACTTGGATGTGCCTTACGACAAGGGCTTCGGCAGACAATAACACTTTGTCTGTGGGTGTTGGTGTGGATACTATGGTAAGCTTCCCAAATGTCACTATGAATGGATTGGAGATAATGAAGATGAACAATTCATTGAAAAGCTGGGATGGGCCTTATACAGTTGAGAGTCTTTTTCCCAAAATCACATTCTAAGGGAAGCATGGTAGAGACAGTAATCGGCTCTGCTGTTGGAGAGCTAGCAGCTTTGGCAGTGGTCGGCTTATGTTATTGCTAAAAGAAGAGTGGAGGTGCAAGCTGCGTTTCTCCAACCTCCTCGAGTCTTGGATGATTCTTCATTTTGTCCAGCAGCTTAGGCTCAAGTTTGTGATCATTCCGGATAGAAACCGTGATCCAATTGACAAACCGTTTCCCACCAATATGGTCCTTATGTTACCCAATGCCAATCTCAGCATGAACCATCATTATATACACAAAATGCAGGTCCTGTCAGGAATGGTCAGGTTGCGCACCAGTAACAGTCACCTCCACCAGCTTATGGTGCATCAAAAAAAAAAAAAACAATGGATCAGTACCCACCCCTATCTCCCTGGGAAGCACAATTAGTGGATAAGGAAAGTTCAGTAGTGACGGGGAGCATTCAGTCCGCATGTGCAGAATGCTACACGTCCCCCAGGACCTCAAAATGCCAACAGCTACACTTCCCACAGGAAAAATAAATATATATATATTCTTTCTTCTAATAATAAATCTCATTTATATATATATATATTTGAAAGGTAAAAAAAATAATTTAAAAATTATAATAATTTTATATGTATAATAGAATCTTAAGTTAACCCCTTCTCTATACATAATCGACTCATAGATTTAAAATTTATTTTTTTACATTATTCTTTTCTCTTTTAAGATTTTTTTTTTGTTAAAATCTATTTTTTTACATCAATCTTATTTCTTTTAAGATTTTTTTTACGTTTTCTTTAAAAACGACTATGACAATTCTATTGTAAATTTATTTTTATTTTCTTGAAAGAAATATTTTTTTTTTATTTTTCGTTGTTCTGTCATCATGATCACGATTACAACAATAAGGTTTGTCAAAGGAGGATATTAACCTACTAATCAACATAAAATTTCTAAAACTCAAAATGAACGTGTACATTATTAAACTTATCTCAAACATCAATTGAAGACTCAAAATTCTTAAAATAAAATGAAGCAATTACTATAAGAAACTTTTATATTAACTCACTCAATTAATATTGGTCTCAATCGCAACACTATAGTGTTGGTTAGTTGACATTAAAACAACACTATAGTATTATTTTTGTTTATTTTTATAGATTGTGTTAACCAAATCCGATATTATTAATAAGTCAACACTAATTAATAATTTTTTAAATAATTATATTTATCTGTTTGAGTTTACTAAATCGTCATTTATTAGTGTTAACTTTAACGTCGGTTAAATCGATACCATTTTTTCATCTAAGTACAAAAAAATCTCACCACCATTTTTAATTCATTTAATTGAAAATTATCTTCTTTTGCTTTTATTTGTCTTCGTCCAATCTCTTCCTCTTCCTCATTCTCTTTCTCCCACTCTCTTCTTTCCCTTACTCTTTTTTCCGCGTTAACGCTCTAAAGATCCCAAAGCATGGTGACACATGATGTGGTTGGAACTTACTACAAGCACCCAAATCTCTGACATAGAGAGACACCTTCTAGGTTGGTGGTGTTGTCGCTCATGACAAATTTTGGTGACCGTCACTAAAAGGAATGAAAGTTTCAATGATGATTGTGAGTATTATTTTCAAACATTTTAACATTAGATCTAGAATGATTATCTTCCATTTTTATGTGCATACATGTGAGACTAAGGATTAGTTGGCAGAAGAGGGAGCAAAAGAATAAGGAAAAAAAGGAGAAGGAAGAAGAAAAATTGGAATGTAATTGCACAATAGTAACAAAAATTTATTTTTTATTTTTTATTTTTTATTTTTTATTATTCCACATTTTAATGTGACCTTGAATAATTTTAATAAAAAATGACTTTTTCTGTTTGACAAAAATATGTTTGTATAAACCTGTTTAACTATAACTTCAAGATCATTGTTTAACCAACACAAAATAACAATTAGCATTCATTTTTAATCAATAATCTAGTTTATATTTTTCAAATGTATTTTGTTCGTAAAAAAAAAAAAAAAAGCAAGAAAACACTTTTTGATTTGATTTTGTGTTGAATACCGACCTTTTTCTTTAGATTTATATCAAAATGGCAAAAGTAACTCATAATTGCTCTACTGCATGAGCCCATCCACAACTTTGTAACGCAGAAACAAATATACAGTAAGAAGTTTGTTAGATTACATATAAAAATAATGTTAAAATAAAAGAAGTTTAAAATTATTAATAGATAATTTCTTTTATTAGTTATGTGAAATACGTGTTAGTCTTCAATGATTGATTGAGAAATATTTTTTATAAAAATAAAAAATATATTAAAAATAAAAATTAGAAACCATAATGGAATACATTTAAATATATCATTGTCAGATAGATATAAAAAAATTAAACTTAACTTTATTTTTATCAGGAAAATTTACAAAAAATATGTTTAATATTTAAAAAAAATTAACTTACTTACATATAATTTTAAATAAATTATATATTGATATATTAATTATATTTTAATACAAATAATATATTAATGAACAACATGAATTATAAAAATAAAAAAATTAAGAACTAATTTATTTTAATAAAATTGTGTAATTTTCAATTTAATTATTTAAATATTATTATTATTATTTAAATTATTTAATTATTGTGAAAATATATTTATTAATTTATATGTTATATAGTTATAAAAATATATTATGAATTCTACTTTAATATATATATATATATATATATAATATCAAAAATCAAAATTACAGAGTAAAAAAGGGTATAAATAATGTAAGACGAGTCAAGGATGGAGGTTTGACTCTACTTTTACAAAGTTAGAAGAATTTAAGCATGAATTCGCTGTCATTGAAAGTGTTTTTTTTTTCCTTAGGTCAAAATTCAACATTAATAGTAAGTTTGGATTTAATTGTAATACTAAGTAAACATATTAATTTTAAAAAGTTAAAAAATGAAAATATCATTTTTAATTATATATTTTAATTTATAATATAATAATAAATTCCTATGCAACACCTCAGTATTTGTGGTAATTTTTTTTTGAACAATTTTATTTGCTCGTAGTGATATTTTCTATCAGGTTTCGTACAAGTGAAATATGGAATTCGACAAGGGAGACTTTGAACTTGCATGACTTTAAGCAAAATTCTTCTTTTTTTTATTACTTACTTCCCTCATGTATGTATACAAGATTATGTATGTATATAGGATTGAATTATTTCAATTTTAAATTTTTAAAATGATCATTAATCGTTAATTTTCCAAGGAATTTTTTATAACTGATGGTAAATGATTGATTTTTTTTAATCTTTATGATTTATTCATACAGAATTATGATCGAAAACATTAAAAATAAGAAATAGAACTATCTTATTTGATTCATTCTTAATAGGCACATGATAATCATCTTAGGGTGATCCTTTTGTCAACATATGCTTCTATTATACTTGTAGTCTATGAAGAATTAGAACCAACTATGTACCATTGATAAATCAATATTTTATATAATAATGTTGTATCTTTTGGGATAAATTTTTTAATATTCTTTACAAATACCATGCATAATTCACTTTTTCCTGAGATTAATACAACACAAACCCACAAACAAACAAAAAAATACAACAAAATAAGGACTTTTGACTCACATGATATTAGCACATTATGCAGATTTATCTTTATTTTATCTTTTATTTTATTTATTTTTATCTCTTACTTTATTTTATTTTATCTTTATCTTTTATCTTTTATGTTATTTTATTTTATCTCATCATTCATGCAAGTCCCAAAAAGACTCACTTCACACAGTATAAAAAGAAGCAATTTAGAGGTTATAGAATTCAGTCTCGACACTCTCGACACATGTCATTCCTTCGACACCTCCATTTATCCAAGTGGTCCCCTTGCTCCCAAAGTTTCTTGAAAGACATCTGAGGATAAAGCAGAAAATGTGACATAAAGAAAAGGAGTAGGACCCTAAGCTTCTATGGGTTCTAGTTTTTGCTTTTTAATTATATTTGTCTTTCCTTTTAGTATGTGTATGGGTAACTAGGTTTTATTTTTAAGGATTAAGGTATAGTTGTGCTTGGAACCCTTTTGAATGCAATTTTTTACTTATTTTGACCGCTTGAATTATCCCGTTGCATACTTTATAAACAAGTCATATGATAATCAACTAGTTAGAAACGATCACACCTTAACTAATTGATGGAACTATAAAATAGTTGGGTTTAGAGGAATTACATAACCAACATTTTCCCTAGGCATCTGGTTCAATTACTAACAATGGTGACTTTTATGGACCTTCAGGTAAAAAATAGGAATCATCTTATGAAAATATTACAATTAGTAGACCAAATCGCTAGTGACATTAAAAAGTATAATCAATAACGCACGAAGATAAGAGATAAGGTAATAGAATTGTATAAGTTGAGGTCAAAATAGAAAAATATAACAAAATCAAAACATTTAATTTCAAAAAAACTAAAAATAATTTTTTTATCATTTTTTTATTTTTACTTTACTAAATTACAAAATAATCTGTTTTTCATAAAAAAAATTGTTATACTTAGCTCTGTCGCTTTTTTTATATAGAATATAGAAAAGTTTTTTTTTTTTAACAGAAGCAAGTGAGGAAAACAAAATTTTATGTTATAGTAGAATAAAATACAAATATCATGTTATAAGAGTTGTAAGTTTGTAACTATTACACCAATATATCTTGTTAACATAAATATGATGAATATAATTTTATCCTATACATTTAACACAAAATTACATGTTTAATACTATATAAATTTATGTGGTTGAATTAATAACTCACTCGTTCAAGTAGAAATTTAGTATTTTGACTTAGTGGGTCACTTATTTTATTTTAATAATATTAATTTTTTTTATTCATTAGAATAAAGAAAAAAATGAAAGTAAGAAAAGATCCTTCCAAACACAATGGTAATAATTTAATAGGCAGCATAATTTGTCTCTACTAATCAAGAAAAACGAGATTGACCAATTCCTATTAGCATATCAAACCCCTTCAACACTAGAATTGCATATTGATGACAAGGTGGGCAATTTCTAGAGTAATAATATCAATAATATCTTAATTATCCATTTCACTGTAAATGCTAACACGTAATTTGTAGACAACATAGAATGATCATTAACTCTACTGTTAAGGGATCTCAAATATCATCAAATAAGAAATTGAGAAGAGTATAATTACCTACTCTACCATAACCAATACCATTAAAAGGATAAAGCCAACTACCATTCATATTTACCTTGCATATGTCTATAAAAGGAAATGACCATTTTAAGATAATAAATGAATAATTAATAAGTTTTCCTTTATCGTTTAACATGAGAATTATATTACCATAAATGTTCAGTATCACGTGTTGAATGTCTCACTTATTATTATAAAAAAAAAAAATTATGGTTGTTTCTCTATTTCCAGATCCATGAAATGTCACTAGCAAAAAGAAAGTTAAGTTGTTTTTTAACCCAAAACAGGTGAGTTAAGGAAAAAGAAACTTAATTGGGATAGAAATTCCAACCAGATCCAAACTTCTTTGGCATAAGGGTAATATCTAAGGCAATGAAGAGTATCTTCATACTCATAGGAACAAGCAATGCAAGCTGACGATTGACGGTGTTGTCTAACAACTTTTGTAGGGAATGATTCATGAATTAAGGATAAATAATAAAAAAGATGTGAATCCATTTTGGAATATTGAAAAAAATATATATATAAGTTTCATATATTATTATTTCTCTCTCTGCCTATTTTTATTCTACTAAATAATTTAATCTTTTCGTTTTTTACTTTTATTTATTTATTCACCACTTTTCACTCGATCATATTTTATTTGATAGAGTAGAAATAATAAAAGAAATATGATGGATATGAAAGAAATAAAAAATGTATTTGACATAGGAGAAATAAGAGAAAAGAGAAATCACTAGATTTAAACGGTAATCACATTTTTTTTTCTTCTTGATTTGCATGGAAATATAATTAGGAATACGCATATTAACATTTTGCAATGGTTCATTTTTTTACTGTTTTAAATGAGTAGAAATGTATATTAGTTACGATTTTTTTTTTTTTTGTCTTTAACGGAAATTTAAAACCACTACAAGATGTATAATTGATTTTTTTTTAAATGTAGAAATAAATTATAACATGCTTTAATCATTGAAAAATAATTTTAACTAATTAAAATAAAAATTTAACTAATGAAAAAATAAATTTAATTAATTAAAAAATAATTTTCTTTTCTTTGCTTCTATTTCATCTAAATTTAATACTTTTATTTTTATTAATTTTCTCACTTGTTTCTTTTAATCCCATCTTCATAAAGCTATGATTTTTTTATCCATAATAATTAAAGTATCATAATTGAGAGTGAAATCATTAAAGTTTATCCATAATAATTAAAGTATCATAATTGAGAGTGAAATCATTAAAGTTCTGAAACGATACCACTTGATTTCTTTGTTTTATTTCTTTTGGCACTCTTCTCAATGTCTGAGGTTGCATGCTTATCTAAAGCCACTGTATTACAAAGGAAAATAATGCATTTACACCGACACATTTATGTTTTGTTTAATTTATAAAAAAAAGTAAAATAAGATAAATAAGATTATTGTTTAATGATTAAGTAAAAGAGGAAAAGAAATGAAAAAAATATATAAAATGACATATTATTTAGAACCTTTATTATTTATTATTTCATATTTTAGTTACATTATTTAGGACATTTATAATTTTTATTTTTTTACTCAACTCATACAATTCAAAATAAAATGTAGGTAGCTTCTCTCTCAGTCATGGCTCGAAATTTACCTACAGTGTCAACTCAAAATACAAAATTATTTTCCAAGTACACACCAATAATTAGTTAAAGCAAATTAATAAAATTTTAAATTTTAAATCACTACAAAAAATCCTTCCAATAAAATTCGTATTCACTCATTTTCGTTATATTCTCAGTATTGCCTTGTCGAGAAGCATAATCATCTTCAAGGTTTCGTTGATTCTATCACTCGTTTCTCCAAATGGCTGAGGCTTTACTAGGAATTGTGGTTGAAAACCTGGGATCTTTTATCCGTGACGAACTTGCTGCGTTTTGGGGTGTTGAGCAACAGATTGAGAAGCTTTCCAGCAATCTCACTACAATCCGTGATGTCCTCAAAGATGCTGAGAGAAAGCAAATAACAAGTCATGCCATCAAGAATTGGCTGCAGAAACTCACAGATGCAGCTTATGTGCTCGATGATATCTTGGATGAATGTTCAATTCAATCCAAAAAGCTACACTCTGATGGACATAATTCATGCTTATCCCGAGTCCATCCCAAGGACAATCTCTTTCGTCGCCATATTGCCAAAAAGATGGAAGACATCACCCAAAGATTTCATAACATTCATGAAGAAAGGCTCATGTTTGAATTACCTGCTGGTATCACCGAGATCCATGAAAAGGAAGACGATGAGTGGCGCCAAACTAGCTCTGTCATTACTGAACCCATAGTCTATGGCAGAGACGAAGATAGAGAGCAAATCGTCAAGTATCTCCTGGAACATGCTAGTAAAACAGAAGACCTCTCCATCTATCCCATACTTGGTATGGGGGGACTTGGAAAAACAACACTTGCTAAACAGATCTTCAATGATGACAGGGTAAGCAAGCATTTTAACTTGACAATTTGGATTTCTGTTTCTGATGATTTCAATAACAAGAGAATACTGAAATCCATCATAGAATGTTGCACTGGAAAAAAACCCAAAGTCGATACTTTAGAAGCAATGCAAAAAAAGGTTCAACAAGTGTTGCAGAGCAAGAGGTATTTACTTGTTCTTGATGATGTGTGGAATGAAGACCAAGAGAAATGGAACGAGTTGAAGGGTATGTTGCAGTGTGCAAGGGGAACAGAAGGTGCTACTGTTTTGGTCACTACTCGACTTGACCAAGTTGCGTCCATCATGGGAACCCACCCTGCTCATCGTTTGATAAAATTGTCTGAAGATGACAGTTGGTCATTGTTCAAACATCATGCTTTTGGACCAAACAGAGAAGAAACTGAAGAGCTCGTAGCAATTGGCAAAGACATAGTGAAGAAATGCGTTGGTTCGCCCCTTGCAATCAAAACACTGGGAAGCCTTTTGAGTAATGAAAGTGAGGTCACACAATGGCAAAATGTAAAGGGAAGTGAGATTTGGGATATACGGGAGGAAAGTCATGTCACAGGTGAGGAAAATTCTATCATGCGTGCTTTGAAGCTCAGCTATTTTAATTTGGAGTTGTCACTGAGGAGATGCTTTTCTTTTTGTGCAATTTTTCCTAAAGATTTTGAAATTGTCAAGGAAGACCTAGTTCATCTCTGGATGGCTAATGGATTGATTAAATCGGAAGGAAATTTAGAAATGGAGGATGTTGGTAATAAGGCGTGGAAAAAATTATACCACAGATCATTTTTTCAAGAAGCAAAGTGTGATGATTTTGGTATCATTACAAGTTTCAAGATGCATGATTTATTTCATGATCTTGCCCAGTCTATTATGGGCGAAGAATGTGTGGTTTATGAGAAAAGAAGGTTGACTCATTTATCAAGTAGAGTTCATCATTTACACTTGTTAGAAACTAATGAGTCCGTCAATATGGCTGCCTTGAAGAAAGTTGAATCCTTACGGACTTTCCTTGATTTTGGTTTTCAATGTCGGTTGCCATCGAACCATTATGTCCGAGCATTACGCACAAGCCCTTCTCTGTTGTCCCCACTCAAGGATTTAGCACATTTGAGGTACTTGTGTCTGCGGTTTTGTTCGGTCACAAGTTTGCCTAATTCTATTTGTAGGTTGCAGAAATTGCAAACATTGAAACTGGAAGATTTTGAATTGCTTAATTTGTTGCCGGAAGACTTGACACAATTACAGGATCTAAGGCATCTTGTGATTAATATATGTTATTCAATAGCAGAGATGCCTCCCTCGATTGGCAAGGTAAGCCATTTAAGAACATTGAGCAGTTTCACTGTGGGTTCAAAGGCACTTAATAAGCCTGGGTATGGATTGGCAGAGTTACATGGCTTGAAGCTGGGAGGCAAGCTACATATCAGAGGCCTTGAGAATGTCCCCTGTGAATTGGATGCTAAACAAGCTAATTTGATAAGCAGGAAGGACCTGAATCGCTTATACTTGTCGTGGGGTTATAGTGCTAATTCACAAGGTAGTAATGTTAATGCTGAGAGAGTGCTGGAAGCCCTTGAACCTCCCTCAATTCTCAAGAGTTTTGGGATGAACAGATACGAGGGGATACAGTTACCCAATTGGATGAGAAATCTTTCGGTTCTCAAAGACTTGGTGGAAGTTATACTCTACGAGTGCGTGAACTGTGAGGAGCTTCCTCCACTTGGTAAACTAGCACACTTAAAAAGCCTATATGTATCTGGAATGAAAAATGTGAAGTACATAGACGGTGAGTCATATAATAGTGTGGAGGAGAAGGCATTTCCATCGTTGGAGAAATTCACTGTGGAGGGTTTACCAAATTTGGAGAGGATGTTGAGAGATGAAGGAGTAGAGATGCTCCCTCATCTTTCCATATTAATAATTTCTGGCGACTCCAACCTTAAACTGCCACGTCTTCCTTCTGTTGAGCACCTTGAAGCTTGTTACATTAAGGAGGGGGCTTCCTTCATGGAAGGGGTTGTGGGGAATATGCCTTGTCTTAAGACCCTGGATATTGAATTCTTTAAAAGACTCAAGGTAATACCCGACCAACTTAGCAGTCTGGGTGCGCTACAGACACTAAGAATTCGTCTTTGTGATGAACTGGAGTATGTTCCAGAACATGTGTTACGAGGTCTAACCTCCCTTCAAACTTTGGAAATTTCTTACCGTAAGAAATTAAAATCCTTATCGGAAGGTATGGGATATTTGGCTTGTCTGGAACATTTTCACATCCGCTGCTGTCCAGAGCTGGTGGCTCTACCAAATAATATGAACCAACTAACAAGTCTTAGGGTGGTGTCAATCGACAACTGCTCCGTGTTACCAGAAGCCTTACAAGGTATCCCCTCCCTACAGAGTTTGGAAATAAGATATTTAAGTACTTCATTGCCAGACTGGCTTGGAGACATGACTTCTCTTCGGGAATTAACAATCCGCTATTGCAGCGAGTTGAGGTCAGTACCAAGTAGCTTTCAACGCCTCACCAACTTGGCTAAATTAAATATTTATTATAGCCCTGAGCTGGAGAAGCGATGCAAGAGAGAAACAGGGGAAGATTGGCAATACATAGCTCACATTCCACAACTGGAACTATCCCTCCGAGAGAAAAGGACATTCACATTTTGTGGTAAATTAATGGGTTTTTTTTTTTTTTTCTCCTTAATGTGTCAAACTGTCCATGAAAATTTGCGTGCAGGGACGATCCGATCATTATCGTCGTCATCGAAATCCTTCAACATTGAAAGAATGCTTCGTCGTCATAGGGTCAATGATTTCGACAGAATGGTGGATGGCTGGTGGGAATGGAAAGAGTGATGTCCATGTGGGCAAAACAGAAGTCCTGTCAATTCCTGGGGCCATGCAACATGCCAAACATTGGTGAGCACGTCTCTCTCTTTTTTTTTTTTCTTAAAAGAACTAATTTTTGTCTCTTCCAATAAACATCCCAACACATAAATGAGACAACAACTACTACTTTTATTATTTCTAGTTACATCGTATGCACCCCATTTGTGGATTCTAGTTCTTTAAGTAAGTGGGAAAATAGCCGAGCTAGATAAATATATAAAAAGGCATATTTCAAATATCCCTGCCATTACTAATGTAATTCACTAATAAGTGTGTACTGTTTTCTTCATTTTTTTGGTTTCAACCCATCACCTGTTACCCTGTGTAGCCTTAGCTGATAATGGGAATTTTTACTTTTAGTGCAGCTTGTATTCTATTTATGATATATAGTCTGGCTGGAAGACCAAGAGCACTTGCACCCCTCCCATTAAAAAAATTACATATAAAATTTTATATTTTTTGTATTTTATTCCTTTTATTTTTATATATTTGAATCCACTTATTTTAATTTTTAGGTTAAATTAACCTATACATCCCTATGTAGTTTTTCTTTTTTTTAGTTTTAATCAAGTCTCTATAGTTAAAAATATTTTATAAAGATCTTTATAACTTAAATTTTTTAATTATAACCTCACATCATTATAATTTTAATATTATAACATGATAATTTATTTTTTATTATATTGACGTTAATATGATCATTATTTTTTTAGGATTTTTAAGTTCCTAATTTCACTTAATGAGAAAAATACTTTGTTGCGTATATAGAGACAAAAAAAGTCTTATTCTTATAAAAAATTAAATAAAAAAATAAATTTCATTTCAAGTTTTATTTTATTATTTTATTTCTAGTTTATTAAATAAAGGAGAGAAAAAAATTTTGATAGAATTTTGTATTTTTGTTATAATTTTTTTATAATGAAAAGTATATATAATTTTCATACAACTCTTGATACTATTCTATAAATAATAAAGAATATGATTTTTTTAACTACAACTAATTCAAATATCCACCCCTTTAAGAGAAGGAATATATTTTTTTTTTAATTAGAGATATATGCATCAAATGCAATGCATTGTGCATTTGAATTTTTTATCAATTTAGAAAAAATACATATGTAGAAATTTTCACTTATCAATTAAGATTTTATAAACCCTTAAAAATAAATAAAATAAAATAAAATAGTAATTATTATATTAAGGTATTGTGTTATCATAATCAAAAGATTAATTATCATGTAATAATATTTTATTAGTTAAGCTAACAAAATTGTAACTATATTAATGAGAAAATGATTTAATTATAATTTTTTTAGTGTTTTTTTAACTATAGACCTAAAAATTTCTAAGTGGATATACAAGTTAATTTAACATAATTTTTATAATTTGTTCCCACTGATGCAGCAACTTCAGTACGCAATGGTTGCTATACTACCATGGACGACTTTTAAACTGCAGGATTAATCCATAATTTTCAAAAAATTCCTTTGCTATTACGTTTTTTTGTTTGCATTTTGGATAAAGAAGAAAACATAATAAATGCATGAACATGTGCCACTCTGAGAGTATTTATCCATTTATTGCACTTCACACCTCAAAATTGTTTATAAAATTTGCATCCTTTATCATAGTTGATTGTTTAGTATTATGGTCATATGACATTGTTGGGCTTATTCTGGATCCAAAATTCTCTGCTCTTTCTCATACTCAGAAATATTTGTTTATTTCTTGTGGCTAAGGTGGCAGTTGGCACGAGTCATGGCAGTAGTACATTGTGGCTCCTCATATCTGAAGATTGTTAATTAATTTCCATTTCCAGCTTGATTCAATATATGACCTAATGGGGGTGTTTGAAGAAGCATTTGCTGTTCAACTCATGGGAAACACCACAAATCTGGTGGGTTTAGCTCAAGTGAAATCTCTTGTCAACATTCTAATAGAAAAGCAACAAACTATTTCATTTACAGAACTTGGGGTTGCATGCGTTGCTAATCCGGTGACACTAGTTAAAACATTAGTCAAAAGGGCATCGAAGTAGCTAGATTGCGTAGCTTACTTCTTTCTGCATTAGTTTTATGCTCTAAATGATATCAATTTTTTTTAAGAAGGAATTAGTCGTTAAAAAATGTTTATAGATATTTCACACCTTTAATCCACTTAAAATAAATTAGTTACATTTCTTAAATAAGTAATACAACTTCTTGATATCTTAAAACAATGTTCGTATACATATTTTTTTTTAATGGAGATTTTTTCCAATGTATTCTGATTTTCTGCAATAAAGTTTCGTCTAACATACTCATCAATATAAAATTTATAAAGCGTAGAAATGAAAATGCACATTGTATAATGGAATTAAAAAAATCATCTCTCATCTTATATGTTAAATTTATTTCAACTCATCATTGATAACTTAAAATACTTGAAATAAAATAAGAAATTATTATAAGAAACTTTCATATTAACTCACCTAATTAATATTAATTTTGATCCCGATACTATATATTCTTGATTAACCAACATTAAAATGATATAATATTATTTTTATTTATTTTTTACTTTTTATTTATTTTTTAGATTGTGTTTAGCACGAGTAATATTATTAATAAATTGACATTATTTAATAATTTTTAAAAATAATTATGTTTTAATGTTGGAATTAAGTGAATTATGACTTATTAATATGTTAGCTTTAGCATTTGGAAATCACCCGTAACTAGTTTTTCATCTAAACCCAAAAAAATTTTACCTCCCTTTTTTCCTTCATTATTTAAAAATTATCTTCTTTTTTCCTTGTTTGTCTTAGTTGGGCCTCATTCTCCCTTCCCTCTCTTTTCCTAATTCACTCTCTCTTTTCCTAATTCACTCTCTAAAGAACTCAAAGTATGGTAGCACAAAAATATGGTGTGATTGGAGCTCACCACAGACACCCAAATCTCTACTGTGGGTGCAGTCTTTTGCACATTATATAAGAGGTTAGAAATATTGCATGCAGAGAGGATCCGATGACCATGATCACGGAACTTATACAAGCCTGGAATATTGCCGCTTATGAATGTCATGGCACTTGATGAATTTAAGAGCATGGTCGATTAGTGATTGAGTGATTGAGTGACTGAGTGAGTGATGTCCATGTGGGCAGAACAGAATTCCTGTTATTTCCTGGAGCCATGCTACATGCTACATTATATCTAGAATTATAATCTTCAATTTTTATGAGTTACATATGACTAAGGGTTAGGTGACAGAAAAGAGAAATAAAAATAAAATAAGGAGAAACAAGAAGAAATAGCAATAAAATTTTTATTTTATTTTATTTTTTTACTATTCCACATTTTAGTGTTAGCTTAAATAACTTTAACAAGTTTATATTTATATAAAAATGGCAAAAGTAACTCATAATTGCTCTACTGCATGATCCCTTCCTTCCACACAACTTTCTCACCCAGAAACAAATATAGGGTAAGAAGTTTGTTAGATTACATATAAAAATAATATTAAAAGAAAAGTAGTTTTAAATTATTAATAGATAATTTCTGTTATTAGTTATGTGAATTACGTATTAGTCTTCAATGATTGATTGACAAATATTTTCTATAAAAATAAAAAATATATTCAAAAATACAAATAAAAATTGGAAACAATAATGGACTACATTTAAAATATCATTGTCAGATAGATATAAAAAAATTTAACTTAACTTTATTTTTATCAGGAAAATTTACAGCAAATATGTTTAATATTTTTAAAAAATTCAACTTACTTACATATAATTTTAAATAAATTATATATTAATATATTAATTATATTTTAATACAAATAATATATAATATTAATGAACAACATGAATTATAAAAATAAAACAAAAAGTAAAAACTAATTTATTTTAATAAAATTGTGTAATTTTCAATTTAACTATTTAAATATTATTATTATTTAATTATTGTGAAAATAGATTTATTAATTTATATGTTATATAATTATAAAAATATATTATGAATTCTACTTTATATATATATATATATATATATATATATATATATATATATATATATATATATATATATATATATATATATATATATATATATTTAGAATATCAAAATTAAAGTGTAAAAAATGTATAAATAATGTAACACAAGTCAAGGATGGAGGTTTGACTCTACTTTTACAAAGTGAGAAGAATTTGAGCAAGAATTCGCCGTCATTGTAAATGTTTTCCCCTTAGGCCAAAATTTACCGGTTAATCGTAAGTTTGGATTTAATTATAATACTAAGTAAACATATTAATTTTAAAAAGTGAAAAATAATATATCATTTTTAATTATATATTTTAATTTATAATATAATAATAAATTCTTATGCAACACCTCAATATTTGTGGTAATTTTTTTTATCCAATTTTATTTGCTCCTAGTGATATTTTCTAACTGGTGGAGTTACACATGTTTTGTCCAAGTGAAATATGAAAATTGATAAGTGAAACGTTCATCTCATAAGAATTTAAGTGATAAAGAAACATGATGAATTTTTTTTTTATTACTTCTCTTGCGTATGTATATAGGACATAATTATTTCGATTTTAAATATTTAAAAGGATTACTAATAATTAATTTTTCAAAGAATCTTTTATAAATGGTTGTGAATGATCAATGTTTTCTTAATCTTTAAGATTATTTTTTTTAATCTTTATGACTTGTTCATATGGAATAGACATAGAAAATATTAAGAATAAGAAATAGAACCATCTTATTTGATTTATTCTCAGCAAGCACACGATAATCATCTTAAGGTGATTCTTTTGTCAACAGATGCTTCTATGATACTTGTAGTCTATGAAAGATTAGAACCAATTATGTACCATTGATAAATCAATATTTTATATAATAATGTCATATCTTTTTAGTTAAATTTCTGAATATTCTTTACAATTACCATGCATAATTCACTTTTTTTTTAGATTAATACAACATAGACCCACAAACAAAAAAAAAGAAAAAAAAACAACAAAAATTAAGGACTTTTGATTCAAAAAGATGAAGTAACATAATATTAGCACATCATACAACTTTATCTTTATTTTATCTTTTATTTTATTTATCTTTTATCTCTTATTTTATTTATTTTACCTTTATCTTTTATCTTTTATATTATTTTATTTTATCTCATTATTCGTGCAAATCCCAAAAAGACTCACTTCACATGGTATAAAAAGTGGCAGTTTGGAGGCTATAGAACTCGGTCTCGACACTCTTGACACATGTCATTACTCTAGCACCTCCATTTATCTAAGTGGTCTCCTTGCCTTCAAAGCTTCTTTGAAAACACCTAAAAATAAGACATAGAGCGAGACATAAAGAAAAGAAGTAGAACCCTAAGCTTTTATGAATTCTAGTTTTTCTTTTTTAATTATATTTGTCTTTCTTTTCAATATGTGTATGAGTAACTAGGTTTTATTTTTAAGGATTAAGGTATAGTTTGTGTTTAAAACTTTGATTACTCTTTTGAATGCAATTTTCTACCTATTTTAATCGCTTGAATTATCCTATTGCAAACTTTATAAACAAGTCTTTATTACATGATAATCAATTAGTTAGAAGCGATCACACCTTAACTAATTAATGAAACTATAGGATAATTGAGTTTAGAGCAATTACATAACCAACATTTTTCCTAGACGTTTAATTCAAGTAGAAATAGTGACTTTTATGAACCTGCAGGTAAAAAGAATAGGAACCATCCTAACTAAAAAATATTATGATTACTAGACCAAATCCCTAGTGGCATTAAGAAATATAATCAACAATGCACGAAGATAAGGTAAGAGAATGTATAAATTGTGGTCAAAAGGGAAATATATAATAAAATTAAAACCCTTAATTTTAAAAAAATATAAACAAACTTTTTTACCATTTTTTTATTTTTACTTTACTAAATTGTAAAATAAATCTGTTTATCATAAAAAGAGTTGTTGTTCTTAACTCTATCGCCATTTTTATAGAATATAGAAAAATAAATTAATAGAAGCAAGCAAGGGAAAACAAAATTTTATGTTATAGTGGAATAAAATACAGGTCTCTTGGGTAGTCATAAGAGTTGTAAGTTTGTAACCATTATCCCAATGCATCTTGTTAACATAAATATAACGAATATAATTTTACCCTATATATTTAACACAAAATTACATGTTTAACAATATATAAATTTATGTGGTTGAATTAATTAGTAATTTAGTATTTTGATTTACTGAATCACTTATCTTATGTTAATAATATTGATTTTTTTAGTAATTAGAATAAAGAAAAAAAAGTCACTCTAAATTGGCTTTTAAAAAAAAGAATATCTAAAGTATGAAAAAATCCTCCCAAATATATTAAAGGTTGAGATTTAGGGTTTAGTGAACGTTAATAAGATAATAGACAGCATAATATATCTCTATTAATAAAAAAAACAATATTGACCAATTCCTATTAGCATATTAAACTCCTTTAATGCTAAAGTCGCATATTGATGACTAGGAGGGCAATCTCTAGAGTAATAATATCAATAATATCGTAATTATCCATTTCACTGTTAATGCTACCACTTAATTTGTAGACAATGTAGAATGACATTAACTCGATTTTGAAGGGATTTCAAATAATATCAAATAATAACAAACCCATAAGGAATTGAGAAAAGTAATTGTCCATTCTACCTTAACCAATATTATTAGAAGGACAAAGATAACTACCATCCACATTTATCCTGCATATGTCTATAAAAGGAAGTGACCATTTTGAGATAATAAGTGAATAATTAATAAATTTTCTTAACCATTTAACATAAAAATTATATTATCATAAATGTTCAGTATCACGTGTTGAATGTCTCACTTATTATTATAAAAAAAAAAAATGGTTGTTTCTCTATTTCCAGATCCAATGGCACTAGCAAAAAGAAAGTCTTTCTCTGTCATAAGTTGTTTTTTAACCCAAAACAAGTGAGTTAATGAAAAAGGAACTTAATTAGGATAGAAATTCCAACCAGATCCAAACTTCTTTGGCATAAGGGTAATATCTAAGGCAATGAAGAGTATCTTCATACTCATAGGAACAAGCAATGCAAGCTGACGATTGAGTCAAGTGACGGGGTTGTCTAACAACTTTCGTAGGGAATGATTAATGAAGGATAAATAATAAAAAAGATGTGAATCCATTTTGGAATATTCACTTTCCAAAGCCACATGAAAGAGACATTATTAAGAATGATGAAGACCCATTATTAGATGTTAGGCAAGTGTATGCAGTTGGTGCTGAATAGGTGTTATTGCTAAATGACTCCACCTATATTTTATTGAAGAGCCAGAATGCAATCAACCTTATTGAAGAGCCAGAATGCAATCAACCTTATTGAAGAATTCATGACAACTATGCAGGAGTATGGTGTACATACTATTGAGGTGCCACGTGACATTACGTATGATAACACTCAATTTAAGAATATTTAATTTAAAAATAAAAATAAAAAATGTCAAATATTTAATTATTTTTTATAATAATCATTTTTTTAAATAAAAACAATTAGTTATTTCATAAAATGATTCATGTAATTACTATTTATTTATAACCTATTTTATGAAAAAATATATATATAAGTTTCATATATTATTATTTCTCTCTTTGCCTATTTTTATTCTACTAAATAATTTAACTTTTTTCATTTTTTCCTTTTATTTATTTATTGCCACTTTTCCTTCGATCATATTTTATTTGATAGAGTAGAAATAATAAAGAAACAAGATGGATATGAAAGATATAAAAAATGTATTTGACAAAAGGAGAAATAAGAGAAAAGAGAAATCACTGGATGTAGACGGTAAATCACATTTTTTTTCTTGTTGATTTGCATGGAAATATAATTAGGAATCCGCATATTAACATTTTTGCAATGGTTCATTTTTTTTACTGCTTAAAATGAGTGGAAATGTATATTTAATTACGATTTTTTTCTTTTTGTCTTTAACGGGAATTTAAAACCGCTATAAGATGTATAATTGTTTTTTTTTTAAATGTAGAAATAAACTATAACATGCTTTAATCATTGAATAAAATGTAAGTAGCTTCTCTCTCAGGCATGGCTCGAAATTTACCTTCTGTCAACTCAAATACAAAATTATTTTCCATGTACCCACAAATAATTAGTTAAAGCAAATTAATAATGTTTTAAATTTTAAATCACTACAAAAAATCCTTCCAATAAAATTCGTATTCATTCGTTTTCGTTATATTCTCAGTATTGCCTTGTCGAGAAGCATAATCATCTTCAAGGTTTCGTTGATTCTATCACTCGTTTCTCCAAATGGCTGAGGCTTTACTAGGAATTGTGGTTGAAAACCTGGGATCTTTTATCCGTGACGAACTTGCTGCGTTTTGGGGTGTTGAGCAACAGATTGAGAAGCTTTCCAGCAATCTCACTACAATCCGTGATGTCCTCAAAGATGCTGAGAGAAAGCAAATAACAAGTCATGCCATCAAGAATTGGCTGCA
This sequence comes from Mucuna pruriens, assembly GCA_025330945.1. Lineage (NCBI taxonomy): Eukaryota > Viridiplantae > Streptophyta > Magnoliopsida > Fabales > Fabaceae > Mucuna > Mucuna pruriens. The sequence continues at coordinate 2,061,358 of JAENHJ010000520.1, forward strand.
GAAACTCACAGATGCAGCTTATGTGCTCGATGATATCTTGGATGAATGTTCAATTCAATCCAAAAAGCTACACTCTGATGGACATAATTCATGCTTATCCCGAGTCCATCCCAAGGACAATCTCTTTCGTCGCCATATTGCCAAAAAGATGGAAGACATCACCCAAAGATTTCATAACATTCATGAAGAAAGGCTCATGTTTGAATTACCTGCTGGTATCACCGAGATCCATGAAAAGGAAGACGATGAGTGGCGCCAAACTAGCTCTGTCATTACTGAACCCATAGTCTATGGCAGAGACGAAGATAGAGAGCAAATCGTCAAGTATCTCCTGGAACATGCTAGTAAAACAGAAGACCTCTCCATCTATCCCATACTTGGTATGGGGGGACTTGGAAAAACAACACTTGCTAAACAGATCTTCAATGATGACAGGGTAAGCAAGCATTTTAACTTGACAATTTGGGATTTCTGTTTCTGATGATTTCAATAACAAGAGAATACTGAAATCCATCATAGAATGTTGCACTGGAAAAAAACCCAAAGTCGATACTTTAGAAGCAATGCAAAAAAAGGTTCAACAAGTGTTGCAGAGCAAGAGGTATTTACTTGTTCTTGATGATGTGTGGAATGAAGACCAAGAGAAATGGAACGAGTTGAAGGGTATGTTGCAGTGTGCAAGGGGAACAGAAGGTGCTACTGTTTTGGTCACTACTCGACTTGACCAAGTTGCGTCCATCATGGGAACCCACCCTGCTCATCGTTTGATAAAATTGTCTGAAGATGACAGTTGGTCATTGTTCAAACATCATGCTTTTGGACCAAACAGAGAAGAAACTGAAGAGCTCGTAGCAATTGGCAAAGACATAGTGAAGAAATGCGTTGGTTCGCCCCTTGCAATCAAAACACTGGGAAGCCTTTTGAGTAATGAAAGTGAGGTCACACAATGGCAAAATGTAAAGGGAAGTGAGATTTGGGATATACGGGAGGAAAGTCATGTCACAGGTGAGGAAAATTCTATCATGCGTGCTTTGAAGCTCAGCTATTTTAATTTGGAGTTGTCACTGAGGAGATGCTTTTCTTTTTGTGCAATTTTTCCTAAAGATTTTGAAATTGTCAAGGAAGAACTAATTCATCTCTGGATGGCTAATGGATTGATTAAATCGGAAGGAAATTTAGAAATGGAGGATGTTGGTAATAAGGCGTGGAAAAAATTATACCACAGATCATTTTTTCAAGAAGCAAAGTGTGATGATTTTGGTATCATTACAAGTTTCAAGATGCATGATTTATTTCATGATCTTGCCCAGTCTATTATGGGCGAAGAATGTGTGGTTTATGAGCATACAAGGTTGACTCATTTATCAAGTAGAGTTCATTATTTACACTTGTTAGAAACTAATCAGTCGGTCAATATGGCTGCCTTGAAGAAAGTTGAATCCTTACGGACTTTCCTTGATTTTGGTTTTCAATGTCGGTTTCCATCAAACCATTATCTCCGAGCATTATGCACAAGCCCTTCTCTGTTGTCCTCATTCAAGGATTTAGCACATTTGAGGTACTTGAGACTTTACCGGAGTTCGGTCACAAGCTTGCCTAATTCTATTTGTAGGTTGCAGAAATTGCAAACATTGAAACTGGAAAATTGTTTCTTGCTTAATGTGTTGCCTAGAGACTTGACACAATTACAGGATCTAAGACATCTTGTGATTAATAGCTGTTATTCAATAGCAGAGATGCCTCCCAAAATTGGCAAGTTAAGCCATTTAAGAACATTGAGCAGTTTCATTGTGGGTTCAAAGGCACTTAATAAGCCTGGGTATGGGTTGGCAGAGTTACATGGCTTGAAGCTGGGAGGCTCGCTACATATCAGAGGCCTTGAGAATGTCCCCAGTGAATTGGATTCTAAACAAGCTAATTTGATAAGCAAGAAGGACCTGAATCGCTTATACTTGTCGTGGGATGGTAGTGCTAATTCACAAGGTAGTAATGTTAATGCTGAGAAAATACTGGAAGCCCTTGAACCTCCCTCAACTCTCGAGAGTTTTGGGATGAGCAGATACGAGGGGATACAATTACCCAATTGGATGAGAAATCCTTCGGTTCTCAAAGACTTGGTGGAAGTTATACTTTTCGAGTGCGTGAACTGTGAGGAGCTTCCTCCACTTGGTAAACTAGCACACTTAAAAAGGCTATATGTATCTGGAATGAAAAATGTGAAGTACATAGACGGTGAGTCATATAATAGTGTGGAGGAGAAGGCATTTCCATCGTTGGAGAAATTCACTGTGAAGGGTTTACCAAATTTGGGGAGGATGTTGCGAGACGAAGGAGTAGAGATGCTCCCTCGTCTTTCTGAATTAAAAATCGATGGCGTCTCCAACCTTAAACTGCCACGTCTTCCTTCTGTTGAGCACCTTCAAGCTAGTAACATTGAGGAGGAGGCTTCCTTCATGGAAGGGGTTGTGGGGAATATGCCTTGTCTAAAGACCCTGCAAATTAATTCATTTAAAAAACTCAAGGTATTACCCGACCAACTCAGCAGTCTGGGTGCGCTACAGAAACTAAAAATTGCTTATTGTGATGAACTGGAGTATGTTCCAGAACATGTGTTACGAGGTCTAACCTCCCTTCGAACTTTGAGCATTTATTACTGTAAGAAATTAAAATCCTTATCGGAAGGTATGGGATATTTGGCTTGTCTTGAAAGTTTTTCCATAGGGGACTGTCCAGAGCTGATGGCTCTACCAACTAACAAGTCTTAGGGAGGTGTCAATGGACTGCTCGGTGTTACCAGAAGGCTTACGAGGTATCCCCTCGCTACAGAGTTTGGAGATAACATGTTAAGTACTTCATTGCCAGACTGGCTGGGAGACATGACTTCTCTGCGGGAATTATATATCCTCAATTGCAGCAAGTTGAGGACAGTACCAAGTAGCATTCAACGCCTCACCAATTTGGGTAAATTAACAATTGAGAAATGCCCAGAGCTGGAGAAGCGGTGCAAGAGAGAAACAGGGGAAGATTGGCAATACATAGCTCACATTCCACAACTGCGACTGGCCTCCCTCCCAGAGGAAAGGACATTCACATTTTGTTTTCCTTTCTCCTTAAAGTGTCAAACTGTGCATGAAAAATTGCGTGCATGGAGGATCCGATCATCATGGTCATGGAACTTCTTCAACATTGGAATACAGCGTCGTATGATTGGCAATACATTTGAGCACATGGTGGATGGGTGGATGTGAAAGTGATGTCCATGTGGGCAGAACAGAAGTCCTGTCAGTTCCTGGGGCCATGCAACATACCAAACATTGGTGAGCACGTGTCTCTTTATTTTTTTTCTTAAAAAAACTAATTTTCGTGTCTTCCAATAAACAGCCCAACACATAAATGATACAACAAGTACTTTTATTGTTTCTGGTTACATTATAAGCGCCCCGTTTTTGAATTCTAGTTCTTTAAGTAAGTCAGAAAATAACCGAGCTAGATAAATTTATAAAATGGCATATTTCAAATATCCCTGCCATTATTAATGTAATTCACCAATAAGTGTTACTCTTTTCTTCATTTTTTTGGTTTCAACTCATCACCTGTTACCCTGTGTAGCCATCACTGATAATAGGAATTTTTACATTTAGTGCTGCTTCTATTCTATTTATGATATATATTCTGGCTCTGGCTGGACGACCAAGAGCACTTGCATCCCTCGTATTAAAAAATTACAAATAAAATTTTATATTTTTTGTATTTTATTCCTTTTTTATATATATTTGAATCCACTTATTTTAATTTTTAGGTTAAATTAATCTATACACCCCTATATAGTTTTTTTTAAAGTTTTTAATCAAGTCTCTATAGTTAAAAACATTTTATAAAGTTTTTTATAAATTAATTTTTCTAATTATATCCTCACATTATTATAATTTTATTAGTTTATACTTGTGAAATATTATATCATGACAAATTTTTTTTATTATATTAACGTTTATATGATCATTAATTTTTTTAAAAATTTTTAAATTTCTAATTTCATTTACGGGTATAGCCACAGAAAAATAGTTTGTTGTATACATAGAGAGAAAAAATCTTATCCTCTTGACACTTTTAGCTTAAAGAAAACACAAGAAAAAAAATACAAAAAATTAAAGAAAAAAAACAAATTTCGCTTCAAGCTTTATTTTATTATTTTATTTCTGGTTTATTAAAAAAAGAAGAGAAATTTTTTTATAAAACTTTGTATTTTTGTTATAATTTTTTTATAATGGAAAAGTATATATAATTTTCATAATTTTGGTTTATTAATAATAAAGAATCTTATTTTTTTTAACCACCAACTAATTCAAATATCTCCTCATTAAGAAAAGAAATATAATTTTTTGAATCCTAGATATATACATTATATGCAATGCATTGTGCTTTTAAATTTTTTACCAATTTGAAAAGACTTCTACCTATCTCTATCAACATTTAAAATTAGAATTTTATAAATTTTAAAAATAAAAAAATGAAAATAAAAGAATAATTATTATATTAGCATACCATGTTATCATAATCAAAAGGTTAACTATCATTTCATAATATTTTGTTAGCTAAACTAACAAAATTGTAACCATACAAAATTGTAACGATATTAATGAATAGAGGGTTTAATTATAGAAATTTTTAATTATAATTTTTTTAAAGTGTGTTTTAACTATAGATTTAAAAATTTGAACAAACTACGTGCATATACAAGTTAATTTAATATAATTTTTATAATTTGGTCCCATTGATGCAGCAACTTCGGTACGCAATGGTTGCTATCCTACCATAGAGGAATTATAAGAACTGCTGGATTAATCCATAATTTTCAAGATCCAAAATTCCTTTGCTGTTACGTTTTTTGTTTGTATTTTGGACAAAGAAAACATAATAAATGCATGAACATGTGCCACTGTGAGAGTATTTATCCATTCATTACACTTCACACTTCAAAATTGTTTATAAAATCTGCATCCTTCATCATAGTTGATTGTTTTGCATTATGGTCATATGGCATTGTTTGGCTTATTCTGGATCCAAAATTCTCTGCTCTCTTTTTCATACTCAGAAATATTTGTTTATTTTTCTGGCAAAGGTGGCAGTAGTGCATTGTGGCTCCAATCTGAAGATCGTTATTTTCCATTTCCAGTACTTTGAAGAAGCACTAAACTCCTGGAAAACACCACAACTCTGGTGGGGTTTTAACTCAGCCCAAACTTTCTAATGTAGCTAAAGTGAAAACTTTGCCTATTCTAATAGTTAAGCAATCCACAACAGAACTTGGGGTTGCCTGCGTTGCTGTTAGGGTGACACCGCTTAATTATAACAATACTCAAAAGGGCGTGGATGTAGATCATGGAAAAAAGAAGAGAATTTTGTTTAGGTGATTGCATGCCTTTGTTCTTAATTTCTGCATTAGTTCTATGATTGTTGTTATGATCAAAATGGTTATAATAATTCTTAAGTTTTTAAGATTTCATAATGGTGAACGCCTACTCATGTTGAGCGCGGAACTAATTACATTATTTATATATTTTTTAAATTTGAAATAAATAAATATTGTATTAAAATGTGTATTTTTTTAATGTTATCATAAAAAGGAATGTCAAGATGAAGTAATTAGTATAAATAACTTACCCGAGTTCTTTTGCCCACGAAAAAAAGATATGTATTTGTTAAAATTGACTCAAACGAATAAAAAGTAAATTATTACAACATAAGCAATACTGCAAGAGTAAATGTTTCGCCGTCAATCATCCACTTCTATTGCTACTTCAAGTACTAACTTCCACAAAAAAAATCTGTATAATACGACATTGAATTATAAATTATCGTAGAGTACACCAGTACCCTATATTAATAAAAACGTTGTATTATTCTCTCACAAGGAATTCCAATTATGTACGCTTTCTGTAGGATTTAAAACTTTCATTTCTTCACATGAATTCGCTTGAATATTACACAACAGCAACAACAACAAATAGACATGGGAGAGGGGTACCAGATACAATTGATGGCATATAAAGAATAGTATCTATATGAAAATTTTCTATAACTTAACAAAATCAGATTATTGAATTACCAATTCTTCATATGATAAATATGAACTTGACCGATTCTTGGCGTCTATATTATAGAATGAATCAATGTTTTGTCGAGGGTGGCTCTGAATCTTTGATTCTGCTTCTGCTTCTGCTTCTGGATCTACAACTCTAGCCACCCCTTCTCACCATTGCACAGGTTCCAGAGTTTGTCATCTTGAACCTTTGCTGGAGGATGAATGCCATAGCTTTTTCTGGCATACCAAAACCTTCTCTTTGTCAACTCCATACTCAGTGTTTTCTTTGCGGCATCCCCATCGCACGCCTTTGGCAATAGTTGCAACGGCATCCACAAAATAAATGGACTCTCGAATGATAACATACCCACCAGGTCTTAAAATTCGGTCCATTTCCAACAACACATACTTCATTTCACATCTGTTAAGTAACAACCATTATTATCAGAAACATATTCAAATTTTTGAAGTTTATAGTAAGTCCATATTTGTGTTACTATTGAGAGAGTAAATGAGTTAACACAGTCACCTGTGATTTTCTGCAGTGAAGAGTCCATCAAGATGAAGGAGGTCGTAGGTTCGAGGATAGGTTGAAAAAGCCTCACACCTACCAAACAATAAAATTCAAATAAATATAATATGATATAAAACAAATACATTTATAAATTAAAAATTCAAATTTACCAGTCATGGAAGGTTCCAATCTGAAGATTGTGACTTTTCCGTTTCCAGCATAATTCCAATATGACCTATGTATTCAAGTGCACATATTTGAAGAAGCACTTGCAGCTCAACCAACGGAAACACCACAACTCTGGTAAAAAATTTAGCCCAATCTAATAGAAAAGCAATCGTCAATTTCATTTACAGAACTTGGGGTGCGTGATGCTATGCTGACGGTGGTTAAAAACAATAGTCATGGAAGTAAATTACTTAATAAAAATAGAAGAAAATTTGGTTAGGTGATTGCATCGTTTGGCTACTTTGAAATTAAACTGTTGTTGGTCTATAACTGAATTTCATTATTTGAATCCTATTTTACTGTTAGTTGGAATTGAATTGAAGTGTTTTCTCTGCGTTTGATCCCTCAATTTTCACTGTTGTGCTGAAATCGTTTGGTGATGTAGTTAAATTGGCTTCAATTCTTTTCATGAATGATTTGGAATTGTTAAGGGACCGAGAAAGGAAGGTTGGGGTTGCTCTATTTTGGTGCTTCTATTTGGGATTATTTTGTTGGAAATGCATCAAGGTAGTGGGATATTTATAGATTGTACTTAAAAAATGGTAAATTAATTTAGAAATAGATAAAACCAATATGAAAATAATATTTATTGATTGTATTTTAAATAAACTTAAACCGATGTACGAAAATGCAGTATAGTGGAAAATACAATCAATCCTATCCATTGTATAGTTCAATTAGCAGCTGTGGGTTATATAATTGTTGATTAGAAAGTTCAAACTGATTCAGAACAACTTAGAATGTGTTTTACGTTTTTATTCGCTATCCGATGTATAATATCAAAATAATTTTTATTGATTGTTAATTCTGTAAAATCAAGCATGATCCACTGTTCCAATGGTTGATTGTATTTGAAAACAAAATGTGAACATGCATGGTCGATTGCTTCGTTGAAATACAGGAACAATGAAGCACAGAGACATAATGAGGTTAAATATGTAAAAGAGAAAGCTTTAACAGATTAAAAGAACTTATTTGGAACCAACTGAAATACCTCATGGAAAAAAAACACACTTGAAGAATGAAGTAGGTTTGAAAATTCAAGGAGTTGATTATTGTAGATCTTAATAGAAACCCAAAACAGCCTGATCGAAGAGGATCGAAAAAAGGTAAGCCTTATTCAATATAGAAAAAAAAAAGAACGAAGGAAATAGTTTTAGGAAGAAATAAAAACAATAAATCTAGAATAGTTTTAGGGAAAAATAAAAACAATAAATTTAGAGACAGACAGGAAAAATAACTTCTATTAATGTGGCTGCAGTTTAAATAGACCTAAATTAGGCCACACTTCTCCTAAAACTGTGAGTCACTACAAAAAAGATCTTTCCAATGAAATTTCTAAATTTTTAGCTACCTCATTCATTTTCCTTGTCCAGAACCAGAGTCATTTTCGTTTGAGATCTCTTTTCTGCAGATGGCTGAGGCTTTGGTAGGAATTCTGATTGAAAACTTTCGAGCTTTTGTCCAAGACAAACTTGCGACGTTTTGGGGCGTTGGTCATCAGAGTGAGAAGCTTTCCAGCCATCTCACTGCAATTCATGCTGTCCTCAAAGATGCTGAGAAAAAGCAAATAGCAAGCCATGCCGTGAAGGATTAGAGCAATCATTTAGGAAGCTTATTTTCTAATTTTCAGGAATTTTTCAGCTCTATAAAGAGCAATATCCTGCTTATAAGCTTCTTGTTAAAAAACATTGCCCTTCTTTTTCTTTATCTTTCAATACATCGTTTCTTTTTTGATTTTTAGTTTACCTTTTTCTGATTGTTTTTCCCCTTATTCCTTCCATATAACAGCACAGCCAAACAAATAAATGACACAACTGCTACTTCTGTTATTTGTAGTTACATCATAAGCGCCCCATTTGTGGATTCAAGTTCTTTAAGTAAGTCTGAAAATTTCATTCAATTCTTAATGTGATTGACCGTTACTGTTACTACTCTCAAGAAGATATTGAGTAAGTCTTTTGCCATGAAAGACCTGGGTGCAGTAAAAAAAATTCTTGGAATGAAAATTTTTAGAGATCGTTCAAAAGGAATGTTGTGGGTATCTCAAAAAGATTACATTGAGAAGATTGTCAAAAGGTTCAACATGCACAATGCCAAACCTGCTCGTGTTCCAGTTGCTGGACATTTCAAACTTAGCAAATCTCAATGTCCAAAGAATGAAGAAAAAAAAGAAATGAACAAGATGCCCTATTCTTCTACCGTAGGTAGTCTTATGTATGCAATAGTTTGTACAATACCAGATATTGGCTATGCTGTAGGAGTTGTGAGCAGATTCCTATCAGACCTAGGAAAGGAGCATTGGGAAGCTGTTAAATGGATATTAAGATATCTAAGAGGAACTGCCAAAAGAAGCTTGTGTTTTGGCAATGAAAATCTAAAGCTCATTGGATATTCAGACTCAGATATGGCACGAGATGTGGATTCAAGGAAGTCATCGTCAGGTTATTTGATTACTTTTGCAGGGGAGCTATTTCTTGGCAGTCAAAACTTAAAAAATGTGTGACATTAGCTACAGCTGAAGCAGAGTACGTAGTAGTCACTAAAACCTCAAAATAGATGTTATGGATGAAGAACTTTCTAAGAGAATTGGGACATAATCAAGATGATTATGTGGTGAACAGTGATAATCAAAGTACAATTCATCTAACCAAGAATCCCCATGTTCAATTCACGCTCAAAACATATTGACATCTGTTATCATTGGATACGAGAAGTGTTGGATAGGAAGAAATTGAAGATAGAGAAAATTCATACAGATTTGAATTGGTCTGACATGATGACTAAGTCAATACCAACCAAGAAGGTTGAAGATTGTTGCCAAGGTACTGGTGTTGTGGTGCCTCCAAATTAAGTTAGGAAGGGGGAGATTTGTTGGAATTTCCTCCTTAATTGTGGTTCACAAGTCACAATACTTGGGATGAACATGTTGGATTATTTTTGGGCTCCCAATTATGTGAACAAAAGCGCAATACTGGTTTCTCTTTATAAGAGGAGAATGGGTTAGATTGAGAGACACACATCCAAGTGAAGAAACCTAAGAGAGTTAGAGTGTCTTTTTGTATTCCTCTTTGAGAGAAAGAAAGATATATAGAGAGGTTTGTATACCATCTGAGAGGGTGAGATTCATTGAGAAATCCTCAGAGATTGAGAGAAATACTTTGTAATACTACTTTTATAGTGGAGATCTTTTACTATATTAGGTCTCCTGGTTTTCCCGAGAGGGTTTTTCACATAAAAAATTCTGGTCATCTTCCCCTCTACTCTTTCAGTTATTTTTTACGCTTCTACATAGTGCCAATTTTGCGGAATAGACATTGTTGTTTCCTAACATATATATGATGTATTAATTTTAAAGACAATATTAAATTATAATAGAAAATATTTAGAGTATTCTCGCTATTCAAATAATTGTCCCCATTTAAATATCCATAATTGAAATGATAATTGTGAAACCTGATTGCACGGAACAAATAAATGACTCATCACATTTTCACCCACTCCAACTTAGGAGTAGCATTTGTCTTTTAAAGTATCTTTCCCTTTAAATTCTCCTTCTCTCTATCTTATCATATTTCCTTTACCATAACCAGACTCAACTCCAAGGTTTCCCTCATTCTAGATCTAGTTTCTGCAGATGGCTGAGGCCTTGCTAGGATTTATTATTGAAAACTTGGGATCTTTTGTCCGTGACCAACTTGCTACGTTTTGGGGCGTTGACCAAATGACGGAGAAGCTTTCCAGAAACCTCAATGCAATTCGTGCTGTCCTAAAAGATGCTGAGAGAAAGCAGATAACAAGCCATGCCGTGAAGAATTGGGTGCAGGAACTCACAGATGCAGCATATGTGCTCGATGATATCTTGGATGAATGTTCAATTCAATCCAAAAAGCTGCACTCTGATGGACTTCCTTCATGCCTAGCCAGTTTCCATCCTCAGGACATTCTCTTTCGTCGTCATATTGGCAAGAGGATGAAAGACATCACCCAAAGATTTCACGACATTAATGAAGAAAGGTGCCTCTTTGAATTACGTGCTGGTGTCACACAGATGCATGGAAATGAAGATGATGAGTGGCGCCACACTAGCTCTTCCATTACTGAACCCATAGTCTATGGCAGAGACCAAGATAGAGAGCAAATTGTGGAGTTTCTTCTGTAACATGCTAGTCAAACTGAAGATCTCTCCATCTATCCCATACTTGGTATGGGGGGACTTGGAAAAACAACACTTGCTAAACAGGTCTTCCATGATGTCCGGGTAAGCAAACATTTTGACTTGACAATTTGGGTTTGTGTTTCTGATGATTTCAATATGAAGACAATACTGCAATCCATCATAGAATGTTGCACTGGTCAAAATCCCAACCTCAATACTTTAGAAGCAATGCAAAAACAGGTTCAACAAGTCTTGCAGAGCAAGAGGTATTTACTTGTTCTTGATGATGTGTGGAATGAAGACCAAGAGAAATGGAACGAGTTGAAGGGTATATTGCAGTGTGCAAGGGGAACAGAAAGTGCTACTGTTTTGGTCACTACTCGACTTGACCAAGTTGCGTCCATCATGGGAACCCACCCTGCTCATCGTTTGATAAAATTGTCTGAAGATGACAGTTGGTCATTGTTCAAACATCATGCTTTTGGACCAAACAGAGAAGAAACTGAAGAGCTCGTAGCAATTGGCAAAGACATAGTGAAGAAATGCGTTGGTTCGCCCCTTGCAATCAAAACACTGGGAAGCCTTTTGCGAAATAAAAGTGAGGTCACACAATGGCAAAATGTAAAGGGAAGTGAGATTTGGGATATACCGGGGGAAAGTAATGCCACAGGTGACGAAAATTCTATCATGCGTGCTTTGAAGCTCAGCTATTTTAATTTGGAGTTGTCACTGAGGAGATGCTTTTCTTTTTGTGCAATTTTTCCTAAAGATTTTGAAATTGTCAAGGAAGAACTAATTCATCTCTGGATGGCTAATGGATTGATTAAATCGGAAGGAAATTTAGAAATGGAGGATGTTGGTAATAAGGCGTGGAAAAAATTATACCACAGATCATTTTTTCAAGAAGCAAAGTGTGATGATTTTGGTATCATTACAAGTTTCAAGATGCATGATTTATTTCATAATCTTGCCCAGTCTATTATGGGCGAAGAATGTGTGGTTTATGAGCATACAAGGTTGACTCATTTATCAAGTAGAGTTCATCATTTACACTTGATAGGATCTAATGAGTCTGTCAATATGGCTGCCTTTAAGAAAGTTGAATCCTTGCGGACTCTTCTTGATTTTAGTTTTCACCATCTGTTGCCATCAAACCATTATCTCCGAGCATTACGCACAAGCCCTTCTCTGTTGTCCTCACTCAAGGATTTAGCACATTTGAGGTACTTGAGTCTGCGCTGGAGTTCGGTCACAAGCTTACCTAATTCTATTTGTAGGTTGCAGAAATTGCAAACATTGAAACTGGAAAATTGTGCCTTGCTTAATTTGTTGCCTAGAGACTTGACACAATTACAGGAACTAAGACATCTTGTGATTAATAGATGTTATTCAATAGCAGAGATGCCTCCCAAGATTGGCAAGTTAAGTCATTTAAGAACATTGAGCACTTTCATTGTGGATTCAAAGGCACTTAATAAGCCTGGGTATGGGTTGGCAGAATTACATGGCTTGAAGCTGGGAGGCTCGCTACATATCAGAGGCCTTGAGAATGTCCCCAGTGAATTGGATGCTAAACAAGCTAATTTGATAAGCAAGAAGGACCTGAATCGCTTATACTTGTCATGGGGTGGTAGCGCTAATTCACAAGGTAGTAAGGTTAATGCTGAGCAAATACTGGAAGCCCTTGAACCTCCCTCAATTCTCAATAGTTTTGGGATGAACAGATACGAGGGGATACAGTTACCCAATTGGATGAGAAATCCTTCGGTTCTCAAAGACTTGGTGGAAGTTATACTCTGCGACTGCGTGAACTGTGAGGAGCTTCCTCCACTTGGTAAACTAGCACACTTAAAAAGCCTATTTGTATCTGGAATGAAAAATGTGAAGTACATAGACGGTGAGTCATATAATAGTGTGGAGGAGAAGGCATTTCCATCGTTGGAGAAATTCACTGCATGGAGTTTACCAAATTTGGAGAGGATGTTGCGAGATGAAGGAGTAGAGATGCTCCCTCATCTTTCCATATTAATAATTTCTGACGTCTCCAACCTTAAACTGCCATGTCTTCCTTCTGTTGAGCACCTTGAAGCTAGTAACATTGAGGAGGGGGCTTCCTTCATGGAAGGGGTTGTGGGGAATATGCCTTGTCTTAAGACCCTGCAAATTTATTCATTTAAAAAACTCAAGGTATTACCCGACCAACTCAGCAGTCTGGGTGCGCTACAGAAACTAGAAATTGCTTCTTGTGATGAACTGGAGTATGTTCCAGAGCATGTGTTACGAGGTCTAACCTCCCTTCGAACTTTGGAAATTTCTTACTGTATGAAATTAAAATCATTATCGGAAGGTATGGGACATTTGGCTTGTCTTGAACATTTTTACATCAGCAAATGTCCAGAGCTGGTGGCTCTACCAAATAATATGAACCAACTAACAAGTCTTAGGGTAGTGTCAATCATGGACTGCTCTGTGTTACCAGAAGGCTTACGAGGTATCCCCTCCCTACAAAGATTGGTTATAGGAAGATGTTTAAGTACTTCATTGCCAGACTGGCTGGGAGACATGACTTCTCTTCGAGAAATAAAGATCTTCAACTGCAGGGAGTTGAGGTCAGTACCAAGTAGCATTCAACGCCTCACCAATTTGGGTAAATTAACTATTGACAATTGCCCTGAGCTGGAGAAGCGGTGCAAGAGAGAAACAGGAGAAGATTGGCAATACATAGCTCACATTCCACAACTGCGACTGCTCTCCTTCCCAGTGGAAAGGACATTCACATTTTGTGGTAAATTAATGAGGCCTCGTTCGAATATAATTCAATATAATGAATTTAACAAAATGGTGGATGAGTGAGTGATGTCCATGTGGTCAGAACAAAACTCCTGTCAATTCCTCGAGCCGTGCAACACGCCAAACATTGGTGAGCACGTCTCTTTCTCTCTCTTTTTTTCCCTTAAAAAAACTAATTTTCGTCTCTTCCAATAAACAGCCCAACACATAAATGATACAACTACTACTAAGTTACATTATAAGCGCCCCGTTTGTGGATTCTAGTTCTTTAAGTAAGTCAGAAAATAGCCGAGCTAGATAAATTTATAAAAAAGGCATATTTCAAATATCCCTGCCATTATTAATGTGATCGCCAATAAGTCATTGTTTTCTTCATTTTTTTTTTGTTTCAATTCATCACCTGTTACCCTGTGTAGCCATCACTGATAATAGGAATTTTACTTTTAGTGCAGCTTGTATTCTATTTATGATATATATTCTGACTGGAAGACCAAGAACACTTGCACCCCTCGTATTAAAAAAATTACAAATAAAATTATATATTTTTTATTTTATTCCTTTTATTTTTATATATTTGAATCCACTTATTTTAATTTTTAGGTTAAACTAACCAATGCATTCTTATAGTCTTTTTAAGTTTTTAATTAAGTCTATATAGTTAAAAATATTTTATTAAGGTCTTTATAATTTAAATTTTTTAGTTACATCCATACTCCGATATAACTTTATTGATAATTTACTATTTTTTATTATATTGATATTAATATGATAATTATTACTTTTTTATTTTTTAAGGATTTTTAAATCTCTAATTTCATTTATTGGCATAGCCATAGAAAAATACTTTGTTGTGTACATGAAAAGAAAAACTTTATTATCATATTTGACACTTTTAGCTAAGAGAAAGAACCAAATATATAACTAATGAAAGAAAACAAGTTTAGCTTCAAGTTTCATTCTATAATTTCATTTCTAGTTTATTAAAAAAAAGAGAAGAAATTTTTTTTGTTGGAACTTTTTTTTCTTTTTATAGTTTTTTACAATGGAAAAAATATACATTTTCATATAACTCTTGCAGTTATTTTATAAACAACAAAAATATGATCTTTTCAACTACCAACTAATTCAAGTATCCAATCATTAGGAAAAGGAATATAATTATAGGAAAAGGAATATAATTTTTTCAATATGAGATCTATTCATTATATGCAATGTATTGTGCACCTGAAATTTTTTTGTCAATTTGAAAGGAATGAGTTTGTAGAATCTTTTCCGCGTCTCTGCCAACATTTAAAACTACGGTTTTATAAACCTTTAAAAAATAGAAAAGAATAAAAATAAAGGAATAATTATTATATTAGGATACCTTGTTATCATAATAAAAAAGGTTAATTATCATGTTATTATTTAGTTAGTTAAAATAATGAAGTTGTGTGTTAATGAGCAGAAGATTTAATTTAAAAAAAATCAATTATAAGAATTTTTTTAATAAACTTAAAAATTTGAAGAAACTAGGTGGATATACAAGTTAATTTAACCTAATTTTTATAATTTTTATAATTTGTTCCCACTCATCCTCCAGCAACTTCGGTAAGCAACGGTTGTTATCCTACTGTGGACGACTTCTAAGAACTGCTGGATTAATCCATAATTTTCAAGGTCCAAAATTCCTTTGCTATTACCATTTTGGTTGGCATTTTGGATAAAGAAGAAAACATAATAAATGCATGAACATGTGCCGCTGTGAGAGTATTTATCCATTCATTACACTTCACATTTCAAAACTGTTTATAAAATTTGCATCCTTCATCATATTTGATTGTTTTGCATTATGGTCATATGACATTGTTTGGTTTATTCTAGATCCAAAATTCTCTGCTCTTTCTCACAGAAATATTTGTTTATTTCTTCTGGCTATGGTGGCAGTTGGCACGAGTCATGGCAGTAGTACATTGTAGCTCCAGTCTGAAGATTGTTAATTATTTTCCATTTCCAGCTTGATTCAATATATGACCTAATATGGGTGTTTGAAGAAGCATTTGCTGCTCAACTCATGGGAAACACTACAACTCTGGTGGGTTTAGCTCTCCAAAGGGGCCAATGTATCTCAAGTGAAATTTCTTGTCCACATTCTAATAGAAAAGCAACAAACTATTTCATTTATAGAACTTGGGGTTGCATGCGTTGCTGATAGGGTGACACTAGTTAAAACAATAGCCAAAAGGGCATGGAAATAGATTGCATAGCTTACTTCTTTCTGTTAGTCTTATGAGTATTATGATCTAAATGTTTATAATAATATTAAGTTTCTTTTAGAAGAGATTAATCATTAAAAGAATAATATTTATGAATATTTCACATCTTTAATCTACTTAAAAGAAAAAAAAAACCTTTAGTTACATTTCTTACTTACATATAATTTTAAATAAATTATATATTAATATATTAATTATATTTTAATACAAATAATATATAATATTAATGAACAACATGAATTATAAATACAAAAAAAAAAGTAAGAACTAATTCATTTAAATAAAATTGTGTAATTTTCAATTTAACTATTTAAATATTATTATTATTTAATTATTGTGAAAATAGATTTATTAATTTATATGTTATATAATTATAAAAATATATTATGAATTCTACTTTATATATATATATATATATATATATATATATATATATATATATATATATATATATATATATATATATATATATATATATATATATATATATATATAGAATTTCAAAATTAAAGTGTAAAAAAATGTATAAATAATGTAAGACGAGTCAAGGATGGAGGTTTGACTCTACTTTTACAAAGTGAGAAGAATTTAAGCATGAATTCGCCTTCATTGAAAGTGTTTTTTCCTTAGGCCAAAATTCAACGGTTAATCATAAGTTTGGATTTAATTATAATACTAAGTAAACATATTAATTTTAAAAAGTGAAAAAATGAAAATATCATTTTTAATTACATATTTTAATTTATAATATAATAATAAATTCCTATGCAACATCTCAATATTTGTGCTAATTTTTTTTACCCAATTTTATTTGCTCTTAGTGATATTTTCTAACAGGTGATGTTACACACGTTTTATCCAAGTGAAATATGAAAATTGATAAGTGAGACCTCCCCTCATACGGCACTAAGTGATAAAAGAAACATGATGATTTTTTTTTCTTTTTTATTACTTCTCTTGCGTATGTATATATATAAGACTAAATTATTTCGATTTTGAATTCAAAAGAATACTAATAGTTATCTTTTCAAGGAATCTTTTATAAGTGGTGGTGAAGGATCGATTTTATAATATCAATTTTTATGACTTGTTTATATGAAACCGACATTGAAAATATTAAGGATAAGAAATAGAATCATCTTATTTAATTCATTCTCAATAGGCATACGACAATCATCTAAGGGTGATCCTTTTGTCAACAGATGCTCATATTATACTTGTAATCTCTCAAGAATTAAAATCAATTATGTACAGTTGATAAATCAATATTTTATATAATAGTGTTGTATCTTTTTAGTTAAAATTCTAAATATTCTTTACAAATACCATGAATAATTCGTTTTTTTCTTGAGATTAATACAACATAGACCCACAAACAAAAAAGAAAGAAAAAAATGCAACAAAATTAAGGACTTTTGATTTAAAAAGATGAAGTCACATAATATTAGCACATCATACAACTTTATCTTTATTTTATCTTTTATTTTATTTGTCTTTATCTCTTATATTATTTTATTTTACCTTTCTCTTTTATCTTGTACGTTATTTTATTTTATCTCATTGTTTGTGCAAGTCCCAAAAAGGTTCACTTCACATATATAAAAAGAGGTAATTTGGAGGGTATAAAACTCAATCTCAACACTATCAACACATATCATTCCTCCAACACCTTCATTTATCTAAGTGGTCCCCTTGCCCCCGAAGCTTCTTGGAAGACACCTAAAAAATAAGACATAAAGCGGGACATAAAGAAAAGGAGTAGGACCCTAAGCTTCTATGCGTTCTACTTTTTCTTTTTTAATTATATTTGCCTTTCTTTTTAGTATGTGTATGGGTAACTAGGTTTTATTTTTAAGGATTAAGATATAGTTTGTGTTTGGAACCCTTGATTTGAATTATCCTATTGCATAATTTATAACTAATTAGAAGCGATCACACCTTAACTAATTAATGAAACTATAGGATAGTTGGGTTTAGAGGAATTACATAACCAAACATTTTTCCTAGGCATCTAATTCAACTAGCAATACTTTTATGGACCTCCAGGTAAAAAATAGGAATCATCCTAAGATAAAAAATATTACGACTATTAGACTAAATCACTAGTGGCATTAAGAAGTATAATCAATAACACACAAAGATAAGGTAAGAGAATTATATAAATTGAGGTCAAGAGGGAAAATATAACGAAATCAAAATCCTTAATTTCAAAAAAATTAAAAATAAACTTTTTTACCATTTTCTTATTTTTACTTTACTAAATTGCAAAATAAATCTGTTTATTATAAAAAGATTTGTTATTCTTAACTCTGTCACCATTTTTATAGAATATAGGAAAAAAAATTTAACAGAAACAAACGAGAAAAAACAAAATTTTATGTTATAGCGGAATAAAATACAAGTCTTTTGGGTAGTTATAAGAGCTGTAAGTTTGTAACCATTACATCTTGTTAACATAAATATGACGAATATAATTTTATCCTATATATTTAACACAAAATTACATGTTTAATAATATATAAATTTATGTGATTGAATTAATAACTCGCTGGTTCAATCAGTGATTTAGTATTATTTTGACTTAACGGATCACTTATCTTATTTTAATAATATTGATTTTTTTTATTTATTAGAAAAAAAAATCACTCTAAATTGGCTTTTAAAAAGAGAATGTCTAAAGTAGGAAAAAATCCTTCCAAATATATAAAAATTTGAGATTTCCTAACACAACGTTAATAAGATAATAGGCAGCATAATTTATCTCTACTAATCAGTAAAACAAGATTGACCAATTCCGATTAGCATATTAAACTCGTTCAATGCTAAAGTCGCATATTGATGACAAGGAGGGCAATTTCTAGAGTAATAATATCAGTAATATCTTAATTATCCATTTCACTGTAAATACTACCACTTAATTTGTAGAAAATGTAGAACGACCATTAACTCTATTTTGAAGGGATTTCAAATACCATCAAATAATAGCAAACCCATAAGAAATTGAGAAAAGTAATTGTCCATTCTACCTTAACCAATATTATTAGAAGGACAAAGATAACTACCATCCCACATTTACCTTGCATGTCTATAAAAGGAAGTGACCATTTTGAGATAATAAGTGAATAATAAAAAAGATGTGAATCCATTTTGGAATATTCACTTTCCAAAGCCACATGAAAGAGACAGTATTAAGAATGATGAAGATCCATTATTAGATGTTAGGCAAGTGTATACAGTTGGTGCTGAATATATAAGTGTTATTGCTAAATGACTCGACCTATATTTTATTGAAGAGCCAGAATGCAATCAACCTTATTGAAGAGCTCATGACAATTATGGTGTCATTACGTATGATAACACTCAATTTAAGAATATTTAATTTAAAAAATAAAAATAAAAATGTCAAATATTTCATTATTTTTTATAAAGGAGAAATAAGAGAAAAGAAAAATCACTATATGTAAACGGTAAATCACATTTTTTTTCTTGTTGATTTGCATGGAAATATAATTAGGAATCCGCATATTAACATTTTGCAATGGTTCATTTTTTTTTTAGTGTTTTAAATGAGTAGAAATGTATATTTAGTTACGATTTTTTTTTTTTCTTTAACGGGAATTTAAAACCGCTACAAGATGTATAATTGATTTTTTTAATGTAGAAATAAATTATAACATGCTCTAATCATTGAAATTTTTTTAACTAATTAAAATAAAAATTTAACTAATGAAAAAATAAATTTAATTAATTAAAAATAATTTTCTTTTCTTTTCTTCTATTTCTTCTAAATTTAATACTTTATTTTTATTATTTTTCTCACTTGCTTCTTTTCATCCCATCGTCATAAAGCTATGATTTTTTTATCCATAATAATAAAAGTATCATAATTGAGCGTGAAAGCATTAAAGTTGTGAAGCATACCACTTGATTTCTTTGTTTTATTTCTTTTGGCACTTTCTCAATGTCTGAGGTTGCATGCTTATCTAAAGCCACTGTATTACAAAGGAAAATAATGCATTTCCACCGACACGGTCTTGACATTTACTATTTGTTTAATTTATAAAAAGTAAAGAAAAAGAAAAAGAAAATAAATAAAATTATTGTTTAATGAATAAGAAAAAGAGGAAAAGAAAAGAAAAAATATATAAAATGACATATTATTTAGGACATTTATTATTTATTATTTCATATTTTAGTTACATTATTTAGGACATTTATAATTTTTATATTTTTACTCAACTCCTACAATTCAAAATAAAATGTAACTAGCTTCTCTCTCAGGCATGGCTCGAAATTTACCTACTGTCAACTCAAATACAAAATTATTTCCAAGTACCCATCAATAATTAGTTAAAGCAAATTAATAAACTTTTAATTTTTAAATCACTACAAAAAAATCCTTCCAATAAAATTCGTATTCACTCATCTTTCGCTATCTTCTCCGTATTATTGCCTTGTCGAGAACCATAATCATCTTCAAGGTTTCGTTGATTCCATCTCTCGTTTCTCCAAATGGCTGAGGCTTTACTAGGAATTTTGGTTGAAAACCTGGGATCTTTTATCCGTGACGAACTTGCTGCGTTTTGGGGCGTTGACCAACAGATTCAGAAGCTTTCCAGCAATCTCACTACAATCCGTGATGTCCTCAAAGATGCTGAGAGAAAGCAAATAAAAAGTCATGCCGTCAAAAATTGGCTGCGGAAACTCACAGATGCAGTATATGTGCTCGATGATATCTTGGATGAATGTTCAATTCAATCCAAAAAGCTACAGTCTGATGGACATAATTCATGCTTATCCCGAGTCCATCCCAAGGTCATTCTCTTTCGTTGCCATATTGCCAAAAGGATGGAAGACATCACCCAAAAATTTCATAACATTCATGAAGAAAGGCTCATGTTTAAATTACGTTCTGGGGTCACCGAGACACATGGAAAGGAAGATGATGAGTGGCGCCAAACTAGCTCTGTCATTACCGAACCCATAGTCTATGGCAGAGACGAAGATAGAGAGCAAATCGTGAAGTTTCTCCTGGAACATGCTAGTAAAACAGAAGGACTCTCCATCTATCCCATACTTGGTATGGGGGGGCTTGGAAAAACAACACTTGCTAAACAGATCTTCAATGATGACAGGGTAAGCAAGCATTTTAAGACCATTTGGATTTCTGTTTCTGATGATTTCAATAACAAGAGAATACTGAAATCCATCATAGAATGTTGCACTGGAAAAAATCCCAACCTCAATACTTTAGAAGCAATGCAAAAACAGGTTCAAGAAGAGTTGCAGAGCAACAGGTATTTACTTGTTCTTGATGATGTGTGGAATGAAGACCAAGAGAAATGGAACGAGTTGAAGGGTATATTGCAGTGTGCAAGGGGAACAGAAGGTGCTACTATTTTGGTCACTACTCGACTTGACCAAGTTGCGTCCATCATGGGAACCCACCCTGCTCATCGTTTGATAAAATTGTCTGAAGATGACAGTTGGTCATTGTTCAAACATCATGCTTTTGGACCAAACAGAGAAGAAACTGAAGAGCTCGTAGCAATTGGGAAAGACATAGTGAAGAAATGCGTTGGTTCGCCCCTTGCAATCAAAACACTGGGAAGCCATTTGCGTTATGAAAGTGAGGTCACACAATGGCAAAATGTAAAGGGAAGTGAGATTTGGGATATACGGGAGGAAAGTAATGTCACAGGTGACGAGAATTCTATCATGCGTGCTTTGAAACTCAGCTATTTTAATTTGGAATTGTCACTGAGGAGATGCTTTTCTTTTTGTGCAATTTTTCCTAAAGATTTTGACATTGTCAAGGAAGAACTAATTCATCTCTGGATGGCTAATGGATTGATTAAATCGGAAGAAAATTTAGAAATGGAGGAAGTTGGTAATAAAGCGTGGAAAAAATTATACCACAGATCATTTTTTCAAGAAGCAAAGTGTGATGAGTTTGGTATCATTAAAAGTTTCAAGATGCATGATTTATTTCATGATCTTGCCCAATCTATTATGGGTGAAGAATGTGTGGTTTATGAGCATACAAGGTTGACTCATTTATCAAGTAGAGTTCATCATTTACACTTGTTAGGAACTAATGAGTCTGTCAATATGGCTGCCTTGAAGAAAGTTGAATCCTTACGGACTTTCCTTGATTTTGGTTTTCAATGTCGGTTGCCATCAAACCATTATGTCCGAGCATTAAGCACAAGATCTTTTCTGTTGTCCCCACTCAAGGATTTAGCACATTTGAGGTACTTGAATGTGCACGGGAGTTCGGTCACAAGCTTGCCTAATTCTATTTGTGAGTTGCAGAAATTGCAAACATTGAAACTGGAAGATTGTGAATTGCTTAATTTGTTGCCGGAAGACTTGACACAATTACAGGATCTAAGGCATCTTGTGATTAATAGATGTTATTTAATAGCAGAGATGCCTCCCAAGATTGGCAAGTTAAGCCATTTAAGAACATTGAGCAGTTTCACTGTGGGTTCAAAGGCACTTAATAAGCCTGGGTATGGGTTGGCAGAGTTACATGGCTTGAAACTGGGAGGCAAGCTACATATCAGAGGCCTTGAGAATGTCCCCAGTGAATTGGATGCTAAACAAGCTAATTTGATAAGTAAGAAGGACCTGAATCGCTTATACTTGTCGTGGGGTGATAGTGCTAATTCACAAGGTAGTAATGTTAATGCTGAGCAAATACTGGAAGCCCTTGAACCTCCCTCAACTCTCAAGAGTTTTGGCATGAAGGGATACAAGGGAATACGGTTACCCAGTTGGATGAGAAATACTTCAGTTCTCAAAAACTTGGTGGAAGTTATACTCTACGGGTGCGTGAACTGTGAGGAGCTTCCTCCACTTGGTAAACTAGCACTCTTAAAAAGTCTATATGTATATGGAATGGGTGTGAAGTACATAGACGTTGAGTCATATAGTAGTGTGGAGGAGAAGGCATTTCCATCGTTGGAGAAATTCAAAGCAGTTTGTTTACCAAATTTGGAGAGGATGTTAAGAGATGAAGGAGTAGAGATGCTCCCTCGTCTTTCTGAATTATTCATTTTTGGCGTCTCCAACCTTAAACTGCCACGTCTTCCTTCTCTTAAGCACCTTGAAGCTTTTCACATTGTGGAGGAGGCTTCCTTCATGGAAGGGTTTGTCAGGAATATGCCTTGTCTTAAGACCCTGCAAATTTATTCATTTAAAAAACTCAAGGTATTACCCGACCAACTCAGCAGTCTGGGTGCGCTACAGAAACTAAAAGTTGCTTTTTGTGATGAACTGGAGTATGTTCCAGAACATGTGTTACGAGGTCTAACCTCCCTTCGAACTTTGGAAATTTCTTACTGTGCGAAATTAAAATCATTATCGGAAGGTATGGGACATTTGGCTGGTCTTGAACATTTTTACATCAGCAACTGTCCAGAGCTGGTGGCTCTACCAAATAATATGAACCAACTAACAAGTCTTTGGGAGGTGTCAATCGACCACTGCTCCGTGTTACCAGAAGGCTTACAAGGTATCCCCTCCCTACAGAGTTTGGTTATAAAAAGATGTTTAAGTACTTCATTGCCAGACTGGCTGGGAGACATGACTTCTCTTCGGGAATTATATATCCTCCATTGCAGCGAGTTGAGGTCACTACCAAGTAATATGAACCAACTAACTACCCTTAAGGAGGTGTCAATCGTTTCCTCAGTGTTACCAGAAGGCTTACAAGGTATCCCCTCGCTACAAAAATTGGTTATAGAAAGATGTTTAAGTACTTCATTGCCAGACTGGCTGGGAGACATCACTTCTCTTCGGGAATTATATATCTGCGAATGCAGCGAGTTGAGGTCAGTACCAAGTAGCATTCAACGCCTCACTAATTTGGGTAAATTAACTATTGAGGATTGCCCAGAGCTGGAGAAGCGGTGCAAGAGAGAAACAGGGGAAGATTGGCAATACATAGCTCACATTCCACAACTGGAACTAAAGATCTCCCTCCCAGAGGAAGAGGAAAGGACATTCACATTTTGTGGTAAATTAATGAGCGTTTTATTTTATTTTCCTTTCTCCTTAATATGTCAAACTATCCATGAAAATTTGCGTGCAGGGAGGATCCGATCATCATCGTGGTCACGGAACTTCGTCAACACTGGAATACAGGTCAATACGAGTGGCGAGGAATTTGACAGAATGGTGGATGGGTGGTTGATAGAGTGATGTCCGTGTGAGCAAAACAGAAGTCCTGTCAGTTGCTGGGGCCATGCAACATGCCAAACATTGGTGAGCACGTCTCTCTCTCCTTTTTTTTCTTAAAAAAACTAATTTTCGTCTCTTCCAATGAACAGCCCAACACATAAATGACACAACTTCTATTATTATTTATAGTTACATTGTAAGCACCCCATTTGTGGATTCTAGTTGTTTAAGTAAGTCGGAAAATAGCCGAGCTAGATAAATTTATAAAAAGGCATATTTCAAATATCTTTGCATTATTAATGTGATTCACTAAAAGGTGTTACTGTATTCTTCATTTTTTTTGGATTCATCCCATCACCTCTTACCCCGTGTAGCCATCACTGATAATAGGAATTTTTACTCTTAGTCCTGCTTGTATTCTATTTATGATATATATTCTGGCTGGAAGACCAAGAGCACTTCCACCGCTCGTATTAAAAAAAATTATAAATAAAATTTTATATTTTTTTGTATTTTATTCCTTTTTTTTTTATATTTGAATCCACTTATTTTAATTTTTAGGTTATATTAACCTATACATCCCTATACAGTTTTTTTCTGAGTTTTTAATTAAGTCTTTATAGTTAAAAATAATTTATAAAGATCTTTATAATTTAATTTTTTTAATTATGACATCATTATAATTATTAGTTTATGCTCACAAAATATTATAACATGATAATTTTTTTATTATATTGATGTTGATATGATTATTAATTTTTTAAAGATTTTTAAATTCTAAAATTTTATTTTTCGACATAGTCATAGAAAATACTTTGTTGTGTATACAGAGAAAAAGTCTTATTTTCGTATTTGACACTTTCAGTTAAGAAAAATAATAATAAAAAAACAACAAAAAATTAAAAAAAAATTGCTTCAAGTTTCATTTTATTATTTTATTTCTGATTTATTTGAAAAAGGAGAGAATTTTTTTTATGGAACTTTGTATTTTTGTTAGTTTTTTATAATGAAAAATATATATAATTTTCATATTTCTGGTTTATTAATAATAAGGAATATAATTTTTTTAACCACTAACTAATTCAAATATCCATTCATTAAGAAAAGAAATATAATTTTTCAATTCGAGATATATGCATTGTGCATGTGTACTTTGAAAAGAAGATCTTCTAAATATCTCTATCAACAAAATTAGAATTTTATAAACTCTTAAAAATAGAAAAAATGAAAATAGAAGAGTAATTATTATATTAGAATATCATGTTATCATAATCAAAAGGTTAATCATCATATCATAATATCTTGTCACCTAAACTAACAAAATTGTAATGATATTAATAAGTAGAGGATTTAATTATAGAATTTTTTAATTATAATTTTTTTTAAAGTGTTTTTTTAGCTATAGACTTAAAAATTTGAACAAACTATCTATATACAAGTTAATTTAACATAATTTTATAATTTGTTCCCACTGATGCAGCAACTTCGGTATGCAATGGTTGCTATCCTACCATGGACGACTTCTAAGAACTGTTGGATTAATCCATAATTTTCAAGATCCAAAATTCCTTTGCTATTACGTTTTTTTTGTTTGCATTTAGGATAAAGAAGAAAACACAATAAGTGCATGAACATGTGCCATTGTGAGAGCATTTATCCATTCATTACACTTCACACTTCAAAATTGTTTATAAAATTTGTATCCTTCATCATAGTTGATTGTTTTGCATTATGGTCATATGGCATTGTTTGGCTTAGTCTGGATCCAGAATTCTCTGCTCTTTCTCGTACTCAGAAATATTTGTTTATTTCTTCTAGCTAAGGTGGCAGTTGGCACGAGTCATGGCATTAATACATTGTGACTCCAATCTGAAGATCGTTAATTATTTTCCATTTCCAGCTTCATTCAATATATGACCTAATGTGGGTGTTTGAAGAAGCATTTGCTGCTCAACTCATGGGAAGCACCACAACTCTGGTGGGTTTAGCTCTCCAAAGGGGCCAAGGTAGCTCAAGTGAAATTTCTTGTCAACATTCTAATAGAAAAGCAACAAACTGTTTCATTTACATAACTTGGGTTGCATGCGTTGCTAATAGGGTGACACTAGTTAAAACAATAGTCAAAAAGGGCGTGGAAATAGCTTACTTCTTTCTGCATTAATCTTATGATCTAAATGTTTATAATAATATCAATATTTTTTAAAAAGAGAATAGTCATTAAAAAAAAATTTATGGATATTTCACACCTTTAGTCCACTTAAAAAATCTTTTAGTTACATTTCTTTAATGAGTAATACAACTTCTTAATTACCTTAAAACAACATTTATATACATATTATTATTATTTTTTAGTGGGGATTGGGATTTCCAATGTATTCAGTGATTTTAAGGAAGAAGGTTTTATATAAGGAGAATATTAACCTACTCATCAACATAAAACTTATAAAGCCTAGGAATGAAAATGCACACTATATAATCGAATTAAGCAAATTATCTTTCATCTTATACGTTAAACTTATCTCAACATATTAATTGATGACTTCAAATTTTTGAAATAAAATAAGTAATTATTATAAAAAAATTTCATATTAGCTCACCCAATTAATATTGGTATCGATTGCCACACTGTATAGTTTTGGTTAGCCATCATTAAAATGACACTATAATATTATTTTTATTTATTTTTTATTTAGTTGATAACAACGAATATTACTAATAAACCTATACTAATTAATAATTTTTAAAAAATAATTATATTTTAATATTAGAGTTGACTCAATCATGTTTATTAGTATTAATTTAGTGTGGTTAAACCAACACTACTTTTTCACTTTTATTTATTTAAAAAATATCTTACTCTCTCCTTATTTATCTTAGTCTAGTCTCTTCTCTTTCTCATTCTCATCCCCTCGGTCTCTTTTCCTCCCTTCAGTCTCTTCTTCTTCCACTTCACTCTCTTTTGCACATTATATATGATGTTAGAACTATTGCGTGCAGAGACGATCCGATCACCATGGTCATGGAACTTCTACAAGCCTGGAATATTGCCGCTTATGAATATCATGGCACTTGATGAATTTAAGAGCATGCTGGATTAGTGATCGAGTGAGTGATGTCCATGTGGGGAGAACAGAACTCCTGTTAGTTTCTGGGGCCATACTACATGCCCCGTTTGTGGATTCTAGTTCTTTAAGTAAGTTGGAAAATACCCGAGCTAGATTTATAAAAATGCCTATTTCAAATTTCCCTGTGATTCACCAATAAGTGTTACTCTTTTCTTCATTTTTTATTGGTTTCAGCCCATCCCCTGTTACTCTCTAGGTAGCCATGACTTATTTACTAAGTAATTTTTACTTGTATAACCAAGAGAGAAGTATAAGATATAATAGATGAAGTAATAAATAATGTGATAAAAAGAGATTATTGTGTATATATATATTCAGGCTGATTGTAATACAGCCATGTAAGCTTGTCAGAATCTCTAAATATGCCAACTGGGCTGCCTTCTACACAAGTCTTCTATATTTTGTTATGATAGCTTCAACTATCTATATGTCTTTCCAACCAGCAATGTCCAAAATTCTGTTAGTAAATTATCAATGGTACAAGTCTCGTCTTTTAGTCCCAAAATGAGATTTACCTGGGCCTCCTCCATACACATTCTACAAATGATGCTATTGCTATCCTACTGTGAGGGCTTCTAAGAACTGCGGGATTTAATCCATAATTTTCGTGCTCTAAAAATTCCTCTGCTATTACGTTTTTTGTTGCCATTTTGGGAGAAGAAAGAAAACGTAATAAATGCATCAACGTGTGCTCTGAACCATGAACTAGGGGCAAAGAACCAAAGGAACACGCGAACCTGTTCTCTGTTTCATTTCAACACACCTTCGAAAATTGAAACCATGCAACTTTTTTTTTATCCAGGGCTTTTTTCCTTTCTTTTCATATTTAAAACACTTCTATAATAATTTTAAGATTTCATAATGGTGAACGCCTACTTACGCTTCACACATGAAGTTGAGCGCGGAACTAATTACATTATTTATATATGTTTTAAGTTTGAAATAAATAAATATTGTATTAAAATGTGTATTTTTTAATTTTATCATAAAAAGGAATGTGAAGATGAAGTAATAAAAGTAGTATAAATAACTTACCCGGGTTCTTTTGCCACAAATAACAGATATGTATTTGTTAAAATTGACTCAAACCAATAAAAAGTAAATTATTACAATACAACCACTACTGCAGAGTAAATGTTTCGCCAACAATCATCCACTCTATTACTACTTCAAGTACTAACTTCCATAAACAAAATCTGTATAATACGACATTGAATTATAAATTATCGTCGAGTACTAATGTAACAGTACCCTATATTAATACAAACGTTGTATTATTCTCTCGCAAGGAATTCCAATTATGTATGCTTTCTGTAGGATTTAAATCTTTCATTTCTTCAGATGAATTCGCTTGGATATTACACAACAGCAACAACAACAAATAGACATGGGAGAGGGGTACAAGATACAATTGATGGCATATAAAGAATAGTATCTATATGAAAATTTTCTATAACTTAACAAAATCAGATTATTGAATTACCAATTCTTCATATGATAAATATGAACTTGACCGATTCTTGGCGTCTATATTATAGAATGAATCAATGTTTTGTCGAGGGTGGCTCTGAATCTTTGATTCTGCTTCTGCTTCTGCTTCTGGATCTACAACTCTAGCCACCCCTTCTCACCATTGCACAGGTTCCAGAGTTTGTCATCTTGAACCTTTGCTGGAGGATGAATGCCATAGCTTTTTCTGGCATACCAAAACCTTCTCTTTGTCAACTCCATACTCAGTGTTTTCTTTGCGGCATCCCCATCGCACGCCCTTGGCAATAGTTGCAACGGCATCCACAAAATAAATGGACTCTCGAATGATAACATACCCACCAGGTCTTAAAATTCGGTCCATTTCCAACAACACATACTTCATTTCACATCTGTTAAGTAACAACCATTATTATCAGAAACATATTCAAATTTTGAAGTTTATAGTAAGTCCATATTTGTGTTACTATTGAGAGAGTAAATGAGTTAACAAGTCACCTGTGATTTTCTGCAGTGAAGAGTCCATCAAGATGAAGGAGGTCGTAGGTTCGAGGATAGGTTGAAAAAGCCTCACACCTACCAAACAATAAAATTCAAATAAATATCATATGATATAAGACAAATACATTCATAAATTAAAAATTCAAATTTACCAGTCATGGAAGGTTCCAATAAGGCCTCGATCATAAATCACAGGGAGTGTGTTGAGACTATAAGAAGAGACCACATTCATGACCCACAAGGGATCATTGATCAAGGCAGCAGCAAAACCTCCAAATGCTGTATTCATGTCCATGACATTTCTTATCTTGTCAGTGCCAAGGTCAGGCAGCAACTTCTTGTAGTGCTGAATGCGCTTTTTCCACCTGCCATTCTCATGACTGAAAGTACTAGTACTAACACCATGAACAGTTGTCACCCTTTCAGGGGTAGCATGCAACCTTTCAGGCCACTTAGGCATGTATGTGAGAGCTGATTTCTTATATTTTGGATCTGGAACCACAAAACAAGGACGAAGTGGAGTGTACCATCCTGAATCTGGTTCAATGCTGTCATCACACTTTGGTGGATAGGCCTCTTTAGCCAACTTATCATAGCAACTGTTATCTTTAGCCTTCTGCCATACAGCAATGTCATCCTTTTTGTTGTACAATTTATAGCACATTGAAGTAAGTAAATCCTGCAACTTATCATAATCAGATCTTTGCTCCTCCACAGTTGTGTTCCATCCACGCCACCTGTGCTCGTAGTTCACAGGTGGACCAGACAAAACCCAAAATCCTCCGGGCCGAAGAATACGGTGTATTTCCATGAGATAAATACCACCTAAAAGCATATATGAATTTCCCCATCAAACAGTGAATGAAAATTTTAAGTAAACTTAGATAGCAATTAACAAAGTCATATAAACTGCAAAACTAGAATTAAATTGACAGGATCAAGGCCATATTGCATATCATCTTATCAATTATCACTCATCAGCTCAGGGAAATGTAATCATAAAATGTGCTGGCTTTTTATTCACTAAATATTGCAAAGTACTAAAAAAATTGAATAGTAAGATCTGACAAAACTAGATGCCAATTAAAACTTGTTATAAGACTGATTAGAAATAATCATGCCATTTACACCAGATTTGGGAAACACAAACTTTAAGCAGCAGTTTCATGCAGGTAAAGTTCATGACAATGTAGCATAAATAGGAATGAGTTCTGTTTAATTGACAAAATCCAATATCCACTGAAGAATTACCAAATTCTGTCCATGGGATAAGGCATCTGGAGCAATGAGCCATATCAAAGGAGTTTGATGGGAAAGGAAGTCTCTGTGTAGAAATGACGCCAAGAATAGCTGGGATACCACGCTCTAGAGCAAATTGAACTTGAGCTTCATGGTTATCTCTTGGGGCAAGAGAAACTGTTAGAATCCCACGATCCAACAAGTCACCACCCCAGCTAGCAACCTATGATAAATCAGAGTTAAGTCGATTAATTGATGCACTCCTTCTCTATCACATGATTGAAATTTGTAACAGAAATTAACTAGTATATAAAATCTATTCACATAGCAGTCAGAAAACTAATGTATTTGATGTTTAAGGAGTGTTGAGAATTGCAATTTTGCATTGCCATTGACTAAATAAAATAAAAACCTCA
The DNA here is from genome assembly GCA_025330945.1 of Mucuna pruriens. Lineage (NCBI taxonomy): Eukaryota > Viridiplantae > Streptophyta > Magnoliopsida > Fabales > Fabaceae > Mucuna > Mucuna pruriens. The sequence continues at coordinate 2,092,342 of JAENHJ010000520.1, forward strand.
AAATTAAAAGGGAAGATATAAGTGAAACTCACCCCACAACCAGTATCAATGGCAGTTCTCACAGTCCCATCTTTCATTTCTGGGATTAGATCTTGCATCAAATCAACATATTCACCAACACCATTTGGAAACATAGTACCCCCACCTGGAAATAGGAATTTTTCCCCTTCTTTTCTCAACCAATGTTGATTAGATTTCTGCTTGTTGATCCAGTCATACGGCACATTCCTGACATTAATATAACAGAAAAGTTGAAGAAGTGGACAACATAGTCACAGATAGCAGTAGCAAACTACTTAAATGAGTTAAATCAATCCAACCTTTTGTTATTTAATTCATAAAGCATATAATATCATACCTGTACCAACATTCATCTCTACTCTTTGGCCATCTGATTGGAGGCTTGTATCCACCTGGGGGAGGAACCAAGCATTCTTTCCTCTCAAAAATCGGAGGGCAATGGCGTTCTAACAAAGTAAGCCGATAGGTGCCATACTTTCTCCATCTCTGCAAAATTATGCATGCTCAATCAGCAATGAAAACATTCTACTACACATCCTACAACATCAGCAAATGACTACCGTTTAGTACCTTTGGATCTGTGCATGGGGTATAGTCTTGATAGTCCGTGCTGCATTCGGGGAAACTGATGGGTTTAACCTGCAGAGAACCTGAGGATTGCTTAGGAGACTCAAGGGTCTTCTGAATGGTACCGATCACAACCCCATCCTTTCCAGAACAAAAGACTCCTCCTAGGTAGAAGGAAAAACCAGAGAGAGCAATAAAAGTGACTGCCAAAGTCAAAGTCCGGCTCTTGTTTGGCTGGTTGATCGGTTTTCCATCTTTATGCTTCATGGTCCAACCAATATTCCACTAACTATCTGCAGAAACGTAACACAAAACTTCAGTGCAATGCAACTATGCCACTTCCTCCTCCTATTCATATATACATTTTATTTAATTGGAAAACAGTGTGTCAGGAATCATCATTCTTCAATCATAGGTAATTGAAGAAAAAGGAAACCTGGAACTTACAAAAGCCACCCTAACCACCCCTATAATAAGAATTCAAACAAAGACCAACGTCTAGAATTAAGCCTCATTCAATGAGGTAAAACCTCTTGATCTGAATTGCCATACCCTTTAAGTTCAAATTCCACCGCTTAACTAGAGAAGCCAAAGAAGAAAAGGCTACAACAATTCAGATCACACCACTGACATAAAAAATGATACAAAAAATCAATAACCGAGAAATGACAACAAACAAAGGTTGAGTAACTGCAATGAGTAACTGCAACTAGAACACTCATAACAACACTGAAAACAACCACACACACACCTCCCCAAAACCAGATCAACTTGACCTTAGAAGGAAGGCACAAATTTCCATGACAGGTCCAATTTTGGAAAATAAGAAAAAAGGCAAAGAGAAAAGGGAAATCGATTATTAAATCCAGCTGGTCAATACTCCACACTGACCTAGCATTTAAACGACATGGGGCAAAGTTAAGATGTGTAAATACACGAAATCTGATACTGCTACCGACACTAGTTACTTTCCCTTCCATGTCACATTGCCTTTAAGATGTTCACATGACACTGGGGCCCAACAATAATCGGTTCCAGCCGTCCTTGTGAGGACCCCTTCCACACAAAAGAGGGCATAAGGAAGCGCTGGATCTCACACCATGCTGTGTCATATTCCCTTCCACGTAAAAGGAAAAGCTACCAATGTGAATATTTCTTCCTTCAAATGTACGAAAAGTTTCCATCATGCATGTGTCAGTGATTCCCGATCCACTCTGTTTTGTCTGAAGCTACATCCAATCCACCAATGGCTAAGCAAGTGTCACAACCCAAAAAACACAGACAAGACCATCTCCAACACAGAAACAAACTTTGCTGATTTTCTCAGCTCGAGAAAACAAAAAGAATTCATTTAGGTAAAAGAATGAATTTTTTTCAACAATTTAAGAACCCCATCTCGAATTTGATTATATAACAATAACAAACGCTAAGCATGCGGATCAAGTGACACTGTTCCAAACTTCCATTCTAGAATTCGAGTCTTGGATATACATCTGCATTGAATATTTGGATGAGTTGTTTTCTCACTGGTAATAATATGATCTAACTCAAATATTATTGTCACCCATAAATGATATCAGTAATCTCTTAAAAGAATTGTATAAGAATATCAAAAGAACAATCTTACTAAACGAGGTGGACTAAGTGAATCACATAATGCTCGAGTTTAATTATAAAATGAGAAGAGAGAGACAAGCTTCGAAGATAACAAACAGAACAAACACGCCACACTCACCACAACAAGCGTTAAGGACATCCAAAGATACCAAATAGAAACTAAAATAACAGAGACAGCAGAGTATGTATGAGTGTATGACATTCAAATCCAGAGATCTGGATTTGGAAAAAGATAGAAGAGGGAGGAATACGTAAGATAACAGATAAGGGAAGAAGATAAAAAATAGAACGAGAGGGGGTGTGTATGTGTATAACCTATTACTCTGCTTCTTCTCTCCGAGTCTGGCTTCTGGTCGAAACAATGTGAAAGGGGTGTCGCCTAAAACACTGGCATGGAATGTGAGTGAGAGAGGAAGAGGAAGTGAAAGGCCAATGTTGAAGGGACCATCCAATAAGTCAGATTTGGGTGTGAGGCTAAACTAAACATAGATCCATCATTTATATAACTATTTCCTCGCCATGTGCCTCGCTGTCCCCAGTTTTTCTTCCACTTTCTCCTTCCATCATCTAATAATTAATAATTAATAGTAGCAAACAAGGAAAAATTAAAGTTACCATGTAATAAAACTTATAATGTTTTTTTTTTATAGTACTGTTTGTTTGTTGAACATGATTATTAAATGCCGTATAATTACTCCGTGTTGACCCTGAATCTGAAAATACAGGAACACCAAAATGAGTTATGCTAGCACTTTCGCCGGTAGATTTGATTACGTGTAGAGAATTTTGGTGCGTTTGGTATAGTCCGTAAATTATGTGTCTTTTAATTTTATTCAACGGTTCAGAGTGAATCACATCTGATCTTCAGTAGAAATTGTGTAAATCAGTTCAATCTAAGTCATTTATTGAAGATTGGATATGTACAATTTATTGACTACATCAAATTGAAGCTGACTGCACCCATCTAAATTTGTGGTATACCAAAAAGATATTTTATGATTAGCATCATAAGAAATGTTAACATCTTATTACTTAAAATATTTTTATTAATTGTTTTTTGCTATTAGATAATTTATGTGAGTTTTATAAAAAAAAAAATAGTTCGATGATTAGATAAAATTTTACGATCAGAAATTATGACTTGATAATGTAAATTTTTTTATAAAATTTGTATATTTTAGTTAAATTAATAAAAATGATATTTTATAGCAATATTTACAAATTATTCATTTAATAAGAAATATAAGAAATAAAAACATTTATAGGACCACCTCCCTAGTGGTTTGTTTCCTGTGTGCAAATAAAAAGTCGTAACTCTTTTGATTGTACGGACTGATAGAATTGTTCATATTTTATGAGAAAAAAAGAATGAAGGTGATTTGAGTGCCGTACCTATGGTTGTGGTTTTGCATGGACGATGACTGATGTCTCACTTGAACCTATGCAGTCACGAGTTGTATGATTCATGGAAAACTTAATGTTATGGCGGTGATTTTGATGGCAGCATTATACATGTCCATTTCATTTTATTTTATTGAATATGTCTCGTTGGCTTAAAGAACCATGCTCTTTCCTCCATTTCTTTTCTTTTATCTCTACAGAACAATGTTATTGAAAGTGAAGTAAATTTTATCGGCTATTTATATTTAGGACTTGATTGGACAAAAGCTTCTTATATAAACAATGCCCCATAACCCAAGAGACTTAGGATAAAGGGCTTTGTTGTTGTTCTCGAAATTAAGTCTATGTAATATAATACTATGATGCTTTTGTAATTTTCATTAAGTGTGATCCTCAAGAATGGTGTTCTTTCTGCTTATTAGTTTTTATTGTGCATGATAAGGAATTGATCTATAAAACTTTTACATGTGATTTTTATCAAATGGTATTATCCAATTTTAACTCATGGTTAGAATTACTCTCTTCTAACTTCTTTTCTTAGGTTAAATAAATATTTTTCTACTTTTATAATGATAAAAAGGAAGTTACTTTACAAAATACACTCAACCATTTAAGTAATTCTCTTAATTTAGTGTGTATATTATTTCTTTTAAAAAAGTTTACCTTCTTTCATTTCTTTATTCTTCATTTATAACTTCTCTCAATGAAAACTCTTTATTAATTTCATTATTGACTTTTTTTATTACATTTTTTCATTAATTCTCTTTAATTCTATATTTATTTACAAAATAATTTTATTATTTTTTTCTTTCATTTGTCTATCTAAATTAGTAAAAATAATTTGATGAAATTATTTAAATTAGTATATATATATATATATATATATATATATATATATATATAAGAAATGCAATTAATATCTTTATCTTTCTTTAAAAAATTAATTTTTTTGTTATTCTTTATTACTCTAATATATCTCCTTAATACTCGAGTAACAATTGAAAAAGTTATAATTAATATAATCTTAAACTTTTAAATAGACAAATAAATACTAATATTTTCTAAAACTTATTGAATAAATAAAATAAGAATAAAAAATAGTATCAATTAAGTTAATTAGCTTCTTAAACAATGATATTAATTATTGCAATTTATTTGCTAAATCTTAATAAAGTATTTTAAAACATATAAATTTCATGTTAAAAAATACTTATCGTCAAATATTTATTATCTTGCTTGCTCATTTTATAAGCTACGAAATGTATTAAAAACAGTATGCTAATGGCAAGTACGTTCACCAAACATAGGATAATAACAGAGTGGGATATCCTATTGAGATCTAAACCATGATTAGTAAGTGAAGATGGCGGAGACCACAAGAAACATGTATACTTTGTTCATCTTCCTAGAGCTAGGGTACGTCATTATTAAAATTTCAGAAAACAAAGCCATGATTCATGTTTGTCATGATAACAACCACTGTAATGTATTTCCATTATTTGACACATTCATATTCAAAAGTTGGATAAACTGTATTTTATCTTTAACAAAAGTTTGAATCATTTTCAGTATATCAAAATTACTTTTTTTTCTCCTCAAGTTTTTTTTCAAAAATACCTAATTTTCATGAACCCCATGAAATTTCATACATGCTATAATTTTTTTTGGCCAAGAATATATGTTTATTAAACAAGTAATAATAGAAAACCAATACTTCAGGAATTCAAAATTTAGAAGATATAATCAATTTTACTTGCAACAAAAAAGAAGAGGACCATAATTAATAACACTTGTACAAATCTAAACATTAAAAATATAGGGTACAAGAAACCAATCCTTTGCATTTCCTGTTACAGCTCCTTACACCAACTTTGAAAGCGGCATCATCAGAAGGCAAATCGAAGAAACTCAAAACAAAAACTAAAATTCACAAATCTAAAATATTTGCAATAGAATTATTTAAAAAGTACAAATCAAAAAAAAAAAAGAATGAATGAACAAAGAAAGTGAGAACTTCGTTGCAAAACAAAAACACTAAAACTAAAACTTAGCGAAAACCTCCATTCAAAAATCATTTAAAAGATTAAAAAATCAGGGAAAAAATAACAAACAAACAGAGTGATTAAAAACACAACAAAGAAAAACTAGCACCAGTTTGGTTTTATTTTTAGTTGAGTGTGGTGATTCGTATTGTCTGTTAGAATTGCCAACGATATGATAAAATTTTCACTTGAAATAAGCGTGTGAAGTGTGTAGAATTACATTAATTCACTTATTAATTATATTATTTTTTTATGACAAGTTACATATAATTTGCTGATAAGGTAAAGGATATGTGAAAGGAAATTATAATACGAATAAATTAGGCAAGTGGGGTTCGCGGTTTGGAAATGATAAAGCATGTAAATAAATAAATCAGTCATTATAAGCCAAAATCAGATTGGATCTATGTGATGGGAAGCCCGCAAAAGTTGACACTTGACACAACTCAAGTTTCAAATCGACTTCACTGCCGACACCAAATTCAAAATTAAATGAAAGCTCATTAATGTTTGGAAATGCTTCTAACATTTTTTTTCACTCTTCGAATATAAAAAATTATATTAATTAAAAAATTATTTAACGTTATTTAATTTTATCATTTTTATTTAAAATATATTTAAAAATTATCTTTTATTAAAATTTATATTAAAAATAAAATTTTAATAAATAAATAATGTTTTAAATATAATACCACTCAACGAGGTAAATTAATTGAAATGAACTTATATTTTTAAGATTAATTTTTTATCATATTTGAGATAAGAGAAAATACTTTCTAACACTTTTGATATATTCTTTACAAAATTACATTCTTTATTTAATTAAATTTACGCATAAAATTTTAATAATTTTAACTAATAAAAAGGAATGTATTAAAAAATAATAATATGTTGTTGGCAATTTTATGTTCATCAGAGAGATGGGTTGAAGTTGGATTATATAAGATTATTAATTTTCATACATCATAATAATTGGTAATGTAAACTATGTTCAATAATAAAAATTATTAAAATTTATAAAATACTATTTTTTAATATACTAATCAGCCATAATTATTCATCAGCTAATAATAATCCGTATGATCAAGTTATGTTTAAAAAGGAAATAGTAACGCAGTATCATGAAATTGTTTCGTAGAAATCGATAAGAAAATCTTTTGGCTGAAGAAAAGAAGATGAAGAAAGTTATGTTTAAAAAGGAAATGGTAACGCAGTATCATGAAATTGTTTCGTAGAAAAAGATAAGAAAATTTTTTTGGCTGAAGAAAAGATGATGAAATATTCGTTGAACCGAGCATTTTACGAAAATCACGATTGTAAAAAAGATGATGAAACATAATTTTTAATGTAAGTAAAATATAAAATTAAATAAGATTAATTTTCATACATTATTAATATAAAAATTTGTATATTATTAATTAATTAAAAATATTTTAAATATAATTTTTAAGATAATTATTATAAAATAATATAAATATATATCATCATTATATTTTACATTATAAAATAATATAAAAATATACGATAAATTTATTAACTTTTAATTATCTTAAAAATCATAATAATAATAAATATTAATTAATTAATAATATAAAAGTTGTTATAGCGAGACATATAGTTATTAAACTCTAATTAAATTAGTCAGGTATATGCAGGAATCTTAAAGATTATTAAGAAAAAAATTATACAAGATTATTAAACATTAAACGTAGTTAGGTAAGAAAAATAAGCACGAAGATGATGGATAGATAGAACCTGAGCACTAAGAACAGCATGTTGTCCAATAATAGCACATACGAGGAAGAGGCAAGAGTGCCTTCACGTAGTCACGTTCCTACATTTGTTAATCAATCCTGTCCATGACGGTGCTGCTTCCTATGCTGCCCATGTCACTTTTCTATTTCTATATTTGATTTTAGTATTAACTCTCTGACATCAATGAACAACCTCTTCCCTTTAACTTTTCTTTCTTCTTGAATTTTGTGAGGCAGACACGGTTTTATTTATTGTTTTCTGTTCTTCCGTCCCTTGCTTTTTGTCTATGTTCCTCAAAACATGCTGTTTCCATTATAATTTTGTATTAACAATAACAGATTTGGAGAAAAAAAGAAATAATATAGCATAAAAATTAGGAAAGAAAATAAAAGAAGGGTAGTGTTATTGACTTGGTTTAATTATTGCCATGATTATTCTGTCACTTCTCCTTTGTCAACACGCAACACCGACCTCGTCATCACTTTTTCTTATGTATTTTTATAATTTTTATTTTTGTGAATCACAATCGAAACCCCTCTTATAGAAAGATATTTGCAACTTAATAGAGTACATTGGTACGGTTTTTTCACTTTTATTTTCACATGAAATAGAAAATTATAAGTTAGAAAGATGTCCAGGGAGGCAAAAGGGGAATTGGCACTCTCGTTTATTAATTGTTTATGTTCTTCTTGAACCAATCACTGTCGTTTCTGAAAGTAAAATTAGAGGAATTCTACCAGACATCTAGTTACAAACTTTCTTTTCCGGAATTGCCTCTAAAAATCTAATCTTTGTGGTGTGGTTGTCCAAAATTGTAAGTTATTCTTCTTTCTTATACATATTTGAATATAGTGTGTAATTAGTATGTTTAAATGTATCTGGTCAATATGCACGTCAATATATAAAATATTGTCATTATTAGGATACTCCTACCAAGTAACTTAATCTAAATACAAGAAAGCTTAAATAGTTTAAACTTACTAAAAAATTCTTGCGATGAAACAAGCATTTTAAGATAAGTTTAATCATCTATGTAATCAACTAATATGTACCTTGAAACATATTATAGTACATCACTTGTATCATCTTTCTATTTTTCATATTATGTATCAGAGATTTTTATATTTTACATTGAGATAAAGGAACATATATATTTATTATCACTTTTATACCTCACCAACACCCTATACTTATAAATACTAAATTTATTGCACAATCAACTAGCTTCTTTTTTAAGGTTTAACTCTTACTAAAGTAACTCATTTTAGAGGAAAAAGTAAGTAATCTCAACAATTCATGAGAAAATTAATGGTGTTCAATATGCATTCACAATAGATATTTTTGTGTTGTAATATCAACCATTTTTTCACAAAAAATTGATATTACTTACTTTATCATTACTTGTTTTAGGAAAATCAAACTATTGGTTCTAATGCATTGTTAGTTTTTTATTATACTAAATCTGTTTATAAACTTAAGTAGTAATACATATCTTTGTAGATATCATCACTTCTATTCATCATGCACGACTATAAATAAAGAATTAATCTAAAAATTTTAGGAATACAAGTTTGAACCTCTTGTTTGGATTCACTTTCAAGTGTATATAAAATATGTACAATGATTCATCTAATTAAGTATAAATTTAAGAAAACATAATAATAAGAATGTATTTAATACAAGTTAAAAATTAATCATTCAAAAATGTTTAGTTAAAATTTCTTTCATTAATTCAAACTAGATTGATCCAAATAAATTTGGATGACATGAATGAATTGTCAAGTTAGAATATTTATATTTTAAAAATAAACTATATAAATATTATTTAAAAATAAAAATGTATTTATTGATTAAATCTGTTTTGAAAATTTTCAACTCAAGACATAAATTGAATTTGACCTCCCTTTATATGAAATGTTTATTTGATCTAATATCCATCATGTACTATTAGTTCAGGTCAAATGACCAGATTTAAAGGTTGACCGATCCTAGTTACATTCTTATATAATAATATAACTATAAACTTCTAAAAGAAAGCACGTTTATAAGTGCAAAAAGTTAAAACTCTATATATTGATCAATTATAAGAGTATTTTAATTTGTAAGATTTTAAATTCAAACATTCTATCACCGTGCATTTAAAAAAAAAAGTGTACAGATAGTGGTTAAGTAAATTTCACTATTTCGACTTATTAACAAATCAAATATTTGTTTGAATATCATCAAGAAAGTAAATTCGGATCACAAATAAGTTTTTTAGGCCAAATTATTATATGTTTAGTGCTTAACTCTTTGGGTCTCGAAATTAATTCTGATAAAATTGATTTGGCGTTATTTTATTAATTAATTGTATTTTTTTAATAAGCATCCTTCATTCATAATAGTTAGTAGCACTTTCTTTATTCTTTTTATTTATTGTTTTAAGGTTGTTACACACATAACACAATAATTAAGAAAATCCCTAAATATATAATTTTAATTACAATAAAAATTTTTTTGACTTACAGCCAGTGTATTAGTCTTATCTCTCAACTTATATTACATATAAAGTTAAAAAATATATATTTGTTTTACGAATTTTATAAAAATATAAATAAAAAGGAAAAACGCTATTCTCTATAGGGACTGCTAAAAAAATGTAGGAATATGTACTACCCAAACATACTAACTTCATATTTCATAATAACGTGAATTCTTTGAGATTAACCAAAATTCATTAAATGCAAAGAAATTTAATATTATAAAAATTAAAATTATTATTTTTACCTAAAATCTTGAGTTCTTGAAAATTACTTCAAACCTCAATTAAGTCAAGTCAAGTCAAATAAATTTATGGAGATAAATTATGCAATCACAAGAATTGAATTGTTGTAAATTAAAATTGTTAGTTCCGAGTATATTTTCAGAAATTAAAAGTTGACTTACAATTCACAAAGACATATCTAATAGCTAGGAACTACATAACAAGGGTTGAGGTGTGAGACTTGATGAAAATAATTAAATAAAGTAATAAAGAATTATTTTTTAATTTTTCTTTTAGAAACAAGTGCACAAAGAACACAAATTAAGAAAGTAAATTTGATGCAAATCCTACAAGTGTTGAGAATATTCATTCAATTTCATCTAAGATTCTTAACGTATGTGTTAAATCAATTTGGTTTTAAATTTGTCTATTAGATTTGTTAATGTATTTAAATCTTAATTTCTTAGAAAATTAAACTTGTATTCCTAAAGGAGAACAGTAATTCCATAGATGAATTTAAATAATAATAAACATTAGGAGTGAAATTTTCTAACAACAGTAAGCATCTAATTATTATTCCTACCCTAAACAATTATAGAGTTTATGTCTTCTAGCATATTTATAGAATAAATTTTCATTCACGGTATAGATAAAAAAATCTTCATAATATAAGGTTGATCAAGTCTTGAGAAATAATAAACACAGACACAAAAATTAAAAAATAAAAATTTTATTAATCATCTAAATCAATATTCATAAACTACATTAAATATAGCTAATCAAAAAGAGATTTTGACTAGACATAGACAAGATAAACAAATTAAAAGCATAAAAAAAATTCAAAACTCAGTAAATTTTTGAAGAAATATATACAACTTTCCACCCAATTTTCCTGACATACCAACAAACTCTAGAGAAAGATCCAAAAATGCAAAGTGTGATGATGACTTGCAAAAAAAATTCCAAAAATCCTTAGAAAATTTCTTCAACTCCTTTGTATGGGTTGGGACGTTCACTTATTCTAAAAGAGGAAGGCTCCCAACACCTTCAACCAGAGTCCATATTTACTATACAACAACCTTTTTATTCATGAATGTAAAAGAATATTTTCATTGAAATTTTTCGAAAAAAACTATTGATACTTATAAGTGAATTATTTTCTTCCCATTAAATTTTTTTATATGCATTAATTGAAACTTAAATTTCTAATCATATATTTAGACACCCGAATCTAATATCACTCCACTCAACAAAGATAGTATTTAAAAAATACATATACCCCATAAGTCAACGGTTTAGCTAGAAATTAGAATCCCCTATATCTAGAACTCTAATACCGCGTGGAAAATACAGCTATACATATAGTAGCAAAGTCGTGACATGCCAATTGGAAGGGTCACTTGAAAGCATTACTTAGATAATTTAGAGCAAAGTTTCAACTCCTAGTTTAGTTGGCTCGGTAAACAACAAGTGAAGTTCTTGGCCTATTCAAAAATTGACCATAGAAATTACAACTTTTAATTTTCCGTAGCTAACTAAACAGTTTTCTATTGCCATTAGGAAAGAGTTTTTTCTAATTTGATAAACAAAAAAGGAAAATGGCAAAAGATTCCACCACCGACGTTCATGTGTGCCAGCTCGTGATTACTTTATTCCTTTCTTCAGTTATAGCAATTTATTTGCTGTGGGAATTGAACATGTACTTTTCTTGCTATGCCACATTTAAAGAATCCCGTGAAAAAGAGAGGGGAATGTGAGTGCCACATATAGGGCAAGTAAATTCTAACTTGTTTGAAATCCATTAAATTATTATAATCAACAAAAATATTTATTTAATTCAAGAACAAGTTTATTGTATATTAATTAAAGCGTAATACTTAGTATGATATTGTTATCATTTTCTTTTCACTTTTGCCTTTTATCTTTATCCTTTTTTTATAGGTCAATTTATGATATGGTGGGTCAAGCTTTTTCTGTAGTTGAAGTATGTTATGTATAACTTTTTTCTACTCAAATCCAATAAGGTTTGTTCTTTTGACTCCCATATTTTGACTATTACACCTAATTTGCCCCGATCGTTGCAACTTGAAGTTGAACCACCCCAATCAGCGATTTCCGGGAAAATTTGTCTAATTATTAAATTTTTGTAGTCTTAAATGCATTTTTGTCTCTATGAAAATATCAAGTACTCTTTCAAGATTTAAATTGATTTTTTATTAAAAATTAAGTACACTGTTGATGTTATTATCATAGTCGCGTTGATGTCACATGTCAAATAGATTTTCACTTAAGAATATCTATAACTTTTTAAATTCACACTTCTCTTTAACTTGAAAAAAAATAAAAAAAATGTAAATAAATCTTTCTCCCTTGTCTAAAAATATGTCTCACAAATAAGTTATTAGATTGTGTTTATTCTAATTTTTTGACTTAAAATTATTTTAAAGTTAACATTTAAAATAAAAACTTAAAAACTTCTAATCAATTAATAACAACAATTTCATTCTCTAATTTGTATATTTTAATTTATAATATATACAAATAGATTAAAAAATAAAATTTAAAGAATAAAATTCTCACTTATCTTATCTTTTCAATTGGACGTTTTTAATATTTTTTTTTTTAAATTTACATTTCACATCTACTCTTACAACTACTTAAAAAAATATCACTCAACCATATCAAATGATCTTAATTATTTATCCCTCTTAATACACCTTCTTTTACATCTATATTTAATTTTTAAATTTAAATATTTAATAATTAAAATAACTATTTCATAATTTAAATTGTTGAATACAAATCTAAAATATAATTTATATATTTAAATATATTCATTTATTAAAATTTTAATTATAAAGTAATTTATATTCTAAAATAATATCATTTATTATAAATTTTAATTATATGAAATAAACATTTATTCTATCAGATTGACATACTAAAATATTAGTTATTATTATTGAATGGCAATATCACACTTTAGTATTTAACATTTTATAACAGCTATAGCGACAGAAACAGTTCAAATTTAAAATTAAGAAATAGAAATTAAATTTTAATTTTAAAATTCAAAACTAAAATTGAATATATTTATAAAAACTAAAATCAAATATATATTTATGGTATATGTAGTTTGTCTCCGGAAGAAAATGGCTACAAAGTGACAAAAGGCAATAAAACAATGTTGGAAATGTGACAAAAGCAATAATAATTACAAGGTGACTAAGGAGTGGAACTTTGCCATAATTAAGTGCTATTACACCGAAGGAGGTGGGGTACTTAGTTAATTTCCCATTACCCTCGAACTCTAACACATGTAGTTGTCGAGATATATATCTTCTTGATTCGTATTTGTTTTGTGATTTTATTTGTTGAACATGTTAGATATACCGTCAGCATGAAACTTTTTAATTTCTATATCAACTTAGAGTTTAAAAGTTATAAATAATTTTATGATTTAGTAGTAATGTAAAACTTATTCGTAATTACATATATAACATGCATGTATTATAATTTGTAATTTAAAGTATATTCAATCCAAATCCACTAAAATTTAAGGTTGAATATATTCTTATATAGTACTTAATAAAATTTAGATGAGTTTGTCTTAAAAGCACTACACATGCTACAAAAAACGAATCTGCTATAAAAATTGACTCTCTTTAATTAAGTCAGAATCTACCTAATTCGGGTTCCTGTCATGTTAAAATTTTATATTCTTTAGTGTAGAACACACTAACTTCCCTTCTGATATAATATCCTTTAATTTTAATTATTATATTAGAAAAAAAATTTCAGCACCTTTCATGGTTTGGATTTATGAAAAATCAAATTAAGTCTATTGTTAAACTATTTTTTGAATTTAATTTGAAATTCAAACTATCTAATTGTTTTTTAAATCAGATTAGTTTTGGTCAAACTGGCTTTTGAAACCGGTATTTAGAAATTTCAGTTTTTTTTATATAAAAAAAAGTCGTTATAAAGCCATTCAAAAATCACTTACCAATTTTTTTTATCCAAAACGGATTTTAAATTCATATTTTTTACAAAATTCAACTTTAAGACCAGATTTAAAGGTTTAAAATTGGTTTTCAACCAAAACTAATTTTTAGTCAATTAAGACGGATTGTCTGAATTATTTATTAAAAGGTTTAGTTTAAAAATCAATTTTCGTTATTAATGTAATTGATTTGGATTATTACTTATCTTGGGTTAATTGGAATTTTTTTCACACTCACCGTGACATAATAAGAAGAGATAAGCTTGAAAGAAAAATAAAATATAAAATATTACATTATTTGAAAGATTAATAAAATAATTAACTAAATAGAACTCCGTTAACTTGAAAATTTTCATCCCTCCCATCTCAATTTTGGGGGCTATAAATTTTGAATAATCCTCTCTCGATCGTATTTATTTTCAATTTTTTCAAACAATAAAACTTATTTCTTTCTTTTTATTTTATTTTCATCTTATCTTCACCTGTCATCGAGACTAACTTGCATGAATGATTTTTATTTAGAAAAGGTTAAAGATATGACAAATGTATAAGTTAAGTTGTAGTTCTTTTCTAAAGAATGTTAAGAAAAACAAAAATTAAGATTATAAGAACTCAGGAATATGTTTTACAATTCAATTATTTTGTTCTTCATTTTTCTAGTATTTATAGTAATTTTTTTTAATTTTAGCATTTATAATAGTTTTTAAAAAAGACCATTGGAGTATTAAATGTTATATTAAATATTTTTCATTATCAACTTATCATTTTGATAAGATAAAACATTTAGTTTATCTTTCTTTTATTTAGAGTAGTATCATTCTGAGAACATATTTGTTTTAGTTTAGAAAAATACATTGTTGTACTTTGTTGACAGGTAGGAATGTCTTTTAATACAAAAAGTGATATGGACTAGTTTAACTAGTTTGATTTTCTTAAACCTTTCTGGATATCTTTAGAAATGCTTCAAACTTTCCATTTGCTTAGCACTTTAAATATGATAAGATTATTTACACACATACTATATGTAAAATAATATTATGTATTTTATCTTATCATCTTAGTAAGACAATTGACTTCGTCTTTCATGTTAAAACTTTTATCATTTTAACTTTTAAAACTTATTTTCTCTATTTGTTAAAGCAAAACGATGAAGGGATATAAATTGTCTTTTGTCAAAACAAAGTTAAACAACAATATAGAATCATAAACATGGATTAATGAGTCAAAATAAATACATGAGATTCAACTTAGTTACATCTAACTCCAACAAAGGAAAATTTTAGTTGCTCAAAATCATAGAGCAAACCAAATACAAAGAAAAATAAGATAGATAAACACGAGAATTCCATGGAAGTGCTCTCATTGCCACCCAAGAGAAAAAAAACATGAGAATTAAGGCATAAAAGCTAATAGTGATTTTGTCTTCACTTATCATAAGCAATAAATGCTCATTAATTTGCCCTTAGTGTCATGTTACTCATGCTAAGCACAAATTCTTG
The DNA here is from genome assembly GCA_025330945.1 of Mucuna pruriens. Classification (NCBI taxonomy): domain Eukaryota; kingdom Viridiplantae; phylum Streptophyta; class Magnoliopsida; order Fabales; family Fabaceae; genus Mucuna; species Mucuna pruriens. The sequence goes on from JAENHJ010000520.1 coordinate 2,107,990, forward strand.
AATTAAAAAGAGCTATTACGTGTGAATATGATAAGTGTGACAATAATAACATTAAAGGCAACACATAAAAGGCATTCTTTTAAAGGTGTGTTCTTTAGTACCTTGGTGTTAAACATCACTCATTTTGTACTAAATGCCAGCAACAACTTCGATCCTTTACATTAGGATTGGTCTGAACTTGGCTCTATTATCCAATACTACAAAAACACATAAAAAATAACATAAATTAACTTAAATTAGAAAATAAACTAGAAAGTCCTAATCAACCTATTAACAACTTAAAAATGACAAAACAAACATGATAAGTTACAAAAATAGATAATAAGCATAAATGACACTTGTCAAAGGTTATGTAGTAAAGGAGACTATCATGTATCATGTTGAGTTGAGTTATCAAGTCATCATCAATTTTTATTGGTGTAAGGACAAATTATTTAGTTCTTATCAAGTTAATTACATCCATGATTCAAATATGTATTTTTAGGAAAATCAATCTAAGTGACCAATTTTGTCCAAATTTTGTAATGCTACTTTCTAGTTGTAACGAGGACTTTGATATCCAAGTCAATATCGAAGAAATGTGAATAAAAAATAAGAATTAGATTTATGCTTGGTAGGCGAATTTGCCTTATATAATATAGGCGTTTTATACGAGTTTGGCTTATATAATAATAGTAGTTTTGTAAAAATATAATTAGACAGTTACAATACACATAAATTACACAAAAGATGGCTACAATCACGCAAAATATGTGACAAGGTCATAGTCATTCAACCGACCAAGGAAACTTGACACAACAAAGTTGACATCTATACATGTTAATCACAATCACAAGAGTTACAGCTAAAGTTGAAGTTAAGTTGAACCCCAAGCATGATGAGGATGCAACATTTAAAGAGTATCTTCATGAAACCTCCCTTCGAGGCCAACTTGCAAGGCGCAAAACAATAAAAATTGGTAAGTCATAGACTGATCCCGAACAATATTATTTTTTTATCAATAAAAGACATTTTATTAAAAATATAAGAAATACACTAACTTATATTATAAATATTTATGTTACTAATATGTTATTTTATTATAATCTCTGTTGTTCACTCCACCCCTAACGAAATATTCCGATGTTCTACTTTTAATTTGTATTGTAGGAACTTTAGTTGAATTTAATATATTAATTTTTCTAATATATATTCATGTTTACATTTATTTTCCTATGAAAAAAGGCTAAAATAACGGCTAGTTATAAATTCTGCCCTTGACAACGACCGAGACCAAATCAAGACAGATTTGGAACCTCGTGTTGAAGGAACATAATGGTCCCTAACAAAATTAACGTTCCTCAAGAATTTTTTTCTGGTTAAAACTAGTTACAAGAGAATACTTTTATTCATTATTCCAATAACCAAGTTAATAAATGTGGAAAGATGTGTCAGAAAGAAATTATTGAAGGAATGGGACGTGAGAAAATTATTTTGATTACATGTATAACACGAAGCTGTTTGGATGGCCAAGTTCAATTGGCCAACTAGGAAAAGAAAAAAAACAGAAAATCTGAAATTGGACAAAGTACTTGTTCGTTTGTAAGCCATTGGTGCGAACACGAAATATTAAAGCTACATTTTGTTCCGGGCACTGGTTCCACTTCTTTTTTTTTAACAAGAAAAGATACACTTTTTTATAAAAAAAAAAAAGTATAAATAAATGGCCTCACATGGGTGTGAGCCATGGAGACAAAGATGTGAATGCAAAGACGGTGCTGAAGCTTCTAAACGACAGAGTTTAAAGTATTTAAAGAGAGAAAGAACCATAAAAGATGAAAGATGTAACATTGGAAGGAACAGAGGAACGTGTAGTTAGAGGCTAGACATTGACGTAGCAACTCCTTGCTTGCTTTCATTTCGTTTCAGTCCAAAGTCCAAACTCTTAACTTGCCCTTTTTCTTTTATAAACCACCATTGCATGTGCATGTATGTATTAGCCATGTGAAAATTAAATGAGAGAATAGGAAACGTACTGGGTATTGAATTTGGAGAACCACACCAAACAAGTATTTCTATTTACACAGTTATATCAATGCACATATGCAATTGGTTACTAATTTATATATATTTACACATGCATGACTATTGTTATATTCACCTTCATAGAAGTTTTAATTATTTTATTTTATCAATTTTGTATAATAATTGAAAATTATGTTAAATGTCACATTATAATTTTATAAACCTTAAAATAATTGATAATATATACAAAAAAAAAAAGTATCACATTATTTAAAATCAAATATAGTTTATAAATATTCTTTCATTAATCTATTTAAGTGTTATTAAGAACAAAATTATTATGATTTATTTAGTGTCAAAGTCGATAATATGATGTTGTCATGCTTAAGGTCAAAATAATACTACATGTATGTATATATATAATTTTTTTTTCAAAAATTCTTTTAAATAAACATTTTAGTGAAACTTAAAAATTAATTAATTAATTCAAATATATACTTAATATTTAATTCAATTTTTAGACTATATTTTAAATTGATAAAAATGGTTAAAAAAGAGTAAAATTAAATAAAATGATCATGTGTTCCATTGCTTAAGTGAGTGTTTGTTTTAACGTTTTTATATCATTCAATGCAGTTGAATGTGTCTGAGACAAAATATTGGACTGAAGTTGAATAACCCTTTGAACAAAAAAAAACAAACATAGCATAAATTGTTTAAAATAATATAAAATAGAATGAAATCTGATTGTACAAAAAAGAATAAAAAAGATATATAGTACATTTCATTTTATTAAAAATCACTCTTTTTACTTTTAAATTAGGGATATAGAATGAATATAGCATCGTTTTATTTAGAAATATTCAAAAAATGAAATGATAAATTTATTCCTTTTCATTGCATCTCACTCATTACGTTTTATTTATATCCTTTAGATGCAGGGAAGGATTTCTGCCTTAAGTTAGTTCAGGAGAAAAGACAAAGACAAAAAAAAAAAAAAAAAACTTTCAGATTTTTGTATTCCCAAAAATAAAATAATAATAATAATAAGATCTATGACATCTCTTCACCTGTAACATGGCATGAACCCTTTAGAAAAGCCACGTGTTAAGGACACGTTTGGCTGGACCACCATTACAGTACCCAAAGCACTCTCTCCACGTATTGTCTCTATTGTACAATAATGATATCAATAAGCTACAACTGTTTTTTTATTTATTAGTGTAGGTGACATGTATTTGGATAGTTTTATTTGATTTTAAAATATTTATAATATGATAAAATTAGTTTTTTAGTAAAATTATCTATATAAGACTTAAATTTAAAATATATTTTTTAAATAAAACATGTATCATGAATCAATTAAGCATAGTTGGTGATCAACTACAACTGTTTGTACATATTTAATTAAACAAGTGAATAGTATTTATGTAAAGAAGTAGGATACTATGGTCACTGAGAAAAAGTGGGGGATATTCGGACATTGTAATGATCGTTTATTAATTATATATGTACTTGAACGTGAAAGCCACATTCACCAACATTTATACACTTACAATTTATTCCGTGTCTACGTACTATGATTTTTCCATGACTACGTCCTCACATGAATATATATGATTTTAGGCTTGAAGAGAAAAACAAAAGTGATGTTTTAGGTTTGGCAATTTTTTTTTCCAGAACACATATTATTTATTGAAGTAATTCTGCTCTAATAAAATATAATTACTGTGAGTATTTAATGTAATTTTATTTTTTTATTATTATATAACTAGATATTTTCATGAAGCTACTTAAGCCTTTCAAATTCTTTTTTTTAGTTCAACTCTTCTAAACTATATCACATAATAAAGTAAGAAATAATAACTGTTAACTAAAAATTTTATGTCATAAAAAAATATAATCTTTTTATATGCGTGTATTTTATCATAATTTCAATCATTAAGTTCTCAATTAATGATTGTTTACTGTATTTCATCCTCTAAAATACATTTCATGCTTTAAACGAATCAAATTTAAATCCTTTACTTTTTTTGTTTCCATTTCTCCCTAACTTAGTGACTGTTTGATCTCTTAAAAGAATTTAATGAATAAATAATATATGCATTAATTGTACAAAATAAATTTATATTTTGTAGGTTAACTTTTGTAATAATTATTTAAAAAGTAAAACAAAGTCATGATTGATTAACCATGTAATAATAGTATGTGCCTGTTAAACTTTTGTTTGATTTTAGAAAATATCTTTTTTTATTATCTATTTTCTTTTTTAATTAAAAAATACCACTTTGTTTTCCTTTATTTACTATTTTCAAAAATCTGTACAGAAAAAAATGTGATTTCTTATAGAAAAATTTAAAAATTAAATTAAACTTTTATAATTAAAATAAAAACATTTTTTTTAATTAAAATAAAAACATTTTTTATAATTAAAAATAAAAATAATTTTGTATAAAAAAATAAAAATAATTTTTTATGATTAAAAATAAAAAAAAAAATCTTGTAAACCAGACAGCAAGCTCCTAATGTTCTCTCAATTTCCTTTAAGCTAACAATATAAATATTTATTGTAAAAATGGTGAGTTTAGAGAAGTTTATGAGAAGACAAATCAAATTATACATAGTTTAAATTTAATTTATTTATTGAATAAATTTAATTTTTCATTTTATTTAATTCAAACATTAACGAATTAATTATCCAAATCAAGTCTCAAAGTTTTGAGTTGATTTGATAATTGTCCTAAATATAATAATCTTATAAACACTTAGTACAAACAATTTAGCACGGCCTTAAAAATAGAGAGAGAAAATCATTAAGAATGACTTTTTCATCTAACTATTTGATATGAAAATCATGCACATATGTTTTTCATATCCAAATAAAATAGTGTACCAAAAGTCACCCTTTAAGGATGGTAGGAGGAAGGATAGGTGAAAAGGACATATATCCTATCACTGTCTCTGCCAGTGCTGACGAGTGGTGAGGCACCCAATGAGGGAAGAAATTTGCAACTTCCCGTTAAATTGTATTTTATTGCTGAAAACAAACTTGGTCTGTCAGGGCATGGACATAAAACAAACATAATTCATTGCAAGGATGTTACACATTTCAGTTTTGGGCTTTGTCCCTGTTCACTCATTATGCCATGTAAATTTTATTGGCCCAAGAACAAACTGCCATTCAAATCGTCATTTTACTTGTCTCAAGAACACAGCGAAAACTTATCCTTTGCAGTGGTTTTTGCCATTGGATTTAGATTAGTCAAATAACCATTTGATTTCATCATAAAAATATTTTTTTGTTCGATTTAAATCAGTTTATGTTCCTTGGAACAGTTTTAATACAATATGATATCAATCCAATTTAATATAACTAAAAGCAATTTAGATTGGACGATTTGGTTTTTATATCTTTATTTTTAAATATGTAATTAATATTAAATAAATTTAAAAGTATATGATAATTATAAAAAGATTAATTCAAAATATCATCATCACGTCTAAATTATAAATAAAATACTTAAAAATTATTTAAAAATAAATACTGAAAAAAAACTAATACACATCTTAATAAGATAATTAAAATATAAAAAATTAATATAATAATTCCATAATTTTTACTAATACAAGTATGATAGTATGGTAGTTTAATAAATAAAATTGTGTATTAATTGGACTGAATCAATTTTTAAAATTTCCAATCCAATAAAAAAATTGATTATTTCAGTTTCTAGTTGAGAATTTTCAATTTATTTAGTTTAATCTTAACAGTTTACATTACATTAAGTTGATTTATAAACCCCAAAAATTTTTGTATGTCCAGTTGCAAGGAGGAGCTTTATATTATGGCTAGCTAATATTGTTTTAACGAATCCAAAGTCAAAGCTAATGTCCCAACATTGTTTTTATGGGAATATAACATGTAAAGTATTCGGTATCCAACGAAGCATGAGGACAATGTTGAGAAAGATATAGATATTTTCCCGACCTGTGACTGAACACAACATCCAACTCTTTACCTGCTTCACTTTTTTTTATACAGATCTATGTTGAGCGCCAGTCCAAGCAATGGAACCTTCACGTAACTTGAATAATAAATTGATCTCAGTAAGTTTAGTGTGTGAGAGAATCGAATGGTATATTGCTAATGAAGACTTCTATTATTCTGTTCTGCCCATTTATTCACGAATAGTGCTGACCTATTGACTTGGGCCATTAGGCCATTGGTCATTGAACCCCCGTGACTTTATGGGTCTGGGCCTTGGAAACCAGTCCACAACATTGAACAAGATACAATACTTATTTCTTATATACAACATTATTTAACTTCATATGGTCTTTTATAGTGCAATTGGATCAAAGAATTAAGCTAAAACATGGTAATCTTCTCGAACATTAAATGCAATGGAAATCAAGGGCAAGGTACTTCAACGAAATCTCAGAAAAAATGGATAATATAAGCCGACAGAAATTTTATAGAATTCAGTCACAATTGTTTAGATATATCTGTGCACGCAAAGTAGCTTCATGTCTTAATTTCAGTTCATGTTACACATAGTTTCATAAAGCTTTTATTTATGTTCATCAATTTTATTACCCTTTCAGCCATCAATATTGTTCAAAACAGAACTTGAATTGATTTCTTTCCGATCTTTATAGATCAATAACACACGCCGGCAGTTGAAGTTGAACCAGAATCCTTCACAGGAAGTGACGACTTGAGGACCATTTCTTCAGCACCGCAGTGATTGACTCTAATATCACCAATCTGCGTGGGATTATAGCTTTCCATGTTGCACACTGTCTCTGTTTTCACTTTTCCCATCTCAGTTATTGTTTTCAGACGGATTCGCTCAGCTCTTGAGCCTACCACCTGCCCGATGATAGAAGCTGCAATAGTCAGTGCCATTGCTGATTTTGGCATCACCACTGACTTCCGAAGCATGGCTATAAAGGGAACGGCAGCATGTACGGCTGCAAACCAAGATAATGAGAATTTCTTGGTATGTTCCTTCCACATGCCGAAGGGCACATTAACCGCCATGCCTAACGCTGCAATAACAAGCATTTTTGCAGGGAGAGGCTGAGGGCGCAAGTTTTTCACGAAGGCTGTACGGGCAAGGGCAGCCCTTGCGGCAACAACTGCAGGTGGACATCTAACCTTCATTCCACTCGGTGGCCGAAAAGCTGTTGCAACAAGGGGTAGAACATTGCTTACAGCTCTATAAGACTTGGCAATCGGGCAATTTCCATTTGCCAACCATTCATTTCCTAGTGCCTCGTGCTTTGATGCATCTCCGTTCTGAAATGAAGCTCGCCAGAGAGAGAAAAATCAATGCAAATCATGTTTTGAAATTTACTTAAACTAGTTCACTAATTAGTAAGCAACGGGAAAAGAAAATCATGAAGCACATCAATATTTTGTCCTGTGATCACCAACACTGATGGCAAAATTACTGCTAATCAGGTGGGTGTAAATCTATCAAAATGATTGACAACTTGATTAGATGCTCTAGTACCTATTAACAGTACATTTTTCCTAACAGGAACTAACTTTATGATGAAATGCTAAATGACACAATGGATTTCCATTTTACAAACATACTTCTAAATGTGTGTCTGAAACAAAAACAAAAACAAAGAACAAATGTTTACCTGAGATGAGTTTTCCTTTTTATTTGATGATTTGGAATTCTTCTGCTTCTTCCATTTCTCAGAAAAATTCCCAAAACTAAATGGGCCACCTAGTCCAAAGGTTGACAGACTTATGGTGGCAGCTCTTCCGGCCAACGGGTTGAAAACAGGCAGAGAATCAGCTTCTGCGCTGCCATTGTGAAAGTCAGATTTCTCAGATAGGGGAATGACTCCATCCTTCCCATGAAATAGCTTAAATGCTATGTCAAAACTAGGACCATCTTCAAATATAGGACCCTTGCCTCCATGCACCTAAACATTGAGAATGAAGAAAATTAGCTAAAATATTGCCCCAATTTGAACTACTGAGACAAAGGATTGGTAGAATGGGCCCAAAAATGAATAATTTACAGGAATGGAGATTTTGGTCGAGGAGAAAGAGAAATTTGTAGGTTCATTAATGTTTCTTAAAAACGGGCACTTTTGGATGTCTTTCACATCAAAGGGGCACTCAGATCCATCCCATTTCATTCCCTTTAGAAATAAATCCATTGCCTCCTTTTGCTGAAATAATTTCTTCTAGAAACCAGGAAAAAAATTACAAATCAGGTGATGTGAAATCAATCATATTAGAAAGAAGCTCCACTATATTGCAAGGAACTAAGTTCACAATCACATAAATCAATATGCCTTGAAATATAAGACAGAGAAATGAAACAACTAAAAAAGGACTAAAATTGAAAAACAAGAAAATTATGTCATTAGCATCAATGAAGTGAAGCTATTACAAAGGGAAAAAAAAACATCAAGGGAAGAAACTGGATTGATCCATCTCTCAATCAATGTCTTATAAATTAAACAACAAATTACATGTGTGTTTGGACATCCGTTGCAAAGCGAGAAAACACATCAATTTTGCTGAAAAAACGTGGAAGCTATAACTACTACCTTCACTGTAAACCTGAGAAATCACATCCCAAATGAGGACCAAACACGCTATACAATTATTAATTATGTGAAATTTATAACTATAAGCTTCTTTGGAAAAATGAGAAACAACATCCCAAACATAGAATCAGACACACAATACAATTATCAGTCACGTGCTTTGTAAACCAAATGAAGTACATTTTTGTTCATAAAGAAAAAAGTAATTCATACATATCTCAATGGGAGAAGAAAATGGATTGATCTAACTCTCAATCATTGTCTTCTAAATTAAACAGCAAATTACATGTGTTTGGACATCCATTGCAAAGTGAGAAACCACATCAATTTTTCTTAAAAAACATAGAAGCTATGACTACTACCTTTGCTGTAAACCCGAGAAACCATATCCCAAACGGGAACTGAACACGCTATACAATTATCAATGATGTAAAAGCTATAACTACCAGCTTCTCTGTAAACGTGAGAAACCACATCCCAGAGGTGGAGCCAAACACATTATACAATTATCAGTCACGTGCTTGGTAAACCAAAAATGAAGTACATTTTAGTCCACAAAGCTAAAAGTAAAAAAGCAATTCAAATATATTAGAAAAAAACCACATCCTAAATGAAGTACATTCCCATGTCTAAGCAGTTGTTATTCCCAGGCGATATTCCCATGAAAATATAGGGAGTTATTCTCCACCACACGCGCAACTTCTACTTGTACTTATTTTTTATTTAAATTATTTCAATTTTTTTTAAAATATTTTCTTAGAAATATTAAAATGTAACCTTTAAAAAAAATATACTTTTTTTAAATATATACATCAATAACATTCATAGTTATAATATTCCTGGGAATACAGTAGATACCATGAGATACGCCCCAAAGGTATCATTTCACAATTGTTCCTTGTTCACATCAGAACACAAATGCCGTAGTATACAAATCAAAAAATTAGCACAATACACAAACAAAAATACAATTCATCCCATAAAATTATAAAGCATAAGATAAAAGACTGCATCGTGCTCTAATGATATTAATCCATGGTAACATATCAGGGAACAATTGGAAGATTCTTAACCATAGACATACCTATAGACATGCACGAGAATAAATAATCATAATTAACAATTATTAAGGCCAGTCTAGTGCCTACCAATCCTTCAATTATAGAAGTACGGAAAATTACAGAAATTCTCAGGCATGAAATTATTGATCAATTTGAACCCTAACAAATGCATTCATCGGTTTCTCTCCTCGAATAGAAAACGAAAACGATTGAATTCAGAGAAGAAAAATACGCTACCGAAAACCGAGTTGGGATATAGAGAAAAAAGAAAAGACAGAAGAAAGAAGAAGATACCGTGACTAGAGAACTGCGAAGACGTGTGGCTGCCACAGGCACGTGAGAAGGGAAAGACACGGGTTTTAAAGAGATGAATGGCACGTGCCTTCGTTTTGTGGACCTCGTGCAATCTAGAACTTTTGAGAGTGATGTTCGTTAAAATTAAATAACAAAATTATAATATTTTTATTTTAAATTTGGATTTTACAAACTAAATTAATTGTATTTTTTAATCAGATGACTAATACCTTCTTTGTAATACATATATATAGAAAATGTTTTTTTATCAATAATTTGTACATACTTTAATAATCTCTTGGGCTTAATAAAGATTAGCACCTGATTTGCGTTTAGGGGATACCATAATTGCATAACAAAAAAAATTATGAAAAAGGACAACAATTTAATTTCTTTGAATTTTTTAATTTACAAATATTAATAATTATTAGTTTTAGTTTTTATTCTTCAATACGAAGATTTTTCATAGTATATTATTTTTTTTCTAGACCACGTATATCTTCTATTAAAAGCAGCCACACATGAGTTGATAAATTATCTTTCTATTTATGATATGTAGTTTTACCATTCATTTAATATAATTTTTAAGAATACAATTCATTTAAAATTTTCTTTTATGTTAATTTTTTATTACTCTTAAATCTTAACTTTAATTAATTTAAAATTTTCTATTTACATTATTTTTCTTGTTTCTTTTCAAACATCAATTACTTGTACTTTCAAATTAAATTACTTTAAATATCTTAAAGTTTATTCTTTTCTCCCTAAATTTAACCTACTTTTGTATTTATTTGTTCAAATTAACTATTTATTCTCTTATAATTTTAAATATTTTATTTGTATAGTTGAAATTTTATTTTTAAGTTGGAAGATATTCATACACCGCTGAATACTTGCTAGTTATATTTTAATGGTTGTGAAAAAATAGCAAAAAGACAAACAAATAAAAACAAGAATATTATAATAATGACAAATAGATACTAAAATATTTAGAACTTAAAAGACTAATTTGATTCCTTTATTTAATTTGTTCTTATTATTAAAAAGTTTAATTTTATTTTTATTTTTTAAAATCGTTCTAATGTTATCTTTTCTATCCAATCAAGAATGACACGGTTAGAGAAGTTAAGGTAACAATTTTAAGTTATAAATAATGGTGATTTTTAACTGCTATTATAATAATTTTATTTTTAAATTTTTTAAAAATAATAGAATAAAAATAAAATATTTCAATACATTTCTTTTATACTTCCTCTTTTTTTCTATCATATTCCTCTTTTTTTTTCTATCATATTTCTCACCCTAATTAGATTAAATTATGATATACTTTTTAGTTATCGGAAAATTTAATTATTCACTTTTAAATTAAAAAAAATATATAGAAATGTTTTTTTTTTAAAATACAAAAACAATCCAATCAACCTATTAATACAGGAAGAATCATTTCTTCTAATAGATATTTTTTAAAACCATTAAGTACTACATAATCATACACAAACCATAATATATAATGAATTTATTAATTTTATAATAAATATTTTAAAAACATTAAAAATATATTTTTATTAATTCACTATAAAAAAATTATTGCCTGTTAAACTAAAATAAATACATAAATCAAGCTGAAGGAATTCAATTAGAATTTGACTTAGTTCGTTCTAAATTGTCAGAAACAGGGCAAAAGTACGTTACTTGGATAATTAAGAAAAGTTTCATTGGTATTAATTATATAGTCACTAAGAAATTAATGAATAGGACTTTTCTGTCTCACATGACAGCGTAACGGTTACGATATGGTCGAAATGAAAAAGAAAATGGTTTGCCCGTCCCAGAGTGTCAGCATAAAAGAAGTCGCATCAAGACCACATAATTATGTCATCTATATATTATACAGAGTTACCAGTTAAGACGAAATTGCTTATATATTTAAGACTGCATACTTGAAACATGATGAAAATGAACCCAAAACACTCAAAATACAGGCAGTGAGGCTCTGCCAAATCTCAATATCCTCCAAATTGGTTTTGAGCAATCCCATATCTCCCTTGCATTACATTAGTGCCTCCATATGCTGGAGGAGCTGCACTGTAACCAGGACAGTCTCTTGCCCAGTGGCCAGGTTGATGGCATTTAAAGCATTCGCCAGAAGCACCACCACCTGATCCTGCACCAGATGCCCTATTGCCAAAGCTCCCTCCCGCAGACTGTCCGGCTAGATTTCTAATATTTGGGCAAAGTACAGAGCTATGACCAGAGCCTCCACAGTTGGTACACGACATATATGAACCAGGAGCAGGAGCAGGAGCAGGAGCAGGAGCACCTCCTGAAGCAAAATTACTATATTGGTTTCCATACTGACCCACTTGATTTGCTGGCATCCCATAATCTCTACTGGTATCAACGTTGCTCTTTATAGGATTATAAGCCAGTGGCATAACTCGTCCAGTTTCAACGCTGCCTAGTCCAGTATTGTTGGTTACAGAGTTTGGAACGGTGGTACCCTCTGATTTCTCATTCTTGAGTTTATCAATCAAATCCAAAACAACTCTAAATTCAGATGCAAAGTTTACCTTATCTGCTTTTACTACCGTTGACTTAATACGTTGTTCATCGCTAAATGTCTCCTCCTTTATTCTTAACTTGAACACAAACTTGGTGAAGAGAACCTTGTGGATGATTTCAGCAAATTTTTCATCATCTTGCTCTTCATACTTCAGATAATACAAATCTTTCGCAGGTATACCCATGATCTCCTCACCACTCTCCTGGAAAGCAGTAACCCATGTTACGCCAGTGTGATCCTGTATCTGGAATGACAGTATGTACCTATAATCACAAGTGTCAATAGACTGATTACACCTGTCACAATGCCATTTCCCATCTCCATTATTGGTCACCTTTTTGTTACATTGCCTATCCCCGATCATGATAGGGCATCCTGGGTAACAGAAGTTATCAACCTTAATAAAAGAAAGAGTTGCACAGACTGATACCCAATCAGGCTTCTCTGAAGTCCCTAACTTCTCATCTTTAATTTGAGAAATAGTCTTCCGCACATCAGTCTTACCAAAATTAGATGTTTCCCTGGAAATAGAGAGAGTTGCGACATTCTTCCCTTCATTTTCAGACCATCTTTTCAGTGTATAAGCCTCAGGAAAATCAGGCTCTACAAATAGCTGGCTAGTGGCTATAGTCCCAACAGACTTCCCATTGAAATCATTTACTCTGACAGCTTTTGTAGCCAAAACTGGAAATGCCCCAGAATCACAAATACTTTGCAGCTTTTGTCCTTCTACATTGCAAAAATTTCCCCATAAAGTTAACTCAACACTTCGGCCAGACATGTCTTTCAACTGGAGAGTTCTCTTCTGAGTTTCAGTGCCATTTTTTCTCATGATTGAACCTGTAGGACTAATAGAAGACACCACACCAATCAAATCCACGATGCTATTGTTTTCCACACTTTCAATTTCACTAATGGGACGAAAATTAAATGTCTGCTTTGGAATTGAGTTATCATCATCAAGGCAAGGCTGTATAGTTGATGTCATATCAAGGGTTAGCTCTTGATCATTGCGAAGGTGATTAAAATTCTTCTGAGCTGGCTTTATGCTTCCCCTGGAAACTAGATATACTTTACCAGCTTCAATTAAATTATAAAACTGATCAGCCACAGTATTGAAGCAAGTCGCCCGAATTTCTCCACCATCAGAATCCAGAAGATCAAAAGAAAATACCTTCCCATCACCTCGGGCATTGTTATAGTGCCTGAGTTCTCCCTTAGCTGTTACTCTGGCTTTAATTGTCCACATATTCTGGTACGGATTCAGTGCTGCTATTGGAATTATCCTGGGGGGAGCTTCATTTCTTCCAATTGGCCCCCTGTTAGTGTACATAGGAGATGGCTGCCGGTACATAGGCTGAGGTGGACGAGCATAAGAGTTTTGCAAGGGCCTTGAAGCCTCAGATTGGGGACTGCGGAAACCTGTGTTCTGATCACCATAAGACCCACTGAATGGTGCTGATCTAGGCAAACTGACTCCAGGCTCTACTTTAGGATAAATGGGAGGGGCATTAGATGTACCATATCGTACAGAGTCAGAATTACTAGAATAAACACTACTGGCAGGAGGAGTCACTTTTGGATGATCCAGAGATGGCCCAGGCATATTTGGTCTAGCAGTCATGCCACCTGCATGTGAACTGCTATTTAAAGATTGTGTATTCCCAGAGGTGACTCCTGATTGACCAGGAGCAGATTCTGCAGGTGCACCTTTTGGTGCTGCAACAGGTTCTCCAATCATCTCACATTTGTCCAATACAACGTCCATGTCAACAATGATAATAATCCTGTTCACAACGAATTAGACAACCAAATCATTAATTAACCCTTGATATGAAAGAATTTCAGCTATAGTCACAACCAAAACTACCTCCCACTGGGCAATAAAACACCCAACTAGTTTACAATAATAAAAACCAACAAAAGCACCAGGGAATAACAACTTCCTTTTATGAAACTCTACAACCATCACAAAAATAGCCACCCTTTCCAAAAAACTTTCAAATTCCCAAGTCTTCAAAAACACAAATGTAATATAGAGAACAAAAGGCGAATGACCATCATTTCTAACCTTCCAATAACATAACAAATTGACATCAAATGCAGCAACGAAAATACATATCAGTATCAACCCTAAAATAAAACAGTCATTAGTCATTACATTAATCTATCTAGATAATAAAATAGAGCAAATTACACTGAAGCTCCCATTAGTTTCTTCAAATTTAATATAATACCCCTATATTTTTATTCCCTACAGCAACCCTCTTAATTGTGTGAAATACATTATACTGTGCACCCCTATTACTCAAGAAATAGGTTACACCATGCACTCCTGTAAAAGGGTTACAGTAGACGTTATAGTGTGGATTTCGAAGAAAACGTACGAGATGTCAGTATAATTTGCCTATAAAAATCATAATTAAACCAAACCAAAGCATGAGCATTCAAATGGAAATCCCAAAAAAGAAAAGGGAAGTTTAACAAGCCACCATCACATTGTAAACACAGTTGAAAGTATCTATAACTCCATACCCTAATAATGTCTCCCACCCAAATTTCATTAACCCGAAAGCACAAAAACCAAAATATAAAATAAATAAATTAAAAAGACAAAACCCGGTTGAGAAGAAGTTGAACTCACTTGCGACCCTGAATAACGTTGCAGATGAACTGAGTGAGTCTAACAATGGATCCTTTCTGCAACCTTCCCGAATGAACCAACTCGTTCCTCTGCGTGGCGAGCATCCCTTGCTGGTGATGGGAACCATCGGAGAGAACCAAACGGTACCTCTCGGTGTTGCTGTGTTGTTGAGACTGCACCAGTTTCAAGTCCAGAACTTGCACCACCGGCTTCAACTCCTCGGAGCAATTGCCACTGCACATCGCCGTTATCGCCCCAGGCGTCAGAGTCACGGCCATTCTTCTTTTCTTTCTTTCTTTCTTCCGAAATTAGGGATCAGAGGACGGAATCCTATGGGATTGGATCGAATCGAGAGCGGAGTGGGAGTGGAAGGTTAAAAGAGAGAGAAAGAGAGAGTGAGTGAGGATTGAGAAACTGAAACCCTAGCCAGATTCAATAATTTAAAGAAGGCGCCATAATTAGTTCCGTTTCGAGACGAGAGGGAACCGCGAATTGCGAAAGGTGGGAACTAATTTTGGAATGACCACAAGGGTATTGGGATTTTTTTTAATTCCGAATGTGTCCCCGACGCGTGTCGTCCTGTGTAAGTAAATTTAGCGAGACTTCCTATGGAAGCCACACGAAGACTCTACATGCTCGATTGTGTGTTGTAGTTTAATTATTTTTATTTTTGTAAAAAAAAAACTGAATCAAACATAACATAAATAAATAGAACTTAATGATAAACAAAAATTCTTGACAAAAAATTAAAGGATTTTTTTATACGTATTAAAATTAAAGAAAATTTTGACAACTTATTGTTGCAAATTTATTTTTTAAAAAATAAAAATATAATTGTGTTGTGTTTCATAGTTTAAATTTTGAAACAATGAACTCGGAAACAAGAATGTGTAACAAAAATATATTATTAATTTAATTTTTAAAATTATGTTAATATATTAAAATTTTATATCATAAAAATTAATTTTTTTATAAAAAGAATTAAACACGCATTTAAAATAAAATATTTGAATCTGCTAATAAAAAGAAACCTTACTTTAAAATAATAATAAATTGTGTGTCATGTTATTATTAATTAATTTTAACAGTTATAATTGATACAATATAATTAAAACTGTTAAAATTAATTAATAGCAAGAAGAGTTCACTTGACTATATAGTTATACTTCTTACAATATTCAAATCCTAAAATAAATTATAAAAAGATAAGTGTGAATTTAATTTTTATTTGTGTTCTGTCTAAAAAAGAAAATTTACTAACTTTCCTGTGTAAATGAAAACGATTTAGTTACGTTTTTCCACCGGTTGAAATAATATTATTTATTAATATTAAAAATTATAAAATTCCTTTTATAAAAAAATAAAAATATATGTTTTTAGTACTCTTTGTTTAAGAAAAAAAATTGAGTGGAGTGAATTTTTTTTTTTTTTAAGATTCGTAAGAAACAAAAAATCTCTCTCAATTTGACACCAAGTAAGAGAGAAGATAAGTGATATGGCACAGTGACAGGACTCGCGAATGTTAGTGGTTTTAAACAACAAACCAAAAAAAATAGTTTGTCAACAACAATGGTATGTCAGTGTAAAAATTGTCATGACTAAGGTAATATTTAGCAAAAAAATCGCTAAAAAAATTGAAAACTGGAAAACTAATTTTTAGTTGTTAGTTGAAAATGGTTAAGTTAGTTTATTAAATTAAAATTATTTGATAAATGAAAATTGATATAAAAAAATATTTGTATGAATGTTTAATATACTAATATTTTAGTTTACGCATTGTGTAAGTTAAATATTTATTTTTATATTAAATAAATATTTTTAAAATATATAAATTGCATTATATTTTTTAATAAATTATAGATATTTTCTATTAGAATCTATCATATTTAAGTCAATTATGATTATTATGAATGACAAAGTTTTTTTTAGTATTTAATCTAATCATATATTTATAACTCTAATTTAAAATAAATGATTAAGCTAATCCAATCTCATATCAATTAATTCATATGTTTAGAGATTTATTTTAATAGTATTGTAATTTATAGTCATATAAATAAATTTTTAAAAGTATAAAAAAATTACAAATTATATTTAGATGTATAATAAATTTTTTGAATTATAATATAAGATTATTTTTAAAAAATGATTGAAATTCAATATCAAGATGTGAATAAGAGATAGTAAATTAAAAGTGAGAAGTATTTAAGAGACACATGTGCAGTTAAAAGACTAATTGTAAAAATAGTGTGTTAATTGTACCTATAAATAAAATAAAAAAATAAAATATTAAAAATATCTAATAAAAAAATTTACACTCGTCAAGTAGTACAATATAAGTATAATTTTTTATAAATAATATTTATTTTTAAATAGGTAGTTTTATGCTTTTTAGTTAATTTTGAATTCTCATTATTCTTTATTTAAAGATAAAATATTTTTTAAAATATAAAAAATAAATTATATGAATAGTATAATAAATGAAGTCATATTAAAAGAGACAATACATGAAGAATTTTACCAAAGTATTGAAAATAAAAATACAAAATTAACATGGTTGGAAAAGGTGAATTTGTAATTAGAGGAATTTATCTATTGTACCAATCGGTCTTTAGTTTTCTCAATATTTGACCCTCCTGACTAGTCGATTTTTTTCTAGCCTTCCGTTCCTAGTCGATTTTTTTCTGGCCTTCCGCTCCTGGTCGGTTCTCCGAAAGTGACTGACTCTACAAAGTGATTGTCATAATACAACTCCATAAATGGTTATAAACAAGGAACAAAGAAAAGGAAAAGGTCAAACTCAGATTATGTACACTTCGTGACTCTCCTAAGTGACGAACGTGAACATCATAGATAACATCTAATCTATTTTATTCATCGTGGGAGTTCATATATTAATCGATGAATGTTTTCTTTCTTAAAGCTTAAAAGGAAAAGAACATGTGACTCCCCCTAAGTGACGGAGTTGAACATTGACACCCACCTTGGGACATTGAGAAAATTATTCCCGACCACCACCATGCTCGGGAGCAAGAGGGTAGCAGCTACCGAAGTCGCATGTAAATTTGCCTCTGTCATGTGTAGATCCACTTTGTCGCACATAGATATGCAATCGAGCGTTGATCCGCTTCGTCATGCACAGATCTATCCTCCGCTAGCACAGATCTATCTCCAACTCGATGGATCTTGACACCCATTTAGCTCCTTCACCCATAACCAATGGATCACGTCTAAACTTGGAGCAAGCAAGCTAGCGATTTGCAATCAAAGCCCAACCCAAAATGGTACAGAGTTGTTCCATTATCTTAAGGCCCTCACTTGAGTGACAAGCTCTAGAGTAACTTAACTCTCCCATCTCAACTTCGCTAGAGGATCTTCACCATCGCCTCCACCGCTACCTTCGAGGTCACGTACACGTCAAACTCAAGCCTCAACGCCACCACCGTTGTCATGACAGTAGAGTGAACCTCCACCCTACTGTTGTGTGCTTCTTGGAAAAGGAAAGAGGCAAACCTTCCTTCACTTCTCTTGTTCAAGGAGCAGAGGTGCCAAGACTAGAGCCTCTCCTAGTGAAAGGGTCAAAAGCGAAAGCTTGACGAGGAGCAACACAAGTGGTGGTAGATCTTGATGGTAGTGCCACTATCCATCGCTAACTAGTGTGTGACATTTCTCTTTGACATCACAGAACCAAGGAAGAGGCGAATGTGAATGTTGAAGGAGATGCGTTTCCATTGCCAAATAAGTTCCTACAGCCAAACTATCCTCTAAAATAACATATTTATGTATTTTATTCTAATATTGGATACTCGTCATACACGAGCATGCATTAAAATCAACATTTTGTTTAATACAAACGATAATCATTGAATTGATGAATCTAATGGATTGAATGTTGTTGATATTTCTACCAAGTATCGAGAGAATGTTTGAAATTAGTTTGTAGAAAAATAAATATTAATTGTTTGAATTTTGACATCTAAAGCCATAATCTGATTTATACATAATGACAATGAATTATATGGTGTAATGCGTATAAAAATTTGTTAGTACAATTTAAATATTGTGGTTATTCCAATAATGTGACATCTTCTCGTACCACTTTTGAATCCTTTATATCTTGGCCAT
Organism: Mucuna pruriens; assembly: GCA_025330945.1. Taxonomy (NCBI): domain Eukaryota; kingdom Viridiplantae; phylum Streptophyta; class Magnoliopsida; order Fabales; family Fabaceae; genus Mucuna; species Mucuna pruriens. Next base: position 2,127,263 of record JAENHJ010000520.1, read on the forward strand.
TTCTCGTACTTTTGCCTTGTCATTTTTGTGTTGTATTGTTGGGACCCCTTTATTGTTTCAATACCCTACTACTGGGGATATATGGGGATGATACACCACTTGGACGTCTAACAGGTAAAGGACTTTTTGTTGTCCTAGCAAGTTCTTTTCCAAATGACCTTTTCGTTGAAATTTTCCCATGACTTGGCTCTTTAGATATTTTCCTCTCTTTTCCTCTCATAGTTTTGGTCCTTGGAAATTTGGGACTCTCTTCCATTTTTTGCAAATTAAGTAACCTGGCTTTTTTTAATGAATGAATGGAAAATGTAGCAGCTGCAATTGCAGCTACATGCTCATAATCTTGTGTGTGTTTTTGTGATTGTCAATTAGAAAATGATAATTATGGGAATCAATAAAATAAAAAAGTAAAAATGAAGACCCTAAGAGAGGCGGTCCAAAGACTCTCAGGCAATATCCAAGACCCTGAGAAAGGTTGTCCAAAGACCCCCAAGACATATTTAAGACCTTGAGAGAGACGGTCCAAAGACCCCCAAGTAACATTGAAGACCCTAAGAGAGGCAGTCCCAAGCAATGTCCAAGACCTTGAGAGAGGTGGTCTAAAGACCCTCCCAGGCAATGTCTAAGATGCTGAGAGATATGGTCCAAAGACCCCCAGGCAATAAATGAAGGCCTTGAGAGAAGCGGTCTAAAGGCCCTCTAAGCAATGTCCAAGACCCTGAGAGAGGTCCAAAGATCCCCAGGATGAATTGTTTAACATTACTATTTATTTAACATTCCAAAACTACTATTATGTTGTCTATTTTTATTTCTATTGTTTTTATGGAGACATTTGATAAATGAAGACCTTGAGAAAAGTGGTACGTTAAGCCCATCTCAGTCGACTCCAATTCAAATGGGCTACCACTCCACTCGACACTTGGGAGGTTGTGTATTGGTTGACTTTTCAGCCCCCCGTCTGGACTATTCTAGTGGGTTCTCCAATTTGAAGTGTTTATCGCTCCACTCGACACTTGGGAGTTATGTACCAGTCGACCTTCAATCGTGCCAGCCTTCAGCCCTCCCTGCCATACTATCTTGGTGAAATCTCCAATTTGAAGTGTTTATCGCTTCACTTAGCATTTAGGGGGCTATGTACTGATCGGCCTTCAGTCCTTCTGGTTAGACTATCTTGGTGGGTTCTCTAGTTCAAAGTGTCTATCGCACCACTTGCATTTAAGGAGCTATGTACCAATCGACCTTTAGCCCTCCCGACCTTTTACCCCCAATCGATTCTCCAAAAATGACTGGCTCTACAAGTGGTTGACATAGTACAACTCCATAAATGGTTATAAATAGGGAATAGAGAAAATGAAAAGAGGACTCTCTTTCTCAGACTCCGATTATATACTCTCTATTATTCTCACTAAGTGACGGATGTGAACATCCATAAATAATATCTAATCTAAGTGACAGATAGACGTGACCATCCATAGACAACATCTAACATATTTTATTCATTGTGGGGTTTATATATTAATTAATGAACGTTTTCTTCTTAAAGCTTAAAATGAAAACAACATGATAACATAGAAAATTTAAAAGGCAAAAGACTAAAAAAATCTCAACTCTTTGCATGCTGTATATCCAGTGAATTGGCAAACAAAAATAAACGGATTTTATTATTTTCACTCTTCGCTAAATGTTCGTGATTGTTTGAAATGTTCAATGGTTTCATAACCATGTAGGATTTTGGCCTTTTTCTTTCTTATTGTATGTGTCCAAACTGAATATTGTTGGTAAGTAAAAAGTTATTAAATTAAGCTTTCAAAGCATATACACCTCCAGTAGCTGAAATTAGACAGCATTGAAGAGCAAAACATGCACATGCATGGTGTATTTTGGAAATGGATAACTATACAAGATTACTAATTGCAATCAGAACTCCACCACCGCTAGCATTTTTAGTCATTAAGTTTAATTTTTAATATTAATATATTATAGAACTAGGCGAATATCAAATTTGTCTAAATAAGTAAAAATATTAAAAAGTCAATATAAAAAATATAAATAATACAAAAAAAGAACACACTAGTGATCTACTGTGAAGTTTTTTTACTTCACCTTAACTTGTCATCTTACGCCATTGAATCATCGACCAAAAAATTTTACCATTGTCATCACTTAAACCAACATATAGGGACCAACACCAACATCAATCTTATACAATTGCTAAGCCAAGCATTATACTAATTATATTTCATTTTATAAACCAATTGAACCATCAACAACACTTGATCATCATAGGTCCCAAACCAAGAGCACACTATAACCCCTCACTTTATCATGTGCATGTTACATACACATCACCTGAGTAGCATCGTGCCACCATATCATATTAAACTTATCCACACGGTGTCACCTATGAGCTGGTGTAAACTTATAGCAAGGTCCTTATTATAGGTTGTTCCTTCTTCGACTAGGAAGCGAGGTCACATTACTTATGTTTTTTATTACCAACTACGTGCATCTGTTTTACCAAATATGTTATATCTGGTTGGTTGTATATTTTTCTTAATTGTTCTCAAGTAACGTTGTGGTGTGACTATCTATTTTCTATGTAGATTGATAGCATGCGTGTGTTTTTGTCTTTTTTCCCTTACATGTAATTTTTTGCTTAGTGATTCATGAGTTACATATTAGTGTGTTTTATTTTTTTGTTTTGGCATTTTTTAATATTTTTATTTTTTCAGACAAAATTTGAGTATTTATACGTCATTAAAATATATTGTGTACCACTCTTTTTTTTTTCTTCGTCAATTTCTTTTGTTTTACTTTTCTTTTTGTTTTGTTTATTTTTTTTCGTGTCTATTATTATTTATAGACATTATTTTATTTTTTTAATTTAATAATTAAAGAAATGAAACAATAACAAATAAAAAATAAAAAAGTGAATAATTTTAGTTCTTAAAATATCAAATTATGCCACATTAACATTAACACGTTAATGTCACGTGATTAATAGTAATATGTCAGTCATGATATTTCATTGAAAATTAATGACAAATTAATATCTGAATCAAACTCATACAATTAAATAAACAAAATTGAAGTTTAACAAAATGAGCTAGTCTATTTGAAGGTGAGTAACTAAGATTTTAATCTTTATTTGATTATCTTGAACAAAAAAGACAGAGATAAAAAATACAAAAATTTGCATAATGAAATTAAAAAATGTCAATTACTGTGTTTTTTTTAAGCTAAAATTACACTATGAAGGAAGTACAGGGAGAGTGAAAACGCACTAGTTTTATGCTGGTAAGTAGTAATGGAGCTGTGATTACATGTAGCGGAAACATTAAAGATGAATAGTCTAAAGTCTAGAGTGGTGTTTCTTTGACCATGCCGCATGAGGAACCAAACAAAACCCCGTTTTCCGTGACCCAACAAATATCTCATTCCTGTTCTGCGTTTCCAACCCAACCCCTTTCCTCCGATCACCGGTCAAATGGTTCCGGCCGCCGGTGATCGGCATCAACACCACTTGGATTCCGGCAACACCTAACCCCAACCAATTCTTTACCGATTCATGGATCCTTCTGATTCTCACTCCCACTCCCAGGAACAGGAACCGCCCAAGAAAAACGGCGTCGTTTTTGTCGTACTGCGATGTCTTCTTGCGATTCTCTTCCCCCTCCTCTTCTTTCTCTCGATTCCCTTCCTGGTTGGTTTGCTGGTTCTCATCTTCGCCGATTTCTCTATCCCAAACCCCATCTCTCTCCCCTCACAGTGCAAAATCGTCTCCACCGGTTAGTTTATCTTCTAAGCTTAGTTTGGGATTTTATTTTTTTCTTTTCGTTTTGGAATTTCAACTTAGAGAAAAGTGTAGGAAGGTATTACAAGCTCAAGGATCAAGTAGGGGGAGTTGATTAAGTGCTTAATTTAGCTGCTCACACTGCTTGATTACTTAATTTTCAGTTCAAAATGGTTATGTTAAACTCCAAAATGTAGTGTGAACTGGGAAATGCTACTTTGCTTTGCACAGAGCAGGTAATTAGTGTATAATTTTTTGTCACAATAGATGTGTATTTATTTAGCAACAAACCTTGAACAATGTTGGGCGTTTTTACTGTTACATTTTCACTTGTGCTGCATCTGTTTATGGCTAAGTATTTATACTTTTGAACTCTCCAAACTGCAAGAGTTTGGAATTTTGAGAGCTTCAAAAACTCTCTATTCTACTATCGGTGCATAATAGCCCTGCTTAAGTTTTTCCATAAAAAAGAAATAGTTTTTATTGTTTCTATTTTCTTGTATCTTGATAGCAAAATTGTATTGGTATGTTTTTCATTATTTATTTTTTGACAAAGCTAATAAGTTATCTATGCTGCTTTCAAGTTACACTTTTCAAAGATTGATTTGATTTATATTTTTACATTTTGGTATTTGTTTGATTGGTAATACTCATTTACTTCAAAGTGAAGAAGTTTTGAGCCGAATTGAAGGTGTTATTGCTTATAGTACTTCACCCACTAAATTGTTTGTCATCATTATTTTACAGGTGTTGATATTAGGTCATCTAAGATTTGTGAACTTGGATTGTTAAATTATAAAGCGAAGGATGTTTTCCATCATTTTGAAAGAAGCAAATTTCGCTGCCGCTATGATTACTATTGGGCTTCAGTATTCCAGGTCATAATAACTTGTTGCCTTTTTTATTATTTTTTAGTAAAAGCAGAGATTATATTTGCCAGAAGAATAAGAAGGAAGATAAGATTTTCTGCCTATCAATGACTATGAAAAGGAAAATGGCGTTAACAAACAAGTTCATTAGTGCAGTAAAGCTCTCCAATTCCTATACATATCGACAAGGGGGATGTCAGATCTCCTGGTAAGAACAGAGAGAAACACCATGGAAAATTCAAGCATTCCCCTCCATCTGAATACACTAAAGAGCTACACAAATTATTCACTGTCTTAAACTTTTCCCCCATTTGCTCCACACCCTCTCTAAAATTAATCAATAAAAGCTGCTCCAAAGTCAAAGGATACATCCAACATTCAACAATAATTCAGAACAATGTAAAGAGGAGTAGACTGTATTTTTAAGCTAGAACCTCACAAAACATTACTGGTATTAATGGAAAAAGTTTTATATGGTCTGTGAACCTGTGGCTAACTGTTAGCATTAATCCTTTTAAGTACTTTTGTCCAAACCATAAATTTGACCGTTTAGGTGTTAGTTATAAAATTATTATCACTAAATAATATCCTTTCTGATCTTTCTTGCTCAAGTTGCCTTGCATACTTGTCTCTTTTGTTTGAGAAACATACGTAGTTTTCTCTTCTTGTCCAACTGACATATATCTATATGTAGAACATGCTAGCATATTTGACGACCAATTCATTGTGCATGGGTGTGCCCACAGCTCATCTATGGTCTCTGATTTAATGGTTATGACGACTAGAAAGTTAGGTGATTCTTTTGGGTAGCTATAAATAATTTATGTTAACACTGTTTCAGGTGGAATATAAAGATCATTTTTCAGGTCAGATACAGGTTGCATTTGCTGAGGCTCCAAATGAGGCCCTTCCTCTTAATTGCAGGCCTAATTTTGGTGCTGCATGGTTGACACAATATAAATTTAAGGTAAGGGTTTCAATTTGTGGCCTTTGATATTATGTTATCAAGCTGAACCTCTTTGATTGAGTGTAAATTTCATAATGATGTCATATATAGTAAAAGTTGCAATTGTTACCAGTTCAATAGAGGTCATAGTATTGTTATATCATTTTTTATTTTCTCTTTTTCCTTTATTAGGTCAATGAGACTTATGCTTGCTGGTACACATCCGGCATTTCCAAAGTTCGTTTACATCAAGATAATCTTTTTGGTTGTGATGCCCACAAGCAGTCTACTCTTGAAAAGAGTAGACAATATTCTACCCTGTGAGTACTCTACTATTTTCATAACCTACCAAATATTTTATTGTGTATTTGCTATGATATTGTAGGTTATATTACTAAATTAAAATGGGATTGTAAAATGAGAACTCTTAATCTAATATTTTTAAGCTTAACATTTTCAAGAGTTAAGATTCTGTAACCTTGTGCAAATTTTAGTTGGTTCTTTGATAGGTGTCAGAGAAATAACAGAATGTGTATACTGTATTAATGCAAATCCTAGGCCTGTATCAAGGAAATAACGGGTTCTGAATGCTAAAGAAAATGAAAGAGCAAACTGTTCTAGGCAATTTGAGAGTGCCCACTCTCCGGAAAGTCCCAACTAGTTTCCACCTCCTTCTCACCATCCCACTACTGTGTCAGATAGTCCCCACGACAGAATTCTCACTCCCCATCCTTCTTGCCAGCTCAGCAGTTAGTTACATAGGGATTGATATTGCATCCTCTCTCTATTAACTATAATTTCCTATGTCATCCCCCCTTTTACCCTTTTATACATACACCCTAGTTACTCTTGGGGTCCTTTTCAACGTGAACACTTCACATCACAAACAACCCCGCCCCCCTCTATGCAGTCCTTTATGACCTCTCAAATGTGTGACCAGGCTTGCTTATTTGAAGATGGCAAAGAAACTTGGGCATAGCCCAAAGGGTTGGTGGGGATTTAGGTCAAAAACTCAAATTCATAGATTCAACCGATCAATTCCTGGTAACAACTCCTAGATATACCCAAAAAACCAAATAGCGAAGAATCTTTTTTTTTTTTTTTTTCAGTCAATCCTCATGGTAAGCGTATCTTTTTGAAGAAAAATATGAAAAGCCCTATTGATCCTAATAAGTCAGTGACATCAATACGCAATGAAAGGTAGGTTGCTTGGGATGGGGTTGAATTGGATTACCGCCTTTTATTCTGTCAACATTAAGGGCTATATAAAGCTGGGCAAAATGCTATTTCTTTCCAAGTCATCAATTATGTATAAAGCCAATGATCTTTAGGTTATATCCTATTCATTAAACAAAACTTGTTGGAAACAAGGTTCTAATGAGTAGTGAATTTGATTGGAGATAGTCCTAGGTGGTCATACCCCCCTCCCCCCAAAAAATCCTTCTAAAAGTTCCGGTGCTGTCATTGATTTCATGACAGTGGAGTGTTGACGACTTAAATTTATAAATTGTTCATAGTGAATTTTTGTATAAACATAATTATTATGTTTGAGTAGCATTCATATAAATATATGTAGTTTAATTATAAATTATAAATACAATATTTTATATCAAATAATTATTTATATCATGTATGTATATCCTATCAGGGCAATGGAGATGGTAATTTCCTGGTTTTCGGGTAGAGGAAGGACCAAGCATTGGAGGTGGGAAACTTTAGCTGGAGTTGTATCTGGGTTCTTAACTTCATTGATCTCTATAGCCTTTATTAGGTTCCTACAACTACTGCTATCTTCGTTATATCAGTCTTTTACGACATGGATATTTCCTTGTCGTGTCAATGCTGTTCTCATCAGGCGCGCGGGTTTTCTTTTGGCATACTTATCTTTTGTGGCATGGTTAGCTATTGAATACGGAAAGAGGCTTGGTCTCATGGATATATTCAGATTCCCTAAATCATAACACTGGTTTGTGTGAAGAGCAATGCCTTTTTCGCTGAATCCCCGTGTAATATTTTAACTGCAGCAGGTGACATTTTTGTCCCATGAGACGTGAGGGTCGGTTCCGTGTAAGGAAGTCATGTATAGGTCGAGGGGATATTAATAGTTTAAATTAAATGGACTCGATTACTATTAAAGAAAAAAAAATGTTAAGCTTAGTTAAAATAGCAAGTTCAGATATAGTGATTTACATATTGTCTTATTATATATGTTGTAAAAGCCATATGGTAGCATTTGGTTTGTTGGAATAGTTTTACAGTGTGTTTGGTAACACGTTTGTTACCATTGGATGTGGATCCGTTAGAAGTTTACAAAGAACAGCTTTTGCGTCTTTTGCTGTTACAAAGAACAGCTTTTGCGTCTTTTGCAGTTTTGTACGTGGAAATGGGATAATACGCCTGTTTCTAACTCGGATCATAGTGGACATGTGAATGAAATGAATTTACCATTTATTTATTCATGTTTGACGTGATCGCCATCAAGGAAAGACTATTTTGAAAGGGTAAATGTGACTTAACCTTTTAATATTTGAACCATGTGTAAATCTATCCCTCTAAATGTGTAAATTAGTCTTTAATGGTGTAAAATGAATCCTATACGACAAAATTGTTAAATATATGATCTGTACTTTCTTTTTATTTTTTAGAGTAACTACATGACTTGTACTTGACTAATGATAAAAACACCTATACCAATTTATATAATAGACTGGATCATTATCAATTATAGAAAATTGCAATGATCTGTTCATTCAAATGCTTCCATAGTGCAAATAGAATCTGTATTACACTTATTTAAGAGTTTGTTTATTAAGTAAAGTAAAATGAACTTAAAGATTGAAAGCGTATGTATGTAACGTGGTTCACTATATTGACAGCTTTTGATATTTCCAACCTCATTTTCTATCTTAGAATATTCATGAGCCCTACGATTCAGCCGTGTTAGAGATAGCAATTGACATATCATTTCAATTGATTGTTTGACATTGTCATATTCATATATTCTTATAATAGATAAAATACACGCATGAGTAAGTGTCGAACCACTCCTCCAAAAAGTCATATTTTAATATTGCTAGCATGAGATATGTGAACATGTCTCATTAGTATAGATTAAAGAATGATGGTGGACTCATTAGTATAGATTAAAGGACGGGCATGACTAAAACAGACATACCCAAGTAGGTATTAATTTGAGGGTATATCCAAATATGAATTGGATGCAATATGGATATGGCCTAATTATGTCTTCCATTCCGAGAGATAGTAGAGTGTGAAGAATTGGGCCTGATGACGAGGTCCAAAACAACGCTTAAATCACAAAACCATCCAGTACTAGACATTTTGAAATGTGCCTCTGCCCAGCATCTAAGCTGCCCTTATAGCATGTGTTTAGAAACTCGTTAAAAAGTAAAAAAATTAGCTTTGTTGTTAGCTCTTTATTACATTTTTATTTTTATTTTTTTATCGAATGTTCAATTGACCTAATCTTAGGTGGTTAGGGATGACAACACTCCCAAAAAAATACTCATAACGGTTAGGATAATTACTCACTTAATAGGTATAAATAATTACTCATAAAATTTATCGGATATAAATGTGGATACAATATTTTAATACTCAATCTTACTCATACATACATATATATATATTATTATTATTATTATTATTATTATTATTATTATTATTGTAAAACTTAAGAAGTAAATTATGTTTTTCTTGTTTTCTTATTTTTTTATTTCCTTACTTTTTTATTTTATTTTATTTCTAAATTTTCCAATTTATAATGCTACTGTTGCCATCTAAAAGCATGAATTCTTAACATCATGTCCACCCATCTTGAAAAATAATTCTATAACTATTTTTAAATTTCATGGCTACTTTTTTTATTTTCAGATTCATATAATACATCATTTCTTATTTTATTATTTATTTAAAATTTTATTTTTCATCTAAAATTAATATATATATATATATATATATATATATATATATATATATATATATATATATATATATATATTGAAATCAATTCAATAGTATATATGTATATTTCATTTTTATGTATGATGGTAGATACAAAATTAGTTTTTTTTTAATTTGGGTTATTTTTAACTTTATAATTATAACTAACTACTTAAATATATTATTTTTTAATTGATTTTAGAGAGTAACAACTTAGGATTTGAAAATTCATAAATTTGTCATTGTAGAAGTTTATTATATTTGTAATGTTTAATAACTAATTGTTATATTTTGTAAAAGATCTTTGAATAAAATTTTAATTTTTATGATGTTTAATAATTATGATTAGTATATTTTATAAAATATTTTTAAATAATATTTTAATTTAGTAATTGTTGTATTTTAATTAATATTTTTATTTATCCATTTTTATAATTAATAAAAGTGCAAGTAATAGATACGAGTATGAACATTTAGATATTCAACAAAAAAAAAATATACGAGTATTAAAATTATTATGAAGAGGGTATGAGTCTGAGTGTTTTTTTAAAGTATGATTACAAGAAAGGAGACTATACTATCTTACTCAAACTCTACCAATTGTTATATATGTAGATAACCGAAAAAAAAAAAAACAGGTAAATGCTATTTTGGTAGTAGTTAAACTAAGCGAAACACAACAAATGAGATAGTGACTCTTGTAAAGATTCTAATACTCAAATAATGAGATTTTGATAGATAATAATACATAATATTTTTTTTTATTATTATACTCTTTACCATTGGTAGAAACTTTTGAAAATCACAAAATTACTTAAGTCTTTCTCTTTATTTAATGATTTTCACTCATAATTTTGTGACCTTCAATAAAATTTTATTCGATAAGAGAGTTTATTAGAAAGAATATATTGCTAACCTATGTAACAAATGTGGGGAGACTTCTGTATATGTATATATATTTATAGGTTGAGTGATTAATCAACTTTGGGACTAATAACGGTTACTTGTCCAGGTGAATTTAACCAAGATTTTAGAGTTTAACATGTGAATTCATTTGTATAAAATTGAATTCATCATCTAACAAAGTATTTAGCCGTCTACACAAGTGGGGGGATGAGTAAACGCAGTATAAAAATTTATATAACAGTTACGTACCTTGGGTCAAGATAGATACTTAAAGAAGGAAAAATCAATGCTAGATAGAATCTAAAGGCCAAACACTTTTAATCCATAATGATATTCTTGATTAGTTTACTAGCATTTGGACATATCTTCCAATCCTAATAATGTCGAGGCTGATAAATACACAAGACTTTAGAATCACTTGGATGCATACAGATTCTGAGATGCCCGTGTTTTAATTTACCAGATTCATATCTATTAAACCCTTGTCTGTGCTTCCAAAATCTTGAATAACAGTTAGATTTTACCAGATACATTGTCACACTATAGTTTAGAGATTCATGCATTTATATTTATCAGGAATTGACCTAAACTGTTTCCCCCAATAAGTTAACTGAGGTAAGATTTTTTTGTCATAGCATAGTTTGTGAGGAGGATGTAGTAGGGAAGCAAAACATTAGATCTTTCCAGTTTCTGAAAGAATTCTTTCAATCTCTTCTAGGAGGCGCTCTTTTTCATCTGCCAAGTCTTCATTCTGCTTTTGAAGGTCCTCTATCTGCTTTGTTTGTTCAGAATCCTTCCTGAAAATTTATAGTGCTTCACTTTAATATACCAAATTCTTATATTCATTTTGTAAACAAAGTTTAACATCTAAGAGACATGCATATTTAGTCAATCCAAGCAAAATTGATTCTGTAATATTTATCTTAATAGGGACTTAATTTTGATTACCTATTCATGAAGGACAAATTAAGTTTGAGTGATCGAACTTCCTTCTCAAGGGTTTCACACCGCTTTAAGACAGCTTGCATATCAGAGGGAACTGATGGTGTTAAATTTCTTTCCTTTGCCTCAGCCATTCTGCATCACAATGTTATTAAAAAGAAGTTAAAACTAGCATCCCATACAGTATTAGATATGAAGACACTTTATCTTTTTCTAGGGATATTTCCACATACTTCCTTGAGCGCTCCACTCTACGCTTTTTTGTGGTGTCTCCTTTGTCCTCTGCACAATCATTTCGTTAGAGAGGGACATAGATAATTAAATTATGAACCAAAGGTTTACTCAAGCATTTATTCACCATTTCCTCTACATCTTTGTCTAGTGGCCAAGATAATTACACCAAATGCTGTGTGATATGACAAAAATGCAAAATTTTCAAGGTAAACTTCTCTATAATTTTTCATAAGTATTTATAAAAGAAAAAAAATAGAAATAAGTTTTTATACCTACTAAATTTAGTTTCTGTATAAACTAATTTGTATTATTTCTCATATTAATTTATCCAAAAAATTGTTTTTTAACTTATGTATAAATTAATTTTAATTTATCAAAAAATTTATTAAATTTTATTTTCTTCTATAAATATTTATAAAGCCAAAGCCAAGCACACGCAAATAATATTTGACCAATAAGAAAACAATGTTTATTCTGCAACCGGATAAAGCTATACCCCCCAAAAGAGAGCTATTACCAAAATTATAATAACTCCAATTAATCTAAAAATAAATGGCTACCTGAAACAGCTGATGTTACAGATCCATATCTTTCTAGACTTCTCTTCTGCACAATTTAGCCAGATTAATCCACAATTTTTTTTAAAAAAAAAAGTCAAAATCTCTTGGTAAAATCATAGTTCTAAAGAAAATAGGTCACTAAGAAAAGGTTATACCTTCCGATCATCTTTTAAATTATCCATGATCTGTTCTCTGACACCTGCATTTTCACCAAACACCCAGTTTAAATAATCGAGAAATTTGCTTTTCCCTGACCTAAAATGATACTTGTGTGCTAACCGCTAAATATGATTATATAAGAAATCTAACGTAATTATGGTGGGGGCTCCAAGTTAGTAGTCACTGCTTTGGTGCATTTGTTTTCACATTAAACGATACCAAATAGAAGTATTGAATTGATTTCAATTTCTGAACTTAATGTTCCATCCATATTAGTTTATCCAAAATTTGACAATTAAGCTTGAAGTTGAAAGAATGGCCCAAAATGGCTGTGCATGGCTGCATGCATATATCAATCTTTTGTAGATCTCATACAACTGGAGAAAAAATAGATAAAAATGCCAAAGCAAATGAATATAATGCAAGAAATGCAATGAACAATGATTTAGGTAAACTAATGCAACCCCATCATCATGTAATATTGATACCTTTGACTCTATTTTGAGTATTTTCTGAACTTCTACTCACTCCCACTTGTTTCCATGAGCTTTCACAAAGATTTTGATTCGAATTGCTGGGACCTTCACATGCATCCAAACCAGAGGAGATTACTGGTGCAGCAGCAGAGGATTCACTTTGAGAAGGTTCTTGAGAAGCAGTTCCCACATAATATGCTTGGTTTGTCTGATTTGGAAAACCATCTGAAACAATATACACTCCAGGATCCTTAATTTGACCAGAAGAGGCTCCTTGAACATTTATAGGCTTTTGATGACTCCAATTTTCTTGTCCTTCATTAAAACCAGTTTGGAGGAAAAGAGGTTCTTGAGGACAGAAAAGTCCGTTCAAGCTATCTCCTGCAGCTTCTTTCTCAACTTGGTTGCCGAGTCTCTTGCGTTGTAATGTACCCTTTAGCATATTTACACAAGATGAGACTTTATCTGCATCAACCAATTGATGAGTGATGAAGGTAGATGAAGATGAGTTGGATGGAGACATGAATGACCCCTTTTGGCTTGGAAGCTCACACATAGTAATGTAATCAAAACCATTAAAACTTGCAATTTCTTGTTTTGTGGTGTCCACAACATGCTGTGGGGCCATGCTCATAGATTCCATTCCTTCTTTTGGTTGAGCATTTTGCATTTCAGTATACCTTCGCCTGCAAAGAAAGATTAAGAAATAAGTGGTTTGAAGCTTCTCTTAAACAAGCAGTTAAAATTAACTCACAACACAATGAACAAGTAGAAATCTAAAACTTGAGGATCTAATGTATGACTTCTGTATGGATGTAATAATAGAAAAACCAATAGATGAACTAATATAGTGCAAGGTGATGAGACACTGGGAAAGAAGTAAAAAACAACATTTGAAGTGCCTCTTGTGAACATTATTTTGAATATGTACAAGGTGTGATAATGGTACCTCAATTCAGAGGACCGGCTTCTTGTTACCCTTTGATCACTAAGAAACCAGGCCTGCATTAATAATCAGACATTGAATGACCATGAAGCTTTGTTGAACTAAGGCTTTAGCAAAGATTTTGACAAATACAAACCTTGGCCAAAAACAGGTCACTACTAGATTGCAGTTCTCTATTAACAGGATCTCTGATGAAAATTCAGAGTCAGCAAACCAATAATATTGAACAACATTCTCAATCAAATAAATAATTGAATTGGTGACAAAGCAAATTACAATAAAGATAATCAGGAAGGAACAATAAAGTCCCATGAAATAAAATTAGGTTTGTAAATATTTCGGATGTATAGCTGTTTGTTTGAGGAAGATTAGAGCAATTACCTGATTGGAGAATTGATGTCACCTGAAACATCATTGGCCAAAAGGTTATTTTGCATGTATAATTTGTCACTGTTTCTTCCCTCTGATACTACACCAACATGTTGCTGATTAGACAAATTGTTGTTAGCTAGTTCAGTGGATATCCTGTAGTTGCAACACAATCACAATATCAAAACAAAACATGGATTAGGACTTATGCATTTAAGGAATTCGTGAAGTGTCCCCAGAAAAATTAATAATTCACTGCATAAATACATAATTAAAAGTAAATATACTTATATTATTGAAACAGCGATCCAATGAACTCTTTCACATAGTAAAGGATCAACAGGAAAGCATTAGTTAATTGCAACTGAATATCTTGATTAACACTCATGATGGAAATACCTGGTTTAATTTTACTTTCAAAACATACTCACCTCTTTGATAATCGACTGTTTAGCCCCATGCTTGATGAATTGTATCCCTGATTTAGGAAAATAAATATCATCAATTGAAAAGAAATGTAAACAAAAATGTAGCAAAATAAACATAAGGTAAACATATCCAAATACAAGTTCCATATTCAAAAGAATGCCTATATACTTGAGCATTAATTTCATCATCAAGAAAACTAAAGACGTGTCATACTATTGTCTATTTGCAGAAATTATTGCACAGACTACTTAAAAGTAGAAAGTCAGATAAACTAAACATCAGACTTTTCTTCCAGATAAACTAAACATCAGACTATCAGAGTAAAATAATGCCACTCTTGATGAAGAAAATTTTATTAAATGTTGCAGCCTAGTAATCCAACCTTACATGACTTGAACATTCTTTAGATAATTCCCAAGTGCCTTTCTTTTATTAGGGTTGAAGTATTTGACATGTTAAAATGATAATATTTGTTCATAATTCTTTTTGTTTGCTTTACTGGGTTATGTTCAACCAGTGGTTCTTTAACTTCCACAAATGAAAGAGAAAAATCAGTGGACCTTGATATTTCAAATTTCAAAAAGGAATTTTCCATCACTGTTTAAGATCGACAAATAAGGCCTCCCGGTGGTATTGGAATGTGATTCTGTCCTAGTTTTCAAAACAAGAAGTAGAATGTTTAACATTTGATTAAAGTGAAAACTATTCTACCTCTTTAGTCTTTACTCTTTACCTTCTTCACAATCATTTATCATGTGATATTGTCTATATCTACAGCTTGTATGTCATAATTTTAAGTCAGAAGACAAGACCAACTAAGAACAGTTTTTATCAAAAGCACTTTTGTGTTACATGATGAAAACAACCTTCATTTCACTGCAAAAGTCTTATCAGAATGAAATATCAGAAGAAAAAAGAACAGAATAAAAAGGATCAGAAAGGAATAAATGGTGAGGGATACAATATGAGCAAAGTATAGGCAAATACTATCAATTTGACAGATGAGGCACATGTTCTCATTTAAAAATAAGGAAGATCAAGATACATTTTAATTATGGATAAAACTTAGATACAGTTTCTTAGATAATTTTAACACTTTCAAATCAGAATTAAGATTTCACCTTAGTAATTTGCATAATACAAATTTTGCATTCAACATAAGTAACTAAGGTGAAACTCTAATTCTGACCGAAGAACAACATCAAAAGCACCTAAAGAATTACATCAAGTCTTGTCCTTAAAATATAGAGGGTGGTGTTCACATATTCTTTTGGTAGGGGAGATTATCATGAATGAGATTTAGAAGAGTGGTACTGAAGCTACTAGATTTTCCACTTTCTATGCTCCTCTCTTGATCATAGTCAACTAGTATATGCACTCAAGTACACACAACTCAGATATAAAGTTCAGGAATTCTTTAGAAAATTGAAAGGAAAAGATACAAGTCAAGCAAACTGGCATCAAGGAAATTCCCTGCTTTGATCTTAATATTTGACACAAACCATAACAGAAACAACAAATAACAAAGTAACATGATCATATATGTCATATAGTGGCTTGCCTCTCCATTTGTCAGCCAACGTTTAAAGAGCTCCTCACTGTCAGCGCGAAAGCTTTGAGAAATATTCTTGAAACCCAACATCTCCATGCTAGGCACAGGCATACCAATAGGGCTATCCATCACTGTCTTAAGGAACAATTCCTCACTTGAATTCTTGTATAAGCCAGAAAACCCCCTCCCTTCCATTTCCATGTGGCTTGAACCTGCTTGATACTGTTTTCAACTCAACATTCAGGTTTTCCAGCAGAATTTTCAGCTGAATTCTCTGTCATATATCATAATACCATTCTCCAAAACCAAAGGAATGAATAGTCTAGTTCAATTTGAAACCATATATCACTCTCTCAAAATTCAACCCCACAACCCAAGTCTCTAAACTCTGTCAAAGTAGCAAATATTACTTAAAGGAAGAAAAGATAAAAAAGAAAAGAAAAGAATGGATGAGTATCAGTTCACAAACTGTTTTATCCAAAAGGAACAGCAACTAACATGCAACAAAGGAACAGCTCCCCGCAGCAATTCACACGTGAAACTTCACAAAGAAACTTGCATAGAAAAACAAACTGTGTTAGGACTCAGCATTTACTTTGTTTAGTGCCAAACTTAATAGTAAATTCTCTCTCATTAAAATAAATAAATATCAGAACAGTGGCATCTAAGAGTGAAAAAAAAATACTCTAAAGATTCTGTGTACCATTCATTTGTCTCTTGTGTGCAACGAAAGTGAAAATGTTGCGGCGGTAAATGAAGTCTTGAATGGTTAGAAACCGCGTGGAAGTTTAATGGGCAGGTTTAAAAGTGAGAAAAGCTTTTAGCTTTTGATGGAAGCAAAGGGAATCATTATACTAAAATAATGAGGATTTGGTCCTCTTAAGTAGTAAACAAATGCCGCAGGTGGTGCAATTGGAGGAGGGTGGTGTGAAAGGGACATTGAGGAATATTCATTGGTTGTTTTTTGTTTTAAAATAGGAAGCTGTTGAGATGCCGCTTTCATTCTTCGCTAAGCACTGCACCAACGTTCTTTCAACTCACGTCTATGAATTTCTTTATAGGAATGTGAAAACCCTTCTTCATTGCTCATTATTACATGTCTCATCATCAGCTGCACACAATGCTTCACACTTCACATTCAAGTTCAGCTCAATATCAATTGAACCCAAATCAACTCTAACCTGATAACAATTCATTTAACTCAAAACTTCATTTGATTTAAAGCTTAACTCAAGTTCAATATAAACATTTTTTTTACTAAGAATATCTCAAACTTATAATTAGAAACTAATTTTTTTGCAGCGTGTATAAACAAACGTGAGAATTGAATAGGGAAGCCGAACAAACTAGTTTGCCACTACTATGTCATATTTTTCATCTCATTTTCACCTGTTATTTTGATCTCTTATTTTATTTTAATTTTAGTTTGGTTTTCTCAGTTTAATTTTTACTTTAATTTTTTTAAGTGTTTTTATAGGTTAAATTAATTCTTTCATTAATTTATTATTAACTTTGACAGACAAATATTCTATGATTGGATATGTTTTATCGTTTGTTAAATATTATTAAATTAATCAAATTAGTATGATCAATTAATAAGATAACCATATTGATCTAACAAAGTCGAAAATAACTTTTTTCGGTGAAAAAACACTGAAATTTTTTTAAGTATTATAATCCACCATTATTGTTTTAAAATCTCAATTTTAAAATAATATATAATGGTAATAACAAAAATTGAATGGTCAAAATTTTATACCTTGTTAATTTCACTGCAAAAGATATATTCCTAACAAAGTCAGCTTAAGACATCAAAATAAACAAATTTAAACCACATGAGTGAGAGAAAAAAAGATTAAAGTGTGCACTTCATTTTAAAAAAATATTTTGTTAATACTACGTGTATTCTTCACCATTTTTGCGGAATTGGCGGAAGGGGGTCAATAGTTCATACTCCACCTCTAACATTTTCAGAAGTTACTTCGGTTAGTTAGTTATATATATATATATATATATATATATATATATATATATATATATATATATATATAATATCTAACTTTCCCTCCGTTTCTGTTATAAAAAAATAAACTCTTTAATTTTTTTCATGTTTTAAAAATGCGTTTGGTTTAATTTTTCTTTAAAAATAAAAAGTTAGAAAAAAAGATGGATAGCTTACGTTACACTAACATCTATTGTATTTTAATATCATATATTAATATTCTATATCAATCGAATTATTTGTTAGTATAGTATATTATATTATTGATATAAACTCAGGTTATCAATGATAGTGGACTATTTGTTAAATAAAGACTATAATATAGACTAATTCAATATTAAATAGTTCGTGAATAACAAATTTTTTTTGGTAGTATTTTAAAGTGAAGAAATAAAAATAGAGTTTTATTTTTATATACAGTTACGATAAGTAATTTTATATTGAAAATCAATTAAAAATTATTTTAGATGTGAATTTTAAAGTATTTAAAAAATTTATCATAATTTATCATTGAACAGTAATATAATTTAATTAATATTGATAAAAATATGACTATGTTTGCATAAATTTCTTAATTTTTAGAATGCATAAGTTAAATTTAAATTATAAGTTATTCACCTAAACTTTTAGAGAGTTAAATTGAAAAAATATTTATAAAAATTGAAATATATAAATTGATTTTGATTTATAATTTTTTAATTTATTTTACTTTTTATTTTCTTTTCTGGTGGATACTTAACAAGAAACTTATCAAGGCCTAATCAATTTTTAATTAAAAGTATATTTTAATTTTAATCCATTTAAAAAAAATTAAGGGTAAATATAGCACATATTTAAAAAGAATATCAAAACAGAAGAAATTATTTTTCTTTTCCCATTTTGCACGGTATGTGTGTATTTGCGAGTCTCGGGGAACAAATGAAGTAATCGAGTTCTATTATTGAGACCACTGACACTGTTTGCCTGTAATCTGTATGACAACAAAGTCAATAAAATTAATGTAATTTAGTGGTACTTTTTTATTAATATGTTTTGGCTTAATTATTTTGTGCTCTTATTAAATTTGTATGACTTTGATTCTTTTTTAAATGAGTACTGCTTTGTCTATAACAATTTTTTATAATTTTTTTTTGTAATTTGCTTTTTGTTTCTCAATTTCTTTTCATTATTACATGACTAACCTTATTTAATATTTTTTTCTCTCTCTCTTAAACAGTAGGAATTGTTATGAAAAATTTATGTGGGATTCGAGTTATCCTTTTCCAATTTATCATTTTATTGTCACTCTCCATCGATTGATAAAATGAGTAATTACCTCTTTTTCTTTTTCTTTTTTCAGTATAGTTAAATGTCTTTAAATTTATAGAAAATTACGTATAATTTTATATTTTACACACATTGACATGCAATTTAAGCATTTTAGGCTTGGTGTAAGCCACACACTCTTTTAACAAGACTATGAAATAAATACAATCACAAAATCTGTGGGACCAAATCTATTAAAAAAAATGAACTTCATCATTATAAATTTTTGCCGTGAGTAGACAATTCAAGAATTTGTGCCTCTTCCCCTTGGTCACGATACGAATAGTTTCCTGATTACGTATTTGTCCACGATGCTATATTCAAAACTTGAGTTTACCAACAACAACAAAAATTGACAATTTGAATATCAATAGTTTAAAATCAAAACAATAATAATTCAAATATACTGTATATTCACCTATTTATCCTGATCTGAAGTGATATCTACTCTAAATCCAAGTTTTAAACACCATTACTTTAGCATTGGAAACGTTGTGTGAGTATAACATTGCAGAATAATGATGCACGATAGTCATATGTGTATGAACAATTGAACATTTAACACCCTTCATCTGTAGGTGAGATTTTAGGATATTACAAATTGTGGTTATTTATGATTTATAAAGACTTGCTAGCCAATTTTGGACAGAATAAAATATAGTGGTGCGTACTGCATGCTGACGTGTTTACAAACATACACGTACATTGATCCAGAGGAAAGAATATTATAATTGAGTGATGCATCATTTGTGGAAATATATTAAAACAAGCAATTATATCACCCGCAGCCTGGCTGCTTGCAACATCATTTTTGTTACTTAATTCGTTGGAACAAAAACAAGACACCATGGTTAAGCACGTCTCCTAATCATTTCTTCATTAGGTATACTCTGGCACATCAAGTGTTGATGATCTTAACTTTTAGATCAATTTTCACATCATATTTAAGTTACTACATATCATATTTAATGATATATCTTATACGCTTGATGATGTAATGTAATATAGTACATGATAGAACTCGAGTTTATTCATTTCTTAAGAACAAATATCTAAGGTTAGTGAAAATTAATAAGTTAGAACAACTTTGTAAGTATATTTTTGATAGAAAAATAGAAAGGATCCAATTTGAACAAGGTTCAAAAAAAAATTGTTGAAATTTATAAAATTCTTTCATTTTGATCAAAAGTATATTCGCGGGAATTAACCTTCTATTCTTTCAGAGAAAGAAAAAAATGATATACTTGTAAAATTGGGTTAAGTTTAAACTCTTAGGTTAAGAATCACCATAAACATTATATTATCTCATATCCTAAAGATAAATATAAGTGAGGATCAAATCATTTCTAGAAATTGTTTAATAACTTCAATTCTCAATGTGAGAAATATATTTGAGATTCACATTTCCTAATAACATTATCAAATTAAACTATACGTGTGATGCAACCCTCTTAGTAACCAATTTTATAAAATTAAATTAAACTTAAAATTATATCTTAAGAGGGGCCATACAATCTGTTTTCTGATACTATATTTAATAATGTCTCCTGCTAATCATTCAACTCTTGCAGGCAAATTAATGAATATGCTACTTGCATTCTTGATAACCAATCGCAATAAGTCTTAAAATAAACAGTGTATGTGGAGATGTCTCTGACCATAACAAAATATATATGACTTGTTTTTACTGGTTAATTTGAATTATAAGCTTGTGGGTATTGTCGAACGTAGAAGTAATATGAAGCTCATTGTATGTCAGTTGTCAGAACCGTTGTGGTAGTTTGGCTGTGTTTAACTGGTGCAGGGGAGAGAAGAGAAGAGAAGATAAAAAATGGAATATATTATCTATCTATCGTGCAGGCATAATTAGTGCAAAGAAATGGACAGACTTTGATTGTTAATATATTAGTATGAAGTTTGAATATGAGAGTCAAACTATGAAACGGCATAAGCAGAGGGAATATTTGGTTCATCCGGCAATGGTTTACCTAATTTTTCAGCAAAAAAAGACAAGGCTACTCTTTTTAGGTTTGAAAGTGTGACAGTCACTTAGAGAGCTATGACTCATGATTAATTATTTAAGTGATCTCCAATTTACTAACTACAGGGTCCACTCTTGATGAGTCGGCAGCATTTTGTTTCATTGGAGACAATGGTTGACGTACACAATAGTATCTATCACTGTTGACACTTTCTTTTTAATACTTGTAAATATTTCAATTTACTCCAAACCTTTTCATATATTGTAAAGTTGTCCGATGGAGTTGTAAACATTTAAATATAAAAAATTAAATTAAAAATTGATAAATGTTATATATAAATATAAAGAGAAGGGATTTACTTATTCTAAGAATAACTTTAAATCACTCTTTATTTTTATCTTTTACTTTCTTGTAATTTATTGACTCTAACGGATGATACATATTATCTATTAAATTATAAGAAAATGAAGGATAGAGATAAGAAATAACTCTCTTAGAGTTATTCTTGGAGTAGGTGGATATTTCCTTAAATATAAATGTTAAATATAAATCTTATAGTATTGCAATGGTATAAGAAGATTAAAAAAAAATTAGATAAACCAATTAATATATATTCCTTACTAGTTCAAGATGAATGATCATGCATCTTTTACGAATTTTACACATGCATCTTCCTACAAAGGATTTTGAGCTGCACAATGTTGAGGATGTCACTTGCAAGAATTTTGATGTTCAAGTTAGTGAGGGGAAGAAGAGGTGGGGAAGGTTGAAAATCATACATATTTTGTGTGGTTAGATAGAATTTATAGGTCCTTCTAATGGCCTTATTGAATATGAGAAGAAAATTAGATTGAAACCTAAGAGGGATAACTAAGCAAAACTAATTATATGACAAAAATAAATCAACTTATATGTTGAATTGGCATCTTCATATTTGCATGCTTGAAAAATTATATAGTATAAATAGATTATATATAAGATTAGGTAGGTATAGGGTATTAATTGAATTTATGTTGAAAAGGAACTCAATAAGCAAGTGAATATTTGACACCACAAAAAGATATGAGAGAAAATGAAGGCTAGGGTGTTTATGACTTATTCAAAAATAATTTTGACTGAATTTGGGATTTTACTTTATGTCATTTAATCTAGGTTAAAGTTTAATATTTTTTAAAAGTATAATTTTAAATAATTATATATTAATGATACAATTTTTTGACTTAATAGATAATTTTTTTTGGTACAAACTATAAGTATCATTTATAGGTAGAAGTGACAATGTTGGTCCAACCCAATAGGCTAAGTTGGATCAGATTATCAAAATAGTGACCTAAAAAACAACAAGCCAAATTGGTTCAGTTTGATGGGTTAGTCAAGCCAAGTTGAGCCATAAATTTATAATCACTATTAGGTTTATTTTAGCATATCATTTTTTAGGGATGTAAGTGGCTTGGGTTGAGTTTGGTTTAATTTATAACTCACTTGAAGCATAATTGGACTAAGTTGAGTTCGTTGTTTTTTGTTAAGTGACTCAATTCAATCCAACCAAACCTTAAATCAATTTGCAGTTGGGTAGTTGGGTCAACTAAATAAAATAATAATATATTTTAAAAATTAAAAATATAAAAAATAATGTACTTAATTAATTCAAGTAATTCAAAATCAAAACATTTAAATATGTTAAAGCACAACTAACAATAATTATGTACAATCATATTACAATTAAAATAACAGTGTATATTATACAATAAATTTAAAATGACTAACAAATTTACCACTCTAACTAAAGTACAATAAAAGAACTAGAAATGTTATGAAATACTCCAAAACATGTTTAAATTAAAATACAAGTTTAATTATCCAAATTTAATATTATAAATAATTATAATTGTATTAGTAATATTATAAAATAATTTAGTTATGTTGGGTTGATGGATTGAAAACTAACTAATCCAACAATCAACCAAATTATAATTAAATTAGTTAAAATGAATCAATCTCAACTCAACTCGTTAAGGTAAAAATAGAAAATTGAACAATTTGGTCTAACATGCCAAACCATAAATATGCGGCCCTTGAAGAAATTAGCTCGAGCCAAACTTTCTATTTTCACACCTCTATTTATAAAAGATAATCATTTTCGAATTAGATAAAATTTATCTTTCCAAATATTTATCGCAGATATATGTTTAGTACTTGAAATCGATATATAAATTAAATTAGAATAAGTATGTATCAATTAATTCATAAGTTCGGTGATAAATAATATTTTATATAACATAATGTTATATATATATATATATATATATATATATATATATATATCAAGAATTATAAACATATTTTATACCACAAGAAGAAGAATGATACAGATAAAATTAAAAACTGTAGGGGTGGCCCATCTTCACATGTAAGTTAATAAAGAAATAAAAATAAATGAAAAATAAATATAAGCGTGAATATTGAATAAAAGATGTAGGATTAAACCACAAGTTGAGAGGTTTGTGAAACATGGATAATTCTAAAGTCATATTGCAGCCGTATCGGGTACAGGTTGGGTATTAGTGGCGACATAAACATTTTTAGAAAAATAATATACTTAATTTGATTACATGTGACTATTATTTTGGTGGCTCAACACTATTCACCAGAGTGAGAGCAAAATGTGAGATATTGACGCAGATCAATAACATCTATTTGAACTTCCTAATATTTCTCTTAACAAACCACATTTAGAGGTGATTATTTTTCCAACAATGGACAATGAAATAATAAAATTGA
This sequence comes from Mucuna pruriens, assembly GCA_025330945.1. NCBI lineage: Eukaryota > Viridiplantae > Streptophyta > Magnoliopsida > Fabales > Fabaceae > Mucuna > Mucuna pruriens. Next base: position 2,151,474 of record JAENHJ010000520.1, read on the forward strand.
ACCAGATTTCAAGTATCATATCATGGCAATGCTCGGGTATTATCATATCGATTATTCAACATTTTATGTATTATAGTTTTTTACTGTGAGATTTTTTGTCAAATTGAATAGTTTAATTTCCTTTTATATTATAAATTATATTATCTAATTTAGTCATGTTTATATAAAATACTATTGTTATATATATATTTTTTAATGTTTATATAGTGTACCCTACCCATACCTTGCATGTACATGTTACCAGTACCGTACATGTCAACCCCTCCCTCCGCCGCCAACTATACACAATATGATAATTTATGTGGGTATATATTCAATACTTTTATCATTATTAATTTTGTTCTTGATTAATTTTTAAAAAAATTATGCATCTAATTATGATCAATGAAGACTTTATTTTATTTTAAGGAAATTGTTAGTCTGTGCGTAGCGTAAGTCAAACATACTAGTTTAGAGTATTTCTAAATTTTTTATTAACAATTATGAGAAACTGAGAGTACTCCTCGACAAATAAGTACCCCAAAAATTGCATGACAAATGCTTTGGTTTCGACGTGAATCTAATAACCAAACATGTTATAGTCCAAACTATTAGACCCGGTTCAAGCCCACCAAACATGTTATAGTCCAAACTATTAGACCCGGTTCAAGCCCACTCATTTTGGCTAGCGGAAGTAATTGGTTTTATACAACGCACAAGATCTAATGGCCTGCCTTTACACTGTAATGCAACTTCAAAGTGTTAATGAAAAATACAGTAACATATAATATTTTGCCTATCGTATTATTTCGTACCCGCAAAGCAAGACCATTTCTGCCAAGTACAAAAGTTAATAATTTAACTCCTAAATTAAGACATTTACTTTAGAAAATGATGTGAAGAATTACAATCATTGGTTAAAAAATTTAAACTACATAATTTATCATAAATGTGTATGCATCAAATCATATTAATATCTGTGATTGTAATTCACCACTTTACTCTAAAATAAAATTTAAAAAGGCCAAAAATCTTACAAATAAAGGTACTTAGAGACATTAGGAAGAGGTCTTACTAGCAATCTTTCCAATTTATTTCACTAATGCCCTATTTGGTTAATAGGTTCAAAAGAGGGGAAAGAAAGAACTTTAATAAAAGAAAATAGAGGAAAAGAAAAATAATGAATTATAATTGTAGGGAGATATATAAGAAGAAAAGATAAATAAACAAATTTATTATCTACTGAGAATAGTCAAATATAGCTATCAAGTTAAGAATAATTTAATGTAATCAGTATGAAAAAAAATTCCTTTCAAATTCCCCCAATTTTCTAAGGGAAGGGGAATTTTCTAAGGGAACCAAAATAGAGTGATATTATTTTCACTTCTCCAAAATTTTGAACCAAATATGAAAATCTTATAAAAATCCCTCCCCTCCCCTTCCCTCTATTTTTCTACAATAAAAATGAAATAATTTTAGGAAGTAAGAAACTGGCTCACTTCTGAAACTTTGCAACAAATTGTTTTTTCATTAATAAAAAAAATGCTAATAAGTGCTTTAATGAAGAAACAATCAAGATAATGATAACCAACAAATTTCTCCATAACTGACCCATAATTATTCACTCACCCACACGAAATAAAATTAAAAATGCAAGACAATCCTATTACAGCATCCTCAAGCTTTACCTAAAATGTTGTATACTGTTATGACCGTAACATCTTAGACATTCAAGAATACAGCACTATCAATCATTTAAAGCTAGTATATCTCATCATCAGGAATATCTGGGGTTAGGAATTTCCTGGGATCTTTACTTATTTCTTCATAGTTTAGTGTTGATTTCACCCTTTCTGGCACTGGCATCAGAGGAATAATGTTATCTCTATCGATTACACCATCAATAATTCCATACTCAACTGCTTCAATTGGAGACATATATTTATCCCTATCAATATCTTTCTGCACTTGCTCGAATGAGCGTCCAGTGAAACTTGATATAATTCTTGTGATATTGTTCTTGTTGTGCATGACTTCTTTAGCCTGAATTTCTACATCTATAGCTTGTCCACTTGCACCTCCAAGAGGTTGATGAATCATAATTCGTGTATTGGGCATAGCAAAGCGCTTGCCCTTGGTGCCACCACCAAGGATAACAGAAGCTGTTGATGCTGCAATGCCAAGTGCAACTGTGGAAACATCGGCCCTCACAAGCTGTACCGCGTCGTAGATAGCCATTGTAGCACTAAATTGAAAACAACCAAAGTAAATAAGCAGTGAAAAAGGATGTAAGCCATTAAACAGAACAAAAACTTGCAATGAAAGCACATCAAACAAATTAAATTCTATAGACTTCCAATTAATTCTCTTAGCTGCCTAACAGCATAAGGGACCAATTTATCAACCCAACATGAAAGAGAACGTCTTGGTTTAATCAGCATTACTGATCCAGCCCAAAAGAGTAGGAAAAACAATAAGAGCAACAAGCTCTTGTTGAAATTAAAGAAATCCCAGGCCCTTCTGACATGGCCATGGTTCTCATTTCTAGAATGGAGAAAGAGAAGAGCATAAAAGCAAAAGTAACCAAAAATAAAAACAATAGCCGGAGAGAGAACACTTCACCAAAATGGAGGCCTCTATTCTCTTTGCATATACACCAAACTTACTCCTTTAAAGTAACCATTATACAGGGAAAAATGAAGAGGCTAAGAAACCACTTTATCCGGTAATAGATGCCAGTACAAGTAGCTGTCCTTGAAAATTCTAGTATTCCTCTCCAACAATAGGCACCAAATAATAAATAATAGCAAACATAGCACACAGCCAAAGTGACTTGCCCAAATCATTTGCAGCAAAAGATCCAAGTCTCTACATCCTAAAATTTTGAAGGATTCAGGATTTCAGAAGATATGGGGCATCAAGAACTTCAATCTTTTAAAAATAATTTGGAGATTTCAAGGGGCATGTTGTTTACATGCTGCTGGGATTTGATACAGGCTAATTCCATTACAACATCAACAGGATAAAGCATGGTAGTATGGTGCAATTAATATACCACCACACGAGGGAAAGGTTTCACCTTTCATCAAACCACAAGGAGGTAATGTGAAAATGGGACATAATGGAAGGGGGTACTGTTTTTTCCCTGAAATTAAAAATAACTACTTAACGGTTTGAAGCCCCTAAAGCACATCAACTTGTAAAAATAGAAAAGTTGGATAAATGAATATAATGCAAATGAAATAAACATTACAAAAATGAAGGGATTAAAAGGTATCAGCCAACCATTTTGGTGCTAGGATTGTCTGCAGATACCCTTCAGTATAGTTGAAAATTAATTTGTCAATTGATGACCAAACTTATAGTTGAAACCTGATCATAGACAAATAGAGATATGTATGTGTATGTGAAGGTCAATCTTATGCAAGAAATGAAGAGAATCTAGATTATTCGATTTGTCAGAACAGAACACTAAAACATAGTCATGAAAAAATTTTAAGTGGTCGCATGCCATGACTTGATGTTTTAATCTGGAACTCAATCGTGTGTACAAATCTAACAATGAAGATTCACTCCTCTCATTTCTCACATAAGATTGGCATGCCCACTATTCCTTAGAACCACTCCCTATATCTGTGGGTGTACAAAAAAAACAAGGAGCATATCAAAATATAACTTAAATAACCCTAGTACACCTTAAACCATGTTTAGACTGTATTTAACAATTGTCAAATATTAAAATACATTATTTTGTGTTCCTACAAGTATTGTATAGGTGTATGTTGCCTAATAAACGTTAAATATGACTATACAAGGATGGCTCTTTAAGCATAAATGCTTCAAAGTTGCATGCCTAAGGTTTGGTACTGTGCCAAACATAAATGGTTATACTTGAGTAGGTTTGGCTTTCAGTGGAAAAATTAATGAGAAAACAAAGGCAAAAAGAGTGGAGAAATGACAAAATGAGAAAACTAAAGGCACGTTTCTGTATAAATTTTCCTACTTCACTTTTCACTTAAGCAAGCATGTGATCTAGATATTTTCCTACCAGAAACACAAATATTGCTGTATTCAGTGCCTTCAAGTACATGACATATATCATCAATTGTCTGTGGCAGAAAAGAGAAAAACAAAAATCAAGTGCAAATGGCAAATAGACAGACTCTCCTATTCCTTAAGTCAATGCACCTCCCATTAAAGAGTTCAGCTAACAAGCTTTCAGTTCCCAGTTTGGTTCATGTGTGTATTTGAATAAAACAGGAGCCAGGATAAAAGATAAAATAGTGCATTTTGTTTGTTTTCATTTTCAAATTAGTTGGTATGTTTTCACTAATAATTATAAAATGCTACTTTTTTTCTAATTTCATTATTTCAGAATTTCTTTCACAAAATTGTAAGACAAGCTGACATTTTTGCAATTATTAGTGAAAACATATAAATTGAAAACAAAAACACAAGGCAAAGGAACCATAAAAGTTCTTAGTCAGGGAACAATATGTCCTCCTAAAATGGCAAACTCAAAAGGCAAAAGTTACAACCATGCAAAACACTTCAGCAGAAACCAAAAAAGACTTTGCAGTGCCACAACTAAACTAAGGAAATAATATCATCAACATTTGAAGACCATTCAATTGTATAAACATTGAATAATAATATAAACTGCTGGCAGGAAAACAAAAGGACTTTCACTGTCAACAACCCAGTGAAGTGTTTAATATACCAAAACACTCCATCAGAAATCCATAAGAAACAAACATGAAGACCATCTCAAATTAAACAGAAACCCTTCCCGGTTCAGTTAAACAAGCCTGTTTATGTTTTATGTCACTTTATTCAAAGAAAGCTTTATGTAGCAGTATCACCAATCAAATCAAGCATTTGATCACCATTATAAACAGTAATTAACAAACAAATTTGTTTTTTGTTCCCCACATATATCCTCCATTTGGCATGTTTGAGATCACATTTGACATTATGTTTGAGTAAAACTTCTTAGTAAGCACTTATAGGAGAAGGAAATACAAAAATAAAAATAAATAAGTTTCTCCATAAACTAACGTAAAAATAAATAAGTTTCTCAATAAACTAAAATTAACTTATACATAAATTAAAAACCAGTTTTTAAATAAATTAATGAGATAACTTCTACATATTAGCCTATGAATAAACTTATTTCATTTTTTCTTTTTATTTTATTTTTTTATAAATAAGTTTACACAACCCTAAATGTGGATATCCCTCAGCTACGTTACGGGAGACAGACCCCTTCTGCTAAACCCAACCCTCGATGGTAAGAGTTCCCATCTATCCCTAATTCCCTATAACCTTAATTCTCTGAAAATCTCAATTAAAAAAAAAAAAGGTTTTTTTATTCCTACCCATTAATCTCTTGTTCCCAATCTACTCATTTTATGATATACATTTGCTATAAGGGGAAGACAAACAATGCAACAAAAATCTCACAGTTATCTAACCTAAGAGAGCCACCAGAGGAATTAATGAAGAGCCTGATATCCTTAGTGGGGTCTTGGGCATCCAACAACAGCAACTGGCTCATGATAGCATCAGCCACGAAGTCATCAATGCTGCTCCCGAGGAACACGATCCTCTCCCTCAACAGCAGCCCCATCGCGTCGCCCTCCGCCCCTCTCGCCGCCGTCGCCGGCGTCTGAGTCGAAGACAGCTCAAAAGTGATTCCGGGTTTTCGATATTCCGACCCAAAGTTGGAGTTTTTGGAGGGGCTTCGCGCGTCAGTGAAGACGCACCTTAGTGGGGTTCTGCTAGGTTTGGAGCGTGAAGAGAGGATAGGGGTTTTGGGATTGAAGGAGGAAATGGGTGGCTTTGGGTTTGGGGAAAGGGTGCGAAGGGAAGGTAAAGGGTGAGAGGGAGAGATTGAGAGCAAATCCATGGTGTTGGTGTTGTGAGTGTGTTGTGAGAGTGTTGTCAAAGTGCAGAAGAAGGGGGCGACTTCACTTCATGTATACAAGATTATTAGATAACATGAATTTTTTTTTTAATTAAATTTCATTTTTTTCTTTTTGGATTAAGGGTATTTTCTGAATAACTTCTGCGTCAGAATTTTTTTCCCTTTGATATATTGTGATCTAATGTATTTTTTTTACTTTGGTCTTTATCAAAAAATTAATTTTATAAATTATTTTTATTTTTATCTTTATTATTTTATTTTAATATGTTTATTTTTGTTTAAATAAATTCAGATAAATCAATAAATTTATTTTTAAATAGGTTAATAATACTAATTAGTTTTTAAAAATAAAAAATTGTTTTTATTTTGATAAAAAATATTAAAATATTAAATATATAAATATAATATTATATTAAAATTTTAATTATATAAAAACATAAATAAACTAATCGAGTAAGTTTAATAAATTTTTTTTAATTTAAATCTAACCTATTTAAATAAATAAATTTTGTAAAATATCAAATCTAATTTTTTTTATTAAAAAATTAGACTATGCTTTAAAAAAGATTAAATCATATACTTCTCTCAACGTAACCTATTTTCATCATTAATCAAAATTAAAATAAATAAATTATAAATATATATATTATAAAAATAAAATATATAAAGATCATTAAAAATTTTAAAAATATAAAATGTAAAATAATATATTACATACATTAAAATATATATTTAAACTTTTTATAAAAAAATTAAGAAAGGCGGTAAAAATGATTTTTTAAAATAAATTAAACTAAAAACTACTTAGTTTGTAAATCAATAAAAGTGACAGTAACACACTTATGTGCTTTCTACCACATTTTTTTTTATTAGTAGTTAAAATTTGTTAAAAATTATAGGTAAAATTTTAAATAAGAAATAAAATTATAAATTTTATAGTTATATATATATATATATATATTAAAGTGTGCCTGAGATTTCTTTTTTCTAACGTTTCTCTTAAAGCAGAGATATTTCTTATGAGTAATTTTATCCTTGTTTTAGTTGGGCAACGTTTGTTCATGTTACTTAGAATGTGTTTGATTTATTATAACGAAAGATTGGATAGATGTTTTATTTAAAATAAATGCAAATGGGATGGGGCAAATTAAAGGATCAAGCACGAAATAAAATCTAAATTTTGTATTGCAAAAGTACGGATAATTACTATTAAATAAACCATAGACAATTTTTGTGTGTGTCTAGAATCATGTAAAAGTAAAAAATATTTCTCTTCACTTTTTAGCATAAATCTCTTAGTTTGAGAGGAAATTAGTTCCAATTTGATTTGGTTTAAGAGAATATTGGATTCAACTTGGTTTGATTAATTTGATAATTTTTTGAGAGACAATCTAAATTTTGATGTGGTATAATCGAGATAGAGTATAATTATATATTTTTATTACAAATATAAAAATAAATTAAATTTAAAATGATATATATATATAAAGATGACATCTCCTGATTAGGAAATGAAAGAAAACGTCATCAATTTTATCTTTTTCATATCCTTTTTATATATGGGTTGGATAACTCATAAAATGAAACAGGCTAGATACTCTCAAAGGTTCTTCAAAAGGGAGTTGTTCTTTTAGTCTTCTTTCTTCGATCTATTAGAGTTCTAATATTCCTTCTTTTATATCCTAAAGATAGAAACACAAAAATGTAATATATATATATATATATATATATATATATATATATATATATTATAATTAAATTTTGGTAAATAAAATATTCCATTACAACATTTGAAATTTTATTTATTTAAAAATATGAGCTAAAATTTATAACAAGTGACCCTAAAAATTAAAGAAAAAAAAAGATAATCAAAGAGATCATCATAAGTCAGCTCAGTTCAATTTTATTAAGATAATTTCATTTTAAATGTGGCTTGATTAACCAATACGATCAAGCATTTAAATCATTTGTTTCATTCTTGTGAGATAGTCATATCATTCTAATTAAGTTTTGTCATATCATTCTAAAAAATATAAATGAGTTTTTCTCATAATGAACTCTCTTCCTAATGGTCATTGAATATACTTAATTTTTTTTAAATAAAATTTTAAATTCAAATTTTTTGTATATATATATAAAAAGTTGGCTTGATGAGCTAGTTTCACCATATTGTGAAAGTTTATAGTTAAAAAAAAAATATTTCTTGTAAAAAATATCTATAATTTATAAAAATAAATCATTAAGATTATAATCTCTTGAAATATTCCATAGATTTTTTTTTTGTTTTTACTTCTCTTTGAGTATATTCTTTGACCCTCAAGCATAATTTTTATTACAACTCTTAATCATTTGAGCTTATTTTGATATTGCTTATTCTTATCAAATATCATTAAAAGAAAAGATTTATACTGACATTATAAAAATATTAAAAGTAATCATTTGTCATAGATATTATATATAATTCAACGATTATAAAATGACTTTGTGAGTAATGTATTAAAAAAAGTAAAAAATAATAACTAAAGGGTTTTTTCAAGAACTTAGTTTGTAATTTTATTGAAAATTTTAATATGTTCCATGAATCTCTTCTGCAATTTGTACTATTTTTTTTTATTTTAAACTTTATTTTATTGTCAATCCACTTAATTTCATGTCTGTACATACATAAATTGAAAATTTAATCACTTTACTTGTTATTATATTTAGAGGTGTAAAATAAGCAACCTAATTCAACTGAAATACGTAAGGATCATTTTTTTAATTGTCCAATGGCTGATTGGACTAGGTATTTTTTTTTCTTAAAATTAAATGTAATTAAAAAATATTTAGTCAAATAGGCTCAATCATTTTTTAGCCTTTTTTTATGGACCCGATGGACATAGTCGAGTTGATCTAATTTTATTTAGATAATTGGTATATTCATTCTCCATATCTATTGATACGCTGTTATTTTAAATTTTTTTTTCTTCTAAAACTATCTCAAATATATTATCCTTTTTCATTCCTGTAAGACTCTATTAACTATAATCAAAAGATGACTCGTATTGACATTGCAAACTATAAATATAAGATGAATAATAGTAATACGAAATTAGTAGAAAATAATAATAATGAGTATCTGAAATAGATTTCTATAACAAATATTTTTTTCAGTGGCAAAAATGAAGTTTAACATGATGATAGTGACAAATGATAATGATAACTTTAAGACTATGTCAGTAATGATAGTGTGACTCTCCTAAAAAAGTAAAATAATTATTATAAAGATAAAAGTAAGGTGTTTAGACCATGGACATCTAGATTGTCATCGTTGTCAAGATCGATGATGATTCTCATGTTGTTGTAAATGCAATTCACAATGTTAACAATGTCACATAAGCATTATGCAATAAATTGGAGAGATTTATTGAAACTAACAAAGGGGAGTGTACAACTTGGAGTGTTTTGGAAAAAAAAAAGGGGGGGAAGTGTATTAGTAAAGAAGAGAAAAACATATAGAAATTGTCTTCTATTAAAGTCATAAATTTTCTAACTTAACAAGCCACCAAACAGACATATCGTTTTAATTATATATTTTTTTCATTTTAAGTTGTAGTTTTATTCTGACCTAACAATATAATATTGCTTACAATACCACATATTTGATAACTTTTTGTTTGTATGTATGCATGTGAGTCTTTTAAATATACAAGTCATTCTTCATGACAAATACTTTATTTTTATTCTAATATTTTATTCATGTCATTAGAAAGGAGATCTTAATTTTTAAGTTGTTGTTTTGTGATCTAAGTTATTAGGAGTTTAGAACACCTCATATCTAAAAAAAATACTTTATTTTTATTCATATAATTAGAAAGTGAGACTTAAGTAGTTGTTGTTTTTGTGATTTTTAAGTCATTAGAACATCTATTAAAATCGTTTTTCTACAAGTAACAACCCCTAACAATTTAAAAGTTTTTATTTTATTTTTTGTCTTTCCCTTCTCAACCAAAAGATAAATTTGAACATGTAATAATGGAGACAAAGAATCAACAAAAGTCAAGAATAATGATTTGTCAAAATCAACCAATTCACCAAGCAAAAATTACCAAAATACAAATATAAAAACGAGTAGAAATAAAAATGTTTAGAATAAAAATTATAATTTAAGAAAAAATGATAAAGTATAATAATTACAAAATACTAGAATATGGTAGTAAATCAAAATTATAATATATGTGAAAGGAATAATTTTAAAACAATATAAATATTTACCCATATAATTTAGATACTAATTCACCTTCATATAATTTTTTATAGTTAAATTAATCATTTAATCTCTATAATACTTTAAGAATTAGTTGTTATACAAAAAGCAAAAATTAGCCTATATATAACTTTTAATGATTATGGTAAAAATTGTATCTAATGTGACTTTTTATTAAAGGAGGAGGAGTATCTATGTGATTTTTTTTTATTAAATCAACAATATAAATTTTCATTTAATTAAAAATATTGATTTTTATAATATTTATTTTCAAAAGTATATATAATTTATTTTTTAATTAATTAATAATATAATATTTTTTACCTTAAAAATGTATAAAAAATAAATTTGTAAAAATTATAATATATAAAAATTAAACGTATTAATGCCAAGTGAGCGATTACTTGGTCTCAGTTTCGAACTTTTAACATGAAGTATTAAATATCCGGTTTTGTTCTATAGTGATATTATTTGGCTAGAATTAGATTTTACCCCTCAAAGAATTTTTTGGTGTTTATTTTAATATATAATATGTATTTTTAAGAATCAATAATCACTTATTCCCAAGAACATGTTTGGTTGACTTATAGTAATTTTAGAAAATGATATAGTTAATTAAAAAATAAAAGTGAAAAAATAGAGTGGGGGTTAGGCAGTTTTGTAGAAAATAATTTCTATTCCTACGAAACTACAAGATATCTACTTTTCATAATAGAAATATGAATTATTTATATTACTATAGTTGACCTAGTCGTAGGAGATTAGGATAGATGAACAAAGTTTTTTATTCTAATTTGTGTAATCATCTTTACTTTACCAAAAAAAAAATTATATGTTTGCGAATTAACAGTTTTTGAAAAGATTTATTCAAAACCTGCAGCAATAATAAGAGTGCGTCATTTCCATGTTACTTTTTCGAAAATTCTTGTTTACACTCTAAAACAAATACGACCTTGTTATCTAAAAAAAATAATTAAACTTTTTTACGGACTCAGATATATACAAAAAAATTTCATAAATAATAAATTTAAATATAAATAAATTTTAACTAATTTTATTTTATTTAATAATAATATCTAAAAAAAGTCCTTCATTTAACCAAATTCTAATGAAAAATAATTTAAGAGAGAAAATTGTTTTTTAAATAAAATAAAATAATATTAACTAAATATTTAAGTTAGCACATATATTAATTAAGTATACTTATAATTAAGTGAGAAGTGAGTGTGTTATTTGATTTACAAGAATGAGAATATTTAATTGTTACTTTTCTTGGCATTAAATTTTGGTCATTCTCTTCTCTCACCAGCTGTAACAGCGGTTGACCTCACACCACCCACCACTGTTCTGTTTCTTTCTATTTGTTGTTTTTTTCCTCAAACAAGACAAAACAAACACAAACATAGGGTAACTGGAATGCAATGCAACTTTGATCAAATGCTGATCAAATTCAAGGGTCCCCTAGATCTCCTTTGAGGTCACTGTTGCATCTCTCACCTTTGCTCCAACGCCACGTTGCTTTGGTCAGTCACACAACCGTTTTTTTTTCTCTTCGTTCTTCCATTTCCCTCCTTCTTCCCTGGATCTGCAATTTTTTCTTCTCCCCATTGGATTTCTGATTAAAATTTTCAATCTTGCTTCCAAAGTTCGATGGTTTTTGTGCTATCATGGAACCCCGTTTCACAAAAAACGAGTTTTGCATAAGGCATTGCTAGGATCAGTTTTGAGCATTGCCGTGTGATACGGGGAACTGTGTTTTTATTTGTGATTCTGAAGATTTGAAACGTGTGTGTGAGAGTTTTTGTTTAGCTTTTCTGAAATGTGAATGAAGAGTATCAAAGGGATAAAGAAATTGGAACTTATGTGGAAAGGGTGGTTACGGTGTGCAGGTTGGAGGGAGATGATTGATGGAGACCAGTGAGCATAAGAGCATGTCAGTTAGAGAGTTCCATGCGAATGGAAGTCGCATGATTGCATCAGAAGTTGAGGCCAAACTTGATCAAGGAAATATTCAAGAGGCTGAATCTGCCTTGAGAGAAGGGTTGTCACTTAATTTTGAGGTCAGTTTGTTAATGCTCCCTCTCACATAGTTTACTACCTTGTGTTGTGCCTAGTCATTTTTGTGGTGCAAGCATTTCCTTTTGTTTCCCTTTTACGACATTTGGTGGCAGCTGTTTCTGGATTGTGCATTTCATATTTGCAAATAGTAAGAAGCAAAAACCAAGGACCAAACTGTCACTTAGATTTATTGGAGGAAGCTGATCTCAAACTCCCCTTTGGAGTCAAATGATTGCAACCATTGTTTTCTGAGACTTTTTTTTTTTTTTTTTTTTTTAATTTGGCATGTAATTATTACTCATCATGCTTGCTAACTATTAGACTTCATTATGTTGTCTTACTATACATTTCTGTTTTGGAGCAACCTATTGAGATTAGTGGGTGCAAGCAAGTACATCAATTATGTTAATAATGAAATGGTTGAAATTTGGAGGGCATAAGTGCTTTCCTGGTTTTGTAGGATATAATTGGAACTTTAATCTTAAGAGCAAATTTAAAGGTCTTTGACATATATCATTATTTCCTTTACCATAATGCTTGCCATCTATAAACTCTTTATTTTAATTGTCAAAATTGCCCCCATTTGGGCTATGGTTGGACTCCGAGATCTGTGATTACATTTTGAACAAATTAAAGTTTTTGGGTAATTACTAGAAATCTGTTGTTTGTTTGATGTTAAAGGGTTGACATAGGGTAAGCAATGCGGAGAAAAAAGAATAAAATTTTGACAAAGAAACTTTTTTAATGCCTACCTTATCTAGGAGGCAGTAACTATTTTGTCATTCTTAACACCCTCAACAACTAGGGGAAATTTCTTCTATGAGTCAAACCTTAGGACCCTTCCTTCGCACAAAATACATTTTTTATCTGAGAGCACGAATTTTTCTTTTGTGATGTGATCAGTACTCAGATTATTCTTTTAGAATCATCAAACATATTATGGATTATGGTTTATACATATGAACATAACATAGTTGGATCTGAAGCTAGATAAATATGCCAATACAAGAAATGGACCTCATAATTTGTACATTATGTAAATTTGATGCAAATGACCCCTTAACTGTTTGTATATGAAGATCTTGCATGCCTTGATTCTTGGGACTGGATTGGAGCAGCATTTTTTGGGATAAATTAATCAGATGTTTGAGTTTTGCTCCATTGTTACTTTAAAACTTTAACAGGAAGCAAGAGCTCTTCTTGGAAAGTTGGAGTATCAGAGAGGTAATGTAGAAGGTGCTCTTCGTGTGTTTGATGGGATTGATCTCCAAGCTGCCGTACAGCGATTGCAAACTTCCTTTTCTGAAAAAACACCGGGCAAGAAAGGTCGCACTCGCAATGAAGCATCCTCAGTGTCTCAGCATGCTGCTAGTTTGGTGCTTGAAGCCATCTACCTAAAAGCCAAGTCTCTGCAAAAACTGAGGAAATTTACTGGTATTGAATATAGTCTTGACTGTTGAAAGTTGTATTCTACCTTACCTTTACTTTCTTAATCTTGCTTTTCCTTCTGAATGGCAATGATTCCTTCAACACTTTTGAATCAATACATTGAAATGCTTGTTTAATGGATTCTGCAGAGGCTGCTAATGATTGTAAACGTATTCTTGATGCTGTTGAGAAGATATTTTATGTGGGTATTCCTGATATTCAAGTGGATAGTAAATTGCAAGATATAGTCAGCCATGCTGTAGAGCTCCTTCCAGAGCTTTGGAAACAAGCTGGTTGCTATGATGAGACAATCTTCGCTTATAGGCGAGCCCTTCTTAGTCAATGGAACCTTGATAATGATTTCTGTGCAAGAATTCAGAAGTCATTTGTTGTTTTTTTACTGTACAGTGGGGTGGAGGCAAGGCCACCTAGTTTAGCAGTGCAGGTTGATGGATCATATGTGCCTAAAAATAATCTCGAAGAGGCTATTCTTGTATTGATGATTCTTTTGAAAAAGTTTTGCCTTGGTAAGATGAAATGGGATCCTTCAATCATGGAACACCTGACTTTTGCACTTTCTATATGCAACCAAACTTCTACTTTAGCAAAGCAACTTGAAGAATTGTTGCCTGGAGTATACCATCGAGTTGATTGTTGGAATTCTTTAGCTTTATGTTATAGTGGAGCTGGACAAAATGACAGTGCTTTGAATCTGCTAAGGAAGGCTTTGCACAAACATGAACAACCAAATGACCTTACATCATTGTTGTTAGCTGCCAGGATCTGCAGTGAGGATCCCCATCTTGCTGCGGAAGGAGTGAACTATGCACAGAGGGCAATCAGTAATGCTCATGGCCCAAATGAGCATTTAAAAGGTGTTGCTCTTCGGATGTTGGGACTTTGTCTGGGAAAGCAAGCTAAGGTTTCTTCCTCTGACTATGAGAGGTCTCACCTTCAGTCCAAAGCTCTGGAGTCATTGCAGGAGGCAATTAGATTGGAGCCAAACAATTCTGATCTGATTTTTGACTTGGCTGTTCAGTATGCAGAGCACCGAAATTTGCGTAGTGCTTTGCGCTCTGCAAGGCAATTCTTTAATGAAACAGGGGGTTCTGTACTGAAAGCTTGGAGATTGCTTGCTCTAATTTTGTCTGCGCAACAAAGATTTTCAGAAGCTGAAGTTGTGACAGATGCTGCTTTAGATCAGACTACAAGATGGGAGCAGGGGCCACTGCTTAGGCTGAAAGCAAAGTTGAAGATCTCCCAATCACAACCCATGGAAGCTATTGAAACCTATCGGCACCTTCTTGCATTGGTTCAAACCCAGAAGAAATCCTTTGGGTCTCTCCAAATTAGTTCAAAGGTAAAGATTCTGCCATCTACTTATCTTCTTTCAGGATTCCCTTGTTTAATATAATAGCGAGGCATGTCAATTTTATGTGAGATTTGTGATTATAATAGTTTTTTGTTATTAAATTACTTAAGTCATTTGTGATTATAATAGTTTTTTGTTATTAAATTACTTAAGTCATCTCCTAATGAACTTTGCTTTTGACTGTAATAGTAGCTGAATATATGTAATGGGGGAAGTGGATTTCTGATAAGAATTCTTGAATTTGGCCTAGAACTAGTTCAACCCCAAAAGTTAGCTCATGAGGATGTATAGTTGATGTGGGATCTCAACACACCCACTCACGCCCAAGATTGAACATATGGAATATGGAGATTGTAGGAATGATTTCCTTTAATTGCATTGGGAAAACTGCAGGTCCAGGTAGGACTGTTTTTTTTGTAATATTGCATTGGGAAAGTCACATGGCCCAGTAGATTGCACTAGAAAAATCACGGGACAGGTAGACTTTTGGCCAGTTGAGGGTAACAAAAATAGTATATTTATGATAAGCTCTAATATCGTTTTAAATTTGACTTGAGTTTAACTCAACTCCAAAATCTAACTCATTAAGTAAGGATAGTCTAAGCCTTTATAAGCTTTTTACTTTGACCATATTTATAGTTGATGTGGGTTTTCAACAGAACTTTGAGAAAATCATACTGCAAAAGCTACTGTGGTAGTTGGAAGTCCCAAGGCCTTATAAACCCACAACAAAATCTCATACTTTCAATGTGAGACTCAAGTCTTGTACCTTGCCATTCGATCCTACTTCTCACCACGCATCAGAGTGTCAGCGCTCATGTAGGCTGGTTGTGCATTAATCCTTCAAATAGTGCCGAGCAAACATTACTATACTCGCCACTTGTTTACAAATAAGAAACATGGTGAAAAGCTCTACCAGTTAATAAGAACCTTGAGCGAACCACTCCACAATAGTTAGCTGTTGTAGTTGGAGAACCTCACCGCAATAAACCTCACGCCAAAATCTCATACTTCTAATGTGTGGTACTCAAAAAGTCTTCCATCTTGCAATTGAATTCTAACAGTTTCCTCCTCTAAGGGCCAATTTGTTACAAATAAACAAAAAATGAGTCTGATGTAAAATAATATAGTGATTATTTTTTAGAGATTTTTTCAAAAGAAAAATATAATATAATTTATGTTTGTTTACAATCATAAGAATCACTTACAAAAAAAACAGTTGATTTTATGAGAAGCTATTTTGTATTCAAAATAACTTATGATTTTAATCAGATTTTAGATTCTTTTCAATTTCTGACTTCTGATTATTTTGAAAAGCTTAAACAAACATATGGAAAACTTTTAAAAGTGATTTTTTTATATAAAAAATGTAACAATGGGGCATGTTTACTTTGAGAAAATGTTTTCTGTTTTCATTTTCAATTTTCACTTTTAGTGACAAAATTGTCACCTTGTTTTTATTTTGTTTCTTGTTTTCAAAGGTTTGTACACAGACAGAAAAAACAACCAACTTTTTTTTCTCTATTTCATGCACAAATATTTGAAAACAGGAAACAGATTGAAAACAAGATGGCAAATTTGTAATTAACAGTGAAAACAGAAGTAAACAAGCCCTAAATTTGCTGTCAATTGAATGCACTTGAAGAGATTCCAATTGTGCTAAGTGATATTCCAACGTACCATTATAGATTTGACTTAAAAAGAAACTGAAAAACATCGAGTGTTAATTACCAAACAAAAATCACAGTGCAAGCATTTCTTAGTGCTGCAAAAAAGGTGGCCTGTGTGAAAAAATTGAGTTGGTTTTATGAAGATGGCTGTTGTCTGGGAAGCTCTCTGTAAAAGAGTACTTCAAAGATGTTTCCATGGCTTTGGGAGAAGAAAAATGTATTAAGTTAAAAAAAAATTGTTTTTTTTTATACATTTAGTTTATGTTGTTATTATGTTCTGACATTTCTTTTTTATTACCATTTTTTACACTGAATTGTAAGTATGTCCTTCCTCTTTCTTTTGGTTTTACTGAAGGAAAGTTTTTGATTGATGGGGACAAAGAGGAAAGGAATGCCCCCCAACTGAGATGTTTATTGCTTCTCGGGACTTCAATTATAAATTATTGAGTGCAAAATCAATCTTAATTCCATTTTGTCAAACTCTTTCCAGGTTGAGGATGATGGAGTAAATGAATTCGAAATTTGGCATGGTCTAGCAAATTTATATGCTAGACTTTCTCATTGGAAGGATGCTGAAGTCTGTTTGCAGAAGGCCAGGAAGTTGAAGAAATACTCTGCAGCATTGATGCACATCGAAGGCAAGACCAAAACCTGTGTTGTTTGAAAATTTCTATTGTCCTATTGTTGCAATGATTATGATAGGATTATGAATGTAACTGGATCCAATAAGGCTTTCCCTGTGTGGCTGAGCCTTATGGGATCCAATTGAATCCATAATCCTATCAGCTTATGCGTGACCATTGGCCTAAGGCTGGAATCCACATGTCATCTTAAAAGTTTTAAGATTGTAAGTCACATCCATGAAGGCCATGAGGTAGAGCATACAAGCATAACATAACAAACTGGAAAAGCAATGAGCTAAGAATTATCTGTTTGTATGAATATTTAAAGGAACCTACTCCAGGACAGACATTTTATATTTCTGTGTGCTCTTCCAGGTGTTTTGTTTGAAGGACGGGGAAAAAATCAAGAAGCTCTTGAAGCTACTATTAATGCGGTACTACTGGAACCAAACTATGTCCCATGCAAGATCTTGACGGATACTTTGATTCCAAAAATGGGTTCAGAGTATTTGGCTATTGCAAGAAGCTCATTGTCAGATGCACTCCGAATAGAACCCACAAACCGCAAGGCTTGGTATTCCTTGGGATTGCTTCACAAGCATGATGGCCGATTAAATGATGCTGCCGACTGCTTCCAAGCAGCTTCTATGCTTGAAGAATATGATCCCATCGAAAGTTTCAGCTCTATACCTTGACAGGATTTATTTCTTCAACACTTAACTCTCTGCATACATCTTCTGGGCTCAATGGGACACATTACAAGCAGCTTTAGGAAATGTATTCCTTTTTCTTTTAATTTTAATTCTTTTAGTTCAAAGAAAAGGAATTGAAAACATTATATAGTAAACAAGATAAGAAAGGGATTGATGTTAAATTGGTTGTGGAATGGATGGTGTAAACAACTTCTTCTACTGGCAGAGATTTTAAAGTGGTTCAACTGCTGCTCGGCCCTGTAAATGTCTGTCGAGCAGTATCATTGTAAAAAGAGTAGAGATTCAGTTTTCTTCTTTTATGTGCTTTTAGTTTATTGGCTAGATCTGCAAGGCATAAAGGAAAACGTAGGAGTCAGTTGAATTCAAATGCAGCCACTTGTACTGTGATGTACATTTCTGTAACTTCATTGAATTTTCATGCTGTTTCTTATGTATTTGTATTAAGCCCTAAATATTTTCCCAGTTCAAAATGGCCATCTATTTTATGATGGGAATACTTAAAATCTGGATGAATAAATTTTTTCATAAATATTTATAGAAAAACATAAAATAAATTTTTCTATAAATTAAAATTAGTTTATGAATAATTAAAAATCAGTTTCTAAAAAATTAATATAAAAAACTTCTACAAATTAATTAATATATAAGTTAATTTTAATTTATAAAAAAATATTTTATTTTTTATTTTATTTTATTATAAATATTTATGAAAAAAATTATATAAACAAATCTTTAGATAATTAACTCCTCATGATGAACATCTACCTGCGTTGTGCACCTTAAAGATATGTCACTGCGTGACAAATTTAAAAGCTTTGTGATTGATAGATTTGATATTAAGGAACTCTTTCTTCAACCGTTCATTTTTGCAAAATGCCGATAACTAGAGTTTATTTTTTCTTTAATTAAAAAATAATGATATAACCCGTATTGTACGTTAAAGGACAAGTGAGTGTCTAATTGCGTGTATTGCATCATGTTTAGCTGCATATTCGATTACTGGTGTTGAACTTGTTTAACAAAAAAGAGGCTGACTTGTATAGTTTTATAACAAAAAGACACCCAAACTATATGCTAAAAGTTAAGTGGCACGTGGAAACTCAACAGCAGGAAAATTTGTCAAAAAAAAAATTTGTATTAATCCAGAATAAGTTATTTAACAGCCAACAGATAGTTCAGTCTACTAACCCAACAAAGGGATTCCAAATCAGATACTAATACAGATTACATTACAAAAACAAAATTTTAGTTCTACTATGCCTATACCAACCTACAAGTTTTCTTCTTGGTTATCGTCTGAACTTTGGAGATGGCTTAACTTAACTCTCGCCTTTTTTGGTTGTGACGACTCTTCTCTTGCGTCATCTTCATTGCCCTTCCTCTTCTCTCTCTCATTGTTTTCTACATCAACAGCATCTGCAGCAGGTTCAGCTTCAGCACTCAAATCACCTTCCGCTCCCAATGCGGATGTCTTTGGATCAGATTCTTCAGCTTTATCTTTATCTTTCTTTCCCAACTCTCCATTCTTAGCTGACATTTCAAATTCCTCCAGAAAGGAGCGGATTTCTTCATTGGTAGCAAGATCCAAAGGGGTCTTTCCTGCCTTTGTCTTGGCACCAAGGTTTGCCCCTTTCTTGGTCAAGTACTTGACGAGTTCCAGATGGGAACCTTGAGCAGCATAGTGTAATGAAGTCATGCCTTTGCGGGTAGAGGCTTTGAGAGAGGCCCCGGCTGAAAGTAGAGCTCGAACAACTTCTAAATGTCCCTTCTGTGAACCAAAGTGTACTGCAGCCATGTCATCCATTGCAGAAGCACCAACATCAGCCTTGTGCTTGCAGAGATAAGTAACTACCTCTGCTTGCCCAGAAAATGCTGCTAAATGTAGACTATGGTCCAAAGTTGCAAGTCAAAGAAACAAGGTGGCAGTGATAGAAAGAGCTCCCAAGAAAAACCTAGTTAGTAGTTACTACTACTTCAGCCAAATAAAATTTTGTTCCTTATGTCCAACTTGAATACAATCTGGAGGAATATTCAACCGCCCATATGAATAGGGATAGATATATTATTGCACCAACAAAGGTTCAGATTAAACATGCAACATCACCCTATTCGTACATTAAAGTCTCTGTTCTCAGGAACATGTAAATCTTCTCTAATAGCATGGTCGCCCTCATGTTACTTATGACACAGACAAAATTAGGCAAAACTTAG
This sequence comes from Mucuna pruriens, assembly GCA_025330945.1. Classification (NCBI taxonomy): domain Eukaryota; kingdom Viridiplantae; phylum Streptophyta; class Magnoliopsida; order Fabales; family Fabaceae; genus Mucuna; species Mucuna pruriens. The sequence goes on from JAENHJ010000520.1 coordinate 2,171,700, forward strand.
ATACAGTTCCTTGAAGTATTTTGATGTTGTTTTCTAATTAGTATTAGAGTTTCCTCTAGGTAATCTACGTAATAAAAATTTGCATTAAAGATCAACATAAATTATTGAAATAATACTTAAATTCAAATTAGAAAACACTAATAAAAGCACCCAGGTCTAAGTTTAGGGGTGATAATGATGTAGTTATTTCATAAATTGGATGGTTCAAACAAGATAGGTAAAATATGCAATGCATAGAAAAGAAACAAATGAAACAGATGCTGCAATGTGTCATATAGTTAAAAAAACCCAGCTAAGTGTAATTGTCAATGCCAGCTACTGTCTCGTGTTGCGAAAACTAGAAGGAATTTCCCACCGAAAAAGAGTATTGTTATCCAGAACAACAACAAAAAATAGAACGAATTTGATTGCTAGGGTTCGTTCGCGTTGCGTTCAAAATTCACATCACAATTAGGTAAATTAATTGAGCAACAAAAGAAGAGAGAAAGTGAGGAGGATACGGTGTTCTGGAATGCTTATCTCTGGAATTAACGGCCAAAGGATTTGAAGCCAAAATTGACTGAACGGCGATAAGATCACCGGACCTTGCCGCCACATGAAGGTCGCCGCTAGTCCCCGATTTCCGGGGATTACCCATCTGCTTCTTCGCTACCACAAACCCTTGTTAGGTGAATACACAACACTCTTCTGCCCAACTCTCTTTTCTCCTTCTTTCTCTCCTCTTCTCGCGCATTTGCCAAATGCCACACACCAAAAAAGGCCTCTTCTTTTCTCTTCACTTTGATTTTCCTTTTCTTTTCTCTTCACTTTGTTTTTTCTTTTAATAATTGTTTTTAGTTGTTATTTATTATTATTATTATTATTATTATTATTATTATTATTATTATTATTATTATTATTAAACTAAAATTTTGATATCATTGATAAGTATATTGTGAATTAAACAGATGTTTATAAATTCCACAAAATATAAAAAAACATTTAAAGAGAGTGTATTTCATTGATAATAAAAAACAATAACAGAAAATTTGAAGCTTTTCCTTTAAAAATTAATTTAATTACTAGAAAATTATTTTAATGATGATTGTAAATATTTTATGAAAAAAGCTATAAGAGAGTTTCCGAATCTATTTTTCTCATAAATAATTTTTTATATTCATCAAAATATCTTTTATAAAAAAAAACAATATTTTTATGAGTATTTAAAGCAACTCGTGCTCAAATCCCAATTCAACTAACTTTACTATTTATTAAGTTGTAACAGCTGTATACCAATTGATTCACATACTTTGATAGTTTTTTATAAATAATTTGGTTTTCTTAAATATTAACAAGTAAAAAATATATTTTGATGTAAAAAATTTGAATGTTATAAGTGAATATATCAAGTAAGAATAAAATTTGTTTTAAATGATAAGAATTCTAAATTTAGGTTATATCATTTATAACTCTTTAAAAATTCCATACATTCTTTATTTTTATTTTAACCCCATATATATATATATATATATTACAATAAAAAGATTAAAAATTTTAATCACAATAATAAGATCAAAATAAAAAAAATTATGTCATTTACATTAAAACTTAATTAAACATATATTATGGAATTAATATTGTTGTTTTTACCTCTACAATTATTATTATCAGACAGTGATGATGATGATAATAATAAAGATAACGTTAGAGATGATAACATCAACAGTGATGATAATGATGATTGATGGTGACAGTAAAAAAGATGACAATAGTAAGATTGTGATGGTAGTAATAATTGTGATAATAAAAAAGTAATGATAGTTTAGTAAAAAATAATTAATTGAATTTTAATCTTGATTGTAATTTTTATTAATAGTAATTTAATGATTATGATTAAATATTGTTTTTTTTTTATGAATTTTTTCATTTAAAATATCTTAAATAAATAATAATTACAATCAATACTGCAATTATTTACGAGAGAAGAAAATTATTCTACTAAAATCTTAATCACATATATTAAATACCATTTTTAAATAAAAATTATTCTACTAAAATCTTAATGACATATATTAAATACCATTTTTAAATAATTTGTCTAATGCTACAATCAAGTTGTTTAAAAAATAATTAGAATTTGGAGCCTTATTGAGGTCTATTATTAAAATAATTAATGTTGCTTATTTTCTTAATCACATATAGCCACAAGTCACATTATATAACCCAATTTAGTTTTTAAATAGGCAGACTTTGTAGTCATTCACATTTTTACGTAAGTCCGTAAAGACATTTGGAGTGAGTATAAGTGGCATTTTAGGACTTATTAGAGCATTTCTATTGCACAATCACACGCTGCTTAACACGTCCTTAACAAAAATTTGTTTTTAATAAGAGAAAAGGAGATAAGGATTGGGGGAGATGGCCTTACAATACAAACATGCTACAATCCGTCAAAGGCCACACATCAATGACGTTAATTAATTAAAAAGTACATATTTCTACGTAAATTTTATAAAAAAATATAAAAAGAATAAGAAAGGAAGAGAAGAAAGATGGTGTGATAAGATGGCTAATGTGATAATAAGAAATAACAAAATAATATTAAAATTAATTTAAAAATATAATAAGTTATTCATAAAAATATGTGAATAAAAAGTATATTAATACACCTACTAATTAATACACTCAATTTTATCCTTGCTTTTAAAAAATACAATCAATTAAAATTAATAAAAAATTCTATTTTTTGTGTAATAAAAATTTCTTTAAATATGGATAAAAACTGAAAATTGTAATTATAAATGTGAATATCCTAAACATTATAAGTTTTTTTGTTCCCGAGTTTCCATATCAATTAATATTGGCTAGAGAATCAGGAGATTAGTTACTATTTTCTATACATGCTTCACATTATAGCTAGCCACAGGTCGCCGGAGAGCCAATCACTGTGACTGTAATAACGATGCAATATACATGCCCATTGGCCAACCTGCAGTAGGCAGAGTGCAGTGTAAAATAATTATATAAAAAAATATAAAAAAGAGTGCAGTGTGATATTATATTTTATTAGTTTTGTGACTTAAACAGCTATGCAGTTTTTGGTGAGTCACGTTTAACCTCACGTGAATGATTTGGTACTTCCATTAATCCCGTGTTCGACAGCTTATCATTCATCTTACGTGCAAAACATCCAATAAACTTCTTTCGGAATCTGAACGTAATCCAAAGTAAACGGTAATCAAATGTGAATTGATTTTTGTTATTCAGGTAGATTCTGGAAGGTACCAAAGTATTTTGTAACGGAAATATATTGCAAATCGATATATTGTTCTCGAAGCCCCTTTTTCATATTTTATTACTTAAATGGGACGGCGACCGTATTATGATTTCTTTAATTTGAATAGTCGAGGAAGAATGGAATATAATCATCTATTTTATTATGATTCATTAGCCTTGCGTGATCAAAGCGCGATCATCTATATCAATTCATTTCACTTTGACTTGTTCCCTACTTCTCATTACCCCTACAATCATGGTTTTGTCAAGGATTTTTGTCGCTCGATTTGTTGGCCCGAGATAACCATTAGTACTTTATGTAATTCTTTCTTTTTCTTTTCCCACCTAACCGTTATCCACTTTGTACATATTTATGCAATAGGCTTTAAAAAATAAAATTGGAGCGAGGCTTAAAGTTAACAAGACTTACAAAAGCAACAGAAGAAATCGGTGCCACCTATACTCATTGCATGCGCTCTACGCACCACGCGTACTTAAACGGCGTATCTATCATCCTTTTCCTGTTTAATTAACTTACAATTTTCGTTTTGTTTGGTTTTCTAATTTTCTTTTCTCTCTCTATTGGGCTTCAGTTGTCCCACCCCGTTTAATTTCCTCCCATCTCAATCTCAATGCAAAAATCCACAAAGCCAAAATAACGCACGCACAAGCTACGTTCGGAATTTACAAACATAGCAAAACCATGAACATGTTCGGTTTCTCATTTGGCTATGGCATGAGATAAGCGACATGAAAATCACACTCACAAAACCATTCATCCTAAGGTTCTTCCTCGCCTCCCTCTTCCTCTCTCTCCCCTTGCTCTTCTTCCACCTATTCTCCCCGCAACAACCCCACCATCCCATCACAACCAAAGACCTCAAAATCCGACCCGGTTACTCCTCCTACGATGCCTACATACAGCGCCAGCTGAACAAGACCCTCAACCCGAGGCTCCGAAAAATATGGACAACCCGCGACTGGAACCGCAAGATCCCCGTCTTCGCGCGCTTCTTCGAGGAGCTTAAGGATAAGAAGCTCCTCGAAAACGCGTCCAAGGCGTTGTGCATTGGTGCGCGAGTGGGGCAAGAGGTGGAAGCACTGCGCCGAATCGGAGTCGTTGACTCGGTGGGAATGGACCTCGTTCCATACCCGCCTCTCGTGGTGAAGGGTGACTTTCACAACCAACCGTTCCGCAACGACACGTTTGATTTCGAATTCTCCAACGTGTTCGATCATGCGCTGTACCCGCAGCGGTTCGTGGCGGAGATCGAACGCACGTTGAAGCCCCAAGGCGTGTGCGTTTTGCACGTGGCGTTGTTGAGGCGTGCCGATAAATACTCCGCTAACGACCTCTACAGCGTCCAGCCCCTCGTCGAGCTTTTCCAGCGCTCCGCTTTGGTTCACGTTCGCAAGGTCGATGGTTTTGGATTGGACACCGAAGTTGCGTTTCGCAAGAAGGGGGACCCTCCTCTTCACCATTTGTGATTGCTTTTCTCCCTCTTCTCTTTCCTTTTCATTTTTTGTTTTTTCTTTCATATGGTGGCCATTCTTTCTTTCTTTTTGGTATATTTTTTTTTTTAATTTTTTGTTCTTTAAGGAAGTCGAATGGTTGAGTGGTGGCGGTGGTGATAATCAAAATGTAGTTTTGCCATTTAAAATATTGCACTGTGCATTTGCTTTGGTGACGTTAGGAAATATAGCACTTCATTATGAGTTATGATCATGGTACATCCCAATTGTGATGGAATATTAAGTTGGAAGGAGGAGAGTGACGGGAAGAAAAAATAAAAGATAAATAAAGTTAGAGAGGTAATGAGTAATCTTATAGAAAAAGGTGAAAAAAAATGAGAAAGAGAAAATGGGATATTTATATTTTTATTATTTATGATGTAGAAAAATTCGTTAACTTGAGGGTATTTTTTAAAATATTATTTATACTTAAAATTCTTACTATATTTTTTTAATACTTTTTTCTATTTTTTTTATTATATCACTCGTCTTATTTGATATTTCTTTTTTTTTTTCTTTTAATATCTCGTTTTAAAAAAATTAATTAGAAATAAAATCCAAGTCAGTTCAAAATTCATTTAAGAATATATTGGATTAACCTTTGTGCGTTTTCCTGTTTTTTATGGTTGAGGATAGTGGCGTGAAACTATTGGGATATAGATTCCAACCGTATCTGAGGAAGGAGAAATAAATTACACACTATTCTTTAAATAGAAAAAAAATAAAGGAAGAAGGATTGTTGTAAATACTACGAGATAAGATTTGACATGCATTAACAACTTAATTTATTGCAAGCCACTAGAACTGGAATGGCTTAAACTGTGTGCATGATTCGTTTAGCACTATTATTACGGAAATTTTGTTTTTACAAAAAGTTATCAGTGGAAATTTAAGAACATACGGTTTTGTATTCAAAACAAACTAATCAGACTCTAACAAAATGATTACTCTCAAATAAATATTCAACTAACACATCCATCATATAACTAATAAGGAAATGGGTTATTCCAAACAAGATTTGAAACCTCACACACACCCGTTTATATCGGGATTAGTTTTGTTTATCAAGACAACTATGATTTTATATTATTTCATATTTATGATAGCCCTTTACAACCATTTATATACACATTTTAAACATTTAATGCATTATAATGATATTATCTAACTTAAATTTTGGGTTTTGACAACAAAATTTTATTATTAATATACACTTTCTAATAACACTACATATTTTTATTATTAATTAAAATTATTAAAAATTATAAATATTTATGAGTCTCTTTTCTGTTTAATAAATCTCATTCATGGATTTATATTTTTTAATAATTTTTAATCAAAAGTAGAAAAAAATATGTTGTTAGTATCTCTTTTTAAAAAAATAATATTTTGTTAAAAAATAATAATAAATTATTAAATAATTCAAAATCGCACTACTCTAATTAATTTTCATGTAATATTTAACAATTTTTAATTTACAAAAATATTAATAATATAATACACAAAGATTTCTAGACCATATAATAATTACTCTCGGCTGAGATTGAGCGGATCCTTAAGATGACTATTATCCGATTTTTACTACTGTGAGTGTGACTAGTAGAATTATCTAGAAATTTGTATCAGGCTTTAATAATTGATCGAGTTAGATATAAAAGGGACGACGCCTATGCAGAAATCCATCACCCAGAGCCTAAATTTAAAGAATAATCATAAAAATTAATAAACTATAAATAATTGGACGCAGTAATTAAGCCACAAACAAATAAATGTGCTTTCAATGAGAATGCTGTTTTTTTTTTTCATATCTTCATTTTTCACTAATTTGCCAAAAATAAGTTTCACCGTTTTAGGATGGTTTACCTTTGCAATTATTATTTTACTACAGAATTCCACTTGCTGGTACGTGACCAATACAGTAGCGGACTCAGAAAATAAAGAATAATTATGATCTATAACTTAATCTCAACTTTTAGCTATTATTCATTTCATTTTGAGTTCATCTATTTTATTTGTCACATTCCAGTAAGTGAAATACTACTGTTTAAAAAAATTGCAAGGATAAACTGCTCTGCAACTAACTTATTTTTTAACATTAGTACTAAAAGGGAGAAATTAGATGAAAGAGAAAATGTGTAATAAAATAGATGATAATTTATAGTTTTATTGAGTTTTATTTTAAAAAGTTGTAATTAAATCCTCACATACTGATATAATTATAACTCCATTAATTAATACTGACTAGATATTATAATATAATAATTTATTTTTTTATTATTTAACATGATATTTTAATATCATAATTATTCTTTTATTTTTATTTTTTGAAAATTTTCAAATCTCTAATTTTACCTTCTGATATAGTTACATAAAAATATTTGGTTGCATATAAAAAAGAAGTTTAATCTTTATATTTAACATTTTTTTATACAGAAAATGAGCAAGAACAAATAGAGATAAAGAATTAAAAAAAGACAAGTTTCACTTTAATTTTTATTCTATTAACTTGTTTCCAAACAATTAAAAAAGAAAAAAAAATAAGAAAAATTAATTTTTAAATTAAAAATTTTGAACTTTGTATTTTTATTCTAGTATTTTATAATAAGAAAAATATAAATTTCATATAATTTTTGTTGTTATTTTATAAATATAAAGAATGTGAATTTTTCAAATATAAACTAATTCAACTATATATTATATGCAATTAAGAAGAAAAACATAATTTTTTCAATTTAAGAGCACAATAATTAAATTTTTTACCAAGAAAAATGTCTAAAAAAAATCTACATATCTCTTACAATTAGGGTTTTGAAAAAAAAATTAAATAGAAAAGATGAAAAAAAATAACATGTGAAGATAATAAAAAAAAATTAATTGTCATATTCGAATTTTACCAATAACAACAAAGATACGATTTAATTATAGAAAATTTAAGTTATAAGAATTTTTAAAGTATTTTTAATTATAGTAAATTTAAAAACTAGAACAAACTATAGGGACATTGAGGCTAATTTAACCAAAAACTAAATGTAAACTTCAATGGAAAAAGAAAAGCTTACTGAATTTTTTGTGTCCTCCAGTTATTTCTTTCTAGCTTACTGAATTTTTTCTATCATTCCTTCAATTTTAGTTGGGGACGTTACATGGATTTCTGCATATAGACAATGCTATCCCTGTGAATATTTCAACAGAACATACATAAAATCATTCGAGGAGAAACCGCTATTGGATGGTTCAACTCAACTGCTGGATGAATGAATACGGACGGAGCAACAGTGCATAATCCCATATAAACCATGAAAGACATCAAAAGATTAATGCATACCTTAAAGCAATCAGTGAGCAACTGACCATCTACCTAGTTACTGACGGCTAATTTGGTGAAATTCCATAACGGTTTCGAAGAGAGTCAATTGCCTTCTCAAACGACTGCGAAAGCTCAACGATAGAAGTTTTGCATGCTGAAAATTTTTAAATGAAAATTACTATCTCACAAATGAATGCAGTATATGCGTACGTGCGTGCGTGTATAGGACTGAAATTCTGTACTGAGCACATCTCAATACAAAGATGTTGAACAAGACAACATCTCAAATAATAGTGATGAATCAGAGTAAAAGCATTTTTGGAATTGATTGTACTATACTGCTATACATACCCCGAGACGCGCTAGCCTGTGCTTCTGCCATAAATTCTTCATAAGAAGCCTGAGAAATCAACCATTAGACTCTTATCATGTTTCCAAACGATAGTTTAAAGTAACGGGGAAGGAAAGGAAACAACACCTTCATTGCATCTCGGCTTTCCGTTATCCGTTCAGACACTTTTTTGTATTCCTTCTCTGCTTCATCCATTGCTTGCTGGTATGCTTGAGTCTGCATCTAAATTTTTCAAAAGAGAAACAACTAAGTGATTATAAATTTATTATTGATCAATCCAATCCAGTGATTTATATCGATTAAAAATAAATTGTTACTTAATTTTTACAGGTTTGCTAATGCTGATTTGTTGATCAAATACAGAGCGATTAATCTTCAGATTTGATTTTCCACTTTACTACTTACGCTCTCTCAATTTTCTTCTAAACTAGAGAGAATGTGCTAACAATTGATGCCAACCACCACGAAGAAAGAGGCAATAATGTGAATATTCCACAAACAACAATCTTTTTGGCTGACCAAAAGTTTGAATAAAATCACAGAACTCGAATTCACGTTTGACATGTTCTAGTCCTTGAATTAATTAATTGACATTTTTCAGTTGCTTCATACATTATTTGTTTCATTTGTTTCCGAGCAAACTAGATGAGAATTAATGAATTGAGAATCTCAGGGAATTCGCAGCACATTCTATAATAAAGAGATATCAGAAATGCGATGTTATGAAGTTTTTAATCAAGTGAGGGAGAAATCGAGAGAAGAAACCTTGCAACGTTTGTGGAGACGCGAGTGAGAAGCCTCGAGATCCTTGAGGATCTCGGAGTGAGAGCGATCGATGCGGCGCTTGAGATCGTCGACGCCGGAGGAGGCGAAATTCCTGAGGTCCGAGATGTTGCTCGGAGCCCTGTGACCGCGAGGCGGAGAAGTGCTGGTGGCGAGAGCAACTCTCTTTGCGCCCTTGGAGGTGGAAGCCGCTCTCGTGAAAATCGCCGATTTCGGAGAATCCTCCGCCGGAGAAGCCACCGGCGACGGCGTTTTCAGAAGATCGGCCACCGTCGGTTTGGCTTTCTTTCCCGTCTTCTTCATCTATCACGAATTTGAGATTTAGTGTGAGATTGAGCGGTTAACTTGGCGCGAGTATTTAATTCTCGAAGCGAATTTTGAAAATAATTGTAAGTGATGAGAAAAGGCGTTAAATAATTTAAATCAAAATCGGTAAATTTTATTTTTATGTTACAAATTTAAGTCTTTATTATTAAAAATTATATAATCGCCTGCTCTTTTTATTTTGTAACACGTCATTTATGAATTTTATATTAAACGAAATTATTTTTTTATTTCTTTAATGAGTTATTCAAGTAAATATGATTTTTAATTATTTTAATTTTATTTAATTTTACAATTAATATTAAATACAATGAGGTATTTAAACATTATTGTTCAAATGATATTTTATTAATTAAATTAATTTACATAGTTTAAAATTAAAATATTTATATTTTACATTTTAATTTATAACTTTTATTTCCAGTAAAAAATTAGTTTAAGTTTCTTTGATTTATAATTTGTATGGTTCACGTATATTTATAAATTTGTGCTATGAACTAATACTTGCTTGTAATAAACATTAAATGAGATAAATTTAATTAAGAAATACTTATTTTATAAAAAATTTACATTCTTATATAATTATAAATTGATGTGTATGATAAATATGTTTATTAACATTTATAAGGATTATTTTAAAAATTATTTATAATAATTTATGATTTATTAATAGTATAAAAATCTGTACACTCGTAATTATTTGTGCCAGACAAAATATCTATCTTCTGAATTCTACCTGTCTATCATCATTATTTGAACTTAATATTTTTTATTCAATAATTGATTCAAATTAGTATTTCATTGCCAGTTTATGCTTATCTAACTTGTTACTAATAGGTAACAATTGAGTAATTGAGTTAAATTGGTTTTTTTAATAACTTTTTTTTCAAGTTTGGGCCAATATAGTAACTTTGACAAATCAAGTTGTTTTATTACTAGTTGTAAGCTAGATTGGTTAAACAAACTTTATTTTTAAATATACCAGTATTTTAACTTGGGTATTATATAGAATAAATATTTATTTTATATAACTATGACTTACCATAAATAAATATTTTTAAATATATAAATTATATTATAATTAAAATTTATAATAAATAAATATTTTTTAATATATTAATTATATCTTGAACAAAAACGCTTTTAATTGATTTTTTTTATCTAAAGCATTTTTAATTACGTTTCTATATAATAGTTTTTTTTAGCAATTTTTATTAACTTCTTGTTTCTTTCTATTTATTATTTTCAATATTTTAGTTTTATATTAAATTTCAATATATTTAAAATATCAATAATCCTCGTTATATAAATTAGAATAACTATTTTAAATAATAATATTTATAAAATTATTCCAGAACGTTTTAAAGAGTTTTTCTTTAGCAAAAGTATTTTTACAAATTTTTCTTATTCTCTTGTATATTTTAATCTATCTTTTTATACTGTTTATAAATTTAATTTTAGTATTTTAAAAAAAGTTATTAATAATTAAAAATAATATCTATCATTTATAAATATCTTCTTTCTATGTTTATTAAAATAATTATATTGAAAGAAAATATTTATAATTGTCTTTCTTTAACAAAAGTTTCTTCAGCTTCTAATACATCTTTTCAATAGTTTTAAATTAAATTTTAATATTTAAAAATCATCAATAATTAAAAATATAATTATATCATACTATAAATAATTTATTATAAATTATAAATATAATCTATATATTTAAAAATATTAGTTATTACAAATTCTAATTATAAAATAATTTATATAATTAAATATATTTATTTATTATAAATTTTAATTATATAAAATAAATATTTATTCGGTGAAAGTTACGTAGTATTGATTTATTCGTTCCAATCTAATCCACCTACACAAAGTATATATGTGTGCGTAAAACATATATACTTAGTTAGAGATTTATTTTTCTCTAAAAAAAGAAAAATATCATTAAAATTGTATCACAAATAATTAAAATTAAAACATATTATCACATTATCTCTCATCTTATTCTCATATAAAAATAGTTTTCTACTATATGTCTCTTATAGAATTTTGAAATATTCTTTAAAATTATTTATTTATCAATTATTAGTTATTTAAATTCCTTTAAAGAGCATATAGAATTTTATTTTAAAATTTTTTAATTATTGAAAAAAATATAAACAAGGTAATTAATTTTTAGTCATTTTGTTTATTATTATTATTATTTGGACAGTTTTATGTTAATATTACATTTTAAAAATTTTATTTATGATAAGATTAATCTTTATGATTGATTTAATAATATTTTTTACACATTGTATAAAAAAATTTAATGTTTCTTGTAATTTTCACAAAAATTACGGATAAATTTTCTAATATTTGCAATTTAATAACACATAAGATATAAAAAATTGTAAAACAAAAAAATGAAGAGTATTATTAATAAAATAAAAAATATTTTAATATCATAAAAATAATTAATGAATGAAATAATTATATTTTAAATAATATTATTAAATATTTAAAATCATACATAAAAAATTATATTATTAAGTTATTATATTTAATTTGTATATTATAATTTTTTTTTTTAACCTTCCAAAAAGAAATTTTCAAACTCTCCGGCAGCTTGTAGAGCTTTTTCAATGTAGACCTCAAATAAGGGTCATTAATTCCCCTTTCAACTAACCTATAATTTTTTTGTCCTTCAAAAAAATTATCTAGAAACTTTATTAGCAATTATCTGTTATAAAATTTTATATATGTACATGGTTGTGGTGTGATTTAAGTTAGGCTTTTACAGTGTCTGACTGGGTCTATTGATTTTGATATTTTTTAAGTCTTGAGGGTGATATTTTGACTTATTTTGATAATGATGTCTTGTAGTATAATAGACAGGTGTAGAATAATTGGTTGCAAGGGGAGACAAGTGTAGAACAATTCGTTGCAAGGGGAGACAAGTGTAGAATAATTGGAAGCAACTTGCAAGTGGAGTGAACATCATTCCATTTGGTTCGAATAAATAAAAAAAAATATGAATTCATTAAAAACTTAAGTGATTATTTAACCTGTTTTTTTTATCCATAATAAGTATTTCAGGAACAATTTTAGGATATTTTATTACCAGCTTCTGACTCTCTTTTGTATGAGTTGTGTTCTAGTTCTTTTTTCTCCTCCTTTAGTAGTTAATTTCCTTCTATATCTTGACAGGTGGAACGAGAAACAAAATTAAATTAATAATTAGAAATAATGGGATGGATATGTGGTCCTACGTCAAAATTCAACCGTGGTTACACCTATACATACTACTACAAATATTTTCAATTCCATTAACAATGATAATATCTTTTCTTTACCAAACAACCAATAATAATAATAATATTTATTATTATTCTGATAAAAGAAAAACAGATCTTTTTATATTTAAAAAAAATAAAGGGACCCGAAAAAGTAAAGTAAAATGGCGTTCCTTTGGGGAGCAGGTTGAGAGAAAGCAAGTAACAGAAATATAACCAATTTCATATTCAATCATTCCCCCGTGAATTTATTTTCACTCTTCAACCTGAAATTATTATTATCTGCATGCCCAGAAACAAAATTAGAAACGTGAATTCAAGAGTTATTAGATTTTAATTAAAACAAAATATCGAGACATATTGTACTCGGTCCATGAATGATGAGATTTTAGCATCTTAGGATGTCCCCTAGTCATTCTTGGGACTTCACGAAAGATGTTATTCTGCATTCCTGACTTGCTTTGCATAGGCCATGTTTGGACTTATGTTTGTAAAATTAATTTTCGATCAATATAATTTAATATAATTGATTTTAAATTAATGTAAGTTTAAAATAATATGATTTTTGATTAATTTTGATATAAAATATGATTAAAATTGATTTTGAATTTATATTTATCAAAATAAATTTTATATGACAAAAGTTAATAGTAAAAGAATATATATATGAAACAATTTATGGACTTAAGTTAAAGTAGATGTAAAAACTATTAGAAATAGTATTGATTAAATGTGAGTTGTAATCTTCTAAATCAAATCTTTAACGAGATTCCTAATACTATAGTAAATAAAAAAATCAAATTTGACTACTCAAATGGAAGGCTTTTAATTTATAACTAAACATGCTAATAACATATTACGTTTTTGTAGTTAATTTTATTTTTTAAAAATATTGAAATAAAAATAATTAAAAAATAATTGTGTTTAAGTTGAGAAATCTGATGGCTACAAACTAGTTGAAGAGGATGGGTGACCACAAGACCCGTCCAAATATTTCCTTTAAATGTAAACATGTTTTTCTATTTTTAAATTTTAAATTTTGTTTTAAAAGTTTGATATGTCTTATTGTTTCCCAAAAAAATTTCTTCAGAGTTTAAAAATACGAAAAATAAGCATACTTAACTCAAGATGCTCATTCAATGTTTAAAAATAAAAATTTGGGTTAAAAGTACAAGACGGACATGTGTACTATCAATTGAGATTGAGCATAACAAAAAATACTCTCAAAAAATATTAATTTTCTACAATACAATGAATTAAGGTTGAAATTTTAGTTGGGAGTAAGAACTACATTTAATATTTTATCATGCTTCAAATAAAAATGTTTTTGAAAAAATATTTGTAAAAAAAGAAAAGAAAAGATTACGCATACTCAATTCAAATACAGTTAAAATTAAAAAAATGAAATAATTTTATAATATGCTTGGATGAGATAAAAGAAAATATGAATAACAATTATTATTTTTATTTTATTAAAGAACAGATAAAGAAAACTTTACTTTTAAAAATAAATTTTAAAATTTCTTTCATTCTATTTCCTCTTCATTTTAAATTTTCTTTCTCCCCCTCATTTTCTTTTCTTTGTACTAAACAAAGGGTTAAAGTATTAGTAATTGAGATTTGAAATGAAAAAGAAAAGTTTAATATAAAATAAAGTAAAAAAATAAATATTTTCATAAATGAAAGTATTGAAAATAGTAAATAATTTGTCAAGTAAAAATAATATTGTTTGTGTCCCTTTTTTCTTTATTTTCAATACTAAAATAAAAAAATGTGTAAAAATAGTGATAGAGACATGTGTTACAAGAAAAATACAGTAAAAATATTTTATATTCAAGAATGAAAATTTAAATTTAGAAGTATGAAATATATTTCCTTACTTTATAAAAAAAAAATCTAATATTATAGCCTATTTTTTGTCCTTGTGAGACTAAAATCAAGTCATTTTTGTTAAATCTAAAGAGTGAAAATAAATAAATTTTTTATAGATATTAAAAGTAAAATTTATCATATTTATATGGATTAAGAATATATTTTAATTGATTTATAATATGGGTATTGATATTTTTCTTTTGTTCATCTATATTAATATTTATAGTAAAATATTACTATTTATATTTTATAATTTATTGAAAATGAATGAAGTTTAAGTATTATCTCTCTAGAAATTATATAAACATAATTATAGATAGTAAAAAAAAATAATGGTTAAAAATAGTTTAACCTAAATATAAATGTAAACAAAATAATAACCTTAAAATATTAAAATTATAGTGTTAATTTTAACGACAATTTTTATTATAAATGTAGATAAATTAGCACAAAAACTAACGAGAGTCTAGAAGGTTCATTAAGCATGTACTTGAAACAGCTAATTTAGGAAAGAAAAAATTATTGGAAAAGAAAACACAATTCTCCAGAAAAAAAAATCTCCCATTTTAATTATTTTATTCTATTTGTCCCACTTGTGTCCTTTTCTTCTAATTCCATGAGACCATAAAACTTTCAGTCAAAATTAACATGCCAAACTTAAAAACCTAACCGTGGCGACTTAAAAGTTTCAATGGGGCCAAATCAAACCTCCTTAGTACTTTTTGACCCCTGCAGAGAGACAAGTGACATGTGGGTGAATTAAAAATTCCTAATAATTTTAACAATATTCGAACTTCTAAAAGGCATGTTATTTCTGCTCAGACTTTATACAACACTTTTTCTAGCAAAAATAAAGCTTGAAATAAAAAAAATAACGTATTAAAAAACATAAAAGACAAAAAAGAAATTTGCAAAAGGTTTTATAATTTTTTTAAATGAAAATAATATTACTCTTCGGAAAACTTATATAAATCACGTTTACCTAACTTTCTAACAATCTTATATAAGTCAACAAAGGAACTGGACTGATGACTTGTTTTCTATAACAAACAGTTTTGAATCCAAACAATTTAAAATTAAAGAAAAATAAAGTCTCTATCTTACTTTTTTCTTGTCAATTGATAACAGAATTCACTAAATGTATTTCCCAATACTAAATACTCCCTTCCACATATCTAATTGCCATTACATCTATTGATCAAACTACAATTCAACATAGACAAACAGCTGAATTATAAAAGGTGTAGGATACAAAGCTGTCCTTCTATGGTCGCTGTATTCAGAAATGTTTAAACTTAACTTACATGCTTAAAAACCTTGAAGAAAAAATCCTCTTCATATTATCAAAACATTAGTGAAACAGGACACATTAATGCACCAAAGTGCGAGTGTCTTCCTGATTGCCAAAATCAGGGAGCTCAGAACTTCGGGAAAACTTCATCCATCTCTTTTTCTCTATAAATTTGAGGCAAGGCTGCATCACCAGGCCAACGGCCATAGCAATAAAGCTTACAACCATTACCTTAAGGGTGGAGAAATACAACACAACACAAATCAATACTGTAGGAGGGATGCACATGAGAATTGCTCCAGCTGTTCCTCCTGGTACCTTGTAAGGCCGAGATGCGTCAGGGTGTTTGATCCTCAACAGAATGAATGAAATGAATTCCAAAATCATTCCAAAACAATACAGGAAATTTTCTGCGGCCACAATTTCTTGAAAGCTCAGCCATGACAGTATAATCACACCACAGGCTGAAAAGAGTATTCCTATGAGTGGTGTTCCATGGCGAGACCTCTTGCTGAAGAACTCAGGCAACATTCCCCTCTCAGCCATCCCTAGAAGCTGGAAACTGTCACTGCTCATTTCAGCAACAAACATTCCCATGTTTGACATTGCAGCAGCGGCCTGAAGCCACCATCTCAACCATACTCCTCCAATAATCAAAGCAATATCTGAGAAATAGCCATCCGTCCACAACTCGCGGTTGACGGGAACAGCACCGGTACCAATTAGAAGTGGAAAGAAGTACCCTAAAACTACTAGGATCACGGCGTAAAACAGCGCCCTTGGAAGAGTCTTCTTTGGATTTTCCACTTCTCCAGCAAGAGTACTTATGGAGTCCCAATAGTTAAGATTCCAAAATAGAGTGTTCAGATACAAATTCCAGTCAATATCATTCAGATTTACCACACCCCATCTTGAAGGCTTTATATCTGGAATTGACAACAACCCCATAACCACAAAAGGGAGGAGTGAGAAAACCCCTAAACAAACAGCAACCCATCCCACAATGGTCATGCCCCTATAGTTCAAGTAAGTGAGAACTACAGTCAGACCCCATGTTGCAGTAACTCTAGGTAAGCCACCACCTAAAGCTGGGACGGCTGACTTCAGATAGTCAAGAAACAGAACGGGGTATAAAGCATTGTCTATCACCCCACTCAGCCATTTCATCCAACCTTGCTGAAACCCCCAATAAGGACCCAAAGCAGCCGAAACCCAAACCACATAACCACCGTTTTCAGGGAACATGGTGCCCATCTCAGCAGTAATCAAAGCTTCAGGAACACTCCATACAAATGGGAAAACCAAAAATCCAAGGAGGGCTAACAGAGGACCAGCGGCGTTCACAGTATCCTCCACCCCAAAAGGCCCTCCTGAAACCTCATAGAAGATGAGAAACACAAGAGGAAGAACTGAAACTTTCCTTGAGTGGTGATTTGCCCTCGAGGGAGGTGATTCAGCAACAGTCACATACTCGGCCTCAGTGAACTCCCCCATCTCAACGGAACCTTGTCTATTAGTAGCAGCAACCCTCAATTTCTGCACCCAGCAAAGAGTTTTAATTTTTTCACAAATTTAGAAGTTGAAAAGTGTTTGCAACACATTCTCTTATACACATACACTCCTTCTAATACACTTGTCACTATTAGTTAAAATTTATTAAAAATTATAAATTTATTAAAAATTATAAAATTGTGAATGAGACTGATAAATAAGAAGTGGGACATACAAATCTTTATGATTTTCAATAAATTTCATCCAATAATTGAAGTGTGTTAAAAAAAGATAAAGTGCTTTTATCATTTCTCTTATAAGTTTATACATGGACCAAAAACATAGTTTCCAGATAACACCACAAAACAGAGAATCAAATACTTCTAAGTCTCAAGCTATCAGATAGAAGCCAGAAAAAGATACCAGCTTTGTCAAATTTACCAGCACCCATTAACAGAATCAACAACCGATTTACACCACACGGTAGAATGAAAGGAAAAGTTTGATTACAAAGATAGGTGTTTCTAGGCTTACATGAATTTCAGACATTTAAAAACAGACATGCACGCATCATTTGAGGAGGGTAACAGATCTTGAATCACAAACCTCAAAGGACAAAAGAGAAACAGGACGAACAAAAGCTAACTCTGAGGAATGAACCCATTCGTGAAAATCTAAGAAAACCGACATATGCGACCCGATTAAAATAAAGGTAGAGATAGAAAGAGAAAAGGAAAAGGAATTTAAAAAATGAGAGTGAAAAACAGTAAATTAACCAACCATGAAAGATTTGCTATCCCGTCAGGGTGAGGTAGATAGCATTCTCCATTGTGGAATCCAGCGGCGAAGGAAAGCTACCATGCGTGAACACTCACAACCCAATGAGGGGAAAAGAAACTACGTCTTTTCTTGTCATTTCAAGGTAACTAAGGAAATTAGAACTTAAAAAGGAAAGGAATTGATGAATTGATGAATTAATGAAAATAATATAATCTATATATAGATAATATGGACCCCCTTTTATTGAGATGGTAAACAATTTTTGAATTATTTCATAAAAAATAGTCATGCCGTGTGGCCCTTTTTCAATAAAAACCCTGAAACGATTTTTAAAAGAAAACAATTATTTTATTCAATTATTTCAGTTTTGATTTTTTATCATTCAATTAGTTTGATTAATTTAAAACTAAGAATAATATTACAAACAATAAAATTTTTGTTCATAATATATTAAAAATAAATTATATGTAATTATCTTATTTATATAAAATAATAAGTTTGTTAATTAATTAAATTATATATTTAAAAATAATTTAATTTAAAATATTATTTATTATATTAATTATTTTAATTAATATTATTTACTTTATTATCTATTTTAATATTAAATTAATTAAATTTAATAATAAGAACTAAAAAAATACTAAGATAGTGTCATAAATCTAAAAATGAATTTTTTTCAATAATTAAAAATAAAAGAAGAGACATATATATATTTATTACGATGAAAGTAACTATTTTAAACGAAAATATTATAGCGTGTCAGACAGATCATGAATGGTGGGTTGGAGTTGACAAAAGGGCAATAGGAGATAATGATACCAAATTGTTGTCTTTTGATCGTAATTTAGTGACAAACATAGTGGGTAGGGTACCCGAAGAAATTTTGAAAATGGAAGAGACAATTAGGAGTAAAGAAATAATAAAAGAGATAAAAAATGAATATTGAAAGAGATAAAATTAGTTTACATTATTAAAAGTAAATAATTAAATTAATTAATTAATATAATAATATCTTTAACACGTGCATGCATGCACAATTTAGAAAATTTCTTGTTAAATCATCTTAAATACACAATAATGTTGGATTCGATTTAGATTGGAGGGTTTTTAATATAAGATTTGAAAATGGGTCCAATTTAATAAAAAAAATATTTTTCAGTTTTTAATTTTTCTGATTTTCAATTTGTTGGGTTATTCATCTTTTAGTACAATGACCACATTTTATATTAGATTATGTGGGTTCATGAATAATCTAGTCAAACCCGTGGAACTGGAAAAGAGATAACTCTTTTAATTTTTGTGTACAAGATAAATAATGAGCGACGAAAGTTACGCAACACATATTTTCCAAACACGTTATCAAATGTTGGAAAATTCGTTTTATTAAATTCCGGAACAATATCATACACATCATAGCATAGCAATTAAATCGTTTTGAAATGATGTTGTAATTCATAAACATCTAAGCACAGCAATTAAAAAGAAAAATATATATACAGAACCAACTTTTTACAGTTCATCATCACCTGATTCTGCGAAACAATATAATTAATTTAGATAATTGGACTCTCTGTGCGTTATTGAAATTTTGATTTTCTTTATATAGACCAAAAGATGAAATAAAATAGTAAAACTTATTATCACAGATAATTATGGATCACTTTATTTCAAAAAGAAAAAGGAAAAGAAGAAGTTTCTTTGTATAATTAATATGATAACTGCCTGGGACATGATAATCACATAAAGTATTTATAGTTTGTGGACCGTACAAGATATATTTATTTGTATATAATTATAATTATAATTATAATTATAATTTATAATAATAAGTATTTATAATAGTTTTATAATTTAAATTCATAATAAATAAATGTATAAATTATGTTTTAAATTTATAATAAATAACTAAATTAGTCTATAAAATATTTTAAAATAAAATAAACAAGTAATTAAAAAAATTAAATATAAAAATAAAAGTAAAAAATTATATTTTGAAATAATCAAGAGTAATATATTTTGGCTAGTTGAAAATATAGTACCTGAAATGTACTTTTCGGTAAAAGAAAAGAGAGCGCAAATAATATCTAATTTGTAATATAAAAGTAGATTAAATTTAAATAGAAATTATTTGGAAAACTATCATATTTTTTAAAATTAAATTTACTCTTCAATTATTTATTGTCTCAATGTATAAATTAAAATAGTTATTTTAAATAATAGCATTTTAAGAGAGTGAAACAAATTAATAAAAATGGTTTTAGAGACTTTTTTTAATTTTTAGCTCTTTTAATTTTTTAATTAAATTATATTTTAAAATAAACTATTAATAATTAAATATAATCTTATATCAAAGTTTAAATTATTTATCATAAATTTAAAATATAATTTCTAGGTTAAAAAATTTTATTTATTATAAAATTTAACTACAATATAATTCATATATTTATTATAAATTTTAGTTATATAAAAAAATATTTATCTTATAGATTGTATGGGCTAGAATAATAATATATAAATATATTTGAACAATTTTTTGCTTATATTAGACAATTGAGTAATTTTCTTATTTTGTATTTAAATATACAAATACAAAATTTCAACTCAGCATAATTACTCGTTTATAATTTAAAAATTGAGAATTTAGTTAATTTCAATTAAGCCATTTAATACTTTTATTTTTGCAAATTCCACTCCACATATATGTGAAAGGATTGTTATATATAAAACAAAATATTATATATAACGTCTAAACTACAGTATTGGTTTGTATGTAACAACATATTCTCTTATTTCCTAAAGGATACAAATAAGAAAATCATCTTTTAGATTTTTTAGAAAATAAACAGTAAATCGTACTGCAAATAAAGATGTGGCTTTTAATTTGTTTTAATAAAGACAGGCTTGTTGCAAACATCTATGGCTTCGTTAGTAATTTATATATATATAAATAGAATTAAGAATTCCATTTTTTGTTCACTTGGGCAGAAGAAGGAACATCGTGGCAATAGGCCTTTCCACAAAATCCACACGTGACAAGCACCTAAGCAGGCATCCCAGCTAACAGCTGTATCACGTCTAGGGTGTTATTGAGCCAATTTGCAAATTCCATTTTAGATTATTTTTAAAATTAATTTAATTAAAAGTAAGTTTTAGATAAAGTAATATTATTTAAAATTTTATATTTATATTTGTAATTAAAATTTGTTAATGTCACAACTTAAATTGTCACGTTGAAGCTAAGTGGGCCGAAACCAAGTCGGCTACAAAAGAGTCGTCACCGGCGTTTTTGTTTAAAAAACGCTAAGAAACTTAATGGAAAGGCTAGTTTGGAATCAGAAATGTGGATTCGGAAGTTGGTTCTGCCAGAAAAGGGTGTCGAAAGATACCTATAACTTGATAGTTCTGCTTGGTAATTATATGGGAATAAGGACAGTCTTTGTGTTTGAGTCGTGTTTTAAGCAGAGGTCCTGGAAGGGAGGAGGTTCGGTGTAAGGTGTTATAGGGTTTTTGGGGTTTAAAGACTTAATAGGATAAGGTTCACAGGGTTTTGGGGTTTAAGACTTAAGTGGGGTGTCTCCTATATATATATCGCTTTTTTAGAGGAGTCAAAGTCAATAATTCGATCCGGTGAGGGTTCGGGAAAAGCGAGTCGATACATGCCGAAATTTCCCCGGCTTTGACGGGACCCGAGATGGACTCGGCTCTGGGAGGGGTAGGTTTGAACTGGGAGACTTGTCACATTGGGCCGAGATGGAGTCGGCCTTAGTGAGGTCGAGATGGATTCGTCTCGGGAGGGGCATTCAAAAAAGGCATGATACTCAGTCTTAGTTTCGTTCCTGGAGGAAGGGGTTCCTAGACTCAGAAAAGTTTCTATGGACACGTGATACTAATCTAGTATTTAGAATAGATCATATGTGTACTAACTTTGGAGTTTGCGGGAGCCTTTAGATCCTTCAAATCCAATACTTTCCATTTTCTTCACCGAATTTGGACATGGGATTTACTCGTTTACTTTCTAGCGGTCGTCGGTTTTATCTTCTGTCTCTTCGTCTTTCGGTCTTTTTCTCTCCTTTTCTCTCTTTTTCGTAGTTTCTCATTCTTTTTTTTGAGTTTCTCCTTGAAAAAAAATTTCCTCCCAACTCTTTTTAAGGTTTTTATAGAGGCAGTGAGGTAGGTAGTAATTTCCCATATCCCACGATTCTCTCCTTAATTTTAGGATCTAATATCCATATCTTATCCCCTACTCTCCTCCCATGATTCTCTCCTTATCCTCTCTCGACAGGTGCCGAATTTGTTAGAACAATCTTCCATGATCTTTTCTTATAGGTGGGTCCCAGAAAGACTCAGTCCCGGACAGTTTTGGGATTCAACGGTTAATTAAAAAGTAGAATAGTAAACACAATTAATGATAAAAAATTTAACCGTTGATATTTTTATTTATAACTTATTATGCATAGAGTTAAGTATTCACAAATTGATATAATTAACTTAACGTAAATTAAAAAGTGAAATAATAAACAATAATTGAATAAATTGGAAATAAAAAATAATTTGTTAGATTGGTTCATATTTTATATTTCATATATATATATAGTCAAACATGTCTTTGAAAAGAGGAAAAATCAAGTTTAGCAAGCATATTCTTTTGCTTAAAAAACATCCTGGAGACTCGCAAATATGACTTGCAGGTCCCAAATACAATTTTTTTTTCTATACAGTTCAGAAGAAGAGAGAAAAACTAACTCCCAACAAAAGTAATATCTAACATCTAAATTCTAAGGCATCTGCAAGAAGAGGGGAGGAGCTCAGGCAGAAAAGAGAACATGCAATCAGTCGTGAAAGAGTTTCTAACATAAATTTAAATGTAATAAACATATAATAGATTAAAGTGTAACATATTTACATATTTTGAGTGAGGTGAATGAATTTTGTTAAAATGAAAAAAATCATTTGAAATTCAAACTAAGAATAATAAGAGTTTAAGATGCTCAAGTATAAAAATACTGAACCAAAGATTTTAAAGGATTGATGTTGATGCATTTCAAGTGTGAAAAAAGTAAAAAGCTAATACAAATAACTTGCAGACCAAGGGTAAAAAGAAAATCTCAATTAAGCAACTGAAAAATTTATTAGAGTGAGAGAGAAAGAGACCTCTTGGTTTTGATTACTGTCAGTATCAGAAACCTGTTGCTCCTGATAGCTGGCATGCTCCTGTGGCCGTGGGGAAGTCCTGTCTTCTGCATTCATGTTTTTACCTACTTGTTCTGCAAATTCTCTCCCTCATTTTTCACATGTTCTTGGTCAC
The DNA here is from genome assembly GCA_025330945.1 of Mucuna pruriens. Taxonomy (NCBI): domain Eukaryota; kingdom Viridiplantae; phylum Streptophyta; class Magnoliopsida; order Fabales; family Fabaceae; genus Mucuna; species Mucuna pruriens. Next base: position 2,195,253 of record JAENHJ010000520.1, read on the forward strand.
AAAAGAATACGAAGCAAAATCCAGAAAACAAAAAGTGTTTCAGCTTCTATATGCCCAATTTTCAATGTATAGATTATGAGAGACCGAGAGGTTGGACTTAAGAAAGACGAGGCACTGCAATTCTCATGTCCCCAAGAAGTTCCAGGAAGGAAAAGTGTTGATTCGGTTACACTGGTTTTTGGTACAGTATTGTTTTACTTTTGTAGAGTCAAGTTACCAAAATAAATGACCCATCACTGCATATAAATAAGGAATATTATGTTGATTCTTTTTAGCGCACATATATATATATATATGTATATGTAGTTTCTGTCCATGTGCGTTTGAAGAGGACAGGCCGGTGGTGCTTTAAATTTAATATTGACTATAATAATGCATCCAATTTTGCAGCTTCAGCGTGACCTGGTCATAGCCAGCTGTGGTGTGGACCATTTATTTATTACATTCATAGATAAGGACACTTCACTAAATGTCTATGCGTGTGTGTTAATTAGTAAAAGAAGAGTTGCAAGTTGATCTATCTAGTTCAATTTTATTCACGTGTAGGTTAGGTTTACAAAAAAGTTGGCACACTAAAATTTTAAGTTGTATATAACCCATCTCACTTATCGATTAATCAACTATTCTAATTAAAAGATGTTTCAATGCAAAATGCATGTCATTTTAGATAATAGAAATAAAGTAACTCTTTATGTTTTTTTTTTCCTGATCAACTCATCACGTGGCCAACGTTGCTCGTTGATTGCCGACACCAATATTCTAATTTTGTTTTCATTCAATTGTTGGTTCTGCTTTTTCTCCAATGGCCAACACAATTCCCACAGATGAAAAGGTAAAATAATATTTTGATTCTTTTCCAAACGGTTAGACAATACTTCCGATGATTTATTTCATGGGAGATTTTTGGTAGAAGTTTAAGAAGAAATTAAAGAATAAGGGGTTTTATATGAATTTACGGCACTCATTATTTATTTATTTGTTGAAAATATGATCGAATGTTGTAAAAATTATTTTATATGTTAGTACAGTTTGAGAGAATAAAAAAGTCAAGTTTTCCTTTTATCTGATCTTACGTTCTTGATTTTAGAATTTTAATGAATAAAATGTATAGAGTAATTGTTTATTACGATGATAAATACGATGTAACAATTCCATTTATTAACCTTAAACCTCTTTTATTATGGTTTAGTGATTAGGTTTACATTGTCTTTTACACGAATCAATATTAATTTATTACTATTCATTACATATTATTAGTAAATTTGAGTATTATTTAATTGATCATATTAATTTATTTTGAAAAAATAAAATATTATATTTGATTATAAAAAAAATTTGATATTCTTTCACTTGACAAAATCAAATATGTAGTTTATAATTTGAAAAATATTTTCAAAAATAAATCTTAGGCTAATATCATATTATGACCATAAAACATATCATTCCAAGATGTAAGACCTAATTAAGACTTTATCCAAAACAAAAGTCATGTAACATCAAATCATTACCTCAACTACATCCTTTATTGATGCAATACCTTCCATAGTTACAAATATCACTCACTTTGTCAATTAGTCATTAATGTGAACTGTAACAAGAAAATAACGTGTTAATATGATCAAACCGTTATATCGTCATTTTCTTTGTGAATTCTTAATTTCTCTCAAATACATGCAAGCTAGATAAATTACACGATTTATAACGAAACCATCATACTTTAACTGAAAAAAAACATTAACAACACTAAATAGTAGTTCTCAAGACACTAAACTTCAATACCATGTCTCAATTCGAACATGATATCAACCACCTACATAGTAGTCCCAATGACATCGAGCTTTAAGTAATTTCACATTTGACATATATGTACAAAGATGTATCATAATAAATTCATCCCATAATTAAATCAAATATAAAATGTCATTAATACATCATTTCCTAAAATTCAAATAAAAAAGGATCCAATATCATGAAAGAGGAAATAACTTAACACTAAATCTCTCACTAACCAACACATTGAAAGAACTCATAATGCTCATATTTTCAACATGTATTTTGAAAATAACCAGCTAAGTCCCTTGGTTAAGGGATCAACTAGCATGAAATTTGTGTTAACGTGTTCCACCATTATAGAACCATCTTTCACAATATCTCTAACAATCAAGTATTTTAAGTTCCAAGTGTTTAGATTCACTAGAAGTTTTATTGTTCTTTGCATAAAACACTACAACATTGTTATCACAAATTGTAGGAGTGAAGGGGTCATTAACGTATATATGAATGATCCATACTTAGTTGCACATTTCTTTTTGGTATTAATAAACTTTCCTTTAATGCGATCCACACAAGTAACCAAAATTCAAGGAAGGTAGAATTTTTTTTTGTCAATCTCTCAACCCTCTCCCTATAAATATAACATGAACGCTTATGTCACAACATAAAGGATTTTTCCTCAATCTTAGATTTGTTAGTAGCAAAATTATCAACAACTAAATACGAAAGAATATTATCAAAAGCTAGAGACAATTTGTATAAACCATCCACTAAAGATTCATAACCAATAATTTGAGAGTTCAACATCAAATTTATTTTTATATAAGCAAAAGTAAAATTGAAACCAAGTTTTTCTAAACAAGAAACAAAAATCAAAATTTTCCTAAAAAGAAGGTACATAAAATGTATCTTTCAAAACAAATTCAAATCTAAATCTTAGGACTATACGTATGTCTCTCACTTATTTGACGAATTCTTCGACATCATTTCCTAACTTGAGTTTGTTTTTCCTTAGATTTGGTTTTCTCAATATTTTAAACCCCTTTAAATATACAAAATGATAGATTATAGAACACTATCACTTTATCAAGAGTTAATAGGGTCATATAATACCATAATAGCAACGAAGCTAATATAATAGTACATTTATCTTTGGGAAGAATGCACTAACCATAATTATAACCTTGGCCAAAACCTCAAATGGGTTAATCCATGAGTACACACTAAATTTAGAAAGTTATCCCTTTTGAAGAAACAAATTTCCTAGCCTAGTGTGTTCTCCAATAACTCCATCACTTAAATTTATTGCTAAGACAAAACACAAATGTATTAAGACATATAATATGACAACATATTGTTGGAATTCCCTCCTTAATTGTGGTTCACAAGTCACAATGCTTGGGGGATGAACATATTGGGTTATTTTTGGGCTCCCAACTATGTGGACAAAAGCCCATTACTCTCAAGCCCGCTAGTTTCTCTTTATAAGAGGAGAAGGGGTTAGATTAACAGATACAACAGAAACAACAAAACACATCGAAGTGAAGAAACCCTAAGAGAGTTAGAGTGTTTTTTCTGTATTCTTCTTTGAGCAGAAAAGAGATATATACTGAGAGGTTTGTATACCATCCGAGAGGTGAGATTCATTGAGAGATCCTCTGGAGATAGAGAGAAATACTTTGTAATCCTACTTTTATAGTGGAGATCTTTTTTACTTGGACTAGGTCCCGTGGTTTTTCCCGGGAGGGTTTTCCACGTAAAAAATTCTGGTGTCTTCTTCCTCACTCTTTCAGAGTTATTTTTTTACGCTCCGCATAGTGCCCATTTTATGCTCACGGAGGAGGGAATTGGTATTCTTGAATCCCAACAAGTGGTATCGAGTTATTGGTTGAAAAGCCATAGTCCTATGTAATTCAAGATGGAAGGAACATACGCTCATGATGGAGACATGTTCAAGCTAACTGCAGATAATTATTCCTATTGGAAGCCAATGATGGAAGATCATCTATACTGCAAAGATTTGTATGAGCCAATCACAAATGATCAAAAGTCGAAGGGATGATTGAAAAAGATTGGGAGATTTGAACCAGAAAAAGCCGTGTAATGATTCGAAAATACATCGACAAAAAGCTTGTTTGAGCATGTCGACTTATACCAACGCCGTATGAGTTGTGGACAAAGCTTGAATCTATGATTCAAAAGAAAACTCCTAGAAACAAAGCTTATCTTGTCAGACGGTTGGTGAAATTAGAATATTCTGACGACCAGAATATGATCGAGCATCTAAACACCTTCAAAGGTATTGTGAATCAATTAATGAAGGCAGATATGAAGGCACATTGATTGTCACTCTCAGCAACTCAACACCAGATGGAAAGCTTAGTCTGGATACTATTACAGACAGTCTGTTGAATGAAGAATCCAGAAGGAAAGAAAGAGGAATGAGTAGTCACTCAGAAGCCAACGTTGTTGAGAATAGAGGAAGGAGTGAGCATAGGATCAAAGGAAGCCGTGGAAAGTCACGAGGAAAATCCAAGTCTCGTCCTAGAGGATTGACATGTTTCTATTGTGAAAAAATTGGCCACAAGAAACAAGAATGTAGATTCTTGAAGAGAGATCGAGAAGAAATTTGGATCAGTCCATCCCGACGAGATAGACCCCAAAAAGAAGTTGGAAGAGAAAACCACAACAGCGGTGGCATCGCATTTACTGAACAGGTGTTTCTTATTGGTAAAGAAAAATTATCTAAATGTTGCTTTTGGTGATTGCACTTGGATAGTTGATACCGGAGCATCCTTTCATGTTACCCCTCATGAAGGATTCTTTCTCATCTTATCAAAAAGGAGATTTTGGATCAGTAAAATGGGCAATCATGTCACAAGCAAGATTGTGGGAATAGGAGAAGTGACTTTGATAACAGAAAATGGAAACAAACTTGTGCTAAAGGAGGTAAGGCATGTGCCCGAGATACGCCTAAACCTTTCTCTCAATAGGCAAACTAGATGATACTGGAATGAACAACCAGTTTGGTGGTGGGAAATGGAAACTTAGCCGAGGAAGCTTAATTGTTGCTGTGGCAAGAAGAAGGAAGGCTCCTTGTACATCATGCAAGGAAAGATATGCAAAAGGGAGACAAATGTTGCTCAAGAAGAAAGTAAGGAGTTGTGGCATAAAAGATTGGGCCACATGATGAGAAGGGTTTAGAGATCCTTGCGAAAGATCATCTCCAAAGCATAAAAAGGACAGTTATTTGATTTTGTGTGAACATTGCCTAGTAGGTAAAAAGACAAAGTATCCTTCCATAGACTGATAGTGGAAGAAGAAGAAAGCGTATTCTCGATCTTGTACATTCAGATGTTTGTTCAACATCTGAAAGGTCCCTTTGGTGGTGCTCAATATTTTGTTACCTTTTATTGATGACCACTCCAGAAAGTTGTGGGTGTATCCATTAAAGAGAAAAGATGAAGTTCTTCGAGCATTCAAGGAGTTTCATGCCTCAGTTGAACGAGAAACTGGTAAAAAGTTGAAATGTTTGAGGAGTGATAATGGTGGAGAATATAGAGGTCCTTTTGAGCATTATTGTAAGACTCAAGGGATCAGACACGAGAAAGTACCTCCCAAGACACCTCAATTGAATGGTGTAGCTGAAAGATTCAATAGAACGATTGTTGAGAAGGTAAGAAGTATGTTGTCTCATGCAAAACTTCCTAAAACATTATGGGGGAGAGGCAGTTGGTTCTTTCAGGGCTGATTTGATCAACTTATCACCCTCAAGACCATTAAATGGAGAGATACCAGAAGAAGTATGGACTGGCAAAAATGTCTCATACCACAACTTAAGAGTTTTTGGATGTAAGACATATGTTTACATTCCAAAAGATGAATGAGCAAAGCTTGATGAGAAGGCTAAAGAATGTGTATATCTTGGTTCACCAAGAAATGAATTTGGTTTCAGATTATGGGATCCCTGCAAAAAAAGATTATTCAAGCAGAGATGTGGTGTTTTTGAAGATCAAACAATCCAAGACATCAAGAAAATAGAGAAACCAACACTCAAGGTGATTCTCGATCGAAGTCCTCTTGTGGTAAACAACATAAGGGAGAGACTCCTCAGATAGAGCCCGTTCAAGAGCGACAACTTGATGAGATGATTGAAGAACTTGATCAGATAGATCAACCTAACATGACGATAGAAGATCAAGCAATTGAGAATGTTCAAAGAAGAACCCCAATTGAGACGATCAACAAGAGAGAAGCAAACCGTCAACAAGGTATTTTTCAGATGAATATGTAAATCTTGCTGATGAAGGTGAACCTCAATGTTTTTGCGAAGCCATTGAGGTGGAAGACAAAGACAAATGGTTGCAAGCCATGGAAGAAGAGATTCAATCCTTAAAGGATAATCAGACATACGATTTGGTAGAATTACCAAAAGGAAGAAAAATATTACAAAATAGATGGGTGTTCAAGCTCAAGAATGAAGAGAACAATCCAAACCCAAGATACAAAGCACGAATTGTCGTGAAGGGATGCAACGAGGTAAGAAAGGAATAGACTTTGATGAAATATTCTCACCAAGTGGTGAAGATGACATCTATAAGAGCAGTTCTCGATGCTAAAAGCAAAACTAGACACGGAGATTGAACAAATGGATGTCAAAAACAACATTCTTACATGGAGATCTAGAGGAGGAAATTTACATGGAGCTTTGAAGGCTTTGAAGAACAGGCAAAGAACACTTGGTGTGTCAGTTCAAGAAAAGCCTTTATGGTCTAAAGCAAGCCCCAAGACAATGGTATAAGAAATTCGATTCTTTTATGACCCAACATAATTTTAAGAAGATCTCTGCAGAACCATTGTGTGTTTGTGAAGAAATATGAAAATGGTGAGTCCATCATACTTCTCTTTATATGTTGATGATATGTTGATTGTGGGGAATGAGAAAGCAAAAATAATCGCTCTCAAGAAGGCATTGAGTAAGTCTTTTGCCATGAAAGATCTGGCAGCGAAAGAGGATTCTTGGAATGAAAGTTTCTAGAGATCGTTAAAAAGAATGTTGTGGGTATCTCAAAAGATTACATTGAGAAGATTCTCAAAAGGTTCAACATGCACAATGCCAAACCTGCTCATGTTCCAATTCTGGACATTTCAAACTTAGCAAATCGCAATGTCCAAAGAATGAAGAAGAAAGAGAAGAAATGAACAAGGTGCCCTATTCTTACGCCATGGGTAGCCTTATGTATGCAATGGTTTGTACAAGACCAGATATTGGCTATGTTTGTAGGAGTTGTGAGAGCAGATTCCTATCGGACCAAGAAAGGAGCATTGGGAAGTTAAATGGATATTGAGATATCTAAGAGGAACCGCCAAAAGAAGTTTATGTTTTGGTAATGAAAATCTAAAGCTCATTGGATATTCGGACTCAGATATGGCAGGAGATGTGGATTCGAGGAAGTCAACATCAGGCTATTTGATTACTTTTGCGGGGAGCTGTTTCTTGGCAGTCAAAACTTCAAAAGTATGTGATATTGTCTACAGCTGAAGCAGAATATGTAGCATCAATCGAAGCCTCAAAAGAGAGATGCTATGGATGAAGAACTTTCGGAGAGAATTGGGACATGATCAAGATGATTATGTGGTGAACTGTGATAATCAAAGTACAATTCATCCGACCAAGAATCCTATGTTCCATTCACGCCAAAGCATATTGACATCCGTTATCATTGGATACGAGAAGTTTGGATAGGAAGGAATTGAAGATAGAGAAAATTCATACTGATTTGAATTGGTCCGACATGATGACTAAGTCAATGCCAACCAAGAAGATTGAAGGTTGTTGTCAAGGAATCGGTATTGTGGTGCCTCCCAATTAAGTCGAGGAAGGGGAGATTTGTTGGAATTCCCTCCTTAATTGTGGTTCACAAGTCACAATGCTTGGGGATGAACATATGGGTTATTTTTGGCCCCAACTACGTGGACAAAGCTCATTACCTGCCAAGCCCTAGCTTATGTTTATAAGAGGAGAAGGGGTTAGATTGACAGATACAAATGTAAACAACAAAACACATCGAAGTGAAGAAACCCAAGAGAGTTAGAGTGTTTTTTCTGTATTCTTCTTTGAGAGAAAAGAGATATATACTGAGAGAGGTTTGTATACCATCAGGAGGGTGAGATTCGTTGAGAGATCCTCGGAGATGAGAGAAATACTTTGTAATCCTACTTTTTATAGTGGAGATCTTTTTTTATTGGACTAGGTCCCTGGTGGTTTTTTTAAAGAGGGTTTTCCGTAAAAGTGCAGTGTCTTCTTCCTCTACTCTTTGGTTATTTTTTCACGCCCACATACGCCCATTTCATGTTCACGGAGAAGCTTTTAATCCAGATTTTGAATCCCAACACATATAACTTAGGACATAAGTTATCTTAGTGATGCTAGGATACTAGCACATTCTCCTTTTGACAAAATGCACAAACTAAGTTCACAACTTGATTCAAAACGAGATATATTAAGTTTAGAAAATTGTCTCATTTGAACAATAAATCTCTTAACCTAATACATTTTTCAAAACTCAATCCATTCTTAACTTTTAACCAAAAATTCAACAACTCCTTTATACTAACAATTGCATTCGAAGGTCAAAAACATTATTTAAAATAAAAGAAAACCTTCATGAATAAGTAGTCTCACTTTGACATTAAAAACTTTTACCGACGAATGAAATTATTATATAAGAATTTTTTTTTGTCTAAAAACATGACTTAATAAAAAAAAATCACGTAATTAAATGGGCGGCATTACTAATTACATCTAAGTTATTAACAATATTTTCACATGTTTTACATTTTAACATTCTATTAAAGTATTTTAATTTAAATTTTCACCGAATAAATATAAAGGTCAAATTCGCAACAACAGAACTTTCAAAGAAATTGTAGAAGACATGTTGTAAACATAAACAAAATATATATGAATACGTCTTTGTACACCTGTGTTCAAATCCCACTAATGAATCCCACTAATGAAAATTTATAAATCCTTTTCATTAATTTTCCAATTACAAAAGTTATTTTCCCGAACAACATCGACCTAATCCAATGGCAACGTATCACATAACAATAGCAGCAATATATATTAGCAATTAAAATTTAAGTACGCAGCGGAAACAAGATAATATGTATATTGCTGGTGCAAAAGTATATATTTCAAATATTAACATACATTTAGATATGTATATATTTAATGCAATAATATTATATTAACATACACGGGTTCAATTCCTAACAGTACGATATTTTTATTTTTACCCCTTTTATTAAAATATTTTTCCACTACCAATTCGTGCTTGTTGAATTTCAATCCATTATTGAACTCAGGAAGTGGCGCAACCAATCAAAATTAAAATTCACGAATCACAAGAGTGCAACTAATTGAAATTCAACGCAGTCAGAAAAATAGCATAATCAAAATTGAAATTCACAAATCACAAAAGTGCAACTAATTAAAAGGCACTTCATTGTTATAAACTTACTAGTTAAACATACATTGTTTTCACACGAATCGGTATTAGATATCTAAAATTTATTACTATTAATTCATATTATTAGTGGATTTCATTATCATATAATACATTATCATTAGTCCATTTTGAAAAAAACAAAATATTATGTGTGATTGGGATCCACAAAAATTAATAGAAAATTCTATCACTAGTTGCTTAAAAAAAAAATTAATGAGTTGATTCCTTCATAGATATTCTCCCCTTGACTTTGAGGAATAAGGTTCCGTAAATAATTTTTCTTCTTAAATTAGGTTATTGCGATTACAAGTTATTATCAATACGTTGATGATGTTTTGTACATCATAAGACTTAAACATGTCTTTGAAAGACTTGTTGATACAAAAATATTGACAAGTGTGGCATTTGCATACATATTCTAAAAGCAATTAATGAATAGATGGTCACGTTAATTACTTAAAATTTTAAAGATGAAATGACAGTATATATATATATATTTTTTTTATTTTATTTTATTTTATTTTATTTTTTGCTTTGGCTTTTTTTAACCTTTATTTTTAATTTTACTTTTCTTTTCTAGTGATTCCTTTAATCTTCATATCTTTCAATATCTTTTCTCGTGCTTCCATGACATTTTAACATGACAACGTACAATGTTTATGTGAATCAATAAATTTATCAAATGATAAAATTAGTATAATGAAATTAATATTATGACATTTTTTTCTTTTACTAAAAATATTAAGCTATTTGATTTGTAAGGTAAATGATGTATTATATATAATATTGTAACACGAGTTAATTATATTTTAAAAATATTTATTTAATATTAAATATAGTTTAAAAATAATAAATAATGAAATTATATAAAGAAATAATAAAAATGTACAATTTTAAAATTTAATTTATTTTTTGATATGATTATTTATATATAAATTTTAAAAAAACTAATTTGAATGAGAATGTTTTTAACTTTCATTCTTCAATGAAACTATTTTTAAGAGTTTTTATTTGACGAGAATATTTTTATTTTGTTATTTTCAGTATTTTTAATTTTAAATTAAATTTAAATATTTTTAATAAAAAATTAAAATAATATTATATTACAATATAAATTAATTATTATAAATTTAAAATATAATATAGTTTTTAACTTGTTGTGTATATTTAAGTTATATAAAATAAATATTTACTATATGCAATGTACATGTTATAATGAACATGTTTTAATGTCTTGTTTGACAATTATCTAATAATATTTGAACAAATATCATGACTTGCCACAAAAGAGTCTATAATTATGAATTTAGAAATTGGTAAAACTAGTAGAGATGATATTGTAACTTATGAACCTCCATTTTTCTTTTAATACTTAAATCATTGAGGTATTTACCTTGTTTGAGTGATAATATAAATAATATATTATACACAACATTATTATATAAGTTAATTGTATTCTAAAATACTCATTTAATGTGAAATCTAATTTAAAATAATAAACAATAAAATTTGTGTGCATTGCACATAGTAAATAATTATTTTAAAAATACAATTAACTCATGTAACAATGATATATGTAATATATATTTATTATTATAACTCAAACAAGTCAAATAACTTAATTATTTAAGTGGTGAAAGAAAAAGAAAAAATCAAGAGTTCGAATATCATATCTACTAATTTTATCATTGATGTACATTAGTGTAACGTGTATGACCATGTCACCATCATAATGTCACATAGGGATTTACATAAAATATTACATATTAATTATAATGTGTATGGAAAGAATCACCTTCTAAATTACAAACTACTACTTTATTGTGTAAATTTCATCATATGTTGTGGTATTTTTCACTACCTTAATGTTCATTTTTTTTCTTTTTTGAAATTTTCATTTTTTTAAGTTTTTTTTTTTATTTTGATTTGCTAATCCACCAACCCAAGTAAATTAGATTACGTTAGTCATTTTATAATTTTAGTAAGTCAAGTTCATTTCGAACTCAACATGAGACAATCTAAAGGAGTTAATTCACTTTAATAACCTTAAAAAAATAGATGACGTAGAAATATGATATTTATTGCAAAGGAAATAATTAATTTCTATGAAAATTACACCATATAAACAATTTCAATAGCACAAAATAGTTTAGATTTGAATCATAGAAAAAAAAGTTATTTAAAATTATAATTCGTTTAGTAATTATTAATACATATATAAGTTAACTAACACAATATATCATCAAACTTTTAGAATCTCTTAATTTAATTTGAAAATCGAACTTGTTTATTTCACCAAACAAGTGAATTTAATTTAGCAGAAATATTTTACTAATAATTTAAGTCATTCTCGTCCTTATATTACACTAGTTAATCAGATTCCAGTTTAAATTAGCTAAACTAATAATATACCGACAAATTAGTAATAATAAAAGGTTTAACGCATTATCAGATTTCTAAACTATTTAGGAAATTTTAATTAAATTTCTTAACTAAAAATATTTGTATTTAAGTCTTTAATCTTTTACAATTTTTGTAATTGGATCTCTAAAGCTACCAAAACTCTCACAATTTTTTTTTTCAGTTTCAAATTGACATAAATTAATTTCAGAGATCCACTTACAAAATTGTAGAAGATCAATAACTCAATTACGAATTTGTTTAATTTAAGAGCCTAATTAAAATATTTCAAATAATCAGGGACCTACTAATATATAAGATCATAGTAAAATTGATATGTTTAATAATAAAACTAAAAAGATATGTTAACACTCGAACATTAAATTAAATAAAATATGTATTTGCATTATTATATATATAAAAGAACTATGTAATACTTTCGTCAATTATATGAATTTTGACTTTACTATTTAGCTGCACGAGCAACTCGCATACTTCTTAAAATTATATCGTTATGTTTCTTAAATTCTCAAATTTGTTACCCAACATAGTATTTACTTACCTCTTTCTTGAACAGTTGAAAGTATTCTACTTTAGTTCTCTTGAATTTTACTATTTTATTTTGCTTTATTATGTTTTCATCTTTCTTTTCTTCTTTCATGATCACAACAACCCTTCAAGGCTAAATATATCTCTAGAAGTTGGTAGATGAATCCAATCATCATATAACATATCTCTTATTAATTAAAATTTATATTTGAATTGACATGTTATTAAGATAAATACGATTAATAGAAATGAAAATAGACTAGATTGTATGTTATTATAGACAAGAGTGTAGGTTGCAGTCTCTTCAAAGTTTAGTCTAGTATAATTTTTTTAATAAAAAATATAGGTTTTGACTTTTGAAATATCTATTTATTTAAATAGGTTAGACTTTATCTTATAAAAAATATATGTTAAACTTAATATGCTAGTTTATTTTTTTCACTATATATAATTAAATTTTAATATAATATTAAATTTATATATTTAATATTTTAATATTTTTTAATAAAATAAAATAAATTTTTATTCTTAAAAATTATTATTAGCCTATTTAAAAATAAGTCTATTAATATATTTATAAATGAATTTATTGATTTATTTAACTTATTGATTTATTTAAAAAACTAACTTAATTGACTTATTTAAAAGTCTTAATATAAAATAAACTTTTAAATAGGTTAATATGTCATACTAAATTTTTTTAAAAATTAGACCAAACCTTAAAAAAAATTTAATAAATAATAGGACTAACTTAAATCTTAATTTTATAAAATAGGTTAAATTTATTTATGCAAAATTTAGTATAATCTATTTCTATTACTTAATATTAAGTTGGGGATTTAAAAGAAAAAATAGACGATGCAAATCTCACATTAGTTATTAACTTCTATGTCTATGACGTACTTACCATATCATTAATATTTGTTCGTTAGATCAGCATTTGGTAAATGAAACATTTTTATTTTGTGTTTTATATTTTGTATTTAACCTATTTTTTTTTTTAGTGAAATCAAAATGTTCACCTTTGTGTTTTTGTTTTAAAACGTATTAAACTTGTGTTTTGTTTTGTACTCTTTTAACAAGGTAAGCAAACGCTACTTAATATTCTATTTGGCTAATTTTATTTGAAAAATAAATTTCACAATAGTTTTTATTAAATTAGTGGTTTGTTATCACTTTAAACCTATTATCAATAGTAGTAACCAAAACTTAACATTAATATTACTAGCTTGTTAAATGGTATATCGCGCCCGTCAATTTTTCAAAACAGAATAATAAATATCAGTGTTTGAAATAATTGTGATCAAGTAATAAGTATTTATCATTTTATCTCTATATTTACTTCTGAATTTCAAAATTCAAATGAAGATTTAATAATGGTAATTTTGAAAAAAAAAATACTAAAGCGAAAATTTCCTAAAGGCAAACAAGCAAAGAACAGTATAGACCCAAAACCTGAACAAACCAAAGAGAGTCTATCTGTTTTATTAGGTCCATGAAAGCCCAATCTGGAATTGTGGCTGGACTTGAGAAGCACCAACCTTAAAAATAGCTCTCCCTTTTCTCTTGAATTGGACCTTATTTCTATCATAAGCCCATTATCCGTTGAGGCCCATTTATGTAGTAAAACCTAAATGAAATCTGAACCGTCCAATATAGGTGTTGTAAGAGTCGTAGTCTACTTTAATAACCAGCACAAACCCCTAGCAGTTGCCTCCCCTTTTTTCGCAGGTAGTTCTCACCTTCCTTCTTCCTTTTAGATGCTTCGTTATAATACTGTTTACATTTCTTATTGTAGATCTTCATTCTGCTCTTATGATTCCGAGACACTGCCCGTTTTATTCTTGTTTTGAATTTCTCGTCATTTTTTGTGCTATTTTTTCTTAAATTAATTATTTTATAAATGTTGGAATTTGTATAGGTCGATGGTCTACTGTAGATGAATTCATCTTGGTTTTCACGGCCACCTATCATCTGTTATTTTTTTATAACATTGTAGCATTGTTTTTCTTATTGATTATCTACTGTGGTTATATTTAGCTAAATCGGTATAGTGTCTGTTGTTTGTGATTGATCTGCTTTGTTACCCTATGTTTTGCTTATACTCTACCTTCAATACACAATCTCATTTATTGTCGTGCTTGACTTTTATATGCAAGGTAAGCCATGGTTAAGCATAACAATGTTATCCCCAACGGACACTTCCGTAAGCATTGGCAAAACTATGTGAAGACGTGGTTCAATCAGCCAGCACGGAAGACAAGAAGACGGTTGGGTAATTTTAACAATTTTCTTTCACTTTTGAAAATTTTTAGTTATTACTATGTTGTTGGTTGATGTTTGCTTGAATTAGTATTGATGGTTGCTTTAATTCTTTGACATTTTGATGTTGCTGCATTCCCCAGCTCGTCAGAAGAAAGCTGTTAAGATTTTCCCCAGACCTACAGCTGGACCTCTTAGACCAATTGTACATGGTCAAACTTTGAAATACAACATGAAAGTGAGAGCTGGCAGAGGATTTTCTCTGGAAGAACTTAAGGTAAAACTTGTTGTATCTCTTTACTTTGTCTAGAGATACATTGGTGTTATAATTATTCAGCTTGGGATTTATAATTCATTCTAGTTGTGATATACCGAGGACGTTGCATGAATTTTTATTCACTAAATGTTGCGTGAATCTCCCCGTATTTTTTAGTTTCTTACTGTGGTAGGGCATGTAATATATGGTCTTTTTGCTCATAGGAAAAATATACTTGGACACCACTTGGGTTTTTTTCCACCCGGAAAGAGAATGCAAGAGAGGAGAGATAAGGGATTGATATGATTGATGTTGTAATGCGATAAAATGAGAGTGCTAGAGAGAAATGAGAAGTGTCCCTGGGGTGTTTGTATTATTTGGGTGTCTAAAAAAAATCAGGACACTTGCTCATTCCACCGAACACTTGTTATATCATTAGAAAATTTTATTTTTATGTATATATCCTTGCAGCTTTTTAGTTCATTTCTGCCTGGTCAAACAGCTTGAAGATGATATGACCCTAAAATTCATTTTCAGCATCTAATATAGAATGAAACCATGTTAAACATGACTTCTTTTATTTATCCTTTTGATAGTATGTTTTTTTATGTTACACCATAGGCTGCTGGTATTCCCAAAAAGCTTGCTCCAACTATAGGCATTGCTGTTGATCATCGCCGCAAGAACCGTTCTTTGGAAAGTCTGCAAGCTAATGTGCAGAGGTTGAAAACATACAAGGCCAAGTTGGTTGTGTTCCCAAGACGTGCACGCAAGGTTAAGGTAATACAATTTTGTAATTCTCTGTTTTGATTGTGTGGGCATTTTTATAATTTTGACATCATTGCTGTTAAAAAAGAAAAAAAAATGTTTGAGTCACCTGACTCTGGTTATTTTCCAGGCTGGTGATTCTACTCCCGAGGAACTTGCAAACGCAACACAAGTTCAGGGTTCATACTTGCCTATTGTGAGGGAGAAGCCATCTGTAGAGCTTGTAAAGGTTACAGATGAAATGAAGGCTGTTAAAGCTTATTACAAGCTTCGACTTGAACGCACAAACAAACGCCATTATGGTGCCAGACTGAAGAAGGCTGCTGAAGCTGAAAAGGAAGACAAAAAGTGATGACCTTAGTCCAAGTTCGTAGTCAGAGTTGGTTAGAAGCAGATGAGTCATCGTCCACCCCCAAATTTTCTTTTTAATTGGATATAGGTAGTTTTTAATGTTCGACACCTTCAATAATTTTGAATATATTGTTTTACTATTTAGGTCTTCTCAAAATATTTGGTAAAGATCCACCATGCTCCTTTATAATTTATAGCCTTTTAGTTGTTTCTGACTCACCACCGCACTAATTTCTCTTTAACACTCCCCTCAGTTACAATTGTCTTGGCACAATTGAGACTTTTCTTAAATTTCCTAGCTCATAGTACACGTTTGCACCTTAATTAGATATCACAAGTCTTATTTTCATTTAATGCGTAGACTTTTTTTTTTTAGTTTTAGATGTCATTGGTTTGCCTTCATTTACTAATTAATTTTGTCTATTCCCCCCCTTTTTTATAAATAAGCCACTCAAAACTAAAAATATATTACCTCATACTCCCATATATGCTCTTAAACAAGATTCCACGAACAAATTTAATATGCTAAAAATGCGTTTAACTAAATTGATAATTATATATTATATTTTTATTACAAGCATATTTTTAAAATAAACTGATAGAAAATTAAGAACTTGTGCTATATATAATTAGAAGATAAAATCAAACAACTAAAATATTAATAATATTTAACTTATGTATATTTTTTAACTATACTGTTTTTATATAACACATTCTTATATTGAAATTTGAAGAAGTAAATAGATATAAATGAAAAAGGAAGAAAGAAAAAGAAAGTCCCACAAAGGAATCTTGAACAATGGGCACAAGTCTTTATTAAAGAATTAGTATCTCCATTATAATTAGCATTTCTATCAGCTCTGCTCTTTTGTCTCCTGAATATCATCTCGAGACCCAAACAACGAAATCGGGATTAGAACCGACGCATATTGATTCAAAGCTTATTGCCCTTCAATACATCCCCTCTGTATAAAACCTTAAGTGAGCGGTGCGAATATACAAACACGAAAGTGTTAAAATATATAATATTTTTAATAAAGTTAGAAATTAAATAAAATTAATTAAAAACAAATGTATGGTAAGTGATAGTTTGTGATGAAATATAATTATTTTTATTTTATTAGTCCATATGCTATTTATTTTAAAATTTTATATTATTATTTAATTATTCAACTATAAATTACTATATAAATAAGTTATTGACTTTTATTATAATTATTTTAAAAATTATGTCAGTAATAATTTTTTATCAATTCCCTGTATAAAATTTTTTATATTCATTGCACATATAATTAAGCTCATTTTAGGACGAGGGTGTTTAGTTACTCATTAATTTTATAAATTGTGATTCTAAGAATTCTATTCACTACGAAAATTCTTATACAAACATATAACTGATTGAAATGGTTGAGTGGCCGAAGCGTTGCAAAATCATAAACCAATTACCAAAATAAGATACTTTTTTTTTTTAACATTTTACCGATCTAAGATACTTTTTGACATGTTACTGGAAATCATCATGTGGATGGGTGATTTTCAATGGCCATACTCATGTCTTATAATTTGTTTTTTTTAATGTGAGATTAAAGGCTTTCTTTTATATTTTAATATTAGTAACCAATTTAGTCCACTTTTAAATTTTGAAGTGAAACTAAATTGTTTTGCTTACCTGCCAAATGCTTAGGTGAAGTAAGCTAGTCCTACATTGAATGTGGACCAAATTGATTGTAAATGTGAAAGTATATATATATATATAAAAAAAAACTTTAGTCCCACCTCAAGAGTAGAGCATGTTATTAGACATGTTTATATAATGGATCTTTTGCAATTAAATTAGTCATGTTGAGCTTAACTAGTAGTTCAAGTCTTTCTCATTTGAGTGTAGTGTTGTAAAATTTATTATTTATTTTTTTATTTTTATTATATATTATTATGTATTTTATTTTATTTATTATATTATTATTTTTACGTTTAAATATGTTTTTACTTTCTCAAATTTTGATTAATTTTATTTTTTATATTCTAATTTTGATTTTTTTAGTCCTCACATTTTAAAATAATTAATTTAATTTTAGTTTTTTATTTTGTTACTGCGTTTGGCAAAGTGAAAAGGAATAATAAAAAAACATATAAGAAACATAGTGAAATTTAAATTATTTAGTAGAGAAGAAATAGAAAAAATATAATATTAAATAAAATTATTATTTTACTTTTTTAGTATTAGCAATAAAAATATTATATAAAATATATAATATTATATGATAATAAAAAGAAAAATATTATATATATTACAAAGAATATAATTAAAATATATACATATTATTTATATATAATAATATTATACATATATATATATATATAATCAATTACTAATCGATTCTATCGTTTAATATATATAACATAATTACGTATAAATATAATCGATTATTTATATTTATTTTTAATTGATTAAGGTTTGTTATGGTATATGATTTTGTAAAAAAATAATATGTAAGAAAAATAATGTAAATTTAAAATTATTTTTTCATTTTATATATATATATATATATATATATATATTTACTTAAATATATATAATTAAAATATATAAATAAAATATATTTTATAGTGATAATCAATTATATAATTTAATGTAATCGATTACATTAAATTATATAATTCATTCTAATCAATTAAATTGAATTATGTAATTGATTATATAATTAAAATTGATTAAATTAAATTATATAATTGATTATATATAGTGTATTGTGGGTGTATTTTACATAGTAAGATGAGAATTATAATGTAATTTTTATTATGAACATTTTTTTTTGGTTATTTTATTATATAAAATAGTTAAATATATTTTTTCTATTTATTTATAGTCTCAAACGTTAAATGATTTTTTTTGTTATTTTTTATTAATAAAATATATTTAATGAAAATATAAATCATCATTTATTATATGTATAATTAAAAATAAAAAAAAATTAGAGAAGAAATTTCAAGTTAAATAATAATTTTTTAATTTTTGACTATATATATAAATGATGGTTTATTCTCAATCCATTATAAATAATTAAAATTAATTATTTTTTAATGTGAGAATTAAAAAATACTTATTTTAAATTTAAAGGATAAAAATAAAATTAATTTAAATTTAAAAGATCACAAATATATTTAAATTTATTTAAAAAAGAAAAGAAAAAGTTGCCATTATGACTTTCTTTTTTGAAAAAAGGGTCTAATGTCCACCTGGGTGTTATAATATTGGAAATCCCGCTCATTCATCCAGCAAACATGATAGAAAGTACCCAAAATTTGATAAAATGTTTGAAAAATATTTTTTCTATAATTAGTTTGTACTATTCATCATTTGACCAATCAGTCAATAAAAATTAAAAATTTTATCTTAATAAATATTTGCCACACAAATAAAGGAGAGAGAAAATATGTGTAAAAACATGATTTAACTGTAATAATAGATTTTATAAAAAATTGTACTCTTAATTTTTTTCAAAAAATAATTTTTATTATTCTTAAAGTAACTAGTAGTTTAACTTGAATATTGAAGGAGACAAATTTAAAATGTAATTTTTTATTTATGAATTATTATAAAAATATAAAAATTATTAACAATATATAATTATAATAAATAATAATCAATATAACGTATACCTAAGTAACTATTGATGAAAAAAAAATTGCTACTTGTTTTTATAGCTAATTATAAAAATATTATTCATCTATTTGAAATTTGAATAAAGATAAATATATTTTATCTTTACAAAAATTAAAAATTATAAAATTTGAAAAAAAATAATAAGAAAAGACAAATAATATAGAAAATAAGAGAAAAACACAAGAAAACATAAATTTTGAAAAAAAAAGACAATATTAATAAAAATAGAGATGAATATTGAATAAAAGAAGTATTCTTAATTTCTTTTTATTTCTTAGGATGTGAATATAAAGAACCAATCGTGTGTTTCAGAGGAGATAAGATGTTTTCGTATTAAATATCATTAAATTTTCGGTTAATATGAAAAATTTTGAATTAAAAAAAGAAAAGAAATGTGAGATGAATTAGGAGAGTGTATTACATGGTGTAAGTGTTTGAAAAGTAAGGTATTCAAATATAAGAGAGTGAGATATTTACATAGCATATATAATTAAAATTTATAATAATAAATATTTTTGAAAATATCAATTTATATTATAATTAAAATTTGTAACAAGTAAATATATTTTAATACATAGTTTATATTTAAAATTTATAAAAAAAAACATCTATATTATGACATAATGTTATCTTTATTATTAATATATATTTTTTGAAAGAGATAAAAAAATGAAAAAAAAATCTCTAAAAAACTTTAACCGAAAAAAAAATTAAAAACACTTTCTTTAAAAATGACAACTAAATATGCTATTAGAACATTGATTCTAATTTATATATACAAAGAAGGTTAATATTTTAATGAATGTATTATTGCACAAGATAAATATTTTCTATCTAATTTAAATTTATAAATATATAAAGAATTTGGTTTTGATATATCAACAGATTATCTTTTCACGCATAATAATAACACAAATTTAGATATATTATTATATTATCTTTTCACATGGTAACATTAAAAAGAATTTAAATATATCATTAAATTATCTTTTCACATACTAACAGTAACAGAAATTAAGCAAAATTATCAATATATAATTGAATAATGTCCATAAGAATATTTTTATTTTTATTTTCTTTCCTTCTCTGTTTTTATTTTCCACCTTTTATTACTGTTACATGTAGTGTTAGTAGGAAGATACGATATTGCATATCAAAGTCAACGACGTTTGTTGCAGTGACAATGAGATTATTTGTATTTTTACCCTTTTAGTAATGTTTGGATTTGGAAGGTCTGTTAACTATATTTTTTTTATTTCATTGTTGTTTTGACCTCAATAGACACAATATGTAAGGATCTTGCCATATAACATAGGACTTTGGAGGAAATGCTTTCCAAGAACCATATTGATAAGGAAAGAGGAGGGTGTTAATAATTATCAATTATAAAAAATTTAATCATAACTATATATAACCAGTTATATAATAATTAATTAATTAAATTTGATTATAAAATTTAGTTATTTTATTTGTTAAGTTACAATTTGATTAATTATTTTTTTTAAATAGTTGGATATGATTAAATAATCAATTATAAAAAATAAGTTATGATTATGATTATAATTATGAAACATTTATAATTAGCACGAAGTTTAAGGAACCTAAAGGAGCATGAGTCATATAGATGTTTTTGTCAAGACTGTATGTCATTTTTCAATCTACTCAAGTCTAAACCATTTGAATCTTTTAGAAATTCTAACAAAGGAGCACACAAATCCCAAAAACGCATAGTTTCTTCATCAAAAATAACTTCTCCAGTCGGGGAACACATTAAATATTAACCTAAACCTGTAGGTCCTTGAGTAGATCCTAGGTTAGCCACAAGACATTGGTCTCTAACTAGAAAAATAAATGCTTAAACTTGAGAAGCTTCTGGTCCAGTGAATCCGTAAAACTCACTAGGATAAGTGAGTTTAAACCATACAAAACATGATCTTGAAACAAGCATATTATTAACCTTAGATTAAATTTAAAAAATAATTAAATATGTTTTAGTGTTTTAAAACGAGTAATCTTTTAATTTTAGTTCATATTGTTTCAAAACACTAGTTAATATTTAAAGAAATGTCAAGTCATTATCTAATGTGATATTTAATACTGTTTACAATATTATATTAGTATGTAATATTACTTATTTTTTTAATATAAAAAATGAGTATTATTTACAACCTTAAAATGAATGTTAAGGATAAAAAATAATAATAATAATTTTTGGAGGATAAGAATAGAAGATAAATATTTTACATGAACTAAAACTAAAATTTATCATTTTATATGTCAAAAATAATAATTTTAGATTTTATAGGAAAGAAAAACAAAGAATTTTATTTATAAGAAGCAAAATTAAAATCTATTCATTTTATAAGGACTAAAAATATATTTAAATTAAAAAAATATTTTTTTATTTTCAAAACTGGTTATAGGCTGTATTTGATTTGTGATATATAATCGATTTTTAAAAATTAAAACTGATTTTACAAAATTAAAACTGATTATGAAAAGTAAATTAGGGTTATAGTTATAATATTCAATTGCATATGATTATTATTATATGGTTATAATTAAATTATTTAAATAACCTCTCAATACACATCGTAAAGAGTGTGAACTTAATTAATGATATGATGGTTAAATTGGGTGATATAAGAGTAGACAAATGGAAGTTATCGAGCTATAAGTCCATTGGTTGAATTTCCTCTTGGTTTCTCTTAAAAAAAACTGTGTGAACATATATTATTTTTAATAATATTTTGTGATAAAAATATCATTAATATTTTTATTAGTAATATTTTTATATATTTAATAATATTTATTAAATATAAAATATTATGTGTAACATGATTTATAATAATATTTTTTAAATATTATCAAAAGTCATATATATATTAGTGTCACGTTAGTCTTTAAAATGGACAATGATAAATATATATATATTTGAAAAAATATATTATCACAAATGATTAATGATTAATTATAATCTATAAAAAATAATTTGTTCAAAACAATATTTATAAGTACATATGTATTTCTTATGATGAGAAACTTTTTCTTTTCGTGATTAATTTTGTCAAGACTCAAGACTATGTTTGATATGTTATTATTGTTGGTAAAATAAACTTCTATTCAATTACTATTAAGTAATAAATATGTTAATATTTGCAACTCTCCAATTTAATATCATATTTCTTTATTACTGGTGATTTTGTTGTGCATGTGGTTTTCTTTTGATACATATAGGAGTCTTAATAACATGTATTCAAGACAAGCAGATAGAACACAAATTCCCTTGTGTATGAATTGCGAAGAAACATTTGTGTTCGATCTTCATCATATTCTTTCAGGTTTTCTCCTCTGACTTATAAGGTAGTGTAGCAACAACTCTATCAAAGGGAACAAAATTTGTGAGTTTACTTTGCCATGCTTTCCATTCTCTGTCCTTCTATTATGACCTAAATTTCAAATATTTCTTTACAACGAAGGTGTCCTATATTTTTTAATGTGTGTGCGGACGAGTTTAGTTTCTTCGATATAACAAGAATCTAATTTAAAACTTGCAACTCATATTTGTTGATTCCATCAAGTTGGTTGATTAATAAATTAATAGATGTAAAAGTTTTTTCAAAGAAATGAGATTAGCTTTTTGTTTCAACTTATTTGTATTATCTAGTTTTGATATCTTATTTGGTTTTGATATCTTATCTGTTTTTGATATTTTACTTCTTATGAACTTGTTGCTACAAAGTCTTTATAATTACTTTATATTCAATACACAAGATTATTGTATATTTTGTTTTGTAATTTAGTTTGATTTTTATGAGGTAGTTTTATTGTCAGAGGTGTTCTTGAGCTTTAATTCCATAAATCTTGGTTTCCTTGAATCTTAGTATTTCTTTGTTTAACACAAGCAGAGACAATGGACAAGGTAGTTAATTCTCATTGTCGACGCAGCAACAGATGTGCTAAAATAAGAAAAAAGAAGATTATGATCAAATTACAACAGATTTAGCTCTGGAAAACTTTAACCAGAAGAGAGAATTGTTTAAAGTAGCATGTGATCAAGGTGAGATGTTTGTGGGATCTATTAAGCAAAGGATACTATCTGAATGAATGGGTGGTGGACGAGTTCACAAAGTCTGTGACAGAGGAGACACAAGCCTGAGACAAAGGAGGAGAGGAAGTCTGGGAAGGAGAAAAAACCTGCGCCAGACAAAAATGATGGGAAGAAACCTATTATTAATATGCTACTTTATTTTTCCCTCTCTATATCATTAAAATTTTAATATAATATAATATTTATATATTTAATATCTTAATATTTTTTATCAAAATAAAATAAATTTTTATTTTTAAAAATAAATTATTATTATTAATCTATTTAAAAATAAGTTCATTAATATATTTATAAATAAATTTATTGATCTATTTAACTTGTTGATTTATTTTAAAAAATAGATTAATAAATTAATTAAACTTTGAAAATAAATTTTTACATAAATTAATAGATCATATTAAATTTTTAAAAAATTAAACCAAACCTTAAAAAAATCCTTTAATAAATAATAAAACGAACTTAAATCTTAATTTTATAAATTAAATTAAACTTATTTATACAAAACTTAGACTAACCTATTTCTATTAAAAAGAAAAACTATACACTACAAATCTCATGTTCTGTGATGCTATGCCACATAATATTTCTGTCTACCGACTGGCAACTGATTCACAGCCACCAAACATCCAATTACACTTTTCAAGACATCAAATGAAGCAACAACATTGTTGGATTGAAAATGTGGATTCTGTTTAGTGAGAACTGTTTCCTTTTTACTTATCCCATTCCTCAACTTTCTTCTGAACTAAATGACAAAATTTTCTCTTCTCTGATTTGTTTCATTACTTAACCTGCACCGAGGACAAATTCCCAAACTATCTAAACACTGCAAAATGGGATTCATAAAGGTAGCATTTGATAATCCATTTTGTGTTCATGTTCCAGTCCAAAATACACCAAATAATATCTTATATTAAGTTTCATCCATTTTGGTGATACCACGTGAAAACCCTAATTCAGCAAATTGGGGACAGGTAGAAAAACCAAGCAATAGCATTTTATATCCTTGATTGAAAATGAACAAAATTGTCAAAATACTACACAACAATACACAGTGAGTGGATGGGAAAATAACAAATAACAAATAACAAGAGAATGAAGATTAAAGGTGCAAAAAGCACATTGAAATTCATCATACATTCTTCAACTTCTTCATCTTAGAAGGTGGCCATTTACCCTTCTTCCTCAAGTGGCGCTTCCTAAGAAGCCTTTTTCTTCTCAACCTTATCTTCTTCGCCAGCTTCATCCTCAGCTTCTGCTCCTCCCTCTCCTTCAGCTTTGACTCTAACGGAAGCTTCTCTACACCGACGCCACTCTCTTTCTCGCTCTCCGGCGGAGGAAGCGGCGGCGACCCACCTTCCTCCGGCGAACTCGAATCGGCGGCGGGGGCGGCGGAGACAATCACCGCGCCTTTCTTCCTTTCGGGTGTCGATATTCGAACTCCGTTCAAGGGCTTCGAGAGCAGACCTACGTGTAGTCTTGAAACTGTCACAGTTGGAGAAAATTAAGAGAGAAATAAGAAGAAACGTATTAGGGAGAAATTAGGAAGAATAAAAGAGAATGTTGAGAGTGAAGGGTACTTACGAGGGGTGGTGGGAAGTGCCACAATGGAGGAAGAATGGAGAGGGGTGAGAGTGAGGGAATTGAATGAGAGAAGTGCCATGTTATTGTTTGTTTGGGGAAATGAAAAGAATTGGAATTGGGATTTTACATTTGTGTTGTGTGTGCTCTCCACCCACGCCACTCAATCGCCATCAATTCTTTATTTTACTAAGGAGGACGGTTAAATATTGGGGATTAAATTATTAGGAGACAATTCCCCTTTAGATTACTTTTCTAATTAAATGATGAGTGTATATATATGATAAACATATAAGAAATTTGACCTATTTTTTATTTAAAATTATACCAATGGCAAACAAGGAAAATGCATTTGATAATTGTTTTGATGGTTTAGTGAAAAATCATTAATAGTGTAAAATAAATAGCATTCTAAGAGAAAATAATAATAATAGTTAGAAAGATTTACAGTTTCTTCCTTAATTTATGAATAATAAGATAACTGATTTGTGGCATAAATAAATGATTTAATTACTTAAAAAGATTGGTCTACTGATCACCAAAGTTAAGGATAAAAATGTGTACAAATATTTTTAAGTAGAAAGTTCTTAATTCAAATCTTGTAAAAAAAAAAAAAATCTTGAAAAGAAAGTAAATTGATACAAGTCTATGGAGGACTACTTCCAAAGAAGGAAACATGTTGATACATAAAAAAATCTAATTGTTTTGAATAATTAGTGAGTTTTACAAATCTATCATGATAAGCTTTTCAGCTTTTTGTCTATTTTTGTTTGACATAATAATGCAAGGAAATAATTCAAATGTTATTTAAAATATATTTTTATTCTGGTTTAGTGCTAATTCGATAACATATATATTCATGTTATTTATTAAAACTATTTTATTAATATTAATAAATAAGAATTTCTAAAGAAATACATGGTAACTAAGAAAAACATGGACAGTAATTTTATGTCTCGGATAAATTAAGGAAAAAATCATAACCAGTAACTAAGAAAGTTGAAAACACAGAGGAACGTATTAAAGCGGTATGTTGAGGGCAGCAATGAAAGTGGGCTTCACAACCATGAGAAGCAACAAAGAAGCACACTTGGTTAGGATTACAGAGGTAAATCTATATTTGATTGTTTACTGGTTATGGTAAACAGTAGTAATTGCATTATTATGTTGCTTGTCAATACTTCTATTTGGATCCATACTTCCATGAGTAACAACCTCAATATTCTTACATTTATTTGTTGAGTCCCTTTATACTCATAATATTTGACAGATTAATAAAACATGAATGTTATATAATAATGATATTAATTAAACCAATAAAAAAAGAACACTGCTTAAAAGTAAAAATATATAACTTATCAAAGAAAATATTTAAAGATAATCCAATTCTTAATTATATAGCATTACAAATTAAATTCTTGAACTTGATTAAAATATAATTTATATACTGTCATGATGAATTCTTACTGAATGACTGTACATTGACAATACATATAAAATATTTTTAAAAAAAATTATTAAAGACTTCAAAATTTTAATTATAAAATATAATAAATATATTATGCAAATATAAAACGGTAAGATAGTATAACACTCATCTACAAAATTGTGGATAAATCAATTACCTATAACCAAACCCAAAGTCATGATGAATAAATACCCCATCCATTATGGTATAATCCAATTACCATCCCTATTTTTAATCATCCTCTTCTGCCTCCTCTCTACGGTTTTCTCAACCACATTTCCTGAGGCACCCCTTTTCCTACCTGGAGTTTGTGAATCTGATAAGGAACCCATCAAAGAACATGTCATTGCTTCCATTGAGCATGCTGTGATGTGTTGTGCTGGGAATCAGACCCTGACATAGCCACAGCACTATCCTCATTAGAAAAAGGTTCAGTAGCCACTCCTGCCTTCACCATGAAATCTTCCAGGGTCATCTCACCCAGTGTAGGCTGTCTTTCCATACCAGCATTCTTCTTCTACTGCATATCTCTCCAAACCTCATCGATGGTTTTCTTGCTAAGATCCCCACACAGTGTTAGGTTCCCTTGTGGATTCAAAGTTTGTTATGAATCCAACATCGGAACAATCGAGGCAAAATTTTAAGAGTAATGAAACCACACTGACTAAAGCCCCATAGTTGCCAAAAAAGTAATGTTACACTATTTCACATTGTGAACCTGTGTAATATTTTCATAGTAAAATTATAATCTAATCAAATATATTTAATAAAAATATCCTTAGACCTTACAGGTGCTTGGTAAGTTAATCCAAATCCAGATAAGTAACAATGAAGAAGGATCAGATTTTATCCAAATCGTAGGGAGGAAGAGGTGTTGTGTGTGAGCGAGAAAAAAGAGAAAGGATAAAAAAAAGTCCCACGGAAAATAAATTAACGACCCTAATTGAATTTTTACCATTGAGGTAAAAAATAATAAGGGTTTTTAAATCCTACATGAAACTAAAGAGCCACAAAAGTGAAATAAGAGCATCTTCCCTCCTGCAACTTAGAGGTTTTATTTATTTATTTTTTTTAGTTCTTCAATTTCATATACGGAGAAATTTTGAAAAAAAAAAAAACTCCCATAAAGCATTCTAGGACTCAACTCTTGAGTTAAGTTGTTTCTTAGATCATGTTTGAATAAATTTTTCAACGAAAATAACAAAATAAATTTATTCTTGAACTCAAATTAACTTATAAATTATTAATATTTTACAGTTGTGTGCATTGGATCAATATTTGTTTTTAAAGACCGGTAGAAGATAATTTTATTCAAATTTAGTAGAATTATCATGAACAATAAAATTTGTGTTTTGAATATTTAATGTATTTATATATTTAGAATTTAAATTCAAAACTATTAATTAAGCTTGAATAATATTATATCAGTTTTTTTTGGTTGATGTTACTAAGTTAATATATGAGTATATTTTGTAAGTTTATTTAAAAAAGGAAGTATTCAATTTAATAAGAGAAAATAGATTATATTTAACCATATAAAATAATTTTAAATTATCATTTAATCACAATTTATTATGTATATTAAGTTTTTTTATTTGTAAGATAGTACATAAGCATTAACTCATATACTAATGTCATAGTAAGCCTTAAAAAATAGAAAATAAGTCATGCAATATATTGTCATTAAATTACAACTCACCAGGTATAATAAATTAATTAATTTCTATAATTATTATCTTAAAAAATTATACCAACTATAAATTATAATTCGATGAAAACATAAAATTAATTAACATTATAAACATATGATCATTAAACTTAAAAAAACTATATTATATTATATTATAAATGACTATAATGAAATCGGAGAAGGCAGGGAGCGGGGGAGGGGGAGGGAGAGTACTGATGATAGGTCACCTCATTAGATCCAACATCCAAGGCTGAGTTTTGTTTTGGTGTTCATAAAGTGAGGCAGGTTTTATGTTGTAACGCACTATCCTGAAATAGTATGACAAAATGAGTTTAATTGGATTTTACTAATCTCATTCATAAATTTATAAATTTTAATAATTTTTAACCAAATATATTAAAAAAATATTAAATAATAAGAAAATAGGTTTTAAAGGATAAACAATTTTTCATTCAATTATAAACTATTATTAATGTATGATTATTAAATTTTAAATAATACAATTTTAAATATTAACAGTATGAGATTGCTTCTGCGACACTCCGGATCCAGATCCAATATTAAAGGTCCCATTAGCATAGGTTTATTATTAATGGACGATATAAGTAATTATTATTAGGGTGACCAAGATAAACCACTTAATTATTTAGGCAAACACCAAAACAAGGTGTACGTCAGAAAGTAACACTGAAACTGAAGGAGAGCGCAATTGTGGGTCCTGTCAATTTTTTAGTATTGTATTGTTCCCATCAGAAAATTCACATGCCAACCTTACACACAAACGCGTACACAATAAAGAAACTGCCAAAAGCCATACACACAAAAAAGTAGGAAAATGAAGTCAATCACAATTTATTATCCCAACCCAACGGCTATATTTTCTTCCCTCTCTCCATTATTCCACAAAAATCCCAACCACTTTGCTTCTGCATTCCCATAACGGTACTCATAAAACCACCATAGTCCATAATCATATTAACATTTTCTTACATTACATAAATAGTACATACCATATAGCTTATGTTATACCATTATACCAATTTCACTTGCAATGGACACTGCTACTACTACTGCTGAAGCTAAGGTTCAACACGTCACCAAGAAATCTTCCGACGAGCTTCTGAGGAAGTTTGCCGAAGTGGGTTCAAACGAGGCCGGAAAAAACAAACGGAGGAAGAAGAGGAGGGAGGATGAATGTGACTGTGACAGCCCTTCAAACGGTGGCGCCGCCGTGGTGGAAAGGAGGTCCCTTCTGCCGCCCAAGCTGACACGGAGGTCGGTGTTGCTCCGGCAGCTCAGGGCGAGGGATGTCAGAAACAAGCCATCGCTCTTTGGAACCATTCATAAGGTGAGGCCAATTTAATTCATATTCTTCGACAATGCATGCTATTCATTCATATATCATTATTAAAGAAAGAAGAAATTTACATTTAACCTTTTTTTTTAAGTTTAATGGTAATGCATTTTTATATTATCTTTCAATTATAAATTATAAATAATTATTAATATAATTTATAAGATATTTATATTATTTATTTTTTTATTGTTATTTTTTTTTCATTAGAATTAATATACATAGTATTGAAAAAAACGTTAATTTTGATTGATGAATAATCCTAAATATTTTTTTTATATGGATAAAATTGATAAATATTTCGTATTTATTACGCAATATAAAATTATGATGGTACTACATTCATTAGAATCAGTTCGTATTCTGAAGTTGTTGGGAGGGGAATAATTTGAGAATTAGAATTTCATTTGCTTTATACGACTGACTATACGGTGATTAATTTTATGAATTCCAGCTGGCTTTTTATAACTAAAATTCTAAACATGGGGATAAAATAATAATGTAGGAAAAGTTATATTTATACAATTTTTTTAGAGGGGAATGTTTAAGCCTGATGATGACTTAGCTTGAACTTGAAGCTTCCAATATTGTACCTCCAAAAAATTAATATTAAAGATTTACTTCATGAGGTAATTTTATTAAGAGTTTAACTTACATGCATGGTTAAATAGGTTAATCAATAAAAAATCATTGTTAAAATATTATTAAGATAGTTATTATAAAAATTAGTAAATTTATTATATATAATACTTTACAATTAAATATAATGTAAAAATCTGTGTTAGTAGTTAATGGATTATTTCCTCTTTTATTAATTTTATCAATAATATTTATTTATCTCTCAATTTTTTCTTAAATATAATTCTCCGTGAAAAGTTTTTTTTTTCTTTACCATAAAAAATTGAGGTAACAAACACAAACTAGCAACAGAGTAAGTTATGAGAAGTGCAAAGCGCAATGTGTCATAGTAGCTATTTGCCAAAAAAAAAGAATAGTGCAGCATAGCTTGATGAGCTTCTAATTATTATTTTCATCACTTGTTGTAGACATGGCGTAGAACCGTGGAAGGTGCCTCAAGAGTTTTCATGGAAAAGCATTATCATCGCCATAAGCGTTTGATCAATGATATTGTTTAGGCTCTGCTGAAAATTCTACAAGTTCTCCAAGGCTGCACACGCGTGCTAATTCCTGGTCAGAAGGAAAATTGCAAAGCTCACTCTATATATGTATATTGCACCCATTAAATTGTAATTCAACTACTGATGCAATGTATTTTCTTTGTACTGATTGTCTATTCTTTTGCCTTCAAGTAATAAAAAATTTTCGTTCATTCAATCTCCAGTTTCGGTACATCATTGAATAATTGATCCGAGTAACGTTTAAGTATGTAGTAAAATATTCGAATACTAACGTGTGAACCGGTAATTAATCAAGTAATACTAAGTTCCAATTCCTTAAAAAATACCAACTAAATTATCTAAGTAATACTTTGAATAACTTAAGCATGTAAGTAAGAGTTTAAATTTTGATTTATGAATGTGAAAAAAAACCTTAAATACCAACAAAACTTGCTAAAAAAAATTAGAAATTTCAATGATTAGACTGATATTTTTTTAAATTAGATTCAAAAAAGAAATTACATGTTGTGACGATTTTTCTTTGACTAAATTATAATTTTTATATTTTATCTTATGATAAAAATTTATTTTAATATTTTAAATTATTTTTAAACTAATTTAAGAGGTAATATTTATTCCACTATATTTTTCTTCAGAATATTATAAAACTTAATTAATATCTCAATAAAAAATATCATATTGCATGAAAAATAGATTCATCGAACATCTTTTAAATGTTTGTATGTTTCATTTTTCATACGAATTTTATTTATAATTTTTTTTAATTTGAAAATAGTTAGTCTTATAATTTTCGAATAGATAAATTTAATAAAACAAATTTCACATATTAAATAAGTTAAAAAATAGTTTAAAATTTCATTTCAAAATAAAAAATAATAATTTTTTTTAACGATAATATTAACTTAAATTTGAAAATTAATGAACTAAAATATATCTTTTAAAAAATAACCAAAATAAATTTGTTATTTACTATGAATTATCAAAATTATAATTTAGTTTTTTTTAATGGCATATTGCAACCATAGGAAAAAGATAATTATAAATTTGTGTTTATGTTACCAAAAGCTTCATTACAATAATCTCAATAGTCTGCTGAAACATTAAGCACATAAAATTAGGTCGGGTGGAAAGATGAAATGTGACTAATGGCATAGCGATGATTCTCTCCAGGTCCAATATTGTCAAAATGAACCAAAAGAAGAAAGAGGAAAAAAGAAAAGGTTAGTTAGAAAAGTTCCACATAAAGAAAAATATATATTCCATTAAAATTGGTTAGATTAAATATTACCACATATAGGAATTAAAAGTATTCTAAATTCTCTTGCTACATCTTCAAATAAAATTTTTTCTTACTAAATGATAATTAAATTATTCATATATATTTTTATTTAATATATGGTGATTTATTTTTAAGTATGTATTTACACAACTTATTTACTTCAATGTCTATGACGTACTTACCATATCATTAATATTTGTTCGTTAGATCAGCATTGGGTGAATGGAACGTTTTTGTTTTGTATTTTGTATTTAACCTATTTTTTAGTGAAATCAAAATGTTCACCTTTGTGTTTTTTTTTTTTAAAACGTATTAAACTCATGTTTTGTTTTGTACTCTTTTAACAGGGTAAACAAACGCCACTTAATATTCTATTTGGCTAATTTTATTTGAAAAATAAAATTCACAATAGTTTTTATTAAATTAGTGGTTTGTTATCACTTTAAATAATAGTAGAAACCAAAACTTAACATTAATATTACTAGCTCGTTCCATGGTATATCACGCCTGTCAATTTTTCAAAACAGAATAATAAATATTAGTGTTTGAAGTAATTGCTATCAAGTAATAAGCATTTACCAATTTATCTCTTTCTATATTTACTTTTGAATTTCAAAATTCAAATGAACATTTAATAATGGTAATTTTGAAAAAAAAAAAATACTAAAGCGGAAATTTCCTAAAGGCAAACAAGAAAAGAACAATACAGACCAAAAACCTGAACAAACAAAAAAAGTCTGTCTGTTTTATTAGGTCCATGGAAAGCCCAACCTGGAATTGTGGCTGGACTTGGAAGCACCAAACCTTAAAAATAGCTTTCCTTTTTCTCTTGAATTGGACCTTATTTCTGTTATTAGCCCATTATCCGTTGAGGCCCATTTATGTAGTAAAACCTAAATGAAATCTGAACCGTCCAATTTAGGTATTGTAAGAGTCGTAGTCTACTTTAATAACCAGCACAAACCCTAGCAGTTGCCTCCGCCATTTTTTCGCAGCAGCTGTTCGTGCTTGTGAACAAGCATCAGGTAGTTCTCACCTTCCTTCTTCCTTGTAGATGCTTCGTTATAATACTGTGTACATTTCTCATTGTAGATCTTCATTCTGCTCTTATGATTCCGAGACACTGCCCGTTTTATTCTTGTTTTGAATTTCTCGTCATTTTTTGCTTCTGAAAATGGATCGTTCTCTTGTTTTCGTTCATTGTTTTCTGGATTCGTAGTGTTTGGGATTGAATTAGACGTTGAGACATTGTATTTTCCAATATTCTCTTCCCCTTGCTTTTGGTTTTCGATTTATATTTTAGAACTATTACTGTGTTAGAAGCTGTAAGTCTCTGGAAATTGATTTGATTTCCTATATTCTGTATGATTGTACTAAGTTATATACCCATTGGTGTGAGATTAGCCTCTTGAGTCGTGTGGCTAATCTTGCTTCCTGGAGTAATGCTAGCTGAGAACCATGTATGTATTCATTTAACGAGACTATCCACAGTTTTGTAAGATGAGATTGTTGCTGAAGAACATTTTTCATCCTATATCTCCAATGATCTTGTATAATGACAGTGCTATTTTTTTTAAATTAATTATTTTATGAATGTTGGAATTTGTATAGGTCGATGGTCTACTGTAGATGAATTCATCTTGGTTTTCACGGCCACCTATCATCTGTTATTTTTTTATAGCATTGTAGCATTGTTTTTCTTATCGATTATTTACTGTGGTTATATTTAGCTAAATCAGTATAGTATCTGTTGTTTGTGATTGATCTGCTTTGTTACCCTATGTTTTGCTTATACTCTACCTTTAATACACAATCTCATTAATTGTCGTGCTTGACTTTTATATGCAAGGTAAGCCATGGTTAAGCATAACAATGTTATCCCCAATGGACACTTCCGTAAACATTGGCAAAACTATGTGAAGACTTGGTTCAATCAGCCAGCACGGAAGACAAGAAGACGGTTGGGTAATTTTAACAATTTTCTTGCACTTTTGAAAATTTTTAGTTATTACTATGTTGTTGGTTGATGTTTGCTTGAATTAGTATTGATGGTTGCTTTAATTCTTTGACATTTTGATGTTGCTGCATTCCCCAGCTCGTCAGAAGAAAGCTGTTAAGATTTTCCCCAGACCTACAGCTGGACCTCTTAGACCTATTGTACATGGTCAAACTTTGAAATACAACATGAAAGTGAGAGCTGGCAGAGGATTTTCTCTGGAAGAACTTAAGGTAAAACTTGTTGTATCTCTTTACTTTGTCTAGAGATACATTGGTGTTATAATTATTCAGCTTGGGATTTATAATTCATTCTAGTTGTGATATACCGAGGACGTTGCATGAATTTTGATTCACTAAATGTGAATCTCCCCGTATTTTTTAGTTTCTTACTGTGGTAGGGCATGTAATATATGTCTTTTTGCTCATAGGAAAAATATACTTGGACACCACTTGGGCTTTTTTCCACCCGGAAAGAGATAGCAAGAGAGGAGAGATAAGGGATTGATGTGATTGATGTTGTAATGTGATAAAATGAGAGTGATAGAGAGAATTGAGAAGTGTCCCTGGGGTGTTTGTATTATTTAGGTGTCTAAAAAAAATCAGGGCTCTTGCTCATTCCACCGAACACTTGTTATATCATTAGAAAATTTTATTTTTATGTATATTTCCTTGCAGCATTTTAGTTCATTTCTGCCTGGTCAAACAGCTTGAAGATGATATGGCCCTAAAATTCATTTTCAGCATCTAATATAGAATGAAACCATGTTAAACATGACTTCTTTTATTTATCCTTTTGATAGTATGTTTTTTTATGTTACACCATAGGCTGCTGGTATTCCCAAAAAGCTTGCTCCAACTATAGGCATTGCTGTTGATCATCGCCGCAAGAACCGTTCTTTGGAAAGTCTGCAAGCTAATGTGCAGAGGTTGAAAACATACAAGGCCAAGTTGGTTGTGTTCCCAAGGCGTGCACGCAAGGTTAAGGTAATACAAATTTGTAATTCTCTGTTTTGATTGTGTGGGCAATATTTTAATTTTGACATCATTTCTGTTAAAAAAGAAAAAAAAAATGTTTGAGTCACCTGACTCTGGTTATTTTCCAGGCTGGTGATTCTACTCCCGAGGAACTTGCAAACGCAACACAAGTTCAGGGTTCATACTTGCCTATTGTGAGGGAGAAGCCATCTGTAGAGCTTGTAAAGGTTACAGATGAAATGAAGGCTGTTAAAGCTTATTACAAGCTTCGACTTGAACGCACAAACAAACGCCATTATGGTGCCAGACTGAAGAAGGCTGCTGAAGCTGAAAAGGAAGACAAAAAGTGATGACCTTAGTCCAATTTCGTAGTCCATCATATAATAGTTGTTTCAAGACAATTTTTGCTGAGATTAGCTTTGTGAAGAACATGTACAGTCTAAAACATGAATCTCTTCACCTATTTTTATTTTATGAACTGATATTGAAGTTTGTTGGTTTAACTAGCACTTTGTTTTGTCTGAATTATATTGAATTATTTATATTATTCAGGCTGTTTTCAGTTGCTGGAATAGTTTTTTTTATTTTATTATTATTTAATAGTTATTGGATAAGTAAGGCTTTTTTTTCTCTATGCCCCAGCATGGTGGTAAGGTGATAGTTTTTGTGACGATTTTTAAGAGCTAGGACTTTTCATGCCTTTATAGTTAATGTCGTAATTTGGTGGATAGATATAAGAAATTTAAGAAAATGAATATTTCTAATTTTATAGCCTAGGTAGAAGAAATTTAAGAAAATGAATGTTTCTAATTTTATATAAAATGTCAATGATGTAGTCAAATTTCCAAACTAATGTTGCTAGAAACATAGACTGGTTAGTGTTGGTATAAATTATTTAATAAACGTAAGACCTTAATATTTTATGTGTAAAATTATTTTTTTAAAATTATTGTTAGTGAAAATAAAAAAATCTAAATGTAAGAGATGCCTTTGTAATATATTTTATATTAAAATTAATTATTTAATTATTTTTCATTTTTTTCTCAATATATTTATAGAAATAATTATTTTATTTTATTTTATTTATTAGACTAAAATACATATTATAATAATTAAGTCTTAGATTTTAAAAAAATAAAAAATAAAAATCTATATGGCTCCAAAAGCCTTCAATTTGCTGAGCTATTTAGAGGTTCTTATTTAATTTGTATTTTTAACCCAGTCCGATATAATTCAAATGTTACGTGAGGATGTTGTGTATTTTAATTTAGAGATGAAGTTTGAATAATATTTTTGTTGATTGGTTGCTTAGCATGATCTAGATAAATTATTATTTACGTTGAGTTGTTACTTAGCATGGTCTAGATAAATTATTACGTGACTATCGGTCCGTTTATTTAAATCTTTTAAAAATTAAGTTTTAAAGATGTATAAAAAGTAATTTGCTTTTTAGTCACTTTATTAAAAAATAGAAATAATTGTTTCGTTATAATTATAAAATTTACTCTTTTTAGAAAGTGACATTTACTGTTTTTTTAAATTACTTAAAATAATTTTTTGAAATAGAAGATATCTTTTATTCTTTTTTAAAAGTTTAATAAACACATTTTTTAAAAAAGTAATCTTTCAAAATAAAAATGATGATAAAAACTTGAAAGTAGAACTATTAAAATAGGTTGGTCCGATAACTTGCTCACAAAAAGTATATTAGATTCTAAAACTCACAAAATGTGCATTAGGTTCTAAAATAAATTTAAGCAGATGAGTTAGGTTGGACTTGAAAATTGATGCCTTTTAATTATATTGGACTTGTTTTAATAAATAATTTTTTAATTTTAGAAATTATATAAAAATAAATAATAAAAAATAATAGGTTGGACCAATAAGTTAGACCGGTCTCCTTTTACAACTTGAATGACATGTCAGATTGATTTTTTTTTGTCAACTCTACTTGAAATATACGTCATTTATATTTTATTGACTATAATTAATTTATAAACTATATGTTAAATACATATTTTAATTTATACACCAAATTTTACCATAGTTTTTTCCTCAAATTTATCTCTTGGTGGAATAATGTATGTTAACAATAAAGGTAGTAATTAATTTGTAAACTATATGTTAGATACATATTTTTATTTATACACTATATTTTAAAATTTCTCCTCACATTTAATCCTACACCCATACGAATAAAAAAAAGGTTGTAATGACAACCCAAAAAAAAAAAAAATAAAGGTTGTAATCGAATGTTTAGGCTTTGTTTTAATTAGTTTACAGTTGATTTATTTTATCATAGGATTTTTTTATTTTTTAATTACTTTTAAAATTGAGCAAATATAAACCTGGACTTAATATGAAATCAACATTTTAATGCTGGTAAATGTATGGGTTAGATACTATATATATATATATATATTTATTTATATAAAATAAAATCCACATTATATTCTGTTAATGAATCAAATTAATATAAAATAAAATACTTGGAGGATAGTTTTGTTGCTGAATTTTATTGAGCTTGAACAATTTTTTTTTCGTAGATGATATCTATAGTCTTATACTAAAATTAATATAAAAATAACATTTAATCAGATTTAAATTTGGAAAATATAATTATAACAACAATATTTTTAAAAATATGATAAAACTTAAAACAAAATAAGATTTGATTTGTATGTTAGCAATAAAAGTTGTAATTGAAACTTTAGGATTTGTTCTGATTAGTTTATTTTATTTTTATGGGACAAATTATTTTTTACTTGGAATTAATATGAAACTAGAGTTTGAATTCTCGTAAATGTTCATATTAAATAATTTCTAAATACGATTATTTAATTACATAAATTAAAATCACATTATTATATTCTTTCAATGAATTATATTAATATAAAAACATTTTAATTTTATTTAAATTTAAAGATAATAGTATAAGTATAGGCATAATAATTTTAAGACAATAATAAGATTGATTAGAATTTAAAATATGTTATGCTTCACATATCTTTTTTGTCTTAAAAGTTACTTTAAATATTTTTTTTTTTTGACTCACGTCCACTAGTTTAGAATGAGCGGCCAGAAAAGAGTAAGAATGCAACTTATTTTTAATAGTTACTTCCCATAGTTTTTTTTAAGCAACTCTTATCTCCCTTTCTTTAATGAAATTTTCACCAAAACGTGTTTGACTCATGTTTTTTTTGTTAGAAAAAAGAAAACGTAAAAAAAAAAAAGTTAGGTTAAACACGGCCTAAATATAACAAATTCTGAGGACAAAGTTCATAAAATAAATATAAATTATACCCGGAATCCCTCAACATTAATATATATTTTCTGGGGCATATGATGCCTATGATAATTTGAGAGTTACAACTGCAAAACGAAAAGCAACAAGAATTTTACACAAAAATGGATAAGAGTTGTACACAGAAAAGGTTTGGACTGGTTGCACGGGCTTGGAGTTGGAGTCACACAGACGCACTTGACGACAAAAAAAAACAAAAAACATGTTGACTTATGATAAATTCCTTTCTAGAAAAACTAATTGTATGATTCTCGTACGCCTAATTTCTCTTAATTGTTAACGTTGAGCGTCGATCTAGAACAAATTTCTCCGGTTGAAATGTTTGTTTACAGAAGCATTATGAGTACAAGTAGTACATATCTAAATCCACCTCTTGGCTGAAAAACAATTGAAATAAACTTTGTGCAGCTGGTGTAGCAGCTCTGATCAATTGGAAAATTATAGCATAACTTTATAAGAATGTCTAATTTACATTCTACAACCAACAAAACTCTACAATGTAGAATTAGATTATACCTAGTTTAATATTCAAATTCTACATACTCATGTAAGGCTGAACCAGTGTCAAATATGACACAACACACTTGATTAAGTCACCAAAATCACTTGATCAGTCTCCAAACAGTTAACACAATTGATATGTCTAGCACTTGCATATTTCTCATTCCTTGAATCTTTTTCTGCAATTACAACGGAATCAATGATGCATATGACAAACATTCATCTGTTGACTTCATTAACAGAGCAAACTCTTAAAGAATAAGAAGAGAAATGGAGTTTCAGTTGACCTTGCTGCATAGTATTGTCAGCTTCAAGGTTACAAACGTAAAGAGTTTCGAAATAACATCAACTTAGTTTGGGTAGCATTTGTAAAGAAGCAATTCAATTATGTTTACATCTTTTAATCAGTTGAGTAAGATACAACTAATTTTAGGTACACAAAAACACCTGCTGATAATGATATGAGAACATAATATTAAATTTATATGGAGTAAGGGTGAACGAAAGTAGTGCATGTGTACGACCATGATCTGTAATTAAAAAGCTAGATTTAAAGAGAAAGGAAAACAAATAATAATACATTTAAAAAGTGAGGAATATAGAATGTGGAATTTGATCTCTGCACTGTTTCATATACTACATTTTCGGCCACACTTGCTGTCTTAAACAACTACAAGAATCAGAAGATTAAATTGTTAGATCTTTGTATGACTTCCAGAAAAGTTGTTACTGAATTCATTTACTGCATTTAGAAATTACAATGGTATATAAAGTTTGTAAAAAAGTATTGTAGATGTGTATCTTATATACTGTATTGTGTTGGTTGGGATACATGATTGCGCAATTGTCATGGTGTGTGTCAGGACTGTGCAGGACGCATTAACTTCCATGCATACCTAGATGTTTTGCTTGACTGGGATGTCTCAACAGAAATAGTTGTTTGGGCTTCTTAATATTTAAATGTATCTCAGAATAGTTATCTTAAATTTAAATGTTAAATCTACAACACGATTTTACATAGAAATTGGACTGGAAAAGGTGAAAATCATTAAATAGAGGGATAGATGAAGTCTATTGGAAATATATGGAGTTATCGCCTCAACTTGTACCCTTGTTGTCCACTTTTTATTATGGCTCATGCACATTGTGTTTATACTCATTAATTTGTATATTTCATATTTAAGATTTTATATTTTTACCTTCATAAATAAATTTCACGTCTCATAAACTAAATTTAGAAAGAATTCTCTGCTATTCAACACTTGAATATTAAAGACAAGTTTATGAATTCCAAAAAAATAAATAAAATTGGTATGATAAATATGGATTTAGTTTGAAATTTTTTTGACGCTCTACATTGAAAATTGGAAAATCTTGAAAAATAAAAATAAAGTACAATAAGATCACTGCTCAAAGGGAGTATTCATCCACTAAGTATAAGATGTATGTTACTTGAATGATGGATTGAATCATTCATATGACTAAATAACTGGAATAAAATTATTAAACAGTTTCGAACTTTGCGGATAAACTCTATTAGAGTACACCATACAACATACACATCACTTTCCAAAAATAGCTATGACATTTGATCTCAGCTTTGATTATTCAAGTTTCTAGCACCTGAAATTTGAGAAACAAGTCAATTAGCATCGTAGTTTTGGAATTTTAAAATATACATAGCAAAATGGAGGAAAATGAAATTGAAACAACATAAGCAATTAAACAGGTAAAAATCGATCCATGCAACATATGCAATTAAGCATATAAAAATCTCAATTTTGTTATATTGTTCAGTTTGAAAAGGAAAACTAATATGTATAAAATAATTTTAAAAATAAAATAAAAAACAAAGGATAAAAGAATATTATTATAAATTAAATTGCTATTAAAATATGGCAGAAAGAGTAGTCTAACACATCAATATTGTTAGTAATAAAATGTAGAGAATTAAGTCGTTTTTCATTTACCTTACCAGAAAGAAAAACTTTTCTGATTTTGTTTAGTTCTGAAGTAGCGTTCACCATATTCATTCTTTCTTTTGGTGATTCTATCGAACATGCAAGTCCAATGTTAAAGAGTGAAACTAAGCATTTTTCAATAGTTGGGGTAATATTTTGACCGTTTTCTTCTTCTATTGTTGCTTCTTCATGTTTTGGTATAAGTGACGGGTCCAAAATTTGTAAAAGAATATCAGAATATGATTTTTTGACAAAGTTATGCAAAGTTTCACCATCTTCAAAGATTTCATCTGTAGGTCTTCTTCCAGTAAGCATCTCCAACATAAGAATTCCGAAACTGTAGATGTCTCCATCCATAGACACCTCATAACCCATTCCATACTCTAAATATATGGCAAAAATTGTCAATACTTTGTTATTTGAAAATAAATATTAGTTTTTCATTGAAAGACATGAGAATGGAAAGAAATACTAATTCAAGAGTTTAAAACATACCTGGAGGAGCATAGCCAATAGTCCCCTTTATTCCAATTGTACTTGTTTGTTGTGAAGAAGTACCATCAATTGCTGAAATAAGTCTTGCTATGCCAAAATCACTCACATGAGCAATCATATCATCATCAAGAAGGACATTACTTGGCTTTAAATCACAATGAATGACCGATTGCTCACATTCATGATGAAGATAATGTAATGCAGAAGAAACATCAATCATAATATTTAATCTTTGATCAAGGTTCAATGTTCTGGAATGCTCTGCACTTACCGTCCTCGGATGCAACCATTCTTCTAAGCTTCCATTTCTCATGTACTCAAAAATTAGAGCTTTAAATTCTTGACCTTTGTAATCTGTACTGGAACAACATGTCAAAATCTGAACCAGATTTCGATGTTTAATATTTTTAAGTGCATTGCATTCAGAAATGAAACTCTTGTGAGCTCCTTTTCTTTGAAGGTTTAGGACCTTTATGGCAATAATTTTGTCTTCAAGAGATCCTTTGTAAACAGAGCTAAAATTTCCAAACCCTATCAAGTTTGCAGTTGAGAACCCATCAGTTTCGTTGTGTAGACTTTGGTATGAAACTTTAGCCAACTTGTCAATTATTGGTGAATCCAAAGATGATTTCTTACTCCTATTCCTCATCCAGTAGATAGTTAGAATAATTGATAGTATAAGAAGAAAAGCAACCACACTAACTATCGTTGCTATCATCAACTTGAACCTGTGATGTTTTGCAAGTTTCTTACCTTTGACAGGGCATGGTGGTAGATGCAGTTCAAAAATACCTCCACAAAGCTTATTGTTTCCAATAACCACTAAGTCACTTGCATTTTGAAAGACACCTTCAGTTGGTACCTCGCCATCCAACATGTTAAAAGATATATTGAAATATTGCAAGGAAGAAATGTTTTGTAGAACATTAGGAATTGAACCTGACAAACGGTTTTGTGAGAGGTCTAAACGTCGAAGCACTTTGAGTGATGCCAAAGAGGATGGTATGATTCCTTGTAAATAATTCCCTTGCAAATAGAGGTACTCCAACATTATGCATCCTCCGATGGTTATAGGAATGTCTCCAAACAAATGATTCTCAGAAATATCTAGCCAATCAAGATGTTTTAGGTTGCCCACTTCTTTTGGTATGCTGCCACTCAATGAGTTTTGTGACAAATCCAACAAGTTTGTTAGAGAGGAAAGATTAAAAACCTCTGGTGGTATAGTTCCTTTAAGGTTATTTTGTGAAAGGTTTAAGTATTGCAAGTTTTGGCAATTTCCTATACTTGGAGGAATATTTCCTTCAAACATATTTTCGGTCATACCCAAATGAAACAATTGACTAAGGTTGCATATGAAGGCTACTATTTCCCCTATCTCTCCTGACAACTTGTTTGCACTTACTTCTAACACTTGCATCTTTTGAAACTTCCCAAAAGTTGTTGGGATAATCCCATCAATTTGGTTATTTTCAATCCCCAACAAAGTTAAGCCAATTAGATTTCCTATTGCTGCAGGGATTTCTCCTGATATTTGATTGCCTCCAAGATATAGTTGACTGAGTTGGGTGGATAAATTGCCCAAGAAATTTGGCAAATGACCTCCAAAATTATTGTATGAAATAGATAACACTTCCAACTTACTACAGTTTTTCAATGATTTTAAAAACTCAAAATCATTAGTTGAATTGTCACCTAGATTATTTTGGCTCAAAGATAGGATATAAAGATCTTGTAGCTTCCCTAAACTTGGTACTTGTCCTACCAAATGGTTATCACCAATATCAAGTTCTAAAAGGATAGATGCATTGGTGATGGAAAATGGGATTTGACCTGATATTTGATTATCATAAATATAAAGTACTAGGAGATTAGGGAGGGTGTGGAACATGTTGGGTGGAAGAGAACCATTAAATTGATTACCTGTGGCTGAAATTACAGTAAGGGATGACATATTGAAAAGACAAGACGGAAATGTTCCACTCAGTTTGTTGAAATCCAATGCTACAATTGTCAATCTTTTGAGACGGCATATTTCTTGCGGAATATCTCCCTCCAAGTTGTTTTCAGCCACGTACAGATCAGTTAGGGATGAAAAATTCCCTATGAATGATGGGATTCCTCCAGATAACTGGTTACGACCAATGTCCACATCTTGAAGCTTTTGAAGTGAGCCAATTTCGGTTGGTATTTTGCCAATCAAATTGTTCCCATATAAGTATAAGAATTTGAGATTAGTGCAACCTGTCAAGTTTATAGGAATTTTTCCTACCAACGAGTTATTTACGACAGAGAGTTGCTGCAATTGTGACAACCGTCCCAATTCTTGTGGGATTTCCCCGTAGAAGCTATTGTTTTGGAGATTGAAGTTTCTCAAATAAGAGAGATTGCCTACGTGGGGAGATATAAATCCTTTCAACTTGCATCCTTCTAAGTTTAACTTTGTAACTCTTTGAAGCATGGGATTGCATGTGATTCCTTTCCAATTACAAAAGTGGGTAGAAGTATTCCAAGAGAGAAAGATTCTATATGGGTCAGTGGAAATGGATTCTCTAAATTTGAGTAGTGCCAAATGATCAGTTTCACTTCCTGAAGCAAAGACAATCATTTTTGGGATAAACCAAAATGAGTTTAATGTAAAGAAAAAAAACTGATTGACATATAAAGAGTAAAAGGCAAGCAACATGAGAGAAAGATACTTCATTTTGGAAAGGAATAAGAGGTTAGTAGATGGTAGTGATATTCCTATGTTTAGGTAGCATTATATAGAAACCCATGTCAAGTCAACAACCATAACCAATACATATTAAAAGTCAAGTCGATAACCAATTTAGCAATTGCAGATCATCCATGTGGCAAGAAAATAAACCCAAGGAATATGTAGAAATTTATAAAATTATTGCATGACCAAAAAGACTTCTTATTCACATTAAGAATTAGCCTCAAATCAAACTGCTTTAATCGAATATGAATAAATACAATGAACTTAATGATTAACAATCAGCCCACTAATAGAGAAGACGATATAAGATTGTTTAAACAAACCAGCGGATGATTGTATTTTTATTTTTTTTTGTAATTCTTAATTACGTTCTCACCTAAACTTTCATAAAAAAAATGTTTTATATGTAGTTTAAAATAAAAAATATATATATATCAATGAACTCGCTGAATTAAAGTACACATACATTTATATAATAAATGTTTAACAGATATGGCTAAAATAATTTTACACTGTCTAATAATAATAAAAAAAAAGGCTGTTTCTATTTAAATTAGTATTATAATTCATCTAGAAAATACTAAAATACTTATTTACTATCCTATATATTAAGTTGGTTCTTAAAAATAGTT
This sequence comes from Mucuna pruriens, assembly GCA_025330945.1. NCBI lineage: Eukaryota > Viridiplantae > Streptophyta > Magnoliopsida > Fabales > Fabaceae > Mucuna > Mucuna pruriens. Next base: position 2,240,000 of record JAENHJ010000520.1, read on the forward strand.
ATTGTATCAAATGATAAGTCTTTCAAATTATAAATTTCAAAACAGTCATTTTATTATCAAATTAAGTCTATTTTATATATTTTTATATTTAAAGAACTTATTTGATATCACAAATATTTGTAAGATTAAAGTTTTGTTAAGCAAACTTTTGAAAAATTAAATTAGTAGTAGATAGAGCTCGACCAATGAAAATTCAGGAGCCACTAATCCTCGAACTGGTAGATTGAGAATACTATGTATTATTATTAAGAAATTTCTTTGGAGACTTAAAAGCAACTTTATGAAGTCTAGAGACTAATAAAAACCATAGACTTTTGTATGTGCATGTGAAAGAGATTTTTTTTACAAAATATTTTTGCACACTAGTTATTTTTACATTGGTTATTCAAATGCTAGTAATTGTTAGTGCGTATTATATATGAGGACTGGGATTAATTGTAATCAATTACTTCTATGGGGCAACTTAATCTGGTACGTACAATATTTATTACACGACTAAGTAAAATAACTTAAACACAAATTTTATTATCATATTATATAATATAAAAAAAAAATGTTCACTATTGTGCGGTGATCAATATAAGAATGATTTGCGAATTTTGGTATATATGCATAGCAAAACCGTTTACCTACTGAGATATAATAACATCTTCTAGTTTGAGTTGTCACAAAAAGTAGAAATGTTGCATATTAATCAAATAATAGATCGATTTATTTGTTGAAAACATAGCATGTAAAACCGAAGCTAAATTAAATTTATGTTGTTTAAATAATTCAACAATAATTTATCATAAAATTTGAATAGTATAATTAATTAATAAAAAAATACATGAGACTTTTTCTTTATTTTTAATGAATAAAACCTAGCCTTTCTTCACTTTTCAATCTTCGTCTCTCCGGTTTTTCTTTAGCTTTATATTACCAGATATGGTATGTTTTGATTTACAAGCCAAATACATGATAAGTTAATGCGGTTTTGTGCCAAAAGAAAAAATATTCATGTTTGATTGCTTTCAACTAAAAATAATTTTGTTTTTAGTTAGAATTTGTATGTAATTATTTGTCAAGAGTGTGAAAGAATGAGATAGTAGATGTAAACTTAAACGACCTATTTATTAAAAAAAATATATCTCTATTTTAGACTCTGACCAATGACAGAGTTGTTTAGAAGCAGATGGAGTCACCGTCCAGCCCCAAATTTTCTTTTTAATTGGATATAGGTAGTTTTTAATGTTATGTTCGACACCTTCAATAATTTTGAATATATTATTTAACTATTTAAGTCTTCTCAAAATATTTGGTAAAGATCCACTCATCCACCATGCTCCTTTATAATTTTTAACCTTTTAGTTGTTTCTGACTCACCACCGCACTAATTTCTCTTTAACACTCCCCTCAGTTACAATTGTCTTGGCACAATTGAGACTTTTCTTCAATTTCCTAGCTCATAGTACACGTTTGCACCTTAATTAGATATCACAAGTCTTTTCTTCATTTAATGCGTAGACTTTTTTTTTTTTTTTTTTTTGAGTTTTAGATGTCATTGGTTTGCCTTCATTTACTAATTAATTTTGTCTCTTCCCCCCTTTTTTTTTATAAATAAGCCACTCAAAACTAAAAATATATTACCTCATACTCCCATATATGCTCTTAAACAAGATTCCACAAACAAATTTAATATGCTAAAAATGCGATTAACTAAATTGATAATTATATATATATTATATTTTTATTACAAGCATATTTTTAAAATAAACTGATAGAAAATTAAGAACTTGTGCTATATATAATTAGAAGATAAAATCAAACAACTAAAATATTAATAATACTTAACTTATATATATATTTTTAACTATACTTTTTTTTATAACACATTCTTATTTTGAAATTTGAAGGAGTAAAGAGAGATATAAATGAAAAAGGAAAAAAATTGAAAGTGTTAAAATATATAATATTTTGAATAAAGTTAGAAATTAAATAAAATTAATTAAAAACAAAATTGATAGAGTTTATAATATAAATAGATATTAAATTAAAGCTTAAATACGTTTCTAACTCATAATATAACTATTGTATGGCTTTAGTTTCTATAAAAAAAATTTATGGTTTTGATTTCATTTTATAATTTTAGTCCTTTTTTTATTTATTGATAAAATAACCACCATTTATTTAAAAATAAATTTGATACTATTTCTTAAATATTAAAATAAATATTTTATAATATAAGAGAGACCAATATTAAAAGTTTATAATATTTTAAGAACTAAAAAATATCATGAATGATTACAACTGTTAAAAAAATTTATAAAAATCAAAATTGTAAGAAAAATTTTATAACAAATAAAATCATAAAAATAGAGACTAGAAATATATGTAAGTCTTAAATTAAAAATAATTATATCTTAATAGCATATTTATTATTTATAAATAAAAGATTAAACATAACTAGTTATTTAAAAAAAAAGGTTTAATCTTTTATTTATATATATAAATAAAATATTTTTCACGTAAGATAATTTTATCTGAATTAAATAAGATCAATATAATAAAAAAATTAAAATATTTAATACAAACGCACTCGAAATTATGTTGAGTTAAAATGACTTTATACTGATTATTTTATAAGTTACGTAATTGACTAATGGAGTGTGAAAGAAATAAATTATAATCTAGAAAATTGGGATTTATTTTCTACATTACTGACTCTCTTTAACAGTTGTCTACATCACTAAAAGAGTAATATTTGAATATACTATATTGTTACTTTAAAAAGAATTTAGTATAATAAATTGGTAGGTGTTACCTGTGAAAATCACTAATTGCAAGTGAAGCATCCGAAAGAAGCATGACTGCGAGTCGAGTCAAGTCAAGCATCCTAAAATTCGTGATTGCTAGTGGAGCCTGAGAATTCCTTGTTCCATGTCCCCCCACTACTCACTACTTTATTTTGCTACTTTGCTATACCCATTCACTGATTGGTCCTACATACTTTGAAATGTTCAAACTAGAGGAAATTCGACAGAGGAGAGTGGATTCATAAATAAAAATCTTTAATCAAGATTGAGGAAATGTACATTTCTTTTACTTTATTTTTCATGTATTCTCTTGTATTAATATTTAATTATGTAGTAAATGACCAACTGTTATCTCACACACAAAAATTACATTTCAGGAAGGATGATGATGATATTTCATCGTCTAAGAGATATAAATTCAAGCATTATGTAAATTATAGTCAGTCTATTTTTTATATTGGTTATCACTAGAAATCTAGAATCGATCTAGTCTATTATCACTAGTACGTACCTACAGCGGTTATAATGTAATTTCTGTGGCTAAAAATTGCCACATATTTTTTTACGGTTTAAAAAATTGTGATCTAAAAGAGGACACATATTGTTTCGGTCTAGAATTTCTAAACCACACACAATTTAAATATATTTAGGAAATGTTTGAATAAATTTTTATATAAATATTTATAAAAGAAAAAATAAAAAATAAATAAAAATCATTTTTTATAAATTAAAATTAACTTGTACATAAATTAAAAAATAAATCTAGTTTATCTTTTCTTTTTATTTTTCTAAGTGACCCGCCCCGGTAAGACTATAATTAATGCTGTGTAGAAAATAAAACCCTCTAATTAGTTGAGTGACTGAATGGATAATGTCCTGTAGAAAATTTAAATGAAGGAATGGTGCTGTGTTAGTTGGTTCTGGTAAACGGGTTTACTCCCTCTGTTGAATTCAATTATATTTGTTTTTTAAGCTTTCTTTTAATTGATTCGATTATGGTGTGGACTATGGACTGTGGAGTGTGGGTGAGTACGTGAATTTAGTGAATAGCAAGTGGATATCATATGATTCATTTAAGATGGCAAATTGGGCTGGGGCGTGTTCGAACACTTCTGATGGGCTATCCAATTTTAAACCCACTTCTGATGATTCACCTAAATCTTTTCATTACATTTCCAATACTGTGCGAGTTAAGGTAGGGTGAGTTGTTTTTTTATTCCTCCATAAATTTCTTTTCAGAACAAACATAATTTCTATCCAAATTTCCGAACCATAATTTTAAATTATGATTGCATGTAGCTTATTCCTGGATATAATGTTTCTATTGCACTTGAAATAAGGTGGAGCTGGAAGGGGGAAAAAACATGTTTATTTATTCCCTGAATACAGAAGGTGCATTATTTTTGTGTTTACAATATATTCTTAAATACCATCTTCTTCTGAAAATCACAAATCTTTTAGGCAGTTAACCAAGAATTCTTCAAGTAGTTACTATTATGTATGTGAATGACGAAAATGTCCTTCCTGTTGATGAGGCAATGCTGATGCACCAGGAGGAGCATGACTTTCCTGGACATGATTCCCTGCAATGAGCTCACTGCAGGGTCCTCAACCAGCATAGTCTATTTTCTTTTATTTTTATTTAGAATTTTAATTATGTAAATAATTTAAGTGTTCTTTTTATCTTTTTTTATTTTTTAACACAATATTTTACTTTTGTAATTTTTATGGTAGAGATAATTGTATCTTTTCTTTCCTTAATAAAATATTTGAGTATTATTTTTCTATAATTTTTTCATCTATAATATATTATTATTATTTTAAAAATTATAAATAAGTATAGTTTGTAATTAAATTATTTTATTAACATTTTATTTATATTGATTTGATAAAATTTACCAACACTATATATATATATATATATAAGGGATTAACAACTTAATTTAAGATACATTAACAAATACTTTATCTTTCTATCATAATTTTTTTTTTATTTTTTCATCTCGTTCTTTTTTTTATTATTTGTGAGGTTTTATATTTTTAATTAATTTAAAATTTTATATTATTTTCTTAAAGATTTAATTTTATTAAAAACAATAAATAATAAAAAATATTTTTAATAATTAAAATAATTTTATAAAATAATCCAAAAATAATAATAAATAAAAAAATATTTAGAATCTTTTAAAATATATTTAATAAAGTCATTCTCAAACTAGTAAACAAAATAAGAGAGAATAGAGGAAGAATTATATTAAAATATTAAGAGTAAAAATGAAAATATAAAAAATAAATTCATACATTTCTTAAAATAATATTTTAAAGGTATTGTAAAATATATGTAATAAATCTATTTATTAAAAAAATACTTTGATTAGAAAAACTCATAAATTAATTAAATGAATTATAAACCTACTTAAAAACTAACTAAAAACTATCTAACTCATTTGCGGTTAATCTACATTCTATACTTTAAATTACATGCTCCATTTATTTTTCAGGTTGAATAAATAATATATGCATTTGACGGAATAAAAAAAAATTACTTTTTTATGTATGGCTACCGTAAAAGAATCTAGAATGTCAACTAATCAAAAGTTACTATTGCTATCATTTTTTCGGTAATTGTTATAAAAATGAACAAATTTATGGTAAGTGATAGTTTGTGATGAAATATATATATTTTTTATTTTATTAGTCCATATACTATATATTTAAAATTTTTATATTATTATTTAATTATTCAACTATAAATTACTATATAAATAAATAAGTTATTGACTTTTATTATAATTATTTTAAAAATTATGTCATTAATATTTTTCTATCAATTCCCTGTATAAAAACTTTTATATTCATCATATAATTAAGCTCATTTTAGTACGAGGGTGTTTAGTTACTCATTAATTTTACAAATTGTGATTCTAAGAATGCTATTCACTACAAAAATTCTTATACAAATATATAACTGGTTGAAATGGCTGAGTGGCCAAAGCGCTGCAAAATAATTTACCAAAATAAGATACATTTTTTTTAACATTTTACCGATCTAAGATACTTTTTACTGAAAATCATCATGTGGATGGGTGATTTTCAATGGCCATACTCATGTCTTATAATTTGTTTTATTTTTTTATATGAGATTAAAGGCTTTATTTTATATTTTAATATTAGCAACTAATTTAGTTCACTTTTAAATTTTGATGTGAAACTAAATTGTTTTGCTTACCTGCCTAATGCTTAGGTGAAGTAAGCTAGTCCTACATCGAAAGTGAACCAAATCGATTGTAAATGTTAAAGTATATATATAAAAAAAACTTTAGTCCCACCTCAGAAGTAGAGCACATTATTAAATATTTTTATATAGTAGATCTTTTGCAATTAAACTAGTCAGGTTGAGCTTCGACAATAACCAGTAAGGCTCAAGTCTTTCTTGTTTCGATGTAAGGTTGCAAAATTTGTTATTTATTTTATATTTTTATTAATATTATTATGTATTTTATTTTATTTATTATATTATTTTTTTACGTTTATGTATGTTTTTAATCTCTCAAATTTTGATTAGTTTTATTTTTTTTATTTCAAATTTAATTTTTTTTAGTTTTTTCATTTTAAAAATAATTAATTTTAGTTTTTTACTTTATTACTGTATTTGATAAAAAGAAAAGAAATAATAAAAAAATATATAAAAAATATAATGAATTTTAAATTTTTTAATAGAGAAGAAATAGAAAAATATAATATTAAATAAAATTACTATTTTACTCTTTTAGTATTAAGAAAAAATTATATACAAATATATAATATTATATGATAATAAAAAATATTATATATATTAAAAAATAATTAAAAATATTTAAATATTATTATTATATATAATTAAAAAATATATATAATCAATTACTAACCGATTCTATCGTTTAATATATATAATTAATTATGTATAAATATAATCGATTATTTATATTTATTTTTAATTGATTAAGGTTTGTTGCGGTATATGATTTTTTAAAAATAACATGCAAGAAAAATAATGTAAATTTAAAATTATTTTTCCATATATATATATATATTTAAATATATAAATAAAATATATTTTTATAATCATAATCAATCATATAGTCTAAGATAATCAATTACATTAAATTATATAATTTGTTCTATCGATTAAATTGAATTATGTAAATGATTATATAATTCATCATAATTAATTAAATTATATATATATATATAATATGTGGGTGTATTAGCGAGATGAGAATTATAATGTAATTTTTATTATGAACTTTATTTTTTTTTCATCATATAAAATGGTCAAATACATTTTTTTTTGTTATTTTTCTGCACTTCCAAACGATTAAATGATTTTTTTTTCTCTCCTCGATGTTTTTCACTAACATGCAGAGTATATTAAATAGAGATACAAGTCATCATTTTATTATATATATAATTAAAAGTAAAAAATACTAAAAGAAAAATTTCAACCTAAATAATATTTTTAAAATTTTGACTATATATATAAATAATGACTTGTTATCAATTTGTTATAATTAAAATTAATTATTTTTGTAATGTGAGAATTAAAAAATAATAATTTTAAATTTAAAGAAGAAAAAAAAATTAATTTAAATTTAAAAAACTATAAATATATTTAAACTTATTAAAAAAAAAAGAAAACGTTGCCATATCATCTATATGACTTTCTTTTTTGGAAAAAAAAGGCATAATGTCGACGTGGGTGTTATAATATTGGAAATCCCGCTCATACATACAGCAAGATAGAGTACCCAAAATTGATAAAATGTTTGGAAAATATTTTTTTATAATTAGTTTGTAATTTTACATCATTTCGACCAATCAGCCAATGAAAATTAAATTTTTTGTCTTAATAAATCTTTGCTACACAAATAAAGGAGAGAGAAAATAAGAGTAAAAACATGATTTAACTGTAATAATAGATTTTATAAAAATTTGTACTCTTAATTTTTTTTCAAAAAATAATTTTTATTATTCTTGAAGTAACTAATAGTTTAACTTGAATATTGAAGGAGACAAATTTAAAATCTAATTTTTATTTATGAATTATTATAAAAATATTAACATTATATAATTATAATAAATAATAATCAATATAACGTAAACCTAAGTAATAATTGATGAAAAAAATTTGTATAGAAGGTCAAATATATGTAAAAAAAATTACTAGATTGTTTTTATAGCTAACTATAAAAATGTTATTCATCTATTTGAAATTTAAATAAAGATAAATATATTTTATCGTCAAAAAATTAAAAATTATAAAATTTGAAAAGAAATGAAAAAAATATAAATAATATAAAAAATAAGAAAAAAAACATAAGAAAAACATAAATTTTAAAAAAGACAATATTAATAAAAAATAAAAATAAATATTAAATAAAATAAATATTTTTAATTTATTTTTATTTCTTAGGATGTGAATACAAAGAACCAATCGTATTTCAGAAAAGATAAGAGATTATTTTAAAATTAAATATCATTAAATTTTCGGTTAATATGAAATTTTGAATTAGGAATAGAAAAAAAATGTGAGATGAATTAGGAGAGTGTATTACATGGTGGACGGAAAGTAGGGTATTTAAATACAAGAGAGAGTGAGATATTTAGATAACATATATAATTAAAATTTATAATAATCAATATTTTTGAATATATCAATTTATATTATAATTAAAATTTGTAATAAGTAAATATATTTTAATACATAGTTTATATTTAAAATTTAGAAAGAAAAAAACATCTATGTTATGACACAATGTTATTTTTATTATTAATATATATTTTTTAAAGAGATAAACAAATAAAAAAAAATCACTAACAAACTTTTACCGAAAAAATAGTTAAAAACAGTATAAAAAGGTTAATATTTTAATGTATGCATTATTGTACAAGATAAATATTTTTTTTATGTAATTTAAATTTATAAATATATAAAGAATTTGGTTTTGATATATCAACAAATTATCTTTTCACGCATAATAATAACAAAAATTTAGATATATTATTATATTATCTTTTCACATGGTAACATTAACAAGAATTTAAATATATCATTAAATTATCTTTATCTTTTCAGATACTAATAGTAACAGAAATTAAGCAAATTATCAATATATATTATTGTAAGAAGAGTTTTTGAATAGAATAATATCCATCAGAATATTTTTAAAGAGGTACATTTCACATGAAACGATAGTTTGTTGTGCGAAAAAATAATTTAATGATATATTTAAATTCTGGTTACTGTTAGGTGTGAAAAGATAATTCTGGTTGCCAGATATATCTAAATTTATGTCAATGTTATCTGTGAAAAGATAACAGAGAATAAAAAACATTTTTCATCTCTATATTTTTAGTTAAAATTGATTTTTTAGTTTATATATTTATAAATTAATAAAATTATTTAATTTAAAAAATATATAAATTTATCTCTGTAATATGATCACTAATAAAATTGATAAAAAAAACAAAAAAATATATTTTTAAAAGATAAAAAACTAATTTTATTGATTTAAAAATATAAAAATTAAAACTAAATTTGATCGCGGGACACAATCACATTTTTCCCTCAAGTGATATATTAAAACTGAATTGAAGGAGGAAAAAGAGCTTAATTGCATCATCCAGCTACGAAATTGATTACATTTTTTTTAAAAGAGAGAGAGGAATATGGTTGCGTTACGCAGACGCGCGTGAGTGGTGAAATAGTTCCCAAGCCCCACACTCCATCCACTGCAATTATAAGTACGCTTCGAATGTAACGCTGATCATCAAAAACATCATCATATCATCACTACTAACAAAGATCCAACAACAATATCAATCCCTCTCTCTGTTTCCTAACCAAAACAGACATGGGTTTGAAGGTCTGTCTCCTTCATCTATTTTTCAACTTTGTTTTTCATCAATCTCGTTTCCACTTCACATCATCAATCATTATATACTATGTAATTATTGTAAATTATATATATCATGCAATTTATGCGCTTGCTAGCAAATATATCTCTTTTTCCGCTATGGATTTTTAGATCCATGTCACTGTTTAATTTGTTATGGGGTTTTGTAGCTAATTTGTGGGGAAAAGGGGGACTTTTTGTTTGTTTTGATTGCTGGGTATTTTGTAGACTCGTCTTCAAGTGAAAGAGAATTGATGGGGTCTGTTTTGTGGACTCAGAGAATGTGATATTCTTTGATTTGTTGGAACTTGGAATTGTGAGTGGCTTCTTCGATAGTTATGCCTTCCTTTTGAATGAATAAAAGTAATAGATAATTATAATTTCTCTTATGTATTCATTTAGATTTTATTCGTATTCAGCATAGTACCTTAAAGAAGGAATCCCTGGATCTACACTTTGTAGTGTAGATACTGATTAAGTTTTGGGGGCATTGGTGGTTCTTTTATAGATCCGCGAATGGATGCAGAGGCACATGTGGACCATTCTTTTGCCACTGTGAAATTAGATTCATCAGAATTGAGTGCTAAATCTCTAGGTAGGGATGTTAAATCTGTACTCTATAGTGAGTATGGATTATTGTTAATGTAGTTTAGTTTCTATCAGAATCTTATTTGTGCTTATGTTCTAAAACTTGAACTAGTTCTATACTTTTATGTTTGATATTGTGCTTTTAAAAAGAATTGACACTTGAAGCATGACACACTCATTGGGACATGGTGATGCAGGAGGAATTTGAGCAGTATGCTGAGAAAGCCAAAACTTTGCCACAGACTACAACAAATGAAAACTTGCTTATCATTTATGGATTGTACAAGCAGGCCAATGTTGGACCTATCAACACCAGTGAGTGCTTTTGTTTATATCTTTGTGGCCCCGGTTTTCTATATCCACAAGGATTATCCTTGTTCATGAATTTTCTGTTGATTTACAGCCCGTCCTGGAATGTTCAACATGAAGGACAGAGCTAAATGGGATGCATGGAAGGCTGTTGAAGGTATATAAAAGCTAGGTTGATCAATTTTATGTCTCATCTTAGTACTTTTATGTTTTCTTAGACATCAAAGCTCTTTTTGGCAGGGAAATCCAAGGAGGAAGCAATGAGTGACTACATCACTAAGGTGAAACAGCTGCTGGAAGAAGCTGGCTTGCCTGCTTGACAACATTGTCATGTCTTGCTTCCAACAGTTTGGAAATAAACAATTGCAGTATTTGAAGTTATTATTATAATCTTATTTATTCCTAATGGTTTAGACTTGTTTTGAGTCTGTTATCTGTACCATTATTAATGAAAATGCCTGTAGACAGATGCTATATGGACCTGCAAATTTCTGTCTAGTTTGATTAAAACTACTTCATATTTTCACTTCAGTTGCTTGATCTTGTACTTTCTCTTTCAGCCCTCGGTGATGAGAATCTGAATTTTATTAGATGCTTGACTTTGGTTTATACTTGTTGTGTCAAACTCCCAAATAGTGCATGTGTATTTTTAACCTCCGTTATTGGTTTGTACTGTGGCGTGCAATGATTTCTTCAGAAATTTGAAATTTTAATGGGATAAACTCACTTTTAGAGGATAAAATAAATTATTCAGTTGTGAAGAAATTAACGATTGACATTAAATATATATGTATAATAAACAATAAATAATAAATATGTTGAAATATTAACAATTAATTTTTTCGTCAATTACTTAAATTACTCCAACTCAATTAGAAGAGTCAAATTCTATCTCATCCATGTAAATAAACCTGCATAAAACAAGACTGTCTAGAGTCGCACCATGGAACATGCATAGACGTATACACTGCTTAATGTGGAGTTTATCAATGTTGGTAGATACGTTGCACTCATTTTTTCCAACTCAATGGAAGCATATCAAACACACTGAACCCGTGCTTAAACTGCAATATTCATCCTGGCCTTTTGTTTTAGTTCTTACTCGAGAAATCTTACATTTTCTGTCCTTATATTAAACAAGTTTTATGAATTGGTTCTCACCATTTGCAGAAGTTATAATGGCATCAGAGTAATTTTATAGGGACTAAAATGTAAAATGATATATCATGTACAAAGATTAAAGTGCATTGCAATTTATATATTATATGTGAATATATGAATGGATGAAAGTAAAGTGCATTTAAAAAAAAGGTTTAAAATGAAAAATGGATTAAATTTAACACCGCTTTTAAAGGGTTGATTCGTAAGTGAATTTTTATATAAGGATCAAAGCAGAAGACTTGTTTTTAATAGGGATTTTAGAGCATATAAAGCGCGTAAAGACAATTTATAAGTATATATAAATAAAATATTAGAAAGGAAATGCGCGAGAATATGTTGTTGTGATTGTAAGTACTTGCGGTCACGATATTGTGATCTTTATAAATACATTGTATGCGATTGCAATTAATGTTGCAGCTAGAATTGCGGTGTAGACCATTTTATAAATCCTTGCTTATAAATACATAAAGTTGAGATGCCAAACAATTTTGCACCATCGACAAAAAGCAAGTTCATTTTCAATTTTGACGTTTTTGAATTTAATAATAGTATTTGTTTTTTCTGGATGAGATTTGATAAAATTCTGAATTTTGATTTAAGTACCAAAAATTCAGTTTCGTCATAATGCCCCCGTTCTCTTTAGACCAAACATGAATGCTATCTTAAATACAACCAGAATCCATCCATGTTACTCTGGTCCCATGCTTCCAACTTCCATAACGATGACTTTTTCTGTCTTTTATTTAAAATTGAGCGTATCGAATTGGATTCAAGCCATGTGGCATATATGTTTACAGGCACTTATTCTTTTATAAATCACTAAATTTTAAATAATACTAAGATCTGACCCAGTGCATTGATAGATTACACGTGTAAATAAAACTTCTTACGTTAGATTAGATAAGATATAAGTGAAAATGAATCACTAACTTTAGTGCATTAAGGTCTAAGATTTTAAATTTAATGTTAAGTTACATGATTGATTTGTGTTCATTAATAGTTCTCCCCAGTATTGATCTCCTGTTGTATGTTCAACAAATACTATCAGAGGCAATTGTTTGAGTCACTGGTTCAGACAAATATTGAATAGAATTAACGGTAATGTGAAAGATTTTTGGGGTGCAAGTTGTTTATTTCCCCTAGCACGGCATGAATATTACATCTCGAGAAAGATATGTATAATTTTAAGCCATCTGCAGTGCTAGGTTAGTTTGGTGCATTGTGCTCCTGTAAAATTGGTTTGTTGGGCTTCTTTTCTTGATTTTTACGATATAACAAATATATTCAAATATCATGTATAGTAAAGGGTATAAATAAAGGAATTATTTGTAAATTAATAAACTTTCACTTGCTAAATTTTAAGTTCATTTATTTAATTAAATAAATAAATTGAAGTTTGAAATTGATTAAAGAATAAATACATTTTTAGGTATATTCTATCAAAAAAATATATATATATATATATATATATATATAATCATTTGATTTAGTTTTTTTTTTCTACTCTCTTGAAAAATATTAACATTTCTATAATATTTGAATGGTTAAATTAGTTGATCAAAAGAAAAAAAAAAAAATCTAGTGTAAGAAAGTTTAAGGGTGGAGAAATCATCTGAGATAAATCAAGTTCATTTCTTTGTATTTTATTTTAGATTTTTATTTTTTTGATAGATTTTTATGTTACTTTTTCTTTTTTATAGGTCATATAATTGATGTTAATGTGCATGTTATATAGTTTATGATAAAAAAAATTGTAATTCATCCTTTTTTATTGTCTTGTCTCGTCTAAAATAAGTATTGTTCATATTTTAGAATCTCAAAAAATTCTATATTTAATTTTGTAATCCCTACAATATTATCTTATTTATAAATTTTGTGATTTATAAGTTAAAGGTCAACTTTTACAAGTTTAACATTAACGATTCATAAATAACTTATTTATTATATTAACCAAGTTATGAAATATTTTGCATATATAGCATGTTTATATATAGAGATTAAAATTACATTAATCTTATATATGAATACACTTTTGTATAACCTTCTAATAATATTTTTTATAAAAATATATCTATTTTTTATTTGTAGATTTTTTTTTGGTTAAAATTTAAAGAGGAAAGATAATTTTTTTTTAAAAAAAATCTTTTCAAAAGAAAATAGGTGAATATAAATAAGTTATAAATGGATGAATCTAAACAAAATTTAAAACTTATTTTAATATGCTAAAATCAAATTTTTAGTTAGACTCATTTAAATAAATGAGTCGAGTTTAAATAATTCATTTTTCACAAATAAAATCTAAATTTTTACCTTTTTTTTTTCTTTATATTAGATTACATGATGGATTACATTTTTCACTTTGTTTTCATTCCACCTCTAACGCCCAAAAATGGAAATATATTATTTTAGTTTATGATAAATGGAGGTGGACCATGGTAGTTAGGTAGTTGTTTTGCCAGATTTAGATGGGTATTGTTTTAAATGAAACGGCAGGAGTAGTTGGAAGTTAGGGTCAGTACAATGAGGATCTCCAATACACATACATACATTCCTCATACATCTATCCCCACATCCACCTGCCCAATTATATATACTCAACAAATCACACCAAGGTTGCTGCTACATCAAAATAAACTTACCAATTTTATATTTTTTAAATATCTTATTATTTTTGTTTATTTATTGTTCAAAAAACATTCCGTCTCCAATTCACATACATACATACATCTATCCCCACATCCACCTGCCCAATTATATATACTCAACAAATCACACCAAGGTTGCTGCTACATCAAAATAAACTTACCAATTTTATATTTTTTAAATATCTTATTATTTTTGTTTATTTATTGTTCAAAAAACATTCCGTCTCCAATTCAACTATATTTCATAATTAACACATATTATTTTGGTATGATCGTTATTGGTCTTAATCTGGTAATATAATGTTCACTTTGTCAGATCATCATTGGTTTTAATTTATTATTACTCCAACATCGACCCACATTTCTAAAAAGACTTAACTCTTCTCGAGAGAGTACACTTTATAAGATAAAATATAATTATAACTATTAATTAAAAAATTAAGGACAAAATAATGTTTACCTTATCATATCTATTAATATGCTGGTTTTGTTAACAAACTTAAAAAGTTATGGTTCTGTTTGGCCTGTTTTTAGTTTTAAGCTTTAAATTTTTTTTCAAAATTAATTTTTTTTATTGTAATTATAAAAATTGATATCAACCTTTTAAAAGTAAAAAGAATAAATCTCTTAAAATTTATTTTTTGTGGCTCCCAAATGTGGAAACTCGCCTAAGAGGAAAGTGTTATAGAACTAGTGGTGAAGGGGATCAAAGTGGGAGCAAGAGAAAGAGGAGACAACGGAATTGAAAATTCTAGTACATATATTTTTTTTTCATATTTGTAATTGATTTTTCACATATTTTTATTATATTTATAATTTTTTAATATTAATTAAGTTTCATAAATTTTATGTTATGTAAGTAAATTTAATCAGTCAAGCTTTATGTCTTAAACTAAAAAAAATTAAAATTATTCTTTTAAAACAAAAAAAATTAAAATTATGCTTTTAAAATTAAAAATAATTATTATTTTAAAATAACAACATTAATTTAAATTTGAAAATTAAATAATCAAAACAATTTTTTTAAAAATAAATTATCAAAACAAATTTTCACGTCACAATAAAATAAAGAATAAAAACATATTTTAGGCTAAATAATAAGATATAATTTAGAGAATAAAGCTATAAAAAATATATCAGTATTATGATTAAATGACTACACACATGTAACTATAGATAATTTAAGCGTTAAAGGTTTACGTGATTAACGGAAGTCCAACTCATGTTGTTATGTTTGTAATTTTACGTAGACTAAAATGAATTGATATTCTTTTATATAGAGACAAAATAGAAAAATAAATTTTATAGGGATAAAAATAGAATTTTTTTAACTAAAATGAAAATAACCTTATATTATAAAAACTAACAAGTTATTTAAGCCTTTTAGACTTTATAAAAATTAAACCCTCAAATACTACCATTTTTATTGGTTAACATATTTGTCTTTTCAACTATTACTTACGAGAGATATTTTCCTTTATCTTGTTTTTGTTATTTGCTTTATGTAATCAAATTGTATTTAAATTTGCTAGTTCTAACGAAGAATATTTTACTTTTCTCTTGTTTTGATTGTTTGCTTTTATCTTTTGTATAAAGTCTTTTCAAGTAACTAAATTATATCTAAATTTTGATCGACTACCAAAATCTCACCTTCTAATTAATTACATTATAATTAAAATTAAAGAATATACAATTTGATCCCTAAAAGAAAGTAAAATATTTATTTTTGTCCATATATGAAAGTATTTATGCATACAATTTAGTCCCAAAAATGGGTTAACTTGCTCATATTTTAGTTCTTTCATCACACATATATAATCAAAATGTAAGCAAAATAAATATATTTAGAAATCAAATTATATATATTTAGATTTTAATCTTGAGAATGAATTATTCTCCAAAATGACTAAAATATGATCAAATTATTATACCAACCCTTTGAATTAAAGATAAACAGCGTATCACTTTCAAATACCAAATTGTATATTAACGTTCTTATAATTATTAGTTTCCTCACAAGCATGTATCTAGTTGACAACCTTAATTAATAATAAAGTAAACACGCGGCATCATATTGAATGCTTCAATAATCTCTCATTTGCCTAGCCTTGCTTATATTATAATAACTACATGAGGTGGTATGATGCTGAATACAAATCCAGAGATTTGTATGCTGTAGCATTGCACTACTGATCCCGCATCTTTATAATAAATCCAACTTTCAATGGATTGGCTCCACTTTCTTGTTTAAGAAAACCCCATCCATGTTTAATTTTCTGTTTTCTTCCCAACACCTTAATTAATTAAGTAATGATAAGTAGAAAAATATATTCTCTCTTCTAAATAACAATAGTTTTTCTCCTTCAAACTTTGCTAAGTTATATATATATATATATATATAAATAAAAGAAGGGATCCACTTTAAGAGTAATTTTAAAAAAATTATTTTTTATTTTTAAAATATAATAGATAAAATGAAGAGATAATAGTAATTCTCTTAAAATTATTAAAATATAAATTTTATCAATTAAACTGTTGAATTATAACTTTATATTTTTTTATGGTTTGTATCAAATTTTATTAAAATTGAACAAGGTAATCAAATGATTCATATTTTAGTATATTTTGAAATGTATATATATAATTAATTTTGATAAATGTGAATGAAGCATCAAATACTTTTAAATTAATATAAAAATTTATATATATATATATATATATATATATATATATATATATATATATATATATATATAATATTTTTAATTCAACAATTAAATCAATAAAATTTATATTTTATAAAAAAATATTAAATAATATAATAATCGGTACAACTTACCCTATAAGAAATGTTCTGGTTGCACAATCACGTTACTGAGGTATTCTCGAATAAAAATGGCACTCAGTGCAACTGCCTCAGGAAATATGAAATCAAATTAAGGGTTTTAAATAATAATAATAATAAGCAAGACACTTTTTTTTTTACGTACATTAATTCTCACCATTAGAGAAACCTTAGTTAGTAGCAAAAGACTCTTGTAACACATTTGTATTAATTCATTTTCTACAAATTGAACACACTCCTTAAAAAAGATGACATATTTACGAGTCAATTGAGTTAACTATTTCAAAAATAAACGAATCAGAAAAGGTGTACTAAACAAGGCTTACGTTAAAAATATCATTCTTTGGCCTACGTAGCTGAATTAATTTCCACTGCAAAAGAGCTCAGTGTGGATCTCAGAAAATAAGCATGAATTTAAACTGAGAATCTCCATGGTAGCAACAGAACAAGAGAACGCTACTTCACCGTCGTAGCACAAACTGCGTCATAGTCATACTCATATCTATGCTGTGTTGATATGCATAATTGAAATCATGGTGGGAGTGGAGCACCTCCAGAGAAGGCGTGGCACTGCTACGGCAAACGGGGCAACTGGAATGGGAACTCAGCCACGTATCAATGCACGCCACGTGGAAGGAGTGCATGCACTCGGGCAAAGTTCTCAACTCCTCACCCTCCTCAAAATCTCCCAAGCACACCGCGCACGTGCCACCTTCATCTCCATCACCCTCACCCGAAACCGCACGATCAACTTTCTTCTTATGATACGTGTGTGCTGGAATCATCATCATCATGTGTGCCGCTGAGGAATTAGTGCTCGCTGTCTGTGGTGGCACTTGTTGTGGTGGGTTTTGGCGTGTGAAGCGCTGGTTGCACCAGCAAATAGCTATGACATGGTACACGGAGAGAACCAAAGCTGTTGAACCCATGACGATGAGTAGGATGACAACGTTGTTCGATAAGGGATGACCATCGTCATCGTCCATGGATCGATCAAGTGATTCCAGAAAGAAAAAAAAAATGGTAGCCTCATCTGAATTCAGCCTCATAAAAGGGACAAAGCCGGCCAAAAACGATGTTGTATTAATTATTTGACCTATCTGGTGACGGTGAGTGCAAGAATTTTGTTATTATTTAATGCCTTCTCATTGATGTTTTTGCCTCTTTCTTGATTTGGTCAACACTGCTAAAGATGTGAATAAATACAACGGATACGGAAAGCATAGCTAGTGAGTGAGTGAATGATAGAAAAACATTTCAAGTATGCTTTTCTTCTACAAAAGTACCATGTGAAAGTCTATAAATTTAGTGCTTGCTTAAATCACCTGCAATAGAAGTTTCTTTTTTGTTGGTTATAAATTTTGAACAGAAATTTTACTAGTGAACATTTTTTGTAGTATATATTGACTTCAATGAATACAATCAGAAAATGTTTCGGTGCAATCCGACAAAACTTAAATACAAATTATAAACTATCTATGAAGTAGCTATCATTGTAAGTTGCAGTCATATAAATAATGTCCAAATGCCCGTAAATTTAATGCTTACTAGCTACATGAATGACACAAAATACTAACTTCATAAATAAGTTAAGGTTTATGCCGTTCAAACTTATTAAGATGTAGATGCATATCATTGTAGGTGTGTAGTTTAAATAAAACAGACTGTTTAATAATAAATAAATAAAAGAGGTTATTTGGCACAGATAAAGTGCAATAATTCCCTCCAATGTAAAAGAAGACAGTGCAATAATATTCCTCGGTACGGATGGGCCACACACGTAAGATTCGGTTTTAATTATGAGATTTTATCTTGGTTAAAATTTAAATAAATTTTAGTGTAAATTTTATTATTGTTGTAAATTTTATTTTTTATCTTTTATTTTTAGTTAGATAATGAAATCCTAATATATATGATTATAGAAATTTTTTAAGAATTTTCAGATTGGTCGTAAGTTTATAAATAAACATTTTTTTTATGAATTTCAATATCAATTTTAATCTCATTTACTCTACAAGTTCTAATACTTCTCACAAAATATCCCCAACATATTCTCCTTGGTCTTAATAACTCTCAACACGTGCCATGTGGCACGCAGGAAAAAAAATAAAGAGATATGTTCTCTAGAAGAGTTTTCAACATTATTTAAATAAATTCTACAAAAAAAAAAAAGAAAAAACAAGTGGATGTTCCAGATATTAATCCAATATATCTCATTGGTTTCCTGAGGAGGAACTGTATTCTAATTTCTAAACCTTGTCATTAAGACAATATTATAAGATGTGAGAAGACAAACTAAAAAATGGAAGAGGCGGTAACAGTCCTCTCCCCGAGACAGATGCAAAGGAGTAACATAGAAAGACAAGATAGATAAACAAATTAGGAAAAGGAATGGATATGGAATGTGTTTCTTTTGTGATTAGTGATATAATGCATCTTAACCGTTATTCTTGTTTTTTAGGCTGTGACAAATGAGTGGTGGTTCCATCAGCAAATGGACAAATGCATTTAAGATGGATGCCCACGTGGGGGAGGGAAGAAGAACATATTTAAGATGCCAACATAAGCAGAAGCGGTATGATTTCTTTTCACAGGGATATCCAACTACCACTTTTATGAATTGAAACAATATACATACATACCACCCACGAGAGATAACTTGTAAGCTTGAGAGGTGAGGCTTCCTACAGCTACCAATCTCTCATATTCTATTGAACAAAAGGGTATCTAGAAATATAATATTCTCTAACGCGAGATGCACCTTCCCTTGCCAGAATCCCCTCAAGATCGCCAATAATTCTGGCCAACCATATCTCCAGATTTCGCTGGATTTCCTTGAAGTTGTTCCTAATGGAGTCCAAAGACCGTCTTGTGCTCGGTGTCGTCTCGCTTCTTAACTCATCCCTGTAATGGCTCTTCCCAACTTCAGTTTGCAATGCCATTAGCTTCTGTCCAGTTTCAGATGCCCCCTGTTGAAGCCGAAATGCTTCCAGTAGAAACTCTGTTTGAGTTTGGGTTCGAAATTCTGAACTGAGGGAGGGTTCGCATGGATCATTAGCCTGCTCAAAAAGAACATGTTAGGCCCAAAAATGCAATTGGTCTTACTTGACGAGGGAACATAGTCCAACTTTAACTAAATGAAGCAATAAAAGATCATGTCGGTAAGCAGGCCTGTTGTTTTGGAGGAAAATACATGCATAGTAGTTGGTGTCTCTATCTAACATAAACTTCATAGTTATTTCTTCAAAACAGATTAGATCAGTGCATCCATATTACATGAAGAAGTACTAACATTAGATTTTTGGTGTCTCTTACAATCCCTGATCCGTAATGTTGTGCATCATGTTTGCATGAAGTACAAAATTGCAATTCCATTGTTGGCCTTAATTACATAAATAACGCGAGCTATCATTTATCATCTGCTGGGGTGAAACAGTTGATAGCCACACAAAAAATGCACAATAATAGTTTAAAACTTTCAATATATAATCAGTTGGTACCAAGCTTGCTCCACCACACTGACAGTCATCACCTTTGGTTTATACAAATATATCACATAGAATAAATATGGTATTCATGTACACAACCATCAACTTGGGACCAATGATAAATTATATTAGCAGGTTGACATATCAGACAATTTATTATCAGAGCATCACCATGATCTATTCTTCTCAATAGTGTTTTATAGGACATAAACCAACTGACAGAATGTACCGATGAAGTTTATTGCAAGGCAATTGACATCATGCAATTTGCATATCGGCTGACATCAAAAGACACAGATTTCAAAATATGCAGGTGTGTGCCTTAAAATAATTAGAGGTTTTCAAGTATTTTAAGCAAAAGTCAAAAAGGATGATTATGATTCCAATTTATAAATTAATTACAATTTGCAACTTAGCAAAACCAAAAGCAGAAGAAGGAATAAAACATTAATTACTTACTATTCTTCTGCATAAATCATCAATTTTTTCTGAAAGTGCTTGATATCTCTTTGCTTGCTTCTTAATCAAGGATGACACCTTGGATGGATCATTCTTACCAATCTTCTCCAGATTTAGTAAGTCCTGTTCAAGTAATTTTAGTTTAGAGGAAACTCCAGCAGAATCACCATCTACCTTCCAGGGAGACTCTCTTCTGGGGAAAAAATTACCCTTTGTTAAGTTGAAGATAAATTCCAAAATGCTACAGATTTTATCTGCATTTAAACTATCAATTATTTACCTTGCAACAAAATGCTTTGTATTATACATCGATTCAAGGGATTCATACTGTACATCCTGCAAGAGTAGACATTTACAAGTCAGAAATTGATAAAAAAGTTTCTGGACAAGTAGTTGCTTATGAGTATATTACATTGAGAAAACCCAACAACATAGTGGTTTTTATTTCAGGTGGAATAAATACTATTACATGAAATCAAATGACCTTGGGTCTTAATGTTACTTTTTGAAGCAAAAGTCTCCTTCCTAGTGCCTTTTAAGATTTTAAGCAGGGTGATTCTTTAATACCTTCCAAAAGTTAGTGTTCAGAATGAAGACAATCACTAATCCGCAATGTCAATTGTCAAATAGTTAAAAGGGTGATCAATGCATTTTAATAAATACCGAGTTTGCTTAGGCCATCTCTTGTGATTTATTTATTGGTTGGTAATACTCAAAAAGCCATCTTTCAGAAACAGACAAACAATAGCGTTCAAGGGACAATTTAATCCAGAGAACAAGAAGTGAATAAATATATAACTACTCAAGTTATGTACAAGACACTAAGGGGAAAAAAAATCAAATTGACTACAGCAAACACCTAGAGCACCAATAGTTAGCATGTTTAGAAACAAAATCAGGTTATACAGTAACTTGAATTGTTTGGGTGGTTTTTTATGTTTTCAACAAGATCAATTCTATGGTAAGTAGAATTAATTTTAAGAGAAGTGAAAATTCTGTGCTTTTCTGCTGATGAGAATTAATTTTACGTGTAGAACCAACAAATATATCTATGTTTACAATTCAAAAGTGACTTTGCTTTATCATCTAAACAAAATCAATTTTTCTAAGCTCACTTTAAAATATCATTTCCAAACACAAATCAATTTATTAACATCAATTCTTTCGATCAACTTTTTTGACATCAATTCTTTCAAAATCAAATTTTCTTACATCAATTCTTTCAAAATCAATTCTAGCAGAAGTCTAAAAGCTAAAACAAAAGGACCCACTCATTACTGTATGTTTTCTTGGTTCAGTCAACCACTCTTGAAGAACAAAAACATGTGCTTGCCAACTGTTGTTTGAAGTAACAAAGAAAAAGATTGTAAGACCCTGGTATTAGCAGCAAAGGGCTAGACGTTTTTCTATCTCAATCAATACATACTAAGGGTGTGTTTAGATTATCATTTGCAAACTATGGTTGGCCCCAACAAAAAGGGATGCATTATTCACTTCTGCTCAAACCATAGTTTGGGACCCAAATTCAAGTGCAAACACAACTCAATCATAATTTTGCTAAACATGTTATTTGTGGATGAAACTCAATTTACACACACAAAAATCCAGACTATGGTTTGGGGTATGCAAACAATAATCCAAACATGCATCAACCAACAACAATATCAGTGGCTTGAGCAATTAGCAACCATGTCCCCAGCACAGACAATATACAACCTAGAGAATGAGCCCCTAGATTTCAGAACTGGATAAGAATGGTGACTAGTGCCTGCTGAAAGTAAAGTGGACCAGGCATGCAGAGCAACATAACATGCAATAGGGGACAGATTGCTACAAGCAAAGGACAGAAACAGACAAAGAACAAATGGATGGTCCATGGCTCCACCACGATGAACCATTATGAACCTAACCAACTCCATCTGAACTCAAAGGAAAAAAGAAGGCCTCTCGGTTGGACCCCCCAGTTGCCACTACAAACCCCATTCCTTTTCCTCATAGAAAAGTCATGTCTAACGCAAAAGTTTTGCCGTACAGGAACTCCCAAAGTCTATAACCTTGAAAATCGAGTAAAAAGTGGTGCAGTAAAAGAACAGCGCACAAGGTTAGAACCAAGCAGAAACATCATGACCCAGAATCCTAAACCAGGTCAGCCTTGAAAAAGAACCAAAACTTTTCGCCGCAGACCATTTTTTTATCCGTGATAAAGTATATCACACAGTTCAGAAAAAAAAAATGAATTAAATATATTTTGTCCCTACAAATAGTGTTCCCCTTTTCTCCTTAAAAAATAAATCTTTTCATTTTGTCAATCATTCAATTAAACGTGTTGATCTTTATTTTCTATAAACGAGGGACCAAAAATATACTATTTTTTTGTGACAAGAATCACAGACTTACACATTTTCATTTATTAACTAAAAATAAAGGATTTATTTTTGAATGACTGAAAATGAAGATCGTCCTATTTGAAAAAGACTATAATCATATTTAATTAAAAAATAAATTAAAATTGCAAGCACCATTTTCTTCTGTTACCACTTTCCAGTTTGTATAGTAAACTTTCAATTGTCACATGCATGCGTAGATTAAGAAGCTTTACCGAAAAGTAAGACAAGAAAAAGCTATTATTTAATAAAAATAAGCTAATCAACACACACTCATCTAAAATTTCAGCGAAAAAAGGCAATGAAAGTGAAACACATTTGGGGTTGAAGAAGATTCGACAAACCTGCCAAAGCGAGGCTTTCTCAGCCCAGAACTTAGAAGCAGAGGCCATAAATTCAGAATCAAAGCCATTGTTCCCAAATTGGTGACTATGCTGTTCATAGATAACCTCAACCTCCTCTTCCACATTCCTAGTGGACCCCACCATCTCCTCCTCCTCTTCTTCCTCTTTCGGAAACCACTCCCTACTCTTCTTACCGTAGTGCTCCCTCCCACCCAATCCCTCCTCCTCGATCCTCCGCGACATGAACCCGATCATCTCGTCCCTCTCGGCCACCTCCTTCTCCGCACGCGCCCGGGACTCCTCCAGCTCCGCCACGCGCTCCCGCAGACGCGCGATCTCCTCGGCCGCCGCGTCGATCTGGTGCAGCAGGCGCTTCTCCTCAGCCTGCCACGCGTTCCGGTGTGAGGCGAAGATCTCAACCACGCGCGCGTTGGCCTTCGAGTCCTCCTGCCGCCGGGACTTCATCTGCCGCAGCTCCTCGGCGGCCTCGGCGGCCTTGAGCGACAGCGCGCGAACCTTGCTCCGCAGCGCCGGCACGGAGTTGTTGGCCAGCAAGGCGAGGAACATGGAAAAGCTGAGCCCTAAGTAGGAGCGCAACAACTTGTGAAGGTGTTGGTGGTGGTCGTCCTCCTCCTCCGCCATTCCGACGAGGGTTTGTTTCTGAATGGGGCTAGTGGGAGTGTGTTTGTTTTATGGTGGTGCAGAGCGTACTGTTGCTGTTGTGTGGACTTTGAGAACTCACGAAAAGGAAACAGTGCCTTTTTGTCGTTTGGTTTGTGGGTAGCTGCTGTCCAGTCAAGACGTGGGTGATTTTGTCTTTGCTGCTTATTTAACAAACTACTCATTTCTTCCATATCTTCTCAATTTAATTCAACTTATCACTTCTCTTTAACATATTTTTTATTATTAATTAAATTTAAACTTAATATTTATGTATAGATATTATAAATCATTTTATATTATTATCCAATCATAAATTATTAATATTATAAAATTTAATTAATTTATTATTTATGATAAAATAAATTTATTTTATATAATTACTATATTTTTTTTTATTAATTTATAGTATTTTATAATTTGTAATAAATTTTAAATAAAATAAAAAATTATTCAAAATAATATATTAAAGAGTACGTTACTAATTTTTTTAATTTTTAAATAATATATTTTTTATGTTATTATGTAATTTAATTATCAATTATTATGTAACTAAAATTGGATGACTTTTAGTTAATTAATAATGTAAAAAAATTATCCTAAAAATATATTAAAATTAAATTATTTAATTTAAATATTAAATAAAAAAATTATTTTTTTAGTTTTGATATTCTTTTCCATCAATGCTATTTATCATTTAAGATTATAATAGGTGGATTGATAAATTTGATTAAAATTAAAATTTAAATAAAATGCGCTGACATTTAATTATATATTAGTATTATGTAAGTTAAATTGTTTAACTTTTAATTATTACTTTAAATTTCATAATTAAAGTGACTTTTGATGAATCGAGGGTGTAAAAATGTTTATATCGATAGTACTTAAAAATTTAAATTTTGTTTCTTTCTTATTTTTTAAAATTTTAGCAAAGACATCAATATAAAATATAATTAATGCAATCTTAAAAGTATAAATAAAAGGAAATGGAAAAAATGTTCATGTAAGTTAATTTAAATTTTGAAAACAATTCAGTAAGTTAATTTAATTCTTAATATTAAAAAAATATTTATAGCTTTAGATAATCATTAATAATATGACTTGTGATCAAATTAAATTAATGATTAATTTTTTATAATATTAAAATTAAATTGATAGTATTACAACTCAAGTGCAAAACTTTTAGAATAGAAATATATTACTCGTGTTGTCTAATAAATTAATTTGAGGTAGAAATGTAAATGTTTAAGTATATGAATTTTAGTTTTGACTTAAAAGATTGTTTAAGTTTGACTCATTTAAACAAATGAATTAAATTTAAAGTTTGGGTGTATCTTAATTAAAAAATATGAAATTTTAGTTGGTTTAAAATTTGATTATTTTTATTTATTAATTTTTAAAATAAAATCATATTTAATAAATTTTTTTTTTGTAATGAAATCATATTTAATGATTTAATGTTTAACAAATGCCTTTATACTAGAAAATAAAGTGAAATAATATTAAAACATAATTTTGTACTCATAAAAATACTTCAAGTTAGAAAATGATATCATTGGGATAAAAATTATAAATTCTGTGGTTTTAAATCTGACTCGTAAATTTGATACCAAGCAAATGATATGTGTGTAAATGACCATAAGAAACGAAATTGTTATTTTTAAGTAAATATAATAAATTAAATTATAAAAAATACTCAATGTGGTCCCTAAAAATAATTATTAAATCTAATTTAGTTCCTAAATAAAAATACCAAATAGTTCATCAAAGTTACAAACAGGGCATATTTTGGCAGTTCATTTTTTTTCCAAGTTTTAGAAAACAATGGAAATATACAATTCAAATTAATTTAATTGTAAATGTCAACCCTATTTCAATGATTTCAAACTAACTTTATTAAAATTTCCTTTTATCAAATTATAGATAAAATAGTTATTTATTCTCTGTTTGGACAAGGATAAAATAGAGAAATAAGAATAATGTTAATAAAAAGAATGTGTTATTTCAATAAATAAAAATAAAAATGAAAAATGACTATTTACTTATTTAATTTAGTGAAAAATAAAATAGAAATAAATAAATAAATGTTATAAAAATCTTATTTAAAAATTAAAATTAACTTAAAAATGAAATTTTATTATACTGTTTTCTTCACATAAAATTAACTTTATTTTTATATGATAAAATTTAAAACCATAAAAAATAATATATATATATCGGTGGAATTTTTTATTGTAAATCCCGTTTCAAAAAAAAATTATTTACTCTTGATTTACGTTCATTCAAAAAACAGATGTCTGATACTTGTTTTTTCTCTTTCTTTCCCCAATGATGCCTATCAAACACATGATTAATCTGAAACTTTTTAAAGTGTGATGTAACTACAGTCTATGAAGTATAATGTGCTTGTCAATTCACTTTTTGCTATTTTGAAGAGTTGAAAAGAGAAAGGTGGGGCTATCCTCTGCCCATGTCCCCATAATGGTATCTTCAGAAAATGAAAAATTGAAAATGACATCATAGACAGAGGTAATGGGTTAAAGGGTAATCAAATTTTCACCCTTTCTTCTGTGCTATAAAATTGGTTAATTAAAGGGAATTAAAACAAATGATACATGATGTAATTCAAAGGCAAAGAGAAACATAAAATATAAGTATAAAATGAAGATAAAAAATCAGTGTGAAAAAATTAAAATTCATAAATTAATTGAAGTAATTTAACGAAAATAAAAAAACTCAAATAAATTATTAGTCTTTAAACTATCACTATTTTTATTTTATTATACTTTTGACTTTTAAGAATTATAAAAATCACATGATTTTAATCCTTAATAAAAAATCATAACTACGCTTTTTTAAAATATAAGAATTAAAACTAAATAAAAATATAACGATTTAAATTTAAAAAAATGATATTGTTAGATATCAAAATCAAATTTTTTAGATATACATGTGATTGGAAGGAAATTTCTGACTAGTTTTTTTAAAAAAAAAGATAGAACACACTCAAATATGAATTGTCTCTTTTTATTATGATTTTTTTTATATACAAAAGTTAAGTTTCGAATTCTTGGCTTCATCACCACTCGGGCCCACTATGGATTATCTAAGTCAATTTAAATCAAATTTTTAATAAAAGTTTACTAAATTTCAATAGATAAAAAATACTCTCTAAAATGGTTATACCTCACTCGCCTTTACCTAGCCAATCAATGAGGCATCCAATATAATAATTTTTGAATACCTATTTTCTTTATTCTAAGAAACTTACGGCATTTCAACGTGTATACAAACACACTTTGAATCGTCTAAGCTACGTTTACATTAGAGAATGAAACGGAAGAAAATAAAGTAGAAGGAGAAGTGTTCTTTTTTTTTTTTTTTTTGAAGATGAAGGAAATAATCAAATGGTTTTATGATGTCAATAATCCTCGAGGTCCATTTGGTTGCGTAAAATTGCTAACAAAATATGTTTGCAAATCCATGCTGGGATCATTGCCATTGCTTTGTAGATAAAAAAATCGTAATAGATGTTGCTACCGTTCATAACTAGAAAGAGCAAATAAGATATATGCAGCTATGATACTTAATGGTGCTTATTGAAGAATGATATCTGCCTTTATTATTTGTGACGTGTGTGTCGTTGGTAGTGCACAATGTTGGATAACGTGTAATGCTAACATTTGTATTTTGTTTTTTCCTCGAAAAAGTATTTTTTTAAGTAAAGGTATAAAATAAATAAAATAGAAAGTATGTTTAAAGTAAGGTAACATGTGCATTAAAAAGTTATAGCTTACTAAACTCGTAACACAACTTACATGCAGTTTTCTAATTTAATCAATAATTTTAAGCTTAAATTTTGAGTGCGTTAAATATTTAAAAGATATTTTGAGTGCGTTAAATATTTAAAAGATATTTTTATCATTTATAATAATTCTATTTAATTCTAATATAACTGTAGAAGATACATATAATCTGTATTACAAAATATATAAAAGTTATTTTACATTGTTAATTGATAAAAATCATGATTAATATAAATTTTAAAATAATTATTATAAAAATTAATAAATTTAATATACGTTTGTAATTAAATAATAATATAAAAATATATATTATTAATACATATATTATTTATTCATAACTTATTTCATATTATTTTTCTTTCAAATGATGAAATAGAATTTTTGTTCATATAAAAAAAATTGAGAAGAGGTGCAAGTTATTCATAAAACTCATAAGTAAATTTGTTAAACTCAAAAAGAATAAGAAATGTTTATCATGAAAATATCTCACTGTATTAATATGATAAAAGATGATGAGTGTTTACCAAATTTTCTTATTTATACTAATGTTATGTAGCTAATTAACTAACTACATGAGTAAATCTCAACTATTCATAATGGTGATACATGTTGTGCTTAACACCTACTTGCAAGGTGATAAATGACATCACCACAGTTAGCTTGACTTGCAAACAAGAAAAAAATAACACAAAAAGAGAGTAACTTCTTTGCATAGGAAAAAAATAGCAACAAAGGAATGTAACCCAAAAGACTAAAGACCAAAAATTGGGTAGGGCAATTGATGTGAATGACACGCCAACAGAGAGGTTCTTTGTTGCTCGAGGCATTTGAAACAGCACGTCAACCTCTTTCACTTCTTCCACAGCGCTTGTATTTTGATTCTTCTTATGCTGCCAATGTCTTCGTCTATGCCACCAGCATCAAGGTCAACGTGACAAGTTCGCTTACCTTAATAATTGATCTGTCTGGTTTCTCCCTTAAGAAGATTGAAGAAGACATCACAAAGGATTGAAAAGGAGCTTAGAATCATCATGCAAAGTTGTTAGGTGAAGGTCATAATGATTTCCTTCGCAATGGTATTCAACATCAAGGCCTTTAAGGATCTTGAAACCACTTTATCTACCTTCCTAAAGAGATTAGTGACAAGTTTCTTCAGTTTCTCAATGATTTTGTATGTCAAATCGACAATAATGAAAAATTTATTATGATATTCCATAAATTCATTTGTTGCGTCAATGTTCTTCTTCAAGTTCATTGTTGTTTCTTGCTTGTATTGATCTTTGGCAAATTCCATTTCAGTTGTCATGTCTTTCTTCTCTTTTTCCACAGAGGAATCATTATTTTTTTTTTACAAGAGTTATGATACAATTATTTATCCAAAATATAAAATAATATTGTTACCATTGATGTAAATAAGTTGCAACAACAATTAAAAAGAACCTTTCTTATTGAGAAAATATTTTAAATTTTACACATTTTGAATAATGACCAGATATATATTTAAATAATTAAATTAAATACTCGACTATGCTTTTTAATTTATATATATTTTTAAAAGAATTATTTATAAAAGAAATTAATTATTTTCAGTGACCTCCGTTAAAAAAAAATTATATAGATCGAGAAAAAAAAAACCATTACGCTTATTTAATTTAACTTTGATATTATCCAGATACGGAAAAATTAATTACTCTTTAATTTTTTAAAGATATATAAACATAAAAAAACAAGTATAATTATAATAAATCTTGAAAAAGATGAATGCAGTTATTTAAAATAAAATATATATGAATAAATATTATATATACGAGTAGTATATTTTTTATATTATTATTTAATTATATATAATCATTATTATAAGTTATTAATTTTTATAATAATTATTTAAAAAAAAATTGTACCACAATAACTTTTGACTAATGATAGTTTAAATTTTTTATATTAATAATATATAAAAACTAAACTCAATATTTACGCATTTTCAATAATTTTATGTATTAAAAGTAAACCTAATATAAGATTGAATAATTTGGATAGCGTCATAAATTCTAACTTCTAACTTATTATCACTATTAAAAAAATAAGACTGCACATAAATATAAAATCAATCTTTTATTATGGATTATGGTCCACGTGGTTGCACAGAGGAACTTCTATGTGCACGATTCACTGGAGGTAATATACCATCGATGCACGAGAAAAATTAAATGTTGAAACAAGTGACATTTTTAAAATAACGAGAGAAAAATGTTTGAGAATTTATATTTTATAATATAATTCTAGGTTATATTCTTAAATATAATTATAATAATTCTTTATATTTAATGGGTTTAATTTATGTATTTTATTTTCACGAATCTGTACATTATTAAAAAAATTAATATATATTTAACGAGTAGATACCGATATTAATTTATTAAAAAAAACAAGAATTCTAATGGATCTGTATAAATCCTATATATGTTTTTCAATGTATTAAATCATAAATTATTTCTCTCCACTTCGTTTAAAAAGAAAGGTTAATGTTCCATTTAAAAATAAAACATTTGGTTGAAGATGAACCATAGGATCACTTCTTTCATGATTGACAATTGTTACTCTTTCAATTCAGATAAAATAGTTAATAATATGAATTCAAGTATTTGTTCAACATTTAATAATATGATAAGATTGTATATCCTAAGACTTAATATATTACAAGCTGTATGATTATAAAAGTTTTTAGCTTCTCAATAAAAAAATTAATGAACGAAATTTGAATAAAGAAATTATCTATAAAAGATATGATAGTTTTATTATTCAAAAACATAAACAATTATAACAAATATAATTTATACAAGATAATAATAATATGATATCATCAATGTTGATGTACGGGTGAAAATGCAAGGGGCATAACGATGCAATATATTGTTTTGAAAATTGGAAACAACCGATGAGTTTGGACTGATCTATCAAGAAACAGGTTTGATATTCGGTTCATTAATTGTAAAATAACTGGACACCATGTCAAATCCAGTGAGTACAGGTAGAAACAGGTAAAAATCAGTAGAGAACCGGTAATTTAAATTATAATATTATATTTATTTAATGTTATTTTATTATTATTTATTCAACCATGACCTAGTTGTTAAATCTTAGACTAGTTTATAGGTTTAAGCCAAACTTCAAAAACCTTAACTTGAAATGAATAGTATCAATTTGACCGAATATTTTTAAATTATTTTTTAAAATTTAGATAATTTTAAGTAAAAAAAAAATTAGATTCAAATTGTTCTTATAGATCACCAAACCAACAAAATTATGGTGCATAAATAAAAATCAAATCACGTGATGCCAACCTATTTTTTCTTTTACTTCAAAGCCGGTTCAGTTGCGACCTGTAAAATTGTACGGATGAAAATGTAACTGTAAATCTTATTTTAAAAACCCAATCATAATGGAACTGTAGAAGGGGTTTACGAAAATGACCATGTTTGGAAAGGAATGATTATTAGTTATCTGGTAGTGGCAAATAAAGGATGCATGATTGTACGTTTTAGCTTTTGAATGGAAACCAGATGCAAAAGCAAAAGAAGAGGAAGATAACCAAAAGGCAGAAAGAGAGAGAAAGGAACAACTAGATGACAAGTCCACAGCCATAAAGACTGCCAAACCCAATAGTGGTAGACTCAGCTTGACTCGAGTAGTCATATCATAGGCCCTCCAATGCTTTGCTTTTGTTGCTACACAAATTTATTCATAAGATTTTGGATTAGGAGGGTGAAATCCATACACAGTGGGTGTAAAATTAAATTAAAGAGATATAAATTGAACATTAAATTGGTTATAATTTTAATTTGTATTTGATTAATGAAAAATAGAGGGCAGAGATCCAATAGAA
This sequence comes from Mucuna pruriens, assembly GCA_025330945.1. Taxonomy (NCBI): domain Eukaryota; kingdom Viridiplantae; phylum Streptophyta; class Magnoliopsida; order Fabales; family Fabaceae; genus Mucuna; species Mucuna pruriens. The sequence continues at coordinate 2,272,302 of JAENHJ010000520.1, forward strand.
ATACAGATGAAGGAAAAGTAACCAATTCCATTAATACATTTTTATATCTCGCTGAAATACTCTTGCTAGTTTTTTTTTTTTTTTTTCAAAACCCAGTTATTTCATCTCATTCAAAAGATCCAACTCAATTTCAATACATATAATCCTAGGCTTCTTGAAGAAGCTTTTTATTTTTTTTTATTTTTCTTATAGCATGCATTGTTTTTTTAATTTCAATACATATGATCCCAATTATAACTTTTTTTTCCTAAAACAAAAAAGGAGAGATGCATATGATGTTGGAGTGGAAAATAAAAATGTTGTGAACAGTAGTGTGAATTTGAGCTAGATCAAATAAAAATGAAATATTTCTAGAATTGTGGTACATACTACCTGCTACTATTTCTTGAGAATTGCTATTCCTTCAGCGTGGGGGAGAGCGAAAAATCTTCCAAACTTTAAAAGATGGACACTTGTCAAACAATTTTATGGTACAATATTTATTCAATTACTATCAAATTTTTGTACTATTTTCAACCTTACCCTTCTCCCACACCCCTCATCAGTGCCTCAGACTTATCCCTCGTCTTATCCCAATCCATTTCTTCTGCATAATTTTGCAGAGAAAACAAAATGCATTAGTAAATAAAATACTAAAAACAAAAAAGATTGCTTTTGAGTTGTTACTGTATAGAAGTCTTGGAATGATGTTTTAGAATGAATTTGGTGCACATGGTAGTTTTTTCATTTTTATAGTATGTAAATTTTTTAAAAACTAAATACATAATAACGACATTTTAAAAGTTAGTTCTATATTTCATGCAATACTACCTGTTAGAAACAGAAGGATATAACAGATAAATAGACAAGCTATAAGCAATAAAAGGAATACTAGATACCTACCATAACCTGAGTTCCTTAAATGTTCGTTTCTGTTCATGCTTTTCACGAAGTGTTTTACAATCTAGCTTGAAGACTAAATGTCTAAATGTAATAGGCGTTTTTTGTTTGTAATCAATTATGAGGCACTTACTTTTCTTGTGTAATCATCTTAAATCACATTTCAAAATATTAATAAGAATACAAATGTATCAACCAAATGTGGCATATCCATCTCATTTTTGCTGACATATCCATGTTGTTTGTCTAAGAATACAGTCTCAAATGTGGCATCCACATTTAGCATCCCAATTTGTGATTTTTAAGGAAGTCACGAAAAACAATTTTAAGGGGTAGCAAAACATGGAAATTCAAGGCTTATTGTTATCAAAGCAAACATGAAGGCAAGCACAAAATTCTAAGTTGTCCTAAAGAAATGCATGAATTAGAAAAGCAAGTTCATAATTGAAAGAAATTGAATGAACATAAACAACTAAATTAAATAAATGATTGGATACATAAGCTACAAAAAAGAGAATAAAATATAGATTCAATTCTCTATAATTAAATGTATAGCAATCCCAACTAATTCAAATATCAATAAGAGGTTAGATCACAGAAGAGCAGCATACTACAAAAGTATAACACAATGGCATACCAGAAAAACATATAATTAAACTAACAATCCTGTAAGTTACACTACTTTCAAGCATGACTATGGTAACAAGCAAATAATGTAAGCCAATTCATCACAGCAAACACAATAGCCATCCTATATAACTCCTGCTACTTAGCAAGTCAATTCATTGCAGCAACTTGTTAAAGCAAATAGGTAATTCATCACAATGGTCAATTCTATTATGCCACCTTGTTAAAGCAAAAAACAGTAGACAATGTACCTATCGCAAACCCACCCATTCATCATATGAAACACAATAGCCATCACAGAGGTGGGGTGTGTTAAAGAGGCTTGCCTTGTGGGACGAGACAAATGACAAAGATTGCAGAAGCATGATTGGCTTCTATGACATTAATTTGGATGGTTGCCCTTGATTTCCAGGAATTTAAGACCATAATGTTGCTATTTCTAAAAATTTTGTTACGTCAATGGTGATTTGTGCTTTCCTTTTAAGTAATGTCTACCTACATCGTCCCAAAGCATGTTTTCTGCACTGTGAATCCGTAGTTGCTGCATGCCATCCGGGTATTGGCAGTGGAGTTGTGGTGTTATGGGAAGAAAGACTTTAAAGTGTAAATTTGAGAAAGAAGAAAAATTAAAAAAATTAAAATTAATTAACATTTTATAATTAAATGAGACGACAAAATGTCACTTCTTAAATGAGTGAAGTATTATTTGGTTAAACTATTTTTTTGGAAGTTCAAGTATTTCTTCTTTTTCTTTTGCTCTTTTTCAGATAATTGTGACCTTAAAAACTTTGTCACAATATAAATCAACTAATTATTTTTATAAGAATGTATAAAAGATACTATTAAGTTAAATTCTATTACAATTTTAAGATCCTGACAGCAGCTAAACTGTCTCCAAACTAAAATCCTAATACAATTTATAGAATAAGGAAGATGTATATTTTATTGTAATAAAAATAAATAACATTTCTATATTTTAGACTAACAAGGCATTACAATTAAACTCTTGAAGTATTCTTCTTTTTCTTTTTGTAGCAGGTTTCCTTCTTTTTCTTCCCATCATTCGTGTCTGTCCCAGATTTCCTGTCCTCCTCTGTCTCAGGCTTGTTCACGTCTGTTTTTTCCTCTATCTCAGGCTTGTTCTGGCCTGTTTTCTCCTCTATCACAGGCTTCTTCTCTGTCTTCTCTGTCTCCTCTGTCACAGACATCGTGAACTCATCCACCACCCATTCAGATAGTATCCTTTGCTTGATAGATCCCACAAACTCCTCAGCTTGATCACATGCTACTTTAAACAATTCCCTCTTCTGGTTAAAGTTTTCCAGAGCTAAATCTGTTGTAATTTGATCCAAATCTTCTTTTTCCTTATTTTCTAGCACCTCTGTTGCTGCGTCAACAAAATCTTCGTAAGCACTTCCCAGAGAATTAACTACCTTGTCCATTGTGTCTGTTTGTGTTAAACAAAGAAATACTAAGATTCAAGGAAACCAAGATTTATGGAATTAAAGCTCAAGAACACCTCTGACAATAAAACTACCTCATAAAAATCAAACTAAATAAATTACAAAACTAAATATACAATCATCTTGTGTATTAAATATAAAGACTTTGCAACAGGAAAACTAATTATAAAGACTTTGTAGCAACAGGTTCAGAAGAAATAAAATATCATAACCAAATAAGATATCAAAACTAGATAATACAAACAAGTTGAAACAAAAAGCTAATCTCTTTTCTTTGAAAAAACTTTTACTTCTATTAATTCATTAATCAACCAAGTTGATGGAATCAACAAATATGAGTTGCAAGTTTTAAATTAGATTCTTGTCATGTTGAAGAAACTAAACGCATGCATACACATTAAAAAATATAGGACACCTTAGTTGTAAAGAAATATTTGAAATTTAGGTCATATTAGAAGGAATGGAGAATGGAAAGCATGGCAAAGTAAACTCACAAATTTTGTTTCCTTTGATAGAGTTGTTGCTACACTACCTTATAAGTCAGAGGAGAAAACGTGAAATAATTCGATGAAAATCGAACACAAAGGTAAATTATTCGCAATTCATACACAAGGGATTTTGTGTTCCATCTGCTTGTCTTGAAAACACGTTATTAAGACTCCTATATGTATCTGAAGTTCATGCTAATTCCATTACACTTTCTCATCTAACTAGTCACCAAAATGATTACTTTCCAAATTGTTGAACTCATTTAAATTTCATGACTAAGACTTTATTTTTATACTCTAATTAAGTCTTTATGTCAAAAGAAAACCACATGCACAACAAAATCACAAATAATAAGAAAAGATGATATTAAATTGGAGAGTTGCAAATATTATTATATTTATTACTTAATAGTAAATGAGTAGAAGTTTATTTTGCCAACAATAATTGCTTATCAAACATAGTCTTCAGTCTTGACAAAATTAATCAAAAAAAGAAAGTTTCTTCATAAAAATTGTTCAGTTTAAAAACTAACGTGACACTAATATATATGACTTTTCACAATATTTAAAAAATGTTATTATAAATCATGTTACACATAATATTTTATATTTAATAAATATTATTAAATATATAAAAATATTACTAATAAAAATATTAATGATATTTTTCCCACAAAATATATTAAAAATAATATATGTTCACACACAGTTTTTTTTTAAGAGAAACCAAGAGGAAGTTCAACCAATCGACTTATAGCTCAATAACTTCCATTTTTCTACTCTTAATCATATCATTAATTAAGTTCACACTTTACTATGTGAATTGAGAGGTTATTTAAATAATTTAATCATAATTCATAATCAGTTTTAATTTTTAAAAAATCGATTATACATCACAAATCAATTACAGCCTGTAACCAGTTTTGAAAATAAAAAAATATTTTTTAAAAAACTTTAAATATATTTTTAGTCCTTATAAAATGAATAGATTTAAATTTTGCTTCTCATAAAGAAAAATTTTATTTTTCTTACCTTTAAAATCTAAAGTTATTATTTTTGACATATAAAATAAATAAATTTTAGTTTTAGTTCATGTAAAATATTTATCTTTTATTTTTATCCTCTAAAAATTGTTATTACTATTTATTATCCTTAACATTCATTTTAAGGTTGAAAATAATACTTGTTTTAGATATTGAAAAAAATAAGTAGTATTACATACTAATATGGTATTGTAAACACTAGTAAATATCACATTAGATTAATAACTTGACATTTCATTAAATATTAATTAGTGTTTTGTAACAATATGAACTAAAATTAAAAGTTTATTCATTTTAAAACACTAAAAACATATTTAATTATTTTTTAAATTTAATCTACGGTTAATAATATGCTTGTTTCAAGGTCATACTATTTATAAATGTAACTTATTTTTCATAACTATAATCATAATCCTAATTTATTTTTTATAATTGGTTATTTAACCATATCCAATTATTTTAAAAAAACAATTAACCAAGTTGTAACTTAACAAATAAAGTAACTAAATTTTATAATCAAACTAATTATTAACACCCTCCTCTTTCCTTATTAACATGTTCTTGGAAAGCATTTTCTCCACAGTCCTATGTTATATGGCAAGATCCTTACGTATTGTGTGTATTGAGGTCAAAACAACAATGAAACCAAAAAAAAAATATAGTTTAACGGGCCTTCCAAATCCATACATTATTAAAAGGGTAAAAATACAAATAATCTCATTGTCACTACAACAAACGTCGTTGACTTTGATATGCAACATCTATCCTCCTATTAACAACACTTCATGTAACAGTAATAAAAGGTGGAAAATAAAAATAGAGAAGGAAAGAAAACAAAAATAAAAAGAAGAAACTACATGCTATCTCACTTTCATGCTAAATTGTGATCTTTTTATCTACAAAAGCATACAGCATTTGGTAGAGGAAAAAGGTTAATAACACTTTTTGGATATTATTTATTACTAATTATACTAAATTTCAGTCCAAAACAAAATAAAATTGCTAACCTTACTGGTAGAAAATAGAATTGTAAAAAAATTGACGATATACACCAATATGCTGACGTGGCAAAAATAATATAAGAAGGTGAAATTATAAAATTTTACAGCTATTAAAATTTAAATAAGACTGGGACGAACAAGAGCATGGTTACAAGTTACAACATCCAATGGAGAGAAAATGGTTAAAAACTCGACCTATGTTCACGGCTAAGCATGCCAATAGGTACACAAAGTTTCGTGCTAAGCAAGGAGGCAGTTAACTGACTATTGAAATTTCAGAATTCAAAGAGATATTTTGAGTCTTCTTCGCCGATAAAGATTACTTGTTGAAGAGTTTGTTATACTTCCAACAATTTTAAGGAATACTCAGTTACATTTATATTATTATAAAGATATATATTATTACTGTAACAAACATGTTGTTGTTGGTACCATGACGCCATCAACAGAAAACACTGGGAACCCTAGGTTGGTACCGTCTAAAAGGTTGAGTCATACTAGTTTGTTTCTGATGCCAAGGGCGGGCCCAGTAAAGAGCGAAGCTGTTCCTGCGGCATTTCCTTGGGCGGCGAGTCGCAGAGCCACCGTCCGCAGCCGCGAGTATCTCTTGCACCACGGGATTTTGACCATCACGGGGAAAGTGGAGTGCAAGAGGTGCGGGGCGAATTTCGAGATGGGCCTGGATCTGGAGGAGAAACTGGCCGAGTTGTGGAAATTCATTCAGAGGGAAAAGGAGGCCATGAATTGTACGGCCCCAAAGGCTTGGTTGCATCCCGTTTTACCAAATTGTCCCCATTGCGGAGTGGAAAATTGCGTTATGCCCTTCTTTGGTGACACCAAGAAAAAAGCCATTAATTGGTTGTTCTTGTTGCTCTCCCAAATGCTGGGTTGCTGCACTCCTCGTCAACTCAGGTATTTTTGCAAGCACACCAACCGCAATTATCTTTGTGCCAATGATCGCATTCTTTATTCTACCTATATAGGCCTCTTCGAACAGCTTCTTCCTGACTCCTTCGAGTATGGATTTGACTCTTTCTGCAGAATCTAGGTCATTTTAACTTGGTTGTTAGATTCAAGAGATGTTTTATTTTTACAGTTTGATATTTCACTCGTCCATATGTGGAAGGATAATTCTTCTCTTTCGATCCGAATAAACTCAAACACTTTTTCTCACTCTAAGGTTACGTCTTGTTTACCTTTTGTTTTTTATTGAAAAATATCTATGTCATCTATGCATGTACCTTTTGACGTATGTTTTGGATTTATTTATTAGGTTATGTTTTTAGATAAGTATACCATGGTGAAATTCGAGTGAGATTGGAGGAGAATATGCTGGAATAATTGTGTTAAAAGAAACCAATGATTAACATAAGTTAATTATTTGTGTTGTTTATTGAATGTCTATGTTAAAAGAAACCAATGTTTGACATAAATGTTAATTATTTGTGTTTATTGAAAATGTCAATGTTTGAATGTCTGTGTTAAAAGAAACCACTGTTTGACAAAGTGTTAATTATAGTGCTTATGCAAGTTATGTTGTGCTCACTAGAGCCTTGATCTTGTTAACCTTGCAAAATGGGAATGGAAATGGAAATATAAGATTATTATTTTGAATATGCAAATTACAGTTATTATTATGTAACTTGATAAATAGAGCTATTTTGGAATAGTTTGTTTTTGGACTAATAAAAATATAAGTGATGAAATATCATGTATTTTGTTATTTAATAATAAAAACTATTTATTTCAATTTATTTCTTAACTGGTTAAAATGTTTAATTGAAATGTTTTTTTAAATTTAAAATTATAATTATTTCAATTAAAAAAATATAATTATCGTTTTAAAAATATTTTAATCTTTTTGTTACTGTCAATAGTCAAATTTTTAATTAAAATAATTGTAATTTTTAAATTAAAAAATAGAAACTAAATTAAAATATATAATAATTTCAATAACAACTTAAATACTATTAATTTAAAAATTAACTGTTTCAAAATTCCTCGAATTTAAAGATACACGTAGAATTACGTCAGCGCCCAATTATTCAGTGAGCAAAGCTAACATATGTGAACTGTAAGACTCCAATATGGAGTGAAGTTCATCAAATACATGTGTTAAGGAATAAGCATTTTTATTTTCTTTACTATTTAAAAATTTGAAGGTTCAACCTCACAGAATGATTAGTTGTTGAATTGATAAGGTATTAAATCTTAGCTCAAACAGAAAGCTATTAAGATCCGATATAGGCTAGCGGGCCAAGAATATATGGCCCAAGTTCTCGTTTGGGACATCCGAGTGAGATAGGTTTTGGGTAATGAGGCCCAGTCCATTTTCAATTTTAATATGGTCTTCATGTTGAGCCCAGCCACTGGCAGGAACAGTCATGCAAACTTTATGTTCCAATCAATGTCTAGATAGGACATGAGAAGAATGTTACTAAGATCCCATGTAGGCTAAGTATTGGGCCAAAGTACTGCTTATAATTGGACAATCCTCTTCCCTTGTGAAGTTGGACATGGGAATGAACAAAATGCCTAACAGAACCTATCACACAACATCTACTTCCAAACCTGTCTTCAGCGAAAGCAAAAGAGATTATATGAATTTGAATTAGATTGCTTGAAAGACATGGTTGTTTGGACATGCATGATGGTTTTGTTGTCTTTCTGATGGTCATGTGCTTTTGCTATTTTTGCAAGGTTGATGATGAGCTGGAAATGTTGTGGAAATAGTTTTTGAACCACTAGATGTAAATCAGTGCAACTATATTGAAGAAAGTTGAAAACTCTGTTGTTTTTTAGCACTCTGTTGAACCAGTATCGTGTGAACAAATTCTGGAATTTTTTTTAATGAAATTGTGGTGGAAAATGATATGAACATACTTCTGTAAGTGTCTTTAATATTTGGTTTGAACTGAATTTGATTTTATTGTTCAAATATGGCAAAAAGGTTCAAGAGGTTCTACTGCAGGACTTGGTGAAACCAATTCTGTTTTGGAATTTTTGTGTGTAATTCCGAGTTGAATCTGTAAAGTTAAGTTCATGACTCTGTTAAATATGTGTTGGGAAGTTGTCTTTAAATTTTGGTTACATTTAGAAAGTTTGATGGGTTAAATGTCATGCATTAGGAATGCTTAATAACCACCTCGCTTAGGTGCATAAATTTTCTGATTCTGTTTTTATTCTATTTAATGATGCTATGTTTTGTTTCTAAGTGGTTACATGGTGAAAATTGTTGCTTATAGTAATGAACAATGTGAGGAACATTTTTTTGTATTTCGTTGTTTGGAAATGAAATGTCTGGTTTATGATAAGGTAGTGGTGTTTTCAGATCCAAATCATAGTATACAAACACATTTTTATTTTGGTTTTCTGAAACTGTATCACATTTTATATTGTGATTACACCTGATTTTGGACCCATGGCTGGGACTAATATTGCTGCAAATTTTGGCATTTTGTGACTTGTTTCTGTAAGAGATTGACAATAGAAAATTGCATTTGGTTGGTATAGGTATGAGTGTGGAAAATGTGAGAATTTCTATTGAGTGTTAATCATCAGGAATATGAGAAAAGATAGTCATGAAATTCGATAAGCTTAAAAAAATTAATACTTTCTCGAGAAAACATTGTGAGCAATGACTCACTTGACACTTCTCAAAAAAAATTTGTTAATTGAGACATCATTTAGACAATTAGACGATGTTCAAAAATATTATTAATCCGTCAAATTTTTAATAAAATAATGATATCAGGATAACGTCACGGCAATGTAACAGGTTAAAAATAAGAAAATAATATATTTCATAAGCTTTAATTCTAAACTGCAATTAAAACTCTTGGATAAACCACTAGAATAAAAATATATTCAATATTATTTATCAAACTTATATTATATATCTTATATTTATAACTATTAAATAATATTCATACTTAATATTTATTATTATTAGTACTAAACAATATCCATATTTAATACCATTATAAGGTATATATAATACAAGTTTTATAATTAATATTGAATGTATCTTTAGCATAGAGGTTGAATCATTAGTCCTAAGTGTAGGTTGGAGCCAAGTCATTCTATTTAATCAAAAAATTGATGAATTACTAATGAAAAGAATTAATTGTAAGTACAAGATATTTTAGGAATCAATTTATGTAATTAAAATCTATGATACTAAAATTAATTATATATAATATTTGAAATTAAAAATACAATTAAGTCTTATTTTTATTACATCCATAACACTTCCTAAATGTTATTTAAGATTTTTTTTAACATAGTAGGAGGAATACAAATGGACTTGAATTACTAATCATCCTCGTCACAATTTATTATGAAACTTTTTTTTGTGTGTGTGTGTGTGTGAACTTTAAAAGTAACTATATATTTATATTATTTGGATTATTCTGTTTTATGATTCTTTATTTTCACCCATATCTTGTCTTCCTAAATGGTAATTAATTGTGAGAATTGTTGTTGCTTCAATTCCTATGGTTACATTTTTCAATTTATTATATTATTACTTGTTCCACCAGCTACTTGTTCAAATTAAACAATATATTTTATATATCTTTTTAAGTACTACTGTTAGTTTAACGGTCACTTACAGAAGTTATTATATTATTAATATTTTTAAAAATTAAAAGTAATTAATTTTTTATATTTCTTAGAATCTACAAACTAAAAAAATTAAAGATATTATTTGTAAAAATGATAATATGTTTTTAGATTAAAATTATTTCCACTCTTTTTGTATAAATTTTAAAAATAAAAATAAAAAGTAAAACAATATTTTTAATTATAAATAAATATTCAGAAATACTTTTTCAAAGTATATACATCTTTAATATTTTTTTTCCTTCTTCCTCTTATGCGAAGATTGGAACCATACTAAATGGTGATAAGATAATATTCTTTGAACCCATAGCATTGTGAAAAAAAAACAGATTTTTACATGTCCCAATAGAAACGTTTGTCAACTACCAAGTGAAATAAACTAAAAGATTAATTAATACTCATCTAAATACGGCTGTTTAACGTTTTAGTTTCTATCCCTATAAATTATTTGTTTTAGTTCTCTCTCAACAAAATCTTTACATTTTAGGAAGTTGACGACGACGTAATTATGATATATTTGTGTTTTATATCTTGGTATTTATATTTATATTATTTTATATTTTTTTATATTTACGTAGTTTTTATCTTTTAGTTTATCTATCTAAATATTATTTTTTTAGTCTTGATATGAACTAAAATTTTAAATTTTAGTCCCTTTACTTTATTTTAACTATTATACTTTAATAAATATTTAATCTTTTAAAAAAACAAATTTTCAAAATTAATGTAAAAATTTAAATATATAATCAATAAAAGTTTATTATCCAGTCTAACAATTGATTTTATAGGATATTTTTAGTTTAATAATTAAATTTATTCATTAAATTTTTATTATAAAAAAGGTTAACTAAATTTTTTTCTCTCAACTATTTCATATTTTGATTTTTAGCCTCTCAATCATTTTTTTATTGGTTTTAATCCTTCAATTATTATCCATCAATATTTTTAGTCTCACAAACATCGACCTTAAAAAGTGATTTTTTTATTGGTTTTAATCCTTTAATTATTATCCATCAATATTTTTAGTCTCACAAACATCGACCTTAAAAAGTGATGTGATTATTAGATATTTATAAGTTAACTAAGTTTTTTATCCTTAAATTATTTCAAACTATAATTTTTATCCCTTAGTAATGTTTAGTCATATTATAGTCCCTTAATTATTATTAATCAATATTTTTGGTCCTATAGTCAAATGTTAACATTAAGTAATAACATAATTGTTATTTCGATATCAATCTAATTTTTTAGTATTTATTTTTTTAAAATACTTAAATGAAGCTTTTAAGTACTTTCTTATTATTTGGAATGGACAGAATTGTTAAACATTTTAGTGAAGTACTTTTGATCAATTTTTAACCACAAAAATTATTTAATATTATAAAAAGTAGGGATGAGTAGGAAATGAGTTGAATAAATTTATCTTTATTTTTACCTAATCCAAAATTTTTATTAAGTCATTTATTCAAACCTAAATCTAATTCGATCAAGACATGAAAAATGTGAGATAAGATAGGGTTAACCTGAATTTTTAATGTAATGTATCGCTTTGTGTATAGTTAATAAAATAAAACAAGTATAAAACTTAAATCAAATATATTTTATAATACATATTTTAAAATAAATAATATTATTATAAATATAATACTATGTTATACAAAATAATATATATTAAAAAATTAATTAGTTAACTAAGTTTTTCATCTCTCAACTATTTTAGATTTTGATTTTTATCCCCTCAATAATTTCCTAATTAATTTTAATCATCAATTATTATCTGTAAATATATATAACAATTATATATTAATAAGTTAACTAAATTTTTTTTATCACTTAATTATTTTATATTTTAATTTTAGTCTCTCAATTATTATTCATAAATTCATAAATATTTTTAGTCCATGTCATTAAGTGATAACGTGACAATTATACGTTAATATTTTAATTATTTTCAGATATTTTTGTTAAAATATTAATAATAATATTGAGATATAGGTTATAATAGTTAATAAGTTAGTTTTAAAAAGTTAGATTTTAGTTAAAAATTTAAAGTCAATAATTTATTAAACTAAAAATATTTTAGTAAAATTAGGTGTTGAACTAGATGATAAACTTATGTGATTATGTATTTAAATTTTTACATCATTTTGATCTCTAGTTATTATTTTGAATGATTAAATATTTCATTAAAATAAAAATAGTGTAATAGTTAAAATAAAACAGAAAAATTTATCGTTTAAAAAATGAAATAAGTAATTTGAGACTAAAATAAAGAAATACTGGTGATGGTAATAGACAAGACTTTTATCAGGTACAATAAATTAAAATTTATCAAGTCTTCACTTGGTAGGGACTTGTAAAACTGACCCAAGTAAAATAGAGTCGTACTAGTCACGGTTAAAAAGTCTTCACTTGATAAGAAGGTATAAAATTTGTTAAAAAGTCTTCACTTGGTAGGGACGTACCAAAATTTTCAAGGTCTTCACTAAAATAGACAAGTACCAACTTTTGTCAATAGCAATAAAATAAAATTTTTAGACTTGGAAGTTGAAAGTTGGAACCAACGTATAAACTGGGGCATGTATGCTGAGTCTCTGTTTTGATAAGTTTGATTTTGATTTTTAGTTAAGCTTAAATCCTCTAATCCACTTCCTCAATGACAATGACATCTAAAACTCAAAAAAAAAAAAATAAAGCAGCATAAGTCTAAACATTAGATGAAAATAAGACCTGTGCTAAAGAAAAGTCATAATTGGACCAACACAATTGAATTTAAAAGAAAGTGTTAAAAAATAAGTCATCATGAGTGGTGGATCTTGAGCAAATGTTTTTAGAGGACTAAAGAAATTGGGGGTGATTCTGTAGCTCCGTCATTGAGCACGACTGTAAGCATTGAACTATTTTTTTAATAAGCAAGTCATTTAAGTTTAAATTTACTATATTAATTCTTTCACACTCTTAACAAAGATCTACACACAAATTCTAACCTAAAAGCAAAATTACTTTTAGTTGAAAACTGAATAACTTTTTTCTTTTGGCACAAAATTACATTAACTTTTCATGTGTTTGGCTTAAAAATCCATACATACCACAACTGCATATAACTAAAGAAACATATTATTGCAGAGGTCAAACAAGAACGCAAAGAAATAAGGTTAAATTGTGTAACAGTATACAGCCTGGTCGCTCCTAGAATAAAACAATCTTCGAAAATGAATTCATGACACTCTCTAAATAAAGATAACCCAACAAACTCATATCCACAAAATAACTCAAAGTTGTTCAAAAATAGAAAAAGAGAATATACTCAATTATTTAGGAAACAGCTCTTGTGTTTTCAGATTTTTTTTTTTTCTCTTCTGGACACTTTTTCCTCTTTGTAAAGAGATCCAAAAACCAAGTTTTATTAGCTAAAAAATTAACCATTCAATTAAATTAAAATTATTAAACCAAAATAATTGACTCTACGGTGGCTATAAAGCAATGAAGTTATAAATTAATATATAAATAATTATTTATTTATTTATTTTAACAAATCATAAAAAATAACTGGAGACTCAAAAGTGAGAGAAGACCAAGTTTTATTAATTAAAAACAAAGAAAAATTATTATGTTTTTTTTTTACTTGATTCAACTATTTAAACAACACAAATTTAATTTAAACCTGTCCGACATGCTATGTTTTCAGCAAATAAATCGATCTATTTTATTTGGTTAATATGTAACTTTTCAGTTTTGTGACAGCTCAAACTAGAAGATTTTATTATCTTATATGTGTTCTGTTTCAAAAGTAAACCACCTTACACTTCTCCCTCTCAGCCTTTTATACTTGAGGCCTAACAGCTCTTGTCTCATCATACATGTGATGTCACGACTCATCATTAGTGTTACTTACACAAGGCACAATTAATACTGATTGACCTTAGTAGTCTGACTGTCTAACTTACTTGACCTTTCTGGCGACGAAGGGATAATGTCGTTCTCTCGTCCTCGTACCTGGCCGAGGTATGGCCGACCGCCATAAGGCCGACCGCAACACTATGCATATATATATATATATACCAAAATTTGGACAATGATCACTCTTATATACGGTTATTCCTTTGAACAAGTTGTATATACCTTTTCTAGTTATATACATCTTGTTTATACATTTGTTACAAGTTATGACATCCTATTAAGATATGACTTTTTTAATATTTTCCTTAAGTCTTAAAGGATTTATTAGTAATTTTTATATTTTATTTTTAATTTTTATATTTTATTTGTAAATATTTTCAAAAAAAATTTCTCGACCATAATAAAAAAATTTAGAAAAAATATTGTTTATATATATATATATATAATAATTTTAGTGGGTATATATCAAATTAATTTATTATGATAAAATTTAAAGAATATATTTGAATTTAATTTAATTTTAATTTAAATCAATATTTTATATAAAGTACAATTATCAATCAATAAATTATTTAATTGTGGTATAAATAATGATACTAGAATTATCATTTTATCCTTAAAGGATCAATCCTGTGGGAGGGATAGTAATTGGGTAATACTACTTTATCTTCAAAATGTCAATCTGATGAAAAATTAATTAAATAAAAAATAAATTTCAAATATCTTTTCTTATATGTGTCTTCTCTTATATCCCCATCTTTAACATATAAAAAAAAATTGTGCCAATTTTTAAGTAAAAAATTATATTACTATGATCTCCACAAATTATTTTTATTCTAAAATATTTCTATACAGATGTTAAAAATGAATTTACTAAGCTACAAAATATGTTAAGTTATTTATTTTACGAGAAAAATATCATTATTCCTTTAATATAATATATGTGAGTTGAAGTGATGTTCATGACGAAAAGAGAAAATAAAAAAAAATAATTTTTTATAAATTAAAATTAACTTCGTGTAAATTATAAATAAATTTTTAGATAAATTAAAAAATTTTATAATTTGATTTATGTATAAAGTAATTTTAATTTATAAATAAATTTATTTTATTTTTGTTTCATATTTTTCTCCTATTAATATTTATAGAAAAATTTAAAAACTATGTAGGACCGATCCCTTGATGTGGTTTAGTTCACATGAAATGAAGTAGAAATTAATTCTCACTCTCTAGGGCAGGGCAGTGGTCCACATATCAACCTTTGCGTAGCCACCAGAATAGGCAGGCAGCTGATAAGGCCTGTACCTACCCTAAAAAGGTTAGTTCTGACATTTAAAAAAAACATTTATTTAAATAAATTGGATTTAACCTTTTAAAAATTTTATTTTATCTAACACACTAGTTTATTTATTTTTATTTATATAATTAAAATTTAATATAATATAATATTTATATATTTAATATTTTAATATTATTATATCAAAATTAAATAAAATTTTATTTTTAAAAAGAAATTATAATTATTAGTCTATTTAAAAAATAAATTTATTAATCTATTCAAAAATAAGTCTATTAGTATATTTAATTTATTGTTTTATTTAAAAAACTAATTTTATTATTTTATTTAAAAATTTTAATACAAATAAGCTTATAAATCAGACTAGAATTTTAAAAATATTAAATCAAAATTTAAAAAGTTAATAAATAAATAAATAAAATCTATTTATGTGAAGTTGAATTTAATTTATTCTGGTTGTTATTTATGCAAAATTTACCTTAGTCATCCCTATTCTGGGATGCTTGACTTGCAGCAATGATGCTTTGCTTTTTTGGACGCTTGACTATAAACCAACCTTGTAATTAATGACTCTCATTTGTCCACATAACATAACATAACATAGATCACGGATATCTCATCCCATAGATCACGGATATCTCATCCCCCAACGTCCAAAGAAACAATTGACAATGAAAATATAGTGGCTGTGATAGGAAAATTCAACATGGTATCCCAATACAATACAGTATATATATCAGCATAATTTTTTTATATTTTGTAGAATTAAATTAAATTAGATTTAATTGTAATATACTATTAAAATATATTTTAGATTTATTATTAGAACACTTATTATACTATTCATACATTAATTTTAATAGTGTTAGAGGTGAGGTGTGTATTGCTAAAACCTCAAATCTTAAACTACAAATAATATTTAAATAAAATATATAATATAGTTGATTATGTAAATTGAAGGAGACTTGCAATGAACAATTTCGGGGGATATGCGTGATTTGCAATGACAGATTTGTTAGGATACTTGATTGCATTGACCTTCAGTAGCTTTGGCGGTTTTTTAGTGGCTGAGTTGACTTGACTTATAATGACGAATCAAAGCAGCGAAAGGAACAACATGCGCTTCTTCTCTGATCCCATACATTTACCAAATTTTATATAAAGCAATCTAAGAATAGAAATAGCACCATCTAGCAGCCTTCAATTCCTCTTCAAAATGAAGTATTTTTTTCTCATTTTATTTCCAGTTTCGTCTATTTATGTTCACATGTTATCCCTCTTTACATTAAACTCACTGTGGTTTGTCCCAAACACAATTGTCTTTGCATTAGACAATGGGTCTGATCATTTGGCATTGCTAAAATTCAAAGAGTCCATATCCATCGACTCAAATGGAATTTTGCTCTCTTGGAATAGTTCTGCACATTTTTGTAACTGGCATGGAATTACATGCAATCTCATGCTTCAAAGAGTTACAAAGCTGAACTTGCAAGGATACATGTTGAGCGGATCCATATCTCCTCACATTTGCAATCTCTCTTACTTGAGAAACTTCAACCTCGCAGACAACAATTTCTATGGGAAAATTCCACAAGAAATGGGTCGATTGTCGCAATTGCAACAACTCTCTTTCGCAAATAACTCATTGAGTGGAGAAATTCCTACAAATTTGACAGGTTGCAATAATCTCAAAAGTTTGCTCTTATATGGGAACATATTGGTCGGCAAAATACCGATTGAAATTGGTTCATTTCGAAAACTTCAACTTTTGGGACTTTTTTTGAACCAGTTAACTGGAAGAATCCCATCATTCATAGGGAATCTTTCATCCTTAACTCATCTTTCAGTGGGTTCAAACAAGTTAGAGGGAGATATTCCACAAGAAATATGTCGTCTCAAAAGCTTAACATTCTTAGTATTGGGTGGCAACAAATTTGGAACACTGCCTTCTTGTCTTTATAATATGTCATCTCTTACTCTAATTGCAGCTCCACAAATTCAATTTAATGGCTCTCTTCCACCCAACATGTTTCACACCCTTCGCAATCTCCAAGAACTTGACATTGGTGACAATCAAATCTCAGGTTCAATTCCACCTTCCATCATAAATGCATCTACTCTTTCAATACTTGACATCAGTCAAAACTATTTCACTGGACAAGTTCCAAGTCTTGAGATGCTACAAGTTCTTAAATATCTATCTTTGTCTAATAATAGTCTAGGTGACAATTCAACTAATCATTTGGGGTTTTTAAAATCGTTGACAAATTGTAGTGAGTTGCAAATGTTAGATATATCCTATAATAACTTTCATGGTCAATTGCCAAATTCTATTGGGAATTTATCCACCAAACTCAGTCAACTATATCTTGGAGGTAATCAAATATCAGGAGAAATTCCTACAGGAATAGGAAATCTAATTGGCTTAACTCTGTTGAGCATGAGAGATAACCGCATTGTTGGAATTATCCCAACAACTTTTGGGAAGTTTCAAAAGATGCAATTGTTAGATTTAAGTGAAAACATGCTATCAGGAGAGATAGGAGTCCACATAGGAAACCTTAGTCAATTGTTTCATTTGAGTATGGCAAAAAATATGTTAGAAGGAAATATTCCTCCAAGTATAGAAAAGTGTTTAAAGATACAATACTTAAACCTTGCACAAAACAACCTTACAGGAACCATACCACTAGGGGTTTTTAATCTTTCATCTCTAACAAACTTGCTGACTTTATCAAGAAACTCATTGAGTGGTAGTATACCGAAAGAAGTGGGCAACCTAAAAAATATCAACTTTGTAGATGTATCTGAGAATCATCTGTCTAGTCACATTCCTGAAACTATTGGGGAATGCACAATGTTGGAGTACCTCTATTTGCAAGGGAATTCTTTACAAGGAACCATACCATCCTCTTTTGCATCACTCAAAAGTCTTCAACGATTAGACCTATCACGAAATCACTTGTCTGGATCGATTCCTATTGCTTTGCAAAACATCTCTTTCCTAAAATATTTCAATGTGTCTTTTAACATGTTGGATGGTGAGGTACCAACTAAAGGTGTCTTTCAAAATGCAAGTGAGTTAGGGGTGATTGGAAATAGTAAGCTTTGTGGTGGTATTTCAGAATTGCATCTACCACCATGCCCTGTCAAAGGTAAGAAACATGCAAAGCACCACAAGTTTATGTTGATAGCAGTGATAGTTATTGTGGTTGTTTTTCTTCTCATATTGTCAATCATTCTAACTATCCACTGGATGAGGAAAAGAAGTAAGAAACCATCTTTGGATTCACCAATAGTTGACCAGCTGGCTAAAGTTTCATACCAAAGCCTACACAATGGAACTAATGGGTTCTCAATTACAAACTTGATAGGGTCTGGAAATTTTAGCTCTGTCTACAAAGGAATTCTTGAGTTTGAAGACAAAGTTGTTGCCATAAAGGTGCTAAACCTTAAAAAAAAGGGAGCTCACAAGAGTTTCGTTGCTGAATGTAATGCACTTAAAAGTATTAAACATCGAAATCTAGTTCAAATTTTAACATGTTGTTCTGGAATAGATTACAAAGGTCAAGAATTTAAAGCTCTAATTTTTGAGTACATGAAAAATGGAAGCTTAGAGCAATGGCTGCATCCGAGGACACTAAATGTAGAGCATCCAGGAACATTGAACCTCGATCAAAGATTAAATATCATGATTGATGTTGCTTCAGCATTACATTATCTTCATCATGAATGTGAACAACCAATCATTCATTGTGATTTAAAGCCAAGTAATATCCTTCTTGATGACAACATGATTGCTCATGTGAGTGATTTTGGCATAGCAAAACTTCTTTCATCCATTAACGGTACCACTTCTAAGCAAACAAGTACAATTGGGATAAGGGGCACAGTTGGCTATGTTCCTCCAGGTATGTTCTTAAGTTTTGAATTATCAGTGTTTCTTTAATTATCATATTTTTTGGTGTCAAGTTGATATTTATTCACTAATAATAAAGTATTGACAATTTTTGCTATATATTTTAGAGTATGGGATAGGTTCTGATGTGTCTACGAACGGCGATATGTACAGCTTTGGAATTCTTATGTTGGAAATGCTTACTGGAAGAAGACCTACAGATGAATTATTTGAAAATGGTCAAAATTTGCATCACTTTGTAGAAAATTCATTTCCTTGTAATTTGTTACAGATTTTGGATCCATCACTTGTACCAAAACGAGACGAAGCAACAACGGAAGAAGACTATCAAAATCTTACTTCAATGGTTGAAAAGTGCTTAGTTTCACTCTTTAAAATTGGACTTGCTTGTTTGGTGGAATTACCAAATGAAAGAATGAACATGGTGGATGTCACTAGAGAGTTAAGCAAGATTAAAAAAACCTTCCTTATTGGTAAGTTAAATGAAAAATAACTTGATTCTTCTTGTATATATCATTACTAGAAATCAAATATTGATGTATCACTACTTTGTTTGCCAAATTTTAATACTAATTCTTTTTATAGTAATACTTTTTTTTCCTTTTTTAATATAATATTTCATTCATGTGAATTTTCCTTTTCAAACTTCCCAATACAATAAAATTTATATTTATAGATGCTTAAATCCATATGTTGCTGGCTTAGGATCTTACTTGATTAGTTGCTTATGTAGTTACAATTTTTTTTTTCTATTTGTTATATATTTCAAAATTCCAAAATTACAAAGGTAACCAGTTTCTTTTCAAATTTCAGGTGTTCACAATTGAATAAAAGCTTATCAAATGTCACATCTATTTCAGAAGCTGATGTGCATGTTGTATGGTGTACTCTAGTTGAGTTAATCCCCAAGATGTGAAACTGTTTAATTAATTGTATCCCATTTATATACTCAAAATCCATCCTTCAAGTAACATATATCATGTATTTAATGGATGTAATACTTCTTCTAAGTAGTAGAGTTATTGTTCTTCCTTTATTTTTATTTTCCATGATTTTTCAAATTTCAATGCAGAGCAACAAAATGCTTCCCAACTAAATCAATATTCATCATCCCAAAATTTTATTTTGTTTTATATTTTTGGAATCCATAAACTTGTCTTTATTATTCAGAGACTAAATTGCACAGAATCCTTTTTAAATTTAGTTTATGGGATGTAAAAAGTGAAATTCATAAAGGTAAAAATATAAAAACTTTCAAATGAAATATACACATTAATTATTATAAATTCAAAATACATGGGCCATAATAAAAAGTGGACTACAACGGTATAAATTGCCACAGTGACCGCATGTGTTTTACAGAGAATTTCAATCAATGTCGCTAGTTAAGGATTTTCACATTTCTTAGTACTTCTAATGTGTAAAAGTAGTAAATGAATTTCAGTAACAACTTTTTTTAGGAGTCATACAAAGATCAAACAATTTAATCTATTGTTTCTCTGTCAGTTTGAGACAACAAGTCAGCAAGTATGGTAAACAATGTAGTATATGAAACATTGTAGAGATTAAATTCCACTTTCAATGTACTTCAAATTTAGTTACGTGTTACTCAAACTAATTAAAAGAACTAAACATAATTGAAATGTTGTACAAATGCTACCCAAACTAATTTGATGTCATTTCGAAACTCTTGTTTTTTTCTCAAGAAATTGGAGACTTGCAATTCCACAACCGTCGATTGCATCAAATAGGGTAATTGATAAATTGTCATATGGCGTATAATTATTGAACTGAGGATCTTTTTGTTAACAATTTTATGTTTTGCTTAGCCGAGGAAGGAGTTGAATAGCTAAAGTTCTTGGCTGTGTTCAATACCTTGCAAATCAAAAGATGCGTAGCGTATTTTCTATTATTTAATTTTGCTGTATTTGGAGCAAATAATTGTATTTGGCATAATTTTATTTTATTTTTTCCAAACTACGGGTATCCTCCTTAGCTAATAATCAAATATGATTTTCAATATAACAAGGCTGACTTTTGTAGCTACTTTTTTTCATTCACAAAATTCCAACATTAGACATTGTTTAATAAAACTTAAGCATGTAGCATTTGAATTAAAAACCCACTCATATTTTTTAGTTTATGTATACCGAATGTGATTCATATTCGCACCGAAAATACTAATTTTGCGTTTGATGTTGTTTGCCTTTACTTATTACATACTTTTACATTAAAATTAGGAGTTTCAGGTGTTCTGTAAATGCCCGAGCACGGATCCTCTCCGGTTAAAAAATTTAGAGTCTCCAGGTTTTAATCTTCACCATTCATCTGTGTTTTTTTTTTTATTATTATTATTAAAAAATAAAATTAATTAAGGGTGAAAATTTTGTTCAATTATAATAAAACGGAAGAGGATCTTGCTCCGTATCTGCCCTGTAATTTATGGTCCTTAGCGAGCGAGTCTGCGTAAAAGCCCAGCAATGTTCAATTAGCCTCAATATCGGTAACCACAAGTAATCCTATCTTTATTTCTTTTATAAACAGGCATAATGGATAACCGACTTGATTCTTGACCTGATGCTTAATCAGATTTTGTTGCAGCGAAAACAAAGGTGCTAGAAGCTAAAGAAAGTGCCAGTGCCCTGAAATCAGCAGCATGCATGGGATATTGTCCTACAAAACTTCAAGCACAAGTGCGAATTATTTAGAGTACCATGTATAGGCCCCAAAACATATTGCCACAAACTAAGTTATACCAAAACACATATTCCCGAGTTCTACACTTCTACCAGAAACACAGCTCTAGCCACTAATTTGTTAAAATTTGAAGCATCTATATCTCTAGCCCTTGATGCAATGGATGAAAATTTCAAGTAGCCGCAATTTCTAACAAACTACGGATATTCATTACGCTTGAACATATCTTCATTGTTGATTGTTATCATGTATTGCAAGAAATGATTGGACCAACCTCTTCGTATATATATATATATATATATATATATATATATATATATATATATATATATACAGCTCGTAGAGGAGTAACGTGGGTGTTGATTGACGGTCGATGACTTCATTATTTGAGTATTAATGTCTTTTCTCAGCCTCATAATGAATACTACCTCACACTATTTAGTTAGTTAAGGCCGACACTATTTAGTAAGCCCAACTTTAAAGCTGAATACATAACAAGTAACACTAGTTTTAAGAGAAATAATCCCCATTGTTAAAAAAAACAAATAAAAATAATTATAGAGTTTAATGATCATGTATTTGATAATATGAAATAGTTTTATATCATTATTCAATTACAAATCACTTATAAAAATTAACAAACTGATTATATAAGATAATTTGTAATTGGATGACTAAAATTATTTTGCATTGACTATGTATGACTTATTTTTCATAATTATATCTCTAAAATATGCACCAAGGGTTGGGTTCGGCCAAAAAAAAAATAGTGTCCCACAATGTGTGGTAAACTAAAGTTTGAATTTTTGTGTGGTAAACTAAAGTTTGAATTTTTGCTTAAAGAAGTGTTCACATTTAATGTAATGTTCTACGATGTATCAAATAGGACTCTCAAATAAGGATTCTTGTGGAAACAAAAAAATATCTCTAAAATAAGCTTAAATAAATATGCACTAAATGAGCATATGCATAAGATAACGATTAGATTACTCTTTAAGACACCAAAATAACATTTCTATTAACATAAATACATAGTTTGTTTTCATCAAGATGCTCTTCCCTAGTACACCAGTTCTAGAACTAATGTTATACCTAGCATATTTTGACATACAGAAACAGAACAAACTTGATGAAGAACATGGGACTAGTTATGGAGCCACAGGAAAAGGTACCCAGTCTAGATTAAAGGAGGTTCCCAGCTCAACTTTGTGCACGTGGTCTGGGTCCCATTTAGAGGTATCTATGTGGCAAATAGCTGCAGCTTGAACTCACCCTCCATCCTCACCTTCTACTAACACCTCATACAGATTGGTGTCACTCTGCTGGCTGTGGCAGTAAAAAACTGCATAAGGGTCAGGCAGCGGGAAACATCCTACAATGTTTGGAACTGAAATCACTTTCGCTTCTGAGATTGTATAGTTTTGTATACGGGCCGTAGAGTTTGTGACATGGACGGTGGTCAAAACTTTTAATTGCGCATTGGACCCAGACAGATAATGTGTAAAATCAAGTAAAGACTCAAAGGAAATAGCACAAAACTTGGTCCTTTCTAGTCTCCTTTCATGGCCTTCACTTGGGGAGAGTGTTTGAGATAGAGAAGGAATGGTATCTGTTTTGATGAGAAAGGAATCAGCTCAGCTTCTTCCCTGGTCTGAAATTTTGGAGATCTTGAAGAATTTTGGAGAAGGGCATATTTTCCCAACCTTTAAGGTGATTGTGATCCACATGGGAAGGCTTATAAGCATGCACATCATTTCCAATGATCTTCTTGTGTCCATCTTTATCCTCCTCATTTTCTTCATCAACTCACTTTCCTTTACACATCCTATCATCATCATCATTGTCACCATCCTTGTTGCCGTCATCATCATCTTTATGGACATGCTTCTTATTCATTTCTACATCAGCATTTTCGAGCAGCATAATATTGTTAAGTACAAGGCCCTCTGTGGCAAGATTTTGCAAATCATAGGATACTCCCTTCAGTTGAATCTCTCTCCCAGATTTTGTAGCTATCTTTCTAGCTCCACTGTCTTCTAGAATCTGCAACATCCACGAGGAAGATGAATAAAGTTGAAAAATCAAGGGGGAGGCTCATGGACAAATTGCTCATAAAAGCAAACCATTCTCAAATCAACAGGATGGTGAAAACTAAGGAACCAAAATCATTTCAAACAAAGTTAATTTGATTGAAAAAAAGATGACAAAAAAGTAAAATTTTTCAAGCAGCAGTTGAAGAAAAACTAATTAAATTTAAGATCTGTAGGGCTGTTACATTATGGAGATAAAAAGAAAGTTTCAAGAACAAATATATGATTTAATGTAATTGAACGGCATAGCTAGATCGTACCAAAAAGACAAGTAGGGTGCATAAGATGAAGCTTCAAGAAGCAAATCTAAATCTCATTTTCTTGTTTTCCTTGAAACTTCTGATCTTTATTCCAAGCTTCTAGCAGAAAAGGAGCAGGAACTAAAAAAGAGATTGGATGGTAGGAAAACTAGAGAGCTTGATAATTAGAATTCAGAACCATCCTGCCCAGAAAACAAGCTGACTCCATTCTTTCTCTTCTTCAACTCTTCTTACTCAGAGAAGACTCTTCTCAATGCAAAGAGGCAAAAGACATAATTGATCAATGTGAATTTGAAACCACAAAAATGAAGATCAAGACTTGTCCTACATCCCCATAGAGTCCATGCTTGAATTGGTTCACTGTGCTCTTGGTACTGAAGCCAGTTATAACATTCTAACAACTAGTTATCCCACAACATCAAGTACCCTTTGCAAAAGTACACCATTCTAGAAATTTCAAAGGATATCTATGCTCCCAAATGGGTAGCTTGTCACCTTAGGCCTTACCTTTATGCTCTTTAATCATTATTGTTGCCACTACCTGGACATAGGGAGTAAGGTCATCGAGGTTCTTCTAGATGGTGAACATGGAGGCAAAGTGGCTGCTTTGGGCATTTGCTGCCTAGACACATCTTACACAAATCCTAATCAGATTCTGTTTCGACAGGTTGAAATGAAGTCTGGGGAGGTCCAGTGTGCAATTCCTTCACTGTAAAGCATCTTCTATGGGTTCCGTTCCCTCCAGAGGCTACCATGCGAACAATAGGAAACTATTTCATATTTAGTTGTGTGCATGCGCACGCACAGCATGTCTGAGTGTGTGATTCACAATGTTTTAGTAGTGCAATTAATTTACACAAACTGTTGTAGATCTCGTTGTTCCCCTGTTATCAATTTCTTTGCATTATAATATCTAGTTTGTATGTGGCCTTCATGCCAATGCAATTTAGGAATTGCAAGACATGTATGAAAACATTTTGCAGCCTTAATAAATTCATAATGAATATTTAGTAATAACTCATGCATTGTCACTTTGTAGGATAAAATACATTAATTATCACCAACAGAAAATTAAGGATTGTTGTGCCATGCACAATGCACAAAATTTACATTCTTTAGCATAAGCTAATACTTAGGAACTGTATAAAATGTCTAAAGTTATATAGCCTGAGCACAATCAGCATATAGAAATATGAAACATTAATCATCACAGTTTCGTTAATGCTACTGAGCGGCATCTTCTGAAAACCTGGCATCAAACGGAGCTGAGGGATGGGAAAGAGCTGAATTAGCAGAACCAGCTCCAGAACCATGCTGCAATTCAATCACAAGCCATCGAACTGCTTTACTCATCTGTTCCAACCGAACTGCACTGATTGGAGGAAGACCAGTCATGGTAGCTTGTCCAGGTTTTCCTGCCACAGGCCTTGTCGCCTCATCCACCAGACACTCAGATCCTATCCTTTGCTTCACAGACTCTACAAACTCCTCAGCTTGATCACATGCTACTCTAAACAACTCCCACTTCTGCTTGAAGCTTTCTAGAGCAGTATCTGTTGCTGTTGTTTTATTGGTACCAGCATTTTCTTTGGCTTCTAGCACACTTGCTGCTGCAGCAACAAAATCTTGATAGGCACTATTCAGAGAATCAACTACGCTGTCCATTGTGCCTGCTAGTATTAAACAAAGAAATTCTAAGATTCTTGTAATTACAGATCACAAGGGAAACTAAGATCTATGGAATTAAAGGTCAAGAACAGAAGGTAACAATAAAGGCTACAATCAAAGTCCTAAACCAATTAAGAGAGGCAATTTAATTCATCCATTAACTCACTCAATCACATGAGCCTATTATTCTGATAAACAGGTGCAAATTATCCTTAAAAGGACATAGGGTAATAAACTAACAGACCAGCACAAATTAGTTTAGTTTACCTGACCTAACCACATGAGAACAAAATTCAATAAAATTACTTTTTCAATTCTTCCTCGGTTTGAGACAATACACAGGGAAATGCATCAGACACAACCCCAATTAGCGGCGGCATGCAAATTATCCACCCTCTAAATCGTGCCAAAAAGTGAATAGCGTTAACAATTCAAGATGCTGAGCACATATCTGTTGGGTGATACCGTTTCACTTACGTGGAGAGCGAGAGACGAGTGGTCTGTGATTGGGCTTTGCTGCTTCTTTTTCCTTCGTCACCACAACCCTAATTAACCAAACCTGAAAATGAAAACCCCCTTCTTCCTGCACTGCATAGACAGATATATATGCTTTTTAGGCTCTACTCATGCAGTGCATAGTTTTTTTTTTTTTTTCTTTTTTTTTCAGGACCTATTAAGATTTTTTTTTCCAAGTGAGCCAAACAAAAACAGAATGAGATTTAAGACAAAACAAAATATTTTAAAAGAAAAAGAATAAAAGATTGTTTGTATCGTGTCTGAATTCTGATGATACTTAGCAGTGTGATAATATACTTTTATGGTACGGGTATAAGTATAAGTTTATAATTTTATTATATTATATGGTTTTTAATGTATCTTTTATTATTTAATTAATACAAATATATGTTAGTATATATATAGAGAGATATGTTTATATATATTTAAATGTTTTTTATATTTATAAATGTTTAGATCATTCTAATGCAAATAAATGTGTTTCTTAGAAAAAATAATTTTATAAATATATTTGTATATAACAATAATATTAAAAATATATTTTTAATAATTTATATATATAATTTTTAGTAAGATATTAAAAATAAACAAAATATTTTAAATTGTATTTTGTAAATATTACTTTTTAAATATTTTTCATTGTAAAAGAAAAAGTAAATAACACTAATTAAAAAATTATATATGTGATATTTAAATTCTATAAGGTGATGTTTCCATAATAATTTTATTGATCTTAATTAATGTTAATTTTTAAAAATTATTTAGTAAAACAATTCATCACAAATATTAGATAAATAATGGTCTATAATATTATAATTTTCTGATTGTAGTTTTTATAATGTTTAATTCTACTAGTTGTTTTTAAGTGTTATAGTTATTTAAAAATTGTCCAAAAAAATAATCGTGATTAATAGTTATTAATCATATTAATACTCACAAAATATTCTACTATCTATTTATAAAATTTTAAAATTCAGAAGAATTATTTTTTATTTATTTCATAAAACAGTACAAGTTTCAATCGAATTATAGGCTAAAACTTAAAAAAAAAGTTACAGAAATTATAATTAATTAAATTTATGAATTAATCAATATTTTCACTTATAAATTATGAAACCAAATTAATTGATAAATAACAAAAGAACAAGGTGATGCACAAGACAAATTTACATTCTCATTTTATTATATGATAATATTCAGTAATTCATTTTGCACTTTTTTTAAAATTATTTATTTCTGTATTTATAGTTGGTTTAATCAATCTAATGACATATACTATTACATTTATGGTATAAAAACTAGTTTATAATTGTTTTAAAATAATATAAAGTAACTAAAAAATAACTACTTTTTAAGAACAAATTTATTCTGACAATAGTAAATAACATAAGATAGAAAAAAGAATTCTTTATATTTAGAAATTTAAAGAAAAAATCAAATGATAAATAAAATATCATATATGTAAATGATTAACATATTTATTAACATATAGATTTTTTTATTATATACATTTTAGGTTCTGTAAGTATTATTTTGTCTAATTTTAATCCTTACAGATTTTTTTGTCATTTTTAGATTTTAATATTTTTTTAATATTTTTTCTATACAAATAATTTTAATTAGTTTAGTACGATGATAGAAAATAATAATAATATCAATTAAAATAATATTAGTTAAGATAATTAAATTATTTTTATATATATAATTCAATTAATTTATGTATTTATTTATTTAGTATAATTGATGTATTTATTATTTTATGTAATTAAGATAATTATATAAAATTTAATTTTATAATTTATTTTTAATACATTATCAATGATAATTTTGTGTTTTTTAAAAAACCCATTTACTATTTTATTTTTAACATTGTATTTTTCAAATTATAATTTAATTTTATTATATTTTTTTATATTTTAATTTATTAGTTTTACTAATTATAATATTTTACTTTCAATATATTATATTTTAATTTATTTTTGACATTAGAGATAAAATTACTGTTTGATATATATTTTAAAATGAATTATATTGAAATAAGTTAAAATTAATAAATTAAAATATAAAAATAACATTAAAAATAATATATTAAAATTAAAATATATTATTTTTATAAAATACAATGTTAAAAGTATATTAGTGAATTAAAAAATAAAAATAATATTAAAAAATAAAATTATTATTCATAAATATTTTAAAATTTTATAAAAGTAAATTAAATTTGTTAATTGAAATGATAACTTAAAATAATTTAATTAATTTAATTTAATTATTATTTATTATCTTAATTTTTTCTTTTAATATTATTCATTTTATTAGTTACATTATCATTAAATTAAAAAAAGTAATAATAAATATTTAAAAATAACACTAAAAAATATCAAAAATTAAAAATAAAATAAAAATGTATTTGTAACCTTCTAAAACATATTTAAATTTTTTTTTACAACATCAAAATATATTTTATTGCATATACAAATTAATTAAAATGAGAAATATTAGTTATAAGTAAGGTTGTTGCATGAAAAATGTTATAAGTAAGGTTATTTCATGAAAAAAAGTTATAAGTAAGGTGGTTACACGTAAAAAGAAAGAAATAGAGGTTACATGAAGGGTTGTTTTTGTGTTATATTTGTTTTATTTATGTAAAACTTCGTCTTTTAAATTTTTTGCTCCATCATAATAATCGAAAAAATTAAATTTTATAAGATAGAGTGAATACACACACTTTAAATGAGTGTTTATTACACAGAAAAAGATAAAAAAAATTAAAAACATGATATCAATGACATTTTTTAACTTTGAATGTATTTTATTTGTTTATTTATTCATATAACTAATATATTTATTTGTTTATACGAAGGAAGTGAGTGTGAAATTAGAGAATAAATAAGAGAGACAAATGAGGAGATTATAAAAATTATTGAGGTAGAAATGATGAAGATTTTGGGAGCAAATAAATAAGAGATATTGGAGATTAAAAAAATAAAATAATTACACCTTGAAGTGAGCAGAATAAAAAATGAGGCTGCTGTGATTTTTTATTTTAGTTTGTTTTATTGAACTTTCGAGAATTTAAAATTGATACAAAATATAATTATTTTAAATATTATTTTTATTTAGGAGATTAAAAAATTAATTTGAGGACTAAAAAGGTTAAAAATATTATTTTTAAATAGAAAACCTAATTAAATTTAAGAAACCAAAATTATATTTAAATTAAAATTAAAAAAATCAAATTATCACTTAATTTTTATTGTTTACGTAACAATGATACGATGACTCGAATATCATTAAGTAAGTGAATGACCAATATAAAGTAAACTAAAATGAGTTTCTTTTTCAAATAAAAAAAAATTGAATTTAGAAGAATAAAAATAAAAATTATTTTAAATTTAAGAAAAAAAAAGGTTTAATCTTATATATACACATAGACTGACATAGATTTTTGGGTGCAGAAAGGAAATAACGACAAAGCAAGAAAAAAAAAAAAGAGACTTAAGAGGCGCCCATTCATGTCGTGCATCAAGGCGACGAGAGTTCCAGAAACGAGACGATCCATGGCTGCGTGACGTAACCCCAACCTGCAAGAGTGTCCATTTGCTCTGCTTCACGCGGAACGTGGTTGAGGATAATTTGCGTGCTGTCTGATAGCCTCGATACGGTTCGCACAAGGCTGCGACTCGATCCGATTCGAGGTTCAGTCCTTGACTTCACGCTCTGCACAACTGAAAGCCTGTCGCGGGCATTAAACACCCTATCATCATCAAGAAAAAGAATAAAGCAAAACCCTAGCCTCTTTTAGAGGGGTTCCTATGTGAGCAGCGAGTTAGGGTTCGCATTAGCAGAGAGGGCTTTCGATTTCTTGAATAGAAGAAGAACAAGGGCTTGTGTTTTACTACCTTGCCTCACACGACATGGGATACGATTCGGATAGCCCTTCGCAAGATGGGAGGGATGAAGGTGAGTTTTGTTGAATGAAAATTGGGTAATAGTAGCATGACGAGTGGAAGGAACACGGAAAAGAAGAAAAGAAAAAAAAGAAAAAAGAAAGAAAAAGAAATAGCTAGTTGCATAATTGGATGTATAGTCTAGTTGTTTAGTTGTTGTAGGCCTTGAACATGTTTCGTTTGCTTCTATTGGTTTAGACTTCGCTATAGGTTGAATGGTTGCGCTGAAATCTGTAAGCTAAAGTTCACCTGGTGTGAGAATCTTGGTGGTGTTCTAGTGTGTAATTTAGTTTCTTGTTAGGTATTGTTTATTAACTCAATGTTTGATGAATTTGAATTGATAGACGAAGAAGAAGAATATGAGGAGTCTGGCAAGGGTAATCGATTTCTTGGGTTCATGTTTGGGAATGTAGATAATTCTGGTGACCTCGATGTTGATTATCTTGATGAGGTAATTTTCCGCAGCCTTTGATGTTACATTTGAATTTGGTGGTCAAAACGTTTGGAAAATCAGGATTGAGCTGATGCAGTGTTACAGTTATCTTTCTTGATTCCCCATGTACATCTTAGATAACTATACAGTTCATAGTTCCTGAAATTTCTAAGCTATTGTTGTTTTATAATTAATTGGTAAGTAGAGGGTTTTTAAGTTGCTAAACTTTTATAGTAGACAATTTTAAACCACCGTGTTTGAGATACATAGTTTGTGGGGGGATATTCTTTAACTGGAGACTTGCATTGTAACTTCTCAAAATACAAAAACGGAGGCATTTTGGAAGCCTGTCTTCAGTATCAATCTAAAGTCCAAATTTAAAACTTTACTTGCTATTCAATTTTGGAGGATTTTAGTATTTAGTGTGCAAACTACAAAGGTTGATTGATTATTTGCTATGTGTGTGTTTGGTTGCACACTGGAAAGTATCATAATTAATTTTGCCTTCTGTCAGACATGATTTTAGTGAAAATACTAATGTTTGGTTATTGTTGGACAGAATCAATTTTGCCTCCAAACCTCAGTTTGATTAGAAGTGATGAAAAAGTAACTTGTGTGTTAAGTTGAAAAGTTCACTCTAAATTTTATATCAAACTTCCTTTCAGGGTATAAACATCCAAACATAAATTACTTCACTTCAAAGTCTTACAAAATTAATTTCATTCAAAATCAATTTCGCAAATACTCATTAAATACACACTACAATTGTTAGATCAAGTTGTTACTCTACAGATAAAATTGATCATTATGTTTTACACATAAAACTTTACAGCTGAGTTTGTAGTGCAATATGAGTTTGACCTGAAATTTATGTACAATAAGATTTTTTTTTATATTAAATTCATGAACAATAAGATTGCTGTTTATACTTTATGCCTTTAATTACTTTCTAGATATGGGCATGCTACATTATCAATATCAATGATCCAGAGGAGGATAAATTGGAGGTTTGGGGGGGGGGGTTCTTCCTAGAAATAATTGCATCTTTTAGGATATGTATTCCCATTTTGAAATTAAATTATATTTATTGCTGAATGAGCAATTGCATATTCTATATTGTTGTTCTGCTACCTGGTTTATTTATGTTTACATGTTTTGGTGAAAAACTGTGAAGCTGGTCCTAAATAAGCATATTTTCCTTTTTAGGATGCAAAGGAGCATCTTTCTGCATTAGCTGATAAGCTTGGTCCATCACTGACAGATATAGATGTAAGTAAATCTAAATACCATTATCTGGCTGTATTGCTCAAGTTTTGGAGTTCAAAATTCTGTCTGTTGATGTGGTTAACAAGTGTCTACTTATCAATTTTTCCTTCTATATTTCATTTCTTCCACTTCTATTTTGATGATAATTGTAGTTTGTTGTTTGCAGTTGTCAGGAAAATCACCACAAACACCACCTGACGTTGTTGAACAAGGTGAAGTTGTCTGCCAGGAAAAACTATATCATGCAGTTTTTGATATTCTGTTGGTATCATTTTTTTCCCTCATCAACTGAGAGCACTTCACCTGTGTTTTATTTCTACTGGAATTCTTTCCCACATGACATATGCTTGGTGGAAATATGATATGAAGAAGCAGCTAACTATTTTTCCTTGTCAAAGAAAATTTTGTAAATCTTATATATATCCTCCATGGTATTGGAAGGATTAGAGGTGACACTCCTTGGTGCTACTTTCCATTCTGGAAAATATTTTATAAAAAAGTTGTTTTTGTAAAATTAAAACATCAATAGTTATGCCTGATGCTAGGGGTTAGTAAGGGCCAGTGGCACAAGTCAATAGAAGTAGATCAAGAAAACAAGCTGATATGAAGTTTCAGTGATGGCTAGTAACTGGTTTAATGAACATGTGTGGATAATAGTCATTCATTAATGGCCATATAGTGTCACATGGCTATTGGTTGGCTCCTAAAATATGGGGTTGGTGGTAGGTGCTCCTGGCTTCAGTTTGCACCAAAATGAATTTTTTTAGGTGAAGTTCATTTTAGTCGAAATGAGTTGATTTACAAAAGACTTCATTGGACCCTTTTTGGGATTTGATCAGTAGAAGGATGTTAAGGTTTTACACAGTTGAGCTCTTTTTATGGGTTTTTGGTGCATTCTAAAGCAAAATACAAGAGAATTACAGTGTGTGGCTTCTGCTAGCGAATTTTATCTGGGTTAGGATAGTTTCCATGTTTTCCTTGTGTCTGGATTTTGATCCTTTCATACAAGGTTCTCACATGACTGGGTCATCTAGTGCGGCATCCCTAAAATTCCTACATGTGGGGTCCCACAATATTTATGCTGCACGGGGCATTATGCCAACTTCCTATCTCTCATTAATAGATTTAGTCACGTGAGGGTTAGGGTTTTAATTTGGATCTCATAACTTATTCAATGACTTGCTTTGACAGATTTGGGGAGGTATTTGAGAGTAGTTCAGGCTGATGTTCAGTTACTTTGTTATTATTATTTTCTGTTGGGAGGATTCTTGATCCTTCTGCTCTAAATATTTCTTCTTCCTTGGAAATTTCATTTGATGAAGCTAATGCACATCAAAGGCATTTGTTGTCTGTAAAATAGTTTGAATTTGATGAAATGAAGCTTGGTTAAAATAGCAAAGTAAGCCATCTCTTTCCCCCGTCTTCTGTAAAATGGTTTACTAACTGTGATTCTTTTAATCTTAGACTGTGATGAAAAAGCCGAAGATGCTGTTGATTATGAAGATATTGATGAAGAGTATGATGGTCCAGAGACAGAGGCTGCCAATGAAGAGGACTATTTATTGCCAAAAAAGGAATTTTTCTCCGCTGAAGCCTCTGTATGTTTGGAGTCCAAAGCTTCTGTCTTTGATGATGAAAATTATGATGAAGAATCTGATAAGGAGCCGGACTTAGTGAATGAGGATTCTAAAGTTGATAACATCTCTTTAGCTGGTAATTTATTTTTACATGAATTACACCACTTTGTTATTGCTATTGTACTTTGTTTTGTGCTTTGAACTTATGATATGGATTTACATGTTATGTTGGTTTTGGTTCCCATAAAAGTGCACAATGTTTGGTTCTCGTAATCTAGCTCTAGCATTTTATTTGCACCCTTGCTCAGATATTTGCTGGAACAGATGTATTGTTGACAATGCATGAGAATGTTTTGATTTTTTACTTTTTTAATTTTTCTGTTGCTCTCCTTTTTGCACCTTAAAGATAGTTCTCTTTTTCTTCCGCTGATGACAGGTTTTGAGGTAGATGTTGTCTGATTCATAGATTGTCTGTTAGATATTTTGTTCATTGCCATGTGATTGTTTAATGACATTTAGTATGCTTTACCATCTCCTTTATGATCTATAATCCCACCTGAACCTGTGGATGATGTTTGCATTCTGTTTGACACATAATTTAGAAATTGGATGTGCTTGAGTGCGACTAGGCACAGGTTCTATTGTGAACTAATTTCACATATTTTTAGTTTAATTGACAGAGGGAAATAATACCTATCCTTTGGGAAATTGATTTTTGCTGAGCTTGAAATACATACAAAAATTACAAAATTCCTACTTATTAATTGATAGGCTTGGTAGGTTTGACTTGATAAAAGCTTGATTTGTAGATTGATTATATTGAATTCAAATTTGTATGTGAGGGTTGATTCTTAATTGATCCAAACTTGAATTGACTTGTATTTGGCTCATGGGCCCGGAAGCTGATTGACTGAGAATTAGTAGGTAGATTATAGTATAAATTGTCATTGTAATAAATTTAATTTAGTTCAATTTAATTATATGTTGTTTTAATATTAAATTGAGCCAACCTTGAGCTCAAGTTACAAACTTGAATAATTTGCTTGAATTTGGATATAATTATTAGAATTGAGAATGTAATGAGCCTGCCTGGCTCAACTCCAACAGCTAGCTCAAGGGGAGAAGATTGCCCAAACCTTATAAGTAGTACTTTGGCCAAATACCTAGCTGATGTGAGATCTTAACAACACCCCTTTTATTCTCTGGACCAGACTTCTAGAGCATGAAATTGAGAATGGTCTTGGCCAAACTATCCCAAAAGCATGCTAGCCAATGTTGGATATTAACAATAATACCTCTGTGTTTGAGATAGGCTTTAATACCTTAACATTCATCTCAATTCAACAACTTATCATACTGTGAGGGTTGATGCTTGAAAATCTTAGCTAAGAAAATTAAAAATGCTTGGTTTTCCTTAATAAATGGCGATGAACCTCATTTCTTATTGGAATCTTGCAGTTCATATGTTAGCTTTGTTCTTTCAGGGAAGCAGGAAGAGAGTTTTGTAGATGCATCTAAAGAAGAGAGTTATCTTGAACGTGAAAATGACTCACTGCAGACCGAAGAATTGGATGCTGATATACAAAAACTTGAGGAGGTCCGTTTCATTTTTGCTACCTCTTAAATATTTCTTTTTGCCTTTTGATGTTTAATTGTTTATTTGTGTTGAACTTATAGGGTTTTAAGTATAAAGGGAGGGAAAGGAAATAAAAGAGACTGAATACACTGAAATCGATATTTGACTTGATTTCATATAACATTTTACAGTATGGTACAAAATATAAAGTACTAACCCTTGTTTATTTTTACACTAAATTATTAGAGTGTGAGTTTAGGCCTAATTCATCCATACAAAATCAACTTATAAGATAAGGGTTGCCTCCGACTGATATGCTCTATTCAGACCATCTCACTAATCGATGTGGGATCTCCAACACATTCTTCTCACACCAAGAACTGAACATCTTGAGCATAAAGTGTGTAGGATTGGACATCTATCAGTGTAGGGGTGGCAATGCAGGTCTGACCTGGCTTGTTGACCTGCCAACCCGCAAGCTTTTTTGTGGGGTGGGTTATATAGTTAACCTGCCAACCCCCGGGTGGGTTAAATAATTTATTGTGTAAAATATATTATATAGGTATATATGTTGTTATGAGATGACACCCAAAGGGTATGAATGACAAATAGAGTATTTTGAGTCCCTACTTTTTTTCATTATTTTTTATGGTTCAGAGACACATTTATAATTCAAGAATAGAAGTGCGTGTGTTCATATTATATTACTTTGGGTTCACAGTTCTAATTTAAAGGTTTCACAATTCACCAAGAATTATTTTCATTTATATCTGATTATTTTTATAATTTTTGAATGAAAAATATAATTCCTCTTATAACTATTTTTACACAAATACAATTAAAAATAATGTTAAATTTATATTTTGGTTTTGTTTATGGTATAATAAAAGTAGAACTTACATTCCTATTTATAACCATAAATCTATTAGTATCGAAGATTATTTAATCTAATTCAATATTAGATGATAAAAAATATATTCAAACTTGATAATTTTTTTAAAAAAAGATTGGGGGGTTGAAAGCAGGTCAACTTGCTATTTTTTATGACCTGTCAACCTGCTTTTCTCTCTTATGCGGGCCAACCTGCCAACCCATAGCTAAGTGGGGAAGGGTTGCATTTTCCAACCCATTTTTTACTTGCATGTCAATCCGTCCCGCACCGCCCCGCTTTTATGCAGGTTGATGGCAGGGTCGGTTGTAGCGGTTGGCCCGCTTTGCCACCCCTATGTGGGTGGTCTGATAATTGTTTAATAATGGGTGACTTAATAGGTCCAACAATAATTGTTAGGATAAATTCTGATTTCATATTAGAATGTGGAGTTTAGGTCTAATTCAACTCTACAAAACCAACTTGTAAAATAAAGGTTGTCCCCCACTTATATACTTTATTCAGGTCATATCATTAATTGATGTAGGATCTCCAACATAAATCGTAATCTGAAGTCCTAGCTAAATGAGGAAGTAACTCATGAAAAATAAGTAAATATGGAAACTAATCCTATGAGATAAGATGTTCTAAGATATACAATCTAGATATCATTGGATATTGTTCACACATTATTGTAACTATTGGAAAGCCGCCTTAATTGTCACCCCTAGCCCGCCTTTGTTGCTGTCTTTTTTGGGGGCTGTCTTAAATGCAGCCTCAAAGGTGGTGGTTAGTCCCACATCAGCTAGAGTTATAGCTTAAATAAAGCTTGGATAGTACTCACTTCACAAATCGATTTTGTGTGGTTGAGTTATGCCCAAATCCAAAATTGTAAGATGATATTAGAGTCTATTCTAAATGCATCATTGAGTCACCTATCATAATATCTATGTACCAAACTCAATAGTGTTGGACGTGAAGAGGTGTATTGGAAAAAACCATAGTCCTATGTTGGCTAGAGATAGAGTCTGAATAGATTATGTAAGTAGAGGACAACTCTCATTTTGCAAGTCGGTTTTGTAGGGTTAAGTTAGACTCAAATCCAAATTGTAAGATAGTAATAGAGACTATCCTAAATCCATGGTTGGGCTACTTGCATTTTCCACACTCCAGGTTGGTAGCCTTGGGCGTGAGAGTGTGTATTGGAAAGCCACCTTAATTGTTGTATCCCCTAGCTTGTCTTGGTTGCTGCCTCTTTTGGGGCTGCCTTAAGTGCAGCCTCAAGGGTGGTGGTTAATCTCACATTGACTAGAGATATGACTTAAAGTTTGGAAAGTTGTCACCTTGCAAGCTGGTTTTGTGGGGTTGAGTTAGGCCCAAACGCAAAATTGTAAGAGTAACAATTCTCATGAATAATATTTAAGTTCTGTACTTTTCTGTTAAGTGAGTATATATACTGGTTTGACTTTGCAACCATATATGACCTTAACTTGTATAATGAATAGTGTTAGTTACTTGTAGTCTCGCAGATGAGAATATAAATGAATGCAACTATTGAGACTAAAAAATTAATGGATGGCTTAGTTGATATTATGTGAATTTGCTAAAAGAGGGTTGATCTTCTGATTAATTAGCAGGGTAAGGTAAATAGAATAGCATTTTCTGTTATTAAGAAAACTGATTGATCCTGATACATCTTTTAAATTCCTTTATACAGGATGAAAAATTTAAAATATGAAATGATTTAAATCAGTATACTCTTAGCCATCTGAGGGAAAATATAAGTCATAACTCATAAGTTATTTTGAACTAAAGTTGCCTACTCATTGAGTGCATATGCTACATTAGTGTAGATAGTACTCAAACTACATTGATGTGAATGGGAACCCAATATTTATTTATAGTTGTATGGCTTGAGCCCATGATCGCGTGATAAACCATCCCGCCCTCTCCACACACACACAAAAAAGGTCTATATGTAAAGTTTAATATTAAGTTCTTTCGAACATGTATAATCCTAACAGACACTAAATTCTAGCCTAAAATGCTCTTCAGGACATTAGGGTGCTGTTTAATCCTTGTATCTGACCCTTCCTAGTGGGAAATAGCTTGTTTGTTGTAGTGGTGATGTGGGGCATGCTAGAGACATAAATCTGTGCCAAACAATTTTTTTGGGGAGTTGCTACTTGACGTTGACAATATGCAAAATTGCACATAACTCTGCCTTGTTTTGAAATGGTGGTTTTACAAGCCTATTTACTATTTGACTTCATGCACTTAAGAAACATGCAAATATTAAAATGCTGTTTCAGTTTGGTACTGCATTGATTGTAAAAAGCTAAAGTGGGGTGGGGGAGTGTGAAAGAGTGAAAGAACTTCTGTGTGATGTTATGCACTAACTTGATGACTAGCTTGGCTCCATGTGTGTTTATACTATGAATTGTAGGTATAGTACAAGTTTAATTGGGTGTAGTACACCGCTACAAGCCCAGTCCAATTAGTAATGCACACACTAACATATTTTTCTCTAACATCGATGATAATTTTTGTTGACAGGATTATAAAATTATCATGGTTGACTTTCTATTGACATGTTAATGTCTTAATTGATGAAACAAACAGGAAGGGCCTGAAGTTCAGAAAAGGTCTATGGCTATGCCATTGCCTGTTTTATATGTGGAAGATGGTGTTGCAATTTTACGCTTCTCTGAAATCTTTGGCATTCATGAACCTCTCAGAAAGGGAGAAAAGAGAGAGCATCGGCATTCGATTCCTAGAGGTACTTTGGTGATTGGGAATGTTTACCTGAATTTTGTTTTCAAGTGTCAGAATCTGTTAAAATCTTCTAGGAGAGCTATGATTGGAGAACTTAAATAGTTGTCTCACAAATTTATACTGTCAATGAAATTTAGAACTGTCAATGGTGAGATTTGAATGGCAAAATGAAATGCTATCTTTTGCAGTGTTTGTTAGTGTGGCTTCTGTCCTAATTGACTTCCCCCCTGTTTCCAGATAGATACAAGTCTTTGGATTTAACTGATGATATTGTAGAAGACGATGAAGAGGAATTCCTCAAGGGCTTCTCCCAGAGCCTCTCACTTACTAAACAGGTTTGTGTAGTTCATAATGATATATCAGAAAGCAATGATGCTGACTTGGAGTTTCCAAAATTTGGATTTCTTCATGCGGACACTTCAGTGGCCAGGAAAGATGATCATCAATCAAAGGACTCATGTCATAGTGCTGAACCAATGAAAGGGGATTATGCAGAAGATCTTTCCTGGAAAGATCATTCTTTTATGTGGGCCAACTTTTATCCTCTTGATCAGCAAGACTGGGAAGATGAAATCCTTTGGGGCAATTCTCCTGTTCCAAGTAATAATAATGTTGAAAGCTGTGAAATTTCTGGACCTGAGTTGGGAGCTTCTGGTGGCAGTGAAATAGAAATTGAAAGTGGGATCCAGAGTATTCAGATGGAGCTGGAGCCAGAGCCTCAGAAGATACTGGAGGATAAAGAACATAATGTCTTCATGGGCAGCTCTCCTGTTTCATTGGAGCCCTTTGGCTCAAGGGATTCTTCTGGAGCTAAGACCAATTTAATATCCAGAAGTCTATTTCACCCCCAACTTTTAAGGCTAGAATCCAGATCTGAAGTGGATAGTTCTAGTCTTGCGGATGGAAGAGAGGCAGAGATACCCGAGCGTAATCAAAGTGGTCAAGTAAAGCGTTTTACCAAGGTTATGTCCCAAAACAAAGACATGATGGAGGGTTCCTGGTTAGACAAGATAATATGGGAGGAGCTTGATCAGCCTACGGAGAAACCAAAGCTTATCTTTGATCTTCAGGACGATCAAATGCACTTTGAAGTTTTAGATAGCAAGGATGGTACACATCTTCGCCTTCACGCTGGGGCTATGATTTTAACTCGTTCTTTAAAATCAAGCAGTGGGGACTCTTCTGAGCTACCGGGACATGGAAATCAATATGGATGGCGATATGTTGCTAATGACAAACATTATTCAAATCGTAAAACTTCTCAGCAACTTAAATCAAATTCCAAAAAACGCTCAGCTCATGGTGTCAAAGTTTTTCACTCACAACCTGCACTGAAGTTGCAGACAATGAAATTGAAGTTGAGCAAGTAAGAATTTATTTATTTGGAGGGTGAGGGTAGCATTTTTTGGTTTGTAGCATGTCTTACCTGTTTCGAGGCATTCTTGCTTAGTTAGAATATTATGTCTTCTGAAATGAAGTTCTTGTGAAATCTTACATGCAAGCTTGTTTGATGTTTGTTTTGCTACTTGATACCCAATAATGTGAGAGAACTCTATCTCCAAATGTTTTGGGCTTTCTATTTTTCTTGGCTTTTATGCACTATTCTTGAAGAATAGAACTTGAGTCCACAGTTTTTCACGAACCAGGTTCTTTTGGAAAAATTGTATTTATTCATCTTTGTGTAGGTGAACTTAAGT
Organism: Mucuna pruriens; assembly: GCA_025330945.1. Lineage (NCBI taxonomy): Eukaryota > Viridiplantae > Streptophyta > Magnoliopsida > Fabales > Fabaceae > Mucuna > Mucuna pruriens. The sequence goes on from JAENHJ010000520.1 coordinate 2,312,915, forward strand.
TGGCACCACAATGTTTTCATAAAGTAATTAGTATAGAGATAGAATCCATAATTAGTGGACAGATTGCTAGATTCAATATCTTTTCCAAGGTTCCTTATTTATGATTTGTTCATAGTGTACCAATTAAATGGATCTCATTGCATACACTTAAGCTTAATATAGATACAAGTTCACGGTTCAATGCTTTTTCACTCAACAATTCATCCAACTAAATGCTACACTGTGTACTTAACCAAATTTATCTAATATGCTCTACCCAAAATAAAGTGCATAGATGCACTCTTGTCATTTTAATCCCTTTAACTCTCTATTTTTCTCATTTTAATCATTAACACTTTTTTTATTTTACTCCATAACTCTTCTTCTCATTTTCTGTCAAACATAACTCCTCATCTATGGCCAAACCTCCATGGTAGCAACAATAGAATGTCATTGCTGGAGAAATCTCAGAATCATATTGCTTCTGATGATTTTCACCAGCAACGGCTTGTGGAAGGTAAAAAAATTGATCCTTGAAGATTAAGAAGAGACTCTTTATGACTTGACCTGTGCATCAAAAAAGGATTATACTAAAAAGACTTTGGCACCCTTACTGCTGTTAGAGAGTGATTCATTGCATTTGAAGTTTTGAACCTTGCTCACACTATGTCTATATTAATGAATGTTAGAGAAGGATCACAAGCATTACATTGTCGTCTTCAACTACTACTTTGACACATTATCTTCATTGACAATTTCTAGAGAGAGAAAGCCTTCTTGAGGGGGAAAATTCAGTGCAGCAGTTCTCAAGAAGAGGAGAAATAGTAATGTGATTGTTAATTGTTCACCACTCCTCTTTCCTTGTCATTTTTCTCAAAAGCCTAGTCCTCACATCCTTCAAACATCTCAAAAGCCTGTGACCACCAAAGATGTGACCACCATTGTTCTTAGAATGTTGACTTGGGCCTAACTAATAGAAAAACAGAGAGAGATAAAAGAGAGAGAAAGAACTTGAACAAGATAAATGAAACTGTAAATCTTTCATTAGAGTATACAAAGAGCTAACTATTTATAGCAGAACTGTATGACTCATTGCTGAGTCACCATCTAACAAACTAACTTTTAAAACTAACTAACAAAATACAAACTAATTCTGAAACAGAATATAATGCAATGTAAAATAACTATCTCTAAGACTAACTCAACTCCAAAAACTGGCTTATAAGGTGAGGGTTGTTCTCCATTTATGTACACTATTTAGGTGCTATCTTTAGTCAATATGAGACTTGAGTTTTTTCCAATACAGTCCTCACGCCCAACACTATCGGGCTTGGTGTGTGGATAATGTGGTATATGACCCAATAATGGATATAGAATAGGCATTGATACTGTCTTAGAATGTAGGTTTGAGCCTAATTCAACCCTAAAAGTTAGCTCATAGGGTGAGGGTAGCCCACTTATATAGTGTTCAAGCGCTCTCTCTAGTCAATGTGAGACTTTTTTTTTCCCAATAAATGTGAACTGTATTGAAGGTCTTTGTTTGTTTATAAAATCTGATACATTCCATGGCGTGCCCATAATTGCTCACCATTAGATTAGTTCATTTGTGGATCTGTTAGTTGCCTATAAAATGTTGGGATTTGTTCAAGTGCTCTCTCTAGTCAATGTGAGACTTTTTTTTTCCCAATAAATGTGAACTGTATTGAAGGTCTTTGTTTGTTTATAAAATCTGACACATTCCATGGCGTGCCCATAATTGGTCACCATTAGATTGTTCATTTGTTGATCTGTTAGTTGCCTATAAAATGTTGGGATTTGTTATGCCATTTATCAAGTTCTTGCAAAGCCTTTGTTTATTTGTGTATGAATGAGCCATGCCAGTTCTTTATTTTTATTTGGCACTTTAATATCTATTGTCTACATGTTGCATTGTAGATTTTCTGTCTTTATAATCTTACCAACTCTTCTGCAGTAAAGATATTGCAAATTTTCACCGGCCAAAAGCATTATGGTATCCCCATGACAATGAGGTGGCTGTCAAAGAACAAGGGAAATTGCCTACACAAGGACCTATGAAAATTATTATAAAGAGTTTGGGTGGCAAGGGGAGTAAACTGCATGTCGATGCTGAAGAAACCCTCTCTTCTGTTAAAGTAAAAGCTTCCAAAAAGCTAGGTTGTGAATTTTTTTCTTCTGCAATAAAATTCTTTTTTCCGATATGGAACTAAAATCATAATTAAGCTGCAAGTTTATTGTAGACTTCCTTGTACTTTCTCCTCTTCTGTATATGACTGACCTGAGATTTTTTTGGGTAGATTTTAAGGCATCAGAAACAGTGAAAATATTTTATTTAAGGAGGGAGCTTGAAGAACACAAATCACTTGCTGCACAAAATGTTCAACCAAACTCCTTGTTACATCTTGTTCGAACAAAGATACATCTGTGGCCAAAAGCACAAAAGGTTCCTGGTGAAAACAAGTCCTTGCGTCCTCCTGGGGCATTCAAGAAAAAGTCTGATCTGTCTGTAAAAGATGGACATGTTTTTCTGATGGAGTAAGTGACTTGAAACTTTTATCCTGCTATTACATGTATGCTTTCCATTGGGGCAACATTATTTTCTTATTTGTGTTGAAATTATGTAGTTTTAGATATTGAGGGAAAGAGATAAAAGAAAATGGAACACTGAATTTGTATTAACTGAGATGTATTACAATATATTGATATATTTGAATCATTTGATATATTCCATAATTCTAACTTTTTGCACACATACATATTTTCATATTCCATGTGCTAACTTTCTTGTTTGTGGTGTGCTATGAGCTATTTCTTTCTGTATGTTCTCTAGCATGCAAGTCACGAAATTTGTCTTCAAATTATTCTTATGGGGTCTATCGCATTATTTTCCTTTCAGGTGATATGAATTTACATTTTCTGATCAGTTTTTTGTTTCCCGTAGAACAAGCTACTACCTCTAGTCATATATAAAAAAACTAATACCTAATTCATCAAGACCATAAAAGTAGTTAAATTAGTTTATTTTAATTAATATTGTTATAAATTTAAATTTTATTCCAAAAATAAATACCCACAAAACTAATTAAGGGTAAAAACCCTATAACGATATCAAATATCTTGGTATACAAAGCAATCTTGAGCACAGAGAATATATTACATAAGAGAAGCCATATATTATAGACACAGTCCATCAACATATGTAGAAAGGGGTGACTGAGGTATTGTTTTTGTGTACTTTTGTGGCCAGGTAGCATTTTCTTGGTCCTCTCCTCTCTGTTCTTTATATTTGTTAGGTTATTCCAAATTTCTCTCTCACTTCCCCCTCCCTCTCTCTCATGTGTTGGGGGTGGCAGATGGGGAGAAGTGTTGAAGTTTGGAAGGAGGTACATGATTATATTTATTATTCACTTGCTTTGATGAAAATTTCATTTTGAAGATTGAGAATAGCATGTTACTATTTTCAGAGCTACAGTGCCTAGTGTTTTCTCTTTTGATTAATAAGCAAGAGAATGCTAGCAACATACCATTTTTATTGGAAAATACAATTTTTGTGGATCCCACTTTTTAATGAGTCTTTCTCTTTTTTGTAGTTTTCAATAAATTTTAACCAATAGTAAAGTGTGTAAGTGTTGCTAGCACTCCTCTAATAAGCATGAGTAGTATGTTGCGTCCGCGATCGTAGTGGCATGGAGTGAGCCGGGTGCAATCCAAAAATTGCGCCTGTCACAGCCGCAACAGGTAAAACGCAGGACTTTAGGGTGTGGGAATGCAAAATAGGTGTTTTGCTGTCAGACGGAAAAAGTCAAAAATACCCTCACTTTTAAACGATAGTGAGGGAATTTTTGTGTTTTCAAGAAGCAGGGTTTTAAACACGGCATTTTTTTACTTTGTTTTTCTTCTTCTTTCGCCTGAGTTCTTTGTTTCTCTCCATCTGAGTTCTCCTTCTTCTCCTTCTTTGGTTTGCATTTTAAAATGCAACCTCCGACGATTCTGTTTTGTCTTCTCGTTCAACATTTGCCTTCTCCTGTGTCGGTGTTCTGTCTTCTCCGGCGACACTTTCTGTTCTGTTTTTGTTTGCCTTCTCTGTTTTATCCGGCGACGTTTGCCTTCTCCAACGATACAGGACTGTGGTTTTCAAGTAATTTTTTTTCTTTAATTTATTTTTTCTGTTTCTGCCTGCCTCTTTTCTTTGTCTGATTCCTCTGTTCTTCCCTTTTCTTAACGCTGCTCTGTTTTGTTTTCTGTACCTTTTTTATTCTGGCCAACAGAACCTTCAAGGTGTCAATCATGACATGGAACTTGAAGAGGATGAAGAAGATTACTAATTTAAGAAGTTATTGTATTTGACTATTTTCTACTATTTGAATTTTAAGGCTTTTATGAATTTTTATTATTAATGATAGTTGTTAGTTGATGAATTTTGAGGAATATTTATGTTTTGGAGCTTATATATATATATATTAGTAATTATATATATATATATATATATATATATATAAAATATTTGAATAGTGGTCATCTCGCTATCCGCTACCCCAGTTCGAGGGCGGCATCTCCGCTCTGCTATCTAGGATTGACTACTATGATTTCCGTATCTTTATAATTCAGCTTTGATTGAAATTTAGGTAACTGAAATGGTACCATGTTAGGAGTTAGATATGAGAGAAAGGGAAATTATGTGGTTAGTTAGAGGGGTTAATTAGATATAAATAAAGGAAATAAGTGTAGAAGTATTCATTATGTTTTGTTCACATTTTGTGAATTTGGCAGTGGCTCAGTTGCAGAAAGGGAAACCCTTGAATATTCAATAATAAAAGCACTCTATGCTCATTCAGTTTCTGGCTTCCTAACATACTGTGTAATAAATAGTTAATCCTCATCTTAAAACAGAAATTATTGTGAGCATTGCAATTTATATTTTTCTGCATAGAAAATATTGCAAGCATGTTCTTATGACTCCAAATCTAACATATTCAATAATAAAAGCACTCTATGCTCATTCAGTTTCTGGCTTCCTAACATACTGTGTAATAAATAGTTAATCCTCATCTTAAAACAGAAATTATTGTGAGCATTGCAATTTATATTTTTCTGCATAGAAAATATTGCAAGCATGTTCTTATGACTCCAAATCTAACATATCCAAGAGCAATATTGTTACAGCATTGCACTACCTTAATTTTAATATTTTGTTAATTTCTTGTCTACAATGGTGATACTCTTGTTCCTCTTTTTTCCTTTGTACTCTGCTAAATGAACGTGGACTGTGGATACTCCACTGGGATTTTGCGAAGTGCATTGAATATTTTCTCTTTGTAGGTATTGTGAAGAAAGGCCTTTACTTTTGAGCAATGTTGGAATGGGTGCAAGACTTTGTACATACTATCAAAAATGTTCACCGGATGACCAATCTGGCTCCTTATTACGCAACACAGACAGTAGCTTGGGGCATGTTATTTCTCTGGATCCTGCTGATAAATCTCCTTTCCTTGGAGATTTAAAACCTGGTTGCACTCAGTCGTCACTTGAGACAAATATGTATAGAGCACCTGTATTTCCTCATAAAGTTCCATTAACTGACTACTTGCTGGTTCGTTCATCAAAGGGAAAGTTATCATTAAGGCGCATTGATAAAATTAATGTTGTTGGACAGCAGGTTTGTATATACTTGTTAAGTGCTTCTTGTAGAGTTCAATGTCTTTTAATTTTTTTTGAATCTCAGTTAATGGTAAAGTGAAGGAGTTTCTTTTCTGAGTTATTGTTTGGTAAAATCTTAATGGATGTTGTGTTTTGAGTAGTCATACTCATAATGTGTTATTTATCTCTTGATTAACTTTTCCTTCTTTGATACTGCAATTTGCCAATGAACTCAATGTCCCTGGAAGTTTGACAATGGCAGGAAAAAAGTACAATCTATAATTGTGATGTGTGCTAATAGGTTTTAAATTTACTCTTTGCAGGAGCCTCTCATGGAGGTACTATCACCTGGAAGTAAAAATCTTCAGACTTACATGATGAACAGGCTATTGGTACACATGTGTCGTGAATTCCAAGCAGCAGAGAAGCGGCACTTGCCTCCATATATCCGTGTTGATGAATTTCTCTCACAGTTTCCTTACCAATCAGAAGCGTCATTCCGTAAGAAAATCAAGGAATATGCCAATTTACAGGTATAAGCGGGTCACAAAGCTTGGTACCCAAGCAATGTATAAGAAATGGATGCTAATAGAATTTCTTAGGGCTTGTTTGGTTTATGAAAATGTCTTTTGTTTTCATTTCTTGTTTTCACGAATTACAAAAAAGTGATATTGTTTTCACTGTGTTTTTCGTTTTCAAAGTTTTGTACATGAAACAGTGAAAATAACAAAATTCTTTTTTTTCATTGTTTTCTATACAGTTTTGAAAACAACAAAAAATGTAAAATCAAGGTGAAGAGTTTGTAATTATTTATGAAAATAGGAAATGAATAGAAAACATTTTCTCAATTAGCCCTTATATTTTGAAAAAGAGAAAAATGAAAATGTCTACAAGATGATTTTATACTGGAATTTCATTCTTATTTTTGTTTCTGGTTATGTTTTCTGTATACCTGAATGTTTCATTCAATATCTATTACTGCAGAGGGGAACAAATGGACAGTCAATTTTGGTTAAAAAGAGAAATTTTCGCATGTGGTCAGAGGATGAATTGAGAAAAATGGTTACACCAGAGCTTGTGAGTTATTTCTTATGACATTCAGTTTTTTCATTGATAAATTAAAACTTGTCTTTCTGTTGAAATGCACTATTAATAGTAAAAGAGAAATTCATCTTGGAAACATGCTATTGAGGTTTGCAACTTGCATTGTAAAACTTAATCCCTTAACTGCATGATTTGTAGTGTTCTTTTGGGTGCATACCTGATGCTATGCTTTTGGGTATTTGAAATGTGAGGTTTTAAAAAATCAATAAAGTACTTCTATTCGACACTCAATGTGCTTGTGTATGCTCACCTTGTATCATTTTTATGATTTGGTAAGTTTGAGGGTCTTGCAATCATATTTTATTATATAATAATCTACATGCTGCTTAGCTTGGGGTATGTTTGTGTGTTTTGAAAGTAAATTAACTGCTTGTCAATCTTTGTCCAGAATTTAGTTACTATTTCTTTATTGTTTCTTTGATATGAGATGTATCTGTCATTCGTTCATTTAATATGACTCCTTTGTCTGGTATGTGTTTTAAATTGTTTTAGGTTTGTGCTTATGAAAGCATGCAAGCTGGCCTCTACCGTCTAAAACATTTAGGTATAACTGAAACACACCCTACTAATATTTCATCTGCAATGAGTCGGCTTCCTGATGAAGCAATAGCATTGGCTGCTGCATCACACATAGAGAGGGAACTGCAGATTACTCCTTGGAACTTGAGCAGCAATTTTGTTGCTTGTACAAGTCAGGTGATCTATGTTAAATCTGATTGAGTTTATTTGGCATTGACATCTGTCCTGGTTATGTGTTTAAATTTTAAAATTTGTTAATATATGTCCATTTGATTAATTTGGGTAGAAGTGAAAAATAAATGTAAAAAGAAAATTGGGCAGGAAAAATTATAAAAAAAAAATAGAATGATCTCATTGTAGGTATTCTTGTATGATGTGCATATAATTTCTCCATGAATGGTTTACCGACCAGTGTAGGTCCTTCATACTTTTGCACTATTTGTTTACAAGAATTTGAAGCTTGAAAACGTGCTATTGTTAAGAATCTTGTGCCAAGACCTGAGAATTAAATATTTTATAAACTGAATAATTTAAAATAGACTTAATTACACTTATTTTGGACTGTGTCTAATTTTGGTCCCTCAAGTGTTTTTCAAGCCAATTAAGTCCCCCTGTTTTTAAAATGAAGCAAATTGGGATCTACTATCAATTTTCTTCTACCTAAACCCTCAAATTCTCATTTTCTACTCAGTCTTCAGTCTTCACAAATTGAATTGATTAAATTGTTTTAAACCCTTCTTTTATTCAAAACTCACCAACTAAAACATCCGAAAATAAAAAAATGAAATCTCAATTTTTTTTTCCTCTTCAAATCATAATCCCATATCTTATGAAATTCTTCAAATTTTCAATTGAATTGATTAAATTGTTTTAAACCCTTCTTTTATTCAAAACTCACCAACTAAAACATCCGAAAATAAAAAAATAAAATCTCAAATTTTTTTTCCTCTTCAAATCATAATCCCATATCTTATGAAATTCTTCAAATTTTCAATAAATTTACATCTTCTAAACTTTTAAAATTATTCATACCCTAAATATATCATAAATCCTCAAATGTTTGAACCAAAAAAAAATTGGATGAGAATTTGGTCTTTAGCTGAGCCCAATGGCCTCATGTGATAAGATTGTTTTTTGTATTTGGATTAAAAATAATAATTGTAGGCTTTTTGGTAGAAGATAATTGATGGAAGGACCAAATTTTCTTTATTTTTAAAATAGATGAACTTAATTTAATTGACTTGAAAAAAAAACTTGACGGGCTAAAATTGCAAAGGATCCAAACTAAAGGGATTAAAAATGCAATTAAGCTATTAAATATAATAAAGAAGTACAAATGGAAGAAGATAAACATTTTACTTGTCCCCTTTCCTCCCCCATCACTTAAAAGCAAAAATTTATCTTTCTAACTTTTTGACCATCTTACTTATATGTTGCACTTTGAAAATTGAGCCTAAAAATAGATAAGATGACCTCTTCTGCTATTTCATGTTGATAAGATGATATTGCTTCTAGAAATTTGCATGGAGCAAGAACCTTGTCCTGAAAAGTATTAGTTCTACGTCCACAAGTTGCCTAGAATTGCTGCAATTCTTCCAATTGAGTGTCATATGAATGCAATAAAATTTGAATGTAAGTTGAAATAGTTATAATTGAATTTAGAAACATGCAGCAATGGAATTCACGAATCCATTTACAATTGCCCATGATTAATTTGTATCCGTGTTTAAAGAACATTTACTACACTGCTATGATTATGTTTGTTATTTTTTGTTCTAGGACCAAATTAATAGTGAGAATTTCCATCCCCTTTGGTGGAATTTGTATTTGACAGGGTAAGGAAAATATTGAACGGATGGAAATTACTGGTGTTGGTGATCCATCTGGTCGTGGTATGGGTTTTAGCTATGCTCGGGCACCTCCAAAGGCACCAGTGTCTAGTGCAACGGTGAAGAAGAAAGCAGCTGCAAACCGTGGGGGTTCTACTGTTACTGGTACAGATGCTGATCTACGTAGATTAAGCATGGAGGCTGCACGAGAGGTGTGTGTGGTATTTTGGTGATATGTTCTGAACTGTATGTATTTATGTAGGTCATAGAGCTTAATGTTAAAAAGGGTTTTTCTTTCTGGCTGGTGAAATTTTTCCTTGCATATTGTACTCAATGGTGTTATGAATAAAGCTGATATTGGTAGAGAATATTGTAATGAACTGATTTACATGCTGCACTTTACAAATGAAAATTAGTGCAGCAAAATATTTTGATGTGTAATGAATATTAATAACTATATCAATAATGGTGTCTGAGAAAAGCTGTAGATATTTGATTTTTGTTTATGCCTTATTCTGGTAATTCATTTTCTTGAATATGAATAGGCAAGTATTTCTCAAGCGCCTATTTGGTTGCATTTCATTCCCTTATCCTTTTCATTAAACTCAGCTACATTTGAAAACTGAATTTGGTTCTGCAAAATATGATTATTTTGCTTATTGGTATTCTCTTTATTTCTATTTACAGTATTTTTTTCATTTTGTCCAGATTATATTCCACACGCTAGTTTGTTGTTTTCTCTCGGATTTACATGTAATTGCTTGAGTAGCAAATAAATTTTCCACAACTCCATTTGACTGGTTTGTCTTCTTAGTGTCTAGTTGACTCTTGACTGCAAGTATAATGATGGAATAACATTGCATATTTAGTTCCTAGGATTCCCTTTTTGATCTCAAGTATGGTCTTATCCAGGTTCTTCTTAAGTTCAATGTTCCCGAGGAAGTCATTGCAAAACAAACTAGGTGGCATCGCATTGCTATGATACGGAAACTTTCAAGTGAGCAAGCTGCATCTGGGGTTAAGGTTGATCCAACTACTATCAGCAAATATGCTCGCGGCCAGCGAATGTCCTTTCTTCAGTTACAGCAGCAGACCAGAGAGAAATGCCAGGAGATTTGGGATCGACAAGTTCAGAGTCTGTCAGCTGTAACTGGTGATGAAAATGAGAGTGATTCAGAAGGGAATAGTGATCTGGATTCCTTTGCTGGGGATCTGGAAAATTTACTTGATGCTGAGGAGTGTGAAGAGGGAGAAGAGGGCACCAATGACTTAAAACGTGATAAGGGAGATGGTGTTAAGGGTCTTAAAATGAGAAGACGCCCAACTTTGGCTCAGGCAGAAGAGGAAATAGAAGATGAAGCAGCTGAGGCTGCTGAATTACGCAGGTTGCTTATGGATGGTACGAAATCTTATTGATCATTGAAGTATTATTTCCATATCTTTATTACTACTGAATGTGGGAACACTGGTCTTGTTAGGGCTGTTCTAATGCAATGATTATAATTGGATCAATATTTTGAAATTCAACTCAAAGATACTACTAGTCATATTTGATGTCAATTTTTTTTTTTTGGCAATAATTTATCCAGATGATGAAGCTGACAGGAAGAAAAAGAAGAAAGCTAAAGTTATGGTGGAAGAAGCAAGATTGGTACCAAAGATGCAATCAAAATTTGCCTTTGACAATGCTGAACAAGTTAAGCAAATAACAAATAGTTTACAATTAGATGGAACTAGTCACTTGAAAGAGGATGCAGTCACAGATCTCAGGGAGGTAAGATGATAGTTAGTTTATTCATTCTCCTGTCATTTGCATTTAAAACACTTATTTCACAATTTACTTGATTACATGTTTTTCTGCAGGAGGAAAACTTTCCTACTAAAAAAAGCAAATCACTGAAGGTCAATAAAGCCAAGAAGAATGATATTACACCTATTAGTCTACCCAATAAAAAAATTAAATTGAATATGGGAGAAGGAATTAAGGTAAGTAATCAAATTTAATCTGTTTCATCACTTTCTTTTCCTCATAAAAAACCCCTTTTAAATGGTTATGTAAGAAGCAATAGTATATGACACTGAAATTTTTTGTATAATAGTGACTGTTGATAAAGGGAGCAACAAGTGCATTAATGACTGTATCAATGTTGACTTTTTTTGTGGGTTTTTTACTGTCTTTAGTTTTATGTGTTATAAAAATCTTTTTATCTCCTTTATATTTTGAATTATAACTTTAATTTGAGTTTGTAACTGCTGCATGTATTTTCAATTGGAATTTAATTAAATGTTAATTATGGTTATACTTGGCAAGCCTCCCCTTCCAAAATTTACACAAGATCTTGATTTTGACAACCTTGGATCAACCTTAGGCAACTGATAAAGGGGATTTGACCATTAAGGTCAAATCTAAAGTTTATAGCTTAGTTTCATTTCTTTCCATTGCATGATGGACAAATTAGGACTGTCCTTGTCTGGAACTGTCTATAAGATGACCTTGTGAAATTCTTTGGTGTATTTTATGACTTCTATCAGTAATTGCTAGAATGGAACTAAATAAATACATGGAAATAGTCAGTCTTCTTAATGCTTGTTCAGATTGCAATACATTATTGTGTTCTGCAGATGTGCTAAAAGCATGTTGATCTCTTGATGTGTTTGTGAATTTTGTGTTTACATTCTTTCAAGAAGATTGTAAATTTGTAATAATATTTTTAAATTTTACTCCTCCTGAAAGTATCTTTGATTTATGTCCGGAGAACCAGGTGTTTAAGGAGAAAAAACCATCAAGGGAAACTTTTGTTTGTGGAGCATGTGGTCAGGTGCGTATCTTGAGTTGTTTACAGCCTATTTAACCTTTAAAATTGGTTTATGACACATGTTGCTTTAAGGTTTGATGCTTCTGATAACTTTTTTTTTTCTTTTAAATATTTCCAAAATCATTTTGTGGATGTAAAGTTAAATTGTAACTTAACAAGTGTCTTGAAAACAAAGCATGATCAAGAAACCAAAAGAATTCTATATTTTTTTACCTTAATAATTAATAAAAGAGAAATTTATTTAAAGTAGAAGTGTATCTTTACTTATGTGAAAGTTTTGCACTTCATGCTTTGATATAAAGTATTATTGTAATTATTTTGTTGATGAACCAGCTTGGGCACATGCGAACGAACAAGAACTGTCCAAAATACGGTGAAGATCTAGAAACCCAACTTGAATCTACAGACGTGGAAAAATCATCTGGAAAATCCAGCTTTGTGGATCCCTCTAGTCACTCCCAGCATAAAGGCTCCTCCAAAAAGTCAACGTCAAAAAGTGCAGCAAAAATTGCTCCTGTTGACAATTCAACAAAAATTCCACTGAAATTCAAATGCAGCTCCACAGAGAAATCTTCTGATAAACCACCAATAGAAACCCTGCAGAGTTGTGACAAGCCAGTCACTTCTGACTCAGAAACTGCAAAGTCTGCTAAGGTAAATAAGATAATCATTCCTAACAAAGTGAAACCAGATGACAGGCAGGCTGAATCTCTTAAGCATTCTATTGTTATACGGCCTCCTACCGATTCTGGCAGAGGTCAGATTGATTCTCACAAGTTCCCAATCAAAATACGCCCACCAACAGAAATAGATAGAGAGCAAAGTCACAAAAAGATTATTATAAAACGTACAAAGGAGGTGGTTGATCTGGAACTTGACAGTCCTGGCGGAAACACAGGACTTCAACACAGAAAAACAAAAAGAATTGTAGAATTGTCGAGTTTCGAGAAACAAAAAAAACAGGAGAGCGTGTATGGAAGTGAAGGTTTTGGAAAATGGAACAGCAAAGAGGACAGAAGATGGTGGGAAGAGCAAGAGAAACGGAGAAATGATGCAAGACTTAGAGAAGATGACAGAGCAAGGAGGCACCAGAAAGAAGAAATGAGGATGCTGAAAGAGCAAGAAAGGTTAGACGAGATAAAAAGGTTTGAAGAAGATATTAGAAGAGAGAGAGAGGAGGAAGAAAGGCAAAAAGCTAAGAAGAAAAAGAAGAAGAAGAAGGCTGATTTAAGAGAAGAGTATTTAGATGATCCCAGAGCAAGAAGATATGATAAGAGAATGCCAGAAAGAGAGCGGAGTGGAAAAAGGAGATCTGTTGCGGAGTTAGGAAAGATTGGTGCAGCAGCAGCAGCAGCAGGAGGAGGAGGAGGAGGAGGAGGAGATTATATGCCGCCAACAAAACGTCGAAGAGGGGGAGGGGGAGAGGTACATACATAATAATAATATCTAATTCTATGTATTTTGTTTATTTGTAGCATTGGTTGAGTTGTATGTATGTAATTGAAATTTCAGGTTGGTTTGGCAAATATATTGGAGAGCATTGTGGAGGCGATAGTGAAAGATAGATGTGACCTGTCGTATCTATTCTTGAAACCAGTGTCGAAGAAGGAGGCACCTGACTACCTGGACGTAATAGAGAGGCCTATGGATCTATCTAGAATAAGGGAGAGGGTAAGGAATATGGAGTACAAGAGCCGAGAAGATTTCAGGCACGATGTCTGGCAGATTACTTATAATGCACATAAATATAACGATGGCCGAAATCCGGGTATTCCTCCCCTTGCTGATATGCTTTTGGAATATTGTGATTATTTGTTGAATGAGAATGACGATAGCCTCACTGCAGCAGAAGCTGGCATTGAAATTAAAGATTTCTAAACCTATTCCTGTAAATTCTCCTACACACTGTATTTCTTTTTTAACCATGTAGCTCATTCAATTTTCAGCGTGTAACCATGTAGTAGATTCAGGCCCCTTATAGAAGAAGAATTCTTTTAGATAGTAAAACTAAATAAAAGCAACAGTTATGGACATATGGCTTCTATTACCAAGGAAAAAAAAATACTTGAGTATAATTAATGTGTGAATTATGTTTTTCGTTAGTTTTTTTAATGATTAAATTCTTTTCTTTTTCTAATTGTTACAGTTATGGTTTTTTACATTTGTTTTTTACTTAAGATTTTTTAAATTAATCAATTAATTGATGTAAGACGCTTTTCGTTCAAAATTTACCTACATAGATATTTAAATAGAAAATTGGCAAGAGACTTTTTTTTGTGCGTGAACCTTGGTATCTCGTGATTGAGAGCTAAAGACTAATTTCTTGAAACAGTTATTATTACAAATATTAATAATATTATCATTTATAACGATTTAAGATTAAATAATAATATTGAAATATAATTTAATACCGTATAAGGAGTGACCAAAGAGTCTAATACACTCAAGGTAGTAACCGCCATTTTGTATTTCCTAACTAACACGGAGGCAGCTACCATGATCATTCAAATTTTATTATTGGCTTATTTGAATTATATAAAACCAAAGGTTGTTGGTGTTAGTTGGATAAGGATAACTCTTCTCTGGTCTGGGACACAAACGAAGCACGTTTCTTTTAACCACTCAATTGGACGATATTACCATTTGAAGGCTGCATTGCTTTCGTGTACTACTTAAAGATATTTTACTTGGTTTCCGAGTTGTGTAGGTGCTAGGCCTGCCCTATCATAAGCCCACTAATGCTCTTGCTGTAGTCCTCTTCACAAAATATTATTAATTAATATTACTTTTTCTTCATTAAAGATTGAAACAAATAAGTTACTTTTTCCATTTGTTTCATTTTATTTGTCATGTAAGGCAATGCATAGATCTTAAAAAAATAATTTATACCAATTCTCATAATAAAGTATTTTATCAAACTAAAATACCATATTTAACTAGACTGTAAAGTTACAATTATGCATCTACTCTTGTATTTATTTTTTGAATGCATTATTAGAAGAAAAAAAAAACTTTAAAGTGACAAATTATTTGAGACAGAAAATATTCTATAAGTAAAAAAATAAAATGAACCTGAGAGAGTAATTAGTAATGTTAAAAGTACATTTTTTTTAAAAAAATATACATCCCTTGTTTTATTAAGACTCATTCCTCCTAATTAATTAGTATTTTAATTATTTTATTAATAAATTTTTATTTTATTAATCCTAGTTAAAATATATTTTTTTAATTATTTAGTAGTATAAATTATAAATATTGAAATAAACTATAGCCACCAAAATACTCCTAACTAGTATTAATTACTTATTATGTTTTTCAAATAGTGCAATCGTTCTTCTTTCTTACTAAATTTTAATGTTTTCAAAAGTGAAAGTTATAAAATAAATTATATAAATTGAAAATGATATATCTATATATTCAATTATATAGAAATATTTAATTATTTTTTACATAATATATTATATAGTTAATAATTTTAGTATCTATTGCTTTAATAAAAATATTTTTAAAATTGAAATTAATAAACTCTTACAATTAATAATATCTTAAAAATTTTAAAATTAAATAAATTAACTAAGATAATTCAATAAGCAATTTAATTTCTTAAAAATTTTAAAATAACTTTAAAAATAATATTTTAATAGTTATTTATTTATTTATGTATATATTTAAGGCTGCTCCTAACGTATATGTGTCAATTATTATGTCCATTTTAAATGCAATTTAACTTTTGTAAATATTATTTTGAGGACTGATGTACATGCTAAATTAAACTAAACTGCAAAAAAGAATAATATAAAGGATTGAGAGAAAGAAACTAAATATAATGTAAATCCACAATTGATAAGAGAAATCCAAAGAGTGAGAGCTATTTGTGAGATAAAAGAAGAGAATACTAAAAAATAAAGGAGGCTTAATTATATTTTTTATTGTCATATAGAAAATTTTAGTCTCGTAGTTTTATTATTATATTTTCATTCATATATTTTAAAAATAAAATAAAAATTATATTATTAATTTATTATTTAATTTTTAACTCACATGTTGATACAATAAAATTAGATAATTATCTTTTTAAAATTGATCAAGTTATTGCATATAAATATTTTATGAAAAATTAGTTATAATTTTTACAAATTATATTATTTAATTTGTGGACTAAACTTACTTATTTTTTTGAAATGTAGAAACCAAAATCAAATAATTAAAATGATGAGAATAAAAAAAAAATATGTCTCAAACTAGATAGACTAATAGAGTAGTTAAATAAAAAAACTAAAGAAGACTTTACATCTAAGATTAAATCATATATGAAATCATAGATAAGATTTATATCTAAGAATATAAAAATTGATTCCCTTAAAATAATTGCTAGAAGATGAAAAATATGCAATTAAAAGCTTTTGTTCATATTTTACTTGTACAAGTTGCATAGATAGAATGACATTGATAACACAATTGATTTAATAAACAAGATGTTATTACAAATATTAAATAATGATTTAATTGTATTTTGGTTTCAACAATGTAGAAAATAATTGATTTTAGTTTTCATAGTTTTTATTTTTCAATTAAATTTTCATACAAATTGATAAGTTCAACACTTCAATTGCCACCAAATTATTAGATATAATGTGACATTGATGTTTACATAGATATGTCTACATAGTGCTAAAATATTAAGTTTATAAATTTTAAAAAAAATATGTTGCAAATGGAATTTGAACTTCCTACTTAATGTTTTAACATTCTATATAAAAATCTCTTAATAACATATATGTATAAAAATAATATTATATATAACTTAAATATGTAAAGAACGAAAAATATACATATATTTATTACTAATAAATAAATAATATAATATTATAAAACCAACTAAATAATTAGATATTATCATTGATGTAACATTCTTTTGTGTTTTAATAAAAAAATATTTTTTTATTAATATCTAAAATTTTTATTTTATATTTCAATATTTTTATTAAAAATAAAACAACTTGTAACATATTTTAAATATTAGTAATAACCTTTTTATTTTTTTACTGAAAATTATTACACCATAGTAATATTTTATTTCAGTAACTAAAATATATATTTTTTAATTTTAATATATAACTTGTTTAGTATTAAATAAAAATTGTTGTAGAAATTTGATTATCGAAGTATAATGATATTTTGTAGTATTATTTTGTATAATATAAATAAATTTATTAAGTCAATAATAATATCTTATTTGATTTATTAAAATATTGAAATAAAAATATAAAAATTAAATCAAAACTTTATTAAAGAATAATTTATTTAATACAAAATAATTGTTTTAAATATGATATATTGTTAAAAAAAATACAAATTATGATTTATTTAGTTTTTAATATCCTTCAAAATTCAACTCACTTTTGTTAATTAATTAAACTAGACTTTACCAGTGTCATATTGTTTATAGTAGATTTGTATAGTATATACATGTATTTCTCATTTACCACTTATTTAAATTATATTTTTAAATATATATTAAATAAAGTTAAGTAATATATTTATTCTTATTCATGCTATTAAATCATTAGATAGTAAATTTTTAAATTTTATATTGAATAATTTTTAATTTTTAATTTTTAAAGACAATTTTTTAACAATACGTCAATATGTCGCGTTATTTTTTATAGACATATCACTTAACTTTGTTAAGAATTTGACAAAAAAATATTAAACCAAATTTTATCAATTTTAAAATATACAAATTTAATTTAAATAATTGTAATTATAAATACCAAAATTATCTATTTGATTTTTTTTATTACAAAAATAACATATTCCATGAACGGTAAGAAACACAATTAATCCATAAACAATTAAATAATAACATATTAAAAAATATTTTTAAATACTAAATTAGATAACGATAATAAAAATTTGACAATCAATAATACCATGGATAACTAACCAGATTAAGATATAAAAAAAAGAAACCTAAAAAGGAAAAATTAGCTAGCAAGAAACGGTATTCATATGAATACTCCAATTCAAAACTAAAAAAAAAAAACCCGTATTTTTTTCCCTTTATTACCAAACAAAAGAAACAATAAATCCATTCCCATTCCAATATTCCATGGTTGGTGAAGCTAAAGCAGCAAAATAAATGAGTTTTGGTCTCTATTTAGTACTACTTTAATCACAAACCCATTTTCAAATTTCAAAATCAAAACTATCTTTCTCTCTCTTTCTCTTTTGGCTCTGGGAACTCCATAGCTTGGGAGTTCCATTCTTCTACATGCGACAGCCATGTCCCTCCTCAGCCGATTCTTCTACAAGCGACCCCCAGACGGCTTACTCGAATTCGCCGACAGAGTCTATGGTAAAATAAATTCCCTTTCTTTCTCCCATCCCCATTTCGTTTCCCAAAACCTTTTTCGTTTCACCAATTTCAATTTTCGTCGCAGTCTTCGATTCTTGCTTCTCCACCGAAGCATTGCCCGAGGGAATGTACCAGCTCTACCTTTGCCAAATCGTCGCCGACCTCCACGAGGACTTCCCGGAATCGTCCTTCCTGGCCGTCAATTTCCGCGACGGCGAGAGCCGAAGCCAGTTCTCCCGCGTCCTCTGCGACATGGACGTGACCGTGATCGACTACCCGAAACAGTACGAGGGTTGCCCCCTTCTTCCACTCTCCCTGGTTCACCACTTCCTCCGTGTCTGTGACAGCTGGCTCGGTGACCACGCCACCGTGATTCTCTTCCACTGCGAGCGCGGGGGGTGGCCCCTCCTCGCCTTCCTTCTCTCTGCCTTCCTTGTTTTCCGTAAGGTGCAGAGTGGGGAGCGCAGGACGCTGGAGATGGTCCATAAAGAGGCTCCCAAGGGTTTGTTGCAGCTGTTGTCGGCTTTGAACCCTTTTCCTTCGCAGCTTCGATATATTCAGTATGTGTCGCGGAGGAACATTGGGGCTCAGTGGCCTCCCCCTGAGAGGGCTCTGTCTCTTGACTGTGTTATACTTAGAGGGGTTCCTGGGTTTGATGGCCATAATGGCTGCAGGCCTTTGTTTAGGATTTTTGGGAGGAATTTGCTTAGTAAAGGGGGCCTTTCCACCCAGATGATTTATAATATGCATAAGAAGAAGAAGAGCTTGAGGCATTATAGACAGGTTTTGTGCTTTTGTTTGTTTGTGTGTGTGTGTGTGGGGGGCAAAATTTATATACAGTTCTTTAGGTGCTGTTTTCTAATTCTGTGTGTGCGTGGTTGGTTGAGTTTGTTGTGGGGTGAAACTTGTATTCAGTTCTTTAGGTGTTTTTTGTGGTGTTCTTTAATTAGAATTGAAGTTTTATTTTGGTAATTTGTGTAATAAAGGTTTGCATTAGAGGTCAAAGCACTGAGATGAAATTTTAATTCTGTCTGGACAATAGTGTAATAAGTAGCTAAGGAACTGTATCGAAGTTTTGTCTTTTGTTGTGTTGGTTTGTGTGTGTGTGTTAGTTGATGCTGGAATGAATGTGTTGTGTTTTTATCTCAGGCAGACTGTGATGTGATTAAGATTGATATTCAATGTTTAGTGCAAGGGGATGTGGTGTTGGAGTGTGTGCATTTGGATTTGGATCCGGAGAGGGAAGTGATGATGTTTCGAGTGGTGTTCAACACGGCATTTATTCGGTCCAACATATTGATGCTGAATGCTGAGAACTTGGACATTCTTTGGGATTCGAAGGAGCTGTATCCAAAGGGCTTCCGAGCTGAGGTGAGTTTGTGCTTTTATGAATTGTGAAAAGACTTTGATTGCTTGTTGTGATTTTTCTGTGATGAGATTATTGGTTATCAATCTGATCATGAAAAAACTTGAAATTTAGGTTTTGTTTGGGGAGGTGGAAAGCATAAGTCCTGCAAGGGCTCCGATAAGTATTTTAGATGGTGAGGTGAAAGGTGGATTGCCCATTGAGGCATTTTCAAGGGTTCAAGAACTTTTCAGTGGTGTAGAATGGGTTGAAAGTGGGGATGCGGCTGCTGTCTGGCTGCTCAAACAACTTACAGTCTTAAATGATGCCAGAGAGCTATCAAGGTTTCAAGGTAGAGGAAGTTGGTATTCATCGCCCGCTGACTCTGAAGATAATGAATCGAGCACTGCTGATAGTTCAGATGAGGCCTTTGATGTTATTTCCAAGTCTTCTGCTGATCCTTCAAAATTATTGACATCAGATGCCCCCGATTATGTCCATTTAGCTTTCGAGAACAATGGTGGAGATTATGTAAATCTCACTTCAAGAACACATGATCAGTCATTGACTGATAATGTTTCATCACCTCATCATGCTATGGGTAAAGAGTATTCTCCTTGCTTGTCTCCACCATCGCCTTCACCAATTCATACCTCTCAACCTCTTCCAACACCTGTACAACCACCTCTACCACCCTCTCCTCTAGGTTGTAACACTAATGATGCTAGTAGTCCACCTCCTCCTCCATCAAGACCTATACAGTCAGGTTTAGCTCCTGGCCCTCCCCCTCCCCCACCCCCTCCCCCATCCTCACATTCAATAGTTCAGAATGCTAACAGGGCTTCTACATTGCCTTCACCTCCTCCTCCTCCTCCTCCTCCCCCTCCCCTTCCTATTGGTTGCAATGCCAATAGTGCTCCTAGTCCACCTCCACCTCCTCCAGGTCCTTTACAATCAGGTTCTGTCCCACCTCCACCTCCTCCAGGTCCTGTACAAACAGGTTCAGCCCAGCCACCACATCCACCTCCACCTCCACCTCCACCTCCACCTCCACCTCCTCCAGGTCCTGTACGAACAGGTTCAGCTCCACCACCTCCACCTCCTCCTCCAGGTTCTGCACGGACTGGTTCAGCCCCACCACCTCCACCTCCTCCTCCAGGTTCTGTACAGACTGGTTCAGCCCCGCCACCTCCACCTCCTCCTCCAGGTTCTGTACGGACTGGTTCAGCCCCGCCACCTCCACCTCCTCCTCCAGGTTCCGTACGAACTGGTTCAGCCCCGCCACCTCCACCTCCTCCTCCAGGTTCCGTACGAACTGGTTCAGCCCCACCACCTCCACCTCCTCCTCCGGGTTCCGTACGAACTGGTTCAGCCCCACCACCTCCACCTCCTCCTCCGGGTTCTGTACAAACTGGTTCAGCCCCGCCACCTCCACCTCCTCCTCCAGGTTCCATACGAACTGGTTCAGCCCCGCCACCTCCACCTCCTCCTCCAGGTTCTGTACGAACTGGCTCAGCCCCACCACCTCCACCTCCACCTCCAGGTTCTGTTCGAACTGGTTCAGCCCCACCACCTCCACCTCCACCTCCACCTCCAGGTTCTGTACGAACTGGTTCAGCCCCACCACCTCCTCCTCCTCCAAGTGTACGAACGGGTTCTGCTCCACCACCAGCACCAGCACCAAAGCCTCCAGGTGCTCCTCCTCCTCCACCTGGTCGTGGTGCATCATCAGTGCCACCTCCGCCTCCTGCAGCTAGGGCCTCTGGTGTGGCACCACCACCAGGCAAAGCTTCAACGACAAATGTTGGAAGAGGTCGTGGTACTGCTAATGCTCCTAAGAAAACTTTGCTAAAACCCCTACATTGGGTGAAAGTTGCTCGAGCAGCCAAGGGAAGTCTATGGGCTGATTCACAGAAACAGGATAGTGAAACAAGGTACTGAATTTTTTTTTTCATAATCACTGGAAGTTGTTATTTTATTTTTATTCTTTGTGGGATCACATTATATATTGTATTTTTAGGCACTTTTGTTTAATTTTCTGTAACCTCCCTTCGTTATTATAGTTAGGGGAGGGTGGGATGCAATGCCTATTTAGCATTTCTGATTTTAAATAATGAAATGTTTGTTAGGGCCCCTGAGATAGATATATCAGAACTTGAGAGCCTGTTTTCAGCAGCAACTACTTCTGATGGGAGCAGTGCTAAGGGTGGAGTTCGACGCGGTTCTAATATTAACAAACCTGAGAAAGTACAATTGGTAAGCTACTCCTTGTTATAAATTACTTTATCACCCATTGCTCAAGAACTTATATGTATGATTAAAATATCCTATAATGGTAATTATGAATTACTCTGGTATTATAATTGTTATCAAAAGAGGCAATAAGCTTCAAATCTGTTGTCTCTGATAGATTGTCTACTCTTGCTAATTGTGTTAAATAAGAACAAAGCACGTAAAATTTGATTGCTAAAAATGATTTATTGGATTGAATTGATGTACTGTTATCTGTTGAAACAAATGTTCAATATTGCAGTTTGCATGGATGTTAAGATATTATATATAATGTTCTGTCTAAATCTACTTATATGCAGATACTGTAACAGTTTTTTATTTTCCTTTTAATTGTCAGATTTGTTGTATTTAATTAGTAAAAGAAATGCACAACTAATAAACTCAAATTTCTTTTTCTTTTCTTTACTGTCAGGTTGACTTGCGTAGAGCATATAATTGTGAAATAATGCTCTCTAAAATCAAAATTCCTTTGCCAGATATGCTTGTAAGTTTCCCCATCTTCTCCTCAGTTTACTTGGGTCTTGTTTCCTCAATGAAATGACCTCTTTTATATAAGTTTCAGATGTTTCTCTCTGCTGTATAATGTTGCAAATCTGAGCACAAACACACATACTTACTGTATTTAGATAGATACCAATTTTATCCACATAGATGCTAAATCATATGGGCGCAATTGTAGGGTTAAAGCTCAATTCAATTGTACAAAAAGATACCTCACGGGATTGGATTTGACAGGAGGATTCTTTGTGCTGCTTTTATTTTTTTTCTGTCTCTGTTCCATCATTAGAATTTTCTTTTATCACAGGAAAAGGTTAAAAGTAAAAAACATAATGGAGGAATATGCATTTTGTATTTATTTTTCTTAATTAGTGTGAATGCATCCAAGTATTCCAGTTTGGCTCTGTAGCAGGACATTTTGGAGTGATAAAGGGCATTTATTGCAATTTTCATGAAGGCTACTTGGAGTGGGAAGTTTGATCAATTTGTTGATATTGATTACTTTATATTGAATCCTCAAGCAAAAATGGAATGTTAACAAGTACCGTCGCAGATTGGTTTTACTCCTTGTTTTTGTTGAAAGCAAAGTCCAAGCATAAGTATTCAAATATAGCCACAAATGTCATTAATTGATGCTTCTAATTTTCTTTGAGTAAGTTGTTTATTCTTTTGTTTTGGTTTGCTTTCGGGGTAACTGTCAATGTCCTTCTACAATCTACGTACTTCTCTTGTATTTTTCCTGTATGAATTCCTCTTGTATGGAAAAACTTCGTATAAGTTTTCTCATTTATTTGGAAGTCTATTTTTCTACCTTAACTTTTACTAATCCATGCATTTGAATTATGAGAGTTTGGATTTGCTTATTTTGGGGTCAAAAAGTTTTTCTTTTGGGCAACTTCCTGAGAGTTAGGAAAAAAGAGATTATTTTCTCTGAAAAAAAAGCTTTCTAAACATTAACTGTATGTTTTATCCCTGTCTACTTTTGAAAGTTTACTTTGGAGATTTTAGAGAACATCCGTGATGGAGATTTTTTCATTGTTGACAATGTCAAGTTTCACCTCTGAATTGATTAGACTTGAGGTTGTCAGAGATTATCTGATGTAGAGTTTGAAAGTTATGGCTTTAAGTGAGGTTAATAATCTTTTGTGAGAGTTCATTATTATATTGAATAGGTGGATTTTGTAGCACTTTCTCATTTAATTTGATAAAAAGTTACGAAATAAGAAAATTTATCTAAGACTTCTATCTAAATATTAATTCACTTACACTTCCATTTGTGATGAAGGTTGATTTTAGATTGCATTTTTTTCCATGTTTGCTCTTAATATTTGTCACTTTTGTGGGATTTATTTTTTATTTCAGAATGCAGTCCTGGCATTGGATTCTTTGGTTCTGGATATTGATCAGGTTGAGAATCTCATCAAGTTCTGTCCCACAAAGGAAGAGATGGAGATGTTAAAGGTACTCCCCTGTGCTGGAACCTATAAAGATTTGTGTGAACTGTAATGTGTGACATCATTTAATATCATAGTATTCTGGTATTTTCTGTGAATTGTATCTTGGTTGCAATGTTTTAACCTTCATATTCTTTTTTACTTGGTTCCAGCTTCAGAATCTTGAATCATATAATTGTATATTTGTTTGTATACATAGAGATTGCCACCCTAGCTTCATTCAGTGACAATTTTTAAAAAGTACACGAAGCATATTTTCCTATAGCTTTTACTTTAATTTATTTTGTTAGGATTTCAAATATGATAATTTCTTCATTATATGATCTAAAAGATGGGGAGTCTTTGCTCCTTTATACAGAGAAAACCCACTTTTAGCACAGAAAAAAGGAAAAAAAAAAAAACTGGAAAATACTCCAAATCCTCCCCCAATCCTTTCCTTAATCTCCTCCTGCCGCTCTATATTTTTGCTCATCCATTTGGTATGGTCCACAAATTCCCTTTATCACTCTGCTTGTGACAAGCTGTCCCAGTTGCTATAGCTTTCTCTAGTCTCTTCCAACAAACTCCTCCCATTGTACATTCTCTGCAGTTGTCATTTTCCCATTTTCTCCTCTCCTTTATACACATGTGGCCTTAACCCACTTCTGTTTAATCCATTCTTCTTTTTTTTCTTCTAGTATACACGTGTCATGGGCCTATCAAAATATTAATATATTGTATTGGATTGTTCCATTTTGGTCAAAAAAATAAGAATATGAAGCTTTTTATATTAGTTAGTCCAATGTATATAGAGAATTTCGGCTTACAAAATTTTTAAATAAACTGTAAATCTTCTTAATGATGCTTAAAAAATGTTGAAAGTCTGGTTCAAATTTGATCTTAAAAAATGTATGAGATGCTGTATTGTCTAATAGGGAAAAAGGAAAATGTCTCTGTTTTTTTTTTTTTTTTGGAGTTTTTACTGGCTAAAATCTTTTTGTTTTCAGAATTATACAGGAAACAAGGAAATGCTTGGAAAGTGTGAACAGGTTCTCTCCCTGATACTCTTTAGTCACTGAATCCTTGCAAATTTATTTATTTTGATTTTAATTATTTTTTTTTATCTCTTATCAGTTTTTTATGGAGCTGATGAAGGTTCCACGCGTGGAATCCAAATTAAGGGTTTTTGCTTTTAAAATTACCTTTACTTCTCAGGTATGTTGTCTAGGTTATTATTAGTAGTGTATGCCTTTGCAATAATATTTCATGCATAAAGATTTGTTCTTCTTGCTTCTTCAGGTGGATGATTTAAAGTTAAATTTGAATACAATCAACAATGCAGCCAGAGAGGTACTGTTTAATGGCTCTTAGTTGACAAACATGAAGGATTTATTTGGCTGCTTCTTTATGTTATTACTCATGCTTACAGGTGAAAGAATCTGGAAAATTGCGTCAAATAATGCAGACTATTCTTACACTGGGCAACGCGTTGAATCAAGGAACAGCACGAGGTATCTTTTTGTTAACTTGTAATTTGAGATGGATTTTTAGTTGCCATTACACCTCACCAGTCACCATCATTTACAAAATGAGAAAGTTTCTGCAATGCTGTTTAGATTATATCTTTTCATGTTGTTCATTGCAGGATCTGCAGTAGGATTCAAATTGGATAGCCTTCTTAAATTATCTGATACTCGTGCAAGAAATAACAAAATGACTTTAATGCATTATTTGTGTAAGGTAGCTATGTCAAAATCTTCAAATTATATTTTGCATTTTTCTATTGTATCCTTAAGGTAGTTGTGGTCTTCTTTACCCAGTGTAAATATACTCATAAAAACTGTGAAAGAAAAGAACTGTACTGTTTCTGGGATTATTCAAGGCGTATGGAAAAAATCCTAATCTCTTGTTTTTGTTTACTTTACAACATCTATCTCTCACTTGAAATTCGACTACTTTTATAGGATTGTAGTTTGTGCAAGGTGTTATTCCCCGCCCTTTGCCCTCCCTCCCTCTTTTGTCCCACAGGGCAAAAATATAATTCTGTATCAATTGGGGAAGGGTCAGGTTGCATTGGGAGACTAATAATTTATTATCTCTATTAAGATTTTTTTGGCTATATAGTTTCCGTATATTAACTTCATAATATTCAAGTTATAACTTCAAATTTTATTTTTTTTCATTTCCTATTGTTTCTACTCTAGGAGTTTTTTATCCATTTTGTTTTCAATGTTTATGCTTCTGGTCTTCATAATGTGTTTTTGCTTATCAATATCAGGATAGTAAAAATACACCATATGTTTGCCATCGATGCTGCTTTCGATATGATACCTTACAAAAATTTATTCTTGTCTCTTTAGCTTCTTGCTGAGAAAATGCCCGAATTGCTAGATTTTGATAAGGATCTTGTCCATTTGGAAGCAGCTTCCAAGGTATTCTGTCTCGAAGGTTTTCATTAACCTTATTGATGAGAGATGTACTCCAGATGATCTTATCTAAGATTACTTGCTTACGGATTTGTGTCCTCTATGTCCAAAATCTAGATTCAACTAAAAGCATTAGCTGAAGAAATGCAAGCTGTGAGTAAAGGTTTAGAGAAAGTTGAGCAAGAACTTGCTGCTTCTGAAAATGATGGTGCTATATCTACAGGATTTCGTAAGGTAAGGAAAAAAAAATGTTTGGCTTTTTCTTGTATGGGATATATGTCGGAAAGCTGCCTTAATTGTGGCCTTTTTTGGGACTTCCTTAATTGTAGCCTCAAGGGTGGTGTTTAGTCCCACATTGACTAAAGATATGGCTTAAATAGAACTTATAAAGTTTGGGTCATTTTCACCTTTGAAGTTGGTTTTATGGAGTTGAATTAGACCTTAAAATCCAAATTCTAAGAATATATTGCTCTTATCTTAAGATACTTCTACTAGAAAACAAGAATGTTTGTCCTATTGAACACAATAATAGCAGCCTCCAAACATGCTTGTATTATATTTCTTTTTATCCATTACTCAGCATCCCCACTCAGCACCTTAACACAAAAATATACACATAAATGAAACAGAAGCCCCAGCAACAATTCTAGCTTGACTCCAATTCATTCTATGAAAAAACTAAAGACAGTCATGAGGTCATGCATCCATGACATCAAATATAAACTAGATGTTCCCTTTGGTTACTCTGCTACATGATAATATCTGCATGAAACCTAGTGCTGTGATCTTCACCAATAGACTGTAATATGGTTAGCAACTGCTAGCTATCATGTATCTAGGTAATTTTATGTGTCTTGTTACATGGCCATTTGGTAAACACATCGATTTGATTAATAAGTGATTTGATTGTATATACTCATGATTTTCTCAGCATAGTTGTTAGAATATTACTATTCACAATTTGAATCCTATTATTTGATACAATTTGGCTTCCTATTGATTTGTACTAATAAGATTAATCTCAAATGACTTCAAATCTTATGATGTATGAATAAATCAGTGCAATTTTGTATCATTGATACGAATCACCCAATTCAATAATTTGTTATTTTTTCACTTCTATTTTGCCAATTCTCATAAAAGAAATTGAAAAGTCATAACTGAAATTGTTAAATAGAAAGGAATTGAAGGAGCAATAATGATCTTATCTTATTTGATTATCCCATTACTTTATTTGTGACTCACTCATTCAATGCCAGCCATTCTATTTGGCTATTTTATTACTTAATTTCCATTCTTCTAAAATAGAGGTTTCACAAACTTATAGATATAACTAAGATTTCTTTTATGAGACTTCTGGTTAAGTTTTATCTATATTTGGTTTAAAATTATTACATAGTCCCCGAATCTTTCAATTGATTTATGATTCAAAAATTAGCTTGATGATTCGTGATTTGAATACCTTGTTTCTCAGTAAAGTTTCTCTTGCTCAGGTGTTGAAGAATTTTCTTGATATTGCCGAAGCTGATGTGAGGTCCCTTATATCATTGTATTCTGAAGTGGTGAGTCACTGAGTCCTGTTATAGTTATATTTCTTCTTTTCCTCCTTTTTTCTTGGTGTTGTTTACCTGCTCGGAGGAGAGTTTGATGTACCATCCCAGATAATAGTCATTAGTCAGGACTATGTTGATAACTAAGTCTGTCAACTACTTATTTCTTGGTTTTGGTCTTAAATCTTTCTTTTCCAGGGAAGAAGTGCAGACTCTTTGTCCCAGTACTTTGGAGAGGATCCAGCTAGATGCCCCTTTGAACAAGGTCTGATGTTCTCTACAGTCTACACACACGCACAAGACCTGATCTTTAACCTTTTTTTGGCTGGAAGGTTTATTTAGAAGGGCTGTTGTTTTGGGTTTGGTTTTAAGAAACTCAAAATCTTGCATTGCCTAAGCAGTGCAAATATGTCTGGACTCTGGACGAAGAGAATAACTATTTTCTCGCCAAGGTTTATCAAAGGCTTTTTACCAGGCTAAACGTGTACATTATTTTATCATTTTTTGTCATTCTAAATCTTATTTCCTTATGGTTATAACCTTTTAAAGAAGCAAAACTGCGTAAATCCTCAATTACATAGAAGACTTTTACTGGGCTTTGAGAAATTAGTAAAACCATCACTAAGTAGGGACCGCAAGATTTATTCCACTCCATAGTTTACTTTTTGCTTGGGTTTTTAGTGGAGCAATATGTCTCTTTAATTGCCCGAGTATGCCATGGTTTTGGTGTCCTGATGGATGCACCTTGGCGTCGTAAACATACATGGTACTATTATTGCCCCTAAGCTAGCTGACCTAGGTGCAACAGTAAGGTTGGTGCCTTGTGACCTAGAGTTTGGGGTTAAGGCTGCATACATTTACCCTCCTTATATCCTGCTAGGTGGGAACCTTGTGCACTGGGCCACCATTTTCCTGTTATTGCTCATAAAGCCGAGTTTTAATTTCTTATAAAAAGATTATGTTGACTGCTAAAGTTGTGTTCTTGTTGCAGTGACACAAATCCTTTTTGTGTTTGTCAAGATGTTCAACAAGTCAAGGGAGGAGAATGAAAGGCAGGCGGATGCTGAAAAAAAGAAATTAGAGAAAGAAGCCTTGAAGGAAAGGGCAGCAAATAACTCACATTCCAAAAAAGATGCTGTTAGGTAGATGCCTAAACAAGCAAGCCGCATGGTTACTTTCAGTTAAAACACACTGCATTATACATTTTGGACTATCTCAAATGCAATTCATGCATATTTGCATGCACCATTGGGATTTATTCCTTCTAAAGATGATGCTGGCCGTTGGACGTAAGTGGTTAGTCAGTTCCTTACAGTTGGATCAACGTGCCTCTCCCATTGTGCTGCTAAAGGAGAAATACATGAACAGGCTGGTGGTCTTTTGTAATTACACCACAAGGCAACTAATATAGAAAATTCACCCTTTCTTCCTCTTTAAAATATAGAGGCCATATATAATTTTTTGAAGTTCAATTTTTCTTGTGCTTTAGAACATTGCACTTCTCAATTTGTAATCTAGCTGCAGATAATTTTTTGTAATTCAAAAACACTTTGGATATATGATAAATTCTTCCCATGTACGATATAACGCCATAATTAGCAACTATTATATTATAGCTGAATAAATGTATCAAACACCAGTATTAGCCTGTACAGAACCTATATGCAGGGAGTCTCTCTTTAGCTCTGGCAATTTATTCTTTTTTAAGACCAATACCCTTTCCTTAATTTAATAGGTTTTTAATTAACCAAGTGTGATTCAATAGATACGAGAATATTCCAAAATTTGCATATATAAGGATATTTTCAAGGAGATTTATTTTATGTTGTTAATATATTTTTTTATGATTACTTTGATGTAAAAAAAAAAGAATGGTTGTTAAAAAGGTACAATTGGAAGGGGAAAGAGAATGCTCAAATAGTAAGAGAGATCAAACCAAAAGCATGAATATTTAAGAGTCACCTAAACCACTAATATATTTACACTCCTATTATTTTGGCATTTTTTAATTGAATTTTGTTCATATTACCATGTTCACTTTCTATTCCATGTGGGATTATTTAGCCCGTCCATCATAGACACTTTTCAGCTCTGCGGCATTTCGGTGTATGTATATACACTGTAACATGTTGACTCGTGTATGATGTTGAGACAAATGCAGTGCTCTACATATATTTAAAGAAAGAGAAAACAGAAACATATTCACTAAAAACCGTGTGTTTGAATGTCATTACAGGATTGATTTATATAGGTTTTAATACAATAAATATAAATAATTATATATAAACTAGATATAATTTGTTTATAAAATTGTTATACAGTAAATAGAAAATATTTGAATCATATTTTCAGCAGACTAACAAAACACTTCGAAATTATTTTTTGATTTGAAAAAATGTTTCCTGTCCCTTGGGATCTTAAGCAGGAAGAGAACAAGCCTGTTGCTCTGAGGCTTCTAATTTTTTGGCCTTCCCCTTCTCAAGCAAGTAAAGTCTCTCTGCTTCTGGTATTGCCTGAATGATTGTCTGCAACTTGAAATTTAACTCCTCCACCTTTTCCATGAGCCTGTCATTAGTAAACATGCCCAAAATGACAGTCTGGATGGTTTCCCAGCTCTCCACTAGTGGTAAAACAATTATCACAGCAGAACCAACAGTACCCCATCCTATAGCAATAACTGCCCAGAAATAGAAGTAGCCCTTACTAAACTCACCTGTGGTAAGGAACAAATGAGAGTGTAAGAGACCAAATCAGATATGTTAACCTTTTGTGAGGAAAACAGATTTTGCATTATAGTTGGGTCTAGGGCATGAAAAGTAAATCATGGTCAAATTGTTTGCTAATGCAACTCAAAGTTACCTGCTGGGAGGGAGAGAATGGGCCACAGTATGACTATCAAAACAGTGAAACCAATACCCCACTTCACCACCCATGCTTTAGCTCTTATTAACTTCTCTTCTTTAAACTCTTCTGCTGGTAGGTTAGTGTTCTCTTTTTCAACCACTGTGATTTCCTTGGTGGTACTCCAGTCATAGTTCTGAGACCACAACATGCTGCAGATAGCATGAACAAGTCCTCCAGTCAGTATAGAGACAAGGTTTCCAGCAAGCATTGGTGCATTTCTGCCAGTTGTATCGAGGTTTATCCGGCCATATTGTATTTTTGTAACAGACAACCATGTGGTAATTCCTAAAACACAACCTAACATTGTTCCAAGAATGGCTCCTGTTGCATTTGCTTTTCTCCATAGAAGCATAAAAGCAATAGGAAGAACTGCTGAGCCAATCAGAACTCCCATTGCAAGGTACATCCATCCTAAAGAAACTCCAGCCTTGTTCAGTATAACTGCTAGCAACCCCATGAAACACCCGAAGCCTAGGACAACACCCCTTGACACTTTGAGGATTTGCTTTCCACTTGCATTAGGATTTATGTAAGTTCGGTAGATATCATATGTGCATAATGAGGATACCGCAATTAGTTCTGATGAACCAGCAGAAGTCACTGCCCTGGTGAGTATATCAAAGGTCAAAACCATCAGAAAGTAAAACAAAGAAGCTTGATAGTTTTCTTACAATTCTTGTAGCAAATTATTTTATGGTCTAAGACTATTATGGTCTTGACTCCAGACCAATTTTCATGTAACATGTCACCGAGTCTTGTTAACTCTTTCTTATAAAATGAAAATTTTGGTTATGTCACGTGAAGATCAATTAGGATTATAGATACATAGTAGTGCTGAACTATAGTAGTGCTTAACTATGTAATAATTTCTCCTTATCTATATATATTAAAAGTATTTCCTTACATAAAAAGCATGGTAAGAAGAAGAATAGATCCTCCTTTCCCCATCAAAGCTACAGCTG
Organism: Mucuna pruriens; assembly: GCA_025330945.1. Taxonomy (NCBI): domain Eukaryota; kingdom Viridiplantae; phylum Streptophyta; class Magnoliopsida; order Fabales; family Fabaceae; genus Mucuna; species Mucuna pruriens. The sequence continues at coordinate 2,344,585 of JAENHJ010000520.1, forward strand.
TAGCAGGGGGAACAAGTCCGCGACCTGCTTCACTTTCATTTATTGGTAAATCAAGGGCTAGAGCTCCTAGACCTAATGATGTAGCCAAAGAAAATGGCACAGCAAACCAGACCAAGCCTCCCAACAAGTAGCCCTTATGAGTTGATGAAGGTCTTGCAGCAATGGCACTCACCCAATATCCCTAAGCATTCCCCAAAAAAGGAGCACAAGTTATTATAACCATGCATATCTTTACATGAAATCAAACAAACTAACGATGGAAATACACATCTCTTAATTCATGCTTACATTGTCAACAAACACAGTACCAAAGTTGCCAACAATATTTATAATCCCAAAAACTAAGCCACCTGAACTCAGCATTGTTAGGTAAGAACCTTCGTGATTCCCACTAACAGGGCCACAAGATTGTCCTTGGTGTGATATAGGATCCTGACATGTTCTTGATTTGCTTGCAACCTCTAGCAGGCGATTGTAAACAACAGAAGGGCTACCAAGCTCGCTGCTAGCCGTATAGACAAGGTAGACAAAAATGACCAAAACAATGTGCACTGAAAAAAAGTGAAAACAAACAAATTCCCAGTTTAACAATAAAATACAGAAACATGTAGATATTCTTGGGGAAAAAGTGACAAAATTTTAAGTAGAGACCTATGACAGAATGGATATAGCTTGCTAAGAACGTGGCCTTCAGTCCACCTGCTAGTGTATAGACAATTACTCCAAGTGGTATTAGAAAGCTAGCAGCATAAAGGTTCACTCCAGTTAATGCATTTACAACCGCAGAACCACCAAGTAGCAACATAGCCGTCACAATTATATTCGTCAAGAAGCAGAAAAACAGGAAAACAACGTGCGCAGAAGTGCCCCAACTGAGGTAAAGAAACTTTGTTATCACTAGAATCACCAAAAGCTTGCACTTAATCCTTTAGCAAAACATGAAACATAAATACTCTAAATGTCTAAACAAGTAAAATACCGGGCTTTGACAATTTCACACACAGTATGAGCATGAGGAGCCTTTCTTTTAATCTCTATAGCCATGATTCCAAACAACAGTACCTGTTCATTTCAATTCATTATAAACTTTCAGCCTTCACTTTCCAAACTCCAAAATATCAAAATCTAGAGGAAAAAAAAATTGCTATTTTCAGAGGAGATATAATATAAGGTTCATGCCTGGATGGTAGCCCCACTAGCATACCAGAAAGGTCCACTGACCCCATACTCCCATGCAACATTAGAGCTTTGCAGGATTGTAGCAGCCCATGTCCACTGCACAAAATCATTGTAAGAATAGAACATGAAAAATGGAACTTCAGTTTCATCAAAGTATGCAATGTGAGGCTATTTGAATCCATTACTTGAGACACAATGACACTAGCAATAAGCCCTGTCTTAACACTTCTGCCTGCTGTATTGAACCATTCGGATGTGTGACGTGACCCAACATACCGCTTCTCCAGCCACACCTGATCCACAATATGTTTGTATCAAATAAATTGATTATGATAACTTGATGATTATAACTCACAAGCTTCCATGAAACTCTAAAGAGTGGTGGAGCTAGAACTATTTAAGTATAATGCAGTAATTATTAGAAAACATAAAGATTTGTTCGAGGATATAATGTAAAGGAGCTTATTCAACTTTTATTCTTAGACTTTATATATAGAGCTGAAGTATTACTAAATATTCAAATACTAACAATATTGTAATCTTAAAAATAAACTGATATTTAGATGATAAGTACAAAACTTTTATCTTTATCTAAACAATATCCTAAAGATTTAAAATATAATTATCAAATTCCTAAAAAAGAATCTATTTCCAAACTACAGATATTTAAGCATATTTTCAACATTTTTCTACTTCTAGTTTTCTACCAAAGCATCAAAATAACCAGAGAAAGAAACACATTTGAGGATTACTAACCAAGAAAGAGGTGAAGACAGCAAAGAAAGCACCAAAACCAAGAATGACAGAGTAACCAACTCCCTGATTAAGCACTGGTTTGCCTTCAAAGAAACTGGTCTGTCTCACACACACACCTCCATTTTCAGATACATGATAGTACTTGCTAGAAAATTCAAATGGTGGACACCCTAATGCAGAAGCCATGAAAGAAATTGCCTTAGTTACTTGCAATTCATCCAATAAAATTAGAATACTATGCAGTTGTCTCCATTTCTTAGGAACCAAAATCGAGATTTTGAGGCTTATCTTATCTGGCTATAGGGAAGGTAGTATTGTAATAAGTCAACTAAGAGGGTGTCTAACTATTTTAATCAAAGGAATCTATAGGTTGGATTCCTTTGTGAAACTCCTTTGGTCCAAGTGTTGAATATTGACACATTACTTTGTCTACACTTCTCATAGTAAGGAGTCCTCTGATTGGATGGTCGTACTACAAAACCCAAATTAATAGGATAAATTCAATTATTGTCATTGAATTATTAGCACAAAGAGTTGACTGTGAGATTCCGGAACTATTTGTCAGCTGAAAGCAATGTAATTTTTAACTACAATTTTTGAATTTTGTAACTTCTGCTGATTTCGCTTCTCAAATGATTGATTATGAACACTGCACACACCCAATGATTTTGGATGATTGTTTCATTTGAAAGAAGGGGGTGTAGCTTACAAGTTGGGAAGGGAAAATAGTTCAGTAACTTTGTGGAGGGCATTTCGGGTCATTAGATCAATTCACTTGTTTTAAAAGATATTTTCTAATTTAAGTATTAATTTGATTTTTAAATTTATTTACACCTTAAAATTGTAGGAAATTTTTTGACAATTTTAAGTTGTCAATTTTTTTTCTACTGGCCACGAAATCTAAATGATATAATTCAATGAACTAAAATAATAAAAAGTGTTCAATGTCAATAAATATACTTTGATTTATTTCCTGATTTAAGTTGTATAAATTAGAAACTAAAATATTTTCTATTAAGTACCGTAAATATGTTTTTTCTATTTATAAAAAAGAAAGGAAAAAGATACGAAAACCAATTTTGCTTATATGACATTACGAGTTTTCTAGCCTCAATCGCCTTTTTTTTTTTTTTTTTTTTTTTTTACAAAGTCTTAGCTAGTTCTTTGTGTTCAATGTCATTTTTTTTTCTACTAGCCGCGAAATCTAAATGATAAATTCATCTAATGAACTAAAACAATGAAAAGTGTTCAATTTCAACAAATATATTTTTATTTATTTCCTGATTTAAGTTGTATAAATTAGGAATTAAAATATTTGCTATTAAGAACAGTAAATATGTCTTCTCTATTTATAAAAAATATAGAAAGGAAAAAGATACGAAAATCAATTTTGCTAATATGGCATTACCAGTCTTCTAGCCTCAATTGCTTTTTATTTTTTTTTACAAAGTCTTACTCAGTTCTTTGTGTTCAAGGTTATACCTCTTTCATTAGTGACAATATTTTCTATTATTTTTGGTTGACTATGTGTTTTTTTTTTTTCTTCTGTCAAGAATCCTTGCTCACATGACTATAGACAAACTTTGTGGCTGCTTTACTGGCAAAAAACTATGCTGCTTGGGGTTTCAATTTCAGATGTTGGTGAAAGGGAAAGGGATATGGGGTCAAATTAAGAAGACCTGCTCTAGAGGCCCTGGATTTGTTGATTACCTGGGATACAAAAGAAGCCCTAGATTATTTATTGAATTTTAGGATCTATTGAACCTCGAATGGGTTAATAATTTGTATTCTTTTTTCACTGCCAAGGAGACGTGGGATTACTTGAAGTGTATTTACAATCATGATAATGGTGCCAAGTGCTAGCTAAATTTTCTAACACAAAGTCATCGAAGCCATGCTCAAATAACACACCTCCAACTCCATTTTGATTGTACAAATAAAATTGTATGCAAATTACTGTATAATGATGTAAGGGCAAATATTTTTACTTTTCTAATTGATGAATTCGATCCTCCAAAATTTGGAAATATGTGACTTTAGTTCTTCATTGTTAACTATGTCAGTAGGCTTCCTAATATGGCAGAGTTTATCATGTTGTCACTCCCACATTTGCCATGTCATCTTTACTTAATGCTTACATAGAATAATGTATTTAATTTATATCCAAGTAAAATGGGGGAAAAGATGCATTGAACCATAATTCTCTCCTAGCCCTTTAGTGCATTGCAATCTTTTTTTTTTCAATTACATCCCCATCTCCTCCACATGGGTATGGACTTGTTCATCCTCCTCTCCTTATATAAGCAGTTGCAGCTTCATGCTTGGTGACATGATGAATCCATCTTCCTCAAGATACATTTTTCAAGTTTATTGTCTAATTGTAACGTGTAGTTGAATTTTCAGTTTAAGTTGAGTATGTTGGTCTCATAGTTGTAATAAAACATAGTTAATGTAATGAAAGTATTATGTTGTAATGAGATTGGGTTAATGTGCTGGTTCCATGCTAATTGAGTTAATATTTGTTCTAAATATGTTGGTTCCCCATTAATGTAAATGTTAATGTGTTATTTTATTTTTAAAAGGTAAATGTTAATGTGTTAATTCCCTATTAATATAAAAAGTTATGGCATGGTATCAAATTAAAATTCATTGAATAAATTATTTATAATAATAATATTTTAAAAAGAAACATTGAATGTTCAAATTATAAACAATGTTAATTGAAATCATATTCATTTTGAAATTAATATCTATAATATGATTATTTTAGTTGCTTCAATTATATATAATAATTACAAGTATTTATCTAAATTATTTATAATAATATTACATTCAGAGAAAATAGACCAATATAAAATATTTTTATATTTTCATCAAAGATAGTATTTTGAATTTTATACTAATTACTTTATAATTCATACAAATAATAAATTTTAATTGATTGATAACATACAATTATTTTTAATATATATTTTAAATTCATTTACTATCTTAATTTAAAATAATTTTAATTTAAATTTACTATAAATTTGAATTGGAATATATTATAATTGATGAATTAATCTAAATTAATATATATATATATATATATATATATATATATATATATATATATATATATATATATAATTTAGAATATGCATGTGGGAAATATCTAACAAAAGAAAATGTGATAAAATTAAATATAAATATATAAAAATATACAATATTATTATGTTAATATGTAAAATAATTTAAGTACAAGTATCTGCCAACATCATTGTTTTTTACAAAAATGGTATAATTAGTTTTTAAAACTACCGAAGTAGTGTAGTTTAAAAAAAAAAAACTCTGAAAGATGTAAGTTGACCTTCTTAAAAGTTAATTTTAGTTTTATGAAATTAATTTCTGGAGGTTTGTCACCATGAAAAAACTATGACATTTTTAAATCAACAAAAAAAGAGAAAAAAAATAGAGAACTTAATTTCAGAAAACTAAAATCTATTTTCAAAGCGTCTATTTACATCTTACAGATTTCTTTTATAAACTACATTACCCAAATAATTTTAAAAGCAAACTATATTATTTTTGTAAAAAAGCCGCCAGCGTTTGTACTCTTTCCGGGTCCCGAAGTCGGTTTCCATGCAAAAATATTTTGTTTTTCTTTTTAAAACCATTCCATGAATGTGGGCCACAGGTTTTAACTTGAACGACACGAAAATTCTTTTTTTTTTTTTTGGAAGAGATACAATTTACTTGGTCTCCAAGAAATACCAAAAATTTTAATTTATAGTAAATAATAGATGATCAATTATGGCTGCTATAAGCACAAATATACTGCATTGTACAACTGTACGACAGCCTATATACAATAGATACAAATATAAAAATACAACTACAGTCCAAATTAACTAATATAAAGATGTAATGTACAAATTTGACTAATTATTTTGTGAATCCATTTGTTAAAAATTATATGAATATTAATTTCTAATTACTTATACCTATTAAAAGTAAAAATATCTGAAATTTTGAAAGATATTTTCACATATATGTACATAATTTAAAAGACTATATAAATAAAGGTTATTTAATATTCATGTTGCTTGTCAATTTTATATTATTTTTATATTTTGAAGTGTATCAAAATATTGAAGTGGAACCTTAAAAGCAAAAAAAATTATCGATAAAAAAATCCCACTAGAACTGTTCTAGAAAAGTCTTACTACGTAATTAATCTTACGTTGGTTGGTTGGTTCGCCTTGCTGTCTCATTACCATACATATATACCTTCACCCTTGCTTAGTCATAACTATATATATAGACCCTCCTTAATTAAACCCTTTTCTTCCACAACCAACAAAACAAGTCATTTTCTTTCTGATTTTCTCACCTTGCTTGTATTTCTTTCTGGATTGTTCAATCTGAGTGTAGATTGTGGTGTGTTCATGACGACGATGATGATGATGAGCCGCGGTGGCACCAACCGTGTGGCGAACACTGCAGTGTTGGTGGCGAAGGGTTTAAGCGCTGAAGGTGGTGGTTTTAAAAAATGGGGTGGTGTTATAAGGAGTGAGAGCACTATGGCTTTGTCAGAGAAGGAGAACAATCATGAAAAGATGGAGAAGAAGGTTGATTTGTCTTGTTCTGCTGGAAAAGAAAAGGAAAAGGAAAAGGGGATTGTGAGTTATTGGGGCATTCAACTCCCTATGATCACCAAACAAGATGGCACAGAATGGAAGTGGAGTTGCTTTAAGGTACGTATATATTAATATACATGCATGTTTTTTATTTTATAATTGAATTTTGTTGGGGGGATTAACTATTGATTCATGATGGTTATGTTTTGTTGCTTTGAAGCCATGGGAAACGTACAAAGCAGATGTTTCGATTGATCTGAAGAAGCACCATGTGCCCGTCACGTTTCTCGACAAAATGGCCCTTTGGACTGTCAAGTCTCTTAGATACCCCACCGATGTGTTTTTCCAGGTTTGGATGTTGCGCTTTATTCAACAAGTCTCAAATTTTTAATTAATCAATACATATTTTATAGGCAATAAAATATTTTTCATATTGGATCTTTTCCCACATAAAACAAAATGAAAAAAAAAAACAAACTTTTTTATTTGATAAAGTTAATACAAAAATTTGTTAATATAATAAAAGCAGTAATAATAATATTTTTTTATATATTTTTACAGTTTTTAATTTACCTTTCCTTCACCTGATTTTCTTTTTCTCTTTTAGTCCTATTACATTAATTATTTTATTTCTTAGCTACTCTGTTTTGTTTTTGTTTTTTTTATATCTCTCTTTCTTCTGCCTTTTACCCCAAATAAATACGGTATATATTATATATATACTCATTATAATTCCAGTTTTTTCTTTCAAGGAAGGTATATATGTCTTTCAATTCTTTTGATGTTTTCATGCTACCTTTCTCTTTCCTTTCGCTGCAAGGTGTTTTTATTAAGTATTTCATTAGTATTTTTCCTTATTTCTCTACGAGGATACGGCGACGGACGTCTTTCTACTTTCCCTTTTCATTTATTTTCTTTTTCACCAAACAAATTATTAGCATATGATTGTTTTAAGGCTTTTAAGCTTTTTTTATGTTCGGTGCAAATTTTAAAAAATATTGTTGGGTATGTATGCATATCCTTTTGTTTTATCTGATTTGTGTTTTGAAGTTACAATTTTCAATTTTAATGAATTGTTATGTATTAATTTAGTTTCCCATTAAATTGATATATATAAAATTCTGGTTTGGCTCATGGCTTTCTGGTATCTTTTTAAAGTATTATTTTGTAGTCATAAATACTAAACATCGTTATATACTGGCTTAAATCTTGTTAGGTCTCTTTTTGTGTGTCCTTAAAATAAATATCATGCATAATACAGAATACATGTAATATGTTTGTTTGCATGTGTCTGATTAGCAGCTAAGATTAGTTGGATAACTAGCACATTAAAAGAAAGTTATCCAATATTGTTTCATAAACTCCTTCACCACAAACGGGGTGCCTACTCGATTGATTTTCTTTATTTTATTTTTTTTTAAGTTTCCACTTGCAATACACCACTACTGTTTAATAATAATAATAATCTTCCTGAAGAATAAAATAATTGTCATATTGCCTATATGAGTTGGTACAAGTAATCAAGATATAAAATTAACTAGCTTTTATTATCTCCATAGATATGTGTTTGATTCTTCCTAATCATTTGGTGAGCAACACTACTTACAAAGATCCCATAGCAAAAAAAAGTTAGTTGAATAGGTGGGTGAGTAACGCTACTTACAAAGATCCCCTAACAAAAAAAATGTTAGTTGAATAGGTATAATTCGATAGAACTATTTGTTTGTAATTTTGGCTATTATGCAATAATTTTCTAAATAGATATTTATTAAAAGTCTCTACATATCATTAATACTTGTCCGGTAATATTTGAAATGTTTGGCTGTTCTGCCACTTTTAGACATACACACAAAAATAATTGTCATGTTAATTAGCACATAATCTAACTTTTTTTTTCTCATTTTAGGATAAAATAAAAAATTGCTTAATAATGATGCCGTCAACAATCAATATTGTCTTTCAAGTTCAGTATGTGCTTAATAATGAAATTGAAGTGAACTTTGCATAAACATTTGTATGAAAAGTCCATTCTTCAACCTCAATTTTGACAGAAAATTCGCACTATTGAGCTACTTGTTCACCCTTTGATGAGTTTTGTATTGTACATATTACGTTGGAAGTTTATTATTATGTTATGTGCAAATGTAACAGAGGCGATATGGATGCCGAGCAATGATGCTTGAAACAGTGGCAGCAGTTCCCGGGATGGTAGGAGGCATGCTACTGCACTTCAAGTCCCTTAGGAGATTTGAGCACAGTGGTGGTTGGATCAAAGCACTGCTAGAAGAAGCAGAGAATGAGCGCATGCACCTAATGACGTTCATGGAAGTGGCAAAGCCCAAGTGGTATGAGCGTGCTCTAGTTATAACAGTGCAAGGTGTTTTCTTCAATGCATACTTCTTGGGGTATTTGGTGTCACCTAAATTTGCTCACCGCATGGTTGGTTACCTTGAGGAGGAGGCAATACACTCCTACACAGAGTTCCTCAAGGAGCTGGACAACGGCAATATAGAAAATGTGCCAGCTCCAGCCATTGCCATTGACTATTGGCAGCTCTCACCACACTCTACTTTAAGGGATGTTGTCACGGTTATCAGAGCTGATGAGGCACATCATCGTGATGTCAACCACTTTGCATCGGTAATTAACCTTATATATATTCTTCTATTCTATTCTATTCAGATAAAAGGGGGGATTAAGAAGAATACTGATGATCTTTTATTGTAATCAACTGCAGGACATACACTACCAAGGGCGAGAGTTAAGAGAGGCTGCTGCTCCAATTGGTTATCACTAGACTCCAATTGAAGACACAAATTCTGATGTCACTTTTGCTAGAGAATAAATAAATTTGCTGCTGAATGTGCACTCTTTTGTTATGTCTAAGGATGCCAATGTAAATAGTGTGGTGGAGTCTTTATATTTTCAAAAGTCACATGGAGTATTTTTAATTCTACCCTGCACTCTTTGAAGTATAAGTGGGGTTATATGATATCTCAGATAGTTCCAAGGCATATTTTTGCTTACTAATTCCTTGATTTATTCCTTTTGAATATGGTTTTTGCTTTGGAGATCTATTAGCATTACGATTCATGAATATGACACCAAAATGAGGATACCGTGTATGTAACAGACAAGCCAAGATTCAGTCCATGTTGAAGAATTTCTTTGGCATGGACAAGAAGTATTTTTCTGTTATCAGCTCTAAGAAGATACTCAACCGTTAGATTCATTTTCGTGAATATCATTTAGTATGCAGGTTTCTAAGTGTAACCTACGTAGTTTCAACTGCATTGAAGAATTTTCAGCTTGGGCAACAATTTGTAGTTTACTGGGAAATGAGAATAAAAGAGGTAGCAACATGCACAATTTTAATCCTCATGCCATGGCAACTCAATCAATTTGTTACTAATCACATTCCCTTCCTCTTTCTCTGAACATCTAAAATTTGTTTGAATCTTTTCCTCTTTTTCTGGTTTTTTACCAACCTAAGGAAGACATCAATGCTGAATCCAAAGGTGTAACAACCAATGAAACAGGCAGACCTTCTCTTCACAACGTATAGTAGTTAAAATTAAGAGACAATGATAAAAAAAAAACAAAAACCAAAATTTAAGATGATTTGCCGTTGGAATCAGACTGTTTGATGGTCTTCTTGGAAGGAGAAAATTATAAAATATTTATATTATTATAATAAATAAAAAATATATAATTCTTATATTATTTTTACATGAAGGATAACATAAGAAAAGTAAAAATTTTACGATTCTTCGGACAAAATATCTTCATTAAAAAAAAATAAGATTATTGTTTTTGTAAACTGTACTACATATTTTCTTCTTTCTCTCCGCCTCTTTTGCTCTCCCAAACAGTAGAAATAAAGTTTCTCTATCATACTTCTCTCCCTCTCCCTTTTCTCTCCCCTAAATCATCTCACCCAAAAAAAGTTTTAAATATCATTTTTTTCTAATTTTTGGACGTAGAAAATATTGCAACCATTAATTAGCCGTTAAAAAAACAAATACAATACGATCCTAACGAGCTTCGAAGTTCAGATATGTAATTATATATTATTATTCCTCTTGCACAATTCTTTCCATTATTACGGTTTAAAGTCCAACCAAACAGAAAGGCATTCAGGTGAAAAGGAAGGAAAGGAAACAAGTCAACAACACTGAAATTTAGCTGCTTAATTTTTACGTGCATGTTTGTAGCAGCACTACTCCGGTGTTTCGAACATTCTAGATGTAATGAACAGTTAAATTATTATGGAATTCTTATAACCTCGTACTGATGGGAAATTCTGAGAGGGGATTGCGTTGAAACAGGCCTACTCTCGGACCAAAGCTCCAGGTTGACGGAGCCACTATCCCAGTGAACAAGACACTTGAATACCTCACTAACACTAAATCGGTTGACCAGTGCCAAGCCAAGACATTTATCAATGAGCCTCCACTCACCTGAAATGAAGTTACAATTAAAATTTTATAGGATTGACATGAAAATTAAATTACAGTTACAATATGAAAACAGTTAACAAAACCTAAATTCTTAGACAGCCACCTATAAGAACATTGGTTTTTAACATGGATGTTGGATTTATTTTTCTTCAGTTGGGGAGAGTAGGGAAAGAAGGGAGGGATGTGGAAGAAAAGAATGTCACCAACTGCTTATTGGTTTGTTCATGGTAGGTTTCGTATCGGATGAATTGTCCAATATAATTTCTGATTCTTCCCCTTCTTATATAAATAAGCAGTCAGATGTCTCTCAAACTTTCAAGAGAAGTCAATCTAAAAGCTGTCATCACATTCTAAACCGAAAGCCCATTATAATTATAATTTTAAGCCTGAATATTCGGGGTGTAAATGAGTTTCGTTGCTCATGAATTATTCAAGCTTGGATCGTTATATGCTCGTTCAAGCTCATCTGTTTAGTTAAAAAACAAACTCAAGATCAAAGTTAAAAGTTAGGCTCAGATTATGTAAATGAGTCAAGCCCAAGCTTTGTAGGCTTGACAATACTCATACATTTATATCACTTAGGTAATTGATTTTTTTTTATATTTACTTGATAAATCCTAATTTTGTTTATCATCACACAACGTTTGGATCCAATTGCAAGTATGGGACTTGGAGTTTCACACTAGGAGTATGAGATTATAGTGAGATTTATAAGGACTTGGGTCCTTCAACTACAATAGTTAGATTTTATGGTATGATTCTCCCAAGATTCTTATCAATTACACACATGTGCGTGTATTATATATAAAATTTACCTAATTTTCTTCAAAGAAATCCATCCTTTCCCTCAATGATTTCATTTATAATCTTAAGTCATCTTTATGAATATAAAATTAATTTTATTACCATTATACTTTTTAACATAAAGGTATATGTTAAATACTAAATTAGTAAACAAAATTTTACTCAGAGAAATGGAAAAAATAAAAAATAAAAAGCCACAAACAAACCAATGAGCCAAGACCAAGCTTCGAATTCATTCTCCTAGCATACTTATCCATTTATTCATCCTAGTAGAAGTTCCCACATTTCATATGGGTAGTAATAAGTTAGGAAAAAGATAAAATGAACATTACCATTAGGAATGAGGTTTCCTTCGAAGAATTGCTCCCCACCATCAGGAAAGACTTCATGCATCGATCCATCCATTGAAGTAAATGAAACAAAAGATTCTGATGGATGCAAAAGACTGAATGTTGGGTGAACTCGTAAACAAACCAACCTACAGAACATACAAGGAAGCAGAGTAGAAATCAGGGCATCTGAATTGACAACTGACAAAAACATTTTCAGTAGAGAAAATAACAGACAAGAAGGATATATTGTTCATTAACATCTCAACTTTCCACTAGAATCCTCATGCACAATATAGTGATAAACACACTATCACACAGAGCAAATACAGTCTTTTAATTGACTTAATCAATCTTGGTGCATGTTTGGGTTCAGATGATTGATGAATATTAATCAATTGTGAGTAAAATATATTCTGTTAGAAATATAATATAAAACCATTCATGTGTCTTCACCTAACAACTTAACTTAAGCTATTGGATTGTTGGTTCATGACATGGTATCAAAGCCTCTAGGGCCCCCCAGTAGATAAGAGTTCAATCCTAGTTCTCCTTGTTCTCCTAATAAAAAAAGTTTAATTTCAGCACAAGTAGGCCTCCGCATTATCCACACTTCAAGCCCAAGGGATTCTTGTGTGAGGGGGACACGTTAAAAATATATTATATATCTATTCACATGTCATCACCTAGGAGCTCAAGCTTTGGGGATAGTTGGTTCATGACATTTTGAAAGAATGATACTTGGGAGAATATTCATCCAAAAGTAACTTTGAAAGAGTAACTTGTATGGATATGGTTAGTAAAGTTACTTTGAGTGTGAAAATGTCAAAAAAAAAATGAATTGTATTGTATTAATATTTAAATTTATATGTAACACCGGACAACCAATTTGTAAAATCTGTCAAATTGAAAAACAATAAGTAAATGTTACTCCTGGTAGATTAACATTTGGGACCAAAACTAATTTTGGACTTGCCAGAGGCACTCAGTTACCAAACACACTTTAACCACCCCCACCCCCCAATCCAACATTGCAGGCAATAGCAAGTCACTTCATTAATCAATCAGAGTTGGAGATCACCCAAAGATGAATTAACTTTATATAAAATATGACCTATTTGGATAAACTTCTCCATAAAAACTTATAGGAAAAGAAAATAAGAAGGAAAAATAAAATAAACTTATTTATAAGCTAATATGAGCAAACTTTTATAAATTAACTTATGCATAACCCAATTTTAGCTTATGGAGATGCTTATTTCAACTTTCCTTCTTATTTTCTTATCCTATAATTACTTATGGAAAAATTTATCTAAACATACTTTATTATCACAAAGGAGATTAATGCTAATATTGTAAGGATACAAGAGGGGGGAAGCTTTAGATATGGACCTTGAGAACCCTCCAGAACCAGCTCCAACACTGCGGGCTATTATACTAGAGTCTATCCGGATGATTTCAGGAACATTATTTGGAACGTAGATCTGACGTTGAAGAACCAATCCTCCACCAATATCACCCTCTAACACCACAAGCCCAGGTTCTCGACTGAAAAAATTTTGACATGAAATACATGTTGAATACCAAAATGAAAAGTTGGCATGGAGCAAGAATAAATAACATGCTAAGAATAAATATATACAAGGATCAAATTGGCCTTTGGTGACACTGACAATAAAGTCTCCTCAATGAAGTCATGAAATACAAATGAAACTTACTCAATGACAGAATATTCCTCAGAACACCCAGCAGAACGATACTCCATACCACTATACTCCTCGTACCCATGGATCTCAATCCTGCTATGGAGCCATTGTGTTCCTGAAAACAGATTGTTTGTTATCATGAACATTATAACACATTATAAACAACATAAATTATTTCATCAACCTCGCATAGGAAAAAGCACAAACTATTATACATTTCCAATCATTTAAAAAACAAATAAAATATATAGCTAATGACTATCAACATACCTGAAGGAATGTGTGTCATGGAGATGATTCTACCCCCAATCCAGGGAACAACTTTAATATTCCACTCACCATTTTTCAGTTCAATGGGAGTTCTTACAAGCTCTGCTCCCTTGGGTCCAGAAACCTCTTCTACAACAGGAATTGGAATTGCATTTTCTGCCAAAAATAAAAATCAGCAGAATGTAGCACGCCTTCATATAGAATTGGTCTTTTTTGGATCCTTGAATGCACGTTAGATACAATTCAGATGTAAAATACAACATAATTTACAGAATAAAACCAGTGGTTAGCCTCTACACTGCTCATGGACAGGGCGGTAGAACTAAAACCCATGCAAAAATTCGATTCTCAACAGAGGGCAAAGAACCCATATGGCAGATAATAAACACGTCGAAACTAGAGCATAGAAATAGTAAGGTGAATAAATCCAAACCAAGAAATATCTTCAAAAAATGACATTAGATCTTAAAAGCAGGATTGTCTGCAAGAGATAAACAAAACTACAAAACACTATACTACAGAATAAAATGTAGCATCAGTGGAGAAAATGATGGTCAAGAAAATATGAATTGGTATGACGCAAGCATAAATATCATATAAATTAATATTCATAAACCAACCAAGTAAAATATTTGAACAAGCACATACCCAAACGGTCCTTGTATTGCTTCGCACTAGTAGATACTAGCTTCAACACCTCATCTTCCGAAGGCAAGATTAGTTGCAGAACTTCTCCATCAGTTCCCCACGTATCAAGCTGTTTATAAAATATAACTATATAAATACTAAGATCAAATATCCAGTAAAAGATACAATAAAGCACAGTTTTTTACAATTTCTTTCTATACACAAGTTTCAAATTCTTTGTAGTTTGATCTCACAGAAAAACACCTACCATTGCACCCCCACCCAGCAATAATTGAATATGCAGGCGGCGTTTAGGTCTCTCCCATGATCCTTCAGTTTTGTGTACACTTACAGTAACAACTGATGACTTGAGTTCAGCCACATAATGTGTTAATAAATAATTTCCTTTTGTGAATTCATATCCATCACCATCATCCTCAAAAAGAACACCTTCAGCTTTCCCTGTAAATCATAAAGGGTTCAATTGGGTAAACAACTTAATTAAACACTAGTTCAATAAGTTTTTTTCATGTGAGGGCTTATGCCATAAATTAAACCATAAAATTTATTTTCATACGTTAAAAAGAGCTTATTTTGATAAAGAACTTGTTTGGGTAAACTACTCCATAAGTACTTATAGGAGGAGAAAATAGGAAGGAAAAATTAAATAAGTTTTTCAATAAGCTAAAATTAACTTATAAGTAAGCTACTTTTAAAAGCTCTATCATATTAACTTCTCCAAAAATTTGTTTTTAATGCATAAGCTAATTTTAACTTATGGAGAAGTTTATTTCATTCTTCCTTCCTATTTTTTCCTCCGATAAATATTTATGGAGAAGTTTACTCAAATAGACCCAAATTGCACCAAGAAGCTTATCAAAATAAGGTAACAAGAACTTATTGGAGTCATAGACTATTTTCATAAGCTCAAATAAGCTCCCCACAATTTCTTCCAAAACACCCCCCTAAATCTTATTCAAACAGCCTTTAAGAGCAAGATGCTAATCTGAAGAGTATAGACCTTATCAAGATAACAATACAAGCATGCCAAAGGAAAATTGAATGCGTTGACTCACCGTATTCATCTAAAGCCACAAGAAGAGTCAAGTCATCTGAAGGATTAGCTTCTCCAACATGCTGAATAGGGAGGCCCACAGGAATAATTGAGCCACCTTTTAAGTATAAAGCTGGCAAATCCTGACATGCCCCAGACAGAACAAAAAATAAATGAAATAAAATCAAATTTTTTTGGTGACAAAAAATTTACAATATTACTAAAATAAAATGCAAATCAAAACAGGAGGAGAAAAAGTACCGGATGTGCATCATTGAAATCAAAATTCAACCATATCCCCTTAGGCAAAGTAATCTCCAACTTATCCAAACCCTGACTTTGTAAGGTGCTGATCAAGATACAAATAGCATGTGAAATCAGCCCAAATTGCACAGCAATGTGTTATACAGCTTTCTATCAAACTTCAAGTATAATTAAACATGAGCTGCAACCCAAAAACATCAAAGATCCTAAGACCACAAATACTTATAAATATGGATTGTTAATGAATAAGAGAAAATATTACACATTTTTAATATTTACATTTATAATGCAAAATGGACAAAGGTTAGATAAAGCTGAAATGAGGAATCAATTTAAATTCAAAGAAGTGCACACACAAACACAAAAGGAGCAGAAACCAGTAGTTAATATCCATAAACAGACATCATATATCAAGTCTCAACTCAACAAATATTAGATAGGCAGGGCTTTAGATTACAATCATTTATTTTGTTTCTCTTGTACTAAATAGTACCATTCCTATATCCATATTGTTAATGAATTTAATGTTTTCTTCTTATTAAAAAAAAAAAAGGAAGGATGAACATAACAGGGGATTTACCATGATCAGATCTAATTTTGTTTTACAGATTGGAAAAGAAAATTGTAACTTTTTTATCATTCACCCTTTCTCTATGACTAATGCTAAATTTGCAGCCAGCATGCATAGAACAAGCCTATTTCCTGCAAAGGCATCTCTAAAATATATAGCACTGTTATCAAAACTTATGATAGACAAGTAAAGAAGTAGAAGAACCTTGCATACACCAAGACTGGACCAAGCAAAAACGAATTTTCAAGTTTCCTCAAGCTAGGATCTTTTGGATCTGCAAAAGAAAAATAAATAAATTAATAAAAAAATTGTGATGTATAAGGAAGAAAGCTCAAATATTATAATAAAACCGAAGACACTAGAAGTAGTAAACAGAACATGAACCAAACCAGCAAAGAAAGTAGGGGTTGCCACTGGAGTGCCCTTTGTATGAGCAAAATAAAAAAGAGTGTAGATAAGTGGGATCAGGCGGTAGCGCCTCTTCAATGCCAATCGACAAACTTCTTCACACTAAAAGTTAGAGCTAAAGTTAGAGATGCATAAAAACACCACTTCATTATGTGAGAATTACAAGGACTGTAAATTGTCCCATCTTCTCATTCATCACAGAAATGTGTCCTTATCCTTTATCAGACAGTGCAAGGTTTGTATAAAAAGAATTAGAGGTTTTTCTAATGAAAAAATATACTAGTCACACATAATATAGTCAAAAGGTGCTAGCAAATACTAATGACAAGACAAATTACCATTAAAAGAATAAAATCCTGATTAGGCCAGTAGCAGAATACAACCATAAATGCTCTATAAATGAATATATGATGATGAGTGCTGTATTTTTTTATGTCCTCAGTCCTATATATCTTCAATGAATTAAAATAAATATATATCCAATGGATATCAAGTTCCATTGAAGGGGAAAAATAGCCACAGAAAAGTTTTGGAAGTAAACACAGAATAAGTTAATAACAAATGTGCACCACCAGAACTTAAAGCATGAAATGAAATATATGTGAGATTATGTACTTTTTTCTCATTAACTCAATTGTTAAGTTGGTACCAAGCTATCGATCGAGCTCAATATTCAGTTTCAGCCTTCATTATTTTTACTCCAAGTGATATATAATGATAAGAAATTTCAACTTAGAATTTAGATAAATGTCCAGCATATAACAAGTTGGAAAGAACAATAATATTGATTTTATACAGACAAAGATGAACTAACCTCTTCCCCAAAAGACCAGGGTTCGTGGTCAGTGGTGCCAGCTTCAGAATGCCCTCGGCAAAAGGGAAACAAGGAACCTAGACCCATCCACCTTCCAAAAAGTCTAGGTGTTGCATTTCCAGCAAATCCACCAATATCAGGACCTGAAAGAGGCTGACCACTAAGTCCCTGAACACAAGGAAGTCACATTATTAAGGGAAATAATAACATATATCACACAGCCCTGTAATTCATTCAAAATTATTATTCCGAGATAATATCATTTCCTTTTATTCAGGTTTTATGTTTAAATTTGAAATAAATATTAGATTACAGTAAAATGATAAAATAATTCATCTGGAACTGAACCACATTTTCAAAATTTATGAAAAAATAATTGCTTCTAAAGAGAGAATTAAAAAAAAAATATTGCATTCTCACTGCAGACAGTTATGAAAAAGAAACTTAGGAAAAATTCAATGCCAATAACATCATAAAGAATAAAGCACATCAAAACTCAAAGAAAACTTGGAAAGGATGACAATAACTGCTACTTGCAGTCAGATGTCTTGTCTTATGAGGGTACTATCATGTCAACCAACTAAAATATCATTTATCATTTGGGTGACTAATGCTTCCAAAATTTAAGGTAACAACTATTTGTTATAACTTATCCAGCTAGACAAATACAATGTGTCCAGAAATGCTGCATGTTGAGATCTCACAGAGACTAGAGATATGGCAAATGTAGTCCTTACAAGGTTGGGGAAACCCTCACCTTATAAGTCAGCTTTTGTGAGGTTGGGTTATATCCTAACCCATATTCTAAGACTTCGCAAGAAACTGCAGAAGTTAATGGTGCTAAGACAACATCAAATGACAATGTTACTCAAGGGAAGTAGCATCCATGCTACTAAAAATCTTACCAGCTGAAGTACCATGGAGATACTCATATGAAGATGCTCCCAGGTAGAAAGATTATCACCAGTCCATGTTGCAGCATACCTTTGGCTGCCAGAAAATCCAGCTCTCGTAAGAACAAAAGGACGCTTCTTTTCATTAGCTAGTTTCATGCCTTCATAAGTTGATCTTGCCATCAGTAGACCATACACCTATAGTGAACAGTCATAATAATTGACAAAAATTCATAACTACAGGATAAGCAATCAAAACCCTCAACAAATCTAAATTCATACACTAACATCAGAATCAACATGCAGGACGTATCTAATTATATAATCCAAGTGCCTCCCACTTGTATGCATTGTCAACAAGCTTATGGTAAAATAACGTGACTCTGAAATCATAATAAATGGCAAAGTATATTACATTATGATAGAATGAATGATTCTGACAACCTCCAAGTTCACTATCTCCTCTATGAACATTGCTCTCGGGCATTGTTTTTGTTACAACCTGGAAAAAGAATTAAGTAAAGAAGGTAGAAATGGAACAAATCAAGAGCCACAAATAGTGAAGACTTGGATCAAATATTGTTTCATATTATTCGAAGAAAAGAAACCAATGACATTAGAATTACCTTAAAGATAGCTGGTTCGTTCATATCATTCCATATACCATCAACACCATTGGAAATGAAGTCTTTAACTAAATTTGCCCACCATGCACGAACTTTTGACTGTGTATAGTCAGGGAAGACACATGGCCCAGGCCACACCTCCCCTGAGAATGTATATATGGGATAATGCTTCATAGAAAGGAAAGAAGGGCATAAATGAAGTGCAGAAATAATCATGTAAATAAAAACTTACCGACATAAGGAGTTCCATCTGCCTTTTGGACCCAAACATCATTTCTAGAACCACTATCATATACAAAATAACCCTCTTCTTGCTTGATTCCAGGATCAAGCATCCAAATAGCTTTAAATCCACTATAATGGAGATCTTTCACTAAAGACATGGGATCTCGAAAACGCTCCTGAAAGATATCACTCTACTTACTTTTCTAAACAAAAAAAATTATTATAGACATTAAAATGGCCAACCCAAAAGTTAACTAAGCATTTTCCAAATTACAGTCCAGGTTGGACAACTAATGTAAGCCATTAAAAGAAATTTATATTATAGAAACTATGCAATTCATCACTTTAATTTATGAGACACAGGTTACATGTACTAAACACTAAATCAATTCATGTGCACAACTAGAAAGATCTAAAATCAAGACTATGATACTGTAAAATGATTACTAATCCTTTTCCCAGGAGTAAAAAAACCTGCCTTATCAAAGGTGAAACAACGAAAACCATCCATGTAGTCAATATCCATCCATATCACATCACAAGGTATGCATTTTTTCCGGAATGTTTTTGCAACCTGCAAATTTTAATTGTTAACAAATAACAAGTCAAGACAAAACATGCTTCTGAATAACTAACTACAAACCAATAAAGTTACAATATACAAAACTAAGTTGATCAGTGATGCAGAATTCCTAAATTCCTAGAATCCTAGGTATTTTGAATGTCTACATATAAACATAATTTATCTGATATGCATATGCATGAAAATTTTGGAAACCATTGTTTAGTATGAGACCTGAAAGTTATTAAAGATTCCCAAGATGGTGTAATGTCTACATCTTGCAATGAATACAGATTTTCATATTCAATTACAAATGCATTATTTAAACTGTGTTTATATGCTTAAGATTCCCATGCATCTTGGATTCCCATGTCTAATGAAAGGTATTGCTCAATAATGAAGAAATTTGATATCCTGTCATAGGCATGCTATCATCCCATCCAAAAACCCACCAAGAACTTAAAAGAATTTCATTTTTTCTTAAAAAAAAATTAGTAAAGGCAAAAAGACTAGCAAAAACAGTCAGAACTTGGAACACTTCATATTCAGAGTCTCCAGCTCCAGCTTTCTACATATATGAATGCGACTAATCCCAGAGTCATCACCGCTGAGAAAACACCATGTACCTCCAGAACTCTCTGGTCAGATAAATAACTCCAACGGCATTGATGATAACCTAGTGACCATTTTGGGGGCATAAATACAGTTCCTGCAAGGAAAAAAATCTGTAAGGAAGAATTTTTAAATAAAATGATGAAGCTGGAAAGTGTTGTACAGAATAGAATAGTGTTCACATCCTAATACATGCATGAAAATTTAATTTCAAAAGGATCTCTTCTTGAATATTATACATAAATTATAGTTACACAGATCTCACATAGAAGAAAATAGTAAACCAACATCGCATGCTTTCTCAATTTGAAGATTACAAATAAATAAGCATAATATTATAGATAAGGTCTTTACTTTTAGACATAAATTTCATTAGCTCCTAACCTACTGTAATAAAAGCATACTATACGTATTGCAAATGTGTATGCACACACATAACACATTAGCATTTGTTGCATAGTAGCAATATTTTGCGTGGGTCAACTATAGGTACTAGGTTCTTCTATAGATATGGACTACTCTCCATAAGTGATGACAGACATCAGCTTTTCTGAACAAAATAATTGCACATAATTTTATGTTGAATCCCTCAACAAAAATGAAGAGGCAAAATCCCCATGGAGCTACATAACTATAATTGAATTTTTAATTATAAAACTACCAATTGCTTTTGATAGAGATATCAACACTGCTGTGGGTGAAGCAAAAGGACCAAATGTGATGACAGGATATGAGGATGGAGCAACAAACTGTATGGTTGATTCTTTCCTCAGATCAATCTGCTTACAAACAAAGAAAATGAACATCAAACAGATTAATATAACAGCATAAATGTCTAATCAAGGTTATAGATGACAAAAGCCAAATGTTACAGCACCTCACAGCGCCTTGAAGTGTCGGCAAGGATTCCCAGTGCCTCACCATTTGGAAGAACAGCTAACACCCATGGATGTGATTGGTACAAAGATGTAGTTCCAGGTCCATAACCCCATGCATCTGTGTTCCATGTGAACACCTGCAAATGAAATTTAACTGATGAATACCCAGATAATAAGTAAAGCTTTTTAAAACATAAAATTCCATAAGATGGACTAACTCTTCTGCCCGTCCTCTCAAGGTCTCCACCAACTTCTCCAGTCCCATAAAGGGAGGAACCTACAGGCAGCTGGTTCAGAAACAAATTCAATCAAAATCTGAATCCTAGAGAAATGGCATGAGCAGCAAATTAGGCCAGGAATAAAAAGATAATAAACAAACACTCCTTAATTTAAAAGATAATCAACATTTTTAAGATGACAACCAAAAGATCTGATACCAGAAGCAAATGAAGTAACTGACCTCAAGTTTGACAACCTGCTGCTCTAAATGACACTCAAACGTGGGAGTATACGAAGGAACCTTCTGAGTAGAGATAGGTGTGTCTCTATCCCTGCTATTCACAAAAGAAATACTGGGATACGCTGCATCTCTATCATTTACAGAACAATCAAAACGGAACACTCCATCTTCCAAAATAGGCTCAAAAATCATATTCCCTGGTCTGACATCGCTACCACTAGCAACCGCTTGTCCTTCAGAATTAGCCATTTTGGATACAAGCTTCCCACGAAATCCCTTTCTTCTGCAGACCAAAAATTGCACTGGTGACGACAACCATGCAAGTGTTCAATACAGTTATTGTCCAATTTAATCAAAATAAAAAATAATCTGAAAATACTTTCATTGACACGCAACAAAATTCAGATAGAACAATAATCAGAAAGCATTAGTAAGAACGAGTTAGCTAGCTAGCTAGCTCTCTCTCTCTCTCTCTCTCTCTCTCAATTCAAAGGAAATCATGTAACATTGATTAAAACGCTACTCGAAATTCCATAATCCAGATCCGATTACAACTAAACATGCAAGAGCAAAAGACAAAGCCGGCATTGAAATTAGGAATAGCAGTTCCACGGTGTAACGCGGAAGAACGAAAGAAAGAATAAACCTGAGAGCGATTATCGGATATGAAAATGGCGCGTTCCAATGAAGACGACGATGGTCAAGTGCAGACACAAACACCGATGGAAATTGAACGACACCACCTTTGGTGACGCTGTAACTGCTACTCCACACTAGTGCGTCCTCGATCATCGTGTTAGACTTTTGAATACCATTTATATCATTTTTTATTTTTTTTTATTATTATTCCTTAAGTTATTTGTGTTCTGGTGCAGTGGAATAGTGGATACTTGAGGGAAGCATATCCTCCGGTTTTAAAAAAATTAGATGAGATCTGAACCATCCATTAAGTTTAATATTTAATATAAAAGATTAGAAAAATATAAATAAATAATTTGATTAAAAAACTGAACCCTCTTAGATTGCTTTTAATTAATCCAGTTCCGACACTTGAGAGTGGAAGAAACCATAAAGAGTGGAAGAATAAATTCCGTTCGGACATTAGCTAGTAGCTTTGTCGGCTGAAGAAGGATTCATTAGACACCCTTTATAAGCTTTTTTTTTCATTACTGAGGATTAATATGGTTGGAAAATCTAACTAAATTTTTATTTTATTTTTTAATCATATAACTTACATTATAAAATGATTTTATATAATTATTTAATTATAAATTATTATATATAATAAATTTATTAACTTTTATATTAATTATATTTTAAAATAATATTAACCATGATTTATAATTAAATAATAAATCATAAATTTGTTTTAACTATAAGCTCAAACTTAAATTTAAAATTTTCGATTCAGTTTTCTTGTGAGTAATGGTGCAAGGTGCTTCGTACGCTTCTCTTTGCTTTTTTTTTCGTGAATAGGAATTATTCCACGATTTATTTGATGGGTTAAAGATAGATGCTAGACTTAGAGAATAAAACATTTATTATTCTATTTGTCGCGGAAAATTTTAATTAAAAAATATATTGATTTTAAGCATTTGAGAATAATTATTTTTTTATTAGGAATGAAAATGTAATAAATACTTTTTGATAAAAACTTGTTACTTTTGGATAGCTAGACTGATGTAAAAAATATATATTATTAATATTTCTTTTAATCCTACCAAAAAAATTATTTCTCTCTTAATTATTATTGTTAGTTTGATGATAATTTTGTTCATTTTTATCACTCGAGTGCTTTCAATTGGTAATATCCCTCGAAAAAGTAATATTCCTCTCTTAATTAACTTGGTCGGCCTTAGGATAATTTTGTTTATTTTAACTACTCAAGTGTTTTTAATTAACTAATTTCTTAGTTGTTTCTATTTCTCCATCATTGTCATAAATTACCTATATCAAGTTGTTTAATGAGGCCACTTTCACCTATTATATATCCTTTTTCTTTTAATTTAGTAAAAATAATTTTAAAATAAGTTTAATTATATTTTTTTCTTAAATATTATAATTGTGTATACTAATTTTTAGTTATAGATTTTATTAAAATTATGCTAACAAATGACATAACAAATAATATCATTCTAATAAATAATATATCAGATAACGTGATAATGACATGATAATTAAGATAAAAATTAAAAAATATATTTGATCTCTTTATTTATTTATATTATTTAATTTGATTTCTTTATTATTAAAATTTTTAATTAGGATATTTGATTTTAAAATTATACAATATTATTCTTTTCGTACAAAAACAGGTTAAGAATTAAAATTAAGCGCATCGATCATAATGATTTACAAATTATAGCAGTTTTTAACTGCCATGGTAATAATTTTATTTTATAATATAAAAATAAAAATACTGTAATTTAAGAAAGTAGGGGTTTTAACCCCACAATAATAAATTTATATAATTTAATAGAAAATTATAATTTAAAAGTAATTACAGTTATTAGCTGTTTTGACAAAAATTATACTTTTAAAAAATCAATATTAGTATCTAAGTAAACTTTTAAATTTTAATAATTTAATAAATTTTACTATTATGATAATTATAATATTTTAAAAATTAAAAATAAAAATAAAACATAATTTTAATTTTATTATATTGAAATTTATGAAATTATAATAATTTAAAATTATTAATTATATAATACTTATCATATCATACATATTAATATTATAAAATTTATGAAAATTATTATATTCTTTCATAAATTAATTTAATAAACATTATTATTTTCAAATAATTATAGTTTTTTTAGCAGTTACTAGAATAAATTTGTTTTGAAAAAATAAAATATTGTTATCTAAATAAATATAAAAATATAATAATTTATTAAATTTTACTATTGTGATCATTTTAAAATTATAATAATTTTATAAAATTTTCAAATTACAATAAAAAACTGTAATTTAAATTTTGTTATATTGAAATTTAGGAAATTATATAATTTTATCATGTCATATATATTAATATTTCAAATTTTATGAAAATTATTGTATCGTGTTATAAATATTATTTAAAGTACCAATATAAAACTATATTAAATAATAATAAAAATAAAATATTTATAATATAGTTGATATTAATTATTTACTCACATTTTATTTTACTAAATTTTATAAAATTATCATTTAAACATAAAACATTATAAATATTTAATTTTCTATTAATATATTATATTATTAAAATGAAATATTTTATAATAATTATATTTATTATATTTATTGTACTATTAATAATTTAAATATAGTACTGGTATATTGTGTTATATTTATGATTTTATATTCGTTATATTTTAAAAAAATTAAATACTAAAACAAAAGTAATTATTAAAATGATATTTATAAAGTATAGTAATTTTATAAAATTTAAAACATAAATATGTATGACATGATAAATATTATATAATTAAGATTTTTAATTATTATAATTTCATAAATTTCAATATAGTAAAATTTAAATTACAGTTTTTTATTATAGTTTTTAAATTTGTTTAAAAAATTGAAAGTAATTTTAAGATTATCACAATAGTAAAATTTATTAAATTGTCAAAAATTTATATTTTACATAAATAATGATATTTTATTTTAAAAATAAATTATTATAGTAACAGCTAAAAATTATAATTTGTATTAAATTATTATTATTTTCTATTTTTTATCATTTAAAAAATAATTTTATTATTTTATAGTTAAAAACCATCAGTATCTTAAAGATATAATTTTCTATTAAATTAATATTTTATTATTATTTTTAAAGTTCTTACTGATTTTTAAAGAAAATAGTATGATTGCATCTATTTTAATAATTGAGATGTCAAATTCAAGAGAGAAAATGATAGTATGTAAATAAATAAATAGATCAAATATATAATTTAACCTAACATAAAATATGATGTGTCGTGATTTGATATACTTATTTATATATATATATATATATATATATATATATATATATATATATATATATATATATATATATATATATATATATATATATATATATATATATATATTATATAACTTAAATAAGGATCAAATTACACTAAAAATATTATTAAATAACACTATATATTTATTATATTTAAAATATGATATAAATATAATTAAAAATATATTTGATGATTATTATTTTATTAATATATTGCTTGACGCTAGTAGTATATTAATACCGAATAGTATATTTCTTCACCGTAAATAATATTAGTATATATTTATTCATCATCGGTAGTATAGTAATATTATTAGTATTAATATTTTATTAATTTATTTATGTAGAGGTATATGTTAATATTAATGTTGAGTCGATTGAGATCTACGTTGATGTAGAGCATTCAATTTGTATATCAAATATTCATATATTAATATAATATTTTAAATTTTATTTTTATTTAATTATTTACTTTTTTATTAATATACTAATAATATTATTAATACTAATAATATATATAATAAATATAAATTTGCTTATTTAACAGTAGGAAAAATATATATACGTATACACACAATTTTAGTCTCCTTTTATGTTACATATATTATACTTTTCATTTATATACTAAAGAAATACATTAGTTTTGTTGTTAAAAATTGTTATTTGAATCTAAGATGGAATGCTTGAATCTCATTAAGGTCATTTTAGTGATTTTTTTCTTTTGTTTTCACATATCATATAATCATGTCACAATATTGATAAGTTAGATTTTACATCAATTATTATGTCATTATCATTTCAACTGTCTCATTATTTGTTAATGTTATATCAATAAAATTTATTAAATATTTAATAAAAATTGATAAAAGAATTAAAATTGAACAATTATAGTATTTAGAGGACTTAATTTATATAATTGGAACCTGAAAATCAAAATCACACAATTTATCCCTAAAAGAGAGTTATGTTTTGTCCAAATTATTTTTTTTGTTTAAAAGTCTACTTACATATCTTCAAAATATGTAAAAGGTAACATGCCTTCTCTAGAATCACTTCTCCAAAGACACATCATCTTTCACACATCTTGAAGACCTATGACTAGACTTTTAGACAAAAAAAAATTCAATTTAAACAAACTATAACCCTTTTTTAGATGAAATATAATTAGTCTCATAATTAATGTCCCTAAAAAGGTTATTGAAGTTAAGACATGTCAATTTAAAAAATCAATTTCAGAAAAATTAATTCAAAACAAATTTTGTTTTCAAAACTAGTTTGAAATTAATTCGGTTCAAAATTGGTTCGATGTCCAAAGAGATGAATTTAATAGGGTCATAAATAATGAGAGATATGTAAAATGCTTATTCCTGTAATCCTAAATGGAATGGAACTTTTTAGATATATGTAAACAAGGATCTATATGTAAACATAGTATCTATTTAGATACGCTCGAATGATCCCTTCCTTCTCATAATGAGAATGTAAATAACCCTATTCCAGTTTGATCTAGTATGAATTGAACTTATAATCATAAAATCGACTTGATCATCAGATTCTAGATTATAAGTTCATAACTCTAGCCCATTTCCATTTCATAAACCAAATCATTTTGTCTATTCAAATAATGTATATTGCATTAAAGTAAAATTATAAAGATTTTTTAAGAGATTAACAACATAGATATTTTTTTACATATTTTAATGTTTGCTTATACCCATTAAATTAATCCTCACAAATGTTTACATAATCTGATTCTAAATAATGACTATTAAAATTATACATGAGATGGTCGGTTAACATTGCATGATATTAACCTTTGCGATGTTGTGGGAGTAACCTAGAACTTCAAAATGACATATAAATTAGTTAAAATTAAACAAAATCATTAACTTTAGAGTATATTTGAACATAGAAATTTAAAATTTTAGAAAATTTAAATTACTTTCAATCACATTTTCTTTATTTTCTAAATACTATTTAAAATTTATAAAATTCAAATTCTAAGTTTAGTGAAGATAATACAACTTCTACCATATGCAAAATTTGTTTTTTAAATACATATTTAAAAAATTAAAATCAATACTAAATTACCAAAAAATAAATATTAGTCAATGTTTATATATTTTACAATTTAAAAAAATAATTATAATATTAAAAACAATTTGTTTTAAAATATTAATTCACTAATTATACCATTTTTTATAAATAATTTATTTCACCTAATTTATGATTATAAAAATAAAAATATTAATAACTTTTATATCAATATTGATAACTTTTACATAAATGTATAAAATCATTTGCTAATTAGTCTATTCCATAAAATCACTCTAGTAGTAAAAGCTGCAATCATGCGAGGCATAATTAATCAATAACATAAAAGCCCAACAATATTATTAGAGGAACATAATAGCTTTTTTCATAAATGATTTGTACAATATGTGGTTGTACTTACGAAAGAAAGTTCAATAATGTGTTTTTTTTTAACGTAAAAATGATATCCCTTGTGCACAATTCATTATTTTCCTATTCCATATATGCTTTTTACAGTCCTTCACCAAGTAACAAGTCCTTGGACATCTTGCTTCACAATACAAACCCCAGTCAACATCTTCCTTGCCCTGCAAAAGCACAACAAATTAATCAACTGTTAATTATACACTGACAAAATAAAATCCCGTGAAGAAACTAACAACACAAGCATAAGCTTACCGTAGATGAAAGTTTAAGACAACATTTATTTGTGTATTAACAAATAACATGTGTATTAACAAATAACACACAAATAACGTAGTGCTTCAGCATTTCATGGGACAATATAACTGTATCAGTATGTGTTAAAAACGAGCAACATCACTACTTAAAAGGGAACAAGCAATGAAAAAACTAGCATTGAATAAATATACAATAGTCCATTCCTAAACACACAAAAGGGAGAAATTAGGAATTGGGAACTCTCAAACCATTTCACCCCAATTGGATTGCATAAACAATACAGAATCAGCTAAGAAGAGGGTTATTTTATAAAGTTAATCAAATGAATGGTTTTAGAACTCACGAAATTTGCAATCAAATATCCTGCTAAATCATAAAAAGAGATATCGTAATGATGCTTTTTTAATTGGTCATACTTTAGTTTTTCTTTTTCCACTGAGAATGTGTGTAGTGAGTTTCAGTTTTGATCAATTTGGTTCTCTATTCTCACATGTATTCGCTCAAATCAAACTAATCTAAGTGGACTCACCAGAGTTAAAAAATTCTAAACTCACTTGAAATCTGAACTCACCAAAAACTCTCTTTATTCCCATTGAACTCACATCTAAAAAGAAGACAATCCTCCCTCGATCCTTCTTGTGTGTAGAAACAACATTACCCCACTAGAACTAGAGAGGAAGAAGCCAAACACCCTCTTTTGCTTGTTTGTTCCTACGTACCATACCACCCTATTCCTATTTTTGCATGAACATATCTTAAACAGTGTGCTTGTTAGTTGTATATCTATACGTGAATGCCTTAAACTGTTTGCTTCTGTTGTCCTCCTTGTGTCATAAGTTTTGATTTTTAAATTTTCGTGACACTGATGAGGGGAATGAATGAGGTTGAAACTTGGTTAGGCACTAGAAAGCATTGTCAGCAGGAAAAGGATTCTATATTTTCCTTGCTATGGGAAAAACCACAAGTACCCATAGAATTTCTATGTGTAACAAGGGCAACAACAGAAGCTACCGCCAACCCATTTTTCCAAAACCACTTTCATCCGGGAGAATGACCCAAGGTCTAACTAAGCCTAAGGATGATAACAGTTAATATTATTCCATTTATAACATTAAAATATCAATAAGCTGAAAGAGGACATTTTCATAACTTATTTTCTCACTGATAGAACACCATACTGTGTTAGTGTTATTAGGCTAGGCTAGGTTTGTACTAGTTGCACTGTACAAATACTTCACCTAAGTACAATCCTTTTTGGCACAATATAGAAAATTTTCAATCCTTTTTCCAAGCAAAAAATTACAGATAAATGACACATACAGTTTAAGAGTGAGCAACCAATACTATAATTTGGCATCATTGAAATTCATGTAGTTAAGGAGGCACACAGTTTAATCTTATAACTTGGTTTTAGTGCCACACTGCCATGGCTAATCTGATAAACTATAGACTTTACATCTTACAACATCAGCAGAAAATCTGTTGTCTTCAGGATCATAATCCAATCAACAGAACTTTTAATTCAGCGCAAAGGGGAAGGGTAAGCTTAACTCCTGAAAAACAATAGCACAAATGGAAAATAATAAACATAATAGCTTGAAGAAAGGATGGACAGGAAAAAAAGGGAAAGAGCAAAAAACAAAATAGGAAAAAATCCTCCTATAACCATCAGTTTTAAACTACCATTTTTCCCAAATCAATTAATCGTCATCCCACTTTAAATTCCCTTTGTCACCATTCTGGAGCTGTCTAATTACCACTGAGAGATCATAGATCAGAATTACCACTGGGAAAAACTGACACCTGATGCAACTCAATTTTAAATATCATCTCGTTTGAACTCTTTTTATATTCGTGGTTTTCACATTTTCAATCTAACCTAGTAAGAGGAAATGTTTAAGCAATAAAAAATATGGGGAAGATTGAAATACCCTCTTATTGTTTTCTCATAATTCCACCAGTGCCCTGTGTTAAGAACCAGGATATCTGCATCTTTATGATATGTAAATATAAATAATAAAAGAATGTTAGTTAGTAACTACTGTTAGATAGGATTTCATAGCTATTGGGTAGCTGCCTATAAATAAAGTAGGGTGACAGACTAAATGTTAATCAAGAAATGTAGTGCACAGTTTCTCTTCTCTCTTGATCCTCTCTGTTCTGTTATTCTTCTCTCTATCCCTCTTTTTTTCTGTTTCTTTCCCACCTATATTCTATATCAATGGTATCTAGAGCTTGAAGTCCATGCCACTAGGTCAGAATTTTTCCACCCATGGGCACAAAAACATAATCACAGGCGATGATGAGCAGTATGGAAGAACAATTGGTTCAAATTGAGCAGACTTGCAGAGGTCGATACATTATCAGACATGGTGGAAGACATTTCTATTAAAAGCTTCAACGGCTATTGTGCAAAAGGGCCAATGCCTCCAACAATTTTTGGGCGTGGTTGCAGAGAAGGGTGACATTGTACACACCATCAAGAAGATCACCTTCAAGATTTGCTGCGTCTGCAACAGCAAGGTGGCAGAATTTAATGATAAATTTGATGCAATTTCTTGTAAAGTTCTCTCATCTGAAGAATACCTTGTTGAGGCTTATATGGCTGGTCTGCAAGAAGAATATGCTGGGTCCAGTCTGTTTATTCAAGCCAAGAACCATCAGAGAAGCTTGAAGCTTGGCACATCTGCAAGAAATAAAGCTACAACATGTTGAAAAGAAAATGTCGACCAAGAACATGAATTTCATGGCTTCTGGCAGTGTTAACATTGCAGAAAGTACACAAGATAAGTAGAAGTCCAGAAAGAACGAGTTAGTGGAAGTCCAGCAAGAACGAGTTAGTGGGAAGTGGGTCCCAGATGAAAGAGAAATCAGTAGCTGGGATAGCCAAGAATGTCCCTTTTACCCCCAAGAATTCTTCAAAAGTGTTGAAAGCTTGAAATGCAGAAGCCAAACACAAAGCCCAAAACCTTTGTTTTTACTGCCATGGAAAGGATACTAATTTGGTCATCATTGACCGTATGAGCAAGTATGCCAATTTTGTGGTCGTTTCACATCCACATACAACAACAACACTTGCTCAATACTGCATGGATCAGATCCACATATTACATGGAGCACTAGCCGAGATAATTCGTGATAGGGATCCTGTTTTGTGAGTAATTTTTGGAATGAGTTCTTGAAAACTGAGGATTGAACTGATATTATCTTCCTCTTACCATCCTGTTTGAAATTCAAGACCCTTTCTTTTGGGGAAGGGTATTGATATGTAAACATAAATAATAAAAGAATGTTAGTTAGTTAGTCAACTACTGTTAGATAGGATTTCATAGCTGTTGGGCAGTTACCTATAAATAAAGTAGGGTGGTTTTATTTTAGATAAACTGAATGTTAAGAAGTGCAGTGCACAGTTTCTCTGATCTCAGAGTTCCAATCCATTTTATCCACTTTCAGAGTTGTCCTATATGTATAAAAATGTTCAGTCGCAACATTATTGAGGGATGCCAAGTGCTATGGATATGAAGGTCTGCATCTATCAAATATAACTTGTCAACGTTTGACACATACCTTCCAAGTATCCTCTTCCACTAAACCATAATTACTCCTCTGCATTAACTTTATATCAATAAATCTTGTAGAGGATGAAATAAATTATGTTACCACCACTGGCACTGCTACAGTGTCCCTAGAGGAAGTCCCCTTCATCCCACTCCCTTTATCAACCATCTCTCAAGTTAGCACCCACAAAAACTGCCAGAATCGAATGCAAACCACACACCAAAAAGTAAAGTAGTAAACCCTAAATCACAATCAAAACCACACCCTTCTATATCAGTTTTTCCTTAGTCAGGATCAGAACTACACAATTATCTACCTACTTCACCACTATTTGTGTCAATATCAGAATGAACCTCACAAGGAATGCATTTCCTTTTGCTCTTCCTATTATGGTGCAATTAGTAGCACCAAAGCAAGCATTAGAACATAACAGACCCATACACAAAATGTACTAAGTGAAGGATCAAAATCAAACTAGAGCCAGCTCTAAAGAAACAATGCAAGTGCTTCTATTAAGTAGCATTGTACCCATAATACAAGTGCAACCAAGTAAACTCTAATTAAATGTTGCAACCAAATTCAGAAATGTACGTGCTTGTTCAGGCAAAACTATGTGTTCATCTATAGGCAAAACATACAGGCACTCTCAAATAGATAGATAAACATAGATATCATACAAAAGATAAATGCAAATTGAAGCAACAAATTAAATCAAAACATATAGATATCAGGCAAAAGAGAAATGCAAATCAATAAAATCGAAATACAATTCAACGAGACAAAAAAAAACACAAATTAGAGCAACAAAGCCTAGATTACAGAGATGAGAGAGAGACAAACCTAGTATGAACCACCAAGAGAGAGCATACTCGCAAACGAGAGAACGAGGGAGAGGAGCAAAAGTGTGAGAGGAGCATACACAAGCAAGAGAGGGGGGCGTAGAGGAGCGAGATTGAGAATTTCAATTTCTTAATTTTTAGTAAATTTGAATTTCTTTGAGTTAAGTAATCAAAACATCTAGCAAAATCACTAGAATTTTAAATTCCTTTTAAATACCCTACCCAAACAAAGTATTTTATTACACAACATTCTAAATGTACAAAAAAAAAATGAATTACCGTTAAAATTCTTCATCCCAACACATTGTAAATTAAATTAAAGATTTGATTTAAAATAAAGAAAAAATAGGTCATGCACTATTAATGTAAAGAATTTTACACTATCATCAAATCACAACTTATCATATATGACAAGTTTGTTGACTTTTACAATTGGTATCTTAAAAGTCATACCAACAGTGATTTGTAACTAGACAACATTATAAAATTGTTTTACACTGGCAGTGCATGACCATTAAACTCTAAAATAAAATACATCATATCATACTTGTACAAAGTGACAATTATGCACAAAACCTAATGGTGTCGGTGACATGAATGAGATAATATTGGTTGACCTCATGTAAGGATAAAAAAACTAGGACTACATTATATATTGAGACAATTAACCATAATTCCATCTACTTCACATCAACAATGTCTTCAATAAATGGATAAATCTCAACTAGAATTTGGTCCATCATTGGCAACTCTCATGCATTTAGACTCATGGACTGATTTATGAGATGAAGGGTGAGTTGGCGTGCTATCATGGGCAGAATGCAGTGCATCAACATGCTCCCAATATAAAGGGTTGCATTCAATTCATTTGTTTGTCTTCGATCCTAGATCCTTTGGAGCATTATTTGTTCTTACCTTTTCAGGAGATGAACACATTAAAGTTATATCAGGCAATGCTAGTTCACGCAATTTGGCCTTCAAAGTAATTTTACCAGCATAATCAAGTTCCTGAAATTGTTTGTGCAAAGCATCTATTTCACGTTGCAATGATAACTCGAACCCTTCGTCGTTCATTTCTTGGTAGTTTAACCTTCTCCAATGAAC
Source organism: Mucuna pruriens (assembly GCA_025330945.1). Lineage (NCBI taxonomy): Eukaryota > Viridiplantae > Streptophyta > Magnoliopsida > Fabales > Fabaceae > Mucuna > Mucuna pruriens. The sequence goes on from JAENHJ010000520.1 coordinate 2,378,912, forward strand.
ATGAATTGCCTGCAAGGGAACTGGGTGACACACCAAACTGTACCTAGCAAGTTCACATGCACAAGGTAGACCATGTGTAGTTCTAATCATGCATCCACATATGGAACTATCAATACCAACAGTCTTAACTCGGTCAAACTGGTCAGCTATATGACACAATGCACTCCTTGATACAAATCCCTGCAGCTTGATGTAGAATGGAGTATTGTGTTCCACTACGTTCATGCTTTTCTCAAATGACATCCTAATCTCTGTGTGTTGCAATTTAATCATGTTGTTCATAGCATCCCAACAACTACACATATCTCCCCCATTATCTTGAAGCAAGTTCTCCAACCTCCAATGTGCTGTCTCAACCCTGTTAAAAAACACATAATAATTACAATTATAATAAACATAATAAGTAGCATAGTAGCACATAATTATAATGACAATAACAATAATAATAATCATAATAATCTTGAGATAATAATAATTAGCATAATAATAATAATAATAATAAAATTAATATTTAGCATAATAATTATAATTATAATATATTTTTCGTGATAAATTATTAATATATAAGCTTGAGCATACCTATCAATTGTTGTGTTACCCAAATGCATCACTCGATCTATCCATGTCGTGACAAATCTTTCCTTATGAGGAATCAACCATGTATTTTTCACATAATCACCAAAAATAGGAAAATCTGAGCAAACTTTCTCAAATAATGTCAAACGTTGCATATACTCACCCTCATTAGGAGAGTTCATAACACTGTCCCATGCATCCATCACCAGGTCATATTTCTCCTTTGGATGGACTATCAACTTGCATTTAGCCTTCACATTCTTGCTTATATGAAAACGACATAACAAATTAGAAGAGTTCGGAAAGACCACTTGCACTGCATTCATTAGAGCAGTGTCTCTAACAGTTACAATCACCGGAGGTATCTCGTTGTCTTTGGCAATCAGTCCTCTTAACTTCTGTAGTGCCCAAGTGAAGTTATCAACTTCCTCAGACTCCATATAAGCAAATGCCACAGAGAATGTTAACTCTGTTGAAGTAACACCAACAATCTCAAGTAGTGGCAATTGATACCTGTTGATTTTATAAGTACTATCAAGGAGCAAGACAGTGTGGAAAGCACCTAGAAGTTTAACAGCATCTGGATGTGTCCAAAATATATCTCTGATAACATCAGAACCATCCACCTTTCTATGCCAGTGCACATATTGATCCTGTTCCAATAACCTGAGTAGGTGTCGCATTTCTGTCTTAGGACCTTTTTGGGAGGATCGATATGCTTGTCGAGCATTGTAAATTTGCCTGATAGTAGAGACATTATGCACATTGTGATCTTTCAAAGTTAGTAGTATGTTTCTCGGCTCCACCATGTTCTTTGTCAAATCATTGACCAAAGACTTCTCTTCAGCACTTAGTCGACCAGCATATGAATGACCCACCACCAATGTTTCCCCTAAGTCGTGGTTGTGACAACCACACATTACCTTAACAATCCATCCTTCATCCTTTTTCAAAGCTTTTCCTCTTAGCCTGAAGGGACACTCACATTTTTTGGTACCAGCCTTGCTAGATAATGCACTCTTGTATGGTCTATATTTTCCACTCCTTTCACAACCCAAAGTTACATATGTCTTCCTTTTATTATTCCTTTTATTACTTCCTGTATATGTTTCTGACCTCAAAATAACAAGGACAAATCCATTCTCTTTTGCAACTTCTCGAGCCCAATTCAGCATAGCATCACGGGAAGGGAAAACCTGAAATATAAAATAAAAATTCAGATTTTTATGGTTACATGATGAAAACATAGCAAGATTAATTTACAGTTCAATTACCTCTGTAGTATTGAATGCATCACTACAATCAACAGTCTTATTTGCTGCCCCATTAGTTGGCATATTCACCTCCTCGGACATCTTACCAACATGGTCTTCTATGTCTAGCCACAAATAAAAAATAAATAAATCTGTAATGTCTTTCAAAATATAAAATAAAAATCCCAAAACCATACGTTCTTCTATAAATATGGACTACTCTCCATAAGTGATGATCGAATTCAGTTTTTCCAAACAAAATAATTGCACAAAGGGTTTGTTCGAATAAACTTCTTCATAAGCACTTATAAGAGAAGAATATAAGAAAGAAAAATGAAATAAACTTCTCTATAAGCTAAAATTAGCTTATGCATAAGTTAAAAACCAATTTTTGGAAAAACAAATATGAAAGAGCTTCTACAAATTAGCTTATAGATAATTTTAGCTTACGGAGAAATTTACTTAAACAGACCCAAAATCTACTTATGTTGAGTCCCTCAACAAAAATGAAGAAGCATAATTGCCATAGCCCTACATTAATTATAATTGAATTGTTTTTTATTAGAAAATTACCAATTGCTTTTGATAGAGATATCAACACAAGCTACTTATACATTCAAATTATTTAAAAAACAAATTAAATAAATTGCTAATGACGATCAACGTACAAATGTTTGTCATCGAGATGATTCTACCCGCAATCCAAGGAACAACTTAAGATTCCACTCACCACTTTTCAGTTCAATGGGAGTTCTTAAAAGCTCTGTTCCCTTGTGTCCAAAAACCTCTTCTACATCAGGAATTCGAATTGCATTTTCTGCCAAAAATAAAAATCAGCAGAATGTAGAACACCTTTATATAGAATTGATCTTTTTAGGATCCTTGAATGCACGTGAGATATAATTTAGATGAAAAATAAAACATAATTTGCAGCATAAACCAGTGGTTAGCCTTCACTCAGCTAATGGACAGGGCGGGAGAACTAAAACCCATGCAAAAAAAACTCAATTCTCAACAGAGAGAAAAGAACCCATATGGAAGATATTAAAAACATGGAAACTACAGCATAGAAATAGCAAGCTGAATATCCAAACCAAGAATTAACTTCAAAAATTGATATATTATATCTTAAAAGCAAGATTGTCTGGAAGAGATAAACAACTACAATACACTATACTAAAAAATAAAGTGTAGCATCAGCAGAGAAAATGATGGTCATGAGAATAAGAATTGATACAATGCAAGCATAAATATCACAAATTAATATGCATAAACCAAACAAGTAAAATATTTGAACAAGCACATACCCAAACGGTCCTTGTATTGCTTCTCACTAGTAGATACCAGCTTCAACACCTCCTCATCTGAAGGCAAAACTAGTTGCAGAACTTCTCCATCAGTTCCCCATGTATCAAGCTGTTTATAAAACACAACTATATAAATATTAAGATCAAGCACCCGGTAAAAGATAGAATCATGCACAATTTTTAACAGTTTCTTTCTATACACAAGTTTCAAATTCTTCATAGTTTCATCTCACAAAAAAATCACATACCATTGCACCCCCACCCAGCAATAATTGAATATGCAGGCAGCGTTTAGGTCTTTCCCATGATCCTTCAGTTTTGTGTACACACACAGTAACAACTGATGATTTAAGTTCAGCCACATAATATGTTAATAAATAATTGCCTTCTGTGAATTCGTATCCATCACCATCATCCTCAAATAGAACACCTTCAGCTTTCCCTGTCAATAATTAAGGGTGTGTTTGGGTAAAAAACTTAATTAAACACTTATTCAATAAGTTCTTATCGTGTGAGGGCTTGTATCATAAAATTGACCATAAAACTTAATTTCATATGGTAAAAAGAGTTTATTTAGATAAATTGCACCAAGAAGCTTATTGAAAATAACCTAAACGTATTGGAGTCATAAACTATTTTCATAATCTCAAATAAGTTCCCCACCATTTCTTCCAAATACCCCCGTAAATCTTATTCATACAGCCTTTAAGAGCAAGATGCGAATCTGAAGAGTACAGACCTTATCAAGATAGCAGTACAAGCATGCCAAGGGAAAATTGAATGCATTGACTCACCAAATTCATCTAAAGCCACAAGAAGAGTCAAGTCATCTGATGGATTAGCTTCTCCAACATGCTGAAGAGGGAGGCCTGTGGGAATAATTGAGCCACCTTTTAAGTATAAAGCTGGCAAATCCTAACATGCCCCAGAAGAACAAAAAATAAATGAAATAAAATCAATTTTTTTGGTGACACAAAAATTACAATATTACTAAAACAAAATGTAAACCAAACGAGCAGGAAAAAAAAGTACCGGATGTGCATCGTTGAAAGAAAAATTCAGCCATATCCCCTTAGGCAAAGTAATCTCCAACTTATCCAACCCCTGTCTACGTAAGGTGCTGATCAAGATACAAATAACGTGTAAATCAGCACAAATTGTACAGCAGCATGTGTTATACAGCTTTCTATCATACTTTAAGTATAATTAAACATGAGAACTGTTGCAAAAAAGAAAAACACTAGAGATCCTATGACCACAAATACTTATAACTATGGATTGTTAATGACTAAGAGAAAACATTACACATTTTTAATATTTACATTGTCCAGTAAAAGTTGAATGTGGAATCAACTTAAATTCAAAGAAATGCACACACAAACACAAAAGGAGCAGAAACCAGTAGTTAATATCAATCCATAGACAACTAATATCATAGATAAGCTAGGCTTTAGATTACAATCATTTATTTTTGCTTCTCTTGTGCTAAATACTTCCTATATCCATATTGTTGATGAATTTAATGTTTTCTGCTTATTTAAAAACTGAAGGATGAATATAACAGAAGATTTACCATGATCAGATTTAATTGTTTTACAAATTGAAAAAGAAAAAGTAAATTTTTTTATCATCCACCCTTTTGATGACTAAAAGCTATATCAAATTTGCAGCCAACATGCATAGAAGCATCAGGAAAACCAACCTATTTTTCCTGCAAAGGCATCTCTAACAGTGTTATCAAAATTTATGATAGACAAGTAAAGAAGTATAAGAACCTTGCATACACCAAGACTGGACCAAGCAAAAACGAATTTTCAAGTTTCCTCAGGCTAGGATCTTTTGGATCTGCAAAAGCAAAATACATACATACATACATACATATATATATGTATGTCATGATGCATATGAAGAAAGCTCAAATATCATAATAAAACCAAAGACACTAGAAGTAGTAAACAGAACATGAACCCACCAGCAAAGAAAGTAGGGGTTGTCACTGGTGTGCCCCTTGTATGAGCAAAATAAAAAAGAGTGTAGATAAGTGGGATCAGGCGGTAGCGCCTCTTCAATGCCAATCGGCAAACTTCTTCACACTAAAAGTTAGAGCTAAAGTTAGTGATGTACAAATTACAAAACACCATTTCATTATGTGAGAATCTTAAGGGCTGTAAATTGTCCCATCTTCTCATTCATCACAGAAATGTGTCCTTAGCCTTTATCACACAGTGCTAGGTTTGCATAGATAAGAATTAAAGGTTTTTCTAATAAAGAAATATACTAGTCATGTATAATATAGTCAGAAGGTGCTAGCAAATACTAATAACAAATTACCACTACAAGAATAAAATCCTGATTAGGCCAGTAGCAGAATACAACCATAAGTAAATGCTCTTTAAATAGAATACATGATGATGAGCACGGTATTTTTTTATGTCCCCCAATCCTAGATATCTTAAATGAATTAAATTAAAATATGTATACATTCAATGGATATCAAGTTCTATTAAAGGGGAAAAAATAGCCCTAAATTTTATTTTGAAAGTTCTCAAGATTTGAGCTTTTAGGATATAACTTAACCTCACAAAATTGGCTTGTAAGGTAAGGACTACTCAACCTTTATAAGTTTTATTTAAGTCATATCTCTAGTCAACGTTAGACTAAGCACCACCCTTGAGGTTACAATTAAGGTAGCCCCCAAAGAGGCCGCAACTAAGGCAAGCTAGCAATGACTGCAATTAAGGTGGCTTTCCAACACACACTCATGCAGTAATGCCCAGGCCTACTGGCCTTAAGCATGACAATGCAGGTGGCCCAACAATGGATATGATACCATTTTAGAATTTGAACAAAGGACCTAACTCAACCCCATAAAACTGACTTGTAAGGTAAGAATTGTCCAAGCTTTATAAGCGCTATTTAAGCCATATTTTTAGTTGATGTGGAAAAAACACCACCCTTGAAGCTGCAATTAAGGTAGCCCCCAAAGAGGCTGCAACAAAGGTGGGCTAGGGGTGACTATAATTAAGGCGGCTTTCCAACAAAAGTAAAAACAGATTAGGTAAATGACAAATGTGCACCACCAGAACTTAAAGCATGAAATAAAATATGTGAGATTATGCACTTTTTTTTTCTCATTAACTCAACTGTTAAGTTGATACCAAGCTAATGTACACCATATGATCTATATTGATAAGAAATTTCAACTTCGAATAGATAAATGTCCAACATATAACAAACTGGAAACCACAAGAATATTGATTTTATACACACAAATATGAACTCACCTCTTCCCCAAAAGACCAGGGTATGTGTTCAGTGGTGCAAGCTTCAGAATGCCCTCGGCAAAAGGGAAACAAGGAACCGACACCCATCCACCTTCCAAAAAGTCTAGGTGTTGCATTTCCGGCAAATCCACCAATATCAGCACCTGAAAGCGGCTGACCACTAAGTCCCTGAACACAAGAAAAGCAAATTATATAAGGGAAATATAACATATATACAAAGTGATTAGGTGAAGACAAATGAATGAATTTATATTATATCCCTAACACACACCCCATGCAAGAGCCTTTTTAGAATTGAAGTGTGGACAACACACAAGTTTACCTATCTTTGTAAAAATTCAACTTTTTATTAGAAGAATGGGGGCAGCAAGGGTTGAACTCTACACCACTTGGTCATAGAGACTTTAATACCATGTCATTAACCAATAATCCCCAAACCTTAAGCTACTAGGTGACAACACATGAATGGTTTTATATTACATCTCTAACACGCCTAGTTTTGCCAATATATTGTACTGTATATACAGCATTGTAATTCAGAGTTATTATTCAGAGATAATATTATTTCCTTTCACTCAGGTATTATGTTTAACTTTGAAGTAAATACTAGACTATAGTAAGACGATAACATTTTAATTCTCCTGGAACTGAACCATGTTTTCAAAAATTATTAAAAAACCTGCTACCAATGAGAGAATAAAAAAAAAAATCTCACTCTCACTGCAGACAGTTCTCAAAAAGTAACTTAGCAAAAATCCAATCCCAATAATCCTAAAGAATAAAACTCAAAAGAAAATTGAAAAGGATAGTCCGTGACATTTTCTAATGTAGCCTTCACGATCATGACTGGTACTTGAAGTTAGACATCTTGTCTTATGAGGATACTATTGTGTAGCAACAATTAAAAGTATCATTTACCATTTGGGTAACTAATGTTTCCAAAACTTAAGCTAACTATTGGAGATCTCACGTCGTCTAGTGAGATGGCTTGAATAGTATATATAAGTGAAGAATAATCCTCACCTTACAAGTCGATTTTGTAGTTAAGTTAGATCTAAACTCACTTTCTTAAGTATTGTAAATATCAGAGATATTCTAGAAGATGTTTTTGTTGTAAATATCAAAGATATTTTAGGAGATATTATGTGATATTTGTTTCCCTATTTTGCTCTTTCCTTTTTTAGACATAATCTTTATCCTATAAAAGAGATATTAGTGATTGTACAAAATTAATATACAGTGTTTTTTCTTTCAACTCTAACAACTATTTGTTATAACTTATATCCAGCTAGACATATACTGTGTTTATTCCAGAAAGGCTTCACAAGAAACTGCAGAAGTTAATTAATGACCCAAAGACAACATCAAATGACAATGTTGCTCAAGGGAGGTAGCATCCATGCTACTAATGTAATCTTACCAGCTGAAGTACCATGGAGATACTCATATGAAGATGCTCCCAGGTAGAAAGATTATCTCCAGTCGATGTTGCAGCATACCTTTGGCTGCCAACAAATCCAGCTCTCGTGAGAACAAAAGGACGCTTCTTTGCATTAGCTAGTTTCATGCCGTCATAGGTTGATCTTGCCATCAGAACACCATACACCTAAAGTGAACAGTAATAATAATAGACAAAACTTCATAATTAGAGTATTAGAGACAGTTATTTTACATTGTATTATATGCTGTCACAGAACTGACAGAAGTAGTTTGTATTCTGTTAGTTAGCTTTAACAGTTAGTTTGTTAGATGCTGACTCAGCAATGAGTCATACAGTTCTGCTATAAATAGTTACCTCCTTGTATACTCTATTCAATGAAAGATTTACAGTTTCGTTTATCTTGTTCAAGCTCTTTCTCTCTCTTTTATATTTCTCTGTTTTTCTATTACAGAATAAGGCATGAAAGGACTCAACAAATCTAAATTCAAATGCCAACATCAGAATCAACATGCAGGAAGTATCTAATTATATAATCCAAGTGCCTCCCACTTGTATGCATTATCAACAAGCTTATGGTAAAATAACGTGTGACTCTGATATCATAATAAATGGCAAAGTATATTACATTATGATAGAATGAATGATTCTGACAACCTCCAAGTTCACTATCTCCTCTATGAACATTGCTCTCGGGCATTGTTTTTGTTACAACCTGGAAAAAAAATGAGTGAAGAAGGTAGAAATAGAACAAATCAAGAGTCACAAATAGTAAGATTTGGATCAAATATTGTTTCATATTATTTGAAGAAAAGAAACCAATGAGATTAAAATTACCTTAAAGATAGCTGGTTCATTCATATCATTCCATATACCATCAACACCTTTGGAAATGAAGTCTTGAACTAAATTTGCCCACCATGCACGTACTTTTGACTGGGTATAGTCAGGGAAGACACATGGCCCAGGCCACACCTCCCCTGAGAATGTATATATGGGATAATGTATCACAGTAAGGAAAGATGAAAAACAAGGCATGAATGAAGTACAGAAATATTCATGTAAAAAAATACTTACCAACATAAGGAGTTCCTTCTGCACTTTGGACCCAAACATCATTTTTAGAACCACTATCATATACAAAATAACCCTCTTCCTGCTTTATTCCAGGATCAAGCATTGAAATAGCTTTAAAACCACTATAATGGAGATCTTTCACTAAAGAAGTGGGATCTCGAAAACGCTCCTGAAAGATATCACAGTACTTCTCTAAACAAAAAATTATTGTTGTAGACATTAAAATGGCCAACCCAAAAGTTAACTAGGCATTTTCCAAATTACAAGTGCAGGTTGGACAACTAATGTTAGCCGATAAAAGAAATTTATATTATACAAACTATGCAATACATCACTTTAATTTATGAGACACAGGATACATGTACTAAACACTAAATCAATTCATGTGCATGATTAGAAAGATAATCAAAACCATGATACTGTAAATTGATCATTGATCATTTTCCACGGGTAAAAAACATGCCTTGTCAAAGGTGAAACAACGAAAACCATCCATGCAATTGATATCCATCCATATCACATCACAAGGTATGCACTTTTTCCGGAATGTTTTTGCAACCTGCAAATTTTAATTCTTAACAAGTCAAGAGAAAACATGCTTCTCAATAACTAGAAACCAATAAAGTTAGAATGTACAAAACTAAGTTGATAGCAATGCAGAATTCCTAAATTCATAGGTATTTTGAATGTCTACATATAAACATAATTATCTGGTATGCACGAAAGTTTTGGAAACCCATGTTTAGAATGAGAGCTGAAAGTTATTAAAGATTCCCAGGATGGTGTAATGTCTACATTTTGCAGTGATACGGTCTTTCATATTCAATTACAAATGCATTATTTAAACTGTGTTTATATGCTTAAGATTTCAGGCATCTCAGATTCCCATGTCTATTGAAAGGTATGCCCAATAATGAAGAAATTTGATATCCTGCCACATTCTTCTGGTTAAATATTATCTTGGTGGACACCAAGCATAGGCATGCTATCATCTTATCCAAAAAACCCAGATATCTTACATATTAAAATACAGGTATACCAAATAAAACTTAAAAGGATTTCATTTTTTCTTAACTAAAAAAATAGTAAAGGCAAAAAGCCTATATCAAAAACAGATAGAACTTGGAACACATGTCATATTAAGTGTCTCCAGCTCTGGCTTTCTACATATATAAATGCAACTAATTCCAGAGTCATCACCACTGAGAAAACACCAAGTACCTCCAGAACTCTCTGGTCAGATAAATAACTCGAATGGCATTGATGATAGCCTAATGACCATTTGGGGGGCATACATACAGTTCCTGACAAAGAAAAGAATCTTAAGGAAGAGTTTTTAAATAAAATGACGAAACTGGAAAGTGTTGTACTGAAAAATAATTGCATAAAATCTCCTTATGTTTAATCCCTCAACAAAAATGAAGAGGCATAATTTCCATGGAGCTACATTAATTATAATTGAATTTTTTTTATTAGAAAATTACCAATTGCTTTTGATAGAGATATCAACACTGCCGTGGGTGAAGCAAAAGGACCAAATGTAATGACAGGATATGACGATGGAGCAACAAACTGTACTGTTGATTCTTTCTGCAGATCAATCTGCTAATGAACATCAAACAGATTAATATAACAGCATAAATGTCTCTTCAAGATTATAGATGATAAAAGGCCAAATGTTACAGCACCTCACAGCGCCTTGTAGTGTCAGCAAGGATTCCTAGTGCCCCACCATTTGGAAAAACAGCTAACACCCATGGATGTGATTGGTACAAGGATGTAGTTCCAGGTCCATAACCCCATGCATCCGTGTTCCATGTGAAAACCTGCAAATGAAATTTAACTGATGAGCACCCAGATAATAAGTAAATCTTTCTAAAACGTAAAATTCCATAAGATTGACTTACTCTTTGGCCAGTCCTCTCGAGCTGTCCACTAACTTCTCCAGTTCCATAAAGGGAGGAACCTACAGGAAGCTGGTTCAGAAACAAATTCAATCAAATTGCCAGGGAAATAGCATGAGCAGCAAATTAGGCCAGGAAAAAAGATAATAAATAAACACCTCTTTAGATAAAAGATAATCAACATTTGTAAGATGACAAGTTGACAACCAAAAGATCTGAAGTAGAAGCTAATAAAGTAACTGACCTCAAGTTTGACAACCTGCTGCTCTAGAATACACTCAAACGTGGGGATATACAAAGGAACCTTCTGAGTAGAGATAGGTGTGTCTCTATCCCTGCTATTCACAAAAGAAATACTGGGAAATGCTGCATCTCTATCATTTACAGAACAATCAAAACGGAACACTCCATCTTCCAGAATAGGCTCAAAAATCATATTCCCTGATATGACATTGCTACCACTAGTAACCGACTTTCCTTCAGAATTAGCCATTTTGGATACAAGCTTCTTACAAACCACTTTCTTCTGGAGATAAAAATTCTACTAATGACACTGACAACCATGCAAGTGTTCAATAGAGTTGTTGTCCAGTTTAATCAACATAAAAAATAAAAAAATTATCATGAAAATACTTTCACCGGCATGAAATGAAATTACGAAAGAACAGTAATCAGGTAAAAGCATTAGCAAGAACGAGTTAGTTAGCTCTCTATCTCAATTCAAAGGAAATCACGTAACATTGACTAAAAAGCTACTCGAAATTCCAATCCAAACTATGATTGCCGACTAAACAAGCAAGAAGTAAAGACAACGCTGGCATTGCAAATAGGAAATGCTGTTCACAGTGACGTGGAAGAATGAAAGAAGGAAGCTGAGAGCAATTATCGCGGATGAAAATGGCGCGTTCGGAAGAAGACGATGATGGTGAAGTGGAAACACCAACACCGATGGAGATTAAATGGCATCAGCTTCGGTTATGCTGCAACTGCTACTCCACACTAGGGCTGTTCATGACTTGTTCAGTTATTCCACTGATTTGGCCGGCTACAAAAACTAATTTTCAGGGGTTTGCGTTTTAAAAATTATGGTCATATCTATATCTATGTCTATTCTATATCTATCATAACAGGGATTGCCTAATATTTTTTCTCTATATTTTTACCATCACAGGGATTGCCTTTATTTTTTTTCTCTATATTTTTACCATCTTCGTACACAAAAAAATTGTAATATATTTTTATTCTTTAACTCGCGTGTTAATTTTTGTAATTCATACCTAATTTTTCTTTTATTAATTTTATTTTTAATTTTAAGAAAACAACAAAAACATGAAATGCCTTTTTTCTTTCTAGTTAACAATTATGTATCTAATATTCTTTTAAAAAGTAATCTTTAAATAATTATATATTAATAATTATTTTTTTATCTAATAGATATTTTATATAAATTATATTAAATTATGTTGATATATTAACTAGCAAAAGTATTATGATAATTATCGAACAAATATTATGATATTATTTATCGTAAAATGTATTGTAAAATATATTTTAATTATAGTCATATATTTTTTAATTTTTTTAATTTAATTATATATAATATTAATAGTAATATTATATATTCATAAATTGGATTAGTTTAACATTATTTTATATATTTTGAATCTTCGTAAATACGAATTTAAATTTAAAGGTAAACTTATTAAAATTATATGTAAATAAGAATACAAATAAACAAATTTATCAAAATTACATATTACATAAGAACACAAATAAACTCATTCCAGTTCCTCATATGAATATTTCTAAGACCTAGTTTTTCATTGTGTTGTAACTTACTCTATTTATATTATTTTATTTTTAAATTATTATATTCAATAAATATTAAAAAAGTCATTTCTATTTTTTTTTAACTTCTATAATTTTTAATTTTATAAATGTCACTGATTTCATGTAGAAGAAGACATTGACATTCGATATTAATGTGAAAATTTTTCCTTGAGTTAAATAATAATTTGATTGTCGATATGATAAACACAACATATATGAATTACTCGTTGTTTGAGAGAGAACCCAAGAACTATTTCTATTATTAATATTTGTTTCATACATAAAAGATGATAAAATGTTTAAAACTATTTAGGCTATTAGGTTATGTATACCCTTCTTTTGTTTAATTGAAAATTTGAAGAGAGTAATTTATTTTTTTAATAAATTCAAAAAAAAATTTGTGGTAAAGTACATTATTTTGATAAAAAAATTATAAAAAAATTAAAATTTTATTATTTTATTAAAATATTTTGATTAGTTAAAATTATAAATTTTCAAATTTTATAAAAAAATAAATATTTAAAAATTTTAATTTTCACTTACTTTACATTTTCTCTAACATTTATTTTTTTTTCTTTACACTATTTTATTTCTTTCCTATCTGGATTGTTTTTTCTTTTAACTTTATGTTTTTTTTATCTCTTTTATGTTTTATCTTGTTTTCATTTTCTCTGTTTTGTATTTTTTTTTCTTTCTCTTTTTTTCCCCCTGGTTATCTCTCATTATTTTTTTGTGTTCTTTCTCTCGTGTTCCTAATCTTCCTTTTCTATTTCTCATTTTTTTTCTTCTATTCTTTCATCTTTCTCTTCCTCTTTTTTTATTAATATTAATGTAAAAAAATGTTATTTCTATTTTTAAATTAATAAATATTTAAAAATATTAATCTTAAAAGTTCAAATTAAAAAAATAAATTTTGCATATAAGAAAATTAAATTTTTTATTTAAATTAAGAATTTAAATTTAAATTAATTTATCCAAACAAAATATTTTAAAAATAAAAAATTCAAATTTCAAAATTCGCTGAAATTTTAAAACTATTTCTCCAAACACCACCTCAAGTGGTATAGCCCGCCCACCGGGGATTATGATCCAACACAATCTCGTAACTTGTTTGCAAATGATTTTATTTTAAAAATTTTATACTTTATTTGTAAAACTGTTCTAATATGTTGAATCAGCCTAGGTTAAATTTTAGACTTTTTATTATATTTTTATCATAAAAATAGGATTGTGAAATATGTAAAAATGATTATTCTAAGTTAAATAGTGTTAAAAAAATAGAAAGCTGGAAAATGAATTTTCTCTTATAATTTGATTGACTAATTTAATTTTGAAAATTGCAGCACATACCCCTGCAATTTAGCCTAGCAGGTAGCAACATAACCATCGAAGTTCAAAAGATGCCGCTAGTGTAGACCGTGGGCTTTTAGGGTTGCCTTGCCTCGCCCTTACACAGTTCCGACGTTAGAGATGGAGAGCAACGACATTCTAGAGGAGCTTCTCAACATCGAGGTTGAGATTCAAGATGTTCAAGGTGCTTCCTCTCTCAATTCCCTCAACATCATTATGTTAATGCCACCAACTACTAGGCTAAAATTCTCGCAATAGTTTTCACGATAATACTAACAAAATGGTTGCGCTTCTTCCAATTGATTCTGTTCACCAAATGGTGAAGACGAATTTCTTGTTGTTTTATTTTGAAACAAAATTATCTGTCTGTGCAGAACAAATAAGGACCTTGATTGAGAGGCAAGAGAATTTGTACGAGAGAAAATCGGAGCTGAGTGCTATATTGGAAGCGTGTAAAGAATCTGGAAACGAGGCCAATAATGTGGCTTCAAGCACAGTGGAAAATTGGAGTGGGACATTTGAATGGGATTCTGAAGCAGATGATATTAGGTTGAATGTTTTTGGCATTTCGTCCTACCGTGCAAATCAAAGAGAGGTAAAAATGAAAGTAAAAATAAAATGAAATAAGAATCAAAGGAATAGAAAAAATAAGAATGTCCCACTCTTGTTCCTTTGAAGTCACCTGTTCATTTGTTTGTTCTGAACTGACCTGAACTGAAGTTATCCGGAAGTTGACTATTGAATTTGTACATTCTCCCTCTTTCTCCACTTACTTTAATTGCGAGAAAGGAGGTGGGATATCATAGTAAAGGGGAGATATGAACGTGTTGTCTTATGTAGAAGTTGCACTTCATTTTAAGAGTATCAATTATCAAATGTTGTGTTCCTGTGATTTCTAATTTTGCATTGGCTGGTGGAGCTCCAGCTTACTTAACCTTGCGGTTTGGGTTCAAGGCTTCATGCCCCATGCTGTGTTATCCATTAGTTAAAAAAGCAGGCCTTAAAATTTTTTCTAAGTAGGGATATTAAATCTGTACAGAGTTATTTACCTGATTTACTTGTCGTAATGGTTAGTTTCTTTGTGTTTAACTCTTATTTTAAGCGCTTTGATTTATGATGCTCCCAATTTTTAGACATTATTTGCTTTCTAAAAGTTGAGCAGTGTATTCTTTCTGTATTTTGATGCTGTCATGAGTGTATCGATTATCAAACAATCAACATCAAGGGCTTTAGTTTGTGATTATTTTTGTATATATACAGGATTATGGACTTTTGGGTACAATTTTATTAACAAGTAGCATTGTTGACAGATAATTAATGCCATTCTGAGTGGAAGAGATGTTCTGGTGATCATGGCTGCAGGTGGTGGCAAGAGCCTCTGCTACCAGCTTCCTGCTGTTCTTCGTGATGGAATTGCTCTAGTTGTCAGTCCTTTGCTTTCCTTAATTCAAGATCAGGTGCATTTCATTATGTTAAAATCCAGTGCAATATTTTGTTCAATGAAAAATTTTCTTGAATTAAAAAGGTTCTTCTCTGCCTCTTTTATTCCCCTGGCTGGGGAGATTGCTTCAGGTAATGGGCTTGACTGCTTTGGGCATTCCAGCATATATGTTGACTTCAACAAATAAGGGAGATGAGAAGTTCATATACAAGGCTTTGGAGAAGGGTGAGGGGGAACTCAAAATATTGTATGTCACTCCAGAAAAGATATCAAAAAGCAAGAGGTTTATGTCAAAACTTGAAAAATGCCATCATGCTGGTCGGCTTTCTCTAATTTCAATTGATGTGAGTTCATAATGACATGCTCTATAGACTTGTTTTGGATTATGTTTGTCAAATTCATCTTTTTTATGAATCTCAATGGTTGTTGGCTTGTTGATTTTAAGAATGAATGCAGAAGTATTCTTTTGAATCTGTTTTGTGGTTTAAAAAGACTCTGACTAGTCTTTCCAAGGTGGAGATAGTTAGTGGCACATGAATATCAGTTATCACCCTCTAAATAATACCATAAACCTTTTATCTATTTAAAAATATATTCAGTAAAGGTTCCATACTTTGTATTTTACAATATGGTTTGGTAGAAAGGATTTGCCTGGGTAAAAGGCCACTGCTCGTATCTTGGCACATTTATTTGACTTCCATAACTAATTGTTATTTATATAATTGGACAGACTTGGATGACATCAGATGGTATATGTTAGAGATTAAACCATTTGTGTGCCTCCACCATTTGTGTGGTATTCACTCAGAACCCACTATTACCACTATCCTGTGGTGCTCTTGGAGTTCCATAGCAATGCTGTCTTAGTTGTATGACAATATAATTTCTGGTTATGTTAGGACTATGGGAAAGGAAGAGTTAGTTAAGACAATTTGGATATTTATTGGTTAGTTAGGGGGTTAATAAGTTAAATAAATAGGAGGAGGTAAAGGGAAAGGATTCATTCAGATTTGTATCAGTTGTAAATTGAGCTTTAGCACTTTGTGAAGGGGAAACCCTTGGAGGAGAGATTTCTCTCCTATTCCTTGTTCTTTTCATTCTATTCAATAAAATATTTCCTTTCTTTCCCATTTCTATTGTTGGTTCCTAACAGGTTATGATTTGCATTGCAGGAGGCACATTGCTGTAGTCAGTGGGGTCATGATTTTCGACCTGACTATAAAAACCTTGGTATTCTCAAGACACAGTTCCCTAATGTTCCTATGGTTGCTTTGACTGTAAGTCTTTATCTCAAGTTTCTGTTAAGTATTACAAACAAAATTATTAGATTTGGATTTTCTTTCATACTTAATTTTGATTTCTGCTAATGACATTTATTTGTCAGGCAACTGCTACTCAGAGGGTCCAAAATGATCTGATAGAGATGTTGCATATTCCTAGATGTGTCAAATTTGTCAGCACAGTCAATAGGCCAAACTTGTTTTATATGGTATATTTGTAATTAATATCTATATCTATTAACATATTTTTTACTCTTTAAACAGACCCCCCCCCCCCCAAAAAGGAAGTTATACCCTGCCTTTAATGACAAGTTAAAAGGAATTTCATAATTTCATATTTTACACTGCAGGTAAAGGAAAAATCATCTGTTGGGAAGGTAGTCATTGATGAAATTGCAGAATTCATTCAAGAATCTTATCCAAATAATGAATCGGGGATTGTTTATTGCTTCTCTAGGAAGGAATGTGAACAGGTATGCTTCTAACAATTAGGCCTACATATTTTGAATATCAAATATTGGCTTCAAGGAAGCACAATGCACACATTTTGAATAACACCACGAAACTTGATTTATATAGGTTTATTATAATAAATACAAAGAATCATATATGATTTTGTGTCAATAAACCAGATATGAGTTGCCTATAAAATTGTTATACAATAATACAAAATATTTGGAACATATTTTCAACAACCATAAAAAAGGATTCAAAGAGACAATCTAAATATATTATAAATCTGTCAAGTCAACATTTCAGGAAGTACGCTTTCCCTTTCAAATCATAGTTCCCAATATATATATCATTATTGTAATATTTTTTAATTTGGATAATATTATTTTATTTTCATTTTTTATTGTTATGACTTAAGATATAAATTCATTATTATTTATCACATTTTCTATTATTATTTTATTATTTCAAACTTTTCTATAATTTCTTTCTTATTTTTTATTTTTACTACTGTAAAATTGTTTTCTTTTTTCCAAACTTTTGTAATAATATTTGGTTATTATTACCAATTTTTTTATTATTAATACCATATTATTATTATTTATCTGTTATGATTTTCATTTTTGTATATTTTTCAACTCTAATAGTCTAATTTGTGTAATATGTTTTGCTTTTATTGTTTATTTTACTATTTTAATATTATATGCTTACAATAATAAGATAATATTATATATATATATATATATATACACACAATAGAAAACCATAAAATATTATTTAGATAGTTAGAAATATTTTTTATGAAAATAATAGAATAGTTCTTATGAATATATTTTTATTAATTTTTTCATTATTTTAAATTAAATAGTAATGATCATTCCAAGACTCCTTCTATTTTCCACATAGGTTTTGAACAAATTATTTGCACATTCTGGTCTTCAGTGGATTTCCTCACAAACTGCCGAGGAGCTTATGGTGCTCATTTTATTGTGCAAATACGGAGGATGCACAATTTTTTGTTGTATGACATTTGCAGCATTATGGTGTCTTTGGTTGTGCTGAAATGTTTGCATCTTTAAGGATAGGTTACAATTTTTTTTTCAGGGGGTGGAGGGGTATAGTAGATTTTTTTCCTAATAAATGAGAAATGTATGAAAATAGCCCTAGATGAAAATACCAAAAGCTACATTGGGAACTAGGGAGTAGAATATTACTCATATATTCTTGTGTTTCATTGCATCCTATCTTCTCCTTTCAATGCAAAAATACTTGCAGCAGTACTAGAATTCTAATATAGTGTTTGCTCTAATTTGTTAAATGTGGAATTGTGGATATGTTATTGCCCCTTTGTCATATGCACCTCGTGAGTAGAGTAGATACTTATCCTTTTTGTTGTCAAGATTATTTTAGGTTGCAAAGGAGTTGAGGGAGAGAGGGATTTCAGCTGATTATTATCACGCAGATATGGATGTAAATGCTCGGGAAAAAGTTCACATGCGGTAAAGTAGTCATCAGAATGTTGTCACTTTTACATATGAATACCAATTTTCTTCAAAGATAAGTAATGCTTTTTTGTGTGTCAATGTTGGATATGTCACTGAATGCCCAAGTTTTACTTACCAGTGTTTTAGGAACCAAGTGAATACAGCTGCCCTTGATTTCAGTATTGGCTGTGAGTGACTTATGATCTGTCTTACCCATAAATCCATGGATACTTAATTTAGAAGACTTTGACTGATTTTGGGTGTAGGTTTCAATTGGCCACTCTTGGGCCCTGTTAAATTGTATGAAAGCAACTCTCAGAGATAGCATATGGCTCATCTGTCTTAGATCTTTTTATATCCTATAAGTATAAAATTTGAGATCCAACTTGTTTTTCATATTTGTGAATATATAATAGATTGTAAATGATATGATGGCATTACCAAATGAGTTAATGGAAATATTTTTGCTTGATCACACAGGTGGAGCAATAGCAAGCTGCAGGTCATAGTTGGTACAGTATGTATTACAACTGTCACCCTGTGACGCATGCTTTTGTTACTTCTGCCCTGTTATAGCATTTAACTTTTTTTTAATACATTTCAGGTAGCTTTTGGTATGGGAATCAACAAACCAGATGGTTAGTATTGCAATGCTCTATTAAAATTCCTCAGCAATATCTTATCTATAATCGATGTGTTATGCTATTGATAACAGTTTTGCAACTGTAATTGTTTTATGAAAAAGAGAAATGCAATGCAACTGTTTAATTTCAAACTTTCACCACTGAAATAGGATAGCCTCAGCCTATCATACTATCATATTATTTTCCAAGATTTTAATGCAGATATGAATGCATACTTAACTTCTTTTTTTGCATTGTTAATGTACATTTGCATTTTACTTGTTAACGTTACTTGTGTATTGTTTGACAAGGATTTTTTTTATGGCTATGAAAATCAATGTTGTCTCTCGATCTGAATTCTGTTGGAGTCTTGCAGATATCTTTTTCAAGATTCTTTACACGATTGAATTGTTTCAAATTGATGCTTGCATGTGTGGTTTATGAAGCTTCTTTTGTTGCATAGAGAAGCCTGCTTATTAATGTTTTTGCAAGTGACATCCCTGGGTGGACATGCATATTTTTTTTTTTACCTTCATTGAATCTGAGAACATTTAATGCTAGATATTTTCATGTAGTCAGGTTTGTCATCCATCACAGCTTGGGTAAATCAATGGAAACATACTACCAGGTTTGCACTGATCCTAATAAGATTTTCTCCTGTTAATAACCTCTGTTATCTGTCAAGGACCAATCATCCTAGAAGCTTAATTTGTTGGGTGAAGGCCTAGGAATGGTTTTTATCTAACATAAGCTCTCCTGCAAAAGTCTTTTGGGCTTGAAGCATGGATAAAGCTCATACTTCCCTAACCTTGTGCTAAAAATCAATTTAATGGAGATAAATGGGGTTGCAAGGATTGAAAACCCTTGAGCACATAGCCAAAGAGGCTTTAATATAAAAGGACCATTAATCCTAAATGCTTAAGCTGGCAGGTGAAAGCCAAGGGATGGTTTTTATTTAACATTATTAAATCTTTTTTCGACAGGAAAGTGGTCGAGCTGGCCGAGATGGACTTGCTTCGGAATGCCTACTGTACTTTAGACCTGGTGATGTTCCCCGTCAGGTAAAACTTTGCAACACTCTTGACTATAAATTTGTGCATTTATCTTTTTCTGCAAAAACTGAAGCTTGCTGGAGATAAGACCTTTGTATCTTGAACTCAGACATATTGTTCCATTGGATATTGAGGTCTATTTTTGGCACCAACTTCATATTTAAGAATATAGGATGAGATAAAAAGTTACATAGGAGCTAAAAGTGGAATTTATCTACTTCTCCCGCACTTGTTTGTGTAGAGATGCTTGTGCCTATCTACATGTAGACTTTTGCATATAGATTGCTGGATTATGTGATCAAATATCATAACAATCTTCTCAGAGTTCAATGGTCTTCTACGAAAATTCAGGACTGCAGAATCTCTATGACATAGTACGATATTGTCAGGTAATTTGTTCTGTATGTCTAACTCTTACTGGTAGTTGATCTCTTCTCAATCAATACACATTCACTCCTTTGAAGTTTTTAAGTTAGAACCTTTATTTCTTTCTCCTTCCTCTTCTTGTTTTATTGAGAGTTCTTAAATATTTAGGCTTATTGATTTCCTATCTATGGAAGTGTGAATATAAACGAAGCAACAGATACTAAAGTTTCATTTTCACCTTTGATGATTTCATGAGCATATACATTCCGCTTTAGTCCTTTCTGTATGCTGTATTATGACCTGACTGAGTGCCTTTCTTTCACCTTTTCATTTGCCTGATTATGGAAGATGATTATGCTCATTAAATCATTGAATTATTTTAAATTACATTGATAGAATAACTACAAATAAAGGCAGAAATGATGCATAATTCTGTTACCCATTTGTAGGGATTATATTTTTTTAGGATCCTTGTCTTATGGATTTATCTTCGGGAAGTTGTGTTTCTCTGTTTAATCAGGATTAGGAGTTTGGTATTTAGTATAAATAGAACTATTTGGTTAGTATTTTGCATCACGTCACAATACATAAAAATATTAAGGTCTTTTCCTCTCTTTTCATCCTTCTCTACCAAAACCCCCTTTAATATCAACAATAATTATAATTTTCACTCTCTTTAATGCAGTCCAAAAGACAATGCCGACGAAGTGCCTTTTTCCGGCATTTTGCTGAGCCACTACAAGAATGCAATGGTACCTTTCAATGTTGTCTTTTACTTCTCTTTTATTCTTTGCCCCGTCGTTGCAGGCTTTATATACTCTTGTTGTTACAGGGATGTGCGACATCTGTGCATTCTCAAGTGAGGTGAAGGAAGTGGATGTCACTGGTGAGTTGCTTTGACTTTTGGTTCAAATTTACCTTCTATTCTTCATTTCCCCTATATTTCTTATTATAGTAATCGATTTCCTTTGTTTTCTCTTCCTTCCCATCTCTCAACCTTTTCCTATTTTCTTCCTCCCATTTTTTTTACATGGGATACGTTCCAGGTCATGCAAAGCTGATGGTTTCACTGTTGCAAGATATGCAAGCAAATGATCAGAGGTCAACAATGTTGCAATTAGTTGATAAAATGAAAATAAAACAGAAGGGACAAGGTTGGTTTGTCCTCTCCTCTGTTTGTACTTAATATTTGGCTAGATATATTATTTTCTATTAAGTAGTAAGACATTTGGGCATAATCAGTCTCCCCCTCTGGTTTCGTCTGCCACCTAACATGGTTTAACAATAAGGTTAGAGGAGTAACCTGAGGCTCAAAAGTCAAAAGTCAAAACCCAATGGTTCAATTGTAGTGCAAAGGGACCAAATAAAAAAATAAAAAAAAACACTGAAGCTGCTGGATGTGTGTGAACTGCTCTTGTAAACTAAATTCACAATAGAAATACTCTCCGCCTTTATTTTTAATAATTCATGAAAATTGCAATATTTATCTTGTATTTCCTGAATGTAATTTATCACAAATATGAATCTCATATCTTGCTACATTGAATTGTCCAGGTTCTGAATTGAAACGAGAGGAAATTGAGCAGCTCATCTTACACCTTTTACTGGAGCGGTTTTTGGTAAATACATTGTTCCCTTAATACTAAAAGTTAGAAAGATTTCTTGTTCTTAAAATTAATTGTCCATGTGGTAGACAAAGCCAAGACAACTTCATTACATTTACAAGTCAAAATTAAAGAGCAAACTGATAGGAACTTCCTAAGAGAAATCTGAAATTGTATTTGTATTTCTGAAACAAGGAACGTACTAAAGACAATAAGAGGCAAAGCCCCTTCCAAGTCAGTGTATACTCTAGACTCCCGGCCACTTATAAAAGACTCAATATCATACTTTCTCTCTGTAACTAATTCTCTAAGTGGGCCCTGGACATTTAGGCCTGCAGGTATAAACCTTAATAGGCTTCCCGAGGTCAGGAACCTATCATAAACACCAGATTATAGACATAAATGAAGACTATGATTGAGTTTCATGATTTATCCTTTCATCTACTTTTGTGGCTAAAATGTATGATCATTGTTCGGTCCTTATAGTACAAACAGAACAGAGCTGTGGGTGAGAGACAAAAGTTCGGTCCTTGTGGGTAATAAACTTATTGTCTATACTAGACAAAAGCAGTCCCACTTTCTATGCAACATTTGATATCACTGGTCTTAGCTTTCTGTTTTGATTGCTATGGAACTTCACTTTTAATTTTTCATTGATTTGCACCTGAACAGCTAGAATTCGAACAAGTCCTCACAAAAGGAAGATTCATTTGAAGCACGAATATACCTCAAACGCCTAACCGTGACCCAGATGAATCCAATTAATTCGTAGACAATAATATTTTCCTGAGAGTTGCCTCGTATAAAATTAGTGAACAATGAACTTCTACTTTCCATTCACATCAACAGACATGGAATTAGTTTTGCAATCACAATATCATTGATTATGCTAACTATTAGTTTAATTAAAAAGAAAAAATACCGCAACCCCAACCTAACAAGAAAAAATAAGATCCATGTTGCTTTACACCATATGAAATTTGAATGTTAAGCCTTGTAAATATGGTGGAATATAGTCAATAAACAATAATTTTACTTTGGATTGCATTAGCTTAGCTATCAGTTCTAACCTTAAAGCTCCAAGCTTTCTCAGTTGACCTGTTAGTGCAAAAATGTATATTTCAATATTTTTAGTGGGCGATTGTGATTTAGAGTGAACCTTTTCTTGATGTAGAAAGAAGAATATCAGCATACAGCTTATGCCACAAATGCTTACATTGCTGTGGGTCCGTTGGCCAGGCAAATATTACAAGGTACCGCACGATTTCCTATCGGAGATGTTAATCTATAAAGCTAATTTATCATGGCAAAAGCTATTAAAGTCTTTTGTGTGATATCTGTGCTGTGTGCTATTTCTTTATTCAACCATTAAATTCTTTAATGAGAAACTGGTCCAGTGAAGTAAGTTGATTTTTCCGATTTATGGCCAAGCTTGCACCTCTTTATCTAGTAGCACTGAACCCTTCTGATTCTTCCTCCAAAATGCTTCTGTGAATGCGCCAGCATTCAATTTGCAAAGTGTCATGGACACGTGTTGATTACCTACTTGTAACCTGTTTGGTTAATATTTAAGCTGCTCGTGCTGCTATTATCCAATAGAGTTGAAAACATCAGATTTTCCATGTTTCATTTTGTTGGCACATAATTTGTTGCACGATCCAGATGTACTTGACTATGCCCTGAATGTCATTGTTTTATGTGCAGGGAAGAAATGTGTGAAACTTGAGATTTATACTGAACAGAGAACTAAAGCTGGTGTAAGATCGGTGAAACGCGGCCTTGGGTCCTCTGGTTTGGAGCTAAAGCTTGATGGGCTGAGAAAAGAACTGTCCTCTGCCCATGGAGGAATACTCCCACACTCTGTCCTATCCACTGAACAAATCAGCTTACTAAGCTCTCAAAAACCAAACTCACTGGAACAGGCAAGTTTTAAGTTTTGTAATTTAGTTTTGTGCTGGTGTGTTTTGATCTATATCTAAACAAAAGTTTAATTTGAGCAAAATTGTCAGAAGCAACTTCAGGCTATGTTTGGATATCTAATGTTAAGTGGATTGGAATGAAATGGGGGATAGAAAAATGAAATAAAGTGAAATGGAATGGAATTATCAAACAAATTTACAATTTCAATATTTAGATATTTTTACAATCGCAAGGAAAAAAATAATGGTTCCATACTTCCATTTTATACCCTTCAAAGTTTTTAAGAAAAATGGAAGGGGTGTGGAATCAAGTAATGGAACTTAATTTTATTCAATACCATTTCACTCCATTCCATTATTTTCCATCAATCAAACATGGCTCAAGGCTTCAACTATTGGTCAGTCCACATCTCCTATAATAGAATTGATGTAACCCAGACTAGAGTTATGATTTTTGTTTGTGTGTGCGCAGTTGGAGAAGGTGATTGGAAAATTGAAGACGGAGAAGTATGGAAATAGAATACTTGAGCAAATTGAAAAATATTCTGATTTCAAGCCGACTGATAAACAAGGAACTGATGGTAGGGCTCCAAAGAGGTCCAAAACCAAGAAAAATCTTGTTCTCATTGAGAGTAGTGAAGATGAAGAATGATAACTTATGGGGTCCTGAGCTTCTGGCTCATCCAAAAGAGGAAAAGGAATCCGGATGACAAGTGGCAAAGGGTCTTGATTGTCCTTATCTATAAAAACAGTTGATAAAATCGAAATTAGAATTGAGATTGTACTAGTAGATCAATAGTTTAAAAAGAAAATTTGGTACCCAGTAATTTAATTAAACTTAACCTTGATTTTACTACTCTATCTGTTTTAAAATGTCATTTTAAGTAAAAGTGTTTAATTATTGCTTTAAAAAATTAAGAAAATATTAATTATTTCTAAATTTACTTTTATCTTTTGATATTTTCACCAACTAATATAAGAAAATCTTAAATGTATTTATTTTTAAAATATATTTTTTATTTTATAAAAATATTTTAACAACTAAAGCTTTATAAAGTTTTCACTATTGTGTATGTGCAAATAAAGAGAAAATAATTAGAAAGGTGAAAGGATAGAAATATTAAATTTTCACTGTTTATTTGAAAAGAAAAATGATTTTTTTTTATACGACTCGCATTATTTCTTTCTTAAATTGACATGAAATAGAATAGTTTTATTTTACTGTTTTAAAGTATTAAATACTTTTTATTAATAGGTATAAAAAATTTTGGGGTTAAATTTAATTTATAAATTAATATAAAAATTTATATAATTCTTTTCCCTCTCACTCCAGACAATTAAAAAGACTTTTTTTTCATAAAAAATTGGTCCAATGTAAAAATTAAACTCATTTCAAAAGGAATGAGTTTAAATTTTACTGTTATTTGGTAGATAGTTTGTAAATATTTTCTGAATATTTCATGACTCTAGAACTTACCTAAACTTTTCAGTAAAAATGACTTTTTTTTTGTTTTCTTTTATTATTTCTATTTATTTAAGTAACACGATTTTTACTCTTTTTATTTTTATTTATTTT
Organism: Mucuna pruriens; assembly: GCA_025330945.1. Classification (NCBI taxonomy): domain Eukaryota; kingdom Viridiplantae; phylum Streptophyta; class Magnoliopsida; order Fabales; family Fabaceae; genus Mucuna; species Mucuna pruriens. Next base: position 2,404,729 of record JAENHJ010000520.1, read on the forward strand.
CTTGTTATTTTTTTCTGTCTTGCTTCACTTTTAATTCAATAAAAAATAATAAAACTGAAATTTTCGTCGAACTGAAAAATTACAATGGTGCGGTGGCAACAGATGGAGGCCAGCTCGGGGATGAACGGTGACCACAGGTCCCAAAAGAAGTCACATCTCATAAATGGATGTCTTAAACAGACAAAACAACCTTTTCCAATTTCCATAAATACTACAAGTATGTATTGGATTTGCTCTCTTTTTTTATCCATTGGATTTACTCTTCTTTTTTATCCATTGGATTTTCTCTTCTCTTACTGCACTATCCAGTCTGACAGTATTTTTCAATAAATATCTAGACAAATGTGTTGATTAAAAATATCTAAGACAGTATTTTTCAATAAATACTCTTGTAACACTTATTAACAAAAGCCTTTAAATAATCCTTCACGTCATTGGAATTGAACCATTAAAATTTTTTTTAAATGTTAACAAGTATCTTTAAAACATTTATCAAAGAATTAAAAATAAAAAAATATATGAAAAAGTATTATGACACTCTATCTTGATTTTATGTACAACTTTATTATTTTTTATAATAATTTTTTACTTGTTAATACATTTTTGTTTAAAACCAACTCAGTCATGATTTTTTTCATTTGTGGATGAAATTTATAATTTACAATCTTCAATTAAGGTTTAGGGTGTGCAAATTATATTCTAAGCATGCACTTAAAACGTTACACTAACAAAGGTTTCATTTGTTAAAATAAAAACAAAAGTAATTTAAGATTTATAAAATAGGTTTTTTTAAGAAAAACATTAAAAAGCCATTCATTATAACTTTTCAAAATAATTTGAAAACTAATTTTTATACATTCTGATCTTTTTTTAAAATATCCAAAATTATTAACATAATTCAAAAACATTAAAAAAAAAGAAACAAGCACACTCTTAAGTGTCTAAATCAGTCATTGCATATATTGTACAAGAGGACATGAACATAAAGTAGAAATAAATAATTAAAAGACCAGCTGTGTAGTCGTGATGGCACACACTCATTGCCCTTTTAGTGTTTCACGTTAGAAAGAGTATAAACAAAAAAAAAAGAAAACAAGTGGCTGAAGTAGCATGCGTGCCTTTGAGGGTACTTTTTGGAACCATTCATAATATATATATATAGCTCAACTGCCCCACGCCAACCACACCAATAACAATGTCAAAACCAATACCTTTTCTGAACTAACCATGCTTAAGACCAAACGTGCGTTGACCGAGAACGAACGGGATTTAACAAGAGAAGAATATTGGTTTGGTTGCATAAAGTTATAGGTACTAGAAGCACATTTGAAAAGAAATAAATAAATATATATGTATAGCTTTTATGTTAGGTTAAAAATTTATATTTTTTAATATAAAAACTGAGGAGGAATCTACTTAATTAAGAATATTTTTAAATAAGTTACTTTTTATTCTTATATTTTATTTTCTTTTGATATAAAAAGTAACTTAAAAAAAATGTTAGAGTAACTTGTCTCTTGAAAATTTTATATTTTTCATTATTGTAATATTGATATAAAGTATTCGTCAATTTTATTGGTTATTATCAATTAAAAAATGGCTAATAATTTTTAGTGAAATATTTTTTTAACTTGTTCACTTAATAAATTCAAATTTAATTCCATTCATGTCGTTGTAATGCCAGTGGTTTAAAAAATTATATTTATTTTAATGTAAATTTGAGATTTTGGAATCGGAACTGAAGAACCAATGAATTGATTTGAGATTTTAAAAAACTAATCTCGTTATATTTTTTAATCATGGTATGCTTTAAGTCACATCTCAGATAAGCCTAACCTAATTTATTGTAGTATAATATGCTAAGACATTTTTCGAATTAAAAAATTAATATTGGGTAGATGAAGCTAGATTAAATCTTGTCCTACCTAGTCTTAGTTAAACCATAACTAAGGACAGACTAGATTTAAATTAAAATATATAATATATATATCCTATATTGGATATATCTAGCTAGCTAGGTTAAACCTAAGCCAAGTCTTTTTTAGGTTATGATTGAATTGATGAAAAAAAAAATAGAATGAAGTGATATTATATTATATTGTTTAAAATATAATTAAAATTTTGTGTATATAATGGTGAAAATAAAATTTAATCTTAAAGTCTCATATATATTCAAACTTTTTATTATCAGACCTATAGGTATATAATTAAATAATTTCATTACATCTCGTTCACTATAGCTCTTTTTCGTTCATTGTAGCTAATTTGAGGGGTATAATGGAATCACTTTTTTTTTCCTTAATCAGTTTTTTAAAGTATTTAGATAATAGAATGATAATTTTAACTATTCCGTGCCATTTAATTTTATTTATCAATAAATATTTAAACATAATTTTGAAGTGATAACGGGACAATCAAAGTTAAAAAAAAATAATTAAAAAAGCAAAAGTAAAAAATCAAATCGAATCAAATTTTATATTTAAATGTGAAAAACAATCAAATTTAAACCTAAATAGAATTATGTATTTTCAACATAACATTTTGCTTAAAAAAACTCCATATTTTTCATCATAATTAAGGACTTGTTGAAGTATAATAAACACGTTCTCTACGTATGCGTCCATAACGCTATTTAATGCAATCATGAATGGTGGCTCTTCATACCATCCACGTTCACTTTCCTGAATATTGCTTACCAGTTACCACTCTTGCGGGAACCCATTGCAAAATTGGACCTCAACTCAATTCAAATAGCTACTACCTCATAAAAGTGATTATACAAGGTTTTAGCCAATAATCTAATTGGAATATGTTAGACTTTTATGTCCGATAAATTGTTTCTTATATAAAAATTATTTTTAAAATCATATTCAAGATCAACATGTTAGTGATATGAACAATTACTATAATAATAATAATGATAATAATAATAATAACAATAAAAATAATAATAGGTGATAATAACAATAACCATAATTACGATGACTATGCTAATAATAATAATTATGGTCAGGATAGATACCTAGGTAGTATAGTGGTGGCAGTTGCTCCGATTAAGATTTCACATTTTTTTATTATTATTTTAAATTTTACTTGCACTATATCTTTTTTTTTTTTCAAATTTATCTTTAATTTTTTCTATTATAATATACTGTATTTTTTTAAGAAAAAGTCAGTGCTTTTATACTCATTAAAGATACATGATTAAAAAAGGTTGCTTTGAGTTTTTATTTATTTATATTTTTAGTCTTCTACATTTCAGTTGTTAATGCACTTGTTTTTGCTATTGTTTTATATTTTAATTTCAAAATTCTCCAATAAATGGTTGAATAACGTATAATTTATACTTAAGTTATCATCTTTATTTATCTTAAGATATACTATATAATAAATATAATAACTAGACCACATAAAAAATAAATAATTACAAAATATTAAAAAATAATTATGAAACTGCAAGGCCCATGTTTTATTTTTGTTGTTCGATATCTTTGATGTTCAATATCTTTGCAATAAAGCTATTTTTATTGTAAATATCATAAAGAGAAAGTATGCTAAATAAATAGTTGAATGGTTGTTTGGTTATATATCTATAATTATAATAAAGGAAATATTTTTTTTGGTATTCATTTTTTATTATATTATTTTATCCTTTAAATATTTCTACAACTGTAATAAAGGAAAACAAAATTCTGTCTCCACTTTTTATGAAAATATTAGATTCTTTAATTATTCTCTAAATTATTCACCATATTACTATTCTTTTTCGCCTCTTGTATCAAATTAAAAGATACAAATATTAAAAAGTTAAATTTAATATTTTAAAATTAAAAAATCAGAAAACACATGTCTTTCCACTTTCTCTTGTATAGAAAGAGAAAAATTTTGATAATAATGAAAAATATTCATTGTTTTTTAAATATTAAAACTCAAAGAGAAATATATGTTTAAACTTTTAATAATTATATAAATATTATTATTATTACAAATTTATACATGTGATTATGAATTTTTCTAAAACTTAAAATTTCTAAATTTATCACTGTACAGGACAATAACAGTTAACTAATGACTATAATGATAATCACAAGAGAGACTATGGCAATAGCCAATAGTATTAGGTCTTTTAGAAGAAAATAATGACTTAACTAATTTATTTTTATAAAAAATAATAAAATAAAACTGCTTTTTTCAATTTTAAAAATTATAGTAAAATATTTTTAAATTGAGATAAAAATTAAATTCTCTATTTTAACTAACATGTTTTGAAATTTATATTAAAAATAAAAATTAAAACTTGCAACACCTCCAAATAGTCCGAGTTTTTAATCCCTACAAAATTTGTGATTTTATCATTTGGTCTCTTGTTGATTTTTTTTTTCAAACGAGACATTTATAAAACATTTTTATTTATCAATTGATTTTTTTATAATTTTTGTTTTTCATCTTATCCTTCTAGATATTATAAATTTCTTTTTAATTCTTCAAAATATCATCTGTTTCACGTTATATCTTCTTAAAACATATTATAATTTTTCCATTTAAATTATCGTTTAAAGGGGTCGAAAAGAAATGTTATGATATTTAGAGAGATCAATTAAAAAAACAAATGAAAGAAATCATTTAGTAAACATTTTTTATAAAACACTCGTTAAAATATTAAACAAATAAAAAATTATGAACTTTTAAGGAATAAAAACTTGATTAAACTAACTAAAATTGGTCCTTTTTTGTTGGTCCTTTGGTTGCCTATCTAAGCAACCTCCTTTTGACGACAGAACCCTATGCTTTTATAAGTGTGTGTCTCTTTTCTTTTTCGTTGTTCTCTTTTACAGTTCTTTATAATAATGTATGGGCAACTTTATTACTTTTGTATAAAATAATAATAATAACAATGTGCGTGCTTACATAATTGTCATAGACGGCAAAAGTAGATTAAGTAGGGTTGTGGTCCACACATGCTATAATGATAAGCAAACTCATTATTTGAATAGTGTCATTATTCTGTAAATATAAACTTTTTCTTCATTTCTTACAAAGAGATAAATTATTTAAATAATAGCCCAGTGATATATACTTACAAATTTAATAAAAGAGAGACATTAGTAAAAAAAAATGTTTTTCATATTGGAAATTTATATTAGCTTTTTAAAACAAAAATAATATGTGAGACAATAATTTTTTATATAAAATTGATGTAAAAAATATATTTTTAATTCGGTTATACTAAAAATACTATTTTTGTTCTGATATATAAGACATTTTTAATTAGAGGATACAAAAGTTAGTTAATTTACTTAATAATATTAATTTTCTTAACAATTTATATTATTTTAAAAAGTTATCCTTATATTATTAAGATTTATCATCTCACTTTTCACCTAATTAATTACTGTATAGAGAGATAATAGTGATTACAAGTTTATCTTGTTATTTTGTGGTTAAGAGAGAAAAAAGGTATCACCTTAATAATTCACAATATTTATTGCTTAATGATTAAATAAACTAGAAACAAACTAAGGATATTTTGGTAAAAAAAAAAATTAATGCAAGAGAAAATTGAAAATGATCTCATAAAAAATAAAAAAGAATAAATAAATCTCAAAAGGTTGTTATATATAAGAATGAAGATATGTGTACAACTAATTTAGAATGATAACGTTCTTTATAAATTTTAAAATTCTCAAAAATATTTTTTTTACAACTGTATTAAGAACCAATTTATAAATTATCATTGATTATGTAAAATACTTTCTATATTTTTATTACAATTGATTTACAAAATTTAGTATAATTGTTTTGCTCTTAAATACATATTCATGTTTTTATTCTATCTTGAATCTTAAAATCTTTAGTTCTTTCTCTTAACGATGACAAAGACGCTTCACAAGCAACAATATTCAAGAAAAAATTAAAGAGATTTGAAGATTTTGATGTTTCCTCTTCATTCTCTCATATAATATGATTTTTGGGTTCATTTTTCTTTTCAAACATATTTGTCTTTTGAATGTTTTTTTTGTCTTCTCTTTTATTTTTTGTATGATAAAATTTAGTTTTCTTTCGTTTAAATGAGTATAAAACCTTTTATATATATATATATATATATATATATATATAATTTTTTCTGTTTGAATATAACTTATCATCTCATTCTCTTATAGATAACCTACTATCATAGTTGAGCATATTGTTAGAAGAAAAATAAATGTGTTAAAAAATATATAAGAATATTTTTTCATATCCATCAAAAGTCACTTATTCACTATAATATCATGATGAATTCTTGTTACTGTTTTAGATATTATGACCTTTAATGAGGTAGAAGAAAGTGATAAAGTATTTTTTTTTAACCAAATAAAGTACCTTTTTTATTTTTTTTAGTTACATGGGACAAATGCATGAAATCTAATTATTACAACAAAGAATATATACATAATTTTGTTTTTGACTTAATAGAAATTTAGTTTTCTTTTTAAGGTCGAATGAACAAGGAAAAGTGGCCTCTCAGCACTAAATATCTCTGCCTCGATCTCTAAAGTGTATTGGCAAGGGATTAAGGACCAAAAATAGACAAGGAGAGAGAAAATGGAAAAAGAGAATAAAAATACACAAAAACAAAAATTAAAACTGATTTATGTTACATAGATTAAAAATATAAAATATTTTAAATCTAATTTCTTAAATATAAAGTCGTAAAAATATTCAGTCAAAACCCGAAACGAATCTTAAACATTCGAGTGTCCAAAAATCAGGATTCCTGATGTGAAAATAGGAATACGGTACGGTATAATGAAAGTTTGACCGTAGAAAGTCTTTTTTCTTTGAATAAATGTTCCAAAGTATTGCGTGGCGGGTACAATCACCACCCAAGCCCAAAGCAACAACAGAAGATCGAAAGAGAAAAACATAAACAGTTTATGATTTTTTTTTTTAGGATAACGAACTGGAATCTAATCTTTTGATTTAATTTATTAAATGGTATTTTATTTTTTCTTCATTTATTCTCTTATAAATACTTATAATTTTTTTCCAAATAGACTAATTAATTAATGAAGTGGAAAGTAATTAAAAAATAAGACAATGAGTTTATCTAATTTTAAGAGTCATTTAAAAAAAATAATACAACTTATCAACATATTCACTGTTGTTAACTAAGTCAACTTTTAATGGATGTAAAATTGGTTTAAAAAGTTATATGTTTAGATAATGATGTAGTACACAAATAAAAAAAGTATTATGAATATATTTTTTCTAACACACTTTATTTGGTTGGTTAAATTTTATTAAGAAAATACAAAATCAATAGAGGTGCTCATTAAATAAAAGAAAATGTATTCAAATGAATGTATTATAGAAAGTGTCTTCCTAGATTTTTATTTGTTCATATACATATATATATATATATATATATATATATATATATATATATATATATATATATATATATATATATATATATATATATATATATATATATATATATATATATATATATATATATATATATATATATGACTTAATTATAATTTTAACATTTAAAATATTGTAATTGAGAAATCAAGTTTTATATATACGAATTGAGTTATCCGAATATTGTAACTGTAGTTCATAAATTTTAATTATGCGACTTAAGGCTCCAAATTGTCCCATTTCTGTAATTTTAGTTAATTTCACAATTTTTATTAATATTTAATAAATTTTATTAATGTAAAAATGATAATTAACTTGATGAATAATATATTCTAACAATTGACATTATATAAATATTATAATTAATAATATATATCATGTTAATAATCTGTATCACATCACCTATCATGTTAATTACCAATAGGAAAATATATTAAAAATAAATAAATAATTAAAATAAAATAATTAGAATCCTTAAAAAATTTCAATTTATGTAATTAAAACTTAAAACTAAAATAATATAATTCCAATATTAAGATATCCATTAATATAATTAAAACTTAAAAAAATAAAAATTCGAGCGATTAGCATGGTGTTAAAATAAACAAGTAAAGTTAAATATTAGGAGAAAGAAATATATATAATTTATGAATGGTATAATTGGACAGTAGAGCAGTTGGAAAGATGGGGTGTGTTTTAATGAAGGAAAAGGCCGAAACCGGCAGAGTGTCCCTTACTTAATATTTTTATTTGAAATCAAACATTACTTTAACTGTCTTCCTCACGTCACCAACCAACCAAACCCCACTTTCTACTTTCTACTTTCTACCATAAATTAAAAACACCCAACACCCATACTTGTGACATCAAATCCATGGGAAACACAGCAGAAGCAGATGAGTGCTGTTCCAGTGGGAAACGCCAGAAGCAAAAGCAGAAGCAAAAGCAGAAGCAAAAGCAACAACCACTGATCCCAGGTCTCCCCGACCACATAGCCCAAGTGTGCCTATCCCGTGTCCAGGCGTCTCTACTATTCTCAGTATCGCACACGTGGCGACGTCTCACATACTCTCCTTCCTTCCCTCCATTCTTCTCTCTATACGCCATACTCTCCCCTCCCAAATCCCACTCCATCCAGTTCCACAACTTGGACCCTATCTCAAACACCTGGTCCCTCCTCCCTCCTCACCCGCCCCTCCACCACCTCCTCCTCCGTCACCCCTCCTTCCTCTCCCGTAACTTCTCCATCCAGTCCATCTCCGTTGCCGGCTGCCTCATACTCCTCGCCGCCACCACCCACAATCTCTCCCCCGCCCTCGCCCGCCCCATCACCTTCAACCCCCTCTCCCAATCGTGGTCCTTCGGCCCCACCCTCTCCACCCCCCGCCGCTGGTGCGCCCTCGGTGCCCTCGGCCACACCGTCTACGTTGCCAGCGGCATCGGCACCCACTTCTCCATCCACGTGGCACGCTCCCTCCAAAAGTGGGACGTCCTCGACCCAAATCCCGCCGCCTGGGAGAGCAGAACCGGCCTCAAGGATGGAAGATTCAGCAGAGAAGCAATCGACGCCGTGGGATGGAGGGGGAAACTCTGCATGGTCAACGTCAAAGGAGACGCCGCCAAAGAAGGAGTAGTGTATGACGTGGCAGGGGATGTTTGGAAGGAGATGCCTGAAGGTATGTTACACGGTTGGAGAGGACCAGTCGCGGCTATGGAAGAGGAAGTCATGTATGTAGTGGATGAAGCCAAGGGCGTTCTTAGAAAGTACTTACCGGAACAAGACGCGTGGCTAGATATTCTCGACAATCATAGACTCAAAGGAGCTGAACAACTCGTTGCTCAACGAGGAAAACTCTGCGTCGTTTCCTCCTCCGGAATCTCCGTCGTCGATGTCGCCGCGCTGCCGCCTCGGATTTTGCCGGTTCCGTTGCCGGACGGGTTTGAGCCGGTGGCTGTTCACGTTTTGCCCAGGATGCCGATCAGGGACTGATTTTTTTATTCTTTATAAGAAAGTTAAAAAAAAATGTAAAATTAAATGAGAAGAATCTAGTGACTTCTTTTTTTTTTTTTTTTCCAAACTAATATAATGTTTTTTTTTTCCCTTGTTATTATGAGTTTGTTTTGTACTTTAAATAAACGACCTTGTTTAATTTATTTTCTTGTTTAGTGGGTTGGAGGGCTTTAGAGCTGAAAGTGAAAATTTGTCCTTAATGTTGATTGGGGCGCGTATGGTCAGAGTGAGGAGTGTGTGAGATATTTTTCTTAGTAGTGAGAAAGTTGGCATATTGAGATGAATCTGTGCTTTGAATTAAATCTTGACCTGGAAGGCCAATGAAAGCGTAGAGGTGAGAATAGTTGACGTGACGATTGGAGATGTGTGGTGGATATGAGAGGAGTGATGAGATTAATTGGATCGGTGATGGAGACCAAATCATGTTGCCTGTTTCAAAGGACAGATGTGAATTGATGATGCAATGCAATATTGCAATTTCCTACTGTTTTCAAATCATCTTTGTTCAAGGCCTTGCTATTACGCTCATAAACACTTCATTTACTCAACTGTAAATACCTACAAAATAAAGAGAAACAAACATATACAACTGAGATCAACACAATTTTTATCATTTATTTCAGGGAAAAATAAGTTTTTTTTTATGGATCCAATATGTAAGAAAAGATTCTCTTAACTTGTCATGATATAGTATACAGTTTAATTATTTAATTATTTATGGATCCAATATGTAATAATATAGTATACAGTTTAATTATTTAATTAGTATACAAATTTCTTTATTATATTTATTTATTTTTACTTATTCAAATAAATAAATTTTCTCACTCCCTTTTCCATTCAAACAATAGCAAATTTTCGTGTGTCAAGGAATAGGAGAGAGGTACGTGCAAAATAAGTGAACTCGCCACCATCCATGCGTATTCTCCAATTATAACGATGGTATGCCAAAATTTTACACGCACTTGTTAGGAATTAAAACACGAGTAAATCTCTCTTAAAAAAAATCTATTAATAAATTACAAGTTAACTGTGAATTTTGTATTACCTACAATTCAAATTCTTAAGATATTATATTTGTAAGTTTTTTTTAAATATTATTCAATTTGTTTATTTTTATTAAATGTATTAATTTTTTCGCTCATCCTTGTACTATAATATTCTGCTCTATTTTTTATGTTTATTTTTCTCTCTCTATTTTATTTTATTTCAAACAAAGTATTAAACTTTTAACTGCAAATTTATTTATGTTTTTTTAATTTTATTAATATATTTTACTTGACTTGATAAAAGATTAAAATAATAACAACTACTTTAAAATAAACAAAAGAATAATAAACGTATAAAACGGATCTATCACTGAACAATTCAAATAGGACAAGAGTTGCCTTTTGGATATTTTTATTATTGATTACAAGTTGAATTACATTTTGCATCTCTAAAATGTATGACTTTTTTAATGGGGTTGTTCAATGATACTCATACTTATCTCTCTCTCTCTCAAAAATCAAAATAAATGATATTTATTTCATAGCTTGGGACGATGTTTGGAATCCTACCAATCGATAAACTCCGAGAGCCAATTGCGAAAGCGCGTAAGACATTTGTGATTAATAATATTTCAAATCAATTTTTGTATGGAGGCATGGATTGGTATGTTAGTTTGTCAAGAATTGACTTTTAAAATATCGAGACGAAATCAATTCAACGATTCAAATACGCCAAAGCTCAAAAAACGACTTTTTAATATTTTATATTTGAGTAATGTTATGTTCTAATAACATTTTTTATATTAATTCTTTTAATATTGTATAAAGCATAGTTAAATGAAAATATATACTCCTATGTAGTTATTATCTTAAAAATGTAAAATTATATAATATTATTTCATCTAATAAATAAGAAAATTAGTTAAAAAATTATATGAAGATCTTAAATTATTCTTTATATTTATATTTTTCGCACCTCTATTGTAAAATTAGTAATTTGGGGCTGCCCACGTAAGGCCGTAACTGTTTATTTTGACTACCACGTATCGTTGACAAGTTTAGGTAATTTAAAATTTCGAAAAACAAAACTCAATTAAATTATTTTTCAAGTTTAGCGATGTTGAAAAGTTCGTAGGTTTTTTGCAAAGGTTTGAGGATATTAATAATCGTAAAGCATATATTTGGCCTAGTTTTTATACAAATTAAAAGCTACTCTAAATTTAAAGTTAAAGCTAAAAACTTAACCCGATGTATTGAAATAATACTTTTAACGCATCATTATCATGTTTACGTGATAAAAAGAGGATTTATCAAGTAGGAATACTGTATTTAATTTTTAGAATATGAAAAAAAAATCGAATTTGTTGCAACTATATATATGTAAAACATAGTTAATCCTTGTCTTATAGGCAAAGAGAAACCCATAAAAAATAAAAAAGAATAAAAACTTTAAAAATAAAGGAAAACTTATTTAATAATTTTAGATTAAAAACTCTTTTAAAACTAAAAGTTTTATTTCTTTGTTCCTTACAAAATGAAAAAGAGAAAGAGTGTGTCTAATTCAATTACTTCTTTTTTTTTAAAGCTACTTTTTTTTTTCTTTTTTGCAAATTTTTTTTAACACTTTTCTATAACCCCTCCCCCGATCAAATTGACTCTACTTTGCATTAAGTGGAGGATGATTTTTCCCGTGTTTAGGACTTGTATCTCTTAGTCAAGTTTTCCAATATTCGTGCATTTTTACAAAATCAAGTAGCAAAACTTAGGTAAATAGATATTAGAAATTTAGGATTGTAAAATTGAAATGTGGATACATAAATAAAGAGAATTTCGAAATGTCAAGCATTTTCTCTGGACCCAAAAATATTGGCTCATTAGTGTCTGTACTGCAATACCTTAATTTTGCCAACCTAAGGTTCCTCTCCAGTCACCTTGTTCTTTCCATTCACATTCTTTATTTTTCCTCTTTCCTCACTCTTTCCTATTCCCAACTTCAAATAGTCTTTTTCGCCATTTTGCCCTATTTGCTATGCCCAGAGGAAGAAGGCAAATGTGACCCACTTTCCTGGCATGTGAGCTCTTAACCACTGTTTTCGATCATGTTTGATGAATTGTTTTAATAATTTATGTTATTTTGATTAATCTAATAATTAATTTGTTTTTTTTATTTTATTTTATTTTAACTCTAACTAAGGTGTCGTGTTTCTCAGAGTCACAGTTAACAAGCCATGGGGGGCTTCACATTATGTCCCATCAATCTCTGCTTTTTTTTTTAAAGAAACGGAGTAAAAGCGAAGAAAATGAGAATCTCAAAAAGTAAAGGAAAAGGATGAAGAAGAAGAACAAAAAAGAAAGTGAAAAGAAATGAAAAAAGGAAAGCCATCGTGTCACCACTTCAACTCACAAAAAATCAATCTCTCCTTTGTCATATTATTGTTCTTTTTTTTTTTGGTAATTGAATAGAAGAATGACAAAGGGACTCAATTGTAATTTGAACACATGAAAAACCTATGGAACTCAGCAATTGGTTAATTAATTTTGGGTGATTTAAATCTTTTTAACAAGGAACAACTTGATTCTCGTGTGCATAACTATTTTTGTTTAAGTCCTGTTAACAAGTATTAATTTAACAAGTATTTAATAAATCCCATTTAATATTTTTAATTATTTTAGAAAAAAATTCTCTTTTTATATTTTTAATATAAACACTTTGTTTTTTAATAACAACTCATATCTTAGTACGTGCAAAGCACATAATAAATTTTTATTTTATATAATTAAAATTTATAGTAATGAAATATTTTGAATTATAAATTATATTATAATTAAAATTCATAATAAAAATATATTTTATTTTATGATAAAATAATTTATATTGTGATAAAAAACAATATTTTAATTATTGATATTTTAAAAAATATATTGAAATCTAATTTAGAAATAGAGATGAAAATAATATATTAAAAAAATAAAAAAAATTACAAAATTTAAAAACGTTCTCATATATATAGTATTTTATTTTTTATTTCCTAAACTAGTACCTTAAAGATCACTTATTACCATTTACCTTTTTTTATTTCTAGAAATAATAACATAAAAATTAGTTTGATATCTATTTTTATTTAATTATTTTAAAAAATGCCCTACATAATTTTTTAAAAATAAAAAATTAAGAATACATTTTATTTGTTTATCTTTTCTTCACCTAGTTTTTCCCTACAACAAGCTGAAAACCTTTTTAAAACACATATCATTAACAACGATATTGTAATTGTAAATACTAAACATTTTACTGAATCCAATTTTTATTAATGATATAATTAAATTAGTATATATAAAAAAGAAATATTTCTCACTTGGCATAAATAGTCTCAAATATCAGAAGAGATAAACCTATCTGGCGAGTGAAGGTTCGATGAACTTCTTAGATGTGACCCACTAGTTTTATAGGTCTCCATTTAAGGCTTTTTTTTTGTTTTTTATTTTCTATGTTTTTGAGTGTGATATTTGGATAACTTGCACCTACAATTTAATTTTGTTAGGCCTTGCTGCTGATATACGTTACCTTTACAAAAATCCATATAATGCAAACGGAAATGGTCTTGATTGATAAAGTTGAGAGGCTACTTTTTGCCTTAATATTCATTTTCCTTAATGGTCCTGAGATTGTGTCATGGGTTTTGAAAATAAGAAAATAAGAGTGGGACGGGGTGGGGATACCATAATGGCAACACAACCATCACTACTAGTCGTAGGGGAAAAGCTACATCTTTTTTTCTTTGGTAGTGCTTCACTGTCATTAACCTTTTGCTTACTCACTGGAGAAATGGACTAGAAGGAAAAAACAAACAGGGTAAAATAAATTTTGGGTTTTTTTATTTTATTTTTAGTTTTAGTTTATTCTACCTGGTTTTAAAAGTTTTACTTTTACTACTTTAAAGTGTATCTTTTAAATTAAATTGATTTTTTCGTTAATTTATCACATTGATTAGATGGTTCATGAAAAATTGTAAAATATATCATGTCAACTACAATTAACATCGTAGTATAAAAATCTGACAAAAAAAAAATACTTATGAAACCAAACTAAAACAAAAAAATTTAGATAAAAGACTAAAAATTTATATTAAAAAAATGCGTGAAAGATGAAATAGAAATATTAAATTTTTGTTGATTAGAACAAATAAAAAGAAAATAATATTGGTTATTACAAAATATTCTATTTCTAAATTGGCATAAAAGTAAAATGTATGAAAATTATCGCTTATTTTTTAATTTCTTTAAAAACTAAATATAAAAAATCATCAATTTATTTATTAAAAATATAATACTCAGTCAAGTTAGTCTTAACATTAATAAAATAATAAATTAATTATTAAAATCATATATCATATCAATTTCGTCGTCTAAATTGTAATAGATTCTCAGATTAATTATTTAAATGAATAAAATAGTAAAATAATATATGAAATGGTAAATTATAAATCAATCTAGTATTTTAAATTATAGTATTTTCTTAAATTGATCCTTAAAATTAAATAATTTATTTACACTTTTTTCTTATAACTTTTTAATTTTATAAATTTTGTCACAAATCTTTTTTCATATGTTAATCCCAAACTTATATAATTTCATAAATATGTTATTTATTTTTAAATTTTCACACATTTTGTACCTCAAATATAATCAAGCCTCTAAAAAATATAAAACATTAGAATTGAGATTTGAATCTTTAACTCATTTTTTTCACCACCACTATAATCATTTGACTTATTTAATTTATATATAAAATTATATTATATATATAATCATTGTAATTGTTAAACGTATTTGACCTTCCTCACATATATATATATTTATATTTATTAAATAAAAAACATTCAAAGTTAAAGATGATATATTTATTTTAAAATGCTTTTATTTTAATTATATAAATTTATAAATTATATAGATTTATTTATTAAATTATGTAAAATTATTTATTAGTTAAATTATATAATATTTTATAAATTTATTTAGTAAATATTTTTATTTTCAAATAAATACTTTGCAAATGAAAATGTAAAAGATGTATAAATAATAAATAATTTTATATAATTACATAATAAATTTTTCTAACTAAGATAAAATATTTAATAAATAATGACTTTGGTGGTTATGAAAATTTAAAAGGAGTGAACAAATTGGATGAAATTATATAAATTTAAGATCAAAATGTACGAAAAAAATTGAGGTACAAAATTCATAAAATTTAAAAGTTAGCAAGTGATTTAATTTTAATTTCAGGGATTAAATTGACCAATTATTATATTTTTAAGGATTAAATTGATTTCAAATACCAATTTGATTGTCCAATACAATTTTATGAACTAAATTGATTAATAATATATAATTTTAATAATCGTTTTAACATATTATTAATGTTAGGAACCAATTTAAATAATCGTTACAATTTTAATTAAATAGGTGATTCAATTTTAAATTTTTTAAGAGATAATAATAGTATTTTTAGGAAACTTATATAAATCAATTTTGGTATATTTAAGATTATATATAGCATTTTTTATAATTAAAATGTATACATCTATTTATATATAAATGATATATATACTAATATTTTAATTTGTATAATGTACAAGACAAATATTTATTTTTATGGTTAAAATTAAATAGTTTTTAACATATAAATTATATTAAAATTTTAATTTATAATAAATAAATATTTCTAACATATAAATTCTATTTTAAATTTATGATAAATAATTTATATTGTGATACAAGATTATTTTTTATTATTGACTATTTTTCTTTAAAAAATTTGAAATTTAATTTAAAAATAAAGAAGACAATAAAATTAAAAAGAAATAAGTGGAGAGATAAAAATGATTAAATAGTACATAAATTTTTAAAGGTCATTTTAAATTTAAATGGTAAAATAACACTTGAATAAAAAATTGGTCAAATATAACTAATATTTTCAAAACCAGCATGCGTAGTATAAATATGTTTTTAATTTTGTGTTGTAGTCCCTGGCATATTTTAATAGACTGGTCTGAGTGTTGTAAGAATTGTTTTATGGTTCTTACCTCCCATTAATGAATGTGCTTCATATCGCCGATGCAGTTTAATTTGTTTAAATCAGAACCAAAGTGATATTATTTTATTAACAAGCAAAAAAGAAAAGTAGTGTCTATAACTGCAACCTTTTAACTTTTATTAATTGATCAATTAAAGCAAAGACAAGGAAATATGGGAATGAAGGGGCCAGAAACTAACCAGTCAGTCAATATTTTAAATGGAGTTGGAAAACTTCTACCATTGACCCAAAATTGAATATGGTGATTAAAGTAAAGCCATTCTTCGTTTATCCAATATTTCATCAACTATGCTTATAATAAATATGTCTCCATAACTGTCGCGTCAATCATATATGCTTAAAGTAATGGCAATAATTTTGCTAATTCTTTTTTTTATTATTACTTTCCGTGCAATAGCACATTAGCACGCGTCCTCTCCTAGTTTTGTATCATTCAAACTCATTATTCATCAATAGTAAGTAAGGTGAAATACATGATTTTTGCACTTACAAGTTCCTAAATTGCAAACATAGGCATTAATAATTTGAGGTGCAGTGGTTAAGGAATATTTAACTGATTTTATTAAATATCTTGAGAACTTTTTGTAGTAAATGATAAATTTAACTGTAAAATGATTGAGAGAGAGATTTTGAAAGGAAAAATGTTCGATATTGAATGGAAAGCATCAGGCTATTAAATAACTCATACACTGTAAAGCAAAAACAGAAAATACGATAAATAAGGAGTTACTGCTAGACCTCTAACTAACAGGAAACTAAAGTAGAAGAATCCCAACAAAAAGAGGATTTTATTTGACTAATTCCTAACAATTCCTCCCTTAAACTAAATTCTTTAATGCAAAGAAATTAGTTTATATTATTTTCTGTAGAGACTCCAAGCATTGCACGTAGCTCTAAAAAGACATCCAACTTGAGAGGCTTTGTCATCACATAACAAACTGTTCAAGTATTACAATTGAATCGGTTGATATCCTCCGCCTGCAAAGCTCTCGAAGAAAGTGAAAACGAACATCTATATGTTTGCTACGTCCATGCATTCGAGTTTCTTGATAGTTTGATAGCAGAACTACTATCGCTTGTTGAATAGTTATGGACTCTTGCTCGGTTTGATCAAGTGTCATGAAAGCAACCTCTTTAGCCAAATAGCTTGACGGGGAACATGATCTTTCTTTGCAATGAATTCTGCCTCTGTGGTTGACAAACTTACAATTGGTTGTTTCTTAGAACACCATGATACGACTCCGGATCCAAAAAGAAATACATTTCTAGTTGTACTTTTTCTATCATCCACATCCTCAAAGCATAGTCATTTATCGGTATATCTTTATGAGTTTATCACTTCCTCCCTTCTTGTAGAAAATTCCAAACTCAGTAGTTCCTTGTATGTACCTTAGTACCCTCTTTTGCTAGTTGTAAATGGGCTGAGTGGGATTCTCCATGTACCTGCTCAAAAGACTTACAACAAACATCAAATCTGGACGAGTCGAAGTGAGATACATAAGACAACCCACCATTTGCAAGAAGTAAGTTTTATCCACTTGTTGTCCTCCTTCATCTTTACAAATCTTAAAACCAGGAACTATTGGAGTTTGAACTGAGTTGCTCTGATTCATCCCAAAACGTTGCAACATCTCCTCAGCATATTTCTTTTGATAGATAAAGATTCCTCCCGATGTCTGCAAGATTTCAAGACCCAAAAAATACTTCATTTTTCCAAGATCATTCATGTCAAACTCAAGCATCATCGAGTTCTTAAACTCAGTAAACATCAACTCGTCATTTCCTGTAAACAAAAGATCATCAATATATAAGCTTACAATGAGCACGCTGCCCCTTTTGTTTTGTTTAACAAAAAGAGTATGCTCATATTCACATTTTTTGAAACCTTCTTTAATAAAATATGTTTCAATGCGGCTGTACCAAGCACGCAGAGCCTGTTTAAGCCCATAAAGAGCTTTCTTTAATTTGTACACTTTTTCTTCTTTCCCTTTCTGCACATAACCACGAGGTTGCTCAACAAAGACATTTTCAGCTAATTCTCCATGTAAAAAGGCAGACTTCACATCTAGTTGATGTATAGCCCACCCTTTTTTGTGCTGCGAATGCAATTACCAACCGCACAGGTTTTCCATACTGACTCTTGGAGCAAAAACTTCTGTGTAGTCTACACCGTCTTCTGCTGTACATATCCTTTCACTACCAGCCTTGCTTTAAACTTGTCAACTTCTCCCTTTTCATTGAGTTTAGTCTTGTAAACCCACTTTACTCCAACTACTTTAGCTCCCTTTGGCCGATCAATTAATTCCCAAGTGCCATTTTTCTCAATCGCCTCAATCTCTATATCCATGGCATTTCTCCATTTTTCTATCTTCACAACTTCTTCAAAATTGAGCAGGTCGGCACCAGCAGTATACAAAGCAAAGACTGTTGAGTAAGAGACAGCCTCTTCATCAGACAATCCTTCACCGGACACATAGTCTCTTAGCCAAGTTGATTGCTTTCTACTCCTCTCTTCCATAAGACCTTGAAGTCTCTTGATTAGTAGCAAGAGACTCCTTGATTGTGCATCAGTAACATCTTCTTCTCAGGAGATTCTTCTGAAACAACTTTGTCATCATCTTCCCATTCTAGCTCACAACTAGTAGTTGACTCATGTTTGTTCCATTCTCATGCTTCATTTTCTTCAAAAACCACATCTCTACTTACTATAATCCTTTGTGAGATAGGATCGTAAAGCTTGTATGCCTTTGATTCGTCACGATTAAAGTAAAACACACCTCGGGCTTTTCTCATCTAGTTTAGATCTCAAATTATCAGGTACATGAGCATAAGAAACACAACCAAAGACTCTAAAATGCTGGACTGATGGCTTGACTCTGCTCCAGGCTTCTTCAGGTGTTTTATCCTTCACTGCTAGCGTTGGACAGCGGTTTAGCACGTGCACAGCCTAATTTACTGCTTCTGGCCAGAAGGTTTTAGGCACTTTCTTTTCAGATAGCATGCTGCGAACCAAATTCATGATTGTTCGATTCTTCAGTTCTGCAACACCATTTTGCTGCGGTGAATATGCAGTTGTCAGTTGTCTTTACACTCCATGCGCATGGCAGAAGTTATTGAATTCTCGAGATGTAAACTCTCCACCACGATCTGTGTGCAACCCTTTGAGTAACATGTCTGTTGCTTTCTCAATATGTAACTTGAAGCTTTTGAAAACATTAAAAGTCTCTGATTTTTTTGCCAAAAAATAAACCCAAGTTTTTCGTTTGAAATCATCAATAAAAGTAAGCAAATACCTCTTCTTGCTATTTGAGGCTGGCTTAATTGGTCCGCAAATGTCGGCATGAACAAGCTGAAGAATCTGTGAAGCTCTCCAAGAACTTCTCATGGGAAATGAATCTCGATGTTGTTTCCCAACCAGACAATCATTGCACAGCTTAGAAGGCGGCTTAAGCAGTGGTAAACCTTCCACCATTCCTTTTTGCTGCAGAGTTTGTAAGCCTTTAAAACTTAAATGACCAAATTTGCAATGCCATAGCTGCGCTACATCTTCCATAACTGTATTAAAACAAGTAGGTGCTACAGGCAAGGAGATGACATGCAAGATAAACATCCGATTCGATGACATATTAGATTGCATAATCAAACCTTTGTCTGGATGATATATTTTGCATTTTCCCTATTGAAATAAAATGCTCAACCCCTTCTCTTGCAATTGTCCCCGGACAAAGCAAATTGTTCTTCAATTAGGAACATAAAAAACTCCCGAGATAATGCTAATAACTCCATTTACATCAAGTCTGATGTTGCCTTTCCCATTGACCATCATATGCGAATTATTTCCCAGCTTCACTGAATCTGATAAGTTCTCATCAAGCTCAGAAAAATATTCCTTGTTGCCGCACATGTGATTCTTTGCACCCGAGTCAAGAAACCGGACATCTGTCATTTGTTACTCCTTTGCTTCAACATAAGCCATCAACAATATGTGTTCTTGGCACTCTCGACTGATTTTTCTGCAAAATGGGCCAGCCCTTGTTTACATTCCCACTGAAAGTGTCCGAGCTTGTGACAATTATAGCATTCCACCGTTGCTTTATCAATATTTTGCCTGCCTCTTCCACGACCTCTACCTCCAAAATTCCAACGCATTCTTCCTCGTCCAGCAGGACCAGCATATTGATTGCTCTGAGTCACCTTCAGAGCATGTTCTTCATGGACAGTATTACTCATGCGTTGTTCATGCACAAACAAACTGCTTTGCAGCTCATCAATCGATAGTATACTTGTATCCTTGGATTCTTCAATGGAACACACCACATAATTGAACTTTGGTGTCATGGACCTTAAAATCTTTTCTACCACAACAACTTCTTTCAAATCGTCACCATTGGCTTTCATCTTGTTACTAATGACAAGAACACGAGCAAGGTACTCATTCACTGATTCTCCTTCCTTCATGTGAGCAATTTCAAACTCCTTTCGCAAAGCTTGGAGATGAGCACGCTTTACTCGGGTTGTTCCTTCATATTTTACGCTTCATGGAGTCCCAAATACTCTTTGATGTATCTTTGTTGATTATAGTTTCCAGGAATTGAACGATCTAAAGCACGAAACAGATAGTTCTTGGCTTGAAGATCCTTGATTTCGCTCTTCATAAGTTTTCTTTTTTGTGCCTCGAGAGAGTGACATCGTCTATTTCTTTCTAGAAACTCCATTTTCTACCACAACCCAATCTTTCCTTTGATCGTAGAAAATTCTCCATAAGCATCGCCCAATGATTTGTAGTGACCATCAAACCTTATATTTCTTTGGTTGAACAAAAAGCACCCTCTGTAGCCATTCTTAGTTCTTAAATCAGGAAGAATCTTTGCTTCTCTGAGCCCCTTGTGAGGCTCACGTCGATACCAAATGATAAATTTAAGCGTAAAGTGATTGTGAGAGAGAGATTTTGAAAGGAAAAATGTTCGATATTGAATGGAAAGCATCAGGCTATTAAATAGCTCATACACCGCAAAGCAAAAATAGAAAATACGATAAATAAGGAGTTACTGTTAGACCTCTAACTAACACGAAACTAAAGTAAAAGAATCCCAACAAAAAGGGGATTTTATTTGACTAATTCCTAACGGTAAATATATTTTACTCTTATTCTTTTAATCAGTAAGTACCAGCCTTATAATTTTGAACAAACAGTGAAAGAGCCCAAGGGGAGTGAGCTTTATAAAACCAATGGCCTATTGTGCGACGGAACCTCCCGACTCTTATGTTTTGTTTGTTCAGAATGAATTTGAAAATAAAGAAATAAACGTGAGAGAATTTATTTTTTATTATTTGGGAAAAAAAAAAAAAGTGAGGGAGATTAAATTTTACTGACATTCACAATAAAAATAAATTCCATCTAAAATAAAAAGATTTGGGTAAAAAAATGAACAAAAATAAGTGATACTCATAAAAAAAAATAAAATGGTGTATTTATTTTTATTTTAGACTACCAAAATATATTACTATGAACAAATGTCTTTACAACATACTTTTTTTTCTCTATCTAAACAACTTAAAGATCTACTTATTTTTTTATTCATTTTCGTTTCACTCCACTTTTTCCCCCTCAGCTTAATTTTATTATAAATTATCTCGAATATAAAAGCTGCTGATTTTTATTTTGAAAAACAAATTTTTTTTCAGCAATAATTTCAAGCATTTTCATTATTGATTTTGGATTATTTTGAGTTGAACATAAAAATACCTTTCAACTTTATGGCAAATAATACTTAAAAAGTTATTTTATTGGGTATTTTTTTTCTTGTACAATGCTAATAAACTATATCATTCAAATTTGGTTTTCAGTTATATAAATAGTTTTTGTTTTTGTAAGAAGGAGGGCCTAGGGCCCCAAATAGTATAAGTTGTTACGGGTATGAGTTGTAATGATCATGGTGTATGATTATGGGTGTTAAACTCAAAATTACTTTTCTGAATAAGCTAGGTTTTAAGCATTAAAATTCTTTTTTTTTTATTGTTTCATAATGCTAATGATGTTTATCGTTTTCAACCTAAAATATCCAAATTATATAATCAAAATAATTCATTCCACGTCTTTTTTAGAAATTTATGGTATACTTGTTTAATTTTTTTACGATCAGTTTATCGTTAAAAACGTTTAAAATTTTCATAAAATTATAGTTAAACAAATTATTTTAGCCTTTTTAAAACTTAAAACATTTTTTACGAAAATATTTAAAAGAAAAAATCATAAAAATACCATAAAAACATTTCGTTATTCTCTATAAATTTTTATAAACAAAAAAAGAAAAAACTATGTTTTTGTAAAGAAATTAAAACCCAAACATGTTGATAAAGAATTAAAAAATAAAGTGTAATCGCTCGTGTATTTTTATCAATTTTTTTTATTCAGGGAAGGAGGTAGTCTACAACAAAACAATTTTATTAATTGTAAATACATCATATTGCTTCGATTTATTTCCTATTTTCATTTTTTTAAATGGTGCATTTTCTCGTAATTTTTTTATTCAATTATTTGAAACCAAGAAAAAAATAAAAGCTGTGATATTTTTACAGTTATTAAAAAAACTTTTTAAAACTCATACTACTGTTTTGCCAAATAATTAAACAAAACCAGACAAGTATCAATCTGAACTCAGGTTTGTGAAAAATATTAGTTCATAAGAAAAATAGCACAGCATAACAAGAGTAATACATACTTTCTAAGCTGGCTTTGAACTAGAAGAAAGCGCTGTGACAAATGACAGCATCAACAAACACGACGTATCGCATTCACAATAGTTCATAATGGTTTTTCATAAACAAAGGGCATCCAACATAGTAAAATAGTAAGTAACACATCCCCCATATACATTAAACAAGAGCACTTATTCCCAGAATACAAATGGATACGCTTCCTGAACGCACGTATTAACAAATTTCCGCGTGACACAGGGCAGTTATATTAGCTTTGGATCTGACAAGTGCTGTGTGTGACGGGTATCCAAACAGCCTGAAAAGAAAAGCAAATCAACTTTCAGAGCTGTAAGATGTCTCTCCAGCAGATAAGCCTACCCTTCGAAGTTTCTTCATCTCCTCGTAGGCCCATTCTAGTCCCGGGCAGTAATGAAGCGGAGGGTTAAATCTGCTATCATTTATATCAGCTGGCAAAAAGGCTCCATTCTCTATCAAGAATTTCACTACATCCCTCCTCCTTTCTTTCGCTGCAATGTGGAGCGGTGTCCCTGGGTTCAAGACAAAAACCATACTAATGTCAAATTTTAAAATTTTGGACTTGCATTTAACATTGTACTATTCGAGTATTCTTTGACCCAACTTATTTTGACTCTCTTCTCCGTCTATCAATGATATTTTAACTTGAAAGTAACATTTTAAGCCTAAAATATTTATAAAAAAGCTTTTTCTCTAAATCTAAAACTCTTCATCTTTATTCTAACTTTAACAGTTCTTAAGCTAAAAAAAAATAAGGCCATAACTTTCAAGTGGGAGCATAATCACTTACAGCCACAAGCACCCTTAGTTCTGGCATCAATGTCAGCACCACGCTCAAGCAGTACATCCATCACTCCAATGTGACCACCTTCGGCAGCAAGGTGGAGAGGGGTCACCCCTTTTGATTTAGGGCCCCACGCAGACACATTGACATCCATTCCTTCGTTGAGCAGTTTCTTAACCTGTTCAAGTAACACCATAAGAAGATGCCCCCATGCGACTAGATATGACAAAATTGAAAACCCTTTTTCTCCAATTTTGATACAAATTTAACTCCCAAAAGAACAAAAAATCATAAAAAAATCCAACGGTTTGCAAATCATCAAATACATGAGGCAAAGTATACAGTACTACAGGAATTAGTAGCATCACAATATTTGAAAACATTTTAAATTCAGCCAGGAATCCATAAAGGATGGACCAGTCAAGATGCTTTAGGCTCCCTAGTCCCAACATGTGTGCCTCCATACTCCAAGATAGACGAGGCTGTTTAAACAACCAGAACAGTGTCCACTGGTCAAAAGGCAGAAACCTTATTGCCGACATTGTGTTGTTGTGCCAACACTTATGCCACTCATCTACAAAGGAACTCGGCAGAAAATTTAGAGTTGAAAAAGAATAAAACAAAATAGGTCCATTTGAATGAGATCATCAGATTCCTAATTAATGAGAACTATCTCCATTTCTAAACAGTCATTTATACACATTGAGTGGATTTGTTATCCACCATATAGTAACCTACGAATTATTTAGAATACTAAGTAATAACTTCAAGTAGCACCACCCATCATCACTCAAGTGTAAACACTACAGGTATGATAAATAACAAGTAACACTTCTAGTTGGCAGAATACCGAGAATCCATTTACCAATATCACGTTAACCCTGCAAAATATCCCCTTATACATCACTGTCCTTCATGAATGCACTACTGACAATCCCTTTCGATGTTGTTCTCTCCTCAATAG
This sequence comes from Mucuna pruriens, assembly GCA_025330945.1. Taxonomy (NCBI): domain Eukaryota; kingdom Viridiplantae; phylum Streptophyta; class Magnoliopsida; order Fabales; family Fabaceae; genus Mucuna; species Mucuna pruriens. The sequence goes on from JAENHJ010000520.1 coordinate 2,429,719, forward strand.
CCTTTAATCATATGTTATTTGGATATACATATAGCATCCTGTATAACTGTTTTATACATCACATGCCATACAGCTATTATCATAGAAGAGCAGCACAACTGATCTTTAACAAGAGGTAACACGAGTTGAGCTCAATTTGACAATGACGAAATAGAATATTCCTTGATCTTGGGAACAAGCTCGGTATGGAAAAACCATACCAATTAGGTCAGAAGTTTGTATCATTTAACCGCACTAAAATGATAGAATGATATCAAGGAGAGGCAAGTTGGAGCCAGTTTCTACTGAATCTAGGAATAACCTCATCTCCACATTAGGTTCATCCATATCCCCCAGGAACAAAGCCCCAAATTTTTATAGATTTCACAGTTGTACATCATTTCTTACAGCTTGATTATACAATAAAAAGTTGAGAACTATGCCATGCATCTCAGCCACACATTTATTATGTATTAACCAAGAAAGTTCTGCAGCTATTCATTCTATTACCCTCCCACCCTAGGTGAAAACTTTCCCCCCTTGTTTCTGAAAAGAGATAAAAGAAAAAAAAAAGAGAACTAAAACCAAAAAATAACCAGACAGCCTTTGGTGTAATGGGATTAGGGTTTGGGTGGGCTTGTTTTTTAACTGCAGAGGGGTAACTTTATTTCAAAATTACCTAAGTGGTGTAGAATCTGAATAAATTCCCAAACTAGGGTTGGACTTAGACGTTAACCCATCCGTGGTAAATTCAAATGGGAAATTATTCAAATTCCACACCACTGTGGTAATTCTGAAATAAAATTATCCTTCCGTGGTGAATAAAGCCATTTGGGTGTGAATATGATTGATGAAGAGTAAGTTTTATCATGGTGAATTTTCTCTTTGTTTCGGTTTCGGCCATGCGCTTCAGCATATGGTTGTAGAATTCTATTCCTATTTTCCTCACACCATACTCTCTGCAGCAGAGAATCTGGCAATGAAATAGGGGGAAGAAGCAAACATATGACACGACCACAACAATGATAATAAAAACGAAACCTCTTCCACAAACAAAAAAGGCTTTCAGTAAGAAAAGCAGAGCCTCCAATCTCGAAACCGAAGCCACGCAAACCAAACGCAACTCCATCCAAGACACATGCACGAAGCATCTAAATACAAATTCAATTCAATAAACCAACTGGAGCCCTAATATATTGCCATATAAACCTAACCAATTCTTTGAAGAACATTCGTTCCTCATATTCCAACCAAAAAATTCAGCAATGAAACAAAACAAAGATCATAGGAAAATACCAATTTGAGATCGCCTTTCCGAGCGAAAACATGAAGCGCGGTCCAACCCCTATCATCAGTATCAAGGCCAGGTCTAAAGCGCCTTCTGGAAGGGCTCTTCCTGAACATAACAGGGCGTTCCTCGAGCATGTTTGTGAGCAAAAACGACGAGAAAGAAAAAGTAAAAAGACGCGAGGCCAAAAGAATTATCGGGTCACGATAGCGTAACCGAAGAAGAGAGAGCGAATCTGAGACGGTATCCTCCGAATTTACATGGTCCGAGAAGGAGAAATCGGAGAAAAAGTGTTAGCAAAAGGAGAAGGTGTGGGAAAAGAAATGATTTAGCGAGAAAGGGAGTGATTGGCGATGCAATAAGGTGCGAAGGGATTCAAGCCGGGACCGAAGACGCGAAGGTTTTGTGCGACGAAGATGGAGTTCATTATAATAATCATAATTGGTGAGAGGGTGAAGGGAATGGAGAATAAGAAGAAGGAGAAGAGGCTAGGGGAAGGAAAAGGGGAATCAAATGAAGCCTGGTTTCATTGGGAAGAAGGTTAATGATGGCTGTTATGGATGATGAATGAAACCCTAGCACAACACACACCGCATCAAAATGGGGATGTAAGTAACCTTCTTGATTCTTCTTTCTCTATTTATTCGCGCCAGGGACTCACTTCCTTTTCTCCTTTTATTTTTATTTTATTTCCTAAAATTCAATTTATAATTCTATCTCCTAATTTAATGCATTTCTAATTCAATCAAATCTGTTTTATCCTTCAAATCTTTTATTTGTTCTTTATATCTTAACATGAAATATCATTTTTTTAGAGAAGATGATATTCAACTAGATTTCAGTACAAACAAACAGCTATTTTTAACTTTAAGCCTTTTTTTAAACTAATGTTTTAAACTATGCATCGCATATAATAATGTTTATTTTATATAATTAAAATTATAAAAAATAATTATTTTAATTTATAAATTATATTATAATTATATTTTATAATAAATAATATTTTTAACATATATATTATACTTTAAATTTATAATAAATAATTTATATTATAATATAATGTTATTTTAACTATTAATATTTTAAAAATATATTAAAAATTAATTTAAAATTGTGAATTAAAAAAGATAGGAGGTAAATAATCAAATTATCATTAAAAAAATAACTAAATATTTTCATTTAAAATAATTGTTCTAATTTATTTGAAGAGAGTGTTTAAATATTTAAAAAGAAAACAAAAATCTTCTAGATCAATGACTTCTAAACAGATTATCTACTCCACTATTAAAAAAAAATAGTTAATATCTGATCCTCCTACGATCTTTTATATTAGAGAAAAAATTACACTCATTAAGAAATTTAAGTTAACATTGTATCAATCTTATTAAAATAAATATTTTTCTAAGTCATAAAAACAAGACATGTAATGTATAAAGGATACTTTAAAAATAATTTTATTAAATTAAGTAAAATTAATTTAAATTTGTTTAAAGTACATTAATTTATAGTAAAACTGAGAGTTATTTGAAGTTTAATTTAATGCATATACTAACATTTTTTTAATATCCTATTATAGGAAGGAAATAAGAGTTAACTTAATATTTTAAGACATACATGTAACTATAGGGACAACATCCTTCATTAATAATTTGTTAAATAAATAATTTATGATTTTGTGATCCACCATCCTTCTAATCACCTTTGAACACTAAATTATTTATGTTTTACGGTATAAAATCAAGTGCAACCGAAAATAACAAATCGCATGATACTAACAAATATTTGTTGAATCTAAGATTTACAATAACATATTTCGTGAAATCATCTAGAAAGAATTTGGGAGGGTGTTTTCTATCTAGGAGATGACATCAAATTACCAATCAAACATTATTCATATTTTTGTACGTGAAATTTTGATAAGGATACAGTGAGCTACTTTTTAAATATGAAATCATAATTACTCCATCATTTAAGTTTTCATTTCATCCTAAAGGTAAATAAACATTAAAAAACAAATAATAAACTACTTTCTTCAAAACATCATGTAACTAAATATAGTATGACATCACAATATAAATTATTTATCATAAATCTAAAATGTTCAAAAATAATATTATAAAATTTAGTTATAATAAATATTTACTCTATACAATTTACAACCTAAAATACTAGTTATATATTTTTATAATTATATATTATATATAACTATTAATTATATAATTATTTTCACTTTCTATCTGTATAAATATTAAAATATAAAATAATTACTTTAATAGTTAATTAATTAAAATAATAATTATAATAAAATTACAAAGTTTAAACGACATACTTAACTAAAAATAAAATTTAATTCTTATTATTTTTTAATTTCTTTATTATTTATTAATTTATACATATAGTTAAGATAAATTTTAGAAAAATTCTTGTTAATTCTTTCAAACTCGATAGAACCCTCCCCACCCGTGTGTGTATATATATATATATATAAATCTCTCTCAATATTCATATCCATCTTTAATCCCGTAGATCATTGCTTGGATAGATACCTTAAATCCCTTAGATTGGGCATATCTTTGTTAGACATAGGAAAATGTTTAGATAAAGCCGTTAAAGAATTCAATTCGACAATCTTCCCAAGCAATGTTTTTCTTTCATTTTTCCAAATTATAACCACAAAGGGGAAAACAATATGTAGCTTATAAATTATAGACTCAAGGACAATGATTGAGTTTGAATCCATTTGACTTGCTTTCTACTAATTTTACTCGTTTAAAGATTGGTACTTTTTTGTTTGGGTGCTCCTTTTCTGATCGGATTATAATTATTTTTATCTTATTTTGTTTTCTTAATTACATTAATATTAACTGATTTTATAAAAAAAAAATTATTTATATCACTTTTATGCTTCTTATATGTCTTCTATAAATAAAAATATTTTCCTCACACTTTATGATTAAAAAAACGAAAAAACTTAAATTTCGTCATTCAATTACAATATTTTGTTACTTTTTATGCTTGTTATTTATGTCATTGTAATTAATTATTGTTAATAATAAATATTATTTTTTAGAATAATTTTGAAAAAATTATATTAATAATAATTTAAAATAAGAATTCATTAGATTATACATGGCATACTCAAACAATCTATTTATTATAATATTATATTTAAAATATCCATAACTTAGTCTCTATTTTTTTTAAGCAGTCAATTTAACAGCAAACGATGACATCAAAACAATGGTGGTCACGACTTTAACGGCAAATTCGCATTCAGCACGACGCTATTTATAGATAAAACAAACAATGTTCATAATAGTGGTGAAATAAAAATGATCTATTTTGTTCTCAAAATAAATGAGCGTAAATGAAATTTAAAATAGCATAGCAAGTGTGAATTTTGAAGTATTGAAATTTTGTTCAATTGGTGAGACATGCCTATTCATTCATATGTGGTGGGGCTTGTCTACCACCAATCCAGTATCCATTATTGAAAATGCTGAGATTTCAACACAAATTACGGACATGTTTTGCATCTTTCTTCCACTTCAGTTTTTTATTTTATTTTATTTCCTTCGATTTTCTTTCTCTCAGTAGATAGAATTTCAATTGAAGACCTGTTTCAAATCTTGCAGTAATCTTCCTTTTTTTTTTTTTTCATGATGCTTTTCTTCACTTCCAAATTTAACCTTGAAAAACATCTTACCTTTTAATATTATATAGTCTTGAAAGAAAATTTTGAAAGTAAATTTTGAAAGTGTTTCCTTTTGGCTATCGACGGAATGAAAAGTTAAATATTTGCTCCATGAAATTATTTCTTTAAAGGTTTTGGTAAGAGATAGCAAGAGCTTCCATGATTGCAGTAGAATCAATAGTTTTTTTTATTTAACATTTTAATTTATTATCTTTAAAATAATTACAAATAAAAAACAATAACACCTAACCTGATTCGTGCATTTTGTACTTCAATTCTTCATACCATATAGCACTAATGATCCATTATATATCTCCTAATCATGAAAATTATTTTTATTTTATTTTAAAAAAACTTAATCTAGTTTATTATATCTTCTTCCACCATTATCTCTTTTTGTTCTCCATACAGTTTAGTCACCGCAATCGCAAGAAATAGGTTAAATGTGATCGCAGGGGTTGTCGTAAAAGTGTGGCTGGATGGCAGCATGACAAGGCGACGCGTTAGAAAGTAGTGGCATTACATGGTCGTCAGTTGTAGGTCATAGCCATAGTGAGTAGGACTCTTTCATATTTTTTGAATATGGGATTTACAAAAATAGGAAATAATGAAAAATATACAGTTTTTTATTTTTAAGAATTAAAATAGATCAAGTTAGTTTTTCTCTTAATCATATATATCATCCATAAAAAAACATTCCTATTTTTGTTTATAAATCAAGACTGAATAAATTAGTATAATAACATTTATAACATGTACATGCATGCATATTTTAGTAAATCCTAAACTTTAATTTTATCTCCAATCATCTTTAAACTTTTTGCATTAATGCAGTAAACTCTTTTATTAACCTATTTTTAAGTCACTAAATTCTTAGTTGTAATTTTAAATATTAATAATTTTTTATAAATGAATTAACAAAATCATATATTTAAATTTATAAAGAATTAAAAACAAAAACAAAAACAAAAAATTAAAATGTTTTTATTCATATATGCGTCATGCATTTTTAATTTAGTACTTATAGATATATATTTTTTCTTTAGTCCTTATGTGTTAAAAAAATGTTTAAAATGCGTGTGAATTTGTCTTAATGTTATTTTTTCTTTTTTAACGTGACCAACTGATATCAATGTAATAGTTATATATTCTGTGTTAAAATATATATTGGTATCTTTATATATTTCGTAATTTTATTTATGTGTCAATATCTATATAATTATATCTTAAATTTGATGAAATAATCGTATCTATGAATTTTATTGAAAATTAAGTTGATTAATACATATATCTCAAGGTCTAGGAGAGAAAATTTATTATTCTTGTTCTTTAGGTAGATGACAGAATATTACTTGTTAATAATACTTTTGATTTATTTGTTGAGACCAATAATATATTGTTTATTTATTATTTAACAAGAAGGTCATTAGGGAGGCTTATTTTTCTCTTGGCTATTAAGTTCCACAAAGACAAAATTGATCGATTTTTAGATTTATCCTAAAATAACTTATAGAGTTTTGAAGCAATTTAATATGGAAAATTGTAGGATTGATGATGTCCCAGTTGCTAAAGGGGACAAGTTAGGTAAAAATTAATGTCCTAAAAATGATAGAGAAAAATTTTGTGAAAAAAATATTTTTTATGTCAATATTGTAGGTGACCTGATATAAGTTCAAGTGTATAGAAGAATTAATTTATCTGTTGCTATTAATGTTTCAATTAACTCTTAATTTTATTAACTGGTATAATGTGAGTTATAGAAATCATCTTTTAAGTCTCTATATTTATTTGGTCAAATACAAAATTCTATGTTTATTTAGTCAAATACAATTAACAAATATGTTGAGTTTGTAGGTAAAGTTTACGAGCTTAATATTTATTATGAATAAACATTAAATACCTATCTATTTAAATAAAAATAGGAACTTCGCTTACTGATTAGTTTCCAATAGTTTGTTTATGAAAAAGGAGGGAACCGGCGAAACCTCGTGTTTCTTATGTACACATCTGTATACATTTTAATACAATTCATGGGCAATTGATAATTAGTTTTGGTATTCAAAATCCTAGTCCAGTGCAATATATTCAAATTAATGTAATAAATTAAGGAGATAAACTTTTTTTTTTTATTGTGAAAGTATTATTTTTATTATTTGTAATTTGATTTATTCCAAGTTGTTGTGTGCATGGAAAGACAGCTTAACTTTTACACCGACAATGAAGAAGGAACTAACGGTATTAATAAAATGAAGGGGCAGAAACGTAAAATGCAGAAACGACGTTACCGTTTAGAGGAGGGGGCAGATTTTCACACGTAGGTGGCAATAGTCAACGATTCGTGTCTTGTCGACAAAGCAAGCTTAGGAAACCGGAAAGCTAGAAAAAAGTATAATAGTATGTATATCTTTTCCGAGGCTTCCACCAGTTTCAGCTGCATCATTTCCATTTCCCAAACCCTAATTCCCGAAACGACGTCGCGGTGGCGAAGAGGTCAATGTTCGGTGGCGGAGGGGACGACGCCCTGGCGGCTCGGCTCGGCATGGTGACGCCATCGCTGCTGAGTCCGGCGACGCCATCGGTGATGTCGGGGGAGATGTCGCCGGCGCCGGCGCGCGAGGAGAGGGCCCCGGCTCAGCCGCAGTGGAGCCAGCAGGAGACTAGGGAGTTCATAGCTATACGCGCGGAGCTGGAGCGGGACTTCACGGCTTCGAAGCGGAACAAGACGCTTTGGGAAGTGGTGAGTTCGAAGATGAGGGAGAGAGGGTTCAGAAGAAGCCCTGAACAGTGCAAATGCAAGTGGAAAAACCTCGTTAATCGCTATAAGGTTCGTTGCTTTCTCTCTCTCTCTCTCTCTTATTTGGATTATTAGTTCAGACATGAGAAAAATAAGAAATAAAAATAGATAGAAAAAAGAAAAGGAGAAAGAGAAAGTGATGTGGTAAGAAAGTAGAGATAGGAAAAAAATAAGATGTATGTTTATAATAACTCTTTGGACTTAATACAATTCAATGAAGCATTGTTCATATGCTCAAACTAAGGGTCGTGAGGGTAGGATTCAACCTAGTGGCCCATACCCAATGACTTGAATAGGGAAGGATTCTAGTTTGATGCACGGTGTTTATGTCAATTGATGCCCATCTTTACTAACAGTTTAAGCTGTTGGTATGGTGGTAAGCGCTCTTGATCATATCGTTTACATAATGTAAAGTAATTTGGTTATAGGGTGTGCTTCGCCAAAATTCAAGAAAGCCCCTCTAACTAAGAAAAAATCTTCAATGCCCCTGAATTCACCAAAATGTGCATACTATGCATGAGCAGAAAACCGCCCTATAGGGATGTGCAACTGTGCATGAATATTTTTCATTGAAAATGCAGAAAAGCCATGTCTTTTTAAGATGGAAGTGTTCACTTTACTCAGTAAATTACATGGTGATATTTATGCAGGGAAAAGAGACATCTGACCCAGAGCATGGCAGGCAATGCCCATTTTTTGAAGAATTGCATGCAGTCTTTACCCAAAGAGCACATAACATGCAGCGATTGCTTCTTGAATCTGAAACTCGTTCAGCTCAAACCAAGAAAGGGGTGAAAAGATCCAGTGGAGACCGGTCCTCGGAGGACCTCTCAGAAGATGATGATGAGGTTGGATATGACAGCGAAGAGGAAAAGCCTTCCAGAAGCAATAGCCGCAAAAGGAAAGTTGGAATGGAGAAGTCTTCAAGGACAAACAATCCGTCAAATGCTGTCAGTAATAGTACTAGTGGTATTCAGGAAATGCTAAAGGAGTTTTTCCAGCACCAGCTGAGGATGGAGATGCAGTGGAGGGAGATGATGGAAAGGCGTGCTCATGAAAGACAGTTGTTTGAACAGGAATGGCGGCAGTCGATGGAGAAGCTTGAGAGGGAGCGATTAATGATTGAACAAGCATGGCGGGAGAGAGAAGAACAGAGGAGAATGAAAGAAGAGATCAGGGCGGAGAGAAGGGATGCTTTGTTGACGACCCTTTTGAACAAACTCATTAATGAATCTAACTAACTGAAGCTAATGTCCTGGGTTCCTTGTAGCTGATTACTTTGTTGTTTCCATTTATTATATGATTCTAAGTTTAGCCCAGAATGAACCAAATTTCATAGCAGCTTTTGATTACAGAGAATTTGGTTGATGAAAGGAGTATTATAGGAGTATATGAACATTTTCTTTTAAAAATTGATACAGAGAGAGTTTTTATAAGAACTATTTAGGGATACTTCTGTTTGGCATTAAGTTCTAGGACATGTAACTAAAAATAGGTATGGGTTTTAAGCTGTCTGTATGATTTTCTTATATCTGTACATATATATTTTATACTATATATTTGCCTTCTCACCCTGAAATATACATACAGGGATGACAGATTGTTAGTTGATAAATTTATTGTTTTATTTTATGGAATGATTCCGATGTGATTGAGATGAAATATGACTGTTAGCAAAAAAAAAAAAAAAAAGGATGACCATGAAATGGCATACTGTTTATAGCATTCTAGAGTTTTGGTGTTGGATAACTCTACACATAAGAGTTATCTAGATTTGTATTGTTCATGATTTCTTTTTTTTTTCCCCCTGCAGTGTGCTGTAAAAAGAATTAAAGGAACGCATTTACCAGTTCAGACAAGGGTGTCAGATGAGTGTTGACTCTGTTGATATTTATTAATTTATTTATGGCTATTTGTAAATTAAAGCTTATAGAAGACAATTATGAGTATGTTTTATTCGATGAAAAATGCTAGTAACATTCTTTTAAGTACATTTTTTATTATCGCATTCAATTTATGATGATTGCAATCTATATTTAATGAGTCTGATTATTTAATAACTGAGATAGGAGAGGGGATCGCTAACACTCTTAATGTAAAAGTGTTTGATGCTCTATTATAGTTATATAGAGCTAAAATTTAAATTATAAATAATTATAGAAAATTTTGATTACTAATTAGCCTTTCGTAAAACTATAATTGCTAAAAGGTTCTTAGGGAAGGAAAAAAAAAAAGGAAGCCTTGAACCCTCTTCTTTACCCACCTCACCATCAAAGTTAGATCCAGCCAAATTTCTATTTCTTCAGCTTTTGCAAAACCTGGCCATAGGTTGGTTGAAACTCACTAGACTCGATTGATAGAGGAAGCATCACATGACAAAGATTGTGTTTTCTTGTCTCTGAATTTGGGTGTGGGGTTAGGGTAAGGAAGCATCCGCGTAAAAGGACTTAAAAGTACGCAGTAGCCATTCGTTCCAACTCATCTTAATCCCCATCAGCATTTTGAAGTACTCCAGTTTTGTTCTTCTTCCTCCTTACAAACTATTGTGATTGTAATGCCATGGAATACTTCGAATGTGTCACCAAACTCGAGCCATTTGCACATGGACTCCTTAAAACATACATGGTACAAGTTCTTCTTGGAGCAACACATTTTCATACTCCTTCCACAAGCCATCATGTAATTCCACTATGTGGATTGGAACTCCAGCGGAGCATATTTAGTAACTCCTTCGAGCTTGTTCTTCAAGCTCTTCTTCATGTATGTACTGTCTGGTCATGACCCACTGAAAGAAGAACATTAAAGTCGCGATTGATGTGACGTGACATCACCCCACTAGCAGCCAGAGCATAAGGAGGCGCTGTCGTCGCATAGCAGATTGAAAAGCAAGAGGATATCTATTTTAACACTCAAAAGATTTCTTCGGAAAACGAGTCATGCAAGTTGGGATCACAGCCTATAAATAGAAGGATCATGGAAGCCAAAAAAGGGGGCAGCGAGAGCAAGCAGAGAGAAGTAGAATGCAAGACAAAAATAGAGAGAAAGAAAAAAGAGAGAGAGAGTTTTCAAGACGAGAACATTGGCGCCCACCGTGGGGCTCGGTGAAACTTTTCCCGACGCCTGTAGGATTGAGAGCCTCGATGCAAAGTCTTGAATCAGAGAATGAAGAGGAGCCACGTCGGTCGGCCGTAAGTCGGTCGGCCGGTCGTAAGTCGGCCAGTGGTCGGTCGGTCCTGATGTCGAACGGGCGGAGGCCTCATACTGCAAAATAAATAAAAAAGAAAACTGCCACGTACCAAAGGCAGAGAACTTAGAAAGAATATGCCATGTACCAAAGGCATGTTTAGTTTCGGGTAATTCAACAACAATAGCTTCTTTGGCATCCGTAGTGGTGCCACCATTGCTGCTGTGGGTGAAAAGATGCATATGCATGGATTCAGAGCAAGGGTTTTTCTGCGCTCAATTTCACTTTGTAAATCAAAGTGGCATCATCACATGGAGGTCAAATCCGTTTCTCCACAACAGGTTCTGAATTTATGGAATTTGCAGCAGGACCGTCTACGCAGATGCAAATTGTCAAGGCACTCTGTTCGGGTCAGAGAAGGAGGGCTTCGGACTTACTTTTGGATTTGGGTTCCAGAAGCCACTCATTAACCGCTGAACATTTTGTTGATGTTTTTAAGTACTGTGCACGCTCTCCTGATCCATTGTTTGTTATGGAGATTTGGAGATTCATGGAGTTAAAAGGTGTTAGCATGAACAATAGATGCTCATCCCTTATGATGCAGGCCCTTTGTAAAGGGGGTTACTTGGAAGAGGCCTTCGATATCATGGATTTTCCTGGAGAAAGTCAATGTCTCTATCCAGTTCTCCCGCTGTACAATAGTCTCTTGAGATCCTGCACGAAAATGCAGGATATTATTCAAGCAAGCAAATGTTTGGAGTTAATGGAAAAGAAGATGGTAGGAAAGAGTGAAGTTACATATACTAAGCTAACAACAAGCGGAGGAGTTCCCTGAGCAATTCGTTGGACAACAAAAGACCACTACGTATTCCACATATATGGTCCATTTACGGCTTGAAGGAAAAATTGCACCCGTGCTTCCCACACTGTTTAGTGTAGTGGAAACTGACTTTGCAGTTGCTGGAGTCTTCTCCGTCGGTCGGTCGGCCGGTCTGTCACGTTGGTCGGCCGGTCTGTCACGTCGGTCAGTGGTCGGATTGAGGCAGAGGAACGTTAGTTGTGGGAGTTCTGAGGATATAACGGCTTCTGTGGTGCGCGATGAGAGTACGGTTGGGAAGGAGGAGGGTCCGGTGGAGAAAGCGACGAACGAGCCTGATAGGAATATGGTTACGAAATTGGAGACGGTGGAATTGTTGGACTGGAAGCGTCTCATGGCGGAAGATCCGAATGATGTTTTTTCAGTGGAGAAGTCTCCTGTAACATACTTTTTGGAGGAAATGTACAATGGAAATTCTTTACGGAGCACAACAACCCTTGGGAATAGGAGGCTGGCCAACTGTGGCTATTTTCGTCTCTCGGTCGTTCAGCCTTCTCTCGAAACCAACTGTGGCTATTTTCGTCTCTCGGTCGGTCTCGGAAAAAATACTTGTATTTTGAGTGTCTCTCGGTCGGTCAGCCTTCTCTCGGAAAAAATACTTGCTTGAACCCGTTGTATTTTGAGTGTCTCTCGGTCGGTCAGCCTTCTCTCAGAAAAAATATTTGTATTTTGAGTAAAAGGGGCTTGAACCCGCAACCAAAAAAAAAAAAAAAAAAAGAAGAAGAAGAAAAAGAAGAACCACCAGACTAACCAACTAAGCCACCAACACTTACTATTGTAAAAGAGTCAAAGAAAAGTGTTATTCCCTCGATCGGCTAGTCACGTCTCTTTACCAGACATCTCACTCTACCAAAGAGGAAAAGAGAAATAAGCAATTCAAAAGTACCTGCACATCCTCCATCCATCAACATGACCACAACGCCATGAAAATTTTATTCCTTGGTACGTATGTTTATATCTCAAAATTTACATGATTATAATCTACAACTCATGCAGGTATCAAAAGAAGGTCTGACTTCCCATCCAAAACAGAACGGAAAATAAAGCCCGATAACGGTCGACTTGAAGAAGGTTAGTCCGAGGGCGCGACTCGGAAAATAAAGCCCGATAACGGTCGACCTGAAGAAGGTTAGTCCGGGGGCGCGACTCGGAAAATAAAGCCCGATAACGGTCGACCTGAAGAAGGTTAGTCCGGGGGCGCGACTCGGAAAATAAAGCCCGATAACGGTCGACCCGAAGAGGGTTAGTCCGGGGGCGCGACTCGGAAAATAAAGCCCGATAACGGTCGACCTGAAGAAGGTTAGTCCGGGGGCGCGACTCGGAAAATAAAGCCCGATAACGGTCGACCTGAAGAAGGTTAGTCCGGGGGCACGACTCGGAAAATAAAGCCCGATAATGGTCGAACTCAGAAAAACTAAACAGTGACAGACTAAGGATCTAGACGGTCAAACAAAGCGGAGGGTTAATCTAAATTCGCTCTCAATCATTACCATTGTTGTGCAGGAAAAACGGTGCACAGTGAAAACTCCCCGCAACAAGGATAAAAAAATCACGGTCATGACCGGCGAAAGTTGAGTTTGATTCTCAGAAAAGAATCAAACTCAAGGGGCTATGTACTGTCTGGTCATGATCCACTGAAAGAAGAACATTAAAGTCGCGATTGATGTGACGTGACATCACCCCACTAGCAGCCAGAGCATAAGGAGGCGCTGTCGTCGCATAGCAGATTGAAAAGCAAGAGGATATCTATTTTAACACTCAAAAGATTTCTTCGGAAAACGAGTCATGCAAGTTGGGATCACAGCCTATAAATAGAAGGATCATGGAAGCCAAAAAGGGGGCAGCGAGAGCAAGTAGAGAGAAGTAGAACGCAAGACAAAAATAGAGAGAAAGAAAAAGAGAGAGAGAGTTTTCAAAACGAGAACAATGTAGAAAACATTACCGAACCCTGCTAAAGAGTCTCCTATATTTTAGAGATAATTCTCAATCCACTCCAATGTATGTTTGCAATAACATGGGGATACTCTTGGTGAGTTAACTGATCAGTTGTAAAACATGAAGGGCCTCCGTCTTCTGTTAGTAGTTCATGACTTTGCTAAAATATGTTATCTTTATATCATTCCTTCTACAGTTCTACTCATTCTTTATTAAAAACTTATTTCTTATAAAACACAAAAGTTACGCAATTAAAAAGATAATAAAAATAAATGTTAAATTATTTTAGAATTAATAAACTTATTAAAAACATTAGATGATAAGACAATAAGAAAGATAAATAGTATAATAATTTAATAATATTTACTTATACAAATATAAATGATATGATAATGATATGATGATGTTTTTTTAAAAGAAATTATATATGTACAAGTTAAAATTAGATTGAAATTGAACTAATTTTTAAAATTAGATATAAAATCTGATAAAAATTAACAAATTTTTTTTTCTGTTTTCAGTTTATTCAATTTTTAGTTGTTTCTTTTTTTTTTTTTTTGGGGGGGGGGGTTAATTTTTGTGGTTTGTATTGGGATTGGTTCAATTTACAAACACCCGTAACAAAATGGAACATGAAGTTTAAAAAAGTAGAATGCATTCCATTCTGTCTTGGCATCAGACACTACCTTTATGACCACCCCAAGTTAGTGCAACATGATAATATTCTTATAATGATAGACGCAGTTTTTATGATCCTTTATGATCTCACAACAATTCACATTACCATAATTAAATTAAAACATGTTGCAACCTGCCTTGCCAGCAGGAAAATTACATTAACAGCATGAAGCACAGCTAAAGAGAGCAAATATTTTTTGGACATGTACCATTTGCTCAAAATATCACATTATCACTAGTTTGACTCTGTAGGAGGTTTCTCCTTCGGATGTTTGGAGGCATAATGATCAACAAGTTGGTTTTGATTTGCAAGTTGGACCTGAAAAACAATGTGCAGCAGTATGAAGAAACAAGATACTTAAGAATAAATTAAAGCAATTTTTTTGTTATAATTTTTTGTCCTAATTATAAGAAACAAAACCTATTTTCAAATATATTAATTATTAGTTTCTTTTTTATAACTTTCATTATTATCAAATCTATTAGTGAGTCATGCAATTATTTTCCACCAATATAGATACATTCATTCCAAATTTTTAGAATAAATTTTAAATTTATGACGTTATTAATTAAGATCAACTAATTCAACTATTTTTTTTTTTTTTGTCTTAATGAATCAAGTATTTGTCTTTTATGTATAACACCTGAGGTAGTATTTAACAGTAGTGTCGTTGCCACCAACTGAATGATCAACACCAGATGTACATTATTAGCTATATAATCCATTAGTCAAACTGTAAAAATAATGATATTAACAAAGATATCCTCGACAATAACACTACACGCATTAAAATATTCTTAATTGACCCGCTAATTAAGCATGACCAACAACGTATCTTTTAAAACAAGTAAATTATTTTGTAGAAAGGACTGCTACACCAGATGGTTTGGCTATTTCATCATAAGAAGGAAAAGTTGTTGTTCCAACTGTATGCACATTATTCTCTTATCTAGTTCCTTTACATGGATGGATAAACCCAACAGTAAAATTTATAAATTGATGATCATAAATAAACACATTTAAACAAGTACGACCTAACCTCAATACAGGTGCACATGTGTGTGTACATTCTTTAGAATAAATGCGTATTACAATTGCAGCTGTGCTTATGTCACCAAGACTTTTAGACTGGTATAGACTTTATGGAGGCACGGCTAACAACTCAGCATCTAAAAGGCAATAGATTATACGTGCAAATACCCCGCACCACATATTTTCTTCAATTCAGGTGAAAAGCACCTATGATTGTATATTCTTAACAAACATATATTGCCCCAAAATTAGTGATCAGCATTTGAACAATTTATACGAAAGTGTCAGTTTTAATTTCTCTATACATCAAAGTTTTATCTTCATAATCAAGTAAAGAATACAATTGAGATTTAGCTAGTTGTTAATGCCAATTTCCTGAAAGTTCTTTCAACCCACATAATTCTTACCAATTAGCAAGGTTAAACTTATATAGGGGTTGTTGCAGAGGAATTATGCTACTTATATACCTCAACTACTTATACATAATAATTTTAGCACTGCCTAGATATCCTCTCTTAGGTCAAGTACCTACCTTAAAGGCTTAAAACAAGCCTTTAAATATAAGACTCAGCCTCTATTGTGTTTAATGTAAGTTCCACACACTTATAATTTCTAATGGTATTGAAAGTTCTTATTTATAAATATGACAAAGCCCTTATTAATTATAATATAAATACAAAAAACATTTCAACCACTAATACGAAGAGATCTTATAATTTTCTTCTTCTAGAGAGATGCTTCAGCAGTTCAGTTTTGAAAAATAAAGTATGGGAAAACTATGATCTTCCCTCAAAAATTCTTTACTCAATTAAGTTTTTTTGTAGGCTACAATTCATGCATAACTTCTATTTGCTAGTGATATGTTTTGCTTGCTAACTCATACATCTGAGAAGTACTTAGAAGAAGATAAGTAAGCTGACAGGTATATAAAGCATCCCCTCAAAACCAGGTCAATTTCAGTAGCACTTTGCTACTGAAGAATGAAGACAGTTCAGACTACAAACTGCAATGCCATGGTTTATCAGAACCACGCTGCATGCACCAACATGACAATCGACATATGAAACTCACTCCACCATAAACGGGGATAAAAGCACATAAATCCAAGTTCCATCCCTGTTGGATCATCATCATCTAAATCACAGTTTGAACCAATATGAAGTAATTTGAAAAACAATTACAGATGTTGGTAATTATCTGTCAATAAATTTGGCCAAAAATTACTTTGTCCACAAATAAAAAGCATGTGTGTCTAAAATATATATAGATTTCAATGTCCGTTACAGGATTTATTTTTCTCTTCAAGAAGACAAATTAAGTTCGAAAATATTAAGCAATCAGTGCAAAGAAAGGACACTAACGAATACTCCTACAAAAGAATAACCAGCAAAAGCTAAAGATAAAGCTGTCTCTTCCCTTGAAATAGGAAGCGAAGAACACAAAATAGTTTGTTAAATGAATCTAAAATCCATCTCATATTCATTTAACAACATCACTGCAAAAATAGCATATTTCCCCCAAGAACCTTTTCTTCCGTTCCAAGTTACAACACTAATGTATGCTTTGGATCTCTGTTTGTAAAATGTTATATTTACTCTTCCACACTCCACAATTAATCTAATCCAAAATGCAAATGTAACATGCAGCTAATTTTGTGTTGGGGCCACGCCACAGGATAGGAAATCCAATAATCATTTTTCAAAATTTAGCATATGTATGATTTCAACCACACATCAAATAAAGACACACGAGATTATCATAAATCACAAAAATTGAAGATGAACACGAGTCTAATAAGATACCACACAAGTTGCCCTGACATCCCACCAACAGCAGCAGTAAGTAACGTGACTTCCAATTCCATCACACATTATTGAATTTTCTTTTGCTAAAAAAACAAAGGACGAGTTTGGAACCCGACAAAGAGCCAACAAATAAAACATCATCCGATAAATAATTGACACAAGTAGCTTATAGTTATTAACCAAATTAATAATTGAATCAATTGAAGGCAAATAGTAATGCTAGCATAGCAACCCTTAGAGAGGTGTTCGTTCAAATGATAAAGAACCGAAACAGGTATTATTAGTCAGCGAATAAATAGTTTGAAATAGGAAAAGAAAAAGAATATTTATAAGAAAAAAAGGAAAAAGGAAAAGTAATAGCGAGAAGGCAGATCGGGTGATTAGAGGAGTAATAGAATTGAAATAATAAAGATGAGATGAAGAAAAAAAGAAGAAAGAAAGGAAGAAGAAAGGGAAAGACCTTGCAGATGGGGCAGGTAACTTTAAGGCCAACGGCTCTGGCCTCGATCTGAGAGCCCTTAGATTTCTGATTCTTCTCGGCGTTTCGCTTCTGAGCTTCGATCTTCTGCTTTCCTCGCGTCATCTCGTTATTTTCTTTGTAAATGTAAATCCCACGACGAAGACGAAGACCAAGACGGAAATATGAAGACCAATGGTGGAGACGTAACTGCCTGTGGGTCCCTCCCTCTTCTCTGCCTTCCTTCCTTCCATAATTACTACTACTATACTTTATTATTCATTATTATTATTATTATGTCACATCAACACTTGCTATTCAATATTTTTTTTTCTCTTTATTTTCCTACTAAATTTCGACTTCTTTTTAAGTAATCATTTTTTTTGTTATTATATTTATATTAATAGCCTATTTTTCCGCCATCTTCTATATATATATATATAGTAAGAGTTATTTTTATATAAAAGTAAAAATAAAACTAAATCATAAAATTATACATAAATAATTAAATAATGTAAGATTTTTTAAAATATATATTAGAGTAAGCTCTCATTGAGTTTGTAAGATTATAAATTGTTGAGTATAGAATATGGAGTATTTTTTTACCTATTCATCAAATTAGTTAAGAATATTATAATTGATAATTTTTTAAAATATCTAATGCAGTTGAATATCTAAATTTTGAATTTTAGAATACTAATTAAATTGAATTGAAATAATTTCATGCCCGTTAATTCATATACTCAATAATGTTAATAATAATATTTTAGTATGTAAAATATACATAATAAATGTTTATTTTATATAATTTTTTATAATAAATAAATATTTTTAAATATGTGTATTATATTATATTAAATTAATAAGAATAAATATTTTAATATATAAATTATAATTTTAAATTTATAATAAATAATTTATATTGTGGTATTAAATTATTTTTAATTATTGATAATTTTAAAATTTTAAAATTATTTTAGAAATAAATATAAAAATAATAGATGGAAAGATAAAAAAAATTAAAAAATCTAAAAATATATCGTAAAAGAATGATTTTTAAAATAATTTCAAGTTATTCTAATTTTTATATAAAGATATATATTAACAAAAAAATTTAAAAATTTAATGCTATTTTTTTGTTTAATTACACATTACTATTCTGTTTAAGTAGTGGAAAAGGGAGGAAGTTTTGCAAGTGTGAGATTACTGGTCAGGGTTAATTAATTATAAACAAATATTTATATAAGAAACAAAACACAATGATCATGTACTCTTTAATCACCGGGCAGTTACCTATATACTTAACAAAACATGGCTATTTCTCCAACAATATCATTAGAGCTTGTTTTGGTGAGATAATTTAATATAATAATTATAATTATAATTTCAATCAATTGATAGAGAATTTATCAATGGAGGCTTAATTAAGGTGATACATGTTTAATTTCTTTTAAAAGTTAAAAGTTTGAGCTTTATATACATGTGAGAAAATTTTATATTAAGAGTGTGAACTCCATCGTGTTGTAAATATTTTTAACTTAAAATAATATTGTCTTTCATAAAAATTGTAATTATAGAAAAAAAAATATAGATATTATAGTATATAATTTACTAGAATGCTGTAACTTTGTGTAATTTTTTTTATATTTTTATTTAATCACAAGTTACTCTATAAAATAAATTTATTAACTTAAAAATAAATATATTAAAATTATAAATAAAAAATAATTTTTGATTGGTTGATATTATAAAATTTTATCCTAAACATAATTTTTGTACACTAAAAACTTTTTTTGTGATGCTCATTTAATTAATTTATTTTTTGAGTGAATTTAAATGTCACATCACATTTTAGTATCTCACTCGCATTTTATTTCAATTATGCAATACTTAAACAATTTACATTTTAATGTTATTAATTACACTTGGTTTTGTTTCATCATTAAAATATAATTTTTTAATTCACACATAACTATTTCTTTATAAAGAATAATGCTTAAATTTAAGATTAAGTTATTTTAAAGTGAACTTATCATTTTAGAAAGTAAAGTGAAATTATCTTTCATTTAATTATTCAATAGTTCAATTTGAAAATTTCAAAACATAAAATACAATAAATCTGAACAAAATATTTCCCCGAACTAAGTTTAGAAGATCTTAATATACGATAATTTTTAAATATTTATTTTCATAAAAAATAATAATCTTCAAAAATATTCTCACTAAAAATATGTTGTTTTAAGAAGGTTCTAATTTGTGATCATTTTCTAATATTTATTTGTATAAAAAATTATTCTCAATATTTCATGTTTCCACCTCTTTTTTTATCTATTTATACTTTTAATTAATTAGTATTTTAAGGTGTGCATGACAATAATAAATATTTTTTATATAACTAAAATTTATAATAAATATTTTAAAATATAAATTATATTTTAAATTTATAATAAATAATTTATATTATTATATAATATTATCTTTGGTTGATGATATTTTTTAAAAAATATTATAATTTAATTTAAAATTAAAGATACTAAAAATAATATATTGAAAAATTTTAAAATTAAAAATTTTCTAAAAATACTTTTATCGAAGAAAATTAATAAAAAATATTATTTTTAAAAAATGACAATTAAAAATATTATTGTTCAAAATAATTATTCTATAATATATATATATATATATATATATATATATATATATATATATATATATATATATATATATATATATATATATATAAAATCTTTTAAAGTGAATGTGAGCTTTAGTAAAAATATTTTGTTCAAACTTTTTTATTTTTACGTTTTTAAAAATTTTAAATATAACTTAATTTGAATGATTGAGTAATTAAACCATGAATATAATTTTACTTTACTCTCGCTTTAAAGAATCATAATCCTTAAATTTAAATAACGCATTCTACTAGCTAGATGAACTCTAATGAAAAAAAAAATCCTTAATTTAAGGAACCACATGAGCAATTCAACTTGCTTTTACATTAACAAAAAAACACTATAATCTAAGCCTTGAAAGTAGGATTAAATCTGATTATATTTTGATTTATAATCTTATGTGAAAATGTTTTAATTACCACCCCTCAAAAAATTCATCAATTTACATAATAATTAATTTTTAAAATAGTTTAATAATAATTTAATAAAAATATAAATTTAATATTTTAAAACTTAAATCATAATAAGTTAATAGAATTACATATACATTTTCCTACAGATAAAAAAAAACATTACATATACATTTTTAATAATAATTAAGATGTATAAAATAAAGGAATAAAATTATAATTGAATTCTTATAATAGAGTAAATTTTAATTTTAGTCATTAAAAAAATATTTGTAGTCCATATAAATTTAAAATTTTTAAAATAGTTTCTATTTTATTTATCAAAGTTGTAACATGTATTTAGACACATCACATGCAATTTTAAAAAGTAATTTTTGGCATGACATATCTAGAATTCTAGATGTATGTCAAATTATTACTAAATTACGGAAATTACTATAAACAAATAAATTTCTAGGAATAAAAATCAATAAAAAATTTAAATGTCTAAAACAAAATATTGTTTTATTCACATGTTAATTATCAAATAATTTTTTAAATATGTTTAGAATGTAATGTTGACAAATATTTCATATATAGATCAATTCATACAAAGCTGTTTGAGTTTAATAAGTTATTTTGAGTTCAACTCTTGATTATTATGCCGTTACATACTCATAATAAATTTTATTATTAATAATAATTTTATTCAACTTTAGCATAATTGTCTCTTATCTCTAAAAAAAAATGGAACATGCAAAAGAGAAGATGTGATATATTTTTAAATACGTCTAAAATGTAATATGCGTGTGCTAATTGCAATTTTTTTTATTTGTGATTATTTTTACTTACAACACGTGATACAAATAATTAGTAGTTTAAACTTTTAAATATATAATAACATTTGCTTTGAACAAAACAATATATATAGATGGAGGAGTTGTCCCTCAAGTAATACTTTACTTTATCATGGTATTAATTAGTCCCATAGCTTTTGGCCATGAAAATACTCCACGATTCAATATCAAATCTTAAGAAAAAAAACACGATTTCCACTGACAGGATACTAATTCTTATAACATATTTTATTTATTTATGTTACCATTTTTTTTATTAATTATAATTTCAAGATACTTTTTTAGGAAAACTTCATTATGAACTTTTTTGTACTTTGTAGCCGATATCAAATAATTAAAATCAATTAAAATATTTTATGAATCTGATTACCATTATTTCTTATGGTGTTATTGTTTGTGTTAAATTTTATGAAAATTGAGCAATCACAAAATATGTAATTAAAGTGTTTTATTTGTACATATTTTAAATGTATACATTATATCAATTTTAATGCATATGAATAGAAAAATAAATAATTTTAAATTAATATAAAATTATTATTATAACATTTTTGGTTTACGACAATGCAATAATCCTTTTACTACGACAACGCAACTATCCTCATGAATTGCACAAATAGTCATCAGTGACTGAGGCACACAATGCACCAGTGAACGAAGTCTCGCGAAGGAAAGGGAAACTATTTATCACCTAATAAAAAAAGTAAACAACTTCATAACAGATGATTAATACAATTTTTTTAATTACACCAACCATCTACTATAAAGTTGGTTAATTAATTAAAATTTTATTTATAATAAGTTATACAATCTCCTAATAAATATATTTATGTTTTTAGAACATATAAAAAAGTATGTTTTCATGCTTTTTAATAAATAAGAAATGATTTATAACTGTTGGTCAAAAAATTAAAATAAAATTTAAATCGTTGTCTATTAGATTTCGAAAACAATTTTCAACCATTACTTATAAAAAAAATATAAAAATTTAATTATTACAGCAACAAAATAAAAAATAAATGTTGTCTATTATAATATAAGACAACCTTTTTTAGACATTGTAAGGCCTAAAATGCTGTAATGACAATTATCATACTATTGTAAAAAGTCATGAATTATACAACAAGAGATAACGCGGTCTTGTTAAATTTCTTTGTAGATTTTTTCCAAATTAGAGTATGTTGATAATGTAATATCGTTATCTAATCACCGATATTAACTTTACTAATTAAAACAATATAAAAATGATGAAAATTAAACTTGTCTTACTAGATAGACAATTGGAAGAATTTTACTAATTAAAACAGCTAACAATTTTCATAAGTTATAGCCTCTACGATTATTTCACATCTTGCAGTTATATTGCCAATAATGATTAACGGTCTAAACGAAGGTGTCATGATATGTAGGGAGTTTTGAATTAAGTGATAGGCGTTATTAGAATTTAGAAACTACTAAACATTAATTAAGTGAGATGTATACAACGGTGAACTTCGCATAACATAACCTACTACATATAAATTCTCAAAATGAGGATAACTTTGTTAAGCAAGGAAATTGGAGTAAAGAAACATATATATATTAGATTTCATTATTACCAAAAGGAAAGTAAAAACAAAAAAATGGGATTATGGTTCTATGTTCTTACATGTATTTTTATATGTATATTTCTGCAATCCCTTCTCAAAATCATTCGCAACAAGAGGCTACCACCAAGCCCTCCTACCATACCCATCATAGGTAATATATTTTGGCTCTTAAAGTCATCAAAAAATTTTGCCGATCTTGAACCCGTCCTTCGCTCTTTACGTTCCAAGTATGGTAACATTGTTACCATTCACATTGGGTCTACGCCTTCCATTTTCATAACATGTCATGAAGCTGCTCATCGAGCACTTGTTAAAAACGGTACCGTTTTTGCTGGTCGTCCTTTGGCTCTTCAAACCACACAAGTTTTCTTCCCTAACCAATACACCGTTACTACTTCTCCTTATGGCCCCAATTGGCGAATGTTGCGCCAAAACATAATGCAAATAATTCAAACTTCTCGGTTAGGTTTATATTCCCATTGTCGTAAGTGGGCATTAAATATATTAAAGAAACATATTTTAGATGAAGTTGAGTCGGGCAATAAGGCCATACCAATTAATGGTTATTTCAATTATGCGTTGTATGATTTATTTTCATATATATGTTTCGGAGAGAGATTTGATGAGAAAACGGTTAAGAATATTCAAAGGGTACAACATAGTTTTATTCACAATTTCATTAGGTTCAATGTGCTGAATTTCGTACCCTTCTTGTCTAAGATTGTATTTAGGAGACAATGGAGAGATATCTTGGAAATTCGTCAAAATCAGGTGAATGTCTTCCTCCCTATAATAAAAGCACGCCACGAGAAAATAAAAGGCAAGGTTGGTATTGAAGATGAAAATGAACAAGAGTTTAAGCCTTATGTGGATACCCTTTTTGATATGAAACTCCCAAGCAATGGAAACAAGCTAACGGATGAAGAGTTGGTGAGTATGTGTGCCGAGTTTATGTTAGGTGGGACAGACACAACGGTTACCACGTGGTTATGGACCATGGCGAATTTAGTGAAGTACCAAAACATACAAGAGAAATTGTTTGATGAAATTAAGGAAGTTGTGAGACATGATGAAGACATTGAGGAGGAACATTTGAAAAGAATGCCTTATTTAAAGGCTGTGGTGTTGGAGACCTTAAGGAGACACCCACCGGGGCATTTTATTTTACCTAGGGCGGTCACACAAGACACTGTTATGGATGGTCATGATATACCCAAAAATGCAATTGTGAATTTTCTTGTGGCTGAATTTGGGTGGGACCCAAATGTGTGGGAAGATCCTATGGAGTTTAAACCTGAAAGGTTTTTGAGACACGATGGAGAAGCTAAATTTGATTTGAGAGGGACTACTGAGATTAAAATGATGCCTTTTGGTGCGGGAAAGAGAGTTTGTCCGGCGATTAGTATGGCAACGCTTCACCTTGAGTATTTTGTGGCCAATTTGGTGAGGGATTTTAAATGGACACTTGAAGATGGGTGTGAAGTTGACATGAGTGAGAAGCAGGAATTCACTATTGTCATGAAGAATCCATTGAGGCCATGTGTGTCTCCAAGATTCACTTGAAGGCAAGTATATAGAAGCTTTGCATTAGGGGGGGCTAGGATCCCAATTCCTCTTTTCCAACCCCTCTAAAAAAATAGAAGCAAAAGTTTAATTCTTTTTGTAATTTGGATGGATCAATTGTAAAATATTTTTATCCTATTCTATATAAAAAAAATAATTCATAATATAAACTAATACAAGCAAATAATATAGAGAGAGCATTAAACATAAGAATATAGATTAGGAGGAATTATTTATAGTTTGACAACTGTTTTGTGCTCATTACATGCCGTGCCCATATATATAGCTTTATGGCATGCTTGCACAAAAATCTACATAATTAGAGCAAGTATAAGATGATGATATATGGGTATTAAAATATTGCAAATAGTATGTTAATCTTTTCAAATTTCTTTTTAATTTCTACCTTAAAGGGGAGGATTACGTGCCAAAACTAAATTTATACTTACTAATGTACCCAAAAAAATTATTCTACTCAATTCATGATGAGTTGATAAAAAATGTGTTGAGCTAAGTCGTAATAAGTTTTTAATGAACTACTATATGTAAATATAAGTTTAAGCTTTACTTTTAATAATCACCTGTTTTTTTAATAATTACTTATGCGTTTTCTAATAAATTTGATGTGAATCAGTCGCTCAGTATGCATCAAATGTAGATCTAGATAAAAAATTCCAAATATATGCAGTGCAAGAAATTTCTATATGAGTTTTCTAATAAATTTGACGTGAATCAGTCGCTCAGTATGCATCAAATGTAGATCTAGATAAAAAATTCCAAATATATGCAGTGCAAGAAATTTCTATATGAATTCAAATGAATTTTAGATTTTAATAAAATGAATTTTAGATTTTAAAGAAGGAAAAAAAAATGCCTAAAAATTCTGCTTTCATTGAGAGTCGAACTCAAGACCTCCCGCTTACTAAACGGGTGCTCTAACCAACTGAGCTATGAAAGCAACTATGCTTCTTAGATTCTCAAAGTTTACAAGTTTCTTAATTATTATATATTATACTTTTAGCATATGAATTGGCTATACGGCTATACCAGTATGTCGGTGCTACGTAACCAACTCAACAGTCCTCAGCCCTCCCCTTGAGAATCAGAAAAGATCTTGAAGCAAATACTGGATTCAAGTTAAGAGTTTTGGCTCAGAACTATATTGGAAAGGGATTGATCACATTTTTTGTTGTTACTCTTGTTACTCTTTTTCAAGATTTTATCTTAAACATCTACTGATTGAGGTAATAATAATAAAGAAAAAAAAGTTATACACTAAATCATCATTGTAGGGTAATTATATTGATTTTTATAACAATTATTTTAAAATTATATAAATAAATGATAATATAAAATTATTTTATTTTATTGTACAAAATTATTTATTTCGCCAAACCATCCTTCTTATGGATATTATGATAACGAGTTTATCTATATGTGCCAAAAGAAAGCTTGACCCTTTTCAAATTAAATATATTATATAGAAAGTTAGTATAATATAGAGGGATCGGTGTTGAGATTCAATGTTATTATGCTTTCTTAGAAACTGGTTCTTAATGTTATGTTATGCTAGCGTATATTATATTGATTAGATTATTCTTTCTAATAATTTTAATTTTAGCTATCATTTAAATTAATAGTTAAATTCTAGTTAATTAACTATTAATTAACTAGAATATTATTTTTTCTAGTTAAATTTAAGTTATATCTATTTATATTTTTTATTACTACAAATTAACTAAGAAATAATTACAAATTTTAAAAATTTACTACAATTAACTAATATTATTTTTTTAGCTAATTTACTACTTATTTCATGTTATTATTAATATTATAGTAATTTTATAACTAATTATTTTTACTAAAAATTAGTTACAAAATAACTATTAATTTTAAAATTAACCACAAAATTATTTGATAGAAAATTTTAAATTTTATAGCAGTGACTTATTCTTTTTTCACCATTGATCTTACATAAAACTCCATGATATCAAATAATTCTGCAGGTCGTACTCTTGTTGACTTTAATGGTTTTGATTTTGAATACATTCCATGGTTGACTATGCTGAAAAATATTAGGGAAGCTGTGTTACTCATCTGCCTTGTAAATAATTTTGAAACTATTGATTAAACAATAGATTATGGTTATTCAAGGTTTTCAAGGTCTAGCTGTATTTCATTAAACTGATGATGGCTAAAATGAATGTGAATCCATATATCGTGCACAATGTGCTACGGATTTATATATGTTTGAGAATTTGTTATTGTATGGGTCAAACTGAAGCAGAATACGGTTTAAGTATGAAATGGTAATTAGCATTCTTCAATTTGTTTATGGTTAGAATTTTTTCACTCCATCACAAATTTTCTAATTAGCTTACTTCTTCCTCACATGCTTTTCCTCATTTGTTATCGAAGGACACAACCTCATTCATAGCCACGTCTCTTTAGTCTGTAAATGCATAAGTAAGTTAAAGTTTGTATCTAAAAATTTCTGAGATTCCAAAGCTTCTTTACAGGGTAACTTTTTTGGATTGATGGTCATTATCTCAGTGTCTTGCTAATTGATTACCCTTTTAAATTATTTTAATTTCTTTAGCTACCTTTACTGATGATATATACTTAATAAACACGAACATGCATTGCACTTAAGATAAATTGCCTGCATACAGTATAAACTGTCCTGTAGCTTCTTCTAGCAGCTTTATAATTTTGTATATCTTCTGAAGCATTGAGAAATAGAGATCTATCCAACAAAACCTCGAATATCCATGTGAATAAGGATAGTGATGTAATAATAAATACTAACATATGTGTCATATGATTTTCAGCAAGTCGCTACGCTGGTCCATTTAGCTCAGAAAGATTTATCCTACACAAAATTATTCTAATCTACGTTGAATATTCTCATTCTTTAGTGCAAGCCAAATAATATAACTTTAGCCATTCATGTTTTATTTGCGGGGCCCAAGATGAGGACGTCAAGATCAAGCATCTCATAGTGTGTTAAGATGGTCTTTCTCAATCAGGTATGAACCTAGGCATAATTATAGTTTATAGAAAACTGATCACAAATATGCAAATAAGGGAATGTTTAGGTAAATTTTATCAAAATAAAAAAAAATAAACTTTTTTATGACCGATAAAAACATTTTGTGGCCACTACAAATCATAACAATTGTAGCTGAAAATCATTTTTGTTGCAGTGTATATATATACATTTTTTTGCTGTGTGAAAGACTGACATCATATTGTTTTTTGGTTAATATACAAAAAAATCCTATTAATTAATTTATTTATTTATTTTCATTCTTGCCCATATATTTCTAAGTATTTATATATTTTTTCAAATAACTTAAATGTAGCTGCGAGCATCTGATTAATTCAGGATTTGATAAACAACTAATTAAATAGTTCACGAATATAGTTGAGTTTTTGAAAAAAAGAGTTTCAGAAAATATAATTATTACTTTGTGGAAATTTGCATGTGAAAGGATTTCATTCATGCTAACATAAACAAACGCACATTCTATTTTCCGCACACGGTTAGTGATGCCATATGAATTAAAAAACACTGTTAAGGAATAGAAATTAACCTTCTGACTTTTCAAACATATCAAAGCCACATTCCCAAATGTGTCATCAGGCGTTTGCAATAAACAAAGGAAAGAAATTATTTTCTCTAAATTACTACTTAAGTGCTTATTATTGTTTGTGAAAATCAGAGTTCCACGATTCTTAATATTGTAAATGTTTTTTTTTTACAGACAATTTTTTGACACAATTTTTTTTAAATTATTTAAGAACTACGACTAACATCATATATGGATTTACACTTGCAGGGAGACCATTTAATATAAGATTTTGACTTGGGTTGATAATGAAACAATTTAATAAGTACTCTATTATTATTAGTTTATTTTTTTATTATTAATTTACTTCATGTTCGGATATGCAAATCAAGTGTAATAGTAGCACTACTACTAAAAGTTATGAAACCTTCATTCCCAAAGGAAGTAGTAGTCTTTTTCACTACCAGAATTGAGCAGTGCTTTGACCACACCATACAGAAAATGATGTTTTGCTCAGGCCACGACTATTTTAAAACATGTATATAAAAAACAAAACTCTATACAGATAATAAGGTATAGACAATGCTGTATTAAGTTAAGAGGTCCCATGAGGCATGGGCATTGCCATCCACTAGCAATTAGGATGCAGGGTTTGTCTCATCTATACTTGTGAAAATTAATTTAAACAATAATTTTATATTATGATTCAATATTGTATTATTATACCATTTGATAAATTAATAAATATATCAAATATTAAATTTATTAAATTAATATGTTGTTAACTAACAGTAACAAAAATTAAAATTAAAATAATTTACATATTGTGTATTTATTTTTTATGTTATTTAAAAAAAAGCAATCACATACTAAACACAAAATACATGCTATTTTATCAAGTTACATATTCATTTTAATTACTACATTTGATATCTGATGGTTTATTTTTGTAATATTATAATTATAAAAAGTCCAAAAACTATATTTTCCTGAAATTTATATATTTTTATAAAATATAACAAGCAGCAAGTCTGTACCAACTTTTTAGACTAAGGAAAACACATGTAAGAAAAGGAGTTACAAAAGCTTTTCTTAACTTATATTTTAATTCTTTAAACTTATAAAAATATTTTCGAGAATGAAAAAGATTAGGGGAAACAAACGCTTCATTTGTTTTCAAGTTTTTTTTTTTTTTTACGTCTTTTGATGCAGGTGTAGATAATATTTTAAATTTGTTTTATTTTAATATAACCAAAGCTCTAAATCTTCTTAGCTTATATACTAAGTAAGCTGATTTTTTATGTAAGTTTGAACTTCTTTAGGGTTTCTTTAAGGCGAAGTTAGTAGACATCTTGACACACGATCTTCATTTAGTACTTAATATTTTTCTTTTTGTATATTGATATGGTAGAGCGATATCAATATAATAAGAATTAGTCTTTATCACAATATATAGTGTTATGTTTTTAGTTGTCATTAAAAATTATGGGATGAAAAATAAATATCTAATTTTTCAATAAAAGTATTATTTTAGTTACTTAAAATTAATTTTAAGGATCGTAAAATATACATGAATAAAAAATATTTTAAATAAAAATATTTTAAGAATTCATTAGTCAAATATTAATAATGTAAAATATTTTTTATATCATTATTGATATGACTTTAAAGTAATTATTATAAAATTTAACAAATTAATAATATATAATGATTTATTAATGAATAACTCTATAAAAATATTTAACATTGTGAAGACCTAATTTTTTATTTTTTAAAATAGTATAAAAACAAATGTATATATAAAAGGGAAAATATAACGAAAAAAAAAGTTTTCTTGTGACAACTTTAGAATGAGTTGTTTTAATAATGCAATGTGTGTTAATAAGCACCGATTGAAAGGTAGGGTCGGTGGAAATCAAATATAGTTTTTAAGCATGTTGTTTATACATGCAAACGAAAACATCGATAACTCGTGAAGATTACATATAAAGATTAAAGAGAGACTTAAATAATTTGTGCGAAATTATTGACTCAAATATTCCTATCACGAGGCGCAATACCCATATATTGTATGGAATTATTTGAATATAAAAAATAAATTAAAAATAATTCTAATCCTTATAAAATAAATAATTACAGTTTTGATCAATGTAAAACTTTTTCTTTATTTTTCATCCTTTTAAATTTTTAAATTAATATTTTTAGTTCATATAAAATATGTAAGTTTTAGTTTTGATCATTTTAAAATATTTTTCTTTATTTTTTTATCATTCAAAAATCTAAATTATAGTTTTTAATTTAAATTATATTATATTATATTTTTAAAAATCTGAATGAAATAATAAAATTATATCATATTATATAAAAAATATTAATTGATATTAATATTAAATAAATAACATTAATTACTATATTAATACTTATGCCATGCTGTACTGTACTTAATTAATAGGTCTAGATTAGTTTACTTTTTCTTAAGATACAAAAACTATATATATATATGAAAATTTCATTTTAAAGTTTTTTAAATTATATTTTAAAATCTTAATTGGATAATAAAATTGTGTTACACTATATAATAAAAAAATTATTTATTTACATATTTGTATAAATTTTACATTAATAACATTAACACTAGAAAAACTACATAACATCTATAGTTTTCATGGTTAATTTAATTATTTGTTGTAAATAAAGTTCCACTTACTATATTATATGCATAAAAGAAAAATACAATAAGTAAAAAAGTAATACATAAAAATGATAGTTAACATGTAACTTCATAATAAGTTTAAAATTATATTAATATTTATAATTTGTTTACATTAAAATATGATTTCATCAAAACGAATAATTAAAAATAAGTATCTTTTGTTATATGGACAATTTTAAATTAACTCGTTACAATTTGACTCAAATAATAATTAAAGATAAAATTTAAGAGATAAAATTATTATTATTATTATTATTATTATTATTATTATTATTATTCATTTGAATTTTTTTAGTTATGATTTATGAACTATTTTTTAAAACCTTAATTTAATAAAAAAACTGCATCAATTAATATTATAATGTTCAATATTACGAGTATGATTTGTAAATTAAAATTTTAATTCTATTGTTTTTTATTTCATATAAAATAATGTGATTTGTTTTTTCTTGTATATAAAATAACCTGTAAATTAATTACATAACATCTATGGTTTTAATGGATACTTTAATTATTTATAATAAATAAAATTCCAATACAAGAAATTTTAAATTTTGTTACAGCAAAATCGATAGCTATTTTATAATTAATTTGTAGTAAAAATAGTTAGCTATGAAGTTACTATAATATTAATGATATGCATGAAATAAGTAACAAATTAGCTAATAAAATAATTTTAGTTAATAACTATTTTCTAACTAATTTGTAGTGATAAAATATATAAATGTATAAAATTTAAATTTAATTAAAAAAAATAATATATTAGTTAATTAGTTAAGATTTAGTTACTAATTTAAATAATAGTTAAAATTGGTAGTAAAATAAGAAAAAATGTAGGGTTAAACTAACTATTATACGCATAAGATAAAAATATAATAAGAGAAAAATGATTACATGAAATTAATTGTTAACATTCTAACAAAATTTGTAATAATTTTAAAATTAGATTACTTTGCATTTTAACGTGTTTACTTTAAAATATATTTTATAAAAATAATAATTAAAAATAATTTTTTTTTATATATGTAAAAATTATAAAAAATTATTATAATTTATTTAAAACAATAACTACAGATAGAAAAATAGAACTTCTTTCTGTATAAATTAGAGTGTTTTTTAATAATTTTTTCTTAACTTCTTATGTTTTAATATATCTATTTGTTCTTTTATTTTTAAATTGAATTTTAATATTTAAAAAATATCTGTAATTAAAAAAACTCTGTATCACAATATAAATTCTCTATAATAAATCTAAAATATAATGTATATATTAAAAATATTTATTTATTATAATTTTTTTTACTAAATACTTATCTTGAGTATTTATCATATATTATTAAAATACATTTGAATTGTTTTTAATTTAAAACATGATTTATAAATTACGTTTTGAATAAATAAAATATATAATAAAATTATGTTATTCTATATATAAAAAATATATTTATATATTTGTATAAGTATTAAATTAGTAGCATTAAATGCTACATTAATACTTCATCTACCATTTAACTTATTTATATAGTTATACTCATCATGCATGTTAAGTGAGATGAATGTTTGTTATGAGAAAATAAGAATAGTGAATATAAATCATATAACCATGCATAGATTTACTGTTCTCATTATAATATATATTTGAAATTTCCTTTTAAAAATATGTGTAATATGATATTTTAATTTTTTATTAAATAAAATTTATATCATTACACATGTATATATATTAAAATACATTTGAATTTTTTGAAGTGAGGAGATACACTTTATAAGATAAAGTGTAATAATAATCGTTGATTGAAAAATTATCAATCTAAAAATTATGATAAAGACTATGTTTGATACATTATTTCAACTAAATTTTGTGTCCTTTTATTAGTTAAAAAACTTGTTTGATTTTATTAGCAGTAAGTAAACAAAATTTTTTAAAAGTTCGTAACATTTTTGGATGTGCTACTATAACGTTTTACAAAAAGAGAAAATATGTTATGTATCAACAATGTAAAATCATTATATATTGTTAGTCAAACACTGCTTATAATAAATTTGTTGATTTTTATAATAAATATTTTAAAAATTTTATCATTAATTATTTGTAATTACGTAACATTATAAAATTATTTTACATTATTAGTGTATTACCATCAATCATTTGACTCATTTATAAAACTCTAACACCTAATTTCTAACTTTTTATGTTTATTCATTTCTTTAAAATATTTATTATTTTTCTTTTATCCTTTTTTATATAAGGCAAGACTTTATGATATTTTTTTTTGCTTTGTTTTTCTTCTTTCACTTATAAGATATGATTTTATTATTAACTTTATTCCTTTTACATAAGGAAAAATTTTATTATTTTTATTTTTGTATTAAATAATATATTGATAATGACAATAATAAGTTTATTTTAACCATTATATTAATTATACTATTTATTTATTATCTCAACATTATATTTAAAGATATTGATATTAATATATTATATTTTTATTATAATTTTTTGAATATTTTAAATATTATATTGTTAATTTTAATCATGATATTATTTATTTTATATTTTAACATTATCTTTCGACATAACTTTTTTGTGATACAATATATTTTTGTATATGCAATTCAAAATATTTAAGCAATATACTGATTAACATAAAATAAAATTAAAAAATATATAAATATATAAATATATCTTATAAATATGTTATTTTTATTGTTTCATATTTATTAGTTAGTTTAATATATAATTTTCAAATACTTATAATTCAATAAGTTAATTAGATAATGTTTAATTTATAATAACTAATTTTTAGCTGTAAGCTAGATTTTCAGCTTTATATCTTTAACTAGTTTTTTCTTTTTCCAAACATAACTAAAATTTAAAGTCATATTAACAAAATTTAAAATTAATTATAATATTAATTATTATTTTTTAATTAATAATTATTATTGTATTCTATATTTAGAAGTACAACTCTCTTGCTTTAGAGCAAATATAAAAAAGTATATCTAAATATCTATATAAATATTACATTCATTATTAGAAAATTTAAAATTCACTATCAAATAATTTTGTGGTTAATTTTAAAATCAATAGTTATTTTGTAGCTAATATCTAATAAAAATAATTAGCTACAAAATTACTATAATAATAATAGTAACATAAAATAACTAGCAAATTAGTTAAGAAAATAATCTTAATTAATTTATAATAAATTTTTAAAATTTGTAGTTATTTTCTAGCTAATTCGTAGTAATAAGAAATATAAATGAATATAACTTAAATTTAGCTAGAAAAAATAATATTTTAGTTAATCAATAGTTAATTAGTTAGGATTTAACTATTAATTTAAATGGTAGGTAAAATTAATAGCAAAATAAAAAAAATATTATAGTGATTAATAATATTAAATATTACATTAATTAATAATATTAAATATTACACCAATACTTTTTATTCAGCTTATCTAGTTGTAAAAAATTCAATTTAATTTTTGTTTTCTTGATATTAGCCGGTTGCAGAACAAAGCATGTAGAGAAGGAAATTATAATATTAATTATTAATTTTTAATTAATAATTATTACTGTATTCTATCATTAAAAGTACAACTCTCTTACTTTGGAGCAAATATAAAAAAAATCTATTTAAATGTTTATATAAATATTACATTAATAATATTAAATATTAAATTAATTAGTAATATTAAATATTACATTAATAATTCTTATTCAGCTTATCTAGTTGTGAAAAAATTAATTTAATTTTTGTTTTCTTGATATTAGCTGGTTGCAGAACAAAGCATGTAGAGAAGGAAATTATAATATTAATTATTATTTTTAATTAATAATTATTACTGTATTTGATATTTAAAAGTACAGCTCTCTTGTTTTAGAGCAAATATAAAAAAATCTATTTAAATATTTATATAAATATTACATTAATAATATTAAATATTACATTAATACTTCTTATTTAGCTTATCTAGTTGTGAAAAAGTTTATTTAATTATTGTTTTCTTGATAGTATCTGGTTGCAGAACAAAGTATGTGGAGAACGAAATTATAATATTAATTATTATTTTTAATTAATAATAATTATTATATTCTATCTTTCAAAGTACAACTCTCTTGTTTTAGAGAAAATATAAAAAAAATCCATTTAAATATTTATATAAAGATTACATTAATAATATTAAATATTACATTAATTAATAATATTAAGTATTACATTAATACTTCTTATTCAGCGTATCTAGCTGTGAAAAAGTTAATTTAATTATTGTTTTCTTTATATTATCCGAACAAAGCACCTAGAGACAGAAATTTTTTAATATTCGGATTATACTTACCATTTTAGTTGGTTATTGTTTTTATTGGTATGAATTGAATAAGTATAAGAAGTTTACCTACTTATCTACGTGTGTCTTACGCTGGTTGACAATCATATTTTATTTTAAAAATTAATTATACATATAAAGTTTTATGATTCTAATAGAAAGAAGACCTTGAAAGTTTTGTGGTGGGAGAAAACATTGGGATAAGTGTTGTAACGTAATGCAATGTATTACAGGCGTCATTTTTGTGTGTTGTGAGCTGTGACGGGGTTCT
Organism: Mucuna pruriens; assembly: GCA_025330945.1. Lineage (NCBI taxonomy): Eukaryota > Viridiplantae > Streptophyta > Magnoliopsida > Fabales > Fabaceae > Mucuna > Mucuna pruriens. The sequence continues at coordinate 2,465,403 of JAENHJ010000520.1, forward strand.
AGAGTGAATGCGTCGGTCGCACGTACCGTGTGTCCATGTTCTCACGTGCCGAACAGCCTTGCTCCCATTGGTTCCCCTTTAATTCCCGAGCACAGCAAGTAGCATCTCTTAACACTTTCACTCACACGCACACTCGCACACTCGCACTCGCTCTTTGGAATCACAGAAATCTCAGGCACACAACGAACGCAACTCAGCACTGAGAGTGAGACAGGGTTTTATTTTAACATTTTTGTTGTTATTATCCCTTTACAGCTCAACCTGCATTTCTCTCTCACTCTCGCATCTCAGATCGAAATCGAGGTGACTGCGTCTGCAATTCTCTTTCTCTCAGCTTCCTCGATTTTCCAAAAAGTAAATAACATCGAATTTTCACTATCGCTGCTCCTGCAATTGTAATTAACTTCGATTTGATGTTTGCGCATTGAATGCTTTTGATTTGAAATGCTGAGTTAGTGTTCTACTGTGTGCCAAGCTTTTCTAGCAGTTTACTTAGTGTGCTTCAGTGCTACTTTCAATTCTTTTTCTATCTAGGTAGAAACGTGCTTGTGTGTTTGAGCTGAAAATTTTCGAACTCAGGTTCAGTTATTTGCTCCTATTGTGTGATTACGGTTTTATTCATATGCATAATCTTATACTAAAATATAGATAACTTATTTAGTGTTTTTATTTACTCTGTGAGGTTGTATTATATGTATACCGGCTGTGAATTGTTTTTGAGTGTCATGTAAACAACTGATGTGCGTAACTGCCAAAATAAAATTTGCTTCTTGTCTGCTGTAGTTTCCATTGATAAGTTTGTGATAATGATGATTATTGTTTGCCGTAATTTCAGCATAGTTTTCTCTTTTGTTATTGCAGGCAGTGTCTGTCTACGTTTGCTCTGCTCTGTTGATGTTCATACCGACTAGATAACTACATGGTGGAGAGAGACGTTTTTCTCATATGACTTCTATTAGCTGTATTATTATTGAGCAGTGTTGCTATGGGCATTTGTCTTTTGAAATGGCAATGGCTGTGGCTTCTTTATATTCTGCTGATACATATTATAGTCAATGAAAGCGAAGCAATCAGTCCCGATGGTATGATCATATATATATTTCTGACACTTCTATTTAACTTATTACTTTAGAGGCTGTTTGTTTATTAGGATATAATCTTGCTTCTAATATTATCACATTTCACATTTATATTAGTGATGTCCCTCAGTCTGACCGAAATAATAATAATTTCTTTCAACTAAATAAAAAGTTTTACAAAATCTTCCATAGAACTTTACCATCTTCTTACTTGCATGCATTTGTTCTTTCATGGGACTCGATTGAAATTAGCACTTAACTAGTTTCATTAGGTAGATTCCTTTTCTTGTGCTTAATCATTTTGATAGCATATTATATTCTCTCACATGTGTAGGTGAGGTGCTTCTCAGCTTTAGGACAGCAGTTATTAGTTCTGATGGTATTCTGTTACAGTGGAGGCCAGAGGATCCTGATCCATGTAAATGGAAAGGAGTGAAATGTGATCCAAAAACCAAGAGAGTAACACATCTGTGAGTTTTTATAACGATCACAAGACATTTCTTGTCTAGCACTTACTACAAGACAGTTTTCTAGAGATGAAAGTATTTGATTAACTGGTGTTATTTGTTACATCTATTATTTCAAGGGTAAATAAATTGTATCATGTTGGTTTTGTGTTAATAAATACGGCAAACCAGACTTATACAAAGCTTAATGGAATTATTTTTACCACATCTGGAACATTCATATTCTGATTTAGACTAGATTTTGTAAACATGTATTGCCCAAGTCTTGCAGCTAGTGCTGATTGTAAATTTCTCATAAACCGTTTGGTCATTTTCAGTTTCTTATTGCAGCTAGGGCTTTCATTAATGCATCTGTATAATACTTTCGTTACAGAACTTCTTAATTTTAGAAAACAGAACTTCATCACTATTTGCTGGAAGTTATGTCTGGAATTCTTTATCTAACTTTGCTTTCATTTTTGATATTTTAGGAGTCTATCTCACCATAAGTTAAGTGGGTCTATATCACCTGACCTTGGGAAGCTAGGGAATCTGAGGGTTCTGTATGTATTTTTAAAATTTTGATTGCATATATCTTTTTTTTTTTTTGAATTTATTTGGTACTTTTACTTAATTGCTTATTTAATGATAATGTATCTGTTGTAGTGCTCTTCATAACAACAACATCTATGGGACAATTCCATCAGAGTTGGGAAATTGCACTGAATTGGAGGGAATGTATGTATTAACTTTGGTTAAGTTCTGTTCCATCTTTTTGTTTTTCTATTTACCTTGGGAAATTATCTGCATTTATCTTAGTTGTTGATGATATTAAGATAATGAGATTTTACAGCATCATCACACTTTTGATAACTTTAATTTAATACAGTAACTTATTCAGATTTCTTGTTACACATGCACATACATATATATATGTGTGTATGTGTGTGCAATCTATATTGCATTTACTGCAGGAGTTCTTATGTTCTTCATATTAACTACTAGATCTTGTTCTTTATGTTGACATTTAAGTTGGGTAAATCTAATTTTTCTATGTTGCTACTTGGTAATAACTGCTAGTTTTGGTTGTACAGATTTTTACAGGGTAATTACCTTAGTGGAATGATTCCAAGTGAAATAGGAAACCTTACACAGCTTCAAAATTTGTGAGTTTCTCTTTTAGTTTATGCTTCTCTTTTTTGTTTGGATTTAATTATTTGGGTGTGGATTAAACACTGAATATTGTAGTGCGCACTCATTCTGTTTCCATTTGAAGAATAAATGGCCTATGTGCACTGAAAGAAATAAAAGGAAAGAAAAAGTAATATTTGAGATGATTTATCTGGCGTTTATGAGTGAGTGGTGGTATATTCATGCATGCACATCTGTCAGCTAATTTAGAGATGAGTTTAGTGTGCAGTAGTTTAGTTATTTGGTGAACTTTCTAATTCTTCCTTTTCTTAAAGAAATTTAAATTCGATAGTTTTGGATCAACATATCTCCCTATTTTACAGGGATATATCAAGCAATTCCCTCAGTGGGAATATTCCTGCATCACTTGGGAAGTTGTATAATCTCAAAAATTTGTATGTAGGCTTTTCTTTTCTGCTGCAATACTTCTTTCTCTATGGACATTTTTATTAATTTGTTATTTTATTTTAAACAAAAATTAATCTTTTACTATTATGGTCATGTTTCTGAAGCAATGTATCAACCAATTTTCTGGTCGGACCTATACCTTCTGATGGTGTCCTTGCCAACTTTACTGGAAGCTCGTAAGTATGACCTTTTCTGTTTGTAGATGTTCTATAAGCTAAGTTCTGATACTTTCCTTCTATTAAAGTTGAATTTTAATTAAATATATTAAAATTAATCTATTTGCACTCCACAATATTTGTTATTTGTGTTTTCAAAATCCTTTGAGTTTTGGTATTTATATTATTTAAACCTGGTTAGCTTGCTAGTTACACATTCAAATTTTTGAAAAATTGCTAATTGTATTTTCTCTTTATTAGGAAAATAGCTAGAATTATTTGACGACCTTTCTAAACTTTAGTTTAATAATATTAAGGCATATTTCGTAGTATGAGCTGTGTACTTCTGCCTTGTATTTTAGTTATTTCTTCAGAAGAATGAATAGTTTTGATGTTACAGAGAAGATTAGAATAATTAAGATTAACTTGGAGAGTGAATAAATATATAGTAATATAAGTTAATTTGATTAAATTGAATAGAAATTGTTTGGATGAGCATGATTTAGGAAATTACAATTTTGAATTGTTAGTCGGAAGTGTGAATAGGTAATTGAGAATGTCAATAGCATCATGCAAGTTCTTATTGACAATATTAGGTATATGTTTTAAGTAAGAGACAATACACGTGAAAGGATTTTCATACCTAAATTATTTTGGATCTACCATTTAGATTACTGAATGGATTTACTTTAAAGTAACAGAAAATTAACATGAAGGAAACCTGGGGTTGAGATTGGATCATGAATAGTTAATATTCTAATTTCAGGTCAAATCTAGTTTGTGCTTTCATTTGTCTTAGAATTGTTGTATTGGTGTGCTGTGTATTAAAAGCATGCTCCTGCTCCCTTATCTGATGACTTATTCATTGTATCTTTTTTCTCCCTTTTTCCCCCTTCTCATCTCTCTGGATTTTTATTTCTCTAATCTGTATGCCGCTGCCTTTAAACATTTGATTGGGAATGCTTTATTTTTTCTTACTTGCTACTCAAACGCATATTAAATTTCTGTATTTAGGCTTTGTTTGCTAGTAAATAGTTAAAAATAAAGGCAAGCATCTTTTTTGTATACATTGTGTTTTTCTTTTCATTTGGCCTCTTTCAAACAAAGACTCAAGGTTTGACTTGATTCTATAAAATAATGGATTTGTGAGGTATCAAGCTATTTGCATCTACTGCACTATGGTATAACAAGATGTGTGCCATATAATTGAAGAAAAAGTCCTGCAGCACATTCACTGCAATCATGGCATTTGATATTTGAAAGCCACCTTTATTTTGACATTCTAATTACTAACTTTTACTTGTTACCCATGCATACAGATGTTGGTAGGCATAACTTAATTTATATATGACTATGTATTAACTTTGTCTAGTTTTATGATAATTTTATTATGTTATGCCGGTTGGTATTTTTATAGATATATCAAGTCTTGACATTAACATTGTCAATAATTATGTTTTAAGTGTTTATATTTTTATCTTTCTTGGTTAATGATATTAGACTCTCCTAATGTAATAGTCAATCTCTAAGGAACTAAATCTATTTTTCAATATTGAGACAAGTGTGCCTTGTTGCAGCTTTGTTGGAAATCGTGGTTTGTGTGGGGTGAAAATCAATTCAGCATGTAAAGCCGATGGTTCGCCGGACACCAATACTCAATCTACTTCCTCAGGTAAAGCTGTGTTCTTTTGAATCTAGTGTTTAATCCTTCATTTGATCTCATGCCAAGCTTTCTTTCTTCGTTTTAATGATGCATTGTTTTTTTAATATATTTTTTTTGAGTAGAAATACAAGCTGGGTAGGTAAAATAGGGAAAGGCATTGGGGTTATTTGTAACCCCAAAGTACCTACCAAGCTCAAAGGGAAGTTTTATTGTATTGCTATATGACCAACTATATTCTATGGTAGTAAATGTTGAGCTTTAAAGGGATAATAGAAAAAAAAAGTGGGAATAGCAAAAATGAACGGATGTTAAGATGGATGTGGTCACACAAAAATGGACAGGATACAAAAGCTATGTTTGGTTTACCGTTTGGTCTCCTTCAACTTATGTTTGTCCAGTAAACTCAATTTGGTGGTATGTTTCCCTCAAAAGTACGTTTGCATAACTACATTTGGCTTGAAATCAAGTTTCAATGGAAAGCAATATCATGGTTGCTTTTGCAAACTCAGTTTGCAAAACGAATTTCATTCAAACTTATGTGTACTAACTTCAATCCAAACATGCACAAAATAATTGTATACGACATGACATTGGTGTGACACCTATTGAGGAAAATATGATATGAAAGAAAATTGGTTAAGATGGTTTGGACATGTGCAATTTCAAAGAAGATCACTAGAGGTATTAGTGAGGTTAATAGATCACTGGTTTTTAAAAAGGGTAGAGAAAAACCAAGAACCTGAATAAATGAAGGAAAAAATTCAACTGGCATAAGCAAGCTTGGTTAAAAGTAGATTTAAAAAAATTAGGAACAATTCTAATATTGAGTTAATGAGTTACCTAAAGTTTTTATCTTAACCCCTTCCCTCCACAAAAAAATAAAAAATCCAAACAGATATTTTTATTTCAACTGTATTTGACAATACAATTGTCATAAGCTTATGGCCTTTTTCCATAGCAGATGCCTCTGAGAGCTATCAAGTTGATTGTGTATGATCTGACTTCACTTGGCTGCATGTTTTTCAAGCTGAGTGACTTTGCATGTTAGGTGCTAGGTGCTATTTTTGTTAATATATTATGTGAGCTAGGGAGAGAGGACAAGGATCCATTTGGATTGATGTTGAATGTCACCAAAGCTAAAGAAATTAACCCCCTCCATTTCCCAACCAAAGAAAGAAGTCAAGGATACCTAGACCTTTATAAATGACCAATTTGATATGAGTGCAAATTTGATATTATTGGAGATTTTACATCGACTAGTGAGATAACCTGAATAGTGTATATAAGTGGGGTTTACAAGCTAGTTTTGTAGAGTTGAGATAGACCTAAACCCCCAATTTTTAAGAGATATTGAAATGGATGTAGTGCTTAGCATGTGTTTTGCGAAACAAATGGTGGATTGCATCCTTCAGCATGACAATGTGACTAAATGAAGTTCTTCAAGTTTCCTTTTAGATTTTCTTTTGTTATCTCTGTTATGTATGATTTATTTGACAAAAAGGATTTTATGTTAGAAGAGCTACCGAGGATAAGATTTCCTCCTCAGTTAATCAACAGAAAAATAAAACATTGAAACTGCAAAGTCTATACCAATACAGTACAACCTTAAGATCCCACTCACATGCAATGGAAATTTCTTGAAAGAACCCAAGGGCATCATGGCAAAAAAATTCTAAATATTAAAGACAAAAATTAAAACATACTTTCCATAACTGTATTTTATGAAAATGAATGTAATGAAACTATTACTTTTGTAATATTTTCCCAAGATTCTTTTTCCTTATTTGAATATTTCTTATTAATGCAAGCAAATTGTTGCATAGTATCTCTCACTTTTGATATGTTGGTACAGCCCTAAATGGACTTACCGACTCAATTTTGTTTTCACAACAATGGTTTTGACTTTGTATATAGTACAGTTAATTTAATCGCATTGTCATCAATACCATTTTGATTTTTATTGTTTTACTCTTTATAGACCAAAATCAAATTGGAAAGAAGAAATATTCTGGCCGGCTGCTCATCAGTGCATCAGCAACTGTAGGAGCTCTACTTTTGGTAGCACTTATGTGCTTCTGGGGTTGTTTTCTTTATAAGAAGTTTGGTAAAAACGACAGAATAAGTCTGGCAATGGATGTTGGTGCAGGTTTACTCCTTATCTCTGTAGCTTGCTTATAGACCTATTTAAGATATCTTTTTTCTACTTTATGCATGTAAGAATCTAAAAATTAAAATGTCCAACTATCTTGTAGGTGCATCAATTGTGATGTTTCATGGAGACCTACCATATTCTTCAAAAGACATCATTAAGAAACTAGAGACTTTGAATGAGCACCACATAATAGGGATAGGGGGATTTGGAACTGTTTACAAACTTGCAATGGATGATGGGAATGTATTTGCTTTGAAAAGGATTGTAAATTTGAATGAGGGGTTTGATCGTTTTTTTGAGAGGGAGCTTGAAATTCTTGGTAGCATCAAACACCGTTATCTAGTGAACTTACGAGGATATTGCAATTCACCTACGTCAAAGTTGTTAATATATGATTACCTACCCGGTGGTAGTCTTGATGAAGCTCTTCATGGTAAGATCCCTATTTGAATACTTACTACTGTATTTTGATCATCACATCAATGCAAGAAACAGCTGTATTTTTGGGTACAAGTGTGGGCTTTTTTGAGGTGGGTATGTGGTGATTAAAGAGTAAATGCTTCATGTGGTAATTATCATTTGGTTCTCCTTTTAAACCAACCAAAATCTTTAAGAACCCATAGAGACTCTCTCAAAATAGGCCACAACATAAATATCTATGTAATTTGTTCGAGCACTCATTGTTAAACTAGTATTGCAACCTTTTCTTCACCATAGCAGCTCATGTGAATCTTCGGTGCTTTTTGGATATGAAATACCTACTCAACTGAACATTTTGATGCATCAGGATTATTAGGGTATTATAACTTATATTTGCTTGTGATATCATGCTATTATGTTTTAGTTGTTTGGTTGTTAAATAAGGCCTTTTCATCTATGCTGCACCAGTTGATACAAATTCAATTAACATGGAAGCTAGTATATAGCAAGCATTGTGGCTCTGCCCGGATGACAATCTTTCCAGTTCTAAGAGCACAATATGCTATTGTATAATAGATCAAAGAAGTGGACATCAATAATCTGAAAAATATTTATACCTTATAGGTAAATGCCCTATAGCTAGTTTCCTGGAAAGGGGCTAAATTACAGGGAGCAAGATCATCCTAAAAAAGAAGTTTCGTTTTTTTTTTTAGTTGTTACTTCTTGAAGACCACAAGTCCTGTTCAATCTGGCTTTGTTTGGTTGCCAATACAATGCATTATTCTTTTTAGTTTGTTCAATTAGATATATTCCTAAAGCTTTGTTCATTCGCAGAAGTGTCATACAGATTCTAATATGTTTAAAGTGAATGTTATGTAGCAATCTCATTTATAATCTTTTCAGAAGATGAGTTTTCCTTTTGAAATTTACATCTTCACTGTACTGTATCTTTGATTAAATCATTTTGAGGGGATAATGATGTTTGTGATGCATTACACAGAAAGAGCTGATCAACTAGACTGGGATTCACGCTTGAATATAATCATGGGAGCTGCAAAAGGGCTTGCCTACTTGCACCATGATTGTGCCCCTAGGATCATACACCGAGACATAAAATCGAGCAACATTTTACTTGATGGAAACTTGGATGCTCGGGTCTCTGATTTTGGACTTGCCAAACTGCTGGAGGATGAAGAATCTCACATCACCACTATTGTTGCTGGAACATTTGGTTATCTAGCTCCAGGTATGAATATGATATTGGCCAGATAGATAGTTGGCCGGGGCATGATTGGTGGTATTAGCATTTGAACTATTAATGAAGTTTTTTGGTTGTTGAGGGTATCTATAACTAGTCACTACGAAGTCTTAGACTGCATGGATGTTTACTCTGTTATCTCTTGTTTTGATGTCTACAATTTGCATAAAGATAAGAAGCTCATATGACATAATAACTCACACGAAATAGCTTTCTGTAGCAAGTGCTTGTTAAATTCTACTTGATTGATTGTGAGTAGATGCAGCAGTGTTTAAATCTTTCTTCTGGCCATTAGAGACAGTGATGAGTGATCTCTAGCTTCTTATTTCCATCCCCCATTCAGTACCAATTAGCTATCATCTTATCCAAAGGATGAAATTCCTTCATCCTACATAGAAAATAACAAAAGAGCAGTAACATGAACTAAGAAGATAAAACTATGCAAATTACTTGGGATATATGTCTAAATGGACTAAGAATATGTAGAAAAGAAATGAGAAATTGTAACTAAATTGAGATGCACTAGAGCGAGTGAGACTGGATCAGTGTTGCCAAACCAACCAATAGAACATGAGGAAAATGACTTAATATGATTAGAACCTATATTATTTTTCTTAACACAAAGTATAGTAGCTGCTAATGGTCAATAGATTTGTTGAGCTTCACAATTTTGCGACATTAAAAACACGGGTTATATTTGGGGTGTGCTAAAATTTGGGTATTTTTAGACTATTAGTTTTGCATTTTAATTCCATGGGTTGTCTGAGCAAGCTTCTGTTACTTCATGGCACAGAGTATATGCAAAGTGGCAGAGCAACTGAGAAATCTGATGTGTATAGCTTTGGTGTGCTGATACTTGAAGTGCTCAGTGGAAAGCGGCCGACAGATGCAGCATTCATTGAAAAGGGTCTCAATGTTGTTGGTTGGGTATGTCGTTCACCTAAATATTAGATTTTAGTACAAGTTATCTCTTTCTAGTTTTTTTCTTTTTTAAATAACTAAATGTTTTTATTTTTTAATTTTTAATATAAATACCCATTGAAGTATCTTTTGTTAACTTTGAGACTATACCACCTTATGCTGTACAATGGGCTTCCCTATGGTTGCCACTATAATCAGTATAGAGTGGGTTGAGTGAGTGTTACATATGTAAAAAATTGAAATTTATTATCGGCTTGTTTGTTGGGTTTCACTTTTAAAATATATATCCCACACTGTAAAGTGCAGAGTGATGATATTTCATTGGAAAATCAATAATTGAGATTTTAACAATTTCATAATTTGCTTGACATGTGCATGTATTTTACCACAATATCAACCAGTGATTTTCTAATCAATCGTTATTACTCTGCACTATACCCTCTGAAGTGCACCATGCATTTTAGAGGAGCCAAATTCCATTTCGTTTGGTACATACATAAGCTGTGTAGTTATGTGATTATTAAGCAAGCCAATCTTGTCTTTGTTGCTATTATAATGGGTATTGACTAATGGATCAACATTCTGATGTCACATATTTGCCATCGTTGCAGTTGAATTTTCTAATTACAGAAAATAGGCCCAGGGAAATTGTTGATTCGCTATGTGAAGGGGTGCAAGTGGAGAGCCTTGATGCCTTGCTTTCTGTGGCTATTCAGTGTGTTTCCTCAAGTCCAGAGGATCGACCCACTATGCACCGAGTGGTTCAATTGCTTGAATCCGAGGTCGTAACTCCATGCCCTAGTGACTTCTATGACTCCAACTCCGATTAGAAAGCTTGCAAAGACAAATTAAAAGTATGTTGTTGTGTTTGCATCCATGTCACTGCAAGTCAGAAGCGATGAAAGAGGCTCAGAATCTGCAGTGTTACTTTTCATCTTAGTTGAATTCATTCTTAACTGGAATTATAATGAAAGAGGTCCTTCATTATACCACTTCGGGATAGAAGTTGTTCTCCGTCACATGTCATCATTGGACATGTTCATACATTTCTTTGTCTTTGTGAATGGAGTTGCATGTGTTACACGATCGATCGCAGTTCCAGTCTCCCCCTTGTGTTTTTCCTTCCTTCTATTTTTTCCCTTCTCTTTGCTAGCATTGTAATCTTTGTTACATTTGTTCACTCCAATTTAAGTGTATATGAATGAATATGTACAAGTTCAGATGGCCCACTCTTGCAAGTGGTTCTTGTTATTTATTTTTGTAATATATGTCCCATAAAAGAATTCATCTAATGAGTGTGGTTCTCACTTCTCTGGTTTTGTGTTTTGGTGTTATTTTATCGATCCATTTGTATTTTAGTGTTTAGCAATGTCTTTTGCTTTTTTACACTTACTGCTTTGGGCTGACGAAAGTTCACTATCTTTTTATTATTATTATTAAAAACTTAACATCAACGTTTTACAAAACAATAAACGTTGATCCATAGCATAGTGTTCCACCAAATTGGAACACTTGAAGGATGACCCACATCTCTACCACTTAAGTATTTGCTTGTAATTTATATTTCAATAAATCTTCAATTCACGGTGTAAGAAGATATGCAAAATTAATTCCCAATGTGAAAATAATTGCCATTTACAGGTAATTTAGTGCATTTTGGGTTAAAAATTCAAATATTAAATTTAAATAAAATTATACTAAAGATCCTTTAAAATTTTTAATCCTAATTTTAAATAATGCACCAAATTGTTTGATGTAGGCTGTATGATTTTTTTTGGGGTGCGATGTAGCTTGTATGATATATAATTATGATACAAATATATAAACTTTTAAGGCTTGATTATAAAAAAAAAAAAAAAAAAACATTTAGAGTGAAATTATTGAGAAAATAAAAACAAAAATTTAAGAAAGATACAAGAAATAAAGGCGTAACTTTAAAAAATTATGAAATGTTAGAACACAATATTAAATTAAACATGACATATACGAAGGAAAAAGAAATTTGAACTGAAGTAGAATAAATAATAAATATAGCAGTTAAATATACTATATTGAATTTATTTCTTTTGAGATACGAAACAATTTTAGAATAATGAAAACTTAATTGATGGGTTGTTTTTTTTTACGTTCATAAGGAAAATGATTGCAAGTATAAAAAGATGACAAATGTAGATATTAAAACTTCTGTAGAAGTTTTTGTCCTACGTAATATAGATATTTTTTTCATATAATTTAGACACTAATATACGTACATATATTTATTTTTATCATTTAAGCTTAGAAAATGCTAATAAGTATTCTTAAGAAAAGTGTTATCAATATGTCCTGTCATAATTTAAAATGAATAATGATAGTGGTGTTTCCCATCCACCACAGTAATTAATCACCTGCAAAATTAATTAATTTTATTTTACAGGTGATTAAGAGTAAATAAATATAATTATATAAATTATTTATTTGTCCTTGTTATAATAAATATCTCACAAATAATTAATAATGTTACGAAATTATCAATTAACTTTATCTTGTTGTTAAGAGTAAATGAATGCATATGCAAAATTTTCAATTTGTGTATGTGGTACTAGTGTTTAGGATTAATAATATCCCAATGATATTAAAATATATGATGAAGATTAACTTTATCTAATAAATAATTAAGAATAAATAATGTATATATACAATTACCAATATATACATGTGACTCTAATAGTTTAACCATGTTTTATAAATACTTCATAGTAACGAAAGTGGTTGGAATGTCTAATAGTAATTAAGAATAATTAATTGTCTAGGCGGATAATGGGTGGGAAATTCCAGCAAAGACAATTATAATTTTTCATTTACAATACAATTTTACTGTATTTTTAACAAAAATAATATTTATTAATTTCTTAACCAAGTTTCTTAAAGTAATCGTTAAGAGAATTCTTTAAGTTTTTATGTTTGCAATGTAAATATGTATCTTACAATTTAGATATTAACACGACTTCAAGAAAAAAAATATTTATATATAATACAAATATTTATCATTATAATTTAAATATTAGTATATTTTTATGTGAAGTTTTTTAATCTTGTGTAGTATGTATATATATTTTTGTAATTTTAATATTAATACAATATTATCATATAAAGTTTTTATTCCAATGTAATGTAGATATTCAATCTAATAAATATTTAATTAAAGATGTTTGTCCAATATAATAAAACAATTACCTTTAAATAAATATATAAAAATTCCAACGATATTATGAAATAAAATATTGTCCTCAAAATTTAGTATTGGAATTTTTATATAGTATCATTTTTATTCGTACAAATACACGGGATAATATTTTTGATATATAATAACTTATCATAAATTAAATTATTTTATTATATTATTTTAATGAATAAAAATAATATAAACAACATTTATTTTGATTTAAGTTTAAAAATAATAGTAAAATTATAACAATAATATTTTAAAGATAATATGACTTAATTATTAGAAATTAAATACAATAGGATTTAATTTGAATTTGAAGATAATAGAATAATAATAATAGTAATAATAATAATAATAATAATAATAATAATAATAATAATAATAATAATAATAATAATAATAATAATAATAATAATAATAATAATAATAATAATAATAATAATAATAATAATAATAATAATAATAATAATAATAATAATATTATTATTATTATTATTATTATTATTATTATTATTATTATTATTATTATTATTATTATTATTATTATTATTATTATTATTATTATTATTTAACATAATTTAGTTTAAATTTAAAATCAATAATAATTTTTATAATTCAATATAAAATATAATTTAATATAAATTTAAATTTGAAAATATTAATATACTAAGTCAATAACAATGAGAGCGTGTAGAGATATGTTGCTTATGTATGTTCTTACCTGACCTAAGCAAGGTTGTTTCCAAGGACTTGCTATATCAATACCAAAAAACACAGATAATAACAACTATTTAAATCTGAAAAATCTTAAAAAAAAAAAATCACTCTTATAAGTTGTTTGTGAAAATAACTATGCATCGAGAGAAGAGAAATGATATAAAAAGTTAATTAATTAAAAAATAAGGAGAATAAAAATCTCATTCTTTAAAATAAATACTTAAATTTATAATATAGTATTAGATTTAAAGGATAAGGACTCCTTTGTTAGAAAAATATTATTTGCAGGGTGAGGTAATTTTAGTTGAGTCTTCCTTGTTCAGTATTCTAAGCTAAAGTCATGCAAAGCTCGATAACTGTGAGTATATGCAAATCTCTACTCATGATAAGAAGAAAGAATGTTTTATAAACATTAAAATGAAAAAGACTAAATAGTATGAATTGAAATTGAACCCCTACTTGTATATGAATATCCCTAAAAAAATCAGCAAAATTTACAATAACAGCATTAAAAGAACACTTGACCTTGGACATATTGGACGAACCACTGAAAATTTTTTTTTTCTCAAAATTACTATTTCGGTGAATTTATGAAAAAGAATATGCAAATATTTTTTTCCCTTGAAGTCCCCGCATGGCTCATTAAATCATCAAGTTCTAAATTTCATAGCTCCTCAGCTTACCCCGGAGAAATTATTTTTCTTAGATTTTGATCGACCCGATAAAGTTTCCATCAAACGCCAATTGTTATTTCTTCATTGTATCAATGGAGTAACAATTGACTATTTTCATTCATAAAAATAAATTATACCCATATTTATTATTTAAGTTTTAATTTTTTTTTTGTTAACAACAATAAATAAATATATATATTAGTATATGTTTTTCTTCTGTGCGGGACATTTTAACAATTATATATATATTTTATTATAATAAATTTTAAAAAAATTAAAGTCATAAGACCATTAAATAATAATATGTAATATTATATATATAAAAAGAGAATAAAAAGATAAAGATAAGTTATGCACTAACAGTTTAAAATTAGTAAGTTTATTAACTTTTAGACTAAATACTTTAAAATTATATCAATGATGATTTATGATTATATAATAATATAAAATTATTTTATACATGACCATTAAATTTATAATAATTTATAATATATAATTATATATAAAAAAATATGAGAATTTTAATATACATATTTTTATATTAATTTTATTTTTATTATTATTTAATTTTTATTATTTTATTTATTTATTTATTTATTTTTTAAAAGACACGGAAGGTCTCTTTTCCCTATTAATATATAATTTAAATATAAATTTATAACATTATATTTAATTTTGAAGGTGAGGAGGTATATAAGTTTCAAGGAGTCCAGGAAGGGAGGAAGTCCCACACTTATCCCTTAGATCCGTCCTTGCTCCGGTCGAAAGCTATATTTTACACCAATAATTTGATATTTTATATGTAATTAATCCAAACAAATAAAAACAAGTGTCTTATGGTTGGATAATACCTTTAATTTAAATTGAAATCCTTCTAAGTTATGGTCTAGGATAGACCTTAATTATATTAACAAAAATAAGAAAAAAAAAATACAACTACACACAGAAATACATACCTCTCAATCGGCATGAATCCTCTCCAATTAAAAAAAATTGGAGAATACTCAAATTTTGAATCCTACTATTCAACTAAGTTTACTTCTTTTTTTTTTTTATAAAATAATGAGATTAACTAACGTAAAATTAAGGAATATACTGTCAAGATAAATACAATAATATTTTAAAATTCTAATTTCAACCAATATAATCTTTTAATTCTCTTAATTTTCAGCTCATGTTCGAATCTTCTTAGGTTCATCTGATATGTCCTTTATCTCAACAAGAAATGTTTTGTATGGTATAATACAATATTTATATTATTTATTTTAAAATATATTATAAAATATGTTTTAATTTTATACTTATTTAATCTTATAATTATATATATATATATATATATATATATATATATATATATATATAACTATTAAAATTTATATATTATCTATAACTATTATTATTAGAAAAAATCTCCAACCTAATAATGTTGAAAATGAAGTATAGGAAAATAATCTTCAATTTATAAATCTATTTTTAAGATTGAACTAAATAAAAAACCTGCATTATAAAATAATATCAAAATTTATCATATATATTATTAGATAATTATTCTCATTCTAAGCCTAATAATGTTAGAGGTAGAAAATATATTAAAAAATTCAAATTTCATATTAGATAAAAATAAAGTATTAATCTAATACATAGCTGAGAGACAACTTTCTATTTATAAATTATTTTTGTAAAATTATATTAAACTAGAATATACATTTTAATATAATATTATAGTTTATCCTAAATCTTTTATTAAGTTAAATATATTAAAAAAAACTTTAAAAATAATATGATCAGCCCAAATTTACATTGAAAAAATTATAATAGTGTTGTCCATTTTTTATCTCCACCTTTTTTTTTACTAGTTTATCCCTTGCTAAAATTATAAACTACACTGCTATCATGTTTTAGCTATACCTCTTGTTTCTTAACTAACATCCCTCCTAAAAATTTGCATATATAAAAGTACAAAATGTCTATTTCTCCTAAATATTAATAAATTAGATCAATTCAGTTTTGTCTCCAACATCACTGAGTCATCATTTTTTATTAAATAGGAATCAACACATAAGTTTATCAAAATTTCAGAAAGGACCGAGATTAAGTTAAATTTGTCCCAAACTAACATCCTTTATATTTTAATTTATTACACAACTCCCTTTTATTATTATTTTTAAATCTTATATAAACTAGTTCATATTTTATAATATATAATAAAAATAAATCTGTTTTGCTCCAATAAACAATTGAAATAATTAAATACTTAAAAAAAATGTTAAAATAACATTACAAAACAACTAACAAAATAATATATTATTTTGTATCTTTGAAATGACGATAATTGATTTCAAATTATTGTAATGAAAAACTTAAAAAAAATCAATCGCATAAATCACTAATAAGATGATATAAAATTAATTTTTTAAGAACCAATTGATCAAACCAATAAAGTATAAATTTTGTGAAATATGAATCTTAACATAAAAATTAAAATAAAAACTATCATGAAATTTCCTTTATATATATAATTTACAGTTTAGATTTTCACTTGGATATTTTTATACGAACCAATGTTTTAAGAAATTTAAACTTCTTTATATTTATTATCTGTTTTTAAATTAATCTTTATAAATTTTCTACATTATCAACTAAATATAAATCACAGTAATTATAATTTTATGATAGTTAATATAAAAATTAATAAATTTATTATATATAATAATTTATCATTAGATGTGATGTCAATGTATACATTTTTAGTACATAAATTATTTCTCGATATTTTATTATTTATTCTCGTATATTACTTTGTTGTTAATTTAAAATTTTTATCATTTAACTATTAAACAACATCAAATTTTACTTTGGTGAAGGAGATTTAATTCTAATATATTTATAAAATAAAATAAGGAAGTGACGTATAATGTATCATTATATGTAAATAAAGATTTTTCATTAACTTATATATAAAAATAATAGTTCATAGTATAATTAAGTGTAAGATATTTATAGAATAAGAGAAATTTTATGCAAAATTTAAAATAAAAACATTTTTATATAGAAAATAGAAAATTAGAATAATCGAGTGAGCACCAAAGGACAGAAATTGTGGTTCTATGTCGGGTGCCATCCATCACTTGAAAAGTTCATACGTTTCCTCTCTCTACTCTTTACATCATACGCAACTCTCTCTCTCATCCTATCATTTCTAATCTTTTTCTCACATTTTTTGTCCCTCCATATTAAGTCTATAAGATTAGGGACCCTACTTTTGCAAGTTATTCTCGTTATTTATTTTCGTAATATGTTTTCATAAAAATAATTCATCTAATTGAAGTGCTTTTCTTACGTATCAAACTATATGTATCTTTTATATAGGTTTAAATCAATTAGGATTATTATATTTAGTTTTTTTTTAGATATTTAGTATAATTATATATTTAAAATTATTAAATTAAACTAATTCTATTAATAACTCGTTTGATGGATTAGTAAACATATCCTACATTTTTATTCCGCAATCCATTTTCTGAATGACATTTGCATGACTTTTTTTCTTTTGGTTGGATGCATTTGTATGACTCTAGCTAAAAATTTTTTAATGCGACTCATGTTTGGCGGGTTAGAATGACATTTTTTATTTATTTAAATCATGAGAATTTTTTATTAGAAACAATTTTGTTCCTAATTTTTTTTTAAGTAATTACATTATATGACCCAACATCGAGAGTTTGAATAATTTTAGCCAATTAATTAAGGTGCTAGTCGGTGTGCGATTTTAATCATGATTTACGTACCATGGTAATAAATGGTAATGTTTTAATTAGGTTTTGCTTAACCAAATATTATGGTTTTTCTGCTGTTCAATTAACTACCATTATTTTCTACTGGTTTTGAAGCTTTATCACTAACAACAAAAATTAGTGCCAGCTGCACACAAATATTTAGCCAACACTTAGATTGAAAATTTGTTATTAGCATCAAATATTAAATTGGTTGGTTGCTATTAACTAGTGTTAAATGCTATTGCAGGTATTTCAGTCAAAGACAAGAAGGGTGTAAGTAACGAATTAAGAAGGATTTTTTTATCAAATTAATTTATAAAGCTAGTAGATTTTTTTATTTAGTCTAAGTTCATATTATTTATGTATTAATGTATTGGATTCCCTCCTAAATAAGGTTTTGAATTTCGATTGATATATACATACAGAAATTTTCTCTAAGAGAGTTGGACTAACCATGCTCTGGACTTTTTCCACTTAGATAAAATTATTTTAAAAAGAATACATGTGATGTAGAAAAATATATTTAATAAAACATTCAAAATATAATTTGTTATTAGAAAGTTAAGTTTAGTTGCAATTTAAAAATAATTTTTATTTAAAAATATATACATAGTTAAAATTTAATATTTTAAAATTATTAGAGTCTACCTGGTGATAGAATTTAGGTAATGTGCACGACATTTTGTATTCAAATTTTTTTGCTATCATTTAATTTTTTTAAGTCTAATATTATTAAGTTTAGTTTGTGATACGTTTCATATTTTATATATATATATACATATATATAATTAAAATAAATTTAATGCCTAATCATATTTTAAAAATTATTTACATTATATTTTTATTATTAGTATTAACTATTTATAAAACAAACAAATTTTAAATTATTTTATGTACTGCACAGGAAAAGTATTTATATATGCACTAAATAATATACTAAAGACTAAAAAAGTAAAAAACATGAAGCAATATTTATTTTTTATTATTGATATAATGTATTTTTTCAAGAAAAAACAATTTTACTCCATTTAACCCATGTCATGAGAAAATCATTTATATAATTCGCAGAAGTGCTTAAAGTGTAATATTTAGATGTCGTTTAATTAGACGGAATTATTTTAATTTTTAGTTACAGAAAAATCAATTTATTTTTATTTTATGTAATAAAAAACATTTTCAGTGCTTATTTTAATTACACTTTATGTCGAAAAGTCAAGGGCGTGTGCGTGTGCGGTGAAAGTCTAAAAAAAGACGCTTTTTTTTTTATTGTTCTGGCAAGATTCTCTCTCCTTTCTCTCACAAAATGATTCAGTTTTCACTTTCATTCTCATAAGTCATAACTCATTCATTCAATTATCATCATAATTTCTGTGTTCTGTTCTGTTACAACTATTTGGAAACCTCTTTCTCTCTCTGGAAAGACCCAGCCAGGTAGGTAGGCCCAGGTAATAATCAATCATCTTCTTTCCATCCATGCCTCAACAAATTGAAAACCCAACACAAAACTATGTTTTTCACATCATTTCCTGTTGGGACTGCAACAAAGTAACTGTTTTTATTGTGAAGAATGGATGCTATAAGGAAGCAAGCAAGCAAATTAAGGGAACAAGTTGCCAAGCAACAACAGGTCATCATTCCTCTTCTTCTTCTTTGATGGAAATGGAAAACTTTTGTGTGGGGTGCTTCCCAATATTGTGCTGCTACTATTTGCTATTTAGGTTATAACTGCTTCTGTAGCATGGATCATAATATCTTCTTTTATTTTACCTTTAATTTTTTAAAGTGGGATTTTATATAAGGGCTCATTTTTACTTTTGGTTTGATGGAGAGGGATCCTTAAACAAAAAGTGCTGATTTTGTGTGTGATTGTTACCCTTACTGTGTTTCAAGTGGTTTTATTTATGTTTGGTTTTTGGTCAATGGTCAATCTAGTGGTTTTATTTGTTTGACTTTGGTCTTCTATCATGATGGTGTTATTTTGCAGGCTATACTTAGACAGTTGGGCCAAATTAGCAATGAGCCTCTCATGGCTGATGAATCTGAAATTGAATGTCACCAGCAACTTCAAAAATTATACACTTCTACAAAGACAGCTAAGGTGTTTTTATATTTTTGCCCCGTGTATCTTGTTTAATCTGTTCGGGGATCTTTGTTTGGTCATATTTTTAACCAATGTGTTGCTCACAGCATTTTCAGCGGCATATTGTTCGTGCTATTGAAGGATTCATCTCTGTTAGCTCCAAGCAGATGGAAATAGGTGAGTTTTGCTTTTGGCTTTTTGTGCCTTTGTTGTTTTAGTTTATGCCTTGAGGTTGATAATTCATATTTTGTTCTGTATAATTCAGTGAGGAAGTTGGCTAAGGACTGTTGTAAGTATGGGACCGAGAATCAAGGTAGTAGTTACCCCCTTGCAAGGGCTTCTCTTCAATTTGGTAACTCATATGATTTAGTAGAAAATGAGAGGGAGACTTTGCTTGGGATCTTTGGCGATCAGGTAATCTTTTGGGGAATTTCTTTTGTACTCTCAAGTATTGTCTTATATAGTTCATTTGATGAAATATAGCCTTCCAGTCGAGCATATAATATATTAATATGTGCAAATTAATGTTTTTTTAGTGTAACATTATGGCTACCTCATTTACTGGTGGTAGCCTTGTGGTAGGCCATTGAAGGTTTATGTCAAGAAAAAATAAAAGGCACTTACAATTTATGTATGAGACAGTTGTGTACTTGTGTTTTTAAATGTGCCAGTTACTTTCTACATGTGCCAGTTATTGTTTAGTATCACCAGTAGCAGAAATAGGCAGTTATTTTATACATGTAGCAGTTATTGTTTAGTATCAGTAGAAATAAGCAGTTATTAGTGGAATATAGTTATAGGAAAAAATAGATCAGTTAAGGGGGCATGTGCGTTTTCATTGTTCCTGCAGTGTTGAAGGAGGAAAAAACCCTTGTTAGGGCAGTAGCCTGTGTTAACAATTCTGTACAAATCAATAGAAACAATCACTTGCTTCTTCATATCTATATTAGGATAATAGTTCTTTTTTCCTTCATAGTTGATAGGAAATAAGAAGCCCTAGTTCTTATAAAATATTCACTGAAACAACTTAAGGAAACTGTTTACTTGCTAGTGCTACTTAAGGGAAGCCTAGTTCTTTGGAACTATTACTAAATTACCATTTATTTTGTAAGACATTAAGTTGTATGTTATATACCAATTTTTTAAGTCTTCCATTTTATCCAAATACAGAAAACAAACATGGAGACTTCCGCTCATGTCTCCACCCTCCAGTTTTTATGCTTCTAATTCTGCTTCAGGTTTTGTATAGATCTCTGAGCCACTGCGGGCACAGATAACTGGAGCTCCTTTGGAGGATGCACGCCACCTCACTCACCGCTATGACAAACTTCATCAAGAGGTAGAAGCCCAGGTAATAATTTACTGCCACAATGGCATGCATATGGTGGTATCAGGTATGCTATGCATGGTATTTATCATAGATATCTTCTCATCAGGCTGCTGAAGTTTTGAGGCGTCGATCAAAGTTGAGGAATTCTTCTGTTTCTGCAGAGAGTTCCATGAGGCTTCAAAATGCAGAAACAAGGTTGAAAGAACTTAAATCTGCCTTGGCGGCACTTGGTAGAGAAGCAACTGCTGCTATGTTGTCTGTCGAAGAACAACAGCAACAGATGACTCTCCAGAGCCTTCGTACAATGGTATTGCTTGATTCCTTGTTGAAGTAATCTCCTGCCAATGTGATTGCTAATTTGACTTTTATGTGCCTGACTGGTGGTTAACATCACAGCTTAGTATTACAGAATTATTATATTGCTAACTGCTGATTGTGGTGTTAACTATTATAAATTTGAAGATATCAAAATTTGCTGTTCATACAAGAGATGCCCTTACATTTACCAAAAGTTGTTGTTCAAATTATTTTACATTTTTATGTTTGCCATTGATCAGAGGGTGAGCCTTAGCGCAAGCCTTGTGACCTAGAGGTCATGGGTTTAAATCCTGGAAACAGTATCTCCTCTACTTATGGGGGCAAGAGTAAGACTGCATACATCTATTGTCACAGACCCCACTAGGTGGGAGTCTTGTGTACTGGGCCACCCTTGTTGGTCATTGACCAATTTGCTTACTAGATTAAAAATAAGAAAATAAGATTCCCATGCTTCTGTAGATCACAAACTGTGCACAGTCGATGCTTCTCCATTAGGCTGCAGAACTTCTGTGGATAAAAAAGAAATCTTTATACTATACCTATGGTTTGGTTACTTTAAGTGATAGGAACTAAGTAGATTTCTTGTCATGACAGTGATAAATTTTCTGTCGCTATGGTTCAAAACTTTTATGAGAATCTAAATTCATGATTGTAACTAATGTTTGCTTGACTGTTGCATTATTTTCTAGTTATATTTTGTTCGGTTCTTGAGCCTAGAGAAAATCCTCCTCCCCTATACCTTCTCTTTTTTTTCATTTGTTCCCCTTTGTGGTAGGTGGATGCTGAGAGATCCTATCACCAGCATGTCCTTGTTATTCTAGAGAAATTAAATGCTGAGGTCAGTCACCATATAACCTGACTCTTCCTTCAAATCAGAAGAATAATTACTAGTGCCTGTATCCATTCTACATGTTAGCTTCTAGCATAATATTCTGCACAATTTTTTGGGTGCTGAATTAATAACCTGTACCTTAAATTGGATGTTACTGGAGTTAGATAATTGAGGAGAGACAATCAACAGAGGCTACGTCATTTCCACTGCCAAAAGATGGATATAATCAACCTGCAGAGGAGAATGCTAATTCAAATGGCATTGATTATAAACACAACAGTCAAACAGGCACATACTTTTTTGCAAAGGTAGGTCATGTGTGAAACAAATCAATAAATCTGTCTCTACAGCTCCTTCATTACATACAGCTATATTCTTGCAGTTTACTGTTGCTCAAGATGAAGCCTATAAGGATATTTAGCTTTGCTTTTGTTGCAACTGATATCTCATCTAGATCTTCTTATTATCATTACTTGCTAATGTTGATTTTTCCTGTATCAGCATACTTGAATTTATGGATATTTGCTATATTATATTTATGCAATTATTTTAAGCCATAAAATATGGCTTCTCACTCCAGATACCTCTTTTCATTATCAAATTGCCATATACTTTATGAGAAGGGACTACAGAAAACAAGATATGAAAATAATGAATTTTATGAGATCATTACATTCACGATCTTACACATAAAACATTGACAAATCTTTGTGCAAAAATAATAAAATAAATTCAATTCTTGTTATATGATATAATCCAAATTTTGTTAGAAATCACTTCAGTGCAGTGCCATCTTCTATTTACATTAATCTCCTAAACTGATTCATGTTCATCCTCATTTGTCTTGTAGGTCGTACATCCATTTGATGCTCAAGCTGAGGGGGAGTTAAGTCTATTGGTTGATGATTTTGTTGTAGTTCGTCAGGTATTTCTTTAAGGACTGTTCAGCTATTTATGATCCATCATCTTTTGTACTCGAGATAAACTGACACCTTCAAAGCTTATTTTTTGCTTATGTAAAGAACTAATGATGGACTTCTTTGTGTTCATAATTTTGGGTCATTAGTTGTAGTTGTAATTCATAAAAGCACTTGTCTTCTTGTGATGTGGAAGCAGAGGGGCAGAATATATATGTAATTCAAATTAAATCAAAATTCACTTGTGTAAAAATTTTATGCCAAGATAAAATGACTGAAAATAAATCATCTTTTGGAGTTAATTTTTTTTTTATTTGATATTCATACCTTCATCTGCTCTAACACCCATTGTCTGCATATGAAACAGAATAACATATAGTTCAAATATTGAAATCTTTCACCGCTGAATCATTATCTTGATAACATGCAAATATTGGACACATTTTACCCCTTAACATATTGTGCTAAGTGTATGGCTATTATGCATTTTCCTATTGTTGAAGTCTCACATTGATTAGAGATATGACATTATGGCCAATATAGTCCTTAAAAACTTGGACAGTCCTCTTACTTTACAAGTTAGTTTTGTAGGAATTGAATTAGATTCTAACTTCAAATTCTAAGATGGTGTCAAGTCAATGTGAGGGAGTGTTGTTATTCTTCCTAGGTGTGAGAGAGTGTTGTTATTGGACTATCCGTATTTGTCCAAGCTCTAGATGTTCAGTTCTAGCATGCGAATATGTTGACATGACTAAAAATACGGTCAATGTAGTTCTTATAAAGTTTGAACAATTTTCACCTTACAAGTTAATTTTATAAGATTGAGTTAGACCCAAAATTCAAATTAACCTACTAGTGTCACTATTGATTTAGTATTTACAAAAATGTCATGATATTTCTTTTTTCAGACATAAAGTTGTAATCTTTATTGCCACTATGAGACTAACTGATTTGAGCTGTATTTGTATTGCCCTTTTGGTTGTTACATTTCCAGGTTGGTCCCAATGGATGGTCTGAAGGAGAATGCAAAGGCAATGCTGGATGGTTTCCCTCTGCTTATGTACAAAGACAAGACCTAATACCAGCCAGCAAGATAGTGGAATAATGTCACGCGATACCAACATTGGTCTTTTGATTAGGTGAGGCAAAAATTGTATATTATAATCAGGGAATAGATGCATTTCAAAAGCCATAGCATGTGCTTGCTATTATTTTTGGGTGGTTCTGTCATCTGTGCAGTATGTTGTATATGTGAGCATAATTGCAATTGGAAATAGCAGTTTGAATATGTAGATTGATATATTATTTTCATTTGCTTAGGCCCTTGGGTCATTCTACGGAACTTAGTTTTCAATATGAAAAGATTAGTAAGGTGGGTAAATTTTAATTTTATGCTGTTCATATTCTATAGGATGGTATGTAATTTCTAAATGAAGATATGGGGTGAAACATTGTATTAAAAAATCTTCCAATATGAAAAAAGTAATTTGGATATTTTTTTTTTGTAGCATAATGTCTTGCTAGTCTGGCAGAAATAAATTATGGCCTATGTTACTGGGTCCCAGGGATTTAAATGAAGTTAATGAATTAAATTTAATAAACTGGATTCCACAACCCAAATACCAACCTCAACAACTTTCCTTTTTATTTTCCTCCATTACATCTTTCCTTGTTAAACATTAATGCAACATAAAAGAGAGAAGGCGTAGATAGTCGCAAGATAACATCACCTCAAAATAATTTATGTAATTCCACGCAATTATTGCATGGTACAATCTGTTTAGCATAAATGAACGAGATAGTACTGGCCTAAGATGTCTATACCTTCTTGTATAAAATTCCAAAGTTATTGCTTAGACGCAAGCATAAGATCTCAAAGAATACGATAAAAGAACTATAAAGAGAAAAAGTTATTGCTTAGACTCTGTTGTTCACATGCATGCAATATATTCAGAGTTGTGTGCCAAATGAAGAGAAAAGAACTATGAACTTTCTTGTTTAAGATCATACACAAATAGTCACATGTGAGTCAGCTTATAAACATAGGTTCCTTAAAGATTTTCTCTCTGATGAAAATGGATATTTATTTATCAGTTTCTCCCCCTATCAGAAAAAAATTATAAATTCTTGTTTGTATAGGATCATACACAAGTAAGACATGAGCTTGAAGAATCAGAGTCAGCTAATAAACATAGCTTCCTTTTTCCCTGCTGAACTGAAACTGTATATCAATTTCTCCACGCTGTTTTGCACATGCATGCAATGTATCTGCAAGGGTGTATCAAATAAAGAGAAAAAAAAGTAAGAACTTTCTTTAAGATCATATATGACACAGATATAGAACACATGCAAGTGAAGATCAGAGTCGGCTTATAAGCATAGTTTCCTTTGAAGATTTATTTGGTATTTGTTAAAGTGCCCATTTTTTAATCTACCAAAATCAATTTCTAACGCCGTAACATACATTTGAACACACATCCTAGTTACATTCCACAATTCAAAATCAATTCTACTAGAATCTAAACAAACAAGTTTTATATTTATCTGGATGGGATTCGTGTGACAATCCCATGAAGCACATCATTTGCATAATAGGAAAGACCGATAAATAGGTGCATTTGAAGAAAAAAGGCTGAGACATTAATGGTTTCCCTTTTCATTATGTTAATCGACCACATATGTTAGTAACTTCCTTATTAACAAGCACCTCCGGAAAATGCCTGATGTCACAAAATTAAAAACAGTTATTTGCAATGGCATGTAAAAATGAGATTGAAGAATGTAAAACAAATAATATAAAGTGAAGAGTGTTATGAAGGGACTATAAATATTATATTTTTATTTCTCTGACAATTATTTTTAATGTCTAT
Source organism: Mucuna pruriens (assembly GCA_025330945.1). Classification (NCBI taxonomy): domain Eukaryota; kingdom Viridiplantae; phylum Streptophyta; class Magnoliopsida; order Fabales; family Fabaceae; genus Mucuna; species Mucuna pruriens. Next base: position 2,491,818 of record JAENHJ010000520.1, read on the forward strand.
GTAAGGACAGCATCAAAAACTATTGTACCTCTACATATAAACTCCTTCCTCAATATTTTTTCTATAGGAACTAATTCAATATTTTTTCCATCATCAATTTAAAAAATTTATAATTTTTTAAATAATTATTATAAAATTTAACAAATTTACATATATAAGAATTTATGTTTAAACAATGAAAAAATAAGTTATGCATAAATGGTATAAAATAATTTTATAAGTTATTAAATTACAAAACAACATGAAAGATAAATATGTTAACTTTTACTATAATTATTTTAAAGTCATATTAATTGTAATTTGTAATTGAATGATAGTGTAAAATTATTTTAACTTGTTAGTAAATGATAATTAAATTCTTAAATAATAGTATAAAAACTTTGTTAGTAATACATATAAATTAAATTCATAAAAAATAAGTATAATATATATAAAAAAATTGCATGAATTCTTGTATAATACTGGACACCTAAAAAGAGATACAGATAAAAGTGAAAAAGAAATTAAATATAATAAATAATCCGATGCAATGAAAAAATGGATTAAAATAAATAAGAGTAAAGAAGGTTATATAATGTGTAATTGTAATATATATATATAATGCGTAAGTTTAAAAAGTGTAAGTGTCTATGGATAATTATTTAAAACAAAAATACTAACAACCCAAAAGAATAAATTATGCTCCCCACTAATTATAACCTTGACACATTTAGTACAAAACAAATACCAAATTAGAAGTAAGATCAACAATCTGCAACAAATTTAAATATACTAAAAACAGAAAGGAGAGCATTAGATCAAAATAAAATTGGCAAAATATATGCATTTTTTCATTGAATAAAGAAATAGAGCCAATCTCCAAACTATGGAGTATATTTGTATGGATGTAAACACAAACATATGCTATATAAGGACAATGTCCCAAAAAGAAAAAAGACAAAATGTAGTATTCATTGAGTTTTGTGAGCGTGCATCCCAATCATCCATCACTGAGATCATCTTCAATGTCCTTGACGTTCATCCTTGCAGATGCTTGCTTAGCCCATTGGACGATCTTCTCAGCCTCGCGGCTAACCTTCTCTTCTTCCTTCATGGCCTTTTTAAGTATCTTCTGCTGCTCCTTCATGGAGAAGCTTCCCAATTCCGACAACAACTCATGGCCCCAATTCTCCTTACTTTTCTTCTTGGGAGAGATCCACAAACAGCACCTCCTCCGAGGAGGCGAAGGGGATTTCGAAGCCACAGTGTTCTGTTTGGAACAGTCCTTTCGCGTAGGCCTGAACAGCTCAGACATGGAACTTTCTTGAGAGGAAGGGGAAGAGGCAGAACCAGAACCAAACGGGGGTGAACAAACAGAAACAGACCCATCTTTAGTTTTATCTCTGGGTCCATTTTTTCCAGGAGAAGAGGGGTACCCAGAATCGGGATTCTCTTTGGAAGGCAAAAAATTAGGACTTTTGTGGTTACCTTGAACAGTGTTAGTGGGGTTCGTTGAAGAGAAGGTAGAAAAGGTGGGAGTTTTGGGGCTGGATTTGGTAGGAGGGAAGGATTTGAGGTTGCGGAAACGGGTTTCGAGGTGGGTAGGGAGAAGGGTGTCGGTGATTCCGGAGCAGTTGATGGCGGAGAGTTGGTCGAGAACGCATGTGTCTTTCGCTTGCGATATGATTTCGTCGACGGCGGACTCGTCCGTGTCGGAGAAGTCCATGAATCCTACCATTGTTGTTTTGTTGGGAGTGTGTGTTTGAGTGTGTTGTTGTGAATTGTGTGAAAACAAAGAGGCCAGCTACAACAGCGTGACTTTAGTTCCACAACGGCTAGCAGTGTGGGGTCCATGCGCCCTTTCTTCGGGACCCACATTTTTTCTTTCTTTCTTTCTTTTTTTTTTTTTTTTGGAGATTATGGGAAGGACCTTCTATTTACACCGCACTTTTTTTTTTCCTTTGCCCTGCCTGTTTCTTTTGCTTTGTTTTTTCTTGACAATTGCATCACATGCAATTCTTTTTTTAATCTGTGTGAAGATCAATATTTCTGCTCAAATTTAATACCAAAATACATGCTTTTAATTTACGTCAACTCTTTTTATTTACAGAATATCATTTAATTTATTTTTTATTTTTAAAATATTTAATTTGATTTTCTAATTTAAAAATTGTTCAATATTGTATTTTTTTAATTTCATTAATGTTGTGAATGCCAATTTGAACACAAAATATTGAACACTTAAAAGAATTAAAACATGAATTTGAACATTTTAAAAATAGAGACTAAATTGAATATTTTAAAAATAAAAGAATCAAATTAAATAATAATTAGCAAAATAATCCATCTAACTAATTTATTATTTTTCTATTAAATTTAAACTTTCTTTTACCTCTTTAATATTTTATTTTATTAAATAACTCCTTTTTTATTATTTTATTTATGTTTTTATTTTTCCTATTTCAAGTACTTAATTTGATGTCTTTCTTGATTTTGTTAAGATCATAAAGTTTATTTTTTCTTTTTAATTATAAAAATCGAATCGATCTATTCAAACAAGAATCAATTTGGTGATATAGCCATCAACTTAAAAAACTTTACTCATTTCAGAATTGGTCAGACCAATTCAAAGCTAACAAAATAAATTAGGAAAATTTCCAAAACATTTCATTTTTATTTTTTTATTGTTTTAGTTTAAATTAAAATAATTTTAAAATAATAAAAATTCTTATTTAAATATTACATGTATATATAAATTATTTTTATAAATAATTATTTAATTTGATCCTTATATTTTTAGAATATTCAATTTGATCTTTTAGGAAAAATATTATTTCTCTCTTTTTTTAAGTTTACTTAAAAGTTTTTAGTCGACTATTTTTGCTTTGTATTATTCAACTAGACTATTGTAAGATAATTATAACTAACTAATTGTTAATTATAACCGTCACAACTAGCATTACGATATGCTTATTTGTATCGTATACACTTCAATGTAAAGAGAAGCTACTCATATGTAATTTTTCAATTCTCATAAATACATAAATACTTTATCAAATTCTCTCATTTTATTCTTACAACCTCTTTTTATTTTTAAAATGTTCAATTTTGTTATATACTTTTTTTTAAAATTAATATTATTTTTTGTTTTGATTTTATTAACATTGTTAGTATCAATTTAGATGAAATGATGATAATATTGAGCCATTTTTAAAAAATAAAGAACCGACTTAATATTTTAAAAATAGAGACTAAATTAAATAATGTAAAAATAGAAAAAAAATAATTTAACTTTTATTTTAAGGTAAGTAAGTTATGTCAAATAAAAATATAAAGATGAATTATCAATTATAGACTTCATTTTACGAGATAAGTTGGAGTTATATTTTCTATTTAATTTTTTTTTATAAGAGATGAAATATATTATATTTTCATTTATTTTAACATTTTTTAAGTAGAAGTAACTTACTAATTATATATAGCTAGCTTTTCATATATATATATATATATCTTTCAACTAATTTAATATTTTATTATTGATTTTAGAATTTAAGAAGATAAAATAAAGATTTAAACATTCTTATTATTAGTTTTTTTATGTGCAGGAATTAAATATAGTATTAAAAAGGTATACAACACTCATACATGCATATTGGTCAAACAACTAACCTACACTCTACTGATTCTTATTATTAGTTTTAATACTTCGCTCAAAATTCTTATTCCATCTCCTAAAATTTTAAATTTAATGTACAAGTAAAGATAAAAAATATAAGCAATATATATATATATATATATATATATATTAGAATGTATATTTATTAGATAAATAAATATAATTTAAATATATATTATGGAAAAATATAAATTTTTTAGAAAAATGATATTTTGACTTAGAAAGGTGAGTATATAAATATCTATTGAAAAAGAAAAAGATAGAAATAAAAAAAAAAAATAAAAATATAAAGAATGACCTAATAACAAAGAAACATTTCAATATATTGATAAATATGTACGACGGGTGTAAAATAATTTTATTGTCATCCAATAAAAATCCATCATTTAAAAATCCATCATTTAAAGTAAGTTATCATGGGTATTTAAATGTATAAAACTATTATACATGATAATTAAACTCGTATATTATTTATTCTTTTCTTGCTAAAATGTCGTCGAATATTTTATTTTTAATTCATAAAAATATATGGTTATAGTAATTAGGGTGATTATAGTGAGTATATATTTTAATTAAGTCAATCAATTAAATTATTAAATCTTGTATAAATTTTGTAATTGATTACTATAATTATAAAAAATGTTTCGTAAAACAATTTATTTAATTACGGTTATTAATCCTTATTTTAACATTCTATTAATTTGATAAATGATAATATAATTATATATTTTGATTCAAAATTAATTGATATAAGTAACGATTAAAATATGTAAGCAATTATATAACAGGGTTAATGACTGAATATAAAAATAATAATATTATCAGCAAATCAAAATTTCTTGTTATTATAACTTTTAAAATGATTATATATATAAATAATTGTACAATAATATAAAATTATTTTACACATTAGTGACATAATTTTTTTCTCTTATATAATTTATATAAAATTAACCTTAACTGTGAATAAAATCGATTTAATTAAATAAATATGAATTTGATGGTCAGTGGCGAGGAATCAAATTTATTTCCAGCTGGGACCTTTAATTTTAGTCTGTTGATGGGTAATCTAAAAACTCTTGAGAATTGTCCTGTCTTAGATGAGTTTCTAGAACTCAACTCTAACCTTTTTTCCTCATAAAAAAAAAAAAAAAAAAAAGTAGCCGCCCCACGTTACATATACGTACGAGGTTTGACGTAAACTCTTCACCAGCTCAAACAATTATCACAATTTCCATGGAATTGCTTAAACTGGGTCCCAACATTTCAGCATGCTGACAAGGAAGAAGAAGACCCTACTCACTAGAATAATCTCTGCCCTCCCATTCTTCAAATAACACCTCATCTCAACAACTCCACATTTATGACATTTTTCATTTTCCCACTTAGCTTAGAGGGTATCAAATTCCGTTAGCAAATTAAATCATTCAATTTTATCATGCCCCAAAATTGCATGATGGAGCAAGAGTACACAGGAGGATCATGCTGCTTTTGCTTCTCCACCAAGGCAAGGAATGGCAAAAACAGTGAAGTGTTGAGTTCAGAACACGTTGAATGGGGAAAGAAGGATGAAATACTCTCAGACATGAGCACCTTTTCGGTGAAAGAACAAGAAAGGAGGCTGAAGAAAGCGTTGGAAGATGAAGAGAGGGTAAGCAAAGAAGCAGAAAGGGTTGTCCAATGGGTGAAGCAGGAATCAGCTAGAATTGATGTTTCTACAATCAAATCAATTCTCAGTGACCACCAAAAACAACCAAATGTTAAGTAATTAATACCTGTGAGTTTAATGCCTTGTCTCATCAATTTTTAATGCCTTGTTTCTTTTCCTAAGTGTATAGATAAGAATCAGGTTAGCCACCCTCTTCTTCTATTACTTCTTTTTATTGTACACTAAATTTGATTAAAAATAATATTCTTTTATAATTTATGGATGTCATACTAAAATTTTTAATTTTTAATAAAATTTAATAAATAATAAAAAGAGTGCTTAAAAAAAGTCTTAGAAATAGTATTTCTCCTCTCATAAATAACCAAATATTTTTACATAACCGTAAAATATTGTTGATACTAGTACGTAGACAGAGTTGAAATCTTTGATAAGTAGTTATCTACTTTTTATTTCTGGGTGGATTCCTTTAGCTTCAAGTTATGCATGAGATTGCGACGTTAATGGAAGGAACTAAAGAAGAAAATAACACGTTGACCATGTCCTCGTAGGGATATGTCCCACTGTCTATTATATATAAGAAGAAATGTCTACTTGCTTTCGCCAATGACTCACCCTATAGCCTATGTCGATTATGAAGTAATAAAATGATGTAACTAAATTTGCTTTCTAGGCCCTTGAATTAAGTAGTGGTAGAAAGTAAAAACGGTTGAAAGATATGCATAGGATTCGGATGAACTATCTTCATATCTTTCTTTCTTTTAAATCTGCAATCAGTGTATACTTTTTTCTTTTTTTGACATGTGTATGCATTATTTTGAAAAGTGAATGGTCTAGTAATAGTTCTGACATTTTTTTTTTATCAAATTGTTCTTCGGTGATGCAAGCAATGATGTTGATTAGAGCTTCACTTCTTCAATCAAAGTTTTTATTGTTAACGAAGGTTCTAAATTTAAAGATTTTGTTAAAAAAATATAAGCTAAAATGTTATTCTTTGCTTGGAATAAATTTAGAGTATAAAATAGTTCTAGTATAAAATAGTTCTATGGTTTTCTATGTCAAATGTCCACGCATAAAAGTAAAATAAATTTTATTAGCATTTTAGTAAAGAGAATTCCTACACGGCACGAAAACTTTTGTAGGAATTTAGATGAATTAAAACATGAGAAAAATTAGGATTCGACAGAAATTTAAGGTACGTTGATGTAGTTTCTGTCGCAACGAATTTCATATTATCTTTAGTAAACGCCTTTATGTTGGAGGTGTCGTATATGGAGAAGAAAAGATAGTATTTAGGATTAAATATGATTTTGGTATATACAAAATATTATTTTTTTATTTTTGGTATTTGTAATTTTTTTTTAGTTTTAATTTTTATAATATCTAAAGTCAATATTATTATTCTCTATTATCATATCACATCAATTAATTATTTGTGTCAAATAGAATGTTACTTAATCTTTCCAAATGAAATTTAATAATATATATATAGTGTCACGTCAATAGGTGGCTCTCAAATATTTTTTGAATCCTAAAATAATGGTCCTATAATAAATGTTGAAGAGAAAAAAAATAAAAAGAGAAAATGAGAAATATAATTAATAATTTAATAAAAAGAGAATTATAAAAAAATAAATGGAAAGGGCAAATTTTTAGTTTCTTACCCATATCCTTATTAAAAAATAATCTTCGGATGAATATGAATAAAATAAATAATTTTAATTATTAATAAAAAATAATGGTTGATATTTTAATACAATGCATAATAATTTGTTAAAGTAGGTGCATGTAATATTGAAAATTAAAACCACATCTTATATCATTTATTTTCCTTTTGAAGTGAAGTGACTACTCTACAGAAAAACAAAAAATGTAATAAAAGTGAGATGTGAACAAAGTTAAAATTTATTCTAAAATCACATTAGTACTTTGAGTTAATAAAAACCAACCATATCATTGATTTGATTATATATATATATATATATATATATATATATATATATATATATATTAAAATAATATTATCAAATTTTGCATAAATATTTTTTATTAAACATAAAATACTAAATAAAAGGTTAATGGTAAAGAGTAACATTATATTTAGTCTATTTTTTTTATTTCAAAATTATTTAAAAATAAAATTTATTTTTCATTTCTTAATCCAAGAGATAGGATGGAAAGAGTAAAAAAAAAAAGAGAAAGAGAAAAAAAAGAAAATGTGAGTAAAGGAGGAGAACAAGAGAGTAAAAAATGGGTCTAATAATAAATGAAACTTAAAAATAATTTTTGAAAAAAAATATTTTATTTTAAATGAGAAAGTTATATTTAATTTTTTTTTAATATATGTGATTTATTTACTTTATAAGTATTAATTACAAATATTTTTTATTCATAAACCTAAAACTTAAACTTTAATTTGTTTTATCTTTGAATAGATGGTAAGAGTGAATATAGAAAAGAGAAAAAAGTGATAGTGTAAAAAAGATTTTTTACGTAGTTTAAAATTAATTTTTTTATATTAGTTTTATAATTGATATAAAAATAATTGATGTAAAAATTAGATTTTTTAAAGTTTAATTAAAAAATGACGTAGATATATTTTTGTTTTGATTTTGAATTCCAGGATCTTACAGATCATAGATAGAAATCATGACGAAATGATGATTATTATTATTATTTATTATTATAATATACTCTCATAATATAAAATAGAATACGTAATTTGGAGGGTAAGACTCTTCTATTTTTTAATTAAATATTTTTAATATATTTTTTTTTAATTTGATGTATATTTTACACACTATCTTTATAACTAACCAAAAATTTTCTTTTTCAATTATATCAAATTTTCATATATCTTTATCTATATATTTAATCTTCCTAATTTTATTTCTAAATTAAAGTTCAATAGTTTGTTTAAAAAAATTATTAATAATTAAAAATAAATTTATATCATAGTTTAAATTATTTATTATAAATATAAAATATAATTTATATATTAAAAAATATTTATTTATTATAAATTTTAATTATATAAAATAAATATTTAACATATGCATTACACAAGCTATATACTAGTTATAATTTATTTTCAATTTGTGTGGACTGTACCTTAATTCCTTTTATTCAATGTAACAGTACACACATGCAAAGACTAAAAAGAGAATACTACTATCTGGCTATATCATTTCTCTGAATACTTTGGCTCTAGTGATATGTTGTTCTATAAAGAGAAAGACCTATGACCTCTACGCAATGGAACTTTCTAGCTAGCACACTACCTACCTAGACAGTCAAGAGTATAGTAAACTGAAAATTCTAAGATTCACATGCCATAACAGTTGTAGAACTGTACGGTGTTACTATATTGTTCTACAAGACTAGCACCATTTAAGGCCCTCGAAACTGCCCCAAGTGTGGACCGACATTCATGCAAGCCAAGAAAATGATAGTCTTCATGGTTTTATAACGTAGTGGGAACTGCGAAATGAACCAAATTTATGATAAGCTTAGCACGTCTTGCTTCCATGTCATAGTCAAAACATATATATTTATCAACCCGAAGCTAGGCACATGCAACATTTAGTTCATCAAACATTAGGGTGCAGTGTTTCAGGAGAGGTTAGCTTTTTGTCCAAATTGTGCCTCCCAAATTAAATTATGGAATAATTAATAATATATTATCAAATGCACAACACGACTTTTGTATTCACAACTATGAAAAGGCAACTTAAATAGTACCGAACTTGATTATTTTATCGTAAATTAAAATGTTCTTAGTATTGTACATTGTTGGCATTCACAGTTATATTGTCATTTAATATACGTTCTTATTATACAAATTATTAAGATAATTTTTTTAATTTTGACTAGATTTAATGAGTAGTATCTAAATTTTGTTTTAAATAATATGGAATAACAAAAATCTCCTTCTTTATTTCTTTTATTTTTTACTCCATTTCTTCTGTAAATATACGTCTTTAACCAAGAATAATAAGAAAAATGGCAATGAAAAATATCTAGAAAAAAAGTTAAGTTTTAATGACTTGGTCAAAACTTGTTCAGAGCAATGTGCCCATGTTGTGGTCCAAAAATTTCGCTAAACCTATTAAAAACAAGGCATATACAGACCACATTTGTGAAGAAAAGGCACGTTTCCTTTATTGTTTCTCGGTTGTTCTCGCCACACTAATCCTTGCTCAAACTTTTATATATATATATATAGATGAGAGATCAAATCATTTCAAAAATAAGTATAATTTCTTACAGAAGCTCACATTAATAATTCGAAAGGAGGGTACAAAAAGGTATAATTAGTTTTCTAGATATCCTTTAATAGTATAATTTCTTTGGTGCTCAATAAATTTCTTTTTCCAAAATGGAAGAAGTAAATTATCGTTCTGATTTTTTTTCAGGGATTTCTTTATATATGTGTTGACAGTGAATTTTTATTTCAATTACTAATTAAAAAATGTCACTGTTTGATTCCAAATGTAATTTGAGATTTAGAATCAAATCGTCATTATTTAGAATCTTTAAAGGAAAGTAAGTATTGTTAGAGATTTTTAATGTAGAGGTAAAATGAAATGAAACTGAAATCGAAGATATATCTAGCTAGGTAAACTAATTACTGAATGTACCAAAATAAGGTAAACAAATTACTAATTAACTGGATTGAAAACATAACATTTATACACAAAACGAACGAATTCTTATTTGGTAAAGAAAATTATAAAAGTAATGATAAGAGAGATAAGAAAACTGAAATGTCTTAATGTAAATTTAAAACTAAAGGAAGGAAGAATTAGAAAAAAGAAACAAATGCAGGAATTGAAAAGGAATAGAAATGATAAGAAAGTGGAGAAAGATGAAATAAAAGTATTAAATAGGAATTTTAAAGAGAAATGATAAATGGAAAGAATTGAAATGTTGAGAGTGAAGGAATTGTATTAAACAAGTGGTGAAATTAATACATGCACTCAATTCATGAAAGTAGAAGTTATGTCCCATGATGATTAGGTATAAGTGTATATACAAAGTGCTTGCACAAATATTTTCTATTTTTTTAATAATTATATGACATGTGTGAAATATTTATTCTCTTTGTCCATAACTAATTTATAAGAATATTTTCCAATTTTTATAATCGTATATAAGGTTCTTATCTATAACATTTCATTTTTAATGGTGAAATTTCTACGATACAAATTCGTGGTAGAAGTCTTGATAAAATAACGACGTCTGCTTGTTATTTGTATGTTGCACACAATTTCTTGCTTTCTTTTTCTAAAGTCCAATCTCCATTGAATTAGTCAAAGAATATTGCTTGACTTCAATCTACTTTTTTTTGGTGTATTTTTTTTTTTGGGTGTATAAGCTACTTCTTTGATTATCCTTTTCTATGCTCACTTGAAGTTGATTATCCTTTCTTCTTCTAATGTATTATTGTAATTTTTTTTACTAAAATTCTGTTATTTTTTAAAAACAATATTTTTAACACATTTAGTTATTAAAACATTTTTTCTTATAATCATTAAGAATTTCATCCTGTATTAACTAAAAAATTAATGTTGAAGAGTCATATTAGTTACATATACATTACATATATTTCAACCTGTTTCATTTTAGTAATTCTTATTTAATGAGACCACTTGTGTGAATATTAAAACTTGACTATAAAATCTATACTACAGTTTCTATAGGTCATTAATCATTATCATTGAATTTTTAAGTATATTTCAGTAGTGAAAATAAGATTTCTATTGTTTTTGTTTTAATTTGTATTAAAAATATCTCTCAATAGTTAGTTGAAGATTAATTACTTTTTAAGAGTAGAGATTATCAAAGTGTATTTTATTTCTGGAAACAAAGTTTTCTTCATTTATATGACTAAACATTGAACTTTTCATAACATACGTAAGGAACTCACTCTTTACATGGAGAACTTTATACATTTTTTTAATATACTTTTTATTATTGACTAAAATAACCATTGAATTTTTATGTATATTTTTCAGTAGTGAAAATAAGATTTCTATTATTTTTGTTTTAGTTTGTATTAAAAATATCTCTCAATAGTTAATTGAAGATTAATTTCTTTTTAAGAGTAGAGATTATCAAAGTGTATTTTATTTTTGAAAATAAAGTTTTCTCCATTTATATGACTAAACATCAAACTTTTCATAATATGTATAAGGAACTCACTCTTTACATGGAGAACTTTAAACATTTTTTTGAATGCACTTTTTATTATTTACTAAAATTTATTATAAATTACAATTTTTGTGGATCCTACTTCATATTTAATAATTCTCCTTCTTGATTTTGTAGTTTTTAATCAATTTTAAAGAACAATAAAGTGTACATAAAAAGAAATATGTCAGCGAGAATGTTGTTATCACTAATCTTTATATATTAAAGAATACATTGTTATCCCTGATACTATATGTAGGATTTTTTTTAAAACAAAAGTATTTGTCTAAAAAAATTATTTTCAAATGGTTTCTTACATTATTTTTTTTATCAAATTATCCTTATTACTTTACAACAAAAGTTAAATTAATAAGATAAATTTGTTCTCTCTTATGAGGATCGGAGAAGATGACTAACACACATCAATTAATTAAGTGAAAAGAGTGAGATGATTAGTTCTAATAATTTTAAGGATAATTTTGAAAAAATAATACAAATTACTAACAAATTTAATACTAATAACTAAATTATCTATCTTTCTTAATATGTATGGATTAGTTAGAAAAGTCTTGCAATAAAAAAAAAAATTAAAAAAATATGTTGAATAATGTATTACTAACCTTTTACATGAAAAAAAATTAATATGTAGCTATTATTACTTTTTATCAAAGTACCCTTAATTACTTTACAACAAAAGTTATTAATTAGTAAGATAAATTTATTCTCTCTTATGAGGATTAGAGGATTAGAGAAGATGACTAACATACATTCATTAATTAAGTGGAAAGAGTGAGATGATTAGTTCTAATAATTTTAAAGATAATTTTAAAAAAATAATACAAATTGCTAACAAATTTAATGCTAATAACTAAATTATCTAACTTTCTTAATATGGATGAATTAGTTAATAAAAAAATTAAAAGAATATGTTAAATAATGTAATACTAACCTTTTACACGTAAAAATTAATATGTAGGTATTATGCATCATAGGAATATTTTTAAAATGGTTTTGGTTTCGGGTCAGCAAAGGGGCCAACCCAATAAGCATTAAAACTAATAAATCTATCTATATGAAGGACTGAATTATAATCAGAAAATAATGCTATGAAATGACGACCTTTCTATTGTCTGGTCTCTTTTGCTTATGCATGTGTCGGGTCAGGCAACACTTTCCTTGATTAGTTTTATTCTAGGGAGGGGCTTTCGGCCTTTGGGCACCATTTTATCAGGCCCAATAGGATCTACTTATTATCACTCCTATCTCTTAATTCAAATCAAAGAATTAATTCTTATTTTGGGCTGTTGCGTGCTCTTTATGATCTTGTCCACTCATTTATTCAGAAAAAAGTTTACAGATTTATTATAGTATTACAGCGATTTAGTGATGAAAAAGTTTCGACAGTTTCTACAAAATTATTAACTTAAATTTTGTTACCGCTACATCAAAAATGAAAAAGTGGTAATAGTTAAATAAGATAATAATAAAAAATATAATAGATAATATATATAATAAGGATAGGAATAAAATTCATTATTTTTTTTATTATAGTTGTACGTGCATGTTATATTCCTGCGTTTCTAAATATTTTCTCACAACTTAGTGTTTTCTCTTTCAACAATTTAATCTAAAGATGCAACACATTGTATATTGTTATCTCATTATAAAAAATATATTTTACACTTTGTTTATTATAAGCTAAAGGACAATATTTAGACATACATTTTGTTAATTTCATAATTTATTTGAGACATTCGAATTGGAGAAATGATTCTCTTCATTTTTTCTCTCAATTTTTTTTATTAATAAACTTTGTGAAAATAATTGAAATGGACATAATACACACTCTATGAAGAGTAACATATATTCTCAAAAACTTAGTAATATAAAAAATGGAGAGAAAAGAAAATAAAGATGATCTTTATGCGAAAAGGGAAGAACATCTTCGAATAGAAAGGGAGAGAAATATAGGGATTGGCTGCTAAGTTCACGTGTTTATATAACTTTTATAGTAATATTTAAAAAATATTGTAAAAATATAAAAATAGGTTACCTATTAGTTTTATGAACATTTTAACAAATATTTTACTTGAATCATGTTACAAAATGTTATAAGTAATATTTTTAATATTTAATAATATAAAATAGGTTAATAAAAGTATTGTAATATTTTTATAAATATAATTAATAAAATATTATTAAATATGATATATATGTAGTAGAGGTTTAGGGTTCTAACGATAGTGTTGAGAGTGGGAGGATGGAGGCACGGTAGTTGTTTGCATCATGGTGGTGTTGGCTTGATGCGAAGACGATGGTGAATGCAATGGCATGCAGTTATGATGGATGTGGCTAACTTGGGGTTCTAATAGATGGATGTGAGGTGTCTTTATATCCTTGAGTATGTGATGTGCTCAGTGTGGCTACATGGGTTTGGGTCTTGAGACACAATGACGATGATATGTGTTCTCATGGAACAAAGGTAGAATTCCAACAAAAGACAATTTAATTAAGGGTCTTCTTATATAAATTTTTTCAAAAATACTACTAAAAGAAAAAATAAAATAACTTTTTTTATAAGTTAAAAATAATTTTTGAAAAATTATTACGAGAGAATATTTCGGAATTAACTTTTTAACTTATAAAAAGTTTATTTTATTCATAAATACTTAAAGAAATTAATTCAAAGAGATTCTTTCCTTAACCACTCCACCATTAGTGTGTCATTTGCAAGAATGGTACTAAGTTGGTGGAACAACTTCTGTTTTCCTCTCCAACATCAAATTCAGTGTGGCAAAAAGTTTATGCATGACCTAGAGTCTCAATTTTCTACCAAATAATGGAAATGATCGCTTAATAAAGCATCTAGGTATGTGTAAATAAATAAAAAAAAAAAACTACTCAAGAATCATTGATTGGAATGCTATTTGGTGTCTATCCAGACAATTTGGAATGGAAGAAATGACATAATGTTGAACAATGCAAAAGTAATTCTAGAGGAAATGATATATCTAACTAAAGTAAGATTGTGGTTTTGGATAGAGGGGAAATGTTATGAAGAATATTCTCATCTTTCTATGAGTGAAATAGAGACTCTAACCTCTGTTTTGTTTTCTACTACCTGAAAGGAATTATAATTTAGGAACATTGTATCTTTGCACATGGGCAAAAGTAGCTCTCCGACTTCATTTTAATAAATTATTAAAATATTTGGCTTATCTAAACAGAACAAAAGAAGTTTTCTCTAGCTTTTAGCCTATAACAATAGGAAAATTAATTGCCCCGCTTAAATACTACGGTTGCTTCCTTTGTCACTAATAATATATATATATATATATATATATATATATATATATAACGCGCACACATTAAAATAATAGTTTTAAAATTTTATAAAAATTTGGATGCTTAATCTACTTAATAAGAATTTTTAATTTAATATTTAGATAAATAAAGTTTAATTTGTACAAAGAGTTATTGAACAAAATAACATTATCAAACATTACTCTTTTTTATATATATAAAAATGTCTATGTGAGTTGGATTTAGGGACTCACCAAAGTCAAAGAGTAAGTTTCTAGGCTCAAATAACGCTTATAAAAGTACTTATAGATTACCCATCAATAAAGTCTTCACATTAGTAATGAAACTTAATCTAGGTCATTTTGGGATATGAGTTTCATCATTATCCTTTATTTTCTTACAATTAATCGTTCTAACAGTAATATATCTTTATCTATTAAATTACAAGAAAATAAAGGATGAGGATAAAAAGTAATTCTTAGAGTTATTCTTAAAGTAAGTGAATCCCTTCTTATATATATATATATATATAGAGGGGATCAAGTTATTAAAAAAATAACTTTAAATAAGTTACTTACTGAAAATGTTAGATTAAAAAAAAATAAAGGATGACAAATAACTCTTGAAATTATAATTGGAGTACTTAATCATTTTCATATATATATATATATATATATATATATATATATATATATATATATATATATATATATATATATATATATATATATATATATATATATATATATATATATATATATATATATATATATATATATATGAGATGACTCTAGTGAGAATAGCTGTTTATGTGAGAATATGAGAATAAAAAATATCAAATCAATAAATTAAAATTAAAAAATAATAAACAGTTGAGATTAAAACATAATTATAAATATCTAATATGAGACTATTAAAAGAAAAAAATTATTCACAACAACATTTTTCTAGCAACAAATGAATTACTGGAAAATATAGACATTGGACAACAATATACAAATTTTATTGGAATAAGTTTTTTTGTTGTTGTCAACAAAATCAATATAGTAGGAAAAACTATATTTATATCGACTAGTCATTCCCAATGCATATCATTTAAGCTCATGACATTTGAAGCCATTGAAAAAATATATTATTTTATGTTAACATATTTAAGGTTAAGTTGTTGAGGAAAATTATTATTTTATGCTAGAGACATTTAATGCTAGTGAAAAAAACTAATATTTTATTTTTTAAAAAAATATTAATCAGCTCAAAATATATCCCAATCACTAATCATGTTATTTTTGTATATTTAAAAAATATAACAAGACAAAATTAAAAGATTCATGCCTTTTAATTGTATTACAAAATTTGAAATCAAGAGTATATATATATATATATATATATATATATATATATATATATATATATATATATATATATATATATATATATATATATATATATATATATATATATATTAAACTAATTTATTATATTTTATTCGGGTGAGAAATACTATGTAGTTAAAAACCTAAATTTATAATGAAGACACTTTTCTTCCTTAAAAGTTAAAATCAACTCCCAATAGATTTTTAAGAGCTACACTTCATTGAAAAGATTTAATAAGTTATATATTTTTATTGTAATTTTTAATAAAATATTATTATTTATTTTATAATTAAATATGTCATTTATTTTAAAAAATATATTTTATGACTTATTCAATTCTAATTTTACATACCACCAACATAGGACATTGAACAAATTCATATATATTGTTAATTACCTATCTATTTTTTATTTTGATAAGGCGTGTACCACAAATTTTGTACTTGTGTGCACTTAAATTTCTAGTAATAATAATAAAGATATACATACTATTAGTAAAAAAATAAAAGAAATAGAAAAGTTATAAAATATAATAAAGAATTAGACAAATATTTCTTTAAATTATCTTGGATTTATTTTTTAAAATAAAATTAGAAAGTTTGGAAAGATAAAATAACATAGAAACGTAATACAACAATTCTTTCGCATCAAATTTGAATTTTAAGATAGGATTAATTTATAAATAGATAAATAATCTAAATAGTAAGTGTATGATATGAGATAAGTAAAAAAATTAAAAATTAACTTATCATAGATATTTAAGAGATAAGCCTCATGAATATTTATAAAAGATTATAATTTCACATGGGATCTCATCTTCCACCCTTCACTTGGTCTATTATTTACTTATTTTTGCGAGATTTGGTTGTTATTGTCCTTCACACATCAAAAGTATGAAAGCAATAATTGATTAAAAGTATTCTAGGTATACATAATTTCTGATATCTAATTTATTATTGCTGATTTTTTAATTTTTTATTTATAATTTATAATTTTTTAAAATTGTTCGATGATGATAAATTTTTTACAAAGATTAGCTTAGTATCAAACTTTAGACTAATAAATAAATTATTTTTTAAATGTGATAAGCAACAACCAATAAGTATAGTGTATTTATGGTTTAAATATATTTTAAGTTTCTACAAATATGATTTTTTAGTTTTAGTTTTTGTAAAAAATTTTGTTTTTTTTAAATCCTTATATTTTTTAGTCCTTACCACCTATTAAAGTTAGTTTAGTATTGACATGACTACTATAATAAATAATATTAATTAAGATAATCAAGATTATGAAGATTATTTTAAATTAAGATAACTAGATTACGGTTAGGTACGTAATTCAATTAAGTCATGTATTTTTTATTTTATATAAATAAGGTAATTGCACATAATTTATTTTTATAACTTATTTTTTAATATATTATGAAAAGTGATTTTATTGTTTTTAATATTATTATTAATTTTTAATTCACTAATTTAATTTTAATATTATTTTTTTAAAAAATTATTGTTACTTTTAATATTGTTTTTATTTTTGAATTAACTAATTTACTTTTAATTTTATACCTTTTTAAAAATTAATTAAATGATTATAATTTAGTTTTAATATATTATTTTTGATATTATTTTTACAATTCAAATAATTAATTTTAAAATATTATAATATGATTTATTTTTCTAATAAATCCCAATGAGTAATTTTGTTTCTAAAGAAAAAAATAAATTGAAATATAATGTATTAAAAGTAAGTAATACTACAATCAGTCAAAATTAATGAATTGAAATGTAAAAATAATATAAAAAATAAAATATTAAAATTAAATTATAAGTATATGAGTAAATTAATTAACTGAAAAATAAAAATATTAAAAGTAGTACTAATAATTGCAAGAACTAAAAGAAGAGAGAATCTATATATAAAACATATTTAAGTCAATATTTATTGATTTTAAAAAATTGTAACATAAAAATTTATTATTATAATTTTATATTATAAATATATATTAATTTTAACATCAATTTTTATTATATTATACTAGAAATAGGTTTTTCTTTTAAAAAAAATTATTATTTTATAAGTTTATATTACAATAGCTATACGTTTGTCTTTTTTAAAAAATATATTATTTTATAATTTTATGTTATAACAACAATACCATTTTTTGAATATATTATTTTGTAGTTTTATATTATAACAGTAATAGTTTTGTTTCTAAATATTTTATAATTTGATATTATAACAACAATACGTTACTTTTAAAATATATTATTTTTATAATTTTATATTAACAGCAATAGATTTGAATTTAAAAAAAATTATTTTATAGTTTTATATTATAATTAACAGTAATAGTTTTACAACAAAATAGTTGGATTTTATATATATATATATATAAAGTTAAGTTTTAGTTGGCATATTGTAACCACACACTACCACTACTTGGTAGTTATATTTTATTGGCTTTTATTTAATGAATAGAAAGATTTTTTTTTTATTTAGTTTTTAATTTTTCTCCCATTTTTCATAACGTGTATCTCTTTTCTTTCTCGTGGTTTCTTTCTTTTGGTTAGATCACACAAAAAACTCGAAGGTATCTTTGAGTGTCTAGATTAAGGCGCACTTTGTCAATAAGGTTTAGAATTGATTCATATTGCAATTTCAGGTTGCAAATTACTTAAACACCAAGAGTTTTCTAGATCTTACTTATTGTAGCATTAGTAATTTTGCCATTTTTTCATCTCTCAAAGTTGTTTTCTTGTTGACAAGGTAAGTCTTCTCTGTTGCTTGGGTTTTTTCATTTTCTTAAATTGGGTTGAATGATTTTGTTTTTTTGGGGTTTTCTTTATGTTTTTTTTTGGCTTGTTTTAATTTTTGTTTTGTCAAAGATTATTACTTTTGTTTGATATTTCTTGTTAAAGAGAGACTCTAATTAGTAGCATTATTTTGCTGGTTCTTGAATCTAGATGCTTTATTTGTTAGGTCATGTGAGTCATTTTTTTATGGTCATTTTTATGTTTTTGTTGCTCTTTGTATCCGAGTCCAATGGATTCTGTTATTGGTGGATAAGGTTTTAGCTATTGTTGAAGACCTAATCTTTCGATTTTGTTTCATTTGCATGTTGGGCACTTAGGAGTTAGTGGTTTAATTTCTTTTATAAGTAGCATTGCTACCACTATTGTATAAAAAATGCAAAAAGAAATTGTATAGGGAAACAAGAAGACTTTTATTGCTTCCTACTGGAATACATTTACTCAATGACAAGCTGTGCTACTTATAAAAGAAATTAACCCACTAACTCCTAAGTGCCCAACGTGCAAATGAAACAAAACCAAAAGACTAGGACTTCAACAATAGTTAAAACCTTAACCACCAATAACAGAATCCATTGGACTCATACAAAGAGCAACAAAAACATAAAAATGACCATAAAAAAAATGATCCACGTGACCTAACATTCCTTCCCGTAAACTAAAAGATCAACATTCAGTTTAAACAACATAATCAACAGAACATCATCTCTAAAACTAATTATTCAAAACTGCACACACCAAGCAATTTCTGTAGCTTCTAAAATAAAGGTGCTTTGAGAGGTTTAGTAAATATATCAGTAACTTGATCTTCACTTCTGTAGAAAATTAGATTTATGATTCCATCATTTGAGAGATTCCTCAAGAAGTGATACTTCACATCTATATGTTTACTATGCCCATGTAAAATTGGATTCTTAGAGAGTTTAATTGCTGAACTGCTGTCACAATAGATTGGAGTTGGTCCTTGTTGCTTGAAACAAAGCTCTTCAAGAATTTTTCTCACCCAAATAGCTTGGTAGGCACATGAAGTTGTAGCAACGAATTCAGCTTTAGTTATTGACAAAGTAATAATTGGCTGCTTCTTTGATAACCATGAGACAGCTCCTGAACCAATCATAAAGACATAACCTGAAGTGCTCTTTCTATCATCTTGATCTCCAGCATAATCACTATCATTGAAAACAATTAAATCTGTCTTTTCTCCTTTCTTGTAAAACAACCTATAACCAACAGTCCCTTGCAAGTATTGAAAGATTCTTTTTGCTGCTAGAATATGTATCTCTCTTGGACATTCCATGTATCTGCTAATAAGACTTATATAGCATGTGTTACGTCAGGTCTTGTGGGTGTCAAATACATCAGACTCCCTACAATTTGCTTGTAAAGAGTGTTGTCAACCTTTCTTCCTTCAGGATCTCGAACAAGCTTCAAACCCACTTCAGTAGGTGTGCTAACAAAGTTACAATTTTTTATTTGAAATCTGTCCAAAATTTCTAGCACATACTTATTTTGAGAAATAAAGATTCCAGCAGCAGATTGCATTACTTCAATGCCCAAGAAATAATGTAACATGCCAAGATCATTCATATCAAATTCAATCATCATGAATTTCTTGAATTTGTCAAACATGGCAGCATCACTCCCAGTAAAAATAAGATCATCCACATACACACATACAATGAGTATTTTTCCGCCATTACTAATTTTAATAAAAAGTGTATGCTCATATGGACATTTTTGAAATCCTTCTTTCAAAAAATAAGCTTCAAGTCGACTATACCAAGCTCTTGGTGCTTGTTTTTATCCATATAGAGCCCTTTTCAATCTATATACTTTATGCTTATTTCCAAAATTAATATATCTAGGAGGTTGTTCAATAAATACCTGTTCCTCCAAATCTCCATGCAAGAATGCCAATTTGACATCCAATTGAAAAATGAGCCATGAATTTTGAGCTACAAGCGCAATTATCAACCTAACAGTATCATGTTGGGCAACAAGAGCAAATACTTCTTTGTAGTCAACACCAAATTCTTGCTTGTAGCCTTTAGCTACTAAGCGTGCCTTGTACTTGTCAACATCTCCATTTTCCTTCAACTTAGTCTTGTGCACCCACTTGACACCAATTGTCTTGTGTCCCTTTGGAAGATCAGTAAGCTCCTAAGTGTTGTTTCATTCAATGGTTGCAATTTCTTCATCTATCGCCTTTCGCCATTTTGACTCTTTTATAGCCTCTTCGAAAGTTGTAGGGTCACAATTTGAAAATAAAGCAAAATGTATAAGAGGATCTTCAGATTGGTGGATTCTGGTTACCTCATAATCGATCATCTAGGCATCCTTTTTCTAACTCGTTGAGGTCGTTCATCATTTGATGCCATTGCTGGTGAGCCTGAAGCATCTGCTACATTTTTTGGTGGACTTTGTTGATCAGTTTCTACTGGTTGCTGCCTCTCCTCTTCGTCAACCCCATCAAAGTTTGTAGGTATTTGTTGTTCAACAACATCGTTGCTAATCCACGACCAGTATCTTTCTTCATCAAAAACAACATCATGGCTAACAATAATTTTCTTAGTGGTGGGATTGTAAAGCTTATAAGCTTTTGATTGATTACTAACACAAGAAAGATGCATTTTTCTCCCTTATCATCTAGCTTTGTCCTCTTTTGATTTGGAATGTGAGCATAGGCGACACACCCAAAAATTCTAAAATGATCTACTACTGGTCTTTGTCCACTCCATGCTTCCTCTGGTGTCATATTTTAAACAACAAGTATGAGACTTCTATTCAAAATATGAATGCTCCAGTTGACAGCTTCAGGCTAGAAAGTTTTGGGAACTCCACTCCTTGTCAAAAGGTTGCGCACCACGTTTATAATTGTGCGATTCTTCCTCTCATAGACACCATTTTGTTGAACAACCTCCTGGATATATTAATTTTGGAAATAAGCATAAAGTATATAGATTGAAAAAGACTCTATATGGATTAAAACAAGCTCCAAGAGCTTGGTATAGTTGACTTGAAGCTTATTTTTTGAAAGAAGGATTTCAAAAATGTCCATATGAGCATAACTTTTTATTAAAATTAGTAATGACGGAAAATACTCATTGTATATGTGTATGTCCAAGAGAGATACATCTTCTAGTAGCAAAAAGAATCTTTCGATACTTGTAAGGGATTGTTGGTTATGGGCTGTATTACAAGAAAGGAGAAAAGACAGATTTAATTGGTTTCAATGGTAGTGATTATAATGGAGATCAAGATGATAGAAAGAGCACTTTAGGTTATGTCTTTATAATTGGTTCAGGAGCTGTCTCATACCATCAAAGAAGCAGCCAATTGTTACTTTGCCAAAAACTGAAGCTGAATTCGTTGCTGCAACTTCATGTGCCTGCCAAGTTATTTAGGTGAGAAAAATTCTTGAAGAGCTTTGTTTCAAGCAACAAGGACCAACTCCAATCTATTGTGACAGAAGTTCAGCAATTAAGCTCTCTAAGAATCCAATTTTACATGGGCACAGTAAACATATAGATGTGAAGTATCACTTCTTGAGGAATCTCTCAAATGATGGAATCATAAATCTAATTTTCTACAGAAGTGAAGATCAATTTGTTGATATATTTATTAAACCACTCAAATCATCTTTATTTCAGAAGCTACGGAAATTGCTTGGTGTGTGCAATTTTGAATAATTATTTTCAGAGATGATGTTCTGCTGCTTATGTTGTTTAAACTGAATGTTGATCTTTCAATTTACGGGAAGGAATGTTAAGTCACGTGGATCATTTTTTTTATGGTCACTTTTATGTTTTTGTTACTCTTTGTATCCGAGTCCAATGGATTTTGTTATTGGTGGTTAAGGTTTTAGCTATTTTTGAAGTCCTAGTCTTCTGATTTTGTTTCATTTGCACGTTGGGCATTGAAGAGTTAGTAACTTAATTTCTTTTATAAGTAGCACATCTTGTCATTGAGTAAATGTATTCGAGTAAGAAGCAATAAAAACCTTCTCGTTTCCCTATACAATTTCTTTTTGCATTTTTTATACAACATTATCTTCTAGTTTTTTAGTTATTTTGTTTTCAGACTTAATAATGACACCTTTAAGTCATGCTTCAAATTCAAGACTTTAAATTTCTTGAAATGAAACCATGAGCCAACAACAAGACGGTACTTGTATTTTTTTTTTAATTTTTAACTTAGTTTGTTTTCTTTTCTTATTTATTATGATTATATTTGTCTTTTGTAATCAATGGAGTTCACCAAGTTGCTTTGAAGAAGTTAATAAACATAAATAAGGAGATCAATGACTAAATTGTTAATACAGCTTTTCCATGGATTGTAGGAGAGCTAAAAAAAAAATTAATGTTGTACCAGTAGTTTTTAATTATTTGTTGATTATATATGTTTGTTTTCTTTTGTAAAAAAAAAATTTTACTCATTAAATAATGTAAAGAATATTTTATAATATTTACTAATATTTGTATATGTTGTGTTTATATTTTTTATATACATTTTTTGTATAATAATATTGTCATTTATGTTTAAACAAGTATATACTTTTATTAGTTTTCATTTGGTCTAATTTTAAAACTAATGATAATTAAATTATTTCTATTAATATTAATTTTAGAAAATAATATGTAATTATTATGAAAATAAAATTTAATATTTATATAAACTTTTGACATGGCACGAGTCGTTAAAAAGTGATAATTTATGGTTGTGGCATCTGCTATTAAAAAATTTAAGATATAACAACAATTAATATCGATGAGAAATTTTTTTTATTGTGATAGTTTTAGTTATTAAGAAATGGTATTTTATTATAGTGATACTCACTATTAATTATTAAGAAAAATTATTTTATCATAATAACTTTAAATTAACAAAAATGAATATCTTTTATTACAATAATAATTATTAAATAGGTAAGATGTGACAATAAATGATTATCACAAATTAGTTGTAACAACAACACATGTATAAAAATGATAACGACAATTGTGATGGTTAAAATATAGGGAGTGGTAGCGACATTAAATATTGTTACAAAACTTTTCGTAATAGTAGTCTCTTTGGAAATAATTTTATTTCTAGTAGTGATGTGAGAGTGAAATTAGTAAATATAAATCATATAACAATAAATGGATAGTCAAGATTAAAACAATTATGTAATATGATTTTTTTTTAAAGTCACAACTTTTTAATGATCACATAGCATTAAATCTTGAAAGATTTACTCCTCTTATACTTAAAATTATCTCTCTAACTATATATGTCTCTTGTATATGTAAAGAGACAGAAAAAAAATATTTTATGAAATAAAAGAATCAAATAATACTTATTTTAAGTTCAAGTCATTTAATTAACAACCTTAAATTTTTAACCTAAGTTCAACTTAATCATTAATTAATTTTAAATTAGTTTGATTATTTTTAGCCCTAAAAAATTCACAATAGAAAAAGAAAACCCTAATAGCTAACATAAATCATTTAGTAACTCAAATCATTGATAGTTTGATAATTAAATTACAGTAGAAATAACATTTCTTTAATGAAAATACTTTCATAGCCAAATATTATTGACAAAATATGTCGAGTATTAATGAGTTATTGGTGGCAAGTAATGTCAATTATTTAGTCAACAGATAACATTAAAAAAGAAGAAAAATACTTCATCCCTTATCTTAAACCAATTAATGTTTCGAGATTACTAACAGGTAAGATGTTGGAAAGTTAACATCGGTATGTTCCTCCATAATTAATCTATTTGATTGAAGTAAAAGAGTAAAGGAGAACTTTGAATGGTTGAAAGCAACTTTGAAAATGACTTTGATGATTATTTTGTTTACGTACGTTGATAGTAAATGATCATGAATATATTGGTGAGAGAACACAAATGGATGATATAATAATAAAAAGTTCAAATGCTAAAGACAATTGTTGAAAACGATGGAAAATAATTAAGGATAGAGGAAAGAAGCAAAACATTTAAGCTTTCGATCAATTTGGTTATATATATATATATAAAAGCTCAATTTATGTAAGGGAGTGGAATATATTAAAAGCAATGAAAGTTGTAAAATAAAATAAAATGGTGATAACAATATGATGGCACTATTTAATTTATTTCACGCATATATAGTTAGAGAAAAATGTTAGTGAAAATATGATCTAAATATCCTTGGACATTCAAGCAGTTGAGAATAATAATGTCCATACCACTAGGCTTATAATAATGTCCATACCACTAGGCTTACAAATAAAAAGCATATACTTGCCTACGTTCATCCAATGGATTTTGAAATTTATCCTATTACACTATCTCATTAAGTTGTACAATTCATTAGATAAATTCACATACACACATCTCCTATTTTACTCAAGAGAGTAGATAATTTATGACTATGGTTAAATCACATACTAAGCATGTTAAATTTTATATTACTTATTTAAAGAGTTATATGACTGTCACAACTTAAATTGTGACGCAACGTTAGATGGATCGAAATGGTCCCTATCACTTGGTGGCTGAAACCGACTCGACCACTAGAAGTCGTCACCGGCGTTTTGGTTTAGGAAACGTTAGGAAACTTGATGGAAAAGGCTGGTCTGGGAATCAAAGTTATAGATTCGGGAGCTGATTATGCGCAGGGACCATAGGGTGCCCCAACACGTCTATTACCTGATAGTTACCCTCAGCTAGTCATAAGGAAAAGAAAGGATGCTCATGCTTTAAGGGTTATTGGGCTGGTAGAATAGCAGGGGTGAAAGGTAGAGTGTTTTTGGTTTTTTGAATTTTAAGAATTGATAGGAGTGTGTCTCATGTGCCTACGTACCTCGGCTTTAGAGGAATCAAAGTCCACGTAGTTCTGGCGGATGGTAGGTTCAAGGGAGGACGAAACCGACTTGTATCAGCTCAACCCTACTATGGCCGAGATGGGCTCGGCGTTTGAAAAGGGTAATTTATTAGGAGGATTTGTCACGAGGGTCGAGATGGAGTTGACCTTAACGCAAATGGCGTTAGAGTGGCAAGGCTGTTTCATCCCGGCAAGTGTGTTGAGATTGTTTCAGTTGGTGAAGGAAGCGGTAGGTTCAAGGTTCGCAGTAAAAACGTGTCATTGGGCCGAGATGGACTCGGCCCTGGCAATAGGGAGTGTAATATTTGGTCTCGGTTTAACTCAAAAAAGGGTTTCTAAACCTAGGAGAGTCTCTAGAAATGCGTAGAACTTGGTATTTAGAGAAGGTGAGCTCCTTCGTCCTTTCGTCCAATACTTTTGCTTCTCCTTTGATCCAGTCTTTGGGATTCCCGCCTAGTCTCCTTCGTGCAATCGTCAATTTTCTCTTCTCTATCTCATAGTTCTCTCTCGCACAATTCTCTTACTAGCCTCTATTTTCTCCCTACGATTTTTCGACCCAGAGCCCTTTGTCCCAATGCCTTATATAGGTGCTGGGGCTGGCCAGTTGTAACTCCCCATGTTCCCATGATTCCCTCACGGTCAAGGGGGTTACTTGGTTGTGGCAGTCAACTCCACTCCCCATGATCCCATCCTTAACATGGGTCATGGCGGTTACTTGGCTGTGGGAACTGACTCCACTCCCCAGGATTTCTTCTGTGACGTGAGTTGTGGTGGGTCCCATAGGGATTTCAGTCTTTGGTGTCTTACGGGGAGACTTGGTCTCAGCCCGTCATAGTGACTGAAGTGGACTCGATCTCGGCCCAGTTCGAAGTCACGGGGTTCTGGTCTAGGGAGACTTGGTCTCAGCTCGTCATAATGACTGAAGTGGACTTGGTCTCGGCCCAGTTCGAAGTCACAAAGTTCTGACCTAGTTCGGAATTACTGGGCTGAGATGGGGTTAATTTGGGGCTCTGCAGGCTGAGGACGGGAACCTAGTCCCGGACAGTGTTGGGGTGCTACAGTTGCCCCCTCTTTATTTGTGTTCATCCAAGGGATCCAGTATGGATCCTCTTGGATGAGCATAAATAAAGATTCACAAGTGAGCCCAGGTGGAGGAGTTGGCTGAAACTTTAAGGGTAATGGTTGAAAAAGGTAACTGGACTGAATTTGTGGGCTATCCATTGGGGCCCAAGGTTGGAAAAGATACTGGACTATCCATTGACATCTAGAGCTAGAAGGATCAATGGGCTATCTGCTGGTGCCCAAGGTTGAGGGATCACTGGACTATCCGTTGGGGTCCAAGATTGAAAGAGGCAATGAACTTTCCATTAGGCATCCAGAGACGTAAAGACAATCTATGGGCTATTCATTGGGACCCATGAGATGGAGGAATCACTGGACTATCCATTGGCGTCAAAATTAAAAGGGATCTCTGGACTATCCATTAGGCGTCTAGAGATTTGAAAGGATCAATGGGCTATTCGCTAGGGCCCATGAGATAGAGGAATCATTGGACTATCCATTGGCATCCAGGATTAAAAGGGATCTCTAGACTATCCATTAGGCATCCAGAGATTTGAAAGGACCATTGGGCTATCCGTTGAGGCCCAAAGCTGAAAGAGACACTGGACTATCCATTGACATCCAGAATTGATTGAATCAATGGGCTATCCACTGGGGCCCAAAGCTGAAAGAGATATTGGACTATCCATTGAATGTGTATGAGTAGATGCTGATAAGTTGAAAGGAGAGATTTTTCGTGTGTAGTTTTTCCTTTTTCTTTACCGAGATCATGTCGGCCACTCCTAAGTCGGCATGGATTTGGTCGAATATGGCCGATACTGTGTCGGTGTATGTGTGGGCCAGGCTGGGATGGCTTAGGTTAAGCCGTTTGGCGTGGGCCATGGCAATTTGGGCTAGCTGGTGTGGGCTATGGCGATTTGGGCTAGTTGATTTTTTTTTTTGTTTTTTCATTTGGGCTCCGTCTCTCTTTTTTGTTTTGTTGTCTTTTTTGTGTTTGTTTTTTTTTGTGCCATGTGGGGCTTAGGTTTGAATTCTGGGAGAAGGCCAAGGGCCGCGTGTGAGGGAATGCGCCTTGTCTCTCTTCAGACATGCCTCTTCGTTTTCGAGGCACATTAACGCAGGGTGACGTAATGATTGTGTCACTCTTGGAGAGGTGCGCCTCTTCAATCATCTATCGTGGAGTTCCCTGGTTCGCATTTATTAGGGGGCGTGTGGTGTCAAGGCGCCACTTAAACTTCATTTGTTTTCGAAAGCTCACATTCCATTCTGTTGATCCTTCCTTGAGTGCTTATATCTGCTTCAGCGTCTCTTTCCAGTTCTCATGATTTCTTCTGTGGCGTGAGTTGTGGTGGGTCCCACAGGGATTTCGGTCTTTGGTGTCTTATGGGGAGACTTGGTCTCAGCCCGTCACAATGACTGAAGTGGACTCGGTTTCGGCCCAGTTCAAAGTCACGGGGTTCTGGCCTAGGGAGACTTGATCTCAGCCCATCACAATGACTAAAATGGACTTGGTCTCAGCCCAGTTCTAAGTCACGAGGTTCTGGCCCAGTTCGAAATTACTGGGCCGAGATGGGGTCAATTTGGGACTCTATAAGGCTGAGACGGGAACCTGGTTCCAGATAGTTTTGGGGTGCTATAATAACATATACAATAAATTTGTTAAATTTTATACTAATTATTTAAAGAGTCATATATACCATAATTTTAATTAATTGATAGTGTAAATTTTTTACACTGTAGATAAAAATTAAACTCTACCCACAAATGTGGTAATCTTGTAACTCAAATATTGAGAAATTTTGAACTCATAATTACTTTATTACGGGAAAGACTTTGTTATCAATTCCACGTCTTTCTCCTTCCTTGTCCAATGTCACCATCAAAATGTTGCTACATTTAAATGTGAAAAAGGTTGGTTTTAAGCTTATTGGATTGGAAAAAATCTAAATCCTACATTGGTTAAAGATAGTGTTTGAATAAAGTATGTAAGTGAAGAAAAACCCTCACCTAACAAGTCAGTTTTGTATAAATGAGTTAATCTAATATAAAATCAAAGTCTATTATAGATCCACTTGAGCTAATTATTATATTATTTACACACCAAGTCCTATAGTATATCATAAAAATATGTTTGTATCCTTATATGTCAATTTCTTTAGAACTTTTAATTACTTTTACTTTTTGTTGATATATCCATCATAGAGTGAGATATCTATTCTTAATTAATATTAGTTCAAAAATTACTTTTTTTCTCAACAATGTTTCTAGCAAAAGACCTTTATTTGCTACTATCAGTAGCACTATTTTGTTTTAGAAATTCTTGCATTGGTCTTCCATATATCTTTTTCAAAAGTTGTGAAAATTAGGATAAAAAAGGTTAAATAGGTTTTTAATATCTAAAATTAGGGTAATGTTCATTTTTGGTCTCCCAAGTTTAAAAGGTAACTTTTTCATCCCTCGTTTTGAAATATATACATGTTTTAATAAGCTAACTTTGTTAGATCAAATATTGACGTAACTAATAGATTATTGAAATGTCATTGTCTACCATTTGTCATTTTCTTTCCATGTGACCTACTGATACCATGTCATATGTTTAAGATGAACTAAAAATAAACTTTTACATGTTTAGACAACTAAAATCAAACTTTTACATATTTTATGAGGAATAAAAACATATTTGATCATATTTACATATACTAAGCCTCAGTAGAAGAAAGAGAAAATACCTTTAATATATTAATATTTGCAACATTAATCATTAGATTTAAAAAAGATCCTCATA
Organism: Mucuna pruriens; assembly: GCA_025330945.1. Classification (NCBI taxonomy): domain Eukaryota; kingdom Viridiplantae; phylum Streptophyta; class Magnoliopsida; order Fabales; family Fabaceae; genus Mucuna; species Mucuna pruriens. The sequence continues at coordinate 2,521,521 of JAENHJ010000520.1, forward strand.
TTTGTTCCACTTGCCTAACAAGCACTTTTAGGTAGATAAAGAGAAAAGAACAATACACCTAAATAGAAAAAGAAAAAGAATTTATTAATTGGAACCTATTGAATTGGTGTCATGTAGTGTGGCATTAGAAGTCTATTTCTCAACATTAAGGTATTCTTAGGTTAGCCATTCTAAGAATATTGTCTACTTAGGATCACTTATACAATCATGACATCATTTAGGTAGTAAGATATGCATTATGTGGTGAAGTGGAGAGAACTTGAACTATTTATCTTTTTATTATCGCTTCTATGATCAAATATTACAACTTTAAGAGAAATATAACATGAGTCAGTTGAAGTTTGGAGGAGAGCCTCCCATAGATGACTATTAGTTTCAAAGGTAAAGTCTCTACACAACCTAATTGTTAAATTATTGTTTGAAGCATTTAATATGATAAAATATTTTTTGTCCCTCAAAATATGTAATGTTTTGATTTTAATCCTTTTAAACATGTAAAACTTTGAATTTAGTCTCTTTAAATATATAAAAATTTGGTTTTAATCTCTCTAAAACATATGGCATGACACTAATAGGCCATGTGGAAGAGAATGATATGTGATCTATTGGAGGTCTGTAGTGACGTGAAAATTGTTGAACCTGTAGATGGAGTTGTACTTGGTACTAGGCGTGCTCTTAGCATACAACCTAAGGAAGTTGGTGACATAGAGCAACGTGAACATAATTTTCATACTAGGTGCCACATAAATGACAAGGTATGTAGCATGATTATTGACAATGGAAGTTGCACCAATATGGCTAGTACTATCCTAGTGGAGAAAATAAATTTGCAAACTGCCAAATACCCTAGGCCTTATAAGCTGCAATGACTTAATAATATTGAAGAAGTAAAGCAAGTTCCAGTGCCTTTTGCTATTGAGAATTACAAAGATGAAGTACTATGTGATGTGGTTCTTATGGAGGCAGGTCATATACTTTTGGGTCGCCCATGACAACTCGATCGCAAGGTGACCCACAAGGGGTATACCAATTGTTTGTCTTTTATTTACAATGCGTTGAAAATTACTCTTACTCTATTTTCTCCAAAGCAAGTATGTGAAGACCAAATAAAAATGAGGAAAGTAAAAGAATGTAAGTTGAGAGAAGAGCAATTGAGTATTCAAGAAAAAGAGAGAAAAGAAAATATGAGTGAAAATAAGCAGAAGAAAGAAAAACATGAAATTGAGTGCAGCGAAGAGAAAAATAAGAAAATAAGTGCATTTGCAAAGAAAAAAAGGTTGAGAGTGCGTTATTAGCAAAAGAGAAACTACTTGTACTCTTGTACAAGGATGTTTATTTCACTAACGAATTTCATTCTTCTTTTCCTTGTGAAGTTGATTCTTTGTTATAGGAATTCATTGATATTTTTCCAAATGAAGTGTCGCATGGATTACCTCCTTTAAGAGGTATTGAGCATCAAATTGACCTCATTCTTGGTTGTCCAATTCCAAATAGACCAACCTATAGAACAAATCTCGAGGAAACAAAGAAAATTCAAAAGCAAGTGAATGAATTGCTGGAAAAGGGCTTTGTGAGGGAAAGTCTTAGTCCATGTCCTGTTCCCGTTATCTTGGTTCCAAAGAAAGATGGAACATGGCACATGTGCGTTGATAGTCGGGCCATCAATAAAATCACTATAAAGTATTGTTGCACCCCAAAACTTTCCGGCCCAAAAGGCCCAACCCTCCGGAATGGGCCGAAACCCCCAAAAGAGTGGCCACAAGACTTGATCAACCCTAAACCACAAGAGTGGGCCGAGACCACCAAAGAGTCATCCCGAGACCCAGTCAAATCCGAGACCGAGACCAGAAGAGGAAACCAAGCCCGTTACAGCTGTTACGTGGAGCAAGGACCGAGTCGCCGAAATATCAAGGCGAATCTTAACCCCCACGCGAAAGCAGGGATTGTGGATAGACGGACTCGGTTTCCAGCCCAACCACCACCACTACGCGGGGTCAAAGGCGGTTACCCCCTGGCAGTTGGAAAACCTATATAAACCTCAAACGCGAAGAGTCAAGGGCATGAAAAATTGGAGAAAGAATCAAGAGAATAGAAGGACGAAAAGTTGACGATTGCAAGAAAAAGAAAAGGCAGGGAATCCAAGTCTAGACTGAAAGGCAAGTAGAGGTCTTGGTCCACGAGAAAGGAAAGCTCTCCCGTTCCGAATTCCAGGTTGGTTTCTTTACTCCAGGGTTAACATGCTGCATGCTTAGTATAGGGTGTTCTTTAACCATGCCGTCAGGAGAAAGCCTTGGCACAAACCTTCCCTCCTCGAGGCTGAGTCGGTCTCGGCCAAAGAGAGACCAAAATTAGCCCACTACCAATCCGGTTCCCATCCAACTCATTAATCCCCAAAACTACGTTGACTTTGATTCCTCTGTAGCTGAGGTACGTAGGCACAAGAGGCACACTCCTATCAAGTCGTAAACCCTAAAAACCTAAAACACTAGGATGCCTCACCAGAACCGAAGCTCGAAACACTTTACCTGACCCAAACACAAGCGTCCCTTATTCCTTACAACTAGCCTAGGGTAACTATCTAGTGATAGACACATTGGGGGAACCTTGTGTTCCCGATATGTAACCAACTCCCGAATCCACAGCTCTGATCCTAGACCAGCCTTTCCCTTAGGTTTCCTGACATTCTTGAGAAAAATGTCGGTGGCGACTCTTGGTGGCCGAGACGGATTCAGCCGCTGAGAGGCCGAGGCAATCTCAGCCCAACTCAAACCAGATACGCCTACGTCAGAAATTAGGTTGTGACAAGTATAGATATCCTATTCCTAGTTTAGATGATATGCTTGATGAATTGTTTGATTCTTGTGTGTTTACTAAAATTGATTTGGAGAGTGGATACAACCAAATTCGTATGAAAGGTGATGAATGAAAAACAACCTTCAAAACAAAATATGAGTTATATGAGTGGTTAGTGATGCCATTCGGCTTAACTAGTGCCCCTAGCACCTTCATGAGGTTAATGAATCATGTTTTGCGTTCCTTCATTGGGAAATTTGTAGTAGTCCATTTTGATGATATTTTGATTTATAGCAAGACTTTAGATGAACATGTTGAACACTTGCATGTTGTTCTTAATGTCTTGAGAAAAAATAAATTGTATGGAAATCTCAAAAAATGTTTATTTTGCCTTGAATCTGTTGTGTTTTTGGGTTTTGTTGTAAGCTCGAAAGGGAAAAGTATAGATGAAGAAAAGGTAAAGGCAATTATAGAATGGCCTACACCTAAGAATGCAAATGAGGTAAGAAGCTTTCATGGTCTAGCAAGTTTTTATAGGAGGCTTGTGAAAAAAATTAGCTTTATTGCTACACCTTTAAATGATTTAAAAAGGATGTTGTGTTCAAGTGGGATGATGTGCATGAGAAAGCTTTTAATTTGCTGAAAGATAAGTTGACCAATGCATCTGTGATTTGTTTGCATAATTTTGATAAAGCTTTTGAATATTGCAAAGTTGACAACATTATTTGTGGCCAAGGGAGTTCATAATCCATTCAAAGTTTGAAGTTTCTAAAATCTCAAGATAAGCTTCAAAAGAGACATGCCAAGTGGCTGGAGTTCATAGAGATATTTCCTTATGTGATCAAGTACAAGAAAGGTAAGAAGAATATTATGGCTGATGCATTGTCTAGAAGAAAGCAGAAGGCAAAGTTTGTTAAAGAGTTGCATGACAAAGTTCGAGCTAACATTGAGAAGAGGATTGGACAATATGCAAGGCAAGCAAATAAAAGGCGTGTTATGACTTTTGAGCCTGGAGATTGCATTTGGGTTCATAGACAAAAAGAAAGATTTTCTACTCAAAGAAAATACAAGTTGCAGCCAAGAGGAGATGAAACTTTTCAAGTTTTAGAAAGGATTAACGACAACGCCTACAAGCTGGATCTACCAACCACATATGATTATATAAGCTCTACCTTTAATGTTGTTGGTTTATCTTTATTTAGGTGAGAAGTTTGATTCGAGGACGAATCCTTTTGAAGAGGGAGGGAATGATAGAAATCCAACCGACAAAGATAAAAATAATTTGTGTGATACTGGAGGTCCAATGACTAGATCAAAAACCAAAATGATGAAGCAATCCTTGTCAGGCTTGAGTTTAGGAATTAAGGAAAATTTAGAGCAAAGTGAGTCAAAGGTTGCACCAAAATGGGTCACGTTATTGCAAGTTGATGAAGAATGAAGCCCATCTTGAAGAACACAAATAAAGCCCAAGTCATTGTCATGTAATTTGGGTTAAGTAGCTAGTTAGGATCCATTTACATATATTTTTGCATAATAATTTTGGTAGCTAGTATAGTGGGGAATTATAGCGGTTGAGATTTTATATTGAGAATTATAGCAGTTGAGATTTTAGATTGAGATTTTATAGTGGTTAAGAGTTTATGCCAATTAAAATATTAATGAGCTTTAACTCCCGGGTTGTCTAACTAAGTTTATAAATAAACTCTTGTAATCAATCATAATTCAGAATTTGGAATTTAATAAAATTTGTATTTTCTCTTTGTGAGAACTTTTCCTTTGTTCTTAAGATTAATAGCTTTTTTTTCATAGTGTTGGTTCTACTGACAGGTCGCGGTTAGGGTTACGCTTTGATAACTTTGGTTCTACCGACAGGTCGCGATTAAGGTCAAGTTCCCCTTTTCACCTAGTCACGCTTTGATAACTTTAATTTTATCGATAGGTCGCGGTTAGAATCAAGTTCTCCTTTTCACCTATTTTCAAGATGATCCCTTTCTGATATTAAAATAGATACAAAAAAAATTACGTTTTAACTTGAGAGACCCGTGGTGAACATTAAGAACTAAATATATTTAACTTGAATAAAAATATAGAGAAAAACATCTTTCCATTACATGCATTACAAGTTTCTTCAAATAACTTAAGAAAGATTAAGACTTTAAGACTTTTATGCACCTAAAACAATAAGGTGCATCAATAAGCTATCAAATTTGAACTATCAATATAAAATACTTATAAGAAAACATATTTTAAAGGATAGTCCTTGTATTTAAAAAAAAAAATGTTGTGGCTAGTCCTTGAAAACTTCAACTTATCCTACCGCCACTTCCTTATGTTTTTCTATTTTTGATTTTTTTTTAGATGAGCCAACAATTTTATTTAAACTAAGTGAGAGCACAAGAGATATGATGTTCACTTAGCACAGGCCTCGATCAATGTCAAGTTTTTTAGATTTTAAACAGGATAGATACTCTACATCTTTTGATGATACCAATAAAATAAAATATTTAATTAAAATATACTCATAGTATAAATTTTATATTATCTTTTAATTATAAATTGACATAATAAAATTATTAAATTTTATAATAATTATTTAATTTTAAAGACATACTTAATCTATTATCTAACCGTTCATGAAAAATAAACAATAAAATAAATCAATTTCAGGTCAATTCTCGTTATGTTATGTGTTTTATGTGTAAGTGGTTCAGATGCAGAAAAAAAAAAGAGAAAAAGATATTCTGATCGATAAAAAAATCGTTGCTCAGGGATCAATAACACTGCATATCATAAACATTATTATACCTACGATTCCAATTAAATTTATCGTACGACACTTTTGTTTAGACGCCCCTTTAGATCGGGCATAGCTGAATTTTCATGAAATTCTGTAATTTTTTCTCACCTTTTTTTTTATAAGTCGAAAGTTTTATCAATTGACAAAGCGGTAGCACAATATTTGCTCACTTAGCAAAGTTTCTATGACATGTATTTGACTCCAATAGGCCTCGCTTTAGATGGTAATGATAGCATTACCAAAATTTTTAATACAATTGTCTCATTAGGACGTGTTTGTTTCCTTAAAAAAACAGACGATTATTTCCATAGACTCTACTTTTGACATAAAAACTCGTGCTAATGAACAAAATGTTTACAACTACGAGTTTTAGTACAATACATAACAATCGTCGTTGTCGTCACATTATCATCATCATTTATTGCTTTATCAACTGTTGGCAAACTATATGCTTTGTGGATTTTGGTCTCCTACAGTAAATTTTTTAATTGCACAAATTTCAAACCTTCTTAATATTTTATTTTTTTATTAAAATAAAGTACAAAATTTGCTTTCAAAAACTAGTCATCATTGGATGGAAAACTGCAGCTTGTACAGTTCAATGTTGAACTGTAGAGGATCCAGTTCCATGCTTTCCTTCCTCGTATAATACTGCTCGTGTTATCATCAATACCGTACTTGCATACTACAAATTTTAAAGATGATGAAAAATAAGTAGCTTTGTACTTGTGCCACGGGAACAAAACATCTTTCCCAAAAGTTAGTAAAATACTTTTTAATATACATTTTTTTAACACTTCTTATTATTAATTACAATTTATTATAAATTACAAATATTTATAGATTTTATTTTATTTTATTTTATGAGTCTCTTAAAATATTAGAACTTATTATAAATCACAAAATAATATAACATAAAAATGTTGGAGTGTGTTACTAACACTTAGCATCATATAGGTTGTTTTGGAAGCATTCTCTACTATGTTGTCAAACTACAAACTTGACCTCGTTTAATTTTGAATAATGTAAAAATTATCAGATCTACTTTAAAATATATCCGGGGATAAATGGAATCTAAAAAATAATGATAAAATCCATAGGTCAATCTGAGCCACTTAAAGCAAAAAAGGGACGTCAAGAGAATATAATAATGGGATGAAAACATGGCAACGCTTAAAAATAATTTGATCTCCATCATTAAGATTTTAAGGGAATAACGTTGGTACTTTGAATCAAAATGTTTTACACGGATGATGAAAATTTTGTAAGGACGTAAAGGCAAACAAGCATAATATAGGAAGTATTTATAAAAATATAAAATGAAAAACATTTTAATGAAATATATAAGAGCATATTGGGTAATCTTAAATAATCATTTATATATGATCTTGTTATATAGAATAGTTCCTCTTATGAGAGCATGCTCTCTAAAACCTAACAAGTCCTACGTCAGGAGGAGATTCATTAAGGTTTCAATAATCTTTATTGTTTAAAACATCGCAAAATCAAATTAAAAGAAAATTCCAAAGTTACTCCATTTAAAATTTGGCCTTCGTTATCTCCTGGCACAAGTATGTGTTTATGGTTATTTATAGCAAATTACTTATTCCATCTATTGTTCCTTTTTTTTCTCCAACAAATGTACCTAACTGTAGGTAAATCTGAAGGTTCAATCTTCTCTTCCCTATTAACATGGAAAAAATTTTGCTTAAAAAAAAAAAAAGGGCAACATTTTAAATTAGATTCATAACAACAAAATCAAGAGGCTTCAATGATTAAACTAAAACTACTTCCAATTTAAAAGCTTGCAGCTATACAAAAGATAATGCAAATTTAATTTGTACTAAAAATTGTTTGTAATTGAAACAAAATAAAAAAATCAATGAAACCAGTTATAGGCAAAGGGGAAAAAAGGAGAGAAGCAGATGCAAGCTAAGCTAAAACAAATACTTTTGCCTGGCCATTCTACACCTACTGCACACTAGTCAACAGCTAGGGAGATGTATAAGCATGATACTAAGATAGAATTTAAATGATATATATGAATTTTTAACCTATTTAAAATGAAACTAATCTCTCAGAATTTACAGCAAAGAAAGCTATCCTTCCAACACCGTCGTTTCCGGAACTTCCTGTCAGCTTTCGCCATTCTGACTGGGCTGCTATTCCATTCAGATTGAATTCTGCAAAACCACAACAAATCAGCTTATTAGTCGTGCATTACTGACAAAATGGCAAGTAAAAATGTACTAACTCAAGAAGTTTTTTCTGGCACTTTACATGGGAAATGCAAAAGATCGGGTGCTGGTTGTGCTGCTATCGGATCGAAGAGAGATGCTACCAGAATAAGGTACCGGTCCTGAGTAACTTATTCGACCGGACACGGGGCCAATGGCCGAGAAACTCGACTCACCTAAGCTGTGACGAATGTGGCTGGTCACAACCTGATCATCAGACTTTGCTTCGACTGGCTTGAATGCATGTTGAGTTTCATCACATTTACAGCTCCCAACTTGGTGACATTCCTCTTTGCCACAATCTGCAGGAGCTGAAGGATCCAATTGATGAGTGAAGGTTCCATTCTCTGGAAGCATGCTATTATTATTTGATTCATCATTTGCTAATGCCATAGAGGGACTTGCCAATATTGCTTCCTCAACTGTATTTTTGGACTCTTCTGAGTGGAAGTGCAATTCAGGCTCATCAGAGATCTGCAAATTAACAAATGTTATTTTCTGAAGTTTCTCTTTTCTAACACCTTCACACATAAACACAATTTCCAAAAAAAAAAATATCTTGGTTAACAATAATTTTAGAAATAAAAGCTCCAAAAGATATGCTTGTCACAACATAGATATGGGAATAAACAACAACCTAGAAACTTCACTTAATAATAGGTAAATTGTAAATACTAAATATGTTTCTTAAAGTTTTAAATTAAAATCTTTGGCCATCCTGCTCAACTAAGTGACTCTATCATGAACACATTGTGTTTTCAATGCTGTATCTAATCTAATAAGTAACAATAGTAAAAAATTTCATTAATATATCAAATTTAATCCTTCCGAAAGAACAATTAACATATTTCCAAACAAAATAGATAACGTTTGATAATGCGTTGAATACCTGTTCAATCTTGTCATCAGAAGATACAGAATCCTGTGCGAGTAAATCTTGCAACAAGACCCTGTCTTCAGGTAAAGGTATATCTTTGCTGACATTACCAGAAACTTTTCCAGTTGTGTCCTCATCTTTGTGCATCAAATCCTTGGGCTGATCAAGATTAGCAGAAACTTTATCAGACTCCTCTGTTGGTGGCAGGTTTAGTACATTGATACTGGTCTTGTCTTTCTGGTTTTCTTTATTTTCGTCACTCTCAGAAGGGATGAAATTGTGGGCCTTTTCATCAACGGTGTTCACAAACATGACTTTAGCTTTGGTAAGGACTCCTTCATCAACGCAGATATCCTTGACAACATGATAAGTACTCTCTTTGTAGCACACTTCTAGATGTGGTGCACATTCTGTAACAATTTTTTCCATGAAAGCATCCACTGAATTCCCAGAAGAGTCTCTTTCCTCCGCGGGATTAGAAATTGGTGAAGTAGGGGACCTTTGAACTGATTCTATATCATTTGGAAACTTCATAAATGACTCTATATCCTTGGAAGAATGAGATACTGGCTCAACCAAGTCCCTTACCTGTGCTTCACATTCATTTTTCATACCAATCATGTTGTTAGCAAAATCAAGTTTTGGTGTTGCCATACAATCAGCTGGCTCCATGTCATATTGTGATGAATCTAAACCTTGTTCGTTATTCTCTATAAAAGCTGCGACATTTTCACATTCCTTCACTTTCTGGTTTTGTAATTTGTATCCAGCGGAAATTTGATCATCGTCATTGAACACAAACGATTGAGATTCGGGCTCGAGACCAATATTTGAATGCCGAAAAGCCACTTTACCTTCTGCACATTCATTTTGATACCAGCAAAAAATTAGTGAGGTTAGAATTATACAATAACAGTAGCAGATTGATCATATAACATACCATCTGAAATTAAGTGAATCATAGGGAGAACCAGTTTTAGAATAGTCATATTATGGCTTTCAACGAACTAGTAAGAACATATCCTTAACCCACACTCAACAAACGGGTAAAGAAACAATCCACCCTCAACTAGAACTGAGAATCATGCCAAGAAGGACCAATAAATAAACAGTAGCTTACCTAATTTCATGGTGTAGTGAGGTATCAATAATACATGGGCAGATTTTCTGTGCAACAATCACTGGTACTTTGACTATTATTGTCAACCAAAGAGACTACTAGTCTGATTGCACAATATTCAGGAAGGATCTGAAAATCAGAAAACAATAACAAAGATAGGTTAGCAAATAACTAAAATCAACTGCACATAATGAAAACGAGCAATAATGGACTCAATGTTCAACAGAAGTACTCAAAGTCGAGAAAAAATAACAAGATTCTACTCTACTGCTCCAAAAGATAACCTTGTTTAAAAGAACGAAAAAACAAAAAGAAGAAAAAAAAAGGTAAAAAGAGAAAGAAAGAAAAGTGCCAATTCTCTAATCATAAGAAATCATAAAATATTAATTTGGATAGCAGTAGAAAGGAAACACTGATTCTGTCACTATTACCATATATTCCTGATTCCCATACAAGGAAGGAAATTTAACAGAATCCAACTCTAGTCATGACACTAATTATAAAATAAACCAGAGAGCATAAGAAAGGGAAATGAATAGTTTACCATAATTTCTAAGAACAAGGTTTAGATTAAACCAGCAAAACTGGGGACCATGTTCTATATTAAGCTTTTAATATCCACACAACATATACATATAACAATCAATTTTGTTTATCTAAGAATATCAGTTCCCTCCATGAGCCTATCATAATATTTAAGTTCTGAAAAGCAAGTACCAGTTAGTTGCCTTTTTCTTTTTATAAGTAAAAGATTTCGCCTAAGTAGGATCCAAGGACGGTACAGAAGGTATAATAGGACAAGAAAAAAGTTTAAAAATCTCAAACTTTTTCGAAAGTTTTCAACTACAAAATTACAAACCCAAATTTAAAATCACAAGGCCTACATAACAAGATGACTCCCTACAAAATCCCTACCAATTCTTTGTCCTTTAGCTCTGATTAAGATCTGACTAATCAGAATAAACAAGTTTTGAAAACCAGAAAAAAGTACAGTGCAAAAAAACCCAGCTGAGTTAAAACTCACTGGAACCGCATGAAGGATATCAGGGAACATGGTCAAAACGATAGAGATCTATCTCAGATCCCAAAATCTTCCTATCCCCATAAAATAGTATAGGGCTAAAAAGCTATTCTCATATTGAAAGAGAAAATAGAATTTCCTCAACATTCTGCAAAAAAAAAAACATTTTTAACAAAAAAACTTCAATTTTCTTATTCTTTCTATCTCCCTTGAGAACAGACAATTTCAGAGAAAATTCTAGCTTCACCCCAGATGAAAGTATTAAAATAAAATAAAATGGGAGCATGTAGGAAACACAAGGTATACTATTGAAACTGAAATGAAAAATAAAATGATTTATTTTTTTGGATATAAAAATAAAAACAGAATTGGCTGAACACAAACCATGCAAGTGGTCAGAGAGTGGAAGAGAGGCAATCATACGGCTGAGATAAAATCAAAGCAGAAAGAGAATTACCAAATTTCAACACTGGCGAAGAGAGAAGAGTTTCCTTATGTCGGTAAACGCAGTTGAATGCTTAAGGGTGATAAAAAGGGAGAGATATATAATAAAAATAATTAATTAATACTAATAATAAAAGCAACCACAGAGTACTAAGAGATAATGGATGAGTTGTAATTATAGCATTCATAATGGTCAACTGTTACTCTTTCTCTTTCTCTCTCTCTCTTAATCCCTCTTCACACATCACACCCTCCACCTTCTCCTTCTACAATAAATGCATTAAAAACAGTAAAACAAAGGCAACAAACTCCCCCGACCCTACCCTCCAATACCCAAATTCAATAGGGTATATTGTAGCATTAAATTTTCACCCCTAACTCCACCCCTTCCCTCGTATCAAAATTTAATTTCACACCAAAAATATGCAACTTTAGTCCCTTACTCTCTCTCTCACTTTTCCAAGTGTCCTTCATTTCCCACAATTGTTTCTCTCCAAAGTCTCCATCTTTATCAGATTCCTCCAACTTTTTCCCCACTCACCATTCCCATCATCATCTCTTTCATTTTCCATCCCATTTTCCCACCCACCCAGAATTTTCCCGAGAAAATTCACCCCGTCGCAAAAAAAAAAAATAAAAATAAAAAAACACGACCACATTGGTGCCTCGGATCCATCGACCAAACCTCAAAGGAGACGAATCAAAATCGAATACAACACAACACAAAACGACGAAACCTTTGACTTGCACCTTAACAAACCCAAAAAACTAAAACTAAAAAAAAAAAACGCAAAAGAAAACAAACAAAAAAAAACAAAACCAACCCACTTGGAGTTTGACAAGGATGCCGGAGACTCAAACCGTTTACTAAACTCACCGGCGAGACACGTCCAGTTGGAGAATTGCTAGCGTGCGGTGCGACCCAGCGTAGAATCGTGCAGCTTAACCGAACACTGAGAAACAACTTAGCTGTATCCCAAATCTGAAACGGGGTCTCATGTACCAACTTAGCTGTCTGTACGTGCTTCTGTTTCTTTCTTCTCTTTCGATCTCTTTATATATACGCTGCATTCTTTTTCCTCTTTTTCTTTTCTTTTCTTTTTTCCTTTCTTCCTATTAGCTTTGACTATTTTTTGTTTTTTCCATCTTTGGAGCGGGACCCACCCAACTAATTTAATCCTTTCAAATTTTCAATATTTTCATCCTCCCCACTCACGAATGGCCAACCAAACCAACTTTGGCTTTAGAAAATTATATTGCCACGGAGATTCGGTGGGGTGAGGATTTCGCCAATGCCATGGGCATTCAACCATCACGTTCGCATACATATATCATAGTTTATGGACACACTTTAAGCATGATACCATGATTTGTGATTCGAGTTATATAATTTTTATTATTTTATTTAAATATTTTAATTCAATTTATTTTTCTATAAATATTCACATCTATTAATATAATTAATATCTCATATTGACTCAACACTGAAGTATTTGTTAATCAAATTGGAAATAATTTAGTCAATAACAGATAAGTAATACAATTAATATGAAAAAATTTCAGTCAAACTAATAAATTTAATAATTATAAACTTTATTAAAAATCTAATTTCATTAAATTTAACACTTAATATTAGTCTATTTTTATCTTAATAAATTAGTAAGAACGAGTGTGTTTGAATTTTTGTTAAAAAAGTCTTGAAAATTATATATTTAACAAAAAAAAAACCGTCTCTTATAATTAATTTTTACTTTCTTTTTAGGAAAGTGAAATTAAAATTAAAATATAAGAAATAGTCTAACCATATACAAAATGATTTAAAATGTAAATAAATTACTGAGAGATACAAGTAATCAATCGGATTACTAGGCTAATCTAGAAACATAAAATCGTAACGCCCCCCTCCCCTATCTTAGCCTTAAACCAACCCTGGAGTGAACCTTATTGCTATCAAAAAGCTAAACCGTATAAAAAGAATCATTCTGAAAATTAATCCTATGGGCCTAAATTACATTCTTATCTTCTCTTTCTTGTAAAAAAAATAAATCTTACATTATATATTTTTTTAGGTTAAAATATATAATTTAATATATTTAATTAAATATTATTAAAATAAATTACACAATCTTTCTTTTGGGAGAAACAAATATTAAATTATCTTTTTTATATTAAAATATAAAACAAATTTTCTTCTTTTAAATATTATATTATTTCCTCTCTCTTATATTAAAATATATAATTTAATCCATTGTAGTTAAAATTGCTAAAGATAGTTCATTATAAGATTTTAAAGCATAATTTTAATTAAAATATTTTAATTTATTAAGTTATTATTTACTCACTAGATAAATATTTTTTAAATATATAATTATATTTAAAATAATTTATTAAAATAATAATTGAAATAAATATTATGAGATAAATTATATATATATATTATAATATTTTTTAATATAAATAAATTATTTTAATAGTAGTACTTTAATATAAACATATATTATCATTACATTCATTAAACTCAACGTATAAATTATATTTAATAAATATAATAATTAATAATACTATATAAGAAAAATATCAGTTTATTTAAATATTTAAAATTATTATTTTAATGACATCAATTAAATATTACCTTAATATTTGTGTTGTATTTTATTTTACTACATATATTAATTTTAATTTTATTATTTTAAAATATATTTTGTGAAAATAAGTAAAAATAAATATATAATTAAATTTAACATAATTCATAATTTTAAAATAATAATTAAAAATATAAATTATGAAATAAATTGTTATATATTATATAGTAAAATGTAATATATTTGTATTTGTTAAAGGAAGAAAATCATATATTTTAACACAAAGTGAGAAAACGACAGTATAATACATACTTCTTTGAAGAAGTAGTGTAAATGATATCTTGATAATAATATTTTTAACATAATTTTAATAGAAAATTTAAAAAATATTAAAGTGCTATATACTCAAATACACCAAAAGAGTGTATGGTATTTTCTAAGAAGAAAGAGTTTGAAAAGTAGTAGGGTAAAGAATATTTTGTTAATAATTTTTTAATAGAATTTTAATAGAAAATTTATAAAAATGAATAAAGTGTCATATACTTAAATAAGTTGTAAGAGTATAATTTAATTTAAGTTAATTTAGTTTAATCTAATTCAAGTTAGTTTAAGTTAATTTAAATTTATTTCATTTCATTTATTTTAATTTAATTTAATCTAAGTTAGTTTAATTTAATTTAGTTTAGTTTAATTTATTTTATTTTGTTTTACTTAAAATTAATTTAGTTTAATTTAATTTACTTTAGTTCAATATAATATAATATAATTTAATTTAACTTAATTTAATTTAGTTTAACTTAATTCAATTTAATTTAATTTAATTTAATTTAGTTTAATTTAATTTAGTTTAACTTAGTTTAATTTAATCTAATTTAATATCATTTAATTTAAGTTAATTTAATTTAATTCAATTTATTTTCATTTAATTTAATATAATTTTATTTTATTTAGTTTAATTTAATTTAATTTAATTTAGTTTTATTAAATTTTATTTAATTTAATTTAGTTAGTTTAATCCATTGAAATTTATTTCATTTCATTTATTTTAATTTAATTTAATCTAAGTTAGTTTAATTTAATTTAATTTAGTTTAATTTATTTTATTTTGTTTTACTTAAAATTAATTTAGTTTAATTTAATTTACTTTAGTTTAATATAATATAATTTAATTTACTTTAACTTAATTTAATTTAGTTTAACTTAATTCAATTTAATTTAATTTAATTTAAGTCAATTTAATTTAATTTAATGTAGTTAAATTTAGTTTAACTTAGTTTAATTGAATTTAGTTTAACTTAGTTTAATTGAATTTAGTTTAATTTAATCTAATTTAATTTAAGCTAATTTAATTTAATTCAATTTATTTTAATTTAATTTAATATAATTTAATTTAATTTCATTTAGTTTAATTTAATTTAGGTTATTTTAATTTAATTTAATTTAATTGTTTTATTAAATTTTATTTAATTTAATTTAATTTAATGTAATGTAATTTAATTTAACATAGTGCAATTTAATGCAGCTTAAGTTAATTTAGTTTAGTTTTATTTAATTTTATATTATTTTAATTTAATTCAAAATAAAAATAATTTAATTGTTACTATTTAATAAAATATTATAATAACTATATTATTTTTAAATTAAAATAATAATAAATTAATAAGAATATATAATATATAAAATTATATAATATAATATAATATAATTTAATTTATATTATTTAATAAAAATAATATAATAACTAGTTTTTTAAATTAAAATAATTAAAAATTAATACTAATAAAAATTAAATTCGCACGTTACTATCTTTTGCAAAAATGTTATATAGTATGTGTTTTACCTTATAAACCAAGTATTTAAATTAGATTAATAATGAAGAAAGTGTTTTGCAAGTGGTGGTTAGGGTTTAATATAGTGAATTACATCTCAGCCTTTTAATGTTTGGCAATGAATAATCAACTAGGAGCCAGACCAAAATTGCAAATTTCTCAAATCTGTAGTCTAAATGCGCTTAAAAAATAGAGACCAAAATGGTGAATGTAAAATCAAAAGTGTATTTTAGTCAAAATTAAAGCAAGAAAACTTTTTTTCTGTTTCTAAAAATAAGTTAAAATAATTTTAAATTTTATTTAAAAATTATTTCAACTCTTTTTTATCCAAACAAATTTTACTTTCAAATTTAAATTTAAAAACAAAAAACGGAAAACTTACCGTGACTCCAAAAAACGGCACCTTAGTTTTCTTCCCTGGAAACAAACCCGGCTCCCATGTTAAATATAACTAACAACACCAAAATTAGGCAAAAGCACACAATAACACCCCAACCGAACATACAAAAGTGACCATATCTACAAAAGAGACCATACATGACAAGGGACTAATCGAGAGAAAATACATGATATGTAATCTCAGAATATGCATAACTAAGAATCATATAAGTTTATAATATTTTCAAAATAAAAACAACTTTAAATGGGAATCTGTCTAAACTCAAATGCCAAGAAAAAGACAACTCCTTATAAGAAAAAGGCACTTCCAAAATCTTTTAATTTTTACTTAATCCTTAATTTGAAGATTTTTAATTAAAATTCAAACATGCTTATAGCACTCGGTTAAGGTAGGTAATATCATTTTGTTTTTCTTATTGGATAACTATGAGTTTAGCTGGTTTAAAATCTTATATTTTCTTTTCCCTTGTGTCATGAAATAGAAAAATATAAAAGTAACTATAATAAATTAGTTATTATTTATATAGGAATTATATACTTGGTTATGTATTTTTATTTTCCTTCATAACATGATAAGAAAAGAAATTAATATAAGAAAAGGATCGTAAAATTAAGAAATCACATCCATGAATTAATTGTATTAATTGATAAAGGTTGATAAGTGCTTCTAACTAATGAACTTAATTTTATGCAAAAGAGAAGTTTATGATCTCTTGCCAAACTACTCAAGTGTTTACAACTAACTAATTTTAAAGGCCTTCTAATTTTGTTGATTGGTTGAACTATTCTTTCGTAGTTAACAGACAATTTATACGCAAAAAGAAAATGGTGATGGAAGACCAATATCGACCACATTTTTATAATTATCCCTCGGAGCCTGAACTCTCTCCCTCTACTTCCCAGATCTCACATCCTTATTTAAGTTGTTGCTTGCTAGTTGTTACATTGCTCTTAATGATGAAGAGCTAATTTAAAATGACACTTGTTAGTCCACATCCTTGATTGAATGTATCGTTTCCATGTCACTTTCATAATAGTATATAAATAACATTATTTACATATATTTACCTTTACATTCTTTAAAGTATTAAATAATAATTTAGTAAATGTAATTTAAATTTAACATGTTTTATAATAAGTACAATGATTCTTTTTAATAACATTGAGATACCAATGCTATGTCATCTCGTTACATGTATATTAGATTTCAACAACTCAGATACGAAGGAGATAATTTACAGAGTTAAATATGTTTTTATTACCATAAATTTCAAAATTTTTTATTTAGCTCTTGTAAAATTATTTCCATTTTTTATCTTTCTTTTATTTTTTTTCATCAAAATTAATCGCTAGAGTTAACGTTTCTTTGTTAAGTGATGAGGTATAACATGGCAAATTAATTTCATGTTGTTGCCATTTAGATGCCACCTTGGATGTCACCTGTTCAAATAAATTTTTTATAAATTAAAAATTTTTGTAAATGTTAATTGATATTTAATAGATTTTAATTAATATTTAATTAAAAAATGCATGACGTAAAATAGTTACGTGAGAGCAAGTTTTTGTTAGACGAATTTTAGATGCAACATATTTTGTTGTATGTGATTAATTAATAGAACTTAACTGCAAGTTAGAATTTAATTTATGCCGAAAGACTTAATAAGTTGTATTTACGTATTTTTGGAGGAAATTTTGAAAGAAATCAAAATAATTTGACACATGTTTATCGATACAAGAGTTTTCTTTAAAAGATAAAGTCAAAGAGCTTTACGAGTTAGTGAATTAGTGTTATTGACACATTTTCAAGCACAATTTGGTGAGTTAGTGTCATTGACACATTTTCTTGTACAATGATATGTTTTTTTTGAGATAGAACATCAATCAATCTAACTCTTAACAAAATTATGATCTTTTAACTTGAGGGTATTAAAACCTTTATCACCCTATGGATAACAAAATCTCATTATCTATTAGACAACCAAACTCTTATTGACCAATGATCAACCAAACCCTTGGACCTTTGGGTAATAAAAACCCTAGAAACCATTAGGCAAGAGGCTTCACCTTAGAACCCTATAAATAGGTCATGCATGACTGATTTGCAAACAATTTTCTTCAAATCTCCTTCATCCTTCCCTCTGATTTTTAGCACCATTAGAGCACCACCCTTGTGGGACCAAGTTTAAGCCTTTTCCATAAAGTTTCTTGCTTAAGTTCTTCAATAAGTAAGGGAAGCTTACTTTTACTTGTTCCTACTATATTGTTGATAAATGCTTAGAAATGTCTAGGAATAAATTGAAATGCAATTTATGGCTCTATCATTCAGTTTTAAGTTTACATGATATTTTATGGCATGATGATTTAATGGTTGCATGTTGTATTTGATGGTTGGATTATTTTTAGATGATATGTTGTTGATCTAGATGAGTTGGGCTAATTTTATGATGCTTGGATTGGATTTTGATGAGAAAACATGTTTTCATGTGATTCTATTAAGTGTTTTCACTAGGCAAACTAATTACTTGCTAGGTGAAAGTTGATTTTTTGTGTTTTTATTGAAAGCTCGTTGAGCGAAAGATGATTCTAGTTAAACAGACTACTGTATTGAACTGAGTAGTGTATGTAATATAATTTCTAATCTCCCTTTTATAAGGTAAACATCTAAGCCTAAAAAAAGGAAATAAGGAAACTATATTAAGAAAATATAGAGAAAATAAAAATCACATCAGAAAAGATATAGGAAAATAGTAATATATTTAACAGTTCTTACTAAGCATCCTGAAGATTTGGGTTTTAAATATGGAAAATGAAAGTTTTTGCTAGGCGACTTGAAGGCTTGTTGGGCGAAAATCAAGAACACATCAACATCACAAGTGTTTACTGAGCGAGAAGGATACTTGTTAAGCACACTTGGAGATCCTTAGTGAGAAAACTGAAAATGTGATGAACTTCTCCGAGCGACTTGAATGCTTGCTGAGCAAGGATCATGATAACCAAGAAATGCATAAGCTCATTGGATGAGTATTGCACTCATCAAGTGCCTAGAAGAAAGCATGATTGCTACCTTCTCTATGACTCGTCACGCTAGATGAAAGAATGCCTCGATGAGCGATTAGAACTAGGGACGTGAATTTGGAGCTTTTTGTGATTCTTTTAGTTAGTTAAAGGGAGGGCTTCGTTACTGATGTAGGTGTTTTGATTACATCAATGACAACAATTAAACTCTGATGTTGTATAGAGAAATGGTCAGTACACACAAATTAAGAAATAGGATACTTGACACGCGATCGTTTCCCTTTCCTCAAAGCTATAGGCATATCATTAGTAACATCATCAATGGGGTTCTCAGGAATACTTATCTCCGGCTCAGGCAATTGGACTTGCTCTGGGACTAGAGTGGGCTTCATGACGTCTTGAACTTGAACATCATGAGTTGGAAAAGGTAATGGATCGATAACATCCTGAGTAGAAAAAATTAATGACTCGATGACATCTTGAGTAGGAAAAATTAATGACTCAATGACAGACTTAACTTCTAGATAACTCTCCCCTTGAAGTGGAGGGCTAACAATGACTGTGTTTCATGAAAAGTAACATCCATTGAGACAAAGATTCGACGACTCGGAGGATGATAACAGTTAAACCCTTTTTATTTGAGGGATAACTGATGAAAACACATTTGACAACTCTAAGGTCTAACTTTCCAATATGTGGATTATGAGAATGGACAAAGACAACACACTCAAAGACACGACATAGTAAGCTTAACAGTAGGGGAGAAGAAGGAAAGAAGGATAACATATGTTTAATTGGACTAATACCATTTAAAATACGAGTGGGTAACCTATTGATGAGATAGGTGACAATTACGATAGCTTCTCCCCAATAAACATTAGGAACAAACATTTGGAAGAGGAGGGCTCTAGCAACCTCAAGGGGATGACAATTTTTCCTTTCTACAACCCCATTTTGTTGGGGAGTATTCACACACATCAATTCATGAACCATACCATTATCTTTAAGAAACTTGGAGAACTTAAGACTTATAAATTCGGTACCAGTATCTGACTGTAGTCTTTTAATAGATATATCGAATTGGTTTTTAACAAGACAAAAAAAATCAACAAATATTTGACAAACCTCAGATTTATGTTTCATAAGAAATATTCATGTCACAAGGGTATAATCATCAATAAATGATACAAACCACTTATCCTTCGATATTTAGCTAGCCCCATACATAAGAATAAATAAGGTCAAAAGGTTCAAGACTTTTATTATTACTAGGAGAAAATGTTGCACGATGGTGCTTTGAAAATTGACAAACATCACATTTAAAGGACTCGGCAGACTCTTCTGTAAATAAATGTAGAAACATTGTCTTAAGTAACCCAAATAGTGGATGTCCAAGACGTTTATAGTAAAGCCAAATTTGAGAAGCTGTCCAAGTTTCTGAGGTTGCCCATTAACTGGAAGACATATCTTCCTTATTAGTGTTGTTACCTATCTTTGTATGTTGTAAGTAGTATAACCCACCTTGCTCTTTAGCAACTCCAATCATCCTCCCCGTTGTAAGTTTCTGAATAACACAATGAGAACAGAAAAATGTTACCAAACAATTCCAATCTTGTATAAGACTATGTATAGAGATAAGGTTGTTAGCCAGTTTTGGAACATGAAGAACATTGTGTAGGGACAAAAAGGACTAAAGTTGGACATTGCCAGATCCAACAATAGGAACATGATCTCCATTAACAACAATAATGAGTTGTTTTTTGGATACTTTAAGGTATGATGTAAAATATGAAGGAAATGGGGTCATATGATCTGTTGCCCCAGAATCAAGGATCCAAATGTTTTGTGGAACTGAACCAGAAATATTGAAGGAACTCTTACCTTTCATGGTCAAGCCATACGAGCTAAGAGACTTACTTGTTGAGTTTAGGAGGGCTCGAAGGCAGTCCATCTCCTCCTTACTAAAGGCTTGAATATCTTGGTCAAGTTGCAAGATAGAAGGATGTTCAACTACATTCTCCTTATCAAAGGTTGTTTGATTCACCCACAGTTGCTAGCTTCTATTCATAGTTTTGCTACAAATGATACGTGATATTGGAACGATCAATCATATAATTTAATTGTATCTTTTCTAAAATTGTTAGATTTTGTCACATGATGCTCATGTGGCATTGACGTGACGTTGACGTGTGTTACACTTTATGTTTTAGTCCATATAATTGCACTATTTTTACATTTCGGTTTCTATACTCACACAACCTTTATGATTTAGTCCCTATAAGAATATTTTTGTGTTATAAGTATGTCTTAAGTCTACAACTTTGAGACTCACTGATTTAGGGTCAATATGAATTACTTGATGTAAGAAGATTTGAAAGAGGCATAAGCCTCAAAATAAAAGAAGATGTGTTGAAAAGAAAAAAAAAGATAAGAAAATAGAAGGGGTAGGGGGAAGAGGATGAAGAAGATAAAGGGAAATGTTGACAAAGACTAAAACATAAAATAAATTGTTTGTATAGGGACTAAAATGTAAAAATTGTGTGGGTATAAAGACCAAAATATAAAAATAGTACAAATATAGGAACTAAAATATAAATCACAAATACATCTATGCTACATCAACACCTAGTTAGCACTACACTAGCACATTATGAATGATGCTAACTTGTAATTAACGACAAAGACTAAAACGAAAAGATTTTACTCTTATAAAAACTAAAATAAATACTTTCTAAATGTAAGGACTAAAATATAAAAATTGTGAGTGTAGAAACCAAATAAATAATTACACCTAATTTAATTTATAAAAAAACTATGTATCTCATTTCATAACATTGATCAATATAATTCAAAAACAACTCGAAAGATTAACATCCAACATAAAGAAGTGACAAAATATGTTTAGATAAGCTTAAATTTGAATTTAAAATTGTATTGGTCGGCTATGACGACTGGGCTCCCACACGTGTGTAGGGGCACACGACAACCGGCACCCCCAAACCTGGGCCCAATGATAGATACGCCCCAACCCAACATAGTACCTTGGCCCAAGGAAGCCAACACTCAAACCAGCCCCTTCCTAGCCCAAACGCTTAGCTCCCAAAGGCGGTTAGAAGACAGTTGAGACGGTTAGGAGTTTGTTAGGGAGAATAGTAGGGAATCGTTCATGTATAAATAGCGACTTAGGGGGCGCTTCTAAGGGGGGACAGAAAACTTACTAACGGCACCCAACTACCTGTACTCACAGACGAGAACAGTGGCACCCACCGTGGGGCCTCGGTGAAACTTTTCCCAACGCTTAAAGATTAAGAGACAAACCTTGGAGCTCAGGAGCTACGAACGAGGAAGACTAGTTACAATGCCGGTGACACGCAACCAAGCAGCCATCTCTACAAACGAAGGCGAAGAAGACACCCTACAAAGGCTACTCCGAGCAGTCATGTCGTTGCAAGCTCCCAGCGAAGAGCAATCCCAATTGAGCGTAGAAGCGGAGCAGCAGCAACAAGAGGCTGACAAGAGACACCAACAAGTTGAGGAGAGGCATATGAAAGCTATGAAGGCTGCCGAGTAGAGGGAAGATGAGCTCTGCCGGTAGATAGCAACCATGAAGGCAACTACAGAAAAGCCGAAAGGAAGAGGAATTGAGACGACCATTATCCAAGCTCTCTGAGGACAGCCGTTTAGTAAGGAAATTGATGGGACTCCCATTCTGGCAAATTTTCGAGAGGTGGTCATAGAGCCATTTGATGGAACTCAGGATCCTCACGCATATCTTCAAGCTTTTCAGATTCAGATGTACATTAGTGGGGGAACAACCCCCTTAGTTGTAAATTGTTCCCGAGCACCCTACGAGGAGTGGCTATGCATTGGTTAGCAACTCTTCCGTCCCGCTCCATTCGGTCATTCAATGACTTGGCCGCCTCTTTCGTTTCGTAGTTTGTGGTGAAAAGAATAAATCGACTTGAGGTAGCTGATTTGTTCGACATCAGGTAGACAAAGGGCGAGAGCCTCAAGAGTTATTTGGCTCAGTTCAATAACGCCATGGTCCGAGTAAACGACACAGACCAAAAATTCTTTATCAAAGCTTTCCAGAAAGGCCTACGGGTTGGCCAGTTCAGCGAGGCATTAGCCCTGAGACGACCAACCAATATGAGAGATATAAGAACACGGGTGGAGAAGCATATAGAGGCTGAGGAGGACAAGGAGGACTATGTGCTAGCAGAGAAGGTGACGCTAACCATTGGACAAAGGATCGCCCATGAATTCCATATCAAACAGCAGTACGACCCAGGGGTGGAAAAATATACCCCGCTCAAGACGTCAAGAGCACACATCTTGAAGGAAGCTTATCATTTCCAACTACTCAACATTTCACCACCTATACAACGCCAGCTTGGCCCTTCTCGTGACGAGTGGTGCGAGTTCCACAAGGCTACAGGCCACTCCACGAAGGAATGTCGATCACTAAAGAGTTAGATAGAAAGGCTGATACAAGAAGGTTGTTTAAGACGTTTTATCAAGACAAATGAGAGAAAAAGTCCCGCAACCGAAGACCTTCCTGAAAGGGACAGGAGCTGGACCCCAAGAAGAAGAGCGTGATCAAGAGTAGAGCTGATCCCTAGCTACTTTGAGAAAATATTATAGATAAATGCACAAAAAGGGTAATGCATCCAATGTTTCAGTGTTATTGCTTTTATCACTTGTTGTAGATGAAAAAGCCATATTTGACACGAACAAATAAATAAAGACCTGTCTGAGACGAGTCAGTTGAGACCGTTTGGGACAAATAAAGACCTATGTGAGATGAGTCGGCCGAGACCATCTAGGGCAAAATACTTAAAGACCTTTCTGAGACGAGTCGGCCGAGATCGTCTAGGGAAAAATAAATAAAGACCTGTCTGAGACGAGTCGACTGAGATTGTCTGGGGCAAAATAAATAAAGACTTGTCTAAGATGAGTCGGCCAAGACCGTCCGGGGTAAAATAAATAAAGACCTGTCTGAGATGAGTAAATTTGAGACTGTTTGGGGCAAAATAGTTAAAGACTTGTTTAAGACGAGTCAACTGAGACCATCCGGAGCAAAATACTTAAAGACATGTCTGAGACGACCCGAGACCATCCAGGGTAAAATACTTAGACCTCATCTTTCCAGTTGGTACTTGGGGGGCTATGTACCGGTAGGCCTTTAGAGCCCATCCTGGACAGCCGAAAATCCGTTACAAAGCGGAGCCAAAAGCGGAGAGAGGCTTCTCTCGATCACCTCATTTCGCATTCTTTCGGCTCTCGGTCACCCCACTCTATCACCTTCTCAAGGAGAAAAAAAACACTTTTGGGGTGAGAGAGACTCAAACCCACGACCTTAGGATCACTCAGAAGAGGGACCAACATGCTAGTTGATTGCGCTACCACCACTCGTTGTTATAAGGGAGTAATAAATAACTGATATTTCGTCTTCTCTCTTAAGAAAATACCCCCAACCCGCCAATCAAGACGGTAATCTTGCCTGGCCGTCTCAAACCAGAAAGGAGAATTAAAGTTTATTCCCTACGGTAAAAAGCTTGAGGGGCTATGTACCGGTCAGCCATATGGACCGGGCTCTCACATGTGTGTAAGGGCACACAATAACCCGGCACCCCAAACCTGGGCCTAGTGATAGATACGCCCCAACCCAACACAGTAATTTGACCCAAGGAAGTCAATACTTAGACCAGCCTTTTCCTAGCCCAAACGCTCAACTCCCAAAGACAGTTAGAAGATAGTTGAGACGGTTAGAAGTTTGTTAGGGAGAATAGTAGGAAATCGTTCATGTATAAATAGGAACTCTGGGGCACTTCTAAGGGGAACATAAAACTTACAAACTACACCCAACTAATAAAAAATTATTAAGTGAGAAATTACAAATTAAATAAGGAATTTGTGAATAATAAAAAGTTCAAGAGATTCATTATTAAGTGAGAAAGTACAAATTAAAAGGTTTGAATTGTACCAGATCCACTTTGTCACAATCTCGTGCATGAGAGTTATGCCTCTACCAGCTTATTTGAAAGCTCAAAATAAATGTTGATATATAAATTCTTAAAAACATGTAAAGATATATAAATACTTAAAAACATGTAAAATGAAGTAATGGGTATGATGCTTAGAATTTTTAAAATACTCTCATGTACACAAGATCATTAATAAAAAATGGTTGGCTAAAAATATTACTAAACTTCTTAAATAAATTAGTTGAAAATTTGGCACTACACGACGACGAAGGGGTACTGGTAGTTGTTTCGTGCTTTACTCTTGCGTGTTCGGGAGGCTATTTGGTAGATGTGGTAAGCAATTTTTAATGCAACTCAGGACTAGTTCTCAGGTTCCCAACCGTCTTCACATTTATTTATGGAACTTAACCTGGCCCCCATTACAATGCCTGCATATGTTAAGGTATAATGTTCTATTGTAATTATAACCCACGTAAAATTATGAGCAATTACTATCAAATTATTTTAAGCAGCACCTCCACTTTCTTCTTCCAAAAACATCATAATCAGTGATATTAATCGTGAAACTGAAATGTTATAATTGATCGACTAATACACACTATATTATATTATAATAAAATTTAATAAATATAAATTATTCAACTACAATATTTACTAAAATATTACCAAAATTAATAGATATTATTTTTTTATTTTATAATATTTTGAAACATTATCAAAGTCACCAATGTAATAGTGATGTATTTAAATCAAATCACACCCATATAATTTAAATTAATTATTATATTATTTAATAATTTTAGGTAGATGCTTATATTATAAAATTAATTGTTTGATTAAAAGTTCTTTGATATAGATTATATTTATAAAATTTTATATTAATTTAAAATCATTTGGTATATCATTCTTGTAAATGATGGAGATTTTTAATTGGTTATTATTTGAATCAATATAAAAAGGTTTCTTACATCTGTTTGAATGATAACTATTGTAAAAACATCAATTTTAATTATAATCAATGTATAAATATTTTTTTACATTTATTATAATTATAACTAATATAAAAGTCTTTTAAATTATCCTTTGCAATTTGACACGTCATTCTAAATTGAATCTCACGCTGCCAATGAACCTCAACTCCTTCTCCTTGCTCATACTCATGCTCCCAATGCCTATGAACCCCAACACTGGAATCACCATGCTCGTCCTTCTCCTTGCTCGTACTCACAATGTTGGCAGTGAAGCTAACATTTTTTTAGTAAGCCAAGTGTCTCTCTTTCTTTCTCTGCTTCGTTTTTCACTCCTCTCTGTGTTGTGTTTTTCTCTCTCCCCCAACCTGTCCTTCTTCAAGTGATCATGGATGTTGGTTAGTTACAAGATATCATTTTGATAATTGTGATTTGACTTAAAGCTCTATGTTATGTGTTAAGTTATGCTGTACATGTTAAGTTTGTGAGGTGGTTTGTTCGTTGAAGTTGAAAGAAGGCTATCATGATTTGTGTATGAGAGATGATGGTTTAGGGAAATTATATGGTAGAAAGTATTATTTTTTACATTGATTATATTCATAATCGATGTAGAAAGTATTTTTATATTGGACCCTCAATGTAAAAAATTATCACATTATATATCTTAGATATCTATAATACATGTGCAATCAATGTACAAAATCATTTTTAATCAAGTAAAAAATCTTCTCAGAATCATGGTAATATATATTTTTAAAATATATATAATTATGAATCAATTAGTTGTTTTTTATAATTATTTAATTTTAAAAAAAATTGACAAAAAAATTAATATAATATATAATTATAATTCAATGATTGAATTAATAAAAAAACATTAAGTATAAAATTATTAGTATTACAACCGTTGAAATAAATTACACCGGTATACTATTTAATGATATTTCTTCCCCTTCTCTTTCTCTCTCTGCATATATACAGTACAAATTATATTCAGTATAAAATTATTGACAGAACAATAGTAACAAAGTGTTTCATAAAAAACGAAGAGAAAATAATGGATTGATTTTTCACATTGTCATGGCAATAATGCATTATATTTTTGAACGGAATAAAGAATCCGAATCAATTTCGGTGTGAAATGATGCATTTCATTCCAAAATTTTCATGTACCAAACTGAGGCCTTTTGAAAAACAAAAAACTATGCTTGCATTCTTATTTACAAATTTAAATAAGTAATTACGAAAACCTTTGTTATTTTGATTATATGCAATATAAATATTAGAAAAAGAAATAAAATAAAATAAAATAATATTTATAACTAAAAAGTAAAAATAAGAAATGTAAATAAAATATATTTTCCCAAAGTAAATAGACGTTAATATTTTTAGACTTAAAATGAAAGTTATCTCTTTCAATATGGGTGAATAAGAGTGTGGATAAGTGAAAATAAATAAATATTAGCTATAATCCAAAATTAAAACATATAAATGATGTGAGTTTTTCAGGTAATTGCGTTACTTAAAAAAATAATTTTAACTATTGATGTATGATTATGTAATTTATTTTTACTCTAAATTTAACAAAAAAGGATTTTTTAATTAAATATATATATAACAAGAATAATTATTTTATTTTAAACATGTAAAAACTATAAATTTAGATCAATTATATGTGAATGCTTAAAATTAAAAGATATATAGTAATATTATGAATATTTAAAATTAAAGTCATATGAATTTTTTTTATAGAAGTCATTAGCATTTATCTTTTAATCTTAATTATTTAAATAATATGTAATATTTATATTCATTATACTCATGTCTCACAATAGTTAACTCTTCTCACTTGAGTATTTTTTAAGGTAAAATATGTTTTTCGTTCCTTTAAATTATGTTAAATTCGATTTTCATCATTCTAAAATTTTTTGTTTGTTTTTAATCTTCTAGAATATAAAATTTATTAACCTCAATTCTTCGTCCTCCAAAATATTATTAATTTTTTTTTCTTAATAAACCTTAATTTTTAGGTGCTGAAGTTTAAAATATCAAAAAGCATTTTTCTAAAAACTTATCACTTGAAGAGTTATGTCTTATGCTTTTAATAGCAGTTATATCCGCATTAAGTAAAATTGTTTTACATGGAGAATAAATAAAGTTTCTTATTTTTAAAAGTTTATTTTGATAGATCTTCAGTAAAACTTAATAAAATAAACTAAAAAAAATAGAAAATTCTATTTTGCGTAAGTTTAACCAGACATAGTTAAAATATACAAATTTATTAATATAAAAATAAACTTAAATATAATATTGATCCTCAAATTTAAGTTATTTTTATTTTTTATCTATCAAATTTAAAATTACTTTTTTTAGTCATCAAATTTTAAAAATATTTAATTTTAGTTTTTCATTTTCCGTGAAAAACAGAATATAAATTATTATTTATTATGTGTATTATTGAAAATAAAATAATATTATTAATTTTAAAACTTTTTCATTAATATTCTTCAATTTTTTTATTATACGTGATAAATGATTAGTTATATACGACATATTTTTTTCTAATTAAATATACAAACTATTGCCGGTTGGTAGTTAATGATACGAAGGAAAATTGTTACCATTCTGATGGGCGTAAGGTTTGAATCACCTTGAAGTTAACTAAAATCTCACTTGGACACCGTTTACAGTTTAGGCCTGTATAATAACTTTTCTAGTGAGGCCTTTGTCGGTCTTCCTAACATGCTAGTGATGTCCTACTTAATAGGATTATATGTGTTATTCCCTTCCTACTACTTTATTTAGAAAATTTAAAAACACCAACATTGTACTTTACTTTAATTCTAATTCTATAATATATAATATTCATTAGGAGCTCTTAATTTTTTACCTCTTCAAATAAATTTGAAAAAAAAAAAAACTCTAACCGGCATGAAATTTATTGATGCAAAATGCGTGGAAGTTATTATAGGTGGTTATTTATGAGATTTGAACCACTCGTGGTGCACGTGTAATATATTTATTTTAATATTTTGTTTCTTAGTTTTAATTTGATGGTCTAAAATCTAATGAACCAAACTCCTCTGATTGATGTATGAGACTTAATTTTAGGAAGTTCATTCATACCTTATTTAGGAGATTCATTCAAAATTATAATATTGAATAGAATCATGTAATTGATTAATTTACACAACTAGGAGAATATTCTTTTCATTATTTTTTAGGATCTCATGTATATATTTCCTTTTTTCTTTTTAGTTCATTGGAGGAGAATATCTCCCCATTTTTAGGCCTAAATTACTGTACAACCACTGACCTAATCTCTATATATATATCTTACATGTAATCAATCATTTACAGTGGAATAAAAGCTTTCTACATGGTATCGGAATTCGATCTGAACCATTTTAGATTTTATACATTATCACCATCTTACAGAGGGTGACAAAATAGAAGGAATATCTAAAACATCTGAGGAGCATTACCTTAAACTATATATTTTACATATCATCTAAAAGCGGATAAAACATGAATATATGAATACTATTAGTCTATTACTCAAGAATCCCATATGTCAAATAATACATTCTTCCTAAGAAACACTATCATATGCATAACAATAAGATGATTCCCATGTACAAGGGATTCATAATATATAAAAAAAAAATCAATATCTTTCAACTTGCCTTAAGTCTTCCTTTGTACCTGTTCAATTTGGAATATGGAAAAAATAATGAGAAGATATCTCATTGAGTGTCATAAATATGCAACAAGTTACATATGCCATATGAATGCATAGGGACAGAGGTATGTGTACATGTGGTGGGGCCTTGGTCCCTCCTGACTTTTTTTTTATTATTTTAAATATTGTAAGTTACTAGTTAGTAATTGATAATAATAATAATAAATAAGTTTATATTTTTTTTAAAGTTTAGTCTTATGAGCTTGATATATAAGGTCTAATCTAAATTGTTTTCATTTCATTGATGCCATAAATAGAATTAAGTAGCTTATGATTTAGGCAGTATTATTTCTTTTTCTTATCATTATTTTTTATTTTTCTTACTCAACTACTATAAAATAACAATTTATTACTTGTGTTTTATTCCAATTTCCAAATCTCCTTAATTTTAGCAAGTTTAATCAAGCGTACGTGTATATATGACCTAAAATTGATTCCAATAAAATACCGTCAGTATATTAGATCCAATGCCTAATTTCGTAATATTATTTTATAATATTAAATAACAATTATCATTAACATTATCATATAATATTTCAATCAAATAGGTCTTAATGAAGAGTTATAGTAAATTTATCTGAATGTGTATATGTCTCTCTCAGTAACCTTTTTCCACCTATTTATGTACTTAAAAAAATTATCTTTTATAGTTGTATTAAAATTAATTGATTATATATATTGATTTAAATCTAGTGATTGTTTAGATATTGTAAAATATTTTTTTTTATTTTTTCGTCATTTTTCCTTTACTCTCAAAAAGAAATTTATTATTTATTTAATATATATTTATTAGATGAGATTTATTTTCTAGGTTTGTCCCCAATCATATACTTTTAGCTCATTTTCTATGAATGCATTATATTCATAAGACTCAAACCTTTCATAAAATATTAATACTGCATAATTAACATTAATCTTTTTCTTTTTTTGTCTTACGACAAAGTATTAAACTCAAACTATCAAGAGGTGTCCTCTTATCTTTATGCTATGACCTGATACTTATATATCCCTCTAGTCTAAGAAATTCTACCACATCTTTGGGGATAGGAAGTGATGAAACCTTGCCCATCACCAAAGAAAACACCTCAAGTCTTTTGCACGCACCTGTTTCATTAATAAAATCTTTAATTGTCTTTTGATATTCTGAGGGATACTCTCCTCCTTCCTCCAAAGGAGACTCCTCAACATTCATAAATATATACATTATTATCCTTAAGTAGTAGTTTATACCATAGAAAGATTGTCTGTATTAAAACAAAATGAAGATGGTATGTTGTTCTACGGATCTATTACTTAGTGAAGGCATGACCTCACGTAACGAGTAGGACCTTATCACTTAGCCCATCTAATTGTCACTTAGCCCATCTAATTGACACTTAGCAATATCATGCAAAGGTTCCAAACCTGTTCTTTGGAAGTCTCCTTCTTTAATGCATGAGGACTTATACTTAGCGAGGTTGCACGAGGTCTCCAAACTTACTCTTTGAAACTATTTTTTTTCAGCACACACTAGGTGTGCTTAATGAGATTCTAATGGCATCTTTATACCCATTTTTGCTTACCATGAGCAATCTCACACTTATAAATACTTTAACATCCTTTTTATTCATAGTTTTGCTTAGTAATAGCACACCCCCACTTAGTGAGAATGCTTTGGATCACTAACTTCATATAATCCTCACTCAAAGAACAAAGACTTGCTTAGTGAGTACTACGATTCTACATAAATGTGATGTTTCATGATTCTACTCTCCCAAGTCCATAAATGACAACCTAACTATCCTATACAACAATAGTTGCTCCACAAATGAGTCTTTTTAACTCTAAACATCAAATCTTTCCAAAAACAACTCATTAATCATCATATTAGAGTTTATTCCAAAACCTTCAAATCCACCAATAAAGATAGAAAAATGTCATGCAAGGAAAATGGAGAAATAAGGATGAACCATTCACTAAGTGGTTGGATATGGGTTTCCCCCCCTTCTCTTCCCTTTCTCCTTTTCTCTTTCCTTTTCCCCCTTTTATTCCTTGTTTTTCTTTTCTAAGTGTACAAATGTGAGTGTGTTGAGTGAGGGGGTGGGGTTTATGACTTAAATGGGCTATAAGTTTCTGTTAGGCCAAGTGGGCTTCCTTCTTACTAATTAGCATTTTGCCACCAATGTCAAATACAAAACTAGATCCTACATTTTTATAGACCAGTCATTAAATAACATAAAAGACATTTAATTTATTTTATCTTATTATTCTTATTATCCTATTTTGCGGTGTTACATTTTGCAACTTGTAATATACTTAACTCAAAGAGTTATTGATGAATCGTCCTCATCTCGTCCTCATCTCATCCTCATCTCGTCCTCTTTCTCCTATTTTGCGGTGTTACATTTTGCAACTTGTAATATACTTAACTCAAAGAGTTATTGATGAATCGTCCTCATCTCATCCTCATCTCGTCCTCTTTCTCCTAAGTTGTATACTCTAAGGATGGCCCCTTCTAAACTACCTTCACTAAGGATTAGTCTTGTTCCTAAATGTCTTCGCACTATGATAAAAAATCTGATCAACCGTGGCTCAAAGGTCAGGTCTCAACTATACTTTGTCTTAATAATATGAGAAGGAACCGCAACATATTTTCTAAGTTGGGAAACATGAAACACATCATGAACATTAGACAAAGATGCAGGAAAGGAAATCCGATAGACCATAGGCCTAAATTTTTGAAGGATTTGGAATGGACCAATGAAATGAGGATTTAATTGTATTACCTTAATGTCTCTTCCAATGTCAGTGGTAGAGGATACCTTCAAAAATATATGGTCACCTTCCTTAAACTCTAGAGGTTTCCTCCTTCAATTAGCATAATTACTTTTACCTACCTTCATCTACTTGCAACTTATCCTTAAACATTCAAATCTTTTTAGTGGTTTCCTAAACTAAGTATGACCCAAAAAGGCTTATCTCACACACCTTCTACCAACATAAAGGGATCTTTCATTTTCTACCATACAGGGCCTCATAAGGTGTTATGCCTATGCTAGAGTGAAAATTGTTATTACAAGCAAACTATATTAGAGGTAAGTACCTATCCCAACTTTTTTTTCCTCAAGTCATAAGCCCTAAGAATGTCCTCTAAAGTTTATATAGTTCTTTCACTCTAACCATTTGACTGGGAATGGTAGATGATGCTAAAACTAAGCTTGGTGGAGTACTTTTCAAAATCTAAAGGTAAACCTAGGATCTCTATCTGATACTAAATTGATTGACAACCCGTGCAATATAATTATTTTCTAAAAATAAAACTTAGCCAATTTTTCTAATGAGAAAGTAGCCTTAATAGGTAGGAAGTAAGCATACTTGGTCAGCCTGTGTACTGTCACACAAATGGCTTCATACCCAACCTAATTCTGAGGTAGACACATCACAAAGTTCATGGAAACACTTTCCTACTTCCATACTAAGATCCCCAAGGGCTATAACAAGCCAGATGGCCTTTGGTGTTCAACCTTGACTTGCTAATAGGTCAAGTACTTGAATAAAAGAATTTTATTACCTCTCTTGATAGCATTCAAATACTTAAACACATCTAGGAAGAACTTTGAAAGCCAAATTAGGAAGCTACTATGATAAAAGAAATTCAAGTCTTGGTTAAGAGCAATACATGTGAGCTTACAACTTTTGCCAAAAAAAATAGGAAAACAATCACGTGCATATAGATATTTTTAATTAGAACAAATCCTAGTTGGTGACAAATGGGTTCACCTAATCATAAGGTGTTGACTATGAATAAACATTTGCTCCGATACCCAAACTTAACTTTATCTTAATCATCCTATCTTTAGCTACAAATTTGGATTGATTGTAGCACCAACTAACCACTTGGGGTCGAAACTCCTAACACTTTAGGCAATGTATGCAAACTTTGTAATACTTTATATGGTCTCAAGTAATCTCCCGAGCTTGGTTTGATAGATGGATTTAGGTTGTCAAGAAAGATAGGTTCGTGCAACATAAAATAGACCACACTATATTTGTTGAATACTTCTTAAATAGGAATATGACCTTGTTTATAGTTTATGTTGATGATATTGTCATCACAAGGAATGGTTGCAAACAAATTAAGAATAAAAACTCTTAGCAAGAGAATTTGAGTTTAAACACTTAGGACAACTTAAATACTTTCTAGTAATGGAAGTATCTTGAACAAAAGATGGGATCTCTTTATCTCAACAGAAAATAGATAAGACCTATTGTGTGAAACTGAGATATATGGATGTAATTTACCTAACACCCTAATGGAATCACTCAAGAAAGGTTGCACAAAAAATGAAAGTCCCCTTACTAGCAAGATAAGTACTAAAGACTAATAAGGGAATTAATTTACTTAACTCATACATGTAACATTGTTTGTTTTATGCTTTATTTAATTAAAGTATTCAAATAATTAAAAGGATAATTTAATTTAATTTTTGTTGAAAAATAATTAAGAAAACATTGTGTTAAATGTTTCTCAAGAAAATCTAGAGTAGAACAACTAAAAGCACGTATACCAAGGCAATTTTTCTTGAAAGTGGTTACCCAAGTTGAGTTGTCACTTTGAACTGATAAACAATACCCTTAAACATTTTCTAGTTAAGTAAAGTTGAACTAGTTTCATCAATATGCTTTTTGGTGCATTAACATGTTTTTCAAGATAGAATATCGAACAACCAAAGTTTTGAAGAAACACAAAAACCCAATCGTTGTTAAAAACCCAAAACCCTTCTTTACCTAGTAGATAATGAAACCCTTTTTGTCTAAAGGATTTCCAAATCCATTTACCCAATGGTCCTTTGAACCCTTATTACCCAAAGGTAATAACCTATACCTTAACTCTATTAAAAGCCACATAAGGGATGAATTTCAAAAGTTTACCTAGCTGAAAAATGTCCCCCTACCTCTGATTTTTATCACCCTCTCCAGTAAGCATTGTTATACAAGTTTGTTGATCAAGTTTCTTAGCCTCTTCCTTAAAGTTTTCATACTTTTGTCTTTAAGTAAGGGAAGCTCTGGTAATTATCTGAAATAAGAGTTGGATCAAGAGAATTGAAAAAAACTGAGTAAGATAAGCTAGATCCGTGGCCAAAATCAATGCTGCAAGAATAGAGCACGAGGTAAAAGAAGTTTTAAAAAAAACATAAGAGAAAGTTGTTACAGACCCACAAACAAACCACACGTGTTTAAAAAAAATTGGTTATTTGTTTTGCTTAACCGTTTTCTGGTTAGTGTAGTTGACTTATATAAATGTCCATAGTGCTTTGGATGCCTAGTTTGGACAACGAAAATTTTTTATTCATTTTTTGTATATTCAAGTAGCATCGTTAACTTTGAGTCTTTGTATTGTCTTTTGTGATTCCCAATTTGAGTAGCTTTCTTTTCTATTACATTTTTTTGCTTGTCTTCGTTTGATTTCTTTAGTGTTGTCTTTTAGTTTTCATTTCCTTTAATTTCTTAAGAGTTATCTTAATTCAAAGGCTTTCACTTGCATAATAGAACTTGATTTGTAGAATATAGGTTTTCCTCCAAGGCATAGCCGAGAGTTGAGTGGAAAAAGGCAAAAGTGCACATTATAGAAAAAGCCACAAAGAGTGTAAATACTTAGTAGTTGTGATGACAAAGAAAAAGTGTCAATTGAATTATCCAACAGCCTACAACTCGAATTATCCAGATTTTTCCCAAATAACCCAAAACATACATTTTTAGGGGTCCTAAGGATGACCCCTCTGCTCATAGTTATACCTATTCCTTGAGCAAGGTTTCTTACTTCTGTCTTGAAATGTTGACTCTCAAGCAAGGTCCCTACTCCTCAAGTTTGTTCCTCTTGTTCCATAGACATCATCTTTGGGGGTTCTCCTTATTGTCACCTAGAGATGACTATTTGTTGTGGGCGTAATGTGCAAACAAAACAATCCCTATACTCTAGTGAAAGTTCAAAGAGATGAGAAAAGAAGAACAAAATTAAACTATGATAAGTTCATGCTTTGCATTAAACCCATCTTATTTAGAGGCTTTCCTACCCTCCTATTGCTTAGCATCCCACTCCTTTTATAGAAGAATGAGACATTGCATGATGATACAAATCACCTAATCACAGATAAAATATATAAAGAGTCGAGAAAGGAATAAACAAACAAGGCTATTAGTTCACCAAAAGTATCTTTGGGCTACAACCAATACTCACACATAGGTAAGATTATCACTATCAAACAATCAACACAACTATCTTACCACCTCTTAAGGATTACAATGATATAGGAGCAACCATGCATTGAATTAATCAAAAACTTGCACTTTCTTAAAAAGCCTCTACAAGTTCTCTTCCAATGATAGTAATACTTTATTGTATTGAACCCAAAATATTTTTTTTCTATAAAATAGCCTTTCTAAGATCTTTTCCACACAATAAACTCTCACCCCAACAATAGTAGCACTACTAGCTTATGAGAAAGCAACAACAAAATATTGGGTCTTTACTAATTGAGGATAATCTTAAAGATTTGGAGTAAAGACACCTTCCTAGGATGAATTTCAAGTAGGAAAATTAAAAATTCTAAGATAAATGTGTATTATAACTTGACATCACATTGGATTAAGTAATTATTATCACTAAATAAATTCAATTTTAACTCTAGTCTTATAACTCTAACCAAAGATTAACTAACTCTAATGAATAAAAAAACCAAAAAAGATACTCTCAAAAGAAAGTCTTAGGACTATCTCTTCGGTAAAAGCTAACTAATACACATAAAAAGAAATATGAAAAGAGACTATAAAAGATCCTTTCTCTCACTGTCTAATTTGAGTTGTACGAGAGTTCTTAAAACATACAATGAAATAAAGAAATTTGTTTTAAGTTTAAAATATACTACAACATATATATAAAGGAAAATCAAAATTTGTGTACTTGGATATCAGGTCTTGAAGTTTTCAAAATTTTATTCAATTGTGTGAAGACTTTATGTTGTATCCACACCAAAAGCAATCTTTTCTATCAACCCTTTGATCAATGAAACCATATAAAGTAAAGTAACCTCTAATGGTTTTTAGACTGAGAGAAGAAATGAGTAAAATGAAAAAGTCTTTTCTCTTTTTTTTATTGTGTTGAGACGTTATTTTATAGTTCCACATCAATAAGGATATTAATTATATTGTATTTATATTAATTATATTGTGTTGAGTCATTCTATTGTATTTATATTTATATTAATTATGTTTTTGGTGCTAAAAAGAATATAATAATATTCCATGTAGAAAATTTTATTTGTTTAAATTAAATTCTCTAATTTAATTTATCAAATAAAATAGTTACTTTAGTAAAGATTGACATACTTGTTTGCCTGTGATTTTGTAGGTTCAATACTAAGTCGATAGTAAATTAATCAAATTAATTTACAAATCAAGATAAACGTCTAGCAATATTCTCTAACACTCAAATATTATAAAATAATTTTTTTTACTTTCAAGAACCAATAGAAGAATAATGTAATATTTCCTACTATCATTTACAACTACAGTTAACTCTAGAGTATGGTATAAATGTCAAACTCTAATAAGATAACCTCAAATATTTATTCAATGAATGACATAAAAAACTCCTTTCTTCATTCATTCAATTGTCTTGACCAAGATCTTAAACTTATCATAGAGGTCACACTCATTATTGAGAGTTAATAGATTCCTTCTTGATTAATCATTAATTCTACAAGTATTTAATTATATTCAATATCCATTCAACTAGTGCTATAAGGCATTAGGTATCCAAGAGCAAAATATAATAAATAACTTATTAATTACTATGATAATCTCAAGTCAAAGGACACTACTACATTTCTTCCTGATAATTTCTCATTGACACTTTAAGATAATGTCAACCATTAAGAATTCTCAATTGAGCTAGTTCAATTATCACATCCACGTATACATCATCTATGTATGTAAATTAATAAATGAGATCCATTAATCTTTATCCAATAAAGACCATCACATATATATTGATCTATCTGGATTATTGATGTCCTATTCAAAATGATCCTATGATTAGGAACAATTTAGATTAAAACTATAAAAGACTTGTTTCTCATTACCGTAATCTCTATCACAATAACAAATATCAAATTTTAATCAAAGACCTTATCAAATCAACTATTTTATCAAATCAACTATTTAATCAAATAGTAGAACATGATAATGAAAACAAAAATAATACTTTATTATTAAAACTAGAATTGATTACACGATGAATTGGATCTTGGGCATACACATTTATTCCCAACATTGTCATCCAAGGTTTTCTTTTCACTCATTATCTAGGAGTTCTACAACATAAAGGAGGAGGATAAGAGTAGAAGTCCATGTCTCTTAAAACATCAATAGAGTTCTACATTCTTCGTCTTCTTCTTTAATCTTTATTGTTTTTATTTTTTTATATCTAGTTAAACTCATTTTTTTTATTAAGCTTTGGAAGATTCCTATGATGAATATTTGATTTAGGATTTTGAATAGAAAATTTTGTTTTTCTTATATTTGCATTCACATTCTTTTTACTTAGTTTTTTAAGACTTGACCACCCTTACAAAGATTCTATATCTATTTTGTTAATTAGATTCTATATCTATTTTGTTAATTAGAATTTACGTTATAGATGTGTCATGAGACAAAAACTTACCATCTTTTAGGTTAGAAATAGTTATTAAATCCATACGCTTACATGTGCATGTGTAATGACAATGAAATTGGAGGAACATGTAATGATTTATATACGGGTTAATATTATTCACAAGAAAATTGATTTATTTATTTACCAAAAAGATGTCTTGGAAATCTTAGGTGGGATTGATATGCATTCCATATCTACTATTTAACTATTTGTGATGTATGTAAAATTTTAGTTTGAAATGGACAACTAAATATTCAACTCTTGCCTAAACATTTTTTATTTCCAATGTCATAGGTATATCCGTAGTATTTTCTCTTTAAAGGTTATGACGTATATGCATGGATTCATTTTCCCACTTTACTTACAAGCGCAATAGAATGATTAGCTATCGAGA
Organism: Mucuna pruriens; assembly: GCA_025330945.1. NCBI lineage: Eukaryota > Viridiplantae > Streptophyta > Magnoliopsida > Fabales > Fabaceae > Mucuna > Mucuna pruriens. The sequence goes on from JAENHJ010000520.1 coordinate 2,560,418, forward strand.
GAAAAGTACATTAATAGTAGATAATGTGAGGTTAAGAAAGATTATTATATTACATTATATCACTTTGACTAAATCAAACTCAACTTTGTAGGCAACATTTGCATATGGTTGTTATTTGCCCTAGGTAGAATTTTATTACATTCTTTTGATCCCTTTGCATTAATCATCAAAGGATTTGAATGCTTTCATAGTCCTGTAAGTGTTTATTTGTAAAAAATTTATTTTGTGAAATAATTTTCTCTATGATATAATTTTCATGCATCTATTTGATTATGGAGCTGTAAGTATATACCAATTGATAGGTGGTAGGCACTCACATTGTAGAACATGGGTGGTGCCCTGTGTAAGTAGTTTTTATTTGAATATAGAATCGTTCCTCTTTTCTTTCCTATGGTTTTAGTCATTATTTTTTCTTTTACTTTTTGTTAATTTTGTATTTATATAATATGGTAAACAAGTTGACAACCATGAATGTGAGTCGTTTGTAAAGGTAATTGAATTTTTTACAACTTCATTAGTTTTGGTAAATACTTTTGAATTCATGTATTATAGTTTTTAATTTATGACTTTGAAATTTCATAGATTTGACCTTCAGGATTCTTTCTTTGAAGACAAGTTAGGATTGGTTGAACAAGTTTCTTTCTTAGCACTATTACTTTATGTATTATTTTGTTCATTAACTACTTTTTAAATATATAGAAAGTATAATGTGTACTATGAATTGGTTGTATATAAAAAAATGTACTTGTACAGTGATAATATATCTGTTGTAAAAATACAAAAAATAGTTATGTAAAAGTTCGTTTGGAGTGTTTTTTATTTGCAAGTTTTAAAATTTTTAAAAACCAAAACTAGTTTTTTAGTTTTTTTAGTTTTAAAAATTAATTTTTAGTTTCAAAATAAATTCATTTTGAAAACTCTATCTTGTTAAAATTAGTGTAAGAGTATGTTTATATGTTGGTAGGAATCATAGTGGTGGTGGTAATTGTGGTAATGACAATTGCGGTGGCAATGGTGGTGGTGACGATGGTGGTAGTAATGGTGGCGACGATATGATGGTAGCGGTGGTGGTGGTGTTGGTGGTCATAGCAGTGGTAGTGATGATAATGGTGACAGTGTGAGAATGATGACAACAACAACAAGAATGATAATTATTAAATATAATGATAAATTATTTTTTAAAACTAAACTAAATTTACAAAACTTTTTTTATTTTAAAAATAATATAAAACTATATCAAAATTGAGTTAAAAACTACTTCGATTATATTTTAATCAAATGTATTTTATTTTGAAAATTACATTTAAAAACAAAAATTTAAAAACTTGTTACCACCTTCAAACAAACCTAAATTAGTTATGTGATTTGATTCTATCAAAGTAGCTCTATTGTGAATTGTTTCTATCAAATTAGATTTGTATATGTTGAACTATGAAAGTAGCTTTGTATGTAAATGTTGATTCTGTATATTTTTATTTTAACATATTTTAAAAAATACACTTCAATATTGATCATAACTATAATCATCCTTCAAAGTCACTTTGTAAACCAATTCCAAAATCAATCTATTACAATTGATAAAGATAAATAATTTTTTTAAATAGGAAGTAAATGATATAAATTAGTATTAAATCATACTACATCACCTATGGCAATTCATGTTGTAATTTTGTGTAATATTGTTGCTAAACGTTAGGGATAATATGAAACACAAATATCTTTAGTTTATATGATAAAAATTTAGGAGTAATAATGATAATTATTATCACAAAATATATTAAGGTGACATTTGGTATGGAAAATCTTTTATTTCTAGCTAAACTACTTTCTTGGAAATGAGATTCTAATTATAAGATTCCATATAAAAAATTTTATGTATGTTTGACTATTATTCAACTTTGCCAGGATTAATATAATTATCATCGATCACGATGAGAAAGTTTATAGTAACTTTAAATTGAATTATGAAAAGGTTTTTCATTTATTTATAAATCATTACAAAAAATGTTAATTTTAGCGATCACCTTAATCGGTCGCTAAAACTAATTTTTTTATTTTGGTGGTTAAATAGGTTAGTGACCGAATTAGTGATTGAATTAGCAATCGAATTTTGTCGGTTGCAAAAACCATAGTCACTAATCAATTTAGTGACGGAAATGTATTTGGTGGCTAACTAGAGACTGAAAATTTAGTCGCTAAATTTTTATTATAACTATTTATTAAAAACAAAATGGTCGTTAATTTGGTGGCTAATTTTTGGATTTTATAAATTTTGGTCGCTAATTTGGTGGCTAATATTTGAATTTTTTTTAAAACAATTTGGTGGCTAAATCGATCGCTAAATTTTGTTTATTTATTTTTTCTTTATTATTAGTTCAAGTGGTAATTGGCCGGCCAACAATTAGAGAAGGTAGGGAAAAGAGGTGGTGGCAACAGCACAGGCAGTAGGAGAGGAGATAAAAAGGAGGGAAGGAAGGAGGAGGAGGAGTGGATCGAGGAGAGGAGGGAGAGGAGGAAGAAGAGGAAGGAGAGAAGGGAAAGGTGATGGTGGTGGCGGCAGTGACAAGTGATGATAATGGTGGTGGCGGCGGTAACAAAGGGGGGAGGAAAGGAGCAAAGGAGGAGATGAAGGGGTGAGGAGAAGAGTGTTTAAATAAAGAAAGGTGGAAAAAAAAAAAAGAGAATATATTTTCAAAGTTTAAAATCAGTTGCTAATTTGCTTTTTCTGAATTTTTTTGGAATTTCGGTCACTAATAATTCTTTATTTAATTATTTTTGAATTTTTGTTTTCGATTGTTAATAAATTCCATTTTTTATTATTTTTTATATATTTTTTGTCACTAATTTGTTTTTCTTTTGAATTTTTTGAATTTCGGTCACTAATGCGGTCGCAAAATTCAAATTTTTTTCTTTTATGTTTTGTCGCTAATAATTTTTTTTAATTATCTTTTATGTTTAAATTTCGGTCGCTAATTGTTTTGCATTTTGAGTTTCAGGTTGCTAATTTAATCGAAAAATCACATTTTATTCTTTTTCTTTTCCGTTGCTAATTTCTTTGCATTTTTATTTCAGTCGCTAATTTGATTGCAAGTTTCCCATCTTTTATGTTTCGTCACTAATTCAGTCACTAGCAATTCCTTTCATTAATTTTTTTGTTATATATTCGGTTGCTAAATCGGTCACTAATTGATTTTTTTTTAATTTTTAGTTTCGGTCGCTAACAATTCCTTTTTTTAATTATTTTTTGACGTTATATTTTTGGGTCACTAATTGTTTTTTAAATTTTAAATTTTGGTTGCTAACAATGACGACATGTTTTGATTGCTAAGTTCCGTCGCTAAAAAATGTTTTTCTTGTAGTGAATTAGCTAGTATTCTTAGAAATATTTTGTTCCCGAGATATATATATATAATTTTTAAAAAGGTTACTTTGATTTTTGAAATTAGAAGATATTATTACATTAGTTCCTAAATCGAAAGAAATTAAAGAAAGATATTTAAAATGTTAAATAAATCCCTAAACTTAACTACTTATGTTATTTTAATCATAAAACATATGTTAATATTATTATTTTAGTTACACATTTATTTTACTTTTGAAATAAAGTGATTGTTGATTTGCATTTTCAAGACTTTTTTTTAATTGTCTTTGATTCAATGATTAATGTGACAATGTCTTTCAATTTCACGAACCAGAGTAACTCTTTACTCATTATTTTTCTTTATTAAAGATAAGAAACTTTTTATTAATTTCCGAATCACTTTTCTAGAATGTTAAAACATTTCTTCTACCAAATTCCATTTAAGGGCGATTGTAAAAGTGTTTAGTAGCTAGAAACATTGCATAAATCCATTTTTACTTATCTAATGAAATTGTGACATTTGAATGTCTTCATTAGTGAAATACAAAAGCAAGAGTAAATCCTTAACTTGGTCCTTAAATGTGTTAAGAACTTGAAATTTAGTTCCCGAATGTTATGAAATTAAAAAAAAAATTTCGAATGTATGATATATTCATCAAGTTAGTCCTTCTATCAAATGATTTTCGTCTAGTGTTCCAACATGGAGTGCCACGTGTTGAAGGACTAGTTTGATGTTTGCAAGAACTAAAATGACATAGTCATTTGTAATGGTAATATCTCTTGTTTAAATATTGAAGATGTATCTTTTCATTGTTATCATACATCCTTCTTCTAGTTCTACTTCTAGTTCTCAAATGATCCTTACACGTTGAAGGTGTATGTTGAAGGTGTGTCATTTTCATTTGTTGAAGAAGAAGAGGAAGAAGAATGGGTAGTACAAAATCCATTAGACAATTAAGATGGGTGGTGGAACATAATCTTCAGGACACTTATAACCAATAATCTCGAACATTCTTCGTAATGGTTAGTGATTGAACCGCAAGTTGGTGTCTATAACAAAGCCTTTAAAAGTGAAAAGTGATGAAGGGAAGAGGAAGGGTTGAAATGTAGGAAGATGAAGTGAAGCATGTAGAAGAGAGTGATGAAGGGAAATCGTGAAAATGATGAAAAAAAAGGACTTTTCACATCTAAAATGATAATGTCATTTTAGTCCCTACAATCATCAAACTAGTCTTTTAGTAGGTGGCACTTCACGTTGGCATATAAACATGTCACACTATCAAGTCCATTACATTAGACAAATATCATTTTATAGAAGGACTAATTTGATGGACAAATTACACAATTAAGAATATTTTTTATTGTTACTAACTCTAGCTATCTCAAAACTTGGAAAGTTCATTCCATTAAGAAAGTTATTGCCTAAAAAAATATGCATCAAATCACTCTAGTATTATTCGAGACTTTTCTCGAAAAACATGCAAACTTAGGTTTTTATCATAAGTGTTGGGATTCAGCAATACAAATTCCCTCCTCTGTGAAATGCAAAATGGGCACTATGCGGAAGCGTAAGAACAAAATAACTGAAAGAGTAGAGGAAAGAAGACACCAGAATTTTTACGTGGAAAACCCTCACGGGAAAAACCACGGGACCTAGTCCAGTAAAATATCTCCACTATGAAAGTAGGGTTACAAAATGTTTCTCTCAATCTCTGAGGATCTCTCAATGAATCTCACCCTCTCGGATGGTATACAAACCTCTCTGTATATATCTCTCTTTCTCTCAAAGAAGAATACAGGAAAAACACTCTAACTCTCTTAGGGTTTCTTCACTTCGATGTGTTTTGTTGTTTCTGTTGTGTCTGTCAATCTAACCCCTTCTCCTCTTATAAAGAGAAGCTAGCGGGCTTGAGAGTAATGGGCTTTTGTCCACATAGTTGGGAGCCCAAAAACAACCCAATATGTTCATCCCCCAAGCATTGTGACTTGTGAACCACAATTAAGGAGGAATTCAACAAATCTCCCCCTTCCGACTTAATTGGGAGGCACCACAATACCAGTACCTTGGCAACAACCTTCAATCTTCTTGGTTGGCATTGACTTAGTCATCATGTCAGACCAATTCAAATCTGTATGAATTTTCTCTATCTTCAATTCCTTCCTATCCAACACTTCTCGTATCCAATGATAACAGATGTCAATATGCTTTGAGCGTGAATGGAACATGGGATTCTTGGTCAGATGAATTGTACTTTGATTATCATAGTTCACCACATAATCATCTTGATCATGTCCCAATTCTCTCAGAAAGTTCTTCATCCATAACATCTCTTTTGAGGCTTCAGTGACTGCTACATATTCTGCTTCAACTGTAGACAATGTCACACACTTTTGAAGTTTTGACTGCCAAGAAACAGCTCCCCTGCAAAAGTAATCAAATAGCCTGATGTTGACTTCCTTGAATCCACATCTCCTGCCATATCTGAGTCTGAATATCCAATGAGCTTTAGATTTTCATTGCCAAAACATAAACTTCTTTTGGCAGTTCCTCTTAGATATCTCAATATCCATTTAACAGCTTCCCAATGCTCCTTTCCTGGGTCTTATAGGAATCTGCTCACAACTCCTACAGCATAGCCAATATCTGGTCTTGTACAAACCATTGCATACATAAGGCTACCCACGGCAGAAGAATAGGGCACCTTGTTCATTTCTTCTCTTTCTTCTTCATTCCTTGGACATTGGGATTTGCTAAGTTTGAAATGTCCAGCAATTGGAACATGAGCAGGTTTGGCATTGTGCATGTTGAACCTTTTGAGAATCTTCTCAATGTAATCTTTTTGAGATACCCACAACATTCTTTTTGAACGATCTCTAGAAATTTTCATTCCAAGAATTCTCTTTACTGCACCCAGATCTTTCATGGCAAAAGACTTACTCAATGCATTCTTGAGAGCAGTTATTTTTGCGTTGTCATTCCCCACAATCAACATATCATCAACATATCATCAACATATAAGAGAAGTATGATGGACTCACCATTTTCATATTTCTTCACAAACACACAATGGTCTGCAGAGGTCTTCTTAAAATTATGTTGGGTCATAAAAGAATCGAATTTCTTATACCATTGTCTTGGGGCTTGCTTTAGACCATAAAGGCTTTTCTTCAGACGACACACCAAGTGTTCTTTGCCTGGTTCTTCAAAGCCTTCTGGTTGCTCCATGTAAATTTCCTCCTCTAGATCTCCATGTAAGAATGCTGTTTTGACATCCATTTGTTCAATCTCCAGGTCTAGTTTTGCTGCCAGGCCGAGAACTGCTCTTATAGATGTCATCTTCACCACTGGTGAGAATATTTCATCAAAGTCTATTCCTTTCTTCTGGTTGCATCCCTTCACGACAATTCGTGCTTTGTATCTTGGGTTTGGATTGTTCTCTTCATTCTTAAGCTTGAACACCCATCTGTTTTGTAATACTTTTCTTCCTTTTGGTAATTCTACCAAATCGTATGTCTGATTATCCTTTAAGGATTGAATCTCTTCTTCCATGGCTTGCAACCATTTGTCTTTGTCTTCCACCTCAATCGCTTCTGCAAAACATTGAGGTTCACCTTCATCAACAAGATTTACATATTCATCTGAAAAATACCTTGTTGACGATTTGCTTCTCTCTTATTGATCGTCTCAATTGGGGTTCTTGCAGAACATTCTCAATTGCTTGATCTTCTATCGTCATGTTAGGTTGATCTATCTGATCAGATTCTTCATCATCTCATCAAGTTGTTGCTCTGAGCGGGCTCTATCTGAGGAGTCTCTCCCCTTATGTTGTTTACCACAAGAGGACCAGTAATCACCTTGAGTGTTGGTTTCTCTCTATTTTCTTGATGTCTTGGATTGTTTGATCTTCAAAAACACCACATCTCTGCTTGAATAATCTTTTTTATTTGCAGGATCCCATAATCTGAAACCAAATTCATTTCTTGGTGAACCAAGATATACACATTCTTTAGCCTTCTCATCAAGCTTTGCTCGTTCATCTTTTGGAATGTGAACATATGTCTTACATCCAAAAACTCTCAGGTTGTGGTATGAGGCCTTTTTGCCAGTCCATACTTCTTCTGGTATCTCTCCATTTAATGGTCTTGAGGGTGATAAGTTGATCAAATCAGCTGCAGTAACCACTGCCTCTCCCCAGAATGTTTTAGGAAGTTTTGCATGAGACAACATACTTCTTACCTTCTCAACAATCGTTCTATTGAATCTTTCAGCTACACCATTCAATTGAGGTGTCTTGGGAGGTACTTTCTCGTGTCTGATCCCTTGAGTCTTACAATAATGCTCAAAAGGACCTCTATATTCTCCACCATTATCACTCCTCAAACATTTCAACTTTTTACCAGTTTCTCGTTCAACTAAGGCGTGAAACTCCTTGAATGCTCGAAGAACTTCATCTTTTCTCTTTAATGGATACACCCACAACTTTCTGGAGTGGTCATCAATAAAGGTAACAAAATATTGAGCACCACCAAGGGACCTTTCAGATGTTGAACAAACATCTGAATGTACAAGATCGAGAATATGCTTTCTTCTTCTTCCACTATCAGGTCTATGGAAGGATACTTTGTGCTGCTTACCTACTAGGCAATGTTCACACAAATCAAATAACTGTCCTTTTATGCTTTGGAGATGATCTTTCGCAAGGATCTCTAAACCCTTCTCGCTCATGTGGCCCAATCTTTTTATGCCACAACTCCTTACTTTCTTCTTGAGCAACATTTGTCTCCCCTTTGCATATCTTTCCTTGCATGATGTACAAGGAGCCTTCCTTCTTCGCGAGCAACAATTAAGCTTCCTCGGCTAAGTTTCCATTTCCCACCACCAAACTGGTTGTTCATTCCAGTATCATCTAGTTTGCCTATTGAGAGAAAGGTTTAGGCGTATCTCGGGCACATGCCTTACCTCCTTTAGCACAAGTTTGTTTCCATTTTCTGTTATCAAAGTCACTTCTCCTATTCCCACAATCTTGCTTGTGACATGATTGCCCATTTTCTTGTTCCAAAATCTCCTTTTTGATAAGATGAGAAGAATCCTTCATGAGGGTAACATGAAAGGATGCTCCGATATCAACTATCAAGTGCAATCACCAAAAGCAACATTTAGATAATTTTCTTTACCAATAAGAAACACTGTTCGCCGTAAATCGATGTCCGCATTGTTGTGGTTTCTCTTCCAACTTCTTTTTGGGGTCTATCTCGTCGGGGATGGACTGATCCAGCCTTCGATCTCTCTTCAAGAATCTACATTCTTGTTTCTTGTGGCCAATTTTCCACAATAGAAACATGTCAATCCTCAGGACAAGACTTGGATTTTCCTCGTGACTTTCCACGGCTTCCTTTGATCCTATGCTCACTCCTTCCTCTATTCTCAACAACGTTGGCTTAAAGTGACTACTCATTCCTCTTTCTTTCATACGGATTCTTCATTCAACAGGTATGCGTAATAGTATCCGGACTAAACTTCCATCTGGTGTTGAGTTCTGAGAGTGACAACCAATGTGTCCCAACTCTCATGTGTAGGGAACTAAGGAGTAGAAGAGCTTGTAATTCATCATCAATCTTCATATCTGCCTTCATTAATTGATTCACAATACCTTTGAAGGTGTTTAGATCTTTCGATCATATTACGGTTGTCGAATATTCTAATTTCACCAACCGTCGACAAGATAAGCTTTGTTTCTAGGAGTTTTCTTTTGAATCATAGATTTAAGCTTTGTCACAACTCATCTGCAGCGTTGGTATAAGTTAAACATGCTCAAACAAGCTTTTGTCGATGTATTTTCGAATCATTGCAACAACTTTACGGTTCAGAATCTCCCAATCTTTTCAATCATCCCTTCGGCTTTTGATCATTTGTGATTGGCTCATACAAATCTTTGCAGTATAGCTTCCAATAGGAATAATTATACGTAGTTAGGCTTGAACATGTCTCCATCATGGCGAATGTACCTTCCATTTTGGGTTCACAGGACTACGATTTTTCAAACCAATAGCTCGATACCATTTGTTGGGATTCAAAGAATACAAATTTCCTCCTCTGTGAAATGCAAAATGGGCACTTATCGGGCGTAAGAACAAAATAAGCGAAAGAGTAGAGGAAAGAAGACACCAGAATTTTTACGTGGAAAACCCTCACGGGAAAAACCACGGGACTAGTCGAAAAAATATCTCCATTTATGAAAGTAGGGTTACAAAATGTTTCTCTCAATCTCCGAGGATCTGCCAATGAATCTCACCCTCCGGATGGTATACAAACCTCTCGTATATATCTCTAACTTTCCAAAGAAGAATAATACAGGGAAAACACTTTCTAACTTCTCTTAGGGGTTTCTTCACTTCGATGTGTTTTGTTGTTTTACATTTGTCTGTCAATCTAACCCTTCTCCTCTTATAAAAAGAAATTTAGCGGGCTTGAGAGTAATGGAACTTTTGTCCACATAGTTGGGGCCCAAAACAGCCAATGATATGTTCATTAAAAGCGTTGTGACTTGTGAGCACATGATTAAGGAGGGAATTCCAACAATAAGTTTATAGGAAAGTTAAATTTAATTTTATCTTATAGCTATTTTTCAGCTACTTAATCACATAAGAAACACTGACATTATAATGGTGGGGGCAACAACAGTGGTGGGGAGAACAATGATGATGAGACGAAAATGATAGAGCAACAATGGTGGTTGATATGATCTTAATGGATCAAACAAGGATCGTCTTAGCCTAAATTACATGATAATGACTTTGGGCTTTATTTGTGTTCTTCAAGATGAGCTTCATTCTTCATCAAATTGCAATAAAGTGACTCATTTTAGTGCAGCTTTTGACTCTCTTGGCTCTATATTTTCCTTAATTCCCAAACTCAGGCCTTGCAAAGATAGCTTCCTCATTTTGGTTTTGGATCAGTCAATGGGACCTCCAATGTCATGCAGATGGTCTTTGTCTTTGTAGGCTGGGTTTTTATCAACGGTGGTGGTGACGATGACAATGATAGTACGAGGGCAACAATGATAACAATAACAATGACGGTAGTAGGGACAACAATAATAACTGTAGCAATGATGATGGTGGGGACGACGACAATGATAGTGGTAGAGGTAACAACGATGATAGTAGTAGTAGTGATGGAGAGAGTGTTGGTAGTAGCATTGACAGTGACTGGGATGGTGGTGATAGTGATGGTGATTATGGTTGTAGAGACAATGATAATCAATAGTGAGAAAGATGAGATTAGCACAACATTAATGGTGATTTATAATTGAATTTTAATGTTTGCAGTTTATTATTTTAATATATATATATTATTGAATATTGATCTATCTCTGTGTTTAGCCTCACAATAAAATTTATGATGTGATATTACTGCATAACATTTTAGTTGAAGTAATTTAAATAAAAATATCGTATTATCATTATATTTATATTATTATATAAAGAAAATACATTGAGAAAAAATTATATTTTTATTTATATTTTTATTTTTATTAGACCATTATATTTTTAATTGTTTTTTAAATTTATCTACTAAAATTTCCTATTATTTTCTTACCTTCATTCTTATATTTTTATTTAATCTCTACTTTTTCATTTTATTTTATAAAAAAATAATTTCTTTCCCTGGATTGAACAATGAAGATACACACAAGTCGTTAAGTAAAAAGACACCAAAACCCTCTTAAACAAAATACATGACAAAAATCACCAATATATAATTGGGGCTGCTTGACATCACATATAAAGTGTTAAGTCATGCTACGGAATTGAAAAGCAATAATATAAAATGATGATAGGATAATGAAATTTTAGTTGATTCCTCTGACCAAACCTTAACTTGGATCAGAAGGATTCCCTCACTTTTAAGCGATATATTTAACTAATTACTATTTCCAGTGATATCGAATTAGTAGAATCTGTGAAAGGGACTATTATTTTTTGCTTTCCCTTTAAATACAAGATAATATGTGGCTTTTTATTTTTATCAACTGCCCCAATCTTGATTTTCCAAAAATATTTAAAATAAATGGATAATAATTGTGGGTATAAATTGCTTTTGAAGTGACCATGATTCAAAGCTGTTCACCTATTATGAATGCAACATGGACATAAATTTCAATTGTTAATGTCAGAGAGCAAATATTCTTCAATTATTTGGAAGCAGAAGAAAAGAATTGAAAACTGTGGTAGTAGAGGAAATTCAAGCTGGTCCTGTTTCTGTCTGAGTTATTCCCCAATCCCTACAAGACAAAAAGGGGTTAAGAAACTGCAAGTGAACAATTGGAGCGAAAAATGCTTGGTTTGATTCTACACCAAAAATATTAAAGCATTAAAGCGCATAGAAACGACAAAAGCAACATGGAAGCATAAACCGACCCCATGACAAGCTTTGCCATCTACTGCTAGAGCTTGCCTACTAAGGACAAAACCTGTTATTTCATTCCATTATTTTCTTTGGGGCCCCCTTTATTTTCAATCTCTTTTTTTCACATTTGTAACGCCCACCTTTCTCTAATACTGCCACATCACACTAAACATTATTTAATTACCTTTGCTTATTAGTTAGCTTCACACTTTTACACCCTTAGCTTTTCATTTTCAGTTCAGTTATAATACCAACAAGAAGAATAATTAACTGTGTTTTTCCTCTCTATAAATTTCTCAATTGTTGATTTTTGTGTTTCACGTTTAAATTTTTCATTTTTCTTCTTTGTATTTGATAAATAATCAAATTTTTGTTTTTCACTTTATAGATAGTCGTTCAATAACTTATAGGTTATTTTGATTAGTTTATAAGATAATTTGATTAAAATAAAATAGAATAAATATATATAATATACAAATTTATTTTAATAATTTCTAATTTAGAATATATTTAGATAAACTTCTCCATAAATATTTATAGGATAAAAAATAAAATAAAAAAATAAAATAAATTTTTTTATAAATTAAAATTAGTTTATGTGTAGACTAGTTCATAGAAATTCCTTCCTTTTTAAAAAGGTCAATATAAGAGAATTTTTATAAATTAACTTATAGATAAATTAATTTTAACTTAGATAAACTAATTTTAACTAACGAAGAAGTTTATTTTATTTTTCTTTCTTATTTTTTTCTTTTTATAAACTTATCCAAATAAATCTTAATTTTGATAAGTTATTTTAACTAACTTATAAAAATAAGTTAATTTATAAACTATTAAGTTTTTAATTTTTATCTTTACTAATTCTTTTGAAATATATTTTTATATTTTTAATTTAAATAGTAAATAACTAAATATATCTTTTTATATTATTATATATTTATCATTAATTTTATCAATCACTTTAAATTTAATCAGCTTAACTTATAAACTTCAACTAATTTATCAAATAATTTTATCAAAACATACCCTAATTTCCTAATTTTAGTACGGGTGACATGAATTTTACCTTCCTCATTAGATAGGTTATCAAGTAATTGTATAATAATTTAATAAAATTAGATTGAGGGATGAAACTGAGTATTTAAAAAATAAAAAATTAGTTATATGGACGAAAAACTTCATCAACCTAATAATAATTAATGTCATTTGCAGTCTCCAAGACATGCTGAGAAGCTGCTAGCATAATCAGACATGCGGATATATTTTAGCCATCTAATAATGTTGACTTTGAAATAGTGTTAAAAAATTGTACAAGCAATTACAATGTTGCAGTAGACTAAATGATCATGATCCAGTCATCAATGTTAAAAAACTATACAAGCAATTGCTTATTTTGACGAAAACCAGAAAAGCAGTTAAAGTAAATATTCGTCAAAGATTGGCTTGTTTTGACCCAAGCAAGAGGTCACAAGTACTTCCATTTGAGATTGAAATTAAACCTGGAAGAGACTTTATAGTCTCAGATTGAGATAGAAAAATTAAGGAGGACCCTCTAATAAAATAAATATCTGACACTTGGGTCAAAAGGCATTAACTTGTGGTAAAGTTTATGTATTTGCTATGAGTACTTATGACTCTTTCTGATGTCAAAAGAGTACCACTTTGACGATTTGAGTATCTTTTAGCCATCCCCACTACTTGTGATATAGTTGCGACTATCATTCTCCAAGGTGTACCATAATTGTTTAGACTAAGATACTTTTGTTCCTTAATTTTGGTCCTTTGATCAAGAATGACATTCATAATACACACCGTGTACATGTGTAATTAATTTTTGGAACATGATCTTTGTATGTAATCATTTGATTTATATGAAATTTAAGTTGTCCTATAGAAGTTACGATTTCCTTTACCTAGCTATGATTGTGATGCCAAGAATCAACAACACCATAAAAAAAGGGTAGGAGATGCTCTACTAATAATTCTGCCTGTTTTCCTTTCCAGATTCCATACCACTTACTACCAACAACAGGAGGACTCAATGGCCACACAATCCGCTAGGCCCAACCCAAAAGCCTTGATATGTGCCTCTCATTCATTCTACAACTACTATCTATGTTTTTCATTCATTATATAGCATAATTGTACACCAATGTGTCATGTTCTCCCACAAATAATGTAAATTTTCTTCTAAAAGTCAGAGGGTAATTTCACAATTTGGTAACGTATAGTATTTTAAAAATTAAAAGTTTAAATATGTTTTTTATCTTTCAAATTTAAAATTAATTTTTTTAGTTCCTTATTTTTTAAAATAATTGATTTTAGACTCTCGTCCAAAAAATTTTATGATTAACAATATTTTTAATTTTTTACTATACATGTGAGAATTAATGATTTATTCTATTTTTTAATGTAAGACAGAGACTAAAACTAATTATTTTTTAAATGTAATGATTAAAAAACACAATTTTAAATTTAAGGGATAAAAAATAAAAATGACCTAAATTTGAAAGACTAAAACATATTTAAACCAAAATTTAATTACTTATTTGATTATAAATTTTATGTTTTAATCTCACATCTAAAAACCACTCATTATGTTTTTTTATTATACATTTTTTAACTTATTTTAATCTCTACATATATTATTTTTAATTTGTTTTAATTTCCACAATTTTAATTTTAAATAACAGAAACTAAAATAGGCTAAACAATGTAACCACAAAAACAAATTTAGTTTTAAAATGTGAAACTAAAATATAAAAATGTGCCATTTGCACGTAATTCAGGTAACGAGCAAATGTAGATTGCCATTGTATAACTAACTTTGACCCACCTATTGCCATTTGCCAAGAAAACATGAATTGGCATCATACAATTATATCCGTCATACGACCACCGTCACAATATGTGGGTCGATTTATATCTTAGCGTATGGCACAATTTCACATTAAATATGCTTAATTATACTTTTCATGTTGTTTCTTAAATTTTATTTAATTAATTAAGTCCCTCAATTTTTTTAATTAAATAAATTTGGTTTAATGATAACTGAGACTTAAACTCAAGTTTAATAACTAACAAAGGTTGATGCAATTTCGTTAAACCCGAAGATCTGTCATAATCTTGATGAACTTTTACACATAAAATTTTTGTAAAAGAAATTCAAATTCAATGGATTAATCTAACCATACTGTTTTATACAACCTTTTAACATGGTCATTAAACTTTGCCTATGCCGTATGGGTCTTAATTATGTAGAAAACGGGTATCAACTTCTCGCTCCAGCACCATCAATTTCAAAACAGAATTCCTATACTATTTTCAACACACTTGCTCTCATGTCTAACATAAGCTCATTATCACTCTTTATTAATTAATGTCTCGCGTAACCTATAAAGCCTCAATTGAATCTTTGTACAGAAGAACCTCAAAGACTTTGATTCAGCTTCATTCCAACAAGAACAACAGGATTGAGTTGGTTTTAACATGTGGGCTTAATTTATACTAAGAACTTCTCAATTATGTAGGAAAATGGGTTTTAATAGTTCAGCATTTCTAAGTGTATGTTTAGACGTTGGTTAGTAGAGCTCAAAATACTTCTATCCCTAAAAAAACTAATTCTTCTTTTCTCATTGTGTCTTAAAATTTGAGAACATGCATTAGAATTCTTAAAAGCACAGTTAGCTGCGTCACATTATAATAGCATAATCATACTTGGGTAATACACAAGTGCCCCTAGAAAAAATTACATAGTGAAATCGTACTACATAATTAAAGTATAATATTCCTAGTTATAAAAGTCAATTCCAATGTCCTTAATGGCATGCATAAATCCTCCACTCAGTATGTCTTCCACCCAAACAAACTCAATCTCCATCAATGCAAATGGTATTAATCTTGATCCCCGTGTGCAACAGAAATCATTAGAACACGTACAAAACAGTGAGCTGAAAACTTAGTAGGAAATCGATCACTTCAGGAAAACAGTTGTAAGCTATAATTATTTCAGTTGTGTCTAATAGCACGAAAAGTATACAGGGCACAAAAGTTTTTGAAGCAGTAAAGCAAAGCAAGAAAATAACTTAATTACATAAGATAGTGAATCTAAAATAAAAATAAAATTTAGAGAACATGCTCTAGCAAAAATTGGGCAATCAAGAGTGTAAATTCACTCACCCAACTAGGTGCTCGAGACTTTTGCCGATCATGACAAGAACACAACCACACAAGGCTCCAATTCTTGCTGCACTTTATGAATCATGGCACCAAACCATGATAAAAATTTGCACCAGAATCATGACAAAATATCAATGTGTAATCACCTACACAGATACTCTCTCCAATTTTAAATATAAACAATTTTTCATGTAGAGATATCAAATATAAATAAATGTCAACTAATTTATCTTATTAAATAAAATTATCTTTAAAATGCTTTTTATTTATTGGATATTTTGTTTCTAATGATTTTTTTATTATTGATATCAAGTCACAATCCAAAATAAAAGTATAGGCTTTTGTTGTAGTGCCAAAGTTTGCTTGAGGTTAACAAAGTAGTTAATAAATAATAATAATAAAAAAAATAATAATAATAATAAATAATAATAATAATAATAATAATAATAAATAATGATAATAAAAAATATAATAATAATAATAATGATGAAAATAATAATAATAATAATAATGATGAAAATAATAATAATAATAATAAAATTAAAAAAAATAATAATGATGATAATAAGAAGAAGAAAAAGAAGAGTATAGACGTTTTTTTTGTTTTGTTTTTGTATATGTCAATTTATTTCCTATTTCACTTATTATCATTAATTAACTATCACCATGAACTTTGAATAGATTTTTTTTAACCACAATAATTATAGAATAGATTTTTTTTAACCACAATAATTATAGTCTTCGACTCTCTAGTAGAACCTCAAAATATTTTTACAAGTTTCGATCATTTGAGTCAAGTATGAAAATAATCTTGGGTTTAAGACTTAATTACATTTAAAGTTCATCGTCCTTCTCCAAAAATTTGAATATGTTCCACTAGAATGAACTCTCCCCACAAATTCAAAATTTAATTGGTACCAGAACTAGAGTTTTTAGGAAATTAGGGGTTTAAAACCAGTTATGGTACCAGAGTTGGAGGGTTGAAGAAAGTGTGTTATTCTTTGAAATGTTCACAAACAGATGAATATAGAAAATACCAGGATACAAAATATAACTTATGCAAAGGGTTGGAGTGTTGAAGAAATTATGTTATTTTTTGGAATGCTCACAAATAGATGAGTATGATAAGGTTAGGATATAACTTATAAAAATACCAGAATACAAAATATAACTTATGCAAATAATCTTGTACAAACAGAACTGAAGAATTATAATTTTGAGAAAAAAAGTGAGAAATTGCTTACAAACAGAAGATGTTGATGAGCTTTAGGAGAGATAGACTTTTAAGATAAAGAGAATTATCAAAGAAGTTTTTGGAGAGATGCCCCAAACTAGGGAAGCCCTCCTCTTTATATACTTAGTTCGTCAGGTTACACTATTGATGCACCGTTCTTTTAGCCAATCAGAGGCTTTCATGAACAATAAGATACATTAAGGAAAATACATTAAGGGGATCTAAAATCTGAGTAAAATCATGGAGAATCCTGCTTCTCCTTAGTAGATGCCTTTCACAAGCTAGCCTTGGGAATCTTGCTCTTCACAAGCTTGTCTTGGAAATCTTGCTCATTTTGTCTTGTTTCTCTTAGTGGCTGTCTTGAAGAATCCTGCTTTCTTTTGTCTTGCTCTGTCAAGAGTCAGGTTTCACGGGTGTATCTTGGAAGCCTTTCATGAGAGTCTTTGTTTTCTTGTCTTACTCTGTCAAGAGTCAAGTTTCACGGGTCTATCTTGGAAGCCTTTCATGAGAGCTTTTATTTTCTTGTCTTGTTCCTCCTAGTGGATGTTGATGGACAAATATCTTCATGGGTCTTGTAATGAGAGGAATCTAACTTTAATCAAACATGTCTCCATTGCACAAGTATGAGTTGGATTCACTAGACTCAACATCAGAGTGGTTTGCATTATCACTATCTGGGATAGAGCTTGCTTTCAAAAGTGTTGCTTCAAATTCTTCCACTAAAGTTGCTGAGGCTAATTCTGCCATAATCTTTTGCTTCTCTAATAAGAATTATGCTTCCTTTTCTTCTTTTTGCTTCTTAAGAGGACAAGTGTTTTGTTGACTAGTACTCTTCGAATTATTGTTTACCTATTCATCTATCTTGCTTTTGCTGATAAGATTGTTGTTGAACTTCTTCCACCACTTAACCTTTGTTTGGCGGCAGAGGGTCTTGATGTCAACAGTTTCATATTGTTGTATGGTGGTGTATTCCCATGCCATTATCCAGGATATAGCTTGTGAAGCTACAAAGGATATTAGACGATAACCTAGGACAATTGATGACTTTTCACCAAAATAATCATAAGCTTCCTTTATCTCTAATAGAAATATTGTAAGTATTGGCCCAAAGTCTATGAACCACTTAATAAACCATCTTGGAAATTTTAATGATATTCCACGTCTAAACCAGATAAACCAGGAATTGGTCCCTAGAGCTAAATATAGTAGATGATACTAGGCATCCATATAATCATAACAGGTGTAATGTTGAGGTAAAAATGATCGAGACAAGGATTTCTGTTGAAACAAGGGTTGGTTCCAGTCTTGATGAGATAATATATTTAGTAATTTTATTTTAGAGAACTGTATGTTCCCCTACTTGTCCTGGGTATGGAATATTTCTATGGAGTCTATATCTACCAATATAAACTTATAAAAGGTTCTGGTTTTATGTGGGTGTATGGGAAGGTAATGGAAGTCTGGTGGAAATAATGTTTTGGCTATTTGTATTGGACTGGCTTTTACTTGATCCTTCTCAAGGACAATTACCGGAAGTAATTCATTCTTTTCTAAGTATTGGTCTTCATAAGGGTTCTGGTAACTAACTAGTTTACTGGGTCCAATAATTACATTATAGTATTGGAGAGGAGTAAACTTGTTTGAGATTTTGGCTAATGGATTAAGGGATGGTACAGGTGTGCCTGTAGTCTGTTCTTTTTTAGTGGAATTTTTAACAATATTGGCAAGAGTATTATGAGGCTTGGGCCTTATTATAGTGTCTGGACTGTAATTATATTAGGAGGATGAATCAGATCTCTAAGAGATCACTTCATGACCATATTGTGATGGAATTTTAACTGTATTGATTGATCTTGCTTGGGAACCTGTGGAGTCTCTTTCTTTAATAATTTTAGGTAGTCCCAATGGGGGACCATATTGGTCTTTACGTGTAGGCTTAATAGCCTTTTCACTCATTTGAAACCTTGTAAAAATTCTCTGATTAGGAAATCTGGTAGATAATTATTTTCTCCTTTTATATGTTCTATCTCAAAATCAAAACAAGACAATAATGCTTACCATCTGGCAAAAATATGTTTTGAGACTAAATTTTGAACATCTTTTGTAAGAACACTGGGCGCAGCTTTGCAATCAGTGCGGATTAAAAACATTTTGTTGAAAATATCATTTTGGAATTTTTGTACACATAAAACTATTGAAAGTATTTTTTTTTTTATAGTAGAATACTTTTGTTGGGAAGGATGTCAAATACCAAAATGATACTTGACTACTTGCTCTTTTAACGATTCTGGAAGTTTTTGTTTAAGAATCCCCCCATATCCTAAGTCTGATGCATCTGTTTCTACAATTAGATTTGCCTTAGGGTCTGATATTCCTAAACAGGGCAATTTTTTAACTAAGATTTTTATTTTGATAACTGCCTTGGTCATCTCCTCATCCCACTCTAGAGGATTTTTCCTTAACCTCTTATATAAAGGGGCACACTGTGTCCGTATATTAGGTATAAAGTCTGCTATATAGTTAATACATCCTAAAAATCTTTGTAATTGTTTTTTATCTTTGATTTCATTAGAGAATTTCTCAGCAAATTCTATTGATCTTTGTATTGGCTTGATAGTTCCTTGATATATTTCAAATCCTAAAAATCTTATTTTAGTCTGGAATATCTTGATCTTCTTTTCTAAAACCACTAAACCATTTTATTTTATAATGTCAATAAATTTTTCTAAATGCTTTATATGTTGGTTGATATTTTTAGAGAATATTAATAATCATCTAGGTATACTAATGAAAATTCCATATACTGATTAAATATATTATTCATGATATTTTGAAATTCACTAGGAGCATTTTTTAATCCTTGTAGCATCACATTCCATTCATAATGACCAAAGGGTACCACAAAAGCAGTTTTGTATCTATCTTGTTCTCTTACTCCTATTTGGTAGTACCCTGACTTCATATCAAATTTAGAGAATATGGTAGAATCTTGTATTCTTTTAATCAAATCACTCTTATTTGGTAATGGGTATCTAATCCATTCTAAGGCTTTATTTAAAGGTTTATAGTTTATAACTGACCTTGGAGCTCCTCTTTCTATTTCGGAGGCTTTCATTACATAAAATCCCATGCAACTCCACGGGGACTTTGAGGGCCTGATCAATTCTTTCTCTAAGTATTCTTGAATTTCCTTCTTACAATACTCTAAATATTCTTTATTCATTTGTATTGGCCTAGCTTTTGTAGGAATATTCCTCTCATTAAAATCTTTTATGTACGGTAATGAAATCTCATATTTCTTCCTATGCCAAAAAGTTGTAGGGTTTATTTCACATATTTCTTTTATTATTTTATTTTCTAATCCCTTAATAACCTTTTGTATATTATTGGATTTTAATTGATCCTTTACTCTTTTAAATTTTATTTCTCTATTTAACATATTAATATGTTTCTTCTTTCTTTTTATAGTATTAATTTTTGAAATTAATGATCCTTTTAATATATTTAATTCTCTTGTCCTCAGAGGTTTTATAAATTCAAAACAAATTTCTTTATTTAATGCCTTTGTTACTAGCCCCTTCTCTATTACTTGAAAATGATATAATAACGTGAGAAATGATGTTCCTAATATCATTGGCGTGTTAATATTTTTTACTAATACAAATGAGGTGTTATAACAAATTTGACCTTTACACACCCTTGCGTTTGACAACTTGTATTGAATATTCATTTTGGATCCATTTGCACTAATTACTCCTTTTAAAGTTTTCTCATAGTATTGTGTTTGTATTAATCCTTCTTGGATACAATTTACATCAGCTCCTGAGTCTATTAATGTTGTTATCTTAAATATTTTTCTTTGATAACTAAGGTTATCTATGTATGCCATTTGTGGGTAGTTATTAGGTTTAATATATTGATATAAGGGTCCTCCTTGTCCTCTTCATCTATTTCAATTTCTTCATAAACTACTTTTTCTTTTCCTTTTTGTTTTTTAACTAATTCTTTTCCTTCTAATTCCAGCATCCTATATTCTAGGGCTACGTCATTAGTTTTTAATTGTTGTATCTCTTGTTTTAGTATTTTAATTTCCTCTTGTAAGTCTTTTATAGTGACTTGTTGATTTGTAGGCTTAAATCTATTCATTATTTCCTTCATACTTATATTACTAATCTCTTTTCTAGAGTTCTCATCTTTTATAATTAAATCGTCCAGTTGTCTTATAAATTCATCTTTTTATGAGGATTCTTCTAATTTATCTATAATATTAATAAGTACAGAGGTTTGATCTTTGGTTAATGTACTAATGGTTTTACAATCATTGCAATTACATATTCCTGCCCCAAGGCAGTAACCATCTTCTTCTTCTTCAAAGGAAGACGATGATATACTTAAGGTTTCTATTTGTTCTAACTCTAAATTGTCTTCAGATTCTTCTAGTTCTTCACTAGAAGATTCCTCATTGTCTGAATTTATTAGGATATTTAGTAAATTCTTTTTTAGGGTTTCATCTTCTAACTGATTAATTTTCTGCATAACCCTGCACTTATTTGCATAATGTCCTACTTTCTCACATTTCCAGCATTTAACTTCTGTTTTTATATTCTTATGTCTTTGTTTTTTATTAAACCTTTGCTTATTTTCTACAATGGGATTTTGATTTTTATTGCTAACTATTTTTCTTTTATAGGCTGACCTCCTATATTGCTTATAAGATTTGTTATAAGACCTTTCTTGTTTTTGTTTTTTCTTATGACGGGCACTAGGGGCCCTCACTGGCTCTACCCCATATTGATGACAAAAAGTTCCTAACTCTCTTTTGTTCGAGGCACTTTCTTTCCTTATCTTATTTTGTAATTTAAAGTCGGTACATACTTGTATGCCAGTTTCTACTATAATATTGTGTAATTGATCATAGGTCAAGGATTCATATGCTATGGGTTGGTCATAATGTCTTTCTAAGTTCATTCTAACTTTTTCTGAGAATAATTTTGGTAATCCTTCTATAAATTTTTCTTTCCAAAAGTTAGCAAAGCCATCTTCTCTTAATGTTACTTTTGATAGGAAGGTATCTTTATACCATCTATAATTTGACATGGTTGGGCAATATAGGTTAGTTGGTTTGCAGCTCTATTTTTAAATATGTTGGGATTCCCTATAAAATTTTGAATAATTGTGTAAATAAGGGTTGAGACAACATCTTCCTTATTGGTTTCATTCTTGACGCTATTCAATATGGTTAACCTATCATTTTCTATACAAAGATTATCCCACCAACCCTTTAGTTGGCCAGTAAATCCTTGTATGATGGCTAATGCAGCTGACTTGTCTAAACAGCCTTTGGTTCTGTTACTGTCAAGATTCCGGGAACTATTTGTTTGCCCAAATCAACTTATCACCCTAAAACCTAAACCCTAAACCAATTAAGTCATACATATTGAGTATTTTGAATAGAATTCATTGCATATTTGAATATTTTTTTAATAAATATTTCTTCAAAAAATCTCAAGTAAAAACATTATTTTTCTAAGGCTTAATTCTACTTTTCGCTAATGTGTCATTTTAGAAAAATGACATAACATTGACAATATGGTGGTTAACACGATGCAAATGTTGCACTGAGACAAACATACTGATGTAGCACTAACATGCTTATGTAGTATTAGGAGACAAAAATTACACTCTTAATTTTGCCCCAATTTTTATTTATTTTATTTGCTTTATCTTTTTGTGTTCAAAATGTTTTAAAACATTAAAATAAAATAAAATAATGCTAATAAATAAATAATGATAAAAATAAAAGAAAAGAAAAGGAAGAAAATAAAATAGAAGAAAAATAAAATGAAAAAAAAATTGACAAAAAAAAAAGAATACATCACAAAAGCAAAGTGTATTAAATGTTTTGTAAATCACTCAAAATTTTAATTTTATAGTTCACATACAAATATTTTGAAATTAAACTTTTGAAAAGTGTTTAATACATTTCAAAATTAAAAAATGGAAGAAAATATACCCATCTTGTTTACCCAAGGGTAATTTTGGAATAATAGTCTTCTAATAATAAAAAGGAGAATTTGTAATTAGTAGGGGGAAAAATGTGGTGCAAAATGCAACCACTGACTTATTATGTGGTATGTTTATTTATACTGAATAAGGCCCTGGCACTCCAAGATGAGTTCAAACAAGCCCATAACAATACTGAATAGGGTTTAGTTACCATATTTTTGGGCCTCCCCATGTTCAGATATAACGTTTGGTTTCAGGAAAAGTGTGCATCCTTCGCTTATGAGCTTAATTGTCTATTGCTTCTTGCCTGTTTTGTTGCTGTGCCCGCTTAGTTTGTTTTGGACTTGGCCCATAAGGCTTCTTTAGAATGATATATCTGAACCTTTGACAACCCCCATGGCCCGGCCCACAAAAATACTTATATGTGTAAGTATTAACTGTAGATGTAATTATTCATTTTATTTTTTTTTAAATCACGTATATACTTTATTGGAGACAATCTGACTAAAACCGATAGAACTATTATAGGAAACAAAGTAATATTTTAATGTAACTACATAACAAGTTACTAGTTAAATTTTAAAAACTCCGCACATGAATTGATTCGAACATTTATGGTAACTTTTTTAAGATTAACTAATATGCTTTACTAGCCTAAGATACTTTCATTATATGGATATTTTATAATTTAAATAAATATAAACTGTACAAATTAAAAAGAGAGAATAAGTATTTAAAATTATAAATAAGTCATGCGTAGTAAAATGTAAATTAAAAGACAGACAAAATATTTTAAATCATCAAGAATATATATATGTATAATTAATTTTAAAAAATAATTTAAAAATCTAAAAGAATAGAATTAAAAAAATATTTCTTTTAAGAAAAATAAACTAAGATTCAATTACTCTTAGAAAAAAATTATTCTAATTTAATATATAAAGATAAATAATATTCGCATACGGTCTACAAAAGATATATTATTTGTTATTGTAAATAATTATCTCATTGTTTTTTATTAATCAAGGTATACAAATTTAATGGAATAGAGCTACTGTTTCAGTTCTTGTCAATATAAAAGTAATTGATAGTTGGTAAAACATAACACGTTAATAATAAATGTCATAAGAAAATTAATAATTAGAGTCAATTTTATGGTATCTTATCCTATTAAATTAAAATACATACATGTATTAAAAAAATGGAAGGTATTACATATCACTAATATATTAAGTCGGAAGTTGAGTGTAGTATATTAGTCTCTCATAATATAATAAATCAATATTTAAAATTTTATTGATAAAATTATTCACAATCAATATTGGATAGTACATCGAACAAGATTACCCAAAATAATAAAATACATGTAAAAAACCTAAAACAAAATCACAAAAGGCTTAGTATGTCCCCAACTAATTGATAGCGTTAGCCTAACATAACTAGTGGAAATATAAGGATGAATGATGGATGGACACAAGTGGGAGCTCACACAACAAAAGTTCATACAAACATAACCCCCGAGCTTAGATCTCATGACCCAAAAAATCCAAAATGAAAAAGATCTGAAAAAGACACTCTAATATGTAGGGTCATTGTAAAGAATGATATGCCATACCCTTTCAATTTCATAGTACCTTCATGGTTTTCTTACTTTCATTCTTTCTCTTGTTCCCTTTATATTTTTAATAGTCTTGCCACAGACCTACACCAACTTCTATGTTTTTATTCAAATTCTTTGGTTATGATTTACCAAGCTCCAATCTCTCTAGGTGAACTTCCTATAAAAAAATTGCCATCCGTTGATTCTTTTATTATTTTCTTTCTCTAATATAAAAAATATATATTCTCTCTCTCTTTTTTTTTTTTGGCGCGGGAGGGGGCATTATGTCTAAATAAGTAAGGCATTTCACACAAATTATGGTAAAAATCCATTTAGTAGGGGAAAAGATTTTTTATATCTAAGAATTATGATTATGAGAAATCATAAATTATGGATATTAGAATGATTAAATTTTATTTGGTTAATCATAAATATTTTTAAAAATATTACGTATTTTTTGAAAAATTAAAGATACTTATGTTTTCAATATAATTTTCTCAAGTATATAAGTATTTTTTTTCATAAATAACTTTTTTTAGTGAAATAGCATCTTAGATTCACTTTTTAATATTTTTTATTTATTATAGAAAAATATTTTTATTTAAAATAAATTTTATCATTTTTAAAATAAGAAAAAGTTTATAAAATATTTTTTTAATTTGACAAGAATGTTCCTTACTCTTAAGTATCTCTAAGTGTAACAGGGAAATCTAAGTTTTATAGTTTTTTTTTTTTTGAAAAATTTGTGGATTAATTAATTTTAATTAAAATATTATTTTTATACAAATAAAAAAAATGATTTGATTTTTTAAAAGGTAGAACTTGGTAATGTTTCTTTAAACATAAATATTTCAAAATAACCAAACAAGAAGTGGATTTAAGGTGTTATCGCCAACAACCTTTTTTATATAGCTTGGAAAAAAAAAACTAAGATACAACCTCCACCACAATTTTTTATTTAAAGACATTTGGTAAGAAGAAATTTTTTATAAAAATTTGAAGTTAGGAACAACAGTTTTTCGTATTTTCTATACAATTTAAAAAAAAATGTCAGAAAACAATGTTTCTACAAAATTATTTCTAAGAGGAGTGGAAATTCAATTTAGAAAGTTTATATGATGTAAAAAGATGACAATATCTTTATTAACTCACCCAATTAATTTATTCAAAGTTTTGAAATATTTTCTTATTAAACATGATAAATAGTTAAACTTAAGAATAATAAATACTAAATAATATTCTTATTATACTTATTATATTTTAAAAATAAGAATGGTCTTATAAAATATATAATTTTGATTTTTTAACATATTAAATATTATATTGTTTAAATCATTTTTATTTTTAATTCTTTAAAATTGTTAAAATAATAATTAAAAATTATGTAAAAATATTATTGTCACAATTAAAATAATAAAAAAAACCAAACTTGTGCAAAAAAATATATAGAAAGACCAAAATCAAATTTCTAACACTAACCAATTACAAAAAAAATACAATTAAGTCTATTTACTATTACTTTATCAAAAACACCATCTAACTTAAGCGTTAGTGTTTGAGCAGGTATCTTACCTTGTTGTAGAGACGCAATACCAAAAATTTTCAATTCAAATCTCAGCTCATACAAAAGTCGTAATTCGTAAATCACTTTTATATACCTAAATAAATTCTTTAAAATGCCTCATCAAATCGTGTTCTATTTGATAAAACTAAGTCTGCTAAATGTTTTCATCGATATTAGTATTACAACTGTTGTTTCTATTTCGATTATGGTTGGCGAAAACACAATACTTTCAGTTAAAAAAATGTGAAGGATGGGAAATGAAATTTCACCATCAACTTTTTTCCTTTTTTAGATTGAACGGAAATAACTGAATTGATGAAAGAAGTTAGAAACGATGAGATCAATTTTATACATATTGATAAGTAAACGACAATGAAACACACTCATCTTCATGCAACCCATCAATCAAAGCATACGTTGAGGTTTGAGGGATCAAAAATTGGGAAGAAATCTTATAGCATACTAACCCCCTGTTTCCTCACTTAAACTATTGAATATGGAGATTGAGTTTAACTATGTTTTTAGTTGTTATAATTATGATTAAATTTAGATTTAATTTTCTAAAAAAAATGTTAGATTTTATATATCCTTTATGTATAAGTTTTATTTTCTTTTTATATGGTCTCATTTACTGCTTAATATTGATGAAGTGACATGCACATAACTAATTATTATGTGACAACAACGATTATTCAAGTGGCAATCCGGTATGGTTAGATACATGTGATGTGATTAATAAGTGGTGATGAAAAATATTTTAAACATTTTTAAAACTTACGAGAATTAAAACTACTAAAACCACTTTTTATCCGTACATTGACGTGGTTTAAAGCCTCGTCGCTTTTGCTTTTTTAGGAAGCAACCATTGAATAAAAGTGGTTTGAGGATGGGGGTTAGACTTTACTGGTTATAACTAGATAATTAGTTTGGATCAGTTCTTCTTGATTAGGTGACACCAAATACATGGCATGTGATTGTGTTGCTTATTGGCTTTGGGTTGTCACATTGTCCTTTTACTTGTACGAATCGAGACGTGTTTTCTTCCACACCTTGTAATATTCTTTTTAATTTGGTGATATATATGATATATACGTACATACTTTTGTACGAAACGTTGTTTCAATTGTAAGGTAGAGTCTTGTTTGCTTAATTAATTAAGGGCCACACCCTAAAGTGGCAAGCACAAAGTTAGTTCATAAATGTTGTTTGTTTTTCCTCTTTGGAAAACTAGAAAGAAACGCCCGAAAGCCCTAGTTGTAGTTCAACCTTTTCCAACTCTAGATTATCATTTGAAGATGGCGATGATTTGATATATTTTAAATGGTTTATATGTATTTTTTAGGTTTAATTGTTAGTCTAGTTCCTATATTTTACTGTTTTGACCTTGTATGTAAAAAAATTGTAAACTTTTTTAGACCAACAAATTACATATAATATTATGTTTCTAATAAACATAAGTTAATTATTGAATTATAAACCATGTTCCAATTACAATTATAAAACTTAAAATTTGCTATCAAATAATTTTGTGGTTAATTTTAAAATTATAGTTATTTTGTAGCTATTTTTTAGTAAAAATAATTAACTACAAAATTACTATAATATTAATGGTAGTATGAAACAAGTAGTAAATTAATTAAGAAAATAATCTTAGTTATTTTCTATCTAATTTATTGTAATAAAAAATATAAATAAATATAACTTAAATTCAGCTAGAAAAAATAATATTCTAGTTAATTAATAATTAATTAACTAGAATTTAAATACTAATTTAAATGATAGCTAAAATTAGTAGTAAAATTAAAAAAATCTTATAGTGAATATAATATTAATAAAGATAGAATAAAAAATTATAAATCTTCTTATATTTTCCTATTAATCTTCCTACTTCCTTTATAAAAAATATATTTTATATTCTTAATTAAGATATTAAATGTATTTACGTTTTTATAAGAAAGTGGAGGATTTGTACGAAAAATATAACATTACTTATAAAATAATTGGTCTCGTACCTTTTATCTTGAAATTACTTAAACTGTAACTAATCCAAGATAAGTTTAATTTATTTGTTTAAAGGAATGTAATTCTCTTTAACACATTTTTTATTCATTGATAGGACTCGTATAAAATAAGGAAGAAATGACTTTTTTTTTTCACTCAAACCAACAAGCATTAATATATATATTAATAAAGACAGAAAATTTGGTCATTATGTTAAAGGATCGTTTAAGAAACCAAGTTTTGCACATAATTAAATTGAAGAAAACGGAGAAAAAAAGGTTTGGTGATATAGAATATAAAGGAATTAATATATGTAACTTTGCTTATGATAAGGAAAACAACAATTTGAAGTTTATTTACATATATAATTGTAAATTGAGAAACACCTGCAAGACACTTTTGAATAATTTTTATTATTTGTTAAAATTTAATAAAAATTATACTATGAAAAAGATGTAAATTATCTTTACTAGAAACTGTAAATTTACTAGACGATAAACATTTTTTTAATTTAATTTTTTTCATACTTAAAATTAGGATTCAAACTTCTGAATCTTAAATAAGAGCTATCACTTGTGATAATTAAGACCATATATAAATTTTATATGTTGGTACGGAACATCCACTGTTGCAGTGAGTAGGTTGGCCCTTATTATTGAAGTCCTTCTTTGGTTCCAATTTATGATGCCAGTTGCACTATCAGACCAAAAGAAGAAAACTCATGTGCTTATACATGAGCAGTGATTGCTCCCACCTGTGAAAAGAAAGGTTACCGCTTGCTAGCTAGCTGCATGTTCAAGCTTTTATTACTGCCCATTGATGCAGATTTTATCAACAAGGGAGAGATGAGATCCATATCACAGTACCTGAAAATATATTTAATGTTACCATTTAAAGGAAAGTAGACAGAATCAAAAGATAGCTTCAAAGTGTGGCAAACAAAATGTTGTATTTTTTTTTCAGACTTAAACTCAACACAACTAATTAAGCCTAAACAATTTTATGCTAATTAATTCATGTGAGTGATGCAAAATGTTGTATTTAAAATAAGATGTGTCATATGTTTCATGTATTATTAATTTTTAACAATACTATAGGGATCAAAGGAGTCTACGTATAAGAAAAATAGTTTCAATTATCAGATAGAAAATTATATAATTAAAAGAATGGCTGTGGATGAATTAAATAAAATCTATCGATATAAAATGAAGGGTTAGTTACATTTTTTTTTTTGTCTTTTTATTATATTCAAGGTGCAATTATGTTCTTTGAGTAATTTTTTTCTTTAGTTTATTTTTTATTTTTAATTATTACAATCCAGCCTTTTGTTACTTTTCCTTTACATAAATCTCTCAAATTCTTATTTTAATTATATTTAAATAGTCAAATGTTTATGATAGTTATTTTGAAGTGTTATGCTGAAATAAAAATAATAAATATTATAAATAGTATAATAGTTAAAATAAATAGTGTAATATAAAAATATTTAAATAATAAAAACAATGAAATTAACTTCAATAAAAAAATAATAAGAAGAGAATATATATATATATATATATATATATATATATATATATATATATATATATATATATTTACGTAAAAAAATTAATATTTTAAGAATAAATGGAGAATAAAATAGAAGAAGCTAATGTTTTAAAAAAAAGTTATTTGCAGTAGTCATAAAAATGCTACAAATTACTAAAAGAAACTTGTTTCCTAAACACTATTAATTAATAATGTCAAATAAAGTTTTCAGAAAGTAAAAATAACTAAAAACTAACTTAAATAACTTTTCAAACACACAAACATAACCTAAAAAGGTGATAAAGGAAAATGAGAATCAATCATAAATTTTATACTAATTCTTCCTAAAACACGAGATTGTTAATATTTTCATTAAGATAAATAAATAATATAAGAATATTCCAAATCCATACTCTTTAAGTATTCTATAATAAGCCTATTCAAACTTAAACCCGGTAATCAAGCATCTTCAATCTTCTCATATTGCTTTTTTGTAGATGCGATTATATATGAATAAACTTATAGTTTTTATCATTTTATTTGTTTTTCACTAAAATTTATAAATATTGAACGGTCGTTCCACTCTACTATTAAATATTCAAATAATAATGAAAAATTATCTTATATTTTGTTATTCTATTTCCTTTATTTTTTATTTTTTTTATTTGATTCAAATTAAGGATAGAAATGAAGGAGAGTGTTTTTAGTAAGGGGAGGGAAGAGAAGGCAAAGATCCCTTTATTTGGTCTAATTTAAGAGAAAGGAAGAAAAGGAAAGGAGAGAGTTTCCTTATTTGGTTTGGAAGGAGGGAAAGGAAAAATATAAGTAATATACTATTATAATCATTACTGGAGAAATTGAGAGGTAAAGTAATATCTTAGAGCCAACGGCCAACCCTATCAGGTAAATTTCTTATATAAGTGGGGGACTCAGCGGTGAGTGGATAAGATTTTCAATACATTCTGAACCACCACTATTGCTTATCTCTAACTTCATCTTGTTCTTAAGCTAGTCTTTATATGTTAATGTTTATTATATATTAATATTGT
Source organism: Mucuna pruriens (assembly GCA_025330945.1). NCBI lineage: Eukaryota > Viridiplantae > Streptophyta > Magnoliopsida > Fabales > Fabaceae > Mucuna > Mucuna pruriens. The sequence continues at coordinate 2,591,349 of JAENHJ010000520.1, forward strand.
ATTTGTATATGCTATTATTTACTAATTGATTGAAATTGTAGTAATTGATTTTACTTCATATTTCTTTAATTCTTTCATAATTTTTCTTTACCAAATTATAATTGAGGGGTGACATTTTCCTTCATTTGCATATAGAAGACTAGGGGAGACTCTATCAAGCAAAATTCAGAGGTAGAGGTACTCATAGTGGTGGGTGGATAAGGTCTACAACACATCCTAAACAACTAATGTTGCTTATCTCTAGCCTCAACTTACTTCAAAGTCAGACTCTATATGCTAATATTGTATTTCTATATGTTAATTATTACTAATTGAATTGTAGTAATTGTATTCTTAGTTCTCTAATTCTTTTTATTGTTTTTCTTTCCCAAATTATTATTAATGGATGAACTTTTCCTTCATTTGCTAAAGAAGGCAAGGGACAACTCATCAAGCAAATGGAGGGACTCATAGTGGTAGGTAGAGAAGGTCTACAACACATCCTGATTCCTGAACCACTACAACTGTATATCTTTAGCCTCACCTTGCTACAAAGTCTATCTATATATGTTCATATTTTCTATATATTAATGTTGTATTTATGTAGGTTAATATTATTTATTGAATGAAATAAATTAAAATTGTAGTAACTATATTCATTTCATATATTTCCAGCTCTAGTTTTTTTTTCATTATTTTCTTTTTCAAATTATGTTTAAGAGCATGTTTGACAACCATTTTAAACAAGCTTGTACCTAGCTTTTTTCTTTACTAATTAAAAATTTTGTTTGACAATATTAGTAGTGTTATTAGTAAACAAATTTATTTTAATAACTTGTAATATTTTGAAAGGTACTCCTTCAAATAGCATTTTATCTTCTAACTTCTTATATTTTATTTTATTTTACTTTTAAAATATTTATAAATTTATTTATTTACCTTTTTACATTAGATAGAATTATATTAGTTTATCAACTTTCACTCATCTGCATGTTCTCTGATGTAGTGATTCACTGATTGATCATTGCCCTTCTTCTCCCTCATCCTCTTTTTTGGTTGCGTAATGCTACTTTTTATTCTTTCTCATTTGATTTGTTGTTTTCTCTCCCATACATGTCTAACATAATGCTCTTATGATTAAACCAACACTATCATGTGCCAATTTTTTTTCTGTCTCTCTTTTTATTTAGCCTAGGTAGGTTTAAAATGGCTTGATAAGTCTTTTCTGCCCTACCTTTTTAGATAGAACATAAGATTGATACAAGAATGCATAAATTGAGACTAAAAAATGTAAATAAAATAACTTATCTTAATTTTAATAAAAAAAATTAAGTTTAAAATTAATTAAAAATTTGTAATTATAAATATTTAAAAATATTTATTATCCACCATTTGAAATTTGAAAATAAATAAAAATAATATATCTCCAAGAAATTAGAAATTAAAAATTATAAAATTTGAAAAAAAATAAAGAAAGGAGATAAATAATAAATAAGATGAGAGAGTAAGATAAGATAAAAAGAATATAAATTTTTTAAATAAAGAAAATAATCTTTGAAATAGATGTGATATAAAAAATAGAAATAAAGATTACGAGAGAGATGAGATGCGAGAATGTAATACATTATACAAAGAGAGTAAAATATTTAAATAAAAATAAATGTGAGAAAAGGTGAAAAATATAGAATTTTCTGGCTATAAATATCTATATTTGCTTATATATATATATAAAGAAAAGTGTTAATTTTTTTAGTTTTTAACTAAATATTCAACTTTTAGTTAGTTTTTCAACTACTTTTCCTGAAAATTTTTATTTTTTATCTCATCTTAATGTTTTAAAGTTTAGTGTATTTTTTTATTATATTTATTTGGTTGATTGAAATGATGAAAGAGACGGAGAAAACTTTTAATTAACAAGGGGAGGGAAGAGAAGGCAAGAGTCTCTTTATTTAGTTTAATGTGAGAGAATAAGAAATAGAGGACGGCAGGATCTTGCTGTTTGGTTTGTAAGAAAATGAGAGGAAAAAACATGATTAGAATACTTTTATAATCTTACAAATATTAATAGAGGAATTAAGAACTAATATCTTGAACAATTTAGTCATATAATCCAAAAAGTTATAAATTACTTTCTTGCTCATTCATATCTCTTAATATTTAAGGAGAATATTGAAGGAGAGATAAGAATATTTGTCCATCTTCCCTTCTTGCAAATATTATGAACCAAATAAGATAAAATTAAAATATTCTCTCATCTTGTATTTCTCTCCATCCTAATATTAATCCCAAGTTCCCTCGTTACTAAAGGCATTCGATCAACCATTACTAAATAAATTTGTTATAAGTTGTTTGGATTAATTTTTTTATAAATAATTATAGAAGACAAAAATAAAAAGATAAAAAAAATAATTTTCTAACTTAAACTAAAACTAACTTAATTATGCATTAATTTTTATAAAAATAAATTATTTAAATTTTATAAAAATTAAAATATATAAATTAATTTTATTTTATGAAAAAACTTAACATATTTTACCTTCTTATTTTTTCTCCAATAAATACTTATACAAAATTTATCAAAACAAAAAAAATAGATAAGTACAATATCATAAAAAGTGTTTCATGATGTAGTTGTCAATTTATAAATAACACAAAAATATCTATTTATTAATATTTTTTCTTATCTTTAGGCTTATAAATATTAGGGTATTGACGTGTTGGTTTGGATTAAATTTGCATGATTTTTCTATCAAATTTGAGTCAGACTAACCTAGTTATTAACAGTTTGGATTGGATCTATGAGTAAAAAAATTAAAAATTATTATAGATATTTTAATTTTTTCTTACTATATTCAAATAGCATTTTCATATATCTCTTGAATAGTTGTATTGTGTATACATTTTAATTTTTTTTCTTTTGAATAGTTATGATATATATATATATATATTATTTTTCTATTTTTATTTTTATCATTATTATTATATAATAACTTCAAATTTAAAAAATACCACACAAGTACGTTGGATTGGATAGTTGAGTTCGCAAATTCAACACAAAAACCTAATATCAAACTAAAAAACAACCGATTTAATTGGATTGAAATAAGTTCTTTCCAAATAATCCAAAAAAAAACCACGCCAAAATATTTAAATTAAATTGAATCTATTTGAATTCATGTACACTTATCAATAAATACCCCTAATAAATACAATGTACCAAGGACCTTGAGATTAATGAATTGATCATCGTCATATCGTCGATTGCCTTTAGTCTCTTTCTTAGATTAATGGCTTGAGTGTTAAGTGAGGTTTGCGTGGACACCTTCAAGTAAAATACACTACAAATTCACATCTGGGGACCGGGAGGGAAACTTTAGAATGACAAATTGATATTTTAGAAAGAATAAAAAAGATTTGAGAAAATATAATATATGATTACAATCATAAAAAAATATACTTATTGCCCAATCCAATGTCAAGCAGAAGCATTAAAAACTAAATCTGCTCATCACTCACCCACCTTGTCAGTCTTTTTCAGTTCAACAACCAATGGTCAAATAGAAGTTTTTCCCTAAATTAGATTTACTGATTTTAATTCATAAAATGTTAATTACATGCATGGTTTAATATTAGGTTTGAGAACAAAAAAAAGATAGTATCCATTTACTTAACTATATAAACAATCGAATTAGTCTAAGTATTTTCAATAATTAAATTAATTAAATTAAATTTTAGATAAATAGACAGTATAAATTATAAATAAATGAATTCTTTTGCTACTCTAAATAAAACATCTTTAGACACTCAATAATAAATACTTTATAGAATTATTGTTATATTACTATTACTAGCAGACATGCAACTACTGTGTGGGTTTGCTTGCATTTTTTTATCTTTTAGATAAGACATAATAAAACTTGATATTATATAACATTTTTTTTACTATATATACATTGATGTGTGTTAATTTAAATTTAAATTATTATTTTTATTATTTGTTATTTAAGTGTGATATTTTCTTAATAATTTCTATTCCAAATTTACTCAATGATCATAATGGATGGTAACTGTGCAAAAATAGATGCTAGTACTGGATTCTCCTTCATTCAAAGTGGACAGGAGAAAATGAGAAATTCTTAGAAAAATATTCTATTTTAATAAAATAGATAAATATATATATATAAATACACCAAAATTTGTTATTCCCTTTAGGATTGTTATAATTTATTTATTGGTGTTATAGAATATTAGGACCCCAACCTTTGTTTTCACTTTTCACTTTTCACTTTTCAGGGTTATTCCATAACGGACTGAAGAAAGAGATTGGTGGGCCTTGAAGTTAGAGAAGATGGGCCACATGCGCCGCGGTGCACCTTCATTGTTTGTACGTAGTGGGTGTGTCCTGCGTCTGAAACGCGTGTACCTCACTCACTGACACTGTTCCTAATTCCTATCCATCAACATGTGGACCCCACCGCTTCGCCCTTCCCTAATTAAGGTTACTAACTTTTGTCCTTCCCATCATCTTTCTAACGCCCCACCTCCAAACAAAACTAGTTATCACCAACGCTAGTCAAAAATACCTTGGATTTTTACACGTTCTGAATTTGTTTTATTCATTGAATTTAATGTCTTATTTTAATTTGTTTATTTTATTTTAATTCTGTTAAGATTTACTTTGGACTTTTCAAAAAATTAATTTGTTTTAAAAAATTATTTAAATTTTTACTTTATAATGAAACTATATATCTAATTCTAAATAAGTTAATAAGATTAAGTTAGGATAATTATGTTTTTAAGGAATATATAGTTTTAAATTATTATATTAAAATTTAGTATAATAATAAGATTGTTGTTGTTGGTGTATGTGTCTTTAAATACAAGAAGAATGATAATAACATATTTTTAACATTTATCATTGACAAAATTTTATTAAAAATTACAATATTTGTGAGTCTTATTCTTTATTTAATGAACTTCAATTGTAATTTTATACTTTTTAATAAATTTTAATAAATAAAAAATAATATATTAAAAATAGTATGTTAGAGAGTGTGATATTAATGCTCCTCTTAAATACATAAAACTCAAACCTAATATTTGAATATAAAACTTAAATCTAATATCTTATTTAAGAAGAATTAGATAATTAACTCAAACCATCTATTGGTTTGTTGTTGATGATAATGATATTTATTTAAATAAGTTAGTTTAATAATGTTGTTTATTTGTGACACTTTACGCTTAAGTTAACAAAGGGAGATGTTCAAGTGTGAAAAAAATGTATACAGAATGTAATGAACTACTATACATAGAGTGTGTCTTTGATTTAAGGAAATTAAGATCTTTAAATTAAATAAAGTTAATCCTTTTATTAGATAAGTGAGAAAGAGTAAGATTTTGTAATCTTATCTCTTTGTAATGATCAATAAATCTATTCAACAAAAGTCTTAAAAGATCTTCATAGAATTTGATCCACATGAAAATAAGTTCACAAGTTTTTGAATTATATAAAACAACCAATAGGAAAACAACTAAACACATGTCAATTAACATAGGCACACAAACACAAGCACCAAGCAAAAAAAATGACGAAACACTATCGATTGATAAAAGTAGTTAAACACAAAAACACTAAGGAAAAATAACTAAACATTATGTCGATTGACAAAGGTAGTCAAATACAAACACTAAGTAGAAAAATGACTAAACACTCTATCAATTAACAAAAACAGTTAAACATAAACACTAAGCAGGATAAAAACTAAACACTATGTCGATTGACAAAGTCAGTCAAACACAAACACTAAATGACAAACAACTAAGCATCGTGTCAATTGATAGAGGCAATCAACACAAGCAACCAGCGGGGTCTGTGGCTTACTCCTTTGTCCTTTGTCCAAAGTTAGATCCATACCCTTGAGCGACATTTCTCACAACCTCTTGCCTATGGAAGCGTAGACATAGAAAACACGTTCCTCAAAATCGTTCTTCTTATTCCTTGGTGATTTACTCTTGAGTTCTCATTCCTCTACTTTCTAGTTTGAAATCCGTATTTAGAAAAATTAACTCAGTAATATAAATTAACTCAGTAATATAAGTCTTTACTATTCCTCTAGTCGCTCCTTTATATAGTCATAAAATTGGTCTCATAGCTGCTGTGACCGCTACGCCCACATGAAATCCAAACAAGCAATCACCACACTCGAGGAAGCTCTAAGAGATGGGAAAGATTAAACTCTCTGGGTTTAATACTTTGAATCAAACCCAACTTGTTTGGAGACTCTCTTGCCTTCCCTATTGGTTGGTATCCTACTCCTTATATACGAGAAGAAGATAATGCATGAGCTCATATTGTTCGATATGGGACTTTAGCTATCCTACACCTTATATAGGGAAGGAGGTGGTGCATAAGTTATATTGTTCGATATGAGACTTCAACTATCCTACTCTTTATATAGGAAAATGAGGTGTTGCATGAGCTTATATTGGCTAATGTAAGACTTAAGCTTTTACCATATTTAAATGACTTATTTTTAAATTTAATTAATTAAAATCTAATTTAAAACCCTACATATATTTCTCCCAAAATATTATTTATTTAATTATAAAGTAATTAAATCACTTATTAGTAATAATTAATAAAATACAATATTTACAATCAATAATAAAATAGAATAAAAACAGGGATGTTACAACTCCCCCCTCTTATTGGAATTTTCGTCTCCAAAAATTGCCTAACACAAACATTGAAGAAAATACCATCAATGATAGGTGTTCTACCAACAATTACTTTGTTCTAATAGTTAAACTCTTGGAAGATCCTCTAAGGATTGGATGGTTTACTCAACTTAGTTGTGTAATCACATATGGTAGTTTGTAGTCAGGCTTAACCTTAGTCTCCAATGCTCTAGTCAACTCTCCCAAGATCTTGGGGGTAAACTTGGGTTCTATATAAAACATTACATTGAGTGGTACACCATGTGTCCTTGCAGTCTCCTCAAGGTAATGTGTAGTTAACTTCTTTTAGGGTTACTTAACATTAATCGAGACACGCTAGACAATTTGGTTTGTTCTCCTCTACTACTTATATCAAATATAACTTTTTAGGGATTCTAGGCAAAACGTACCACAAGGTCCATAAGGATATTATTTCATTTTCGTCCTAGAATGCTGAAGATTGTAACCCACCTAAGGTTTTTGGTGTTCTATCTTAGCTTCTTGAAAACTAACCACCATACATAGGTTTAATTATCTCTTCCTTTAAATCAAACCATCTAAACATCTCTCTAAGGTTTTTATACATCCTTGCGGCTCCTGGCCGAACACTTAAACCACTACTAAGTCCTATTTGTAGAATTAACTTCCTAAGATTGGTTACATCCAACACATGAATCTTATCATAAAATCTCATTACCTCATCGGTTCTTATCTTAACGCCAATCTTCTTTTCATGAGTTATCACTCTATTGATCTAGTAGATATAAGCAAAGCTTCTAACCTTCCCTACTTCCATCAAATCACTAGTTACCTTTAGCATATCCAACTTCATGCTCTTTAAAGTAACCTCACATACTAAGCTTGAGTCTCTTAAATCTCTATAACCATTAAAACATACACAAACAAAGAATTCCTACTCAAGGCATTGATCACTATATTGACTTCTCTTGGGTGGAGATTAAGATCGACGTTATAATTCTTAAGAAATTCTAACCATTTACGTTGTCTCATTTTAAACTCTTATTTTTTGTTAACGAGTGCCTAAGACTACTAGGAGCACTAAAAACCTAAAATTTAAATTCATCCACTAATGGCTCCATAGTTTAAGCACAACACTACAACCACTAACTCCAATTCACGGTAAGATAATTTCCCTTCATGAGTCTTAAGCTATCTAGGTGCCTAGGGCACTATCATATCTTTAAGCATAAGCACATTACTTAAACTCATCTTAGATGCATTACTATACACTATAAAAGGCTTCCTTGAGTTGGGAGACACTAACATAGGTGCAACAACTTACAACTATATCTCTCTATGATACGACATGACCTAGAGACTCACCCCTTAGGCCAGTCACACTTGACATCTTGGTATATTACTACTTGTCCCTAAAGACTTGCAACACTACTCTCAGTTGCTCAACACATTCTTCCCAAGTCTTAAATTACATTAGGATATCGTATATGAAGACAACTACAAATTTATTTAGGTAGGGATGAAATGTCCTATTTTAGAAGGTCAACTAATCTAGGAAGAAGGTATCTATTCTTAATCATCACCTAGTCGACAATAATCTACACACAACCTCATACTCTCTCCCTTCTTCTCAATTAGCAAGACTGGTACTCCCACTATGACACATTAAGCTTCACAAGCTATTTCTCTAGCAACTTCTCTAATTGTCTCTTAAGCTCAACTAATTCTAAGGGTGACATCTTATACAATGTTATGGAAAGGGTCTTGTACGAGGTACTAAATCTATGGAAAGTGGAACTCCACTTTCCAAGGATAACCTACAGACATCAACAATAACAACTTCTTTCTTTACCTTTAGGGAATCTAGCATTATGTACACTTGGACATCTTTTCTTAAGAATTTCTTAACTTGGTTGGCTCGCAAACTTTGATTCCTACTATTTGGCTCTCTTAGGATTAGAATGATCTTTCCCAATGCATCCTTGCTTCTTGCAGTTTAAATGAATCATGGTCTCGTCCTTACCTTTGCACACAACATGTCTACTTTGATCGCACTTCTTATGTCTCTATGGTAGAAAGAACTCTTTCTCTGCTACCCTCACTAGCAAGTTAGCTTGTGCTTGTCTTCTGGTTGTTGTACCAGTTATTGGACAAACAAAATAAATTGAACATGGCTTCTTGCAATTCAATTGCTAAACTGCTTATCCTTCTTAAGGTCCACACTTGTGTAGTGCATAACCCTTACCCTATTGTCCTTACCAAGGACCTTGCATTTATTCACCAATGATGGACATTGGCAAATTTTTTTGTAGTTTATAGCTTATTGTATCTCTAGTCGTTTATTGTTCACAAATCTTCACGCAACTGAAATGCTCTCCAACCTTACTCCAACAACAAAGAAGGTATCTCAATGATTCTCCAACTTGAATGCATAGTCTACCACAATTTTGTTGCTTTGCTTGAGCTCTAGGAACTCCCTTGTAGTTACGAAAGTCCTCCAAAATCTTTTCTCTTAAGAATATCTCTTCCATTTCTCCCAAGCGATTGTTCTAGCCTCAGCTTAGCATCGACGGTTCTTCTCCCAAAAATACTCAACCTCTTCGGCTAACATGAAGGCAACAATGGTCACCTTTTGAGCGCCTATGCACACCATGTCTTGGAAGATATTTTGATTCTCCATAACCAACTTTGGGCACCTACGGGGTTGTATAACCTATGAAGCATTGATGGTTTGTTCCCTTAGAACCTAACTAGTACTTGGAACATAACCACTTCATCATCTCTACGTTGATCCCTCTCCTCGACCTAAGCTAAGGTATGGTGAGCACCGACAATAGCATGGTCATGCCTACTAGTAGCCATTACTTCCCGCGTTAAGTAAACACTACAAGTAATGCAAACAAACAAGTCTTATACTAGCAACTTGATCAATATACTAATAAAACACTCTTATCAAAGTACACACTAGTAGCAAGACAAGCACATAAAACACATAAGACTGAGTGAATCGATCGTTCTAATACCACTAAATGTGACACCCTTTACCCCCCGTCCCCCAATGCTATATAGTTACAATATATAAACTTAAAAGAAATTATAACTTCCAACATACATCAATTGGTAAATGATTTCTCATTACCTTTTAACATACTATAATTTAAAAACAAACAAGTATCCTTATTGGCACAATGAATGGCCAATTTCTAACACCGTAGGAATCATAAAATATAAACCAAAACATTCCATCATAAAGTAATTACAATTGTCCTGATATCACATGTCCTATCAAAGTATTGATAAGTTATATTTTATACACCTCACAAGGGCTTAAGATGGGTATTATTGAGACTATTTGGCAACTAAGAATCACATCTTACCTAGGATTCAGATTATTGGCCTAGAAATAGGGAAAATATAAATTTGTGCTAAATCAGGGATGTTAGCTAATAAAAAGATTGGATTCGTTTTGCAGGCCAATTCCAAGAGCGTCTCGGCCCAATAGAAGCATATCGGCCTAGAAGGACCCGTCTCGGCCAGACTCGTCCCTTCGAACCGAGTCCAACTTCAAGGTTCAAGTCATTCCAGGCAACACGTGTGTAATACGTAATCATTAGGGAGATGATAGGAAAAATCAGGTATTGTAATTCTGTTAGGAGTTAGTTAGGTGAGGGATGCGTAGCAAGGAACCTAGCGTGTGTATATAAAGGAGCGCAAGAGAACCAATCGTATCACACACACCTCACGCTCTCGCTTTCATTTGATTCCCTTGGCGGTGTACGGTGCTTCAGTATGGCGTCTCTTTGATCGAGGAGGTGCAGGTCTAGAGTCTAGGAAGCCGGAGAATATCAAAGGAGATCGCTTAGTATAGTTGACGCATTCTGGTTGACTGAATCTTCAGTGCTCTAGCCATCTCTGGTGAATCATCACCGTTCTTCCATGGCAATCGTCGTGGAAAGCGGAATCTATGAATTCACATAACCTTGTAACAATACTCTGTTTCAACAATAACAATTAGTTTGCGTTTCCTTATCTCTTACTTGTGAATCCCTTCATTAATCTGCTCTTTACTTGTGTCACGATTGTGCATTGGAGAAAGTGGATCACGTTAGGTTAGGCCAATCAGAACCAATCTAACAACTAAATTAGGTAATCGATAATATAACCTAAAATCAACCACGTGCATACTCCGTGTCAACTGATGAGGTAGCGGTTGTGTAAATCCTCGGTTAGCAACGGACGAACGTTCGACGATTGTCGTAAAAACTCTAGGTTGGTTTGGAATCATAATCTTAAGAAGAGAACCGAGAACCGATTGCTTATTGAACCTTTGTGTTGGTACAATAAATATCATAGACTAGTTAGTCGCATTTACTTTCTTTACTTAGTTTACTTTCTGTCTTACTCTGCATTTTCCGCAACACAAACCACCCTGTTTATGCTTTCAGTCTGAGTCTAAGTCATTATGACTCCAGTTCGAGTCCAATCCGACTCCGTCTGAGTCTAACGTCTCTATCTGAGACCGAGTCGTCTCAGTCCAAGACAGAGTCAACATTCTACGTACCCTCAGTATTTTTCATAAAACTCTCATTTCCGCATTAAGTCATAATAGAACACACTCTGTCATTGAGAAGAATGACCTAGGGTCAAGTTATATTATAGTTAGCTCTAGTTTTATTTGATAAAGCCACTCCGACAAATAGCGTTATCAAGTATCAACCAAAAAATACATGAAACTAGATGAAAAGTAGTAAAATGAAGATCATAGCTCAATCCTCATGCTCCTACTCATCATTGCCTCCAAGGTGGCGTTAAGCTCAAATCCAAATAATACAATGGAAAGGAGTGACAAATATACCTCACTAAAGCTTATGGTATAAGCATAACGTAAGTAGCACACACTCATACAATTAATGACAATAGCACACTCCTAGTATTACTCCATAGCGATGTGATACAACCTCTAGTCCAGGAAAGTATGCTAGGGGCACACAACTCAACCTTACTATTGTTCGTCCCACACTAGCATGATGTCATTTCATAGCACGTCAAGTACTACTCGACTTTCATCATCTGTCCTGCCTCATGGGATCAATCATGACCATTGGAGTTTTCGTACTGATTAGGTCCTAGGAGGTCTATTGACCTTACTACTCAGATTCATGTCTACTTCCTAACATACATGTTTCATTAAATGATGCATGAAATGAATTTCAGTTTGTCATTATTTTACTTTCAATGTTCGGCTGATGAAGATCATTATTCCCTCTTACAAGCAAGGCACCTCATCTCATAATACATCACAGATCAGTGAGTAACATTCTTGTCTCTCACATGGCAGGTCACTCATTAGGCAAATGTCCCTTTGGCCCATTCTTGTCTCTCACAGTCTAAGTCATCCTTTTCGAGAACATTTACCCTTATTACTCATTTTCATATCACATACCATCATTCTTAATTATTTTTATAATGCGTATCGTGACTCATCACGTTTTAAATTCAATGTATCATGAAATACACAGACATATCACATAGTTTTATATAAATTTCATATATAAGCACATAACTTGGTTCCCCTTTAGGAAACCAAGACATACAGTCTTTAACCATGGGTAAAAGTCATTAACTTGATTTCTTCTTCATGGAACCAAGGCAAAGAAACTTAGGGTTTTAGAGGAAAACCTTCAACCCATAACTATAAGGTTAAATGTCTTGTACTCTATCAATTGACAGAGACAACAAACCACAAACAAAAAGCTAAACACTTTGTCAATCATAGAGGCAAACAAATACAAATAACTAACAGAAAAACAACTAAAAACCTTGCAATCAAAGGACAATCAAACACAAACAATCAAAAGACAAACAACTAAACATTTTGTCAATCATAAGACGGTTTAACACAAACAACCAACAGGAAACAACTAAGCACATGTCAATTGATAAAGGCAATCAAACACAACCAACAAGTAGAAAAACAACTAAACACTATCGATTGACAAAAGCAGTCAAACACAAAAACTAAGCAGAAAAATAACTAAACACTTTGTCGATTGACAAAGGCAGTCAAACACAAACACTCAGCGGGAAAACGATTAAACACCTTGTCAATTGACAAAGATAGTTAAACACAAACACTAAACGGGAAAACGACTAAATAGAGGCAATCAAACATAAACACTAAGCAAGAAAAAACTAAGCACTCTATCAATTAGTAGAGGCAATCAACAAAAGCAACCAATGAGGTCTAGGGTCAATCCCTCTACCCACAATCATACACATATCCTTGAGCGAGATTTCTCACTCCCCTTACCTAGAGAAGCGTATACATAGAGAACATGTTCCTTAGGATCATTCTTCTTATTACTTTAGGGTTTCTTCTAGAGGTTCTCCTTCCACTACTATCTAGTGTCTAGGAAAATTAACTTGCAATAGAGATCTTTACTATTCCTCTGGTCACTCATTTATATAGCCCCAAAATGTGCCTCGCAACGCCCTCTCGTAGCCTACATGAAAATTAAACAAGCAGTCCCCACATCTCTTGAGGAAGCTTTTAGAGATTACAAAGATTAAACTAATTGGCTTCAATGTCTTACATCAAATTCAACTTATTTGGAGGCTCTCTTGCCTTTCCTATTATTTTGTATCCTAGTACTTATATAAGAGAAGGAGACAATGCATGAGCTCATATTGCCCTGATGTGGGACATGAGCTATCCTACTCGTTATATAGGATAAGGAGGTGGTGATGCATAAGCTCATATTGTCTGATGTGGGACTTAAGCTTTTATTGTATTTAAATGGCCTATTTTTCTTAATTTAATTAATTAAAACTCAACATATATTTCTCTCAAAATATTATTTATTTAATTAAAAACAATTAAATCACTTACTAATAATAACTAATAAAATACAATATTTACAACCAATAATAAAATAAAATAAAAACTAGGATGATGGAAAAACAACACTAGGTTGTTATAAAGAAACTAAAATGTCTAACAATCCTCGTACACATTAAGAGGTTCAATACTATATCTATTTATTATGATCTAAATAAGTTCGGACAAATGAAATATAGGTTTTATACTTAAATGCCTAAACATTGTTGGATCATAAGTCTATGCGTACAAAGTAATCTGAGTGTTTTGATTATAACAACATTATGGAAGTGGATAATGTATTCTAATTAACCATTATTCTCTAGATTTTAGAAGAACTACAAGTTATTAGAGTTAGAGGTTGGAATGCATCCGTTTAAGAGACACTGATTTTAAAATAAAAGTTCATCTATTACATCCATAAGGAGCTCGCCATTCATAGACTCATTCACCATCTAAAAGGTACTCCCAACGTCCATATCGGGACTCAGCGTCCAACGGATACTTCCAGCATCTATAACACAACTCAACATCCAAAGAACACTCCAAGTATGCATAGAGGGACTCAACATCCATAGAGAAGCTCAAAGTCCAAAAGACATGCTCAACATCTATAGAGTAACTCATCGTCCAAAGGACATTCTCAACATTCATAAGCGATACTCACCATCCAGAGGACATTTTGTGTCCATAAAGTAACTCGTTATTCAAAGGACATTCCCAACATCCATAAGTAATACTCACCATTTAAAGGACATTCTACGTCCATTGAGAAGCTTAAAGTCCAAAAGGCTTGCTCAACATCCATAGAGTGACTCACTCTCCAAAGGACATTTCCAGTATCTATAACTGATACTCACTGTCCAAAAGACATTCTGCGTCCATTAAGAAGCTCACTGTCCAAAAAGGGACCCAGCATCCATAGAGGGACTCAATGTCCAAAGATGCAATCAAGTGTCCATAGAAGTGCTTAGCATCTATAGACGTGGTGATCATCCAAATAGAGATTCATTGTCCATAAAGGGACTTAACATCAAAAAACACAGTCAAGGGACCATAGATGAGCTCACCGTCCACAGACGTGGTAATCGTCCAAAGAGGGATGCATCATCCAAAAAAGGAATCACTATCCAATATAACAGTTCAACGTCCCAAGGATTCATCCATCGTCTACAGAAGAATGTGATGTCCAATAACAAGGTCATCGTCTATAAATGAACCGAACATCTAAACACACTCCTGTTGTCAAAAGGCGAGATCACTCAAAATGCAAAACGACTACATTATTCCAAATTAGGAAGTATCTCTCATAGAAGCTACTAATTATCTAAATCCAACACGCATTTTTGTCAAAAGGAAAGATCGTCCAAAAAGTCGAACGGCTGCATTGTTCCAATCAGTATCTCTCGTAATAGCGTAGTTATGTTTATCTTGCTTATCTTATCTTTTAAATTATTTCATTTGTATAAAGAATTGATTATATATATCCAACGTTCAAATGTCTACCCAATATACTATTTAAGAACCTTTTAAGCTTTTAGATTAATGAAGAACAACAACAAATATTTTATAATTCAAGTCAAGTACGATATACAAAAGCCTAGATCATGGCTCCATTCAAAAGGAATCAATAAAAGCTTCCATCAAATCATCAACAATAGACAGCATGAAGAATTTAGAAAAAAGAAATAGGTTTTACCTAACACAACCTTTCTCTGACATCAAAAAAAGAGGACCCTCTACAAAAGTACTGCAAGAAGCAATCACACAAAATTTAATGGAGATCCAACCACTCTTTATGCAAGAAGCAATGTTCAAAGTTTGCACGTGCTATATAAAGGGATCTATCAAGCATGAAATGATATGAACGTGAATGAGAGGGAATGATAACAATGCATACTAGCTAAGATAAACTATCTTACGCTTTGGACGACTATCTGGAAAAGCTTTCTTTGCAAAACAAAGAAAAATTTGTGTTCTGTATTGTAAACGCTCATTATGTGAGTTTCGTGTCTTATTTAAAAACTCTTGAGTTAGTATGGTAGCCTGAACAGGCTAAGTGTCAAATAATACTTGGATTTCTTGTAATCAAGTAGATTACAAGGGTTCTAATATCTGAAGAGGTAAAGAATAGATGCTTGTAAGTCAGGTAGAGTTAGTGAAAATCCTTCATGTTGAAGGGATTGGACATAACTCTATTAGAAGAGTGAATCAATATAAATTATGTGTCATCTCTCTCTTACCTTACACTATTTTATTTATCCACTTGTTTGGACGACCAGTTTTGGACACCCCCTTTGGACAATCATATCAAACTATGTTTTAAGTTCTTCATTTTTCCAAAATGTTTTAAAAAAATCGCACATACGATTTCACCTCCCTTCTTGTTTGTTATCTTTTCCTTCAATTGGTACCAGAGCTCATCCTCTAGGGGTTGAGCATGTAACAGTATAGCAGAAAAAAGATCCAAGAAGCAATGGAAAATGATAGACACGTAGTAAACAAACCTCCTCTGTGTAAAGACCAAAACTATGACTATTGGAAACAAAGAATGATGACATTCTTTTATCCATGTCTTATAGACATGTGGGACGTTGTAGAAAATGACAATTACATCCCCACTAACAAAAATGGAACATAACTTCCTAGATCTTCGTCGAACAAAGAACAAAAGATGAGGTACCTTTTTAACTCTTAAGCTAGAAACTTTCTCGTGTGTGCATTAAAAAATCAAAATATGAGAAAGTTCATAGCTATAAGTCATCAAAAGAAATGTGGGAGACACTTGCTTTAGCTTACGAAGGTACATCTCAAGTAAGAAACTATAAAATCAGTATGTTAGTACACCAATATGAATTGTTTAAAATGGAAGACAACAAAATTCTTGATCTAATATTTGGTAGATTCTAAACAATGATTAATAATCTTAGATCTCTAGGAAAGACTTGTGAGAATTACGATCACATAACGAAAAATTTGAGAAGCTTGCTTAGAATGTGGAGACCATAGGTGGCTACCTTGTGAGCGCGTCAAAGACTTAAAAAGCTTCCAATGAAAGAACTCTTAAATATGCTCTAGGTACACAAAATGGAGCTAAATGAAGACGAAGGGCAACAAAATGGTAAGTCCATAGCTCTTAAAGCACAAAAGGCTCCTAAAGGGTTATCATCCAAAGCCTTCAAGGCAGAGGAATCTTATCGAGAATTATCAGATGAAGATTGTTTTGATGAAGATGAACTCCCATTCATCTCAAGGAAGAACTAAGCCATGTGGAAGCAAAAGAGAGGATCAAGATTGAAGAACAAATCTAGGAAGCACACCAAAGAAATAAAAGACAAGATGCAATGAATGTAAGACACTAGAACACTTCAAATCTAAATGGCCTAATCTTGAAAAAGAAAAAGAAAAAGAGAAGAAGAGATCATTCATCAAGAAGAAGAAAAGCCTCATGGCTACCTGGGAAGATCTGGACTTGTCTTCATTAGAAGATAAAGATGAAAAAGTTAATCTTTGCTTAATGGCAGACACACCTTTTGATGATGAGGAGGATGAAAAGGTAAATTTTAATAATTTATAATATTTGCAAACATCTTATCATGAACTTCTTTCCTATTCATCAACTCTTTCTGTTAGATACAAAGAACTAAAGAAAAAATTTACAAAACTGTCTAAATAATTTAAATCTTGGGAAAAAGAAAATGGTATCCTTAAGAAAGAAAATAAAAAATTGAAAAGAACAAACCAATGACTTATCTAAAGTCAACATTGTAAGTAAATAAACTTCAAAAATAAATTATTAACCTTAGACAAAGTCTGCCTAAATTTGTCAATGACGCTGAAAATTTGAACAAGTTTTTGACATATAGCAGAAGTCCACATGACAAATCTGGCCTTGGTTTTGAAGAGGATAAGGAAATACAAGAAAAATCAAATATTAATTCTTTAAATTATAAAAAGATTGGATGCAGTTCCTATGACTGCTAAGAGCATTCAAAGGGAATGTCCAAACCTACAAGGACTAACCCAAAAGGACCCAAGAAATTTTGGGTACCTAAATCAATGATATTCCTGTTCGAGATGTGTTTAACAACAAAAAGAAAATCTTTGTCATGGTACTCAGACAATGGGTGCTCACGACACGTGATGGGCAAAGAGTTTATGTTCCAAGGCCTTCGTCCAAAGGAAGGAGGTTGGGTTACGTTCAGAAGTAATCAAAGAGATAAAATTGTTAGAGTTGGTAGAATTGGTAAACATCCTTTCCTATCCATTGATAATGTTTTATTTGTTAAAGGGTTAAAACACAATCTACTAAGCATAAGCCAATTGTGTGACAGTGGGTATGATGTTTCCTTTAACAAGGGAGAATGCATAGTTAAGGACTACAAAAGTTCTATAATTTTTTCTGTTAAGAGATTGAACACTCTGTATAAGATTGATATGACAAACCTGACAAATCAAAATGTAACATGTTTAGTGTCAATAAACGATGATCATTGGACGTGGCACAAGAAACTTGGTCATGCAAGCTTGAGACTTATATCCAAGCTAAAAAAGTATAACCTCATTAAAGGTCTACCAAGCCTTGTATACAAAGCTTATCTGTTATGTGATGCCTTTCAAAAGCGGAAACAAATATGAGGTTCTTTTGAGTCCAAAAACGTTGTTTCTACCTTTAAACCCCTATAATTGTTACTTGTTGATTTGTTTGGGCCTATCAAAACTGCCTCATTAGGTGGAAAACATTATGGACTAGTAGTAGTAGATGACTATTCTACATGGACATGGGTTATATTTTTTGCCCACAAGGATGAGTCTTTTAAGGTCTTCTATACATTCTATAAACATGTACAAAATGAAAAAGGTATTATTATTGCCTCTATCCATAGTGATCATGAGGGAGAATTTGAAAATGGAAACTTTCAACAATTCTATGAAGAACATGGAATTCATTATAATTCTTTCTGTCTAAGAACTCCTCAACATAATGGTGTTGTTGAAAGAAAAAATAGATCACTTCACGAGATGGTCAAAACAATGAACGATTTTAACTCTCCTAAATACTTTTTCGTAGAAGTTGTTAATACAACCTGTTATCTACAAGACAAAATATATGTAAAACACATTTTGAAAAAAGACTCCTATGTATGGAAAGGTAGACAATCATGAAGATCAAGTTAGGACTCATTCAACATTCAAAGACAATGCCAGGAAGATCTTTTGGATGGTGGATGGATAAAGGTCATGCAAGAAAAGCTTGATCAGTTCCAATAGAATGACGTGTGGAAGTTGGTCTCTCTTCCAAAAGAAAAATCCATTATTAGAACAAAGTGGATATTTAGAAACAAATTGGACAAAAATGATAAGATTGTGCATAATAAAGCAAGGTTAGTAGAACAAGGTTAGTAGAACAAGGCTATTCTCAGCAAGAGGGAATAGACTTTATTGAAACGTTTGCTCTTGTAGCTATACTAGAAGAAATTTGCATTTTGCTATTATTTGCAACTCATCACAATATGAGATTACATCAAATGAATGTCAATAGGTCTTTTTTGAATGGTATAATAAATGAAGAAGGTTTTATGAAATAACAACCTGGTTTTGAGAGTGATACTTTTCCAAATCATGTTTTAAATTGAAAAAGGTACTCTATGGACTCAAGCAAGCACCTTGTTTCTAATGACAAATAAATTTCAAAGAGAAAAGGTAGACACCACTCTGTTTCACAAGAATTATAATTCACATTTTATAATTGTGCAAATTTATATGGATGACATGATTTTTGGTGCTATTGATGACTCTCTCTGTAGAGAATTTTCTGAGTTAATATAGAAAGAGTTTGAGATGAGCATGATGGGATAGTTAAAATTCTTTCTTGGATTGAAAATTAAGCAAGTAGTAGATGAAATTTATATCCATCAAACGAAATATGTCAAGGAGTTATTCAAGAAATTCAATCTTGAGGATTGCAAAGCTATGTCAACTCCACTGCACCCAACACCCATCTTGAGTCTAGATAAGTTAGATTAAAAAGGTAGACCAAACATCATATAAAGGTATGATTGCCTCTCTATTCTATTTAACAGCTTCTAGGCCAGATATTATGTTTAGTATATGCTTGTTTGCTCGATACCAAGCTGATCCAAGGGAATCACATCTTATAATAGTTAAGCATATATTCAGATATTTAAAAAGTACCACTAATCTTGGCTTGTGCTATAAGAGATCTGACAGCACAAGCTTAAATGTTATAGTGATGCCAACTTTGCTAGAGATAGAACAGAAAGAAAAAGCACCAATGGAGGATGCCATTTCATTAGACCAATAAGAGACAAGGTACTATAGCACTCTCCACAGCAAAAGCAAAATGTATCTCAACAACTCAATGTTGTTCGTAGCTTCTATGGATCAAGTATCAGTTAGAGGATTATGACATTTTTGAGAGTAACATCCCACTTCTTTGTGATAATACTATTGAAATTAATTTGCTTAAGAATCTCATTTTGCATTCTCATGCTAAGCATATAGAAAATAAATATCATTTCATTAAGGATTATGTTCAGAAAGGGGTTTTAAATTTAAAGTTCATCAATACTGAAAATTAGTTGACAAATATCTTTACAAAATCCCTTCCTAAAGATAAGCTCGTTCATATCAGAAATCCTCTTAGTATGACTTTTATTTTGGAATGAAGTTTAAAACCATATAGCATAGGAATCCATAAGTTATGCGTCCATAACGTATGCATCCATAGCATGAGCCTTCATATTGTGTTTGTTCATAATCTCTTCATCTATTGAATATTTGCATCTTTCTCGTTTACAGGCTGAGTCCATGCATTTTATTTACCCTTTTTAATCTTTGTAAATTCCAAACAACGATATCCTTTTACCATCAAATGATATTTTTACTGCTACAGTTTTAATAAGGGTTTTTAGAAACGTTTTATTTACAAAGTCTTTTCATTTTCCCTCTTCGAAAAATTTCGAATCTCATACTCTCTATCTCTCCAAAACCCCTCTTCTTTCACCCTCTTTACCCTTCACTATTACAAACCATCGTGCATACCACAATGGACATCTCTAAACAAAGCCCTTATTCACCCATTCAACCCACTATCCAAACCGTTTTGAACGACCCAGAAATCACCATCCAAACACCTTTGGACAACTACATCATCCATAAGCCTATGGATTTCACTAATCCTATCGCCATCCTCAGAAAGGAACGATCAGTCTTTTTTCTTCAACAACCCGAACCTAAAAACTTATCCACCAAAACCGGATTACTCACTACCTATGTACACCTTCGAACCAGTACCTCCACCCTCATACCCATTCCTAGCCACTTGCTCACTAATAAGCGTTGAGTTGGTCATCACTTCTCCTATCAAAACATTAGATTTTCCTAAGCTATACTAGCACATGGTCAACCTAGGTCATTCTTCTCAAGGACACTTTGATTCTAATGTTCTCTAAGGTGACAGTCTAGAAAAAAAAGGTTACAAAGTTAAGTAGCAGTATGCGGACTCTTTTTTTGGCAAGAATTATAATTGGGGGGGTTTTATGAAAAGGTAAATTGCAAGAACTTAAAGATTATCTTAAGCAATTAAAAAACCGTAAAGATTAATAGATGCCTAAGGTTACTAAGATTGCTACGTTTACCAAAACTATTAAGATAACTAAGACATATTTATGCTATTAGATACAATGAGATCAACACAATGGTTCTGGTTCGAATTCTTAGCATGCAAGTATTTCCTCGCCAACCTATTCCGAAGGCGATCACCTAACATTCATCCGTTACCGACTGAGGACTTACACAATCGTGCCCTCGAGTTTGTAGGGATTAAGCTCGTGATTGACGTAGATTATCTATTGATTATCTATATTATTACTTAGGTAGGTTCCAACCGGCCCCTAATCTAGCGTGATCTATTCTTAACATTCACAATCGTAACATAATCAAGAACATATTAAACTATAGAAATTATGAATATACAAGTGCAAATAAACATCTTCATTTGTTGGTTAGTCAAAATACCGATACAAAGTGGATTCGATGGACAAGATGATGGTCAACTTCCTATGACAACCGCCAGTAGTAGTTGTAGTGTTCCACCTTCGATTGCCAGGTACTGAGGGGTTAAATCACAAAGCAGTGTGCCAGCGCGCCCTTACAATCTCCTCTTAGCAATCAGTCGCTACCTAGACACAGGTCCTGTACCTACTCGACCGACTAGGCACTCAATGAAGCACCTTGGAATAAAGATGATTCAAGTGGTAATGGAGGTATATGGTGAGTGTATAGTACGAGTTTATCGATAACCTAGGCTAACCTAAGAACATAGGCATACATTCCTATTTATATATGTATCCTAACTAACTCTATAACCATATTAACTGAAATAACAAATTTAACCACCTGATCTAATAGAAATACCAGAATTAACTAGCCTAACTACCATGTGCCAAATTACATTTTATGCACGTTCTTGAATCTGCCGAAGTGGAGTCGGTCTTCTGATGCTGGGATGGATCCGGTTCTGGATGGGAGTTAACATTTGATTTGGAGGTCGGCATCTAGATAGAATCGGACGCGGAGTCAGTCCTGCGGAGTCGGTTCTCGGTATGGAGTCGGCCTTCAGAGTCAACTCTACAGGAGTCAGCATCTTGACTACTGATGATAAAGTTAGTATCACGGAGTCGGCTTCATCTGGTCGAGACGCATTCGGCCTTTGCTAGGATGACTTCATTCTAACCGAGACGGAATCAACCTGGACGGTTTCGTCCGGCCTGGACGACTTCCTCTAGTTGATTTGACTTCGTCCGGTCTCTCCTCTAACCTGCAAAACAAGACTTATACTTTTGTTAGCTAAAATCAATAACTTAGCCTAGATTTGCATTTTCCTTAGTTTAACCTTGGAACTCTAAATCTTAGCTAATACATGATTCTTAACTCCAAACTATAGTCTATCCTACCCATCTAAAGACCTTGTAAGGGGTATAAAATACATACTATCACTCACCACCTGAACCAGCAACACCTCACCCCTAGGAAACCCTCTTCCAAGCCTATCTTCACCCTTATAAACCTCTTACCTCACCATACAAGCAACCACCACCTTCTCCAAACCCTTAAAAATTTCCTTATGTTTTTTTCTGACTATGATGGTCATTCTTCCAATCCTTTTGGTAGATAACAAAAAATAGGGAGAATTGTGTAAAGGAGAAAGACTCTGCAATTTTTTAATACATAAGAGTCTGCATTTAAGATTATGTATTTTTTTCATATGATGTTTCACTAATCTTTACTGATTTATATATACTCTGATCATTTTATTTTAATGGTTTAATATATCTGCATATGCTCTGATATAAAATATGTGCATGCTTTTATCTATGTAACCATTATGTTTTGACGCATTTAATATATGTTTTTCTTAACTGTCCATTAACTAAGGGGGAGCTAAGATAAAATAGAAGTTATATATCTTAGGGGAGCTAGTAAAATATATCACGCACTTAAAATGTTATATCCTAAAACCATCTTTCTCTTTAACATAATTTTTATCATCATAAGTCTATGCATCCAAAGAAATCCAAGTGTTTTGATGATAACAAACATTATGGAAATAGATAATATATTGTGATTAACCATTGTTCTCTAGATTTTATAATAATTACATGTTATTTGACATAAACGTTGGAACGCGTCCATTTATGGGAAACTAATTTTAAAATAGAAGTTCATCTACAATATCCATAAAGAGTTCGTTGTCCATAGACTCACTCAATGTCCAAAGGGCACTCCTAGCGTCCATATCAAGACTCAGCGTCAAAAGACAACTCCCAACATCTATAGTGACACTCAACGTCCAAAGGACACTCCCAACATCCATAGAGGGACTCGACATCCAAAGGACACTCCTAGCGTCCATAAAGAAGCTCAGAGTTTAAAAGACATGCTCAGCATCCATAGAGTAACTCGTCGTCCAAAGGAAATTCCCAGTGCAATAAGCGAAACTCACCATTCAAAGGATATTCTACATCCATAAAGTAACTTATCATCCAAAGGACATTCCCAATCCATAAGCGATACTCACCGTACAAATGACATTCCCAATGTCCATAAGCGATACTTACCATCCAAAAGATATGCTCAGCGTCCATAGAGTGACTCACCATCCAAAGGACATTCCTAGTGTTCATAGGTAATACTCACCATCAGAAGGACATTATGCGTTCATAGAGAAGCTCACCATCCAAAAAGGGACCCAACGTTCAAAAAGGGATTCAACGTCTAAAGAGGGATTCACTGTCCATAGAGAAACTCAATGTGCAAAGAGGTAGTCAAGGGACCATAGAAGAGATTAGCATCCATAGACGTGGTGATCTTTCAAAGAGGGACTCACCATCCAAAGAAGGAATCACTGTCCAATATGATAGCTCAACGTCCCAAGGATTCATCCAATGTCCATTAAAGAATGTGACGTCCAAACGAGATCACCATCCATAAGTGAACTTAGCATCCAAAGACGCTCCTGCTGTTAAAAGGAGAGATTGCTCAAAATGCAGAATGGGCTACACTGTTCCAAATCAGGAAATATCTCTTGTAAAAATAGTTATCTAGATGCAACACGTCCATGTCATCAAAAGGAAAGATCGTTCAAAAAGTAGAATGATTGTACTATTCCAATCAGTATCTCCCATAAAAACATAAAGTTCTAGTTATCTTGCTTATCTTATCTCTTGAATTGTTTCATTTGTATAAAGAATTGATTATCTAGATCCAATGTTTAAATGTCTACCTAATATATTGTGTGAGAACCTGTTAAGCTCCTAGAAACGAAGAACAACAATAAATATTTTATAATACAAGTCAAGTCTGATAAACAGAAGCCTAAATCATGACTTCATTCAGAAGGAACCAACAGAAGCTTCCATCAAATCATCAACAATAGGCAACATGAATAAATTAGAGAAAAATAGGTTTTACCTGACACAATTTTTGTGTGTCTTCTAAAAAAAAATAAGGCTCTACAAAAGTACTACAAGAAGCAATCTCACAACATTTAATGCAGATCCAACCACACCTCATGCAAGAAGCAATATTCAAAATTTTCACATGCTATATATAAAGGGATCTATTAAGCTTTAAAGGATATGAATGTGAATGAGAAGGAACGATAACAATAACACATACTATCTAAGATAAACTTTCTTATGCTTTGAATGACTGTCTAGAAAAACTTTCTTTGCAAAGCAAAGAAAAGTTTGTGTTCTATATTGTAAACACTCACTATATGAGTTTCATATCTTTTGTAAAATCTCTTTTGAGTTAGTGTGATAGCCTAAAGAGACTAATTGTCAAAGAATAGTTGGGTTTCTTATAACCAGGTATATTACAATGGTTATAATACTTGAAGAGGTGGAGAATACTTGCTTATAAGTCAAGTAGACTTAGTGAAAATCATTTGTTTTGAAGAAACTAGATGTAGATCTGTTAGAAGAGTGAACTAGTATAAATTCTGTGTGTTATCTCTCTCTTACCCTATACTATTTTATTTTTGCATTGTTTGGACGACCAGTTTGGACGATCGATTTGGGACGTTCCTTTGGACAATCATATCAAACTATCGTTTACGTTCTTCAATTTTGCAAAAAATTTTAAAAAATCACACACACAATTCAACCTCTCTTCTTATGTGTTATCTTTTCCTTCAAATATGAACTAGTTTTAATGATTGTAGTTGGTTTAGAATTTTCTACTCAAAAGAAACTTGTAAATTGAGGGATGTGGCACAATTGGTTGATAAAGTCAAAAGAATCAAACAACTAAAATTCAAAAGGAATGAAATAGGAAATTTTGTGAGATTGTTCAAAAAGATAAAGTTGATTACTTGGAAAGAACAAGTAGTTTAGAAGAAAATGAACTTGATTAAAGAATATATATTGAATACGAGGGAACGATGTTAACTTGATAAAATTGAATCTATACCTTTCATATGCTTTAGGTCGACCTAACCTAATCTGGTGTCTCATATTCTCTTAAAAAGTATAATTTTTTTCAACAATTGTGTAATAATAACAAATTTTTTTATTTAATAAATATTATTTTGTATAACATACTATTATACTTATAATTAATTATTTATTTTAAAATATATATTATAAAATATACTTTATTTAAGTTTTATATTTCTTTTATTCTATGATTTAATTATATATAATATTAAGATTGATATATTATTTTTGGAGTCGGATTGACCCAATTTTGTTCCCATATTTTTCAGATCTTAATTGGGTCAAGTTCGAATTTAAATAGATAATTTAGCCAAAATTTTGAATCAAGTAACGACAAAGATAAACTTAACCTCTATGAAAGAATATTTTAAAGGCTTTGGATACACTTAGTACAAGTCTTTCACCTAAACTAAGAAAAACTCCTTCCTCGATATGATTTTGGAATTTATTGAGTGTGTAAAAGAATTTAACAAACAAAAAACAATTTTTCTCCTTTGTTCCATCTTTTGGAGCAATAAAAAAAATATTATTATGATACTCATACATAATTATAATCAAATTGATTTAGAAAAGAGAGAAGGTGACTTATATAATAAAAAGATCAAATTATTTTTATTTTTATATTTTTTTACTGAAGATATTTATATTATTTTATGGACATCCTTTTCTTTCCTCTCACTTTCTACATATGGCATTAAATTTTAAATTTTTTATTATTTTCTTCTCTTTCAAACAATTTATCAAATCATCTCACATTTTTTTTTTCTTTCTCTTTCTTTCCTTATACTTTCTCTCCTGGACAAAACATACCCTTAGTTTCATACATAAAAAAAATAAATTAAAGTTATTTATATGTTGAATTATGGCTAGATTCATTTAATAGAATTAGGAGCTACGAAACAATAATTTTTTAATGACAGTGAAGATGTCGTAATTTATTGTTTGACGCACTCTAACCGCCTAACCGCCAGCAAGAATCCATTTCCTCGAATTAAGGGGTCATGCTTACTGTTTGCAGAACATCAAAGCAAAACAAATTGAATCCATCATTAATTATGAGCATGTGTAGTTTTCTAGAACCCTTTTTTTAGGAAATAAAATCAATTATAAACATAATATAAGACTATTTATTTTACCTTTTTCAAAAATAGTTAATTAAAAATATCACTAAAAATTTGTAATAACTAGATAATTTTATTTTTTTTAAAACAAAGCAACAATCTAAAATAAATAGTTTTAGTAATTTTCTCATAAAATAAAAAAAGACATAAGGATATTTTCCTACATTAACTAAACTATAGTTGTGGTCCAATGTTCTTGAATTTGAAGGCATCTACTATTACTTCCCTTCTCTCTTTATGATATATTGTTTCACCATTATTTAACAATTGTTTATATTTTCTAAAATTTAAATTATTGATTTCATTCAAATTTTCCTTTTACATTAACCCCCCCCTTTTTATGCAAAAATTTCTTTTTTCTCTTCAAATCTTATACTTTTAAAATTAATTACATTTATAATTGTGAAATTTTAAAATAAGTATTTTTTTAAAAGAATCACTGTTTCTTTATATAAATTTGAAATTGGTTTTTTTATTAAAATATATTTTAAAAAAAATATGGGATAAATTTATCCTAATATAATTAAAATTCATAATATATATTTTAAAATATATAAATTGTATTATAATTAAAATTCAAAATAAATAATATATATTTGAATAAATTATATTTTAAGTTTATGACAAACAATTCAATTATTATATAATTTTATTTTTAGTTATTGAAAATTTGTAAAATATTGAAATTTAATTTTACTTATATATATATTATTTTTAATTATATTATTTTAAAATATATTTTTGAAAATAATAATAATTAAAATATAAATATTTTAAATATATAATAATATTTAAAATAATTCATTATACTTTAAAAATAATAATTAAAAACATAAAGAAATAGATAAATTGTTATATATATAATATTGAAAATAACTTTTATGAACTTCATTTTTAAAAAAATAAATAAGTAAAGTATAATTTTACTTTACTTTTATCAAAAACCAAGTTCATAAAATTTATTTTTAATATTTTATTCAATTATATATATATATATATATATATATATATATATATATATATATATATATATATATATATATATATATATATATATATATATATATATATATATTATAGTAAAAAGTAGTATGTTTGTATTTGTCAAGAAAAAATTAGTGTTTTAACCCAAGAAGGGATGACGACATAATAGTTGTATCTTTGAGAAGTTGTGGTATACAAAATGTTTTGCTAATATTTTTTATAATAAAAATTAACAAAATTTTAACAAAAAGAAAATTTAAAAGTAAAGTGTCAAACATTCGAATATGTCACCAAAATATAAATGTATTTTTTTTTAACATAAGAGACAATGTAATCTTCTTATTTCTCAAAGAGAGAAAGTGTAATATAAAAAAATTGTTTTAAGAGTTAGTTAAGTAATCAAAATAAGAAAAGTAAAAGTATTTAAATTCATTGTTCAATTATGAGTTAATAGAATAGGATATGTTTATTAGTTTAACCTATTATTAGTAAGTTAAAAATTTTATCTTAAGAAAAAGTATGATAGAATAAATAATTTTTTTTCTTTCATCCTTACCTTTACATTGTGTAACTATTTTTTCTATTTATACCTAAAAAGTGTTATTATCTTTATAAATGTTGTCTCTGTTTCTATTACCTTCATTCTTTGTTTTTTACCCTCTTCCATCATCACAACCATTGATATATTTTTCTTCTATAATTGTTGTCTCAACTTCCATCATCATCACTTATTGTTTTGCTCCTTCTCACCATCACAACAAATTATTACTCTTTTTTATCATCACTAATATTGTTTCCTTACAACCAACATTAACATTGTCGTATTGTCGCCACAAAAAATTGTTGTTTCTATCACCACTCATCATTATTATCACTATCACTATTAATTTATTATCGTTATCACCATTGTTATGAATGTTACCTTAACCACTACTATTATTTTTGTCATCCTGACTATTATTTTTTTAATGGTTAGTGTTGTTATTACTCCCAAAACAATTGTCTTTACTCTGCTATTATTATTTTGTATTCACCATCATTATTGTCATTAATATTGTTTCCTATTGTCAATATTAATATCATAACAACTACATCACTATCATCATCTCTCATAAATGTTTTATTTCTCATAAATGTCTTCTTGATATTATAAAGAATAAAAATTTATTATATTATATTTTTTCTTATAATTTCTTCTTATTATTTTTTTAACCAATCTTAAAAATTAAATGGGTCTTAAATTTTAGCATTCAGTTGATAAATGGTAATCTATTCTACTAAAAATAATACAACTATTAAAATAGAAACAAAATCCTCTTTTCTTATTACAATGAATAACCTCTGCTTTTCAGATTTCTATGTTGATAAACTGCATTATGACCCTCCATGTGTCCCAAAGGTCTTTTGAAGTTTGAACATTTATTTCCATTCCTTCTCAATTCACGACTCCCAGTAAAATAAAGAAAAGATCAAACAAAAGGAAAAGACATTATGATCCATCCGCACGTGCTGGGACCGTGACACCCATGCCAGCTAGCAGTTGACAAGATCTGCCCACATGTCACGTGCTACTGTTCCGTCTCGAAAAGTTAAGCGAACAAGTTAGGAAAACAAAACAAAAAATCTTCCCTTTTACCAACGAGTAAAAATAAAATAAATAGTAAAAAGAAAAAAAAGAGATGTTAAATTACAAAAGTATCCCTAGAAAAGGTAGACTAGGGGGTCTAATCGTGTGGACCGTTGACTAGGAAACGTACGGTGCGCCAAGTTCGATGAACGGCACTGTTAAAAACGGCTACTCTTACCTAACTAATCATAATCGAAAGTGGGGTTAGTGGACGACAGTTAGAAACAAGTCGTTAGTCGTTAGACTATAGTTTTTTATAACATACGGAGAGATTGAAGATGGAATCCGGAAATTTGATATTTTTATAGTAATAATTAGTATTTGAGTTCGATAAAAAAAATATTTGGGTACAATTAAAAAAAAGTGTAATGATGTGATGGTGAGAAATAGATCTATAAAATAATAAAATAAGAATTATTATATATGTATTATAAAAGAGTGGAACAGTTGTATGTTGTTATGAAAATTATTATTTAATTATAAATTACTTTTGAATGTAATAATTACATGATTTTTAAGATAATTATTATAAAAATTAATAAATTTATTATATATAAATTTGTGATTAGATAATAGTATAAAAATAATAAATTAAAAGAGATAAAAAAATAAAAAAAATTATTAAAAAATTTTAAAATATTCTTGATAAAAATAATTTCAAAACATTTTTATTCAATATAATTATTCTAATATATATATATATATATATAATATAATATAATATAATATAATATAATATGTTTTAAAAACTACTTTGGTAATTTAACCAATAAAAACATTAATTCACGATTTATTAATTTAATTATGGTTGAGTTGTGGTTGAATTAGTATTAATTAAAATTATATTATTAATATTATTATAAAAAATTTTATTGTATATATTATATATATATAATATTTTATTTATAATTAAATAAAGTTACGATTAAAAATATAAATAATGAAAAAATTTTCTAATTTTTAGTAATAGAATATTTTCATATTTATATAGAATAAATGCATATTTTTAATACTTTTTCTCAAGTTGAAGTATATACATCATGTAAAAGAATTCCCAATTTCTAGTAATAGAATATTTTTTATATTTTTCTATTTATATATAATAAATGCATATTTTTAACACTTTCCTCAAGTTGAAGTATATATGTCATATAAATCAAGTTTGTTATAAATGTAGTCAACGGAGAATGTAAGTATGACAGAGAGATCATAAAAGACAAGGAAGCACGACAAAGGAGTCACCAAAGATAAGGAAGCGTGACAGAGGGGTTGCCAGAATTAGAGGAGCGCAACAAAAGGGACTACTATAATTAAGAGAGCACAACGAACAAATCATTGGAGTCATGAGAGTGCGGCAAGAGGATTACCAAAGTTGTGGAAGCACGACGTAAAGGTCACTTGAGTCAAGAAAATGCAATAAAAAGATTGTTGGAATCATATAAACACGGCGGAGGAATTGCCAAAGTTAAAGGTTTGTGGTGGAAGAGTTGTCGAAGTTAGGAAAGTACAATGAAAGAGTCACAAAAAAAGGAGAGCGCGGTAGAAGAATTGTTGGAGGCAACATAGCACGATGAAGGGGTTATTGAAGTTAGTAGAGCATGTAGAGAGGTTGTGGAAGTAATGAGAGTGCAATGAAATGGTCGCCGAAGTCGCTGGAGCATGGTGAAGAGGTCGTTGGAGTTAAGGAGCGCAATTGAAGCATCATTTGAGTTAGAGAAGCATAACAAAAGCATCAAAATCAAAAAAGCGTGACAAAGACATTACTAGAATTAAAAAAGCGTGAATTAGAAAAATATAACAAAGGGGTTGCAAGAGTGACGAGAGAAAACCTTATACTCTAACACTGTTAAAGTGTTAGTGAATGTGTTGTGTGTCTTACATGTGTATATGATATTTTACTTATAATCTAAAGTTGCAATTAAATATACAAATAATGATAGAAATATATAATTTCTAACTATGGAATCTTTCCATATTTTCCTATTTAGATAGAAAAATTATATAATGTTTTAAGTAAAAAATATAAAACTATAAAAAATTAGATATAAAAAATTATAAATGAATATAAAGTAGTAAATTATATATTTATAAGATAAAAAATTATAATAATTGGAAAAATAATATAACTTGGGTGTAATTTTTTAATATGTATTTTATTATCTTAAAAATATTTTAAATTAAATTAAAAGATAAATAATAAAAAGTATATAAATTTAAAAATATAAATTCAAACTAATTTTTTACACCAATTTTTTTACCGGTTCAGTTATTCTCATCAATGGTGATAAATTTTTATAATTAACAAACCGATATAATTTTTAAAACTATGCTTTATATTGTTTCGTCAAGAAAGAAAGTATTTAGTTTGTGAATTGTGATTATAAGTCTCTTCCAATATTTTAATTTATGTTAAAATAATTTTTATTTTTATAAAATTAATAAAATATTAACTATTTTTAATACTATATTTATTAATATCTCACTTAAATATTTTAATGAATTTCTAACTCTTTAAACTTTTTTTTATAATAAAATGGATGTGATTTATATTAAGGTGTCTCTTTTGTTTTTGTTTATTTTTTTTTTTTTGCTTTCTGATTTTTCAATAAAAAAATATAATTGCATTTTATTTTTTAATAAAAATTATTTTATAAAAATAATTTAGTTATTCATAATAATAAAATATATATTTTATTTAAATAATTTATTTTTCATATACTACAAGTATAAATATTTTTACGATGTTTGTCTATTTAAATAATTTTTAAAATAACTATTATAAAAATCAATAATTTTATATTCTAATTAAATTCGTAATTTAATATAAAATGAAAGAAATAATAATTAGTTTCACGTCAAAGAGTACATTTGAATTCAACTGAGTACTATATGCTTTTTTCCCTGGGTAGAACCAATTAATGATTGCATGATTCTCGTATTTACGTCTGAAATGAGGTTATAAACTTTTTTATTGTTCATTATTATTTAACTGTTGTTTTGATCTTACATATACTATTAATATAATGGATAAATTTCTTTTTGTTAGAATAATAATATATAGATGGGACGATCCCTAGTATATGTAAATCATAAGGGTGCACCTAAGATTCCAAGAATCCGAAGCCATTTGAAGAAAGCATGCGACCCCTTTTCTGTTTTTTACACTAAGTTGTTAGTACGTAAATGAAAAGAATAATGAACTAAGAATAATAAACTAACTTTTATCACTAATCATTGTTGTTCAATTATTTCATTGGACAATGTAAATATATTACAATCTGAATTTTATAATTTTTTAAACATGAATTTCCCCATGTAACCTAAACATTGTTTTTTTTTTTTTTTATTATTCATAAGAATAGTTAACTGATACTAGAAAATTTATAACATTCATATCCTACTTAATTAATTGAGCTACACTTCTCAATATAATTAGGCTTTTACTAGTAAATTACGAAAAGAGTATAAAACTGGTGGAAAAAAATAAAAAAAAACTATTTAAAACTTTTACAGATAATATTATTTGATATTTTTTATTGAAGATAATCATATTTGATATGAGTAAAATTTTTTAAAATATTTATATAACTGTATATTCTAAATTCAAACTCGAAATTATTAATTAAATTAAAATAATCTTATACTTATTAATTCATGCACTATGTATCAATAAAGTTATAGTATCAAATTTAGGTGAAAGTATAAGCTTATTATTTAAATAAATGTCTTATTAAGAAGTGTCTTTGGACACTATTTAATAAACATGGTAACATTTTATTAAATATTTTAAATTATTCGTTCTCTATATTACTTTTTATTTTTATTTTAGAAGATAATTTATATTTTTATTTATCTATCATTTTAAATGTTTTAATTATTATTATTTTTTAATTATATTTTTAAATTTATATATAAGAGAAAATAGGTCTTACGTTGAGAATATTCTTATATCATCATTAAACTTCATATGCATCGAGAAAGAAAAACAACAAAAATATTAAGTAATAGCAAAATAGAGAAATGACATTTTTAAAAAATACTTTTATTTATCATTACCCTAAATCAAACCTTTTAAAGGATACATAATTTGAAATAATTAAAAAATTTTAAAGTGACAATCATTTTAATTAAAATAAATAAATAAAGTAATATTTAAAGAGTTTCATTTTTAATGTATTGTTAGTGAATCTTTTTATACAATCAATTAATTAGAAATGATCTTAAATATAAAATTTAAAATAATTATTACAAAATTCGTAACATATATGATAAGTTATAATTAAATTTATATTTAAATTCAAATTTGATATTGAGATAGTGCAAGGATCAAAAGTTAATAAAATAATTTTCATTTTTTTATTAATTTGTTAAATATAAAATCAATTCCAAAATCAAATTAAATCATATTTTTTTTATCAATTCCAAACACTATAAAGGATTTATAAATCAAAGCAAATTTTATTAATTTTAATTAAATATACGGTCAATTTTAAAGTTTTGAAAAATAGTTAGGTTAAGTCAAATATCATATTTTAATTTGAAATTAATATTTTATAATGACATTTGACAATATATATTATGATACAAATCAACTTCTGTGAATTCAATTAATCACAAGGAATTTAATCCTCTTCACACAAAGTTTAAATTTATCTCTTTTAAATTTATACAAAAATAGACGTTAGTTAGAATTTATCTCTTTAAATTAGAATAGTCGAGATTTAAAATACCTTTCGAAAAACTAAGCATTTAAGACTAAAATAATACTCCATTTTTATGCATGTGTAAACGTTTTTGGACAAAAAAAAAATTGAGGTTTAGGGGCGGCTAGCAAAACCCTAGTTAAATGCTAGGTACAATATCTGAAAAGTTTAATTTAATTAACAGTGATATTCTTAACGAATCTTCGTAAAGATGGGTACAAACCACCAAACATACTGTGTTCGTTCTTCGTCTGTTTTCAGAAATAAATAGACAAAAGCAAAACCTTCTGCGACAGACAAAGTGCAAGGCTTAATAAATATTATCTATTAAATTATTTAAATTATGTTATATATATATATATAAAGTTTTAAATACTTTATACATTTATAATTGTATAATTTAATAATAAATATTTGTTTAAATAATATATTTTATATTAAAATAAACCGTTGTGATGAAATGTTTATTATTTTTTGAATTGTACAAATTTTGTAAACTAATCTATTTTATAAAAAAAAAAAATAGTGGTCAGATTGAAAAAATTTATTATTAAAATATAAATTCGTTAAAACTTAATTATACCCGATCTTAAGTGATCTTGTACACCAGTCACACTGCACCAAGCACATGTGCTACAAGAAAATTTGTATGCCTTGAAACAGTTAAGTAACCTAATTTAAGTTTTGCTTTGTCATGATCAAAATTGTTTACTCAATTAAAGTTTCTTGAAATGATAATCTCGATCTGATTTTTAAAACATAGTTCATAATCCTCAAAACCGACAATATTTTAGACGTGGTGACTCTAATGCTATAAAAAAATTAAGATAAGAATATTATTATTAGAAAGAAGACTTTGAGTTATTCTTACATCTTAACTTCAATAAAAGAACTTGTTTTGGTGCAATGAAAAGTTATACATTACTTTTAAATTAATGTCAAAATAGTTTTAAATTTTTTTTTTCTTAACCTATCAAAACACTTTTTAAAAAGTAAATCGTAAAGATCTAGTAAAATCAAAATAGATATTATTTGGAAGAAATTTCACCCTTTAACACACTCTTTTTATTAAAAACAAGGATAAAATAAATAAAAACTTGGACCACAAAGTTTTGTAATTTTAATAAATTTCAAGGGTAGTATATAAATTAAGTAATTTTTGTCTTTATGTGCAAGAGGGATAAGTTCCGTTTAAGTCAAAATTCGCATATGGAGATGCAACAACAATTGGCATGTGATATGGAGCAGATTTTCAACTAAGAACACTTATGAGTATAGGTCGATATAGGTTTTCAATATTTCTCTTATGAGTATATTTTCCAGTCGACATCGGGCTTCCCCGAATTTTAATTAATTAATAACTAGCAGAAAATAAAATTTCTATTACAAACCAAAAGGTGAAAAGTCATGAGACATGCCTTGGTTACCTCGTCCAAGCCAAGTTTTGCACTGCCCCTTCCATGTGTTTTTCACATGTCTGGTTTCAGAGAAAAGTACGTAGCTCAGTAACTTGTCTACTCTATATATCTAAGTCAATTGTCAAGTGTCATGTCTATTAAATTTTAAATCCTGTCAACAGAACCAAGATGAGAAGTTATTATCCCATCATCGATATGTATTTTATTTTATTATATAAATAAATTATCAATGCATAATAAGAAAATTGTATACGGTAGAAAATCTCTCAACAACTCATGTCGATACTGATACACAGCACTTCTCTGATCTCTATAATAGGGAAATGACTGGTGATGGAAAAAAAAATCTAGATATTTGTTTATATCAATGTTTATAAAAACTTAAATTTGTAAAATATATTTAGGTTCAAATTTATGTATTCTGTTAACAGTCAAATTTGATATAAAATTTTTAATTCAATATAAAAATTATTTCATCTTGAAATGTGTATTCTGTTAACAGTAAGAAAAATGAAATATTGCCAACTAACCCAATGAGAGAAAGCTGAAGAGTAACATGTTATATTATCTAACATGTTATCTTTGCTCAAGTGTGAAAACGGATACCAATGTCCAAAGGTTGTGATGTTTTTTTACCATTAAAAATAGTAATTAATCTATCTTAGAAATTGTAAGTACTAAAATAAATATTATTATTTACGTAAAAAAAAGATTTGATATGAGGTAGGAAAGGCAGGAGCATTGAAATTCCCCCAAGAAAAGGAGGTGATTAGGACGCCACTTGAGTTGGGTGGGTCTCATGGGTGGGGGCGCCCTGTTTATGGGAACCAATAGTCACTGTGTTGGTCAAATAACAGGAGACAAAGTTGCCGTGACTTTGATAAGGCACCTCATCAACTTACCCTTAATGGGGGTGCTGTCTAATACCTATGCCTAGTGACACCACATGGATGATCTTTATCCCCCCAATGCAATATTGCCCCCGCTAGCTAGACCTGCCCTTGCTTTTCAGTGGCAAATGGTCAAAGTGGAAGTCACTTGGATCAAACACCACCATATGCTTGCCTTAATTACCCTCAATCTCCTCTGCACTCATCACCACCCACAAAGATATGGGATAACAAACAACCCATACCCTAATAACCATTTATAACACATGCACTCAATTAAATTGAACATCACAATATTCCCATCTAATGTTACAGTAACTAACACTACTACGTTTCCCATGTTTGATTTGAATTGGTGCGTTTGTTGGTGATGTTTCTACATTTTCATCTTGTTTAGTTTTTCCTCCCATTTTGTCTCTCAAAAGTTCCCAATGACCAAAATTACTAAGTGCATATTTAGAAACGTATTTCGAACTCCGTTTTTTTTTTTTTAATTTTCACATCAATATCAAAGATTGATGATGAATCTAAAGCTACTTGATTCTATAAATTTATGTCACGTTTGTCTTTAAATTAGTTTTTAAACACGTTATAAATCGTTCTGAGAAATTTCTTTAGGATAACTTTTTGGTTTTAGTTAAGGACTTTATTTTTATTTTTACTTCTACCTTGCTTTTTAATATAATTTTTCAAACATAAATCGTTATTTTAAATTGAGTTTAACTAAAATTAATTTTATAAAACTAATATTATTTAAAATAAAATTTGCAAATACTTATGTTATCTAAAATCATCTTCTACATCAAAATCAATATAGTTTCCTTACACACTAAAAACTTGAACATGTATGATTTGGATAGGTAGTTATTTACTAATTCGTGCTAGGATGCTTTGAAGTATGTTGAGCTGATAGTTCTTCTGAAGATTAAAGGGAACTTTTTTTGAAATGCTCAAATAAATAGAAATTGACACAATGATAGCAAGGAAAACAAATTGTGTATCTAAAGGAGGAGAGCTTTTTTTTGAAATGCTCAAATAAATAGAAATTGACATAATAATAACAAGGAAAATAAATCATGTATATAAAGGAGTAATAGCTCCATTTATTTATAGGTTTTCGTAAATATGAGATCCTAATGAAAGTATATCCCAACGATGTCATTGTTCTGACAATATCCATAATTATCATATTTTTCTTGTAATCAAACTTGATTATTCTTATAATATGCATGGTAAGGTTAGACAATGGTTCCTAAAATAATAGGGACATTGACCCATCTTGTAAATTACATATGAATGATGTTCATTTCCAATTGGAATGAGGTGGTCTTGGACAATTGTCTTTAATTAGATATATGAATATCATATTTGCATGTCTTTGTGAAGGTATGATTGTTGATAGTTTTTACGTTAGTTGGGATTCATATCTCATCCCATGAAGCAAATGCCAAATCAAGACACCTATCTTAGTCTAGAAGACATGTCTGATCAACTGTCTCTAACTCGATGTGTTAATTATTGGTGGTAGGTCATGATATGTTTTATTTGCTTGGGATATTCAATATAATGGAAGGGAGTTAAGTGGCCATGCATACAACATCTTAGATGAACTTGGTGTGATTGATCAATAATTTGAGGTTAGTTTAGCATGATGTTTCATTCCCCTTGTTTGAAAATGATGCATAAGTGGGGCAAATGGTGTCATTTGAGTGGTGTGTCATTCTTGATTCACAACAATTCACATTTAATGGGAAGTTAATTTTAACAGTAATTTTACCTATTTTGGGTCATGTTACGTGACACTTAAGAAATTTTATCTTATGGGATGAAATAAATGATAATTTTACCTTTGCCTCCAGAAGTTTATAAAAATGGTTTCACTTATTTTTCTTCTTTTTGTTCCTTTTTCTTTCCATCTTGTTCTCCTCTTCATTACTCTTTTTCTTCTTTTTTTTTTTGGCCAAGCATTTGCTCTTGTGATGGTTTTTCAACAATTCTTAAGACATTTTTCTATTAGGAACTTATTCAAGTATCTTTCTTCTTTCTTGTCACTTATTTTATTTAGTTTTTTTATGCCCATGAGTTTTACACATCTTTTGACAAAGTACATGACTTTATATTTGTTTGAATACGCTTAAGAGCTTATAAGAATCAACCAACGCTTTTGTTCTTGTAACAAGAATAAGACTATGCAAGAATGCATTTTCTAAGACTGTTCGTGTGATGAAATGCAACGTTTTGCAATCATCTTAGGTAAGATGATTGACTTCATCTTTTACATATTAAGCGCTACTGTTTTTTCTCTTGTAAAAACTTATTTTCTTTATTTGTTAAATCAAAACCAATAAGGGTCATAAAACGTCCTTTGTCTTAACACACCACACAATAGGTAGAACTTTCTATATTTGAGCTTCAAGTACATTGTTACATTGTCTTGTCACCTTACTTTTGTGTTTTTCATGCCTTTTGATGTATGAGACTAGTTAACTTATCTTTTTGTCACATTTGATAAGAACAAAACTTTGAAGGTTTTTTCTTATAAGCTTCTCAACTTGCATCTTAGATGATGCATGGATTCTAAGATGAATCTTCATTAGACAAAACTTTGTAATATCTTGACAAATAGTTTGGGGGCAGGTTTGTAAAAGACAGAAATGAAAAAATTAAGTCCAATCACATTCTTGTTGGGTTTCATCCGTATCGAGAAAACTCGCAAGGAACTCATTTCACACTTTTTAAAATTTTAATTTACTTATATATTTTTAAGTAAATTATATTTTAATTCAAATAATATATAAAATTAACAAATAATAAGAGCTTAAAAAGTATTTAAGAATTAAATTATATTTTTAATTATATATAATTTTAACTTTATTATTTAGTAATTATTATTTTAATTATTTAACTGCAAAAATAATTAATTTATATTTTTAATACATAAAATATTGTATGAAAATATAATATATATATATATATATATATATATATATATATATATATATATATATATAAGAATAAGCTCATAAATGGGGCGAGGCGAAGAGTTACATCATAAACCCCATACCCGACCTCCTTTTCTTAAGTTGGAGAAAATTAAGCTCAACCTCATCCCTAGTCAAAATGAGTGCAAAGTTGTGGCAAAGTCGAATAGGTACCTATGAAGAGGAGTTTAATTGTTATGTCTAATTGAAATTAATGATTGAATCATCTTAAATCTTATCGTTGTCAATAGGTATACTAAAAATTATCAATGTACATTCATGAAATGACTTAAAACTCTTGTTTGGTTTTTGATGGAGAATCCTTAATGTAAAATTGTGAGAATAACCTTTGACATGAGATAGTGATATTAGGTAAAACTCTTTGTATTGTGACAACTTTAAGAATTAAGCCTCTAATTTTATATATAACTTTTGTTTAGAATCACCAAATGCTTTCATTAAGACAAATAATTGATAGCTTAAAGTAATTAATTGTTAACATAGTAGGTCAACCTAACATTTCTGGCTAGCTCGTTATTACTTAATGAACTTTTAGGTTGGACTTTGTTAAAATAACATGTGCATGATACTATTCATGTCAATTTATCAAAATCTATTTACTTTTACATATATATATATATATATATATATATATATATATATATATATAGATATAATTCAAATTATAATTTTGGTCCCTTGTCTTATTGTACAAATTTATTTTAGTTCTTTATTTTTTTAAAAGATTTATTTTCTTCTTTAACTCTTAAATTTAAATTATTGTTGTTCTTTTGAAACTAATTTTTTTATTTTATTTTGGGACACGATTTTGAACTCATTTTATACTGATTCAAAACGTGAAATTTGTTCAATTAAATTTATTTACATGAAAATATGGAATCTAACTAATGTTCGCACAAAAAAGGTCATAAACATAGTGAAAATTGTGTTAAAAGTGAGTCTTACGGGCTTGATTGAAAAACTAAAATCTAATATTTGAAATTTTTTTAGTTTGCGGAACTCAATTTTTACATAATTTTCACTATGTTTATGAAATTTTTTTTGTATGAACATTAGTTAAATTTCATAGTTTTGATGTAAATTAATTTAATAAGACAAGTTTTACATCTTAAATTGATAAAAAAAAAATTCAAAATTGTTCTTCAAAACTGAAAATTAATTATTATTTTGGAAGGATAGCATTAACTTAAATTTAAGAATTAATAAATTAAAATAAATCTTTAAAAGATAAATAACTAAAACGAATATTGAAACTGAGATAAGAAATTAAAATTATATAATTTAGCCTATGTATATTATCATATATGTTTTTAGTACGACTTATAGAATTATTCTTTAATGAAATATGACAAAACTTAGAAATAATATTTTATATATTTTAAAATTATTTTTAATTAAAGTTTTACTTTGATATCAAATGTAATATAGGTCAACATTAAAATTCTGAAATTATTTATCAAAATAAAACTTTAATTTTAATTAAGAATATTACCAAAAATATATATACTTCAAGTACCACACTTAATTCAGTCTTAAAAATTACTTCTCACTCCAACTCTTTATTTTTCTTCGTGCATCTCTATATTTGATACGTTTTTCTTTTTATAATTTTTTTCTTAAAATTTGGATGTTTATATTATTTATTGAGATAATAATAAAATGTTACAAAAAAAGATATAAAAACAAATTTACGAAACCTAAACACACAAAAATAATAATGAATCTTACTATTTTGATTTAATATTTCCAGGGAAACTTTATATTTAGGGCCGTTTATTTTAAATTGTAGTAAAATTAATTTTTGAAAATTTGATTTTAAAAATAATTTTTGATTGGGTATGATATTTTTAAAGTAAATTAATAATATTTTTTATTCAATTAACAAACCAAATTAATAATTTATAAAGCCATTATAATCGGTTTAATCACGAGAGATATAGATAGTATATACGAAGTTCTAAGTTTGAATTTTGTTGTTGTAATTATATTTTGTTATTTTAAAAGAATATATAATTTGTAAATCATAAAACTAAAATCAATTTTATTCAATAAGAAAATAAATATTTTTACCTTTTACAAAATTAATTGGATCTATAGTAAAATCAAATATACAAAACTAAAAAATCAATGAATCTCATGTGAATTCTCTGAGAATCAATTTATAGTCACCTCAGGGCATTTCGTAGTTCAAAGTCATTATTGAACAGCCAAATTAGTTGAAGGATTTTTATACTTTAACATGAACAATGGGTCAATAACAACCATAACAAAATATAATTTAGTTTAGGCTTTGAATTTTCAATCACATCATGCGAGTCCCATCTGTTTCCATTATTCTGTGCCACATCAGAATCTGAATCTTTAACTTGTGTTCATATCAGAAACGCATTTCATTTCCACTCAATAAAGGAATGGTCTTCCAAACATTTTGATGCTTTGTGCCCGTTCTCTGCTGCTACACTTTTTCAAATTCTCATTATTTTTCTTTTTATATTTTTAACAATTTTAAAGAAAATAAATAATATATTTAATGAGAATGTAATTGTTTTTTACACTATTATCAATCATAAATTAATAATATATATATAATATTTCTTTTTCACCCTACTTCCACCTCTACTCCAACTAAACTCATCCTGCTACGTACACATACGTATACAAGTTAAGAATTTATTTTTATACTTTCAAACTTTTATAATTATTAAAAATATACACATTATTTTAATAGTTAAATAATTTAAATCATAATAATTAAATAATAAATTTAAAAATAAATATTTAACCGAAAATATTATTGTATTTTTTAAGGTTTTTTTGTATGATTTTGTTTTCATATTTTCATTTTTATGATTATTAAACTATACATAAATTATTTTAACAGTCAATTAATTTAATTAATTAATTAATAATAATAATAATAATAATAATAATAATAATAATAATTAAACACTAAATTTAAAATTATATATTTAAGATTTTAATTTTTAATTTTTAATTTTTTTTTGTAAGTTTATTAATTTTTATAATAATATTTGATCATATGAAATGAGAACAATTATATCACATGAATTTTTTTATACAATCCATAAAAATATTAATTTAATTATTACGTCATATACTATCTAATTTAATATACAATATTTATAATTTGCTTTTTGTAACAACTAAATAAATTAATAGACAATTAGGGTTTTGTACGTTCAAAATAGTGATATATGCACAAGAAAATTAATATTTTTAGATATAAAAATAACCAGATATCAATATCCGATGGATTACAATTCCCCACCTAGATATTTAGATTGATTTAAAAATATGTCATTATCATATAGAAATAAAAATGATTAAGGCCCTGGCCTACCATCAAAACCAAGAAAAATGATTAAATTCATAATGCTCGAAACTTCATTAGACAATTGAATTCGTCAATATAATGACCAAAGTAGCATAACAAGAATCATGCTCGTTTGATTTCAAAGTAACATGGGCTTTGAGTAATTTATAAGGGATCGTAAGATTTGAACTTTTGGGAAATTAATTATATCAAAATATTAAATTGTAAAACCTATAAAATGGGTTTAACAAATTATTCGATTATAATGAACCAGTTGGTTAATCACATCACAGATGTGTTTAGCATCAAATATTTCTGTTTTTGGTTAGGGGGAAATTAACATATCAATCTACTCCTGAAAAAAAAAGTTAGAGTAACGGTTTATTATTAGATTAATGTCTATTAGTATAGAAAATGTTTCACAAGTTATTTTACCTAGTTTATAATTTATTTGTCAGGCTTGATTAAACTAAAAATGTTTGATAAATAAGATTATCTCGCTAACGGATATAAATTTTTTTTTTTTCATATGATACTTAAAATAGTGTTTGAACTTATAATTTTTTTTTTTTATTGTTAGTACTTTAAGAAAAATTCTCATATATTACTATCTTATTTAATATTATAATTAGTGAGATTTAATTCAGTTGGTTGGTTGAAAAGGATGTATGAGTGTTGTAAGCTCCTTTGTACCATCTTCAATTCCTAATATTCAAAAAAAAAATTAATACTACAATATTATTGTAATATGTATATAATTTATTTTAATTTAAAACTAAATGAGATTTTCAAACAAAAAATGGCAAGAATTCAATTAACCTAAAATTATAATTACCTAAAACTATAGTTTTGTCTATAAAATAAAAAATTATATAAATATGTTATTTTAAGTTATTTTATATTTATCAACTACCTTCATAATTCATTTTAGCAAATATTTTTAATTTAATTAACTACCTTAATAGGTTTTAGCTAAAAGTTAGCCTTTTAACTTTCAATTAAATATTTTTTCATCTTTCACTTAACTTAACAAATATTTTTGCGAAACATAATTATAATTATTTTCTAATAAAATTAAATTATTAGCATAAACAATATTTTTAATGAGATTTAACCATAGTGAATAAAACAGCTTTGAGAAGGAGTTCACAAACAATGTTGTTCTTAGATGACTAGTAAATAAAAAATGCAACCATGGTAACTGTTAATCTCAAATAAATTTTTCTTATAATAAGATCACATATAATTTAAATAATAAAATGCTACCACCATCCTATCATATAATAATAGTCACAAATAAGACTTTTGAATATATCAATAATTAAATACATTGCCACATGATCATTTCAAATATCATACCACCATGTCAAAGAAAAGCAACACTGAGATTCCCAAAATCAACTGATTTGACTTTTTGTTTCTTAAAACCTATGTAAATTCCTGATTCACTTGTTTTTTTTTTATTCTCAAAATTAATGTGAGGCTCAGACTCACTATGAATCTTAGATTCATTAAGGATTATGTGTACATATCCATGTAGTAGTGTTCTATTATCTTCCCTGTACCAGACTAGGATATTTCATATCTCACCCTTGATGTAAATAAGTTCAATAAATTGATATCTCATCCTAAATGATAAAATTTTTCATCATATTCCCATAATAGAATGTGTATGGCCATCCCTTCCCAGAAGGTGATGACCAACTCATCCATAATACAATATGTCCAAACTATGACAACATCATAATACCTATTAATGATATGGAATAATATATATATATATATATAGGAGAAGAGTTTCACTTATTCCAAGAGTAACTGTAAGAGAGTTAATTTTCATCTTCACCCTTCATTTTCTTGCGATCTAACAGATAAGATGTATCACCCGTTGGAGTTATTAGATTATAAGAAAATGACAGGTGAATATAAGGAGTACTATGTAGAATTACTCATGAAGTAATGGGATCCATCCTTTCTCTCTCTATATATAAGAATTTTCAATTGTGTAGCATGTGAATTACTTGATTTGAAATTGACTCACAGCTTATGCCTTGATTTGAGATTCAAAGTCTCAAATCTAGCCACAGAGAAGTCGAGACTTTGAATCTCAAATCAAAGCATAAGCTTTGAGTCAATTTCAAATCAAGCAATTCACATTCTACACAATTAAAAATCCTTAATATCAATTTTATACTCAAT
Source organism: Mucuna pruriens (assembly GCA_025330945.1). Classification (NCBI taxonomy): domain Eukaryota; kingdom Viridiplantae; phylum Streptophyta; class Magnoliopsida; order Fabales; family Fabaceae; genus Mucuna; species Mucuna pruriens. The sequence goes on from JAENHJ010000520.1 coordinate 2,636,205, forward strand.
GAGTTCACTCTATACAAAAGGATTCATAAGGCATTGTCACGCCAATTTGCAAAATAAAATACCTAATGAACAACAATTGTTACAAAAAAAATTAAAATTATATATAACACAATAATCCATTCTATGAAAAATTATATTCAGAATATATGAATATTCAAAAGTAATCTAACCATAATACTTAAAATACTACTAATTCCGAATTTTCTAATCAAGAACACTAAGAAATTGCATCCTTTAAGAAATATATCATGACAATTTTTAAAGAAAAGTGTTTTACTCACCTTTTGAAGAAATTCAATTAAGCTCCAGGTGTATCACACATTCACGCCAAGAGTTGCTCAAAGAATCCCTAATCCTTTCTTGTTTAACGTTTTTGAATAAATGTTATTCAACAAATTTATTTTCTCTTCATTGTTAAGCAATTCTAAGAGAAATTGTTAGTCAAATTCTAATTTGTTGCATTCCACTGTGACCTGCTTATTATTATTATTTTGAAAGAAAATGACTTTGTACACATTTATTTTACTATTTGAAATTAAATACATGTATCCAAATTCTCTATTCCTCGAATTCAAATTGAATTCTGTTGCAAGATATAAGATTTGGCTAGAGTTGAAGTTGGGAAACGTGGAAACCCTCCATTATTAACGTTCCTTTCTTTTATTTAATTTTTTTTCTTTTCGTAGTTATTAAATAATTCTAAGAAATTTTATTATAATTGTTTATACTCTAACTTTATAATTGACCTTTTTATTAAGTAAATAATTATTTAAAATTTTAAGATGTTATACTTTACCAGCAACACCAACAAAAAATGTATTTTCTTGAATCTTTATGAGCATTTACCTTACGATGGATACCTCACCAAGACTTAAAAAATCTATATAATATATTTCACCTATAATATCCTTTAAGGGATACCTCACTCTCAAATAATCTTTTAGAAAAATCAAAATAAAATCATCTAAAGTGATGAATATATAAATTGAATACTCAAAATGTTTTTCTTGAACTTTAAAAGAGTCAACATAAACCTATCAATCTTTCCAAACTTAGTTGTAAAGATGTAAAAACATTTTCTCTCTTAAAATTTTCGTTATGTGATGCGACCTAAATCACGTCGGGGATATTTTTGGAAAAATAGGTATGAAGTACTCTCTTGGTATTGGAATGGTTTGAAAATTTGAAGAGAAGTCGAATCCATCGCCACAAGGGAACCGACTTCACTGAGTCGGCGTCGATTTGGCCAATCCAGGAAAATGGACCTAACCAGATCTGGCTCAGACTGGAGTTGTCACCAACGTTTAAGGGTACGTCGGAAACCAGGAGTGGATAAGGCAAAGCTGCGGAATGCGGAGTCTGGGTAAGGAGTCGGTTACGCATGGGAACGACGTATCATTCCATCCACCTACCATTTGGTAGTTACCCCATGAACTGCATGTAACATAACCTTTACCTTTACTGCTAATGATCAGCCTAAATCAATGGAACACATACGTACAGAGTTTTGATGTTTTTAATGCATAAGTTGACAAGATTATATCTCTTGCTTCTACGTACCTCTCTTAGCATAAAGGAATCAAAGTTCACGTAGTTCTAAATGCATGGGATGAAACACATAGTCAGACTTTCCATTAGGCGTCCACCTTCGAGACAATTTAGGTGTAAACTAACTTCACTAGGAGGTTTGGTGTTGGTTCTTATGGTATGGTCAGACTTACCATTGGGCGTCCGCTAGAATCTAAGACATGGGATTTGAACTTTCCATTAGGCATTCAACCCGCACAGCCTTGAGTTCGAAGTCTAGACCATCCATTAGGCGTCCCGACTCGATACTAGACTAGTCATCAAGGAGAGCATGTATACTAGGTGGATTTGGCCATGCAGCTACTGACTTGGAGTCGAATAAAGTGCATTATGCAATGCTAGGGAGGGGAACCGAGGCCGGACTCGGTTCCAAGCCAAGGCGGGCTACATGCCATCTGGAATGCTACTGACTTGGTTCCAGGCTGAGGCAGACTACATGCCCGCCATCTAGAGTGTTACTATGAGAGTGAGGGGGAGCTTTCTATGGCATGATTTGAGTTCGGGCAAGATGCTTACCTGGAATCCAGAGGTCCTACTGGCACCTTTGTTCGTAATTGGCACTCCCCTGCAACGCTCTTCCTCAATCACTGATTACTCAGCAATTCTCCAGCAATTTTGCCTTTCTTGCTTTTCTCCTCAATTCTTGGCCCCGAGTTCTTCACATTGGGGCCTTTTATAGCCTTTGGAGGGTGATGAGGGCGCGCCTAATCCCACCACGTGGAGTTGCCCCTGCCTTCTGATTCAGTTTGTTAGCCTTGGTGATCCCTAGGTTGATGCTTGTTGGATCCTATGCCTAGTCGTGGCACGTCCTCCCTGGATTCGCGACACGTTCTTCGGGTAGTGGCTGATCTGGCGTCTTCCTCTACTGTGATTGACAAGGATTTTCATTCTGTTGGAATAGGTGGGGTCCTTGTCCCCTTGACGTGGCTTCATCAAGGACTGTCCTTCTTCTTGAAAAATCTGACGGTTCGAGGCCTCTTGGATCCTATGAGGTGGTGTTTCCTTGCTAAGGTGGTTGATTTTGTTTGATTTTGCCAACTTCATCAGCGTTGAGTTGGAACTGTTGGGTCCCTTCAGGGTTGTGTTGGGTTGGTTGGGGCGTGCCGCGCTAATTGGGCCCAATTCTAGTACGTAAACAGCATTGGGCTTCTTACAGCTGAATTGGGTTGTTAATGCGCGTTAGCTATCTTGGACCTTTCTCTTGGTCAGGCCAAACCGAGTTGGGTGGCCTCTTTCATAGGCAGGCCAATTCGGCTCTTCTTGTCCCTTGGACCTAGTTTGGGTCTTTGTAGCCTGACAAGTCCACTTATGAATTTTCCCTTGGATTGAGTTGATATTGGACCGGACAGGTTTGGGGTCCTACATTATGTTATGAAGACAACAAAAGATAATCACTATTATAACAATTTTTATTTCTATTACAAACACTACTGTAATCAATTACAATAAGTTGATAATTGATTATTTTGATCATCAGACTACCTCGACTTGTTTGAAGAATATTATAATCAATTACCACAAGCCTATAATCAATTAAAACAAACAAGAATTATTTTCTTAAAACTTCTCCTATTTTTGTAATTTAATATCAAATCCATGTAACCTATTACATTATTCTAAATTTTTCTAAACTTATCAAGAATAATTTAATCCATTATAAAAGTAATGTAGTGGAATGATACAAAATATGAATAATTTTCAAAATAACTCTTAAAAAACTTAACTTCTTTAACTTTAAACCTTTTTAAAACATAGACTAACCTTTTAAAAAAATTAATTAACATCCATTAACACTAATATCAACTAGAATGATTAAATCATTATGCATTTGATTGATTTTAATTTTAAAACCAACTCTTAAGATTCTTAAGTTTATCACTTTTAATTAAGCTTAAGACCTAAACTCTCTTTTAAACATGGTATCACAAGAAACATAGTCAAAACTTAAACTAAGCATAAAATACTAATATCAACCAAACATCAAGTCTTCAAGTCTTATCAATTTATAAAATAATTAACTCCTCTATTAAAATAAAATTAATGTAAATATTTAAGTACTAAACTAATTTTCTACCATCATTAAGAATAATAATACTAATAATAATATTTCAGTTTCAAAATGTAATTATTGAATAAAATAATTTCCTGCAGCAATTAATAATTAAAATAAAATTGATAATAATAATAATGAAATTTATTTCTAAAAATAATTAAATAAATTTTAGGATGTTACAATTCTCCCATCCTAAAAGAAAATCCGTCCTCGAATTTATATAGAGTAAGTACTTTCTGTACCCTTGCAATTGCCCTCCCCTTACTCATTTAGTGTTTCTAATAACAGTCCTTACTCAATTTGCGTTGGCTAAAATAATCATCTCACCTCTCTAAACCAGTTAACCTTAAATCTTTCACAACTTCTAGTATCAATTCTCATACCTAGTCTTCTTTTAACCTTCAAACAAGCTAGTTCGATTACTTGCGAGAGTAACAAATGTACGTCCAGAGTTGAAACATGTGCAATTATTATGTACATGGCATGGGTGAAGTGATAGACTGAATCCAATCCAATTAGATTCCTCGAGTTTAACAAAATCTCTCCCTCAAGTTCTAAAATAACTCTAGGATTCCAACTTGTCAATCAAATAGGTGCTCACACTTATCTACTCTTCCTATGATTTAAGCTGCCAAAACATTTTCCAAAGATCCTGTCCTCTAACCACACAAAAGGATGCGAAATGATTTCCTATTTACGACATATTCTACTATCTTGATTCTACCTAGTGATGACTTCCTAAAATCTTGGTCATTTGGAAATTCCAATCACCTCATCTATTTTAGGTTCCACTCCTACTAGTTGAATTTCCACTTACTGTTTCTACGTCATCGAGAATATCGACTTAAAATCATGCAAGTGGTGTCTTCGAATCTTAAGAGTAGCCACTACTGCTACTACCTCCCAGCTAGGGGTTACATAATTTGTCTTGCAACTCCCAGTTGTCTATGAGATTAAAATACATTCTCACCGTCTAGTAACACACTCTTTTCAATAACTAAGGTCAGGTATTACTAAGGTTGGCATGCTATCTAATGCTTCTCCAAGACATTAGGAACTAATTCCATTTTATCAATCCACCTAAACCTTGCTCCCCTCCTAGATTCTTGAGTTAAATACTATACTAACTTAAGGAATACGTCTAGGAATTCACCATAGTATTTGTCCGATCTCGAGAAAATTTATAATCTTACTCACTAATGCAAGGTTTTTAACTTAAGAGAACTCCTACCTTAAAAGGTCGACTATTGGGTTCTCACACTAAAGATCGCATAACTTAAAGAACTCACATCTTCCATTTAACTTTTATTAAGCAACTATACCATGACTCATCTCCCATAATACGAACTAGTATCCTTAGATGCTACTCAAGCTTCTCTCAAACTAAACAATCATTAACAAAATCCACTATGTCTCTTTCCATTTAGGCCACCAAAATATCCCCTTAAGGTCTTGATACATCAAAGTTACTTTAGGATGAAAATTAAGCCTACTTTTATAACCTTCCTCAAAATCAAACGCCAAAGTGTAGGTTTACTAGGCACACATATCCGATTACCAAGTCTTATTACTCTATATACACCCAAGGTTAACTCTCTCTCACTATTCTATTCTATGGCTACACGTCTAGCAACCAAAAATGAATCCTCCAATTGAGCTTCTCCAATTGAGCTTCTCTAATCTCCCTCAACTAATCTTTACTTACCCGAATCATTACTAATCTTACACTACTAGGGGTCATCTTATAAGCCAAATTAAAATCCTTGAACTGGGAAAAACAGGTCAATCTCTCTAATTGTCAAGGAAGATATAGGAAGAGATTTTCTACTTAAAGCTTCCGCTACAACATTAGCCTTACCTAGATGGTAACTCAACTCGAAATCATAGTCCTTAAGAAATTCTAACCATCTCCTTTGCCTCGTATTCAATTCCTTCTGATCGAATAAATATTTAAGGTTCTTATAATCACTAAAGACCTCAAACTTAGAACCATACAGATAATGTCTCAAAATCTTAAGAATGAACACTGTAGCCGCCAACTCAAGATCATGGGTAGGGTAATTCCTCTCGTGGATTTTCAATTGCCTAGAAGCATAAGCTACCACTCTACCCTCTTGCGTCAGCACTCCACCTATACACATCCTAGAAGTATCACAATATACTACAAGAGGTTTACTAAGATCCGGCAAAACTAAAATTGGTGCTCTAGTTAAATTCTCCTTAAGGGTTTGGAAACTATGTTCACACTTACTATTCCATACAAAAGCAACCCCTTCCTGGTCAACTTAGTTAAAGATAATGCTATCTTAGAGAATTCCTCTATAAACCTCCTATAATCTCTCTCAGGCGGTAACCTAGACATATCCTTAGAAAACACATCCGAGAAAGCAACATTTTTCTTTTTCTTCCGTAATTTACTTTTATTCCGTTTCAGAAGTAGTGTTGAATCAATTTACGGTAACCTAGACATATCCTTAGAAAACACATCCGAGAAAGCAACATTTTTCTTTTTCTTCCGTAATTTACTTTTATTCCGTTTTCAGTAGTAGTATTGAATCAATTTACAAAACCATACTTTTTCTGTGAATATTTTTCTATGGTATGAATTTAGGAAACTTCATACTCAGTTTCTTAATTATAATAAAAATTAAAAATTATAATAAAAATTAAAAATTATAATAAAAATTAAAAATTACATAAAAATGAAGTTTAAAAAAAGTTTAAAAAAAGTTTTAATATTATTGTGATAAGGATGAGTTACCTAATAAGAGGCTCACAATAAAAATATTACATCAAATAAGTGTGAGAATTTTGAAGTTATACATCAAATAAGTGAGAATTTTCAAGTTATACATTACATGAAGATGGTGTATAAATAAGATTTAGAGTGAGAAAAAAATAAATAACGCCTATAATATTTTTAAACCTTGCAGTGTCTACTATCATAATCCACACTTTAAATTCTAATTTATCTCTTAATTTGAGGGTTGAACTTCTGTCAAACACTTATGTATGTAAAATTCTCCAACTTTCTCAGGTCCATTTTTTTTTTCTCTTAACCCTCTAATTGCAAAACTAAACAACTCAATCCAATAGCTTATTTACCACAGAAACACGAGATTTCTCCATGAGAAACACGATTCCCTTTCAAAACCCTAGTTTACCAAAATCAAACTCATAAAAGTAGTTCAACAAATATGAGTGCACAGATTAAGAGAAAGAACAGAAAATTGAAGTTCAAACTCAAAATCCCTCACGAAACATAGGTGGATTGTTCCTTTGAAACCGAGCAAACCAGTCCACCTCTTGGCATTGGTTCAGATTACCAACAGCCTAAGCCATAGCCATCAAGGCATCAGCAATAGTACGGTCGTTTCTACCTCTTCCAGACATTACTTTTCTTATTCACAGAAAAGTAGAGCAGTCAAAATAGAACAAATCAACCAAGATAATCATCACATCCAATCAATATCACAGTTTAATACAACACAAGCATAGTAAACACATAACTCAAGGCCGATGAATCACCCAAGCTCTAATACCACTAGATGTGACACCCTTCTATCCCGAATACTTAAATTAAAAAAAATAAAATAAATAAAAAGGAAGATAAGGTAATAGTTAAAACCAAAGAAACATCGTTCGTATTAAGGATAAAAGGTTCACATGGTCATTATCAAGTAGGTACAAAGTTTTCAAGAAGATTTTAATTCTAAATATTATAATTAAAAAATAAAGTCATTATCATCTTCAAAATAAGCTCTTCAAATAACAAAAGACATAGAATAACTATTCTAAATTCCAAAGCCCCGATGTCATACTAACTAGAGCAAGACCTCAACATTACCTAAAGGAAAACCACAAGAAAGTGCGGTGAGAAATAACATTCAATCATATATAAATGCAGATAGTACCCCAAACCCCACTCATTACCGTACTCAATTACTAACAGTTCCCAAATACTCATATATCAATTACAAGTTTCATCACATTCATAATCAATTATATTCCATTCATGTTTACAAAGTGCACATGCTCACACACTGCATATGCCAATCACCACTCCTAAGAGTCTCAATTTGGAACTCCACACCATGGGCGAACCTCCTCAATTCCCTTAGTTATCGCTAATGATGGCCACATCGTTAAACACCACTTATGGTCATGTGTCGCACAGTTAAGCCCATGCATATGAATGCCGGCCATCATTAGTCCACCCTGTTAAACACCACTTTTGGCTAGGGTCCCCAGTTAAACACCACGTATGGCCAAGGTATTATAGCCACGTCTGCCTTCTCATGCATCTTATGTCTATGCTCAATGCATTCTCATCCACATCTTCATTCTCATGATTCATAAATTTTTCACACAGTCCATAATCATACCAAAATCATATCAATTTAGCCATCATTATCATAAATCATTTATAAGAACACGTAGCTAATATTCTTCGATTAGACAATATCACATACATTTACAATTCATAACCGCATGATATCTACTCCATATATGATTATATCTAATATTCTTCAATAATTATATCTACTCCATATATGATTATATCTAATATTCTTCAATAATTATATCTACTCCATATATGATTATAGATTAACACCTTTCACAAAATGCAACCGATTAAATTATCAACTAAATCAATCAAAAGCACAGAATACATTGATGAATCTTTTCTATCGATTAAAGTGTTTTTAGAACATAATAACCAAACAAATTTGAGAATTTAGATCCTAGAGGGACTTAGGGATTATCCTCACTACCCGTACACTCACGCATTCACATATGACCAAACTCATCTCCCCTGTACCTCTGTATCCTCTAGGTGTGGCCGTTACACGCGCAAAACATAAATTGAGGTAAACTGATTACCCTTGTCTAATATTCTAACTGGGTAGGGTCAACTCTGACCCGCGGTCAACCCCATTAATTCAATTAATTAAATTAATAAATGAAAATAATTCAGATTAATGTCTCATCAGTTTATAAAACTATTAACTCCTCTATTAAAATAAAATTAAATGTAAATATTTAAGAATTAAACTAATTTTCTGCCATCATTAATAATAATAATAATAATAATATTTCAGTTTCAAAATGTAATTATTTAAAAAATAATTTCATGTAGCAATTAATAATTAAAATAAAATTAATAATAATAATAATAAAATTTATTTATAAAAATAATTAAATAAATTTTAGGATGTTACAATAGAGATGGTCGGTATATAAGTGAAATGAGTTCAGTTAAAAACATTTCCTACTTTGATGATATTAGTCAATTTAGACTCTGTTTGTTACATAGGAAATTATCCAACAACGTATATGTTGAGGAATTAAAAACAACAATCTTCAAAATATATAAAAAAAGAGAAAAGTTAAATTTAAAATTTAAAATAAAAATTAACATAAATTTTTTTAAAATATATATTTAAACCATTAACAATTATTATCTATAACCTACTTGTACCAACATTTAAAAAAAAATATTTAAAACTTTTATATGATTTAAATATCTTATTATTATTATTATTATTATTATTATTATTATTATTATTATTATTATTATTATTATTATTATTATTATTATTATTATTATTATTATTATTATTATTATTATTATTATTATTATTATTATTATTATTATTATTTATCACATTTCATCATGAATCATATTAATTATTTATGGCTCTCCTCTTCCCCCTATCGATTTTGACACCCCTCGAAGGTCAACTATATTTTTCCTTCAACATACTTGCCATCTTAGTTTTGGTTTTTTTTTGTTTTTTGTTTTTCCTTTTCTTCCGTTGGTGGTTTCGTGGTTTGATGAAATAAATTGACTTATATATTTTTAGAAAATTCTATAATGCTATTTAAAATAATCCATTTTAAAATTAATCCTATACATATCATCTCACAATTTTTATTAGTCACATTTTAAATACCAGTACAAAATAAATAATGTGAGGTACTAACATTTTGACACTAGATTATTTTCCGCTGCTATAATTATCAAATGAAAATTAATTTGTCAATACATATATTTCAATTTTATATTAATAATATAACATATTATACTAATAAATATTTTTTATAACAGAGAATTAATATATTATTAATGTATTAAATAATAATATAATGCATTATATTATTAATATAAAATTACAATATTTATATGAATTTAATAATTATATATTAATAATATAAAATAAATTTATATTATCAATTAATTATAAATCATCATTGATATGATTTATAACATAATTATAGTAAACATTAACAAATTTATTATAATCATTTGTAATTATTTTATCGATATAAAATTACTCTTTATTATCTGTGCATATTTTATCTATTTATATTAATAGTTTATTTTTTTTAGATGTAAATTTTAATTTTCATTAATAAATAATATTCGTATAGTACGCATCATTTTTAGTAGTTACAAGAAAATAATAGATTATTGTTGAATATAAATTACATTAATTATTATATTATTAATAATTTTATGTATAATATAATTTTATTGGTTTAACTATTAAATTATAATTATTATTTTGATTCTATAAGTATATAATTAAAGAATTCTTATTTTTATATATTTTTAAAATATAAATCACATCAACTTTTATGTAAATAATGGATTATTAAACAATTTATTATTTAATATGAGATTTTGTACTATGATCTATATGAATAATAAACTGACGTTGAATTATTCTAATTTAATAAGTGAAATCTTATTTCCTGAAAAAATTCACATCATTCGTATAATATAAAAAATACTATATGATAAGAGTTATTAATCAAATAATAAAATTTAGAATAATGTTATCCAATAAAATATTATTAAATAAGGTAAGAGTTAAAGCAACTTATACTGTGTGTTTTTCAAGCTGCATTTCTAGGTATTTTGATGACAAATATATCAAAAACATAGAAGCTATGTCATAACAAAATGTTCATCCCCTAAATAAAAATTGAGTTGATATCTTATAATGATACCAGTTATTTATATAAAGATTTTATTAATAAATAATATATAAGTACCAGGATCTGTGTTTACCCTTATGAGGATTGGAATAACCTAAATTCATTAAAATAAATAAAAGATTAAAAAAAAAAAAGGTTTATGGAGTGTTATGGATGAATTCACCGAGGAGACGGATCTAAACATGCGTGTAATTATTATATTAAAAGAATGAAGGAATTCGAAAATGATTAAGGGTTGAACTGCAGTGAGCGTGGTGATGATAGAAAGACGCATACAGTGTAGACGGCGATACAGTGACAAATGCTGAGAAACAGACAACGACGGGGTAACCGTTCATCAATGCTTCATTCCTTAAACTTTGGAGGCTACAAGTTACGACGTCAACTACTGCTATATTTATTTTCCACATTTTTAAATACTTTATCACTCACCATACTTTCCACCAATTACATCAATATGATATTTCACCTCATTATAAATACATCAATTTTATCACCTCATTATAAATACATCAATTTTATTTGTTCTCATTTAATTTTTTTTTTCTCTTTATTGCAGTTTAACGTTTTTTTTACCTTTAAACAAACTTATTAGAGATCATTTTCTCATGCTCAGCATCGTTCACTACTTTCAATTTTTTCATAAATTTAGGGGTTGAAATACGAAATTGTGGATAAAATTTGGAAAACTAATAATAAAAACCTTAAGTTAATAATAGAGTATTTAAAATTAATTATTCGTAATACTAAATATTATAGGCAACAAAATTAAAAAAAATTGTTTGACTATTTATTTCTTATCAATATTTTAAAAGAATAAAAGAAACTAGAATAAATTTTTTATTTTTAATGTTTTAAACATAAATTTAATTGAAATTAACTAATTAGAAATTAATTTAAAATTTTACAATGTTGTTTAATAAAAAATTGTCATATATATAATAAATTTATTAATTTTTATAATAATTTATAATTAACTAATGATATAATTTTGTATACATAAATATACACGAAAATTAATCTCTTTTAAAATAGTGTCATGAAGTAGTATTTTTTCTTTCAATTTATTTTTCTAAAACTATTTCACAAAACAATTTAAACAAATTAAAACACAATCCAACAGTCCTATAAATTCGCTATTTATTCGTGTTACACACGTTTATTCAACCTAACGCGCACTTTAGCGCGTCCCTCCGTCTTGCTATCATGTGCCTCAGGCTCCTACTTTTCCTCTACCATTTTTTCCGAATTAATTAAAATAAAAATAATGGCACATATATACTGTTTTTGAATAGTAACAGAAACGGGTAAGAGAGAGAGGGTAGTGACAGACAGAGGGAAAGAAGGAAAGAAAGAAAAGAAAAGAAAAGAAAAGAAAAGAAAGAAAGAAAGAAAGAGAGTCTGCGTTTTTTTGGGTACTTTTCGGAGTTGCAGGTTTTGGAGCATCGTGTCGGGGAGGTTCTGATTTTATTAGAGGGATCTTTTTTTCTCTTTTCATTTTCAGGGTTAATTTTTTATGTAGGAAAAAACAAGTAATATTTAATTATTATTATTATTATAAATTTACAATTTATAATTACTTAAATTACTATTTCTATCCCGAGTTATAGACTAGAGAGAAGATCAAAGGTATGTGCGTGAGATCCCTGTAGCCTGTAGCCTGTAGGGTGTTCATATTATATTATTATATACATAAAAACACGCTCATGTTTTTGCGTTTATATATACACACTGTTGCTTCGTAACAACAACACATTCGCAGAGCCTCTTTGTTTGTTTCAGAGAGAACCTACGAAATTTTGTTGTGGTAGATCACGAATCCTCAGGAACTGCAATGGGTAGGTCGTGTTTGTTTGCTTTTCCTTTTTGATCTTTTATGGTTTCTCGTGCTTTGTTCTTAGAGTCATGTTTCTTGGTTTTGGGCATTCCCAAGTTTTGTTCTTTTTGGTTTCTGGGTTTCGTGAATGTTTTGGGGTGAGGAAACTGGGATGCAAGGTTCGTGTTGTGTACCCAATTGGGTGGCAAGATGTGATACAATCGTGGGTTTTCTTCCTTGGTGTGAAATTTTGAGGCTTTCTTTTTCAAGATTCAATTAGTTCAACTCTTTCGGGCGGTTTCCGTTGGATACTAAATGGGAACACTTTTCGGTGCTTTGATGCGAAGGAGCAGCACCTTGTGCCCGTTGGTCTTCTTCTTGTTTTCATAGTTTCTCTTGTGTTTTCTCTCTCTCTCTCTCTTGCTATGAGGTGTGGTGGGTTATTCATTAGTCTAATGGGTTCTGTTCTGTGATTCCTTCTTTTAGCATACTAACAGCTAAGCATACAGCACGAGGGTTATTCGTACCAAACAACTTTTTTGGGTGCTGGTTTTCTTCATTACTTGGTTATTCTTTTGTGTTTATTCATCTCTTTACCATTGGCCACTCTCTTTTACCCACCTCAGCCTCTTGTCCCCAGCTCTTATATTCTCTCTCTTTCTCTCTGTTATACTTTTATTATTGCAAGAAGAGGGTTTTTCCATCATTGTCTTCTCTCTCTATGTGTATATATATTTATTGAGCTATTCTAGCTTTTGATTCCCATTGGCTATGGGGGTTCTGTTGCCATGTTTTGTCCTCTGATTGGTTTGTTTTCTCTCTCTCATAGCTTTTATGTCGGAGGTCAACATGAGCTTCTCTCACTACATGGATGATGAATATGAGAAACTCTTCCGGAGACTGAACCCTCCCAGGTACCAATTCTTTCTTCCTATTTGATGAAAGGAAAATAGCCTGCTTTTTGGGGAAAAGAGAGAAAGAAAAGAGAATTTCAATGATTCCCTCCTCACATCTTTGTCCACTTGTTGTCTTGTCTTGTCAGGGTTGTAATCGATAATGAATCCTGCAAGAATGCCACTGTTATACGGGTATGCCTATTTCCTTTTTCTTTAATGTTTTCTTGTTGTTCTTATTCCCTTTGTGGACTGCAATTCATGCTTCTATGATTGAAAAAGGCTTTTTGCCTAGTTTGATGGCACTTTTTTTAATGGGGTTTTGATAGTCAATTTAATTTTGCAGGTTAACAGTGCAAACAAGTATGGAATACTTCTTGAAGTTGTACAAATCCTCACTGATCTAAACCTCATAATAACCAAGGCGTACATATCCTCTGATGGTGGATGGTTCATGGATGGTAATGATTTTCTTTGATATTTAATTTATTTCTATTACCAAATAAATACATTGATAGTCATATTTTTTGGAGTGTTGAAAATTTGAATATTCTATTCTGTTTTACCAGTTTTTCATGTTACTGGCCAAGATGGAAACATGGTTACAGATGAAGCCATTTTGGATTACATTAGAAAGGTTGGTGTCCGTCCCATTTTGGTGTTCTTTAACTAACTTGTATGCTTTTATGAAAACCACTGACCATGTGTTTGGTTTCATTGTGTTTTTTTTAGTCTCTTGGTCCCGAATCTTGTTTTACATCTCCCATGGGATCTGTGGGGGTTGAGCAAACAATGGACCACACTGCAATTGAGCTTCTGGGAAGTGATAGGCCAGGACTGCTTTCAGAAGTGAGTGCAGTTCTGACAAACCTCAAGTGCAATATAGTGAATGCAGAGGTGTGGACTCACAACAACCGTGCCGCTGCCGTGATGCACGTGACCGATGAAGAGGCCGGGTGTGCTATCACTGACCCTCAGAAGCTCTCTAAAATCAAGGAGCTTCTGTGCAATGTGCTTGGTGGTGGCAACAAGAAGAGGGGGGCCAAGACTGTTGTTACAGATGAAGTCACACACACTGAGAGAAGGCTTCACCAAATGTTGTTTGCTGATAGGGATTATGAGCGAGTTAATAATGATGATGACTTTGATGAGAAGCAAAGGCCAGATGTGAGTGTTGTGAATTGGTCTGACAAAGATTATTCTGTAGTTACTATTCAGTGCAAGGATAGGCCAAAGCTTCTCTTCGACACAGTTTGTACTTTGACAGACATGCAGTATGTGGTTTTTCATGCAAATATCGATGCTGAGGGGCCACAAGCATATCAGGTATATCGGATTTACTTCCACTTTGTTCTCAACAAACACACATGGACACAGACGTGGGATTCCTTTTGTTGCTTGGTGCGATTGTTGGTCTTTTAAAGACATTGGCCGAATATTTTATGCTTGCTTGTGCAGGAATATTACATCAAGCATATAGACGGGTCCCCTGTGAAATCAGATGCAGAAAGACAAAGAGTGATACAATGTCTTGCAGCTGCAATTGAGAGAAGAGTTTCTGAGGTGTGTGTCTTAATTTTACCGAATTTGTGATTTCTTGCTTTAGATATGCATAGGGAACTCATGTAGTCATGGTTTTCATTGTTGTGCTTGTTTGTGAAGCCTTATTTTTCTATTTTTCTATGCAGTCAAATGACTCATTCTTAAAATTCACCCAAACTTTAAGCTGAACGTGACCCTTGTGTATTTTTTATATTGTGTGATTAATAGTGGTCCAAGATTAGTTGAATTGCTTGCAGTTGTTATGTCCCACTGAAGGTTGATTTTCTTATTGAGGGCTGAAATAGACTTATTCAACTAGATTTCTTTTTCGTTTGGTTAATAGTTAGTCTACTTTGAAGATTAGTCACAATTTTGTTGGCTCTACAGAACCTAAACAAAAATTCAGTAAACAACAGTACCCTTTCTTGTATTTTATATAAGTGATTAGTGTCCTTTACTCCTTGATTCTGCTAAATTTTAATTCTTTAGTCAAGAAATCTTCTGGACCGCTAATAGTCTTTTCTTACTTATTCTATACAATTGCCAGTTAGGTATTTTTGGTTTATTTCTCCATCTACCCGCTTTTTGGTTGGCCTCCTATTATTTTACATGATTTTTTTATTTCTTCTTGATTCAGGGTTTGAAGCTAGAACTCTGCACCACCGACAGAGTTGGACTTCTGTCTGATGTCACACGTATCTTCAGAGAGAATAGCCTCACAGTTACAAGGGCAGAAGTGGCCACAAAAGGAGGCAAAGCTGTTAACACTTTCTATGTTCGTGGGGCTTCTGGTTTCCCTGTGGATTCCAAGACCATAGAATCCATAAGGAAAACAATTGGCAACACAATCCTTAAAGTGAAGGGTAGCCCTGAAGGCATGCAATCTGTTCCTCAGGATTCTCCTACCAGATCCCTCTTTAGTGGTCTTTTCAAGTCCAGATCTTTTGTCAACTTTGGCTTGGTTAAGTCTTATTCTTGAGAAACCCATTACACTTGCTATCTTTTCTTGTACAGTAAAATGAGGCGAAGATGCAAAGGGCTTACTAGGAAGTGTGACTTTAGTCTAGGGAAGTAGGAACACCGTCATATCTCAAACGCTAGGGATAAAGTGCCTTGTAAATTCTCAACCCCTTCTGCTTTTTAGCTTAGTTTTCCACTATGGAATCCAATCCACTAGGTTCAGTATGAAAGCAAAGAGAACCTTTTACTTGTGTAACTTTGAAACAATTAGTTTCAAGCTTATCATTTGTATATATACTCATTCATTTTCTAGCAGCAGTTATAATCTTCTCATCTTACTTTTTATTTTTATTTTTTTATAAAACTTGTCTTGTCTTTTACTTTTGTTGAATAGTTAGTTTTGCTCACTTGAGTGTTTGGGACAATTGAAATTTGTCCATTTCAGCTGTTTTATACAGAAAGGTTGTTTGGAAAATAATCATGATATTTTGGTATATCAGTTAAAATTTGATTAAATTTTTTTTTTGTAACAAATTATTGGTGAGTACTTAAGTTTTGAGTTTGAATCTGAAGTTTTCAAAATAAAGTATAATGACCTGAATTTATTCACGATTTTGTCATAAAGAAATGCGCATATAATAATTTTGTAAATCTTTTTCTCACAAGGCGACGAGTCCGCGAGATACATACCTTCGTCATTGTCTGCGATGGGTCTAATCTTGGTAGTCTTAGCCATAATCTTTTTGTGCAAGTTTTGATTAAAATAAATTCAAATATCATGATCATCCTTTACACCTTTTGGTCCTATTTGCTGTGCAAGATTGGGTTTGACGCTAATCTTTGAAAGGATATGATACAATTTGGATTTAAAAATGAATGAAAATGGACGTGACATGGGAAATTACAGTGAAACACGCCTTGACTTGCGTCAGAATTGAGCAAAGTTAGAGATATTGCATATTTATTTAATTTTTTTGTTGTGTGATTGTGTTTCCCACCCTCCCTCCATTATTAACGTGAGAAATTTCCATGCCTTAACCAAGGACCTAGCTATATCCTCGTTCCATGTCTTATTGGACAGGCAATTCGGTGGCGGCTATCTTTGTGTATAGTGTTTGGCTACCCAAAATTGAAGGGTATGCCAAATTTAAATGCCAATTTATTAGCATCGCTGTCTGATTGAGACTTGCACTATTATGAGTGAGTATTAGGCTTGCCAAAAATGCCTATCTTTCGTGCCGTTTAACACGGTGCTTAATTGATTAAGTTTTACCCATAAAGATATAAAGATCCATTTT
Organism: Mucuna pruriens; assembly: GCA_025330945.1. Classification (NCBI taxonomy): domain Eukaryota; kingdom Viridiplantae; phylum Streptophyta; class Magnoliopsida; order Fabales; family Fabaceae; genus Mucuna; species Mucuna pruriens. The sequence goes on from JAENHJ010000520.1 coordinate 2,653,359, forward strand.
GTGGGTAAGGATTGGATTTATACATCAATATGAATCTAAAATTTGCTGTAAATGCAATGATTAGTAATTAGTAACTATCGTTTTTAGTTTTGAAGCTTGCACTTTGATGTAATTTGTTTTCATTAGTTTAGGTTAAATTATAATTTTTATTATTTATTTTATGATAAAAAATATTTTGGTAATTTATATTTCAAAATATTTATTTTGATATTTAATTCTCAAATTTGAATAATAATTTTTATTTATTTATTTTAAAATATGATTTTGAATTTTTTTCTCTTACAAATTTTAGATATGAAATTTGTCATATTAAATTAATATACATGAAAACTATATATACTAACTAATGTTTTGAATAGAAAAAAATCATAACGAAAATAAAAATTATGTGGAAAGTGTAGGTTATGTTTATATCTTGTTTTGATTTCAACATTAACTAAATTTGATAATTTTCATATAAATAAATTTAATAAAACAAGTTTTACGTCTTAACTAAATAAATAGTTCAAAATTATATTTCAAAATTAAAAACGATTTTTTTTTTAAATAATATCCACTTAAAATTGAGAGTTAAAATAATTAAAATAATTTTTTTATAAATAAAAAACAAAACGAAGTTTTATATAAAATAAAATATTAAAATTATAAATTAACCAAAATTTTAAAGTAAAAGTTGCTGATATTTGCTGCCTCAATTATCATCCAAAAACTTTGAAATGATTATAATGGTCAATCCAATTAGGGAGGAAAAAGCACTCGGCAGAAGAGGTTAGTAATTAGAAATCAAATGTTATCAATAAAGTTTCTGCTGGTTGCTTTAATAATAAGCTATTTTTGTCGTCATCAAGACCTTTCCCACTATGCTATTTGCTCCGTTTGAAATGGTCCACTACTAAACACTTCTTGTCCAATCCACACCCATTTTAACATTCCTTTTGACCAAACAGTGTGAGACTAGTGCTTCGGCCTTTCAAAAGAAAGAAGGGGAAAAAAAATGGCCATTGAACAGTGTGTACAAAAGGAAGAAAAAGCAATTAAAAGGAAAATTCTTTTCTTTTCTATCTTTTTTCATTTTCTTACAATTTTGAAGTCATACTCCCAAAATTTTCTAAAATATATCCGTTCCCACCGTGATTGGCACATCGTTATCGGTAAAGTCGGAAACAGCTATATGGGGTTTTGCCACGTGGGTTGTTGCTCCATTAGACTGAGATATAATGCAACCTTAGGTAACAAAGATAGATAAGCTTCACATAAAGTAAGAGCCAGAAACAGTGCTATTTTAAAGTTTATCAATTTGTGCATCTTTTAGTAGACTATCATTACTATTATTTTTTTTTTTTTCGATCGTTTGATGAACTTTAAGATTTTTTTCCCTTTCTAAGAAATACTCCGTAGTTTCAAGCTAACACGATTGTTATACTGATGTAGATACCTCAAACAGAAGCTATAAAAATTCATTTCTGTTTTTTTTTTCTTTTCCTAATCTAACATACGACAAGAATTGAGTTAGAAACGAGTATTCAAAATACGCGATAACTACTGCTTGATTAAGAGTGTATTTTTTTATTCATAGAATAAAAATAAAATATTTATCATAAAAATTATGATTAATTTTTATTGAGGACTATAAACTTATTAGCTGATAAATATTTTTCTTTTAGTATGATTTTTTCCACCCAAATTTAGAATGTAAATCTTTAGTATATATGGGTTAAAAAATACTAATAGAATACAAATAAATTAAAAGTGTGCTTGCTTTTTTATTGAGAAGTTTTACCTTATAGTTTAACTCACTAAGGGGAATGTGCATTGGAACGTGTGTGAATTGAAATATAAACACACCCTAATGGTTTGTTTGATAGCCTAAAAAAGTAGAGGAGGGGTGAAGTGGGAAACTGGCAAGCATGTTTAGTAGACAGCAAGTAAGGAAATAAAGAAGAAATACAATAAAAATAAAAGAAGTAATAACATCATAATATGAAATTACATATTTAACCTTCAATCGTGTACTTCTTTATTTACAATCAATTATATTTATATATAATTAATTATGTAATTGAACTTAATCAATTAATCTAAAATTATCTAATCAATTGTATTTATATATAACCGATTATATAACACACATAACCATTAATAATCGATTATATATAAACATAATCGATTATATAATTTAATAACGTTGAGTTATATAATCGATTATGATTATATAATTATATTTTATTTATATATTTTAATATATTAGTATATTTAATATTATATACTTATTTTTAATAATAATATAATAATATAATTTTGATATATTTTATTTATATAATTTTATATATTTATATATTTAACATTATATAAATAACTAATTATATATATTCGTAATCGATTATAAATATATATAATTAATTAATTATATATTTTTTAAAAATTATATTATCTAATTAAAATTTTATTTTGTTACAAATAATTTTTATGTTTAATAAATATTTTATATTATGTTTTCTTTAAAATTGATTATATAATTAAAATTTTATTATGTTGTGATAAAAAATATTTTATATATCAATATATTCTATTTTTAAATTAAAATTATTATGTAATACAATTTAATTATGCTAAAAAAATATTTTATGTTAAATTTTTTTATATGCACATTCTTTTAAAAAAATCAATTATATAATTAATTTTTATTATATTATGTTAAAATATACTATATATATATTAATATATTATATATGTATATCAAGATATATATTGATTTAAATTTATATATAATTATATTTTTAATGAATAAGGTTAAAATTAAAATTTGATATACTATATATTTTATTTTATCTTTTAAAATAACTTTACAATTTTATTTATTTTCTATTTCATTTCTACCAAACAATTTAAATTTCACTATATTTCTTACTTATTTCTCTTCACTCTATTTTTTTTTTATATATTTCTCACTACTCTATTTCTTTCCCCTCCTCTCCATTATATCAAATGATCATTAGTGAATTACAAATTGCATGGAATAACTTATCCATATCCACAACTTATTTGAATTTATCTTATGTTATAAGTACTTATAAAAATGTTTTAAAGAGCTTACATGAAGAATATTTTATGAGTGATTTATAAGATATTTTTAACTTATTTTTATAAGTTATACGATATAGCTTATACTTAAAAATAGACTCATCTTCAAATCTTGATAGGACAAATATACAGGGTATGTATTTTTTTTATTTGTTTGTTTCTTTCTCCAAAATAAATATTTTACTTTTCATTTATTCATTCAAAATAATATAAATATTAACTTTTATATAAAACAAATTATAATTATTCTTTGTTAGTAATTTTTTATATATTTTCTTCTTTTTCACTATAAAATATAATTTAATTAAATAAATTTATGTTTTTATATGTTATTACTATTAATTTATTTTATATTTTACTAGTAATTTTTTATATGTTTCTTTCTTCAATAATATATTGTGATTGAATTTTTATAATGATTTATTATTTTATATACTTATATTTATTTATGCATGTAAATGATAATTTTTTAAGTTTATATAATGATTTTAATTTTATTATCTTAATTTATATTTTAGTAATGTTTTGATTATTAAACATTTTAACTTTTAAAATTATTAATAAGTAGATTGTGAAATTTTTTTGTGTGTCACATTTTTTTTAAGACTTTTATGATACTTATATTTGTGTTTTTTTTTAAAAAATAAATAGTGACTAGTAATTTTTTAATATTTTTATATATATAATGTTAGTATAAAAATTATTTAGTTAGTTTTAAAATTTTTAATTATGATTTGATTATTTTTAAATTTTTTAGAATAAAATAATATTTTATAAATACTTATCTAGTAATGTATCAAATACTTTAAAATGATGCAAATGCTTATCAATATATATATCTAAATATAAAAAATTTATTAAATTTTAAGCTTTTATAATATAAAAATATATAAATATTTATTATATAAAATCTTAATTAAAATGTTTTTCCAAATGTCACCGTAGACTTTTAACATTACATGAAGTAACAATTAATTAGGCGGTTAGATTATTCCTTATAAACTTCCAACCCTACGTTGAAATATATAAATAGTTTCATTTACCAATAATAAATATCTTTAATAAAATCAAGGTTGGGTTTGCCTTTACATGAATTTTTAAGTCTCACATATTTGTTACATACAGGATAGAACATCTTTTAAGTGGGTATTTACTAGTTTTATGAATATCGATGAGTATCGACAAATATTCATGAATATTTGTTAAAATATAATTTTAAAAAATAAAAAACAAATTTAAAATGTATTTATACTACAAATAAATTTGCAAATAAATAGTAGAAGAAAAAAAAGATAATTAGAATAATTTATTTATATATAATTAAAGACATTTAAATTATAATACCCACCACTATGAATATCTTATTATTTGTGCCATTAATAAGTGGCTGGAGATCTATTGATACTAATTAAGCTATCTAAATCCAATTCGATTCGTTGTTGATTTTGTTTTTGCCGTCCTAATTTTAAGGTTCAATTACTTGAGTTGTAAATTTTAGTAGTTTATAATTTACCTATATTTAAATAAAAAATAATAATATTCCATAATAAATAGTTTAAAATCATAATAATTAAATAATAATAATAATAATCGATATATATGTACATTTCATATATGAATATTTATTTATTTAAAAAATGGTTTAGAATTAAATTTTAAAAAAAATAGAAAAGAGTTTTTTTTTTAAATCAATTACTTAGCAGTTCATTAGTACCACTTTTAAAGGTGACAAAATGAATTTAGTTGCACTAATTCAAATTTGTCAAAAATAAGTAAGGTTTGAAGTTTAAATTTTGAACCTCAATTGAATGTAAGATATTTAGCGTGATCCAATCATGGCTAATCCGAATTTAACCCACAAAACTTTGCTAAAATACCAAAAAGATCAAATGTTTACTAGACTTAAACTTTATTTTAGAGACCAAATTGGATATGGACTTTTCTTAGTTCAGCTTAGCTTAACCCGACCCACATGAAGGGAAAAACGTTATATGTTACTCTCTTAATTCTAATCTGGTCTCTCTTAACGTTGATATACAGCCATTTTTATCTTCAAATATTTTATGTTATCTTTAAAATGTATAAGGTGTGTACCAGATATGTCTTCTTCTTTTGCTTGATGCTTTTTTTTTTTAATTTTATTTTATTTTATAAATTTTATTTATAACAAAAAGTTTATACATAATATAGATAAACTATACTCTTTTGATTATTTTAGTAAGACCTAATTAACTAATTTACAATGATTAAAAATTTAGTTAATACTATTAAAATTTTCCTAAATTCATATGTTTTCTTTAAATTATCTATAATATTAATGAGACATACTCTTATAATTTTTTTAATTTTTTTTAATTTTTATTTTTTTAATCTATCTCATTAATAATATATTTATTATTTTAACTTTTATTAGTCATACATGCCAAGAAACAAAATAAAATTGTCAAAATACTCCTTTTATTAGACAAAGTTAAACTCCCAAACAACTTATGATATTTATGGATTTCACCCGAAATTTATTAAACCTAGATAAATGACTCATAATTAAGAGTATTTCATAAAAATAATACATAGATATCTATATTAGTTCTTATAAAAAAATCAATCTATATTTTTAATTTAGTTCTCGTAACTTAATTGATATAATTACTAGGATTTGCCCAATAAAGATCATTAATTAAGAAATTAATGATTGAAATTATAGTTTTAGATTTTTCTACATATTTATTTGATTTTATCACAATTTTTAACTATTTATTTTCTTAATCAATTATTATGAGTGCACTATATTTTCCAAAATATACATTCTCATTTTAGAAAAGTCAAATCCTAATTTTTCATATTGATTTTAGTTATATTTTTTCATTTTACGATAATTGTTAAATAAATTCTCTACCAAAAAGTATAAAAATATTGTTAAATAAATTATTTTATCTTCTCATATTAATTATAAACCTTAATTGTTTTAGAGTTTAATGATCAATTTATGATGTATTGACGGTTTAAAATAGTTTTATCCTGTGATCCAATTTCAAATCACTGTGTATATATGATTTATAATATAATTATTGTGAAAATTATTAAACACACCATACACAATTATTTATAATTGGATGAGTGTGAATAACTGTTTTATACTGTGCATAATTTTTTTCTCATTGTTTTATCTACTATATAATTTTAGTAATTATATGTTATTAATTTTAATTACGTTAATTTTTTATACCATTTAAATTATTTTAATTGCTTTCAAATAAATTTTCTTACTTATATGTTAAGTTTTAAATTACTTTTAATTTGATAAATAAACTAATTTATATAAAAAATTAATATTAACTATAGATCATTATTAATTCATATGTTAAAAATTTGTACCCTTTATATAATTTTCTGATTTCGTCCCTGCCAACCCACATAGGGCCGGTAGCCCGTTTGACCTGTTATCTACAATTGATAAATTTTAACCGATTCTTAACCGGTTTTTGTTCCACTTATGTCTTAGGTTGTTCAAACTAATAATGTTCCCGATTCTACCAGTCAAACCAGTGGGTATGATTTTAAAACTATGGTTTCACATAACATATCTGAGTTTATTTATTGTATAAGTACTTTTACTGCAAATTTTGAGAGTTACTCACTAGCAAATGCCTCTATCGAAAAAGGATTTTTCAACAGTTTATTTTGTTAAATGCAGAAATTTCCAATAAAAAGTTATAACATAATTCATTATATAATAATAAAAAAATAGCAGCTACTCTGAGACTTAGTGCAGTTATTTTCACATTGTAGGGGATGCATTCCCTGAAATAATTACTGGTTTGTATTCTGTAAGTAGCTTTCAAATAATAGACAAACCTTAACCTAGTCATAGATCATTCACTGTTTTCATGCTCCTTAACATGTCTGAGTACAGGAACATGAAATATAAACAAATGCAAAATATGAAATGTTAATTTCTAGTAAAATATCAGTTTAAGTTGAATTGAATAAGCTTGGTTGTCATTACAATCATGGCCAAATCATGATCTCAAATTTTAAGAGAGAATACAGTAAGCTCTGACGCAACAAAATTATCTTGCTCAATAAGGTGGATGGTTTACCAGACAATAGCCACAACTTTAGCTGCCAAATGTTATTAATAATAGAGGCATCACGTTCCTAACTTTGTAAAAGGAAGTGGGAGGAAAACAATGCAATAAGAAATTACTAAGAGTGTCATGTGCCTCACTTTGAGTGTCACTCTCACTGAAACTTAGGTCTTTTAAAAATGAGTGCGTAAGTGCATTGATTCTTCCCTCACATGAATCAGAAATATAACGTTCCCTCACATGTAAGGGGAAATAGATCCCTCTAAGAACATTCAAGAGCAGATTATATTATTATTTAGTCACCATAATTTACGGATTATCAATGATTTAAGAAATACATGAGATGAGATGCCCATCAGCTATTAGGCAACCACGAAGTCCACATGGATGTCACAATTTTCAAGTGACAAATCAACCAATTACACAACACATGCTAAAGTTCCCGAGGAAGGCTGTTATAATTAGGATAAAACTTAGATACAGGATGTATTTCTAATCTAATCTTTCATATTTAATAGAATTTTTTATTATACATGTTACTATGTTACTTATGTAAAACTTCAATTATGGTGGGAGAATAATAGAGTTGGCAATAAATCCAACCAATTCAAATATAGTTAAAAATTATAAATAAATCATTGAATTTATTTCATGAACCAATGATTTAAAAATTGAATTCAAAAAATAAATGAATTAAATTTGAGTAATATATATTTTGATTCAATTGATTAATAAATAAATTTATAGTTATATACATGATTGAATAATATATTTTATTTTATTATATCTACGTAATTATTTTTTATATTAATTATGTATAATAAATAAAAAATAAAAAATAATTATAATTTTAAAATGGATTGAATTAACAAGTTGAATTAAATTATTTATGAGCTTGAATTGAATCAAGTTTGAATTAAAAAAATAAATACATATTAAATTTGAGTCAAGTTAATTCTTATTCGAATATATCTGAACCAAATTCAACTTATTTTATACCATAGAGAACAACACCAATATTTATAATACTACATCTAAGTTTTCTCCTTATAAATATTATATTGTGTACAAGATAAATGAAGTGTTGAATTTAAGCTAAATTGTTAACTTGTTTTTATTGATTATTGACTCAATTGAAATAATTATTAATTTTGAACCCTTTGATAATGGTTGAGACACTTGTGTAGACAAATCACTTTACGGGAGATAAATACCTACAAAACATTAAGACACTCAAATTTTAACTAATAATCCCACTAAAATACTGAGATGTACTAAATATATATATATATATATATATATATATATATATATATATATATATATATATATATATTTGGGCTAAATTCTGGTCAGGTCCGTAGTAGAAAATTATACATTACTTTACCGTACTGTTGAGTAACCTTACACTTTGACATTAACCTTAATCAATGCTTATCTCTTCAAGTTTCTTGAAACATTTGAGCTTACTCAAGGTGTGATACGGGTTGGGCCTAAACTCAATCTGCAACATATTCAATGTACCTTAAATTCACTAGACATATTCAAGCTTTCATGTAGTTAATCTTTGACTCTCTCTTTCTTTTTATAATATTCTTACTCTATTATTGGTCTCTTTCTTATAGTTATAGTGAAGGACAGAAAGAGGTCCAAAAAAGGAAGAGCTGAGAAGCAAAAAATGGAGTCAGGGGTTGAGTTTCCTGGCTTTCAGATTTACAGTCATAAAGATGAGTTTGTATTCAGAGGGTCCACGAGTCGGCTACAAAAGAGAGCTCCATGTCCACTTCAAATAAAGCCTACAACTGTGATAATATCCTCTGCTTGCATTGGAGCACAGAACTCAATGGGGACTTCTTCAACTTCCTCTTCAACTTCATCTTCATTAAATTCCTTCTTCACTAGTAAAGATCCCATACCTCTACTTTCTCCTCTTGTGGTGCTTGAGTCCACCTCCATCAGAGAAGAAAACACTGCAAAATCCCATTGATCTGTTATATTTGTATGTTCTATAGTTTTCTCGATTCAGGTTCTTTGATCTTATAAACTTCTGTACCACAAATCCTAATGTAAATTAAATTCACTAAATTGTTTCTGGGGTTTCTATTAAAATTACTACTTGAATTTTTTTATTCCCCAATGTTTTTTGGATCCACTGTTCTTTTTACAAATTAACCAGGTTATACAACTTCACGACATTACTTGTATCTGTTCCTAATTTTCTGCTGTAACTGTAATGAAATCACGGTAGTTAAACCAGAACTAGAGTTTTCTCTTGTATTTAACTGGTCCATACTAGCATATTATCTCAAATCTCCATTATAAATTATTTGCTTTGGTTTAATTGGTTAATTATCCTTAAGACTACAAAAAAAATTCTAACACAAGCTTTGGATTCCTTTTCCCTCGTTAACATGTTACCTTTATGCGAATTATAGCCATTTGATTTTGTCGACGGGTGAAAGCTGAGTCATTATTCCATTGTTTCTATTATTTCCTATAACTTACGTGAATTTAATCTTGTTACAAGTGCAATGTCTCTAAAAGAATAGAAACTAAAGATTCAGTACTATTCTAAACTGATCAAACATCAGTTTTTCTGTATGATTTTTTTTAAAAAAAAACCTGAAATTGAGACTCAGTTGCAATTGTTTTAAAAGTAGAGAGAATATAAATTTAATATTATTTAGTGTATACTTATATCCACGGGTAAATCAGATTGTTCATTGCGAAAGAACAATTCGAGTTAATTGGCATAGTGCTATCTATCTTCGTATAGATATCAAAGTTTCCACGTTGAAAGAGTAAATATTCATGTGCAAGATTGAAACATGCACTCAAAATTAAGTTTAGGTAATCTATCCCTGTATAATAAATTAGAAAATTGAAGAGTGTGACATTATCAATATTATCATTTTCTATCTTTTAGACATGAATTTCACATGTTATCTCTACACCTCCTCAATTTTTTTTTAAACATCTTAGACTATCTTCTTTCTTTTTATGTATATCTATATTCTTGATTTTTGTTATTATTTATCATTTTTTATCTTTATTTCTAAATATTTTAAATAAAAAAAATAAGTTATGCATTTACAATATAAAATAATTTTACACAATCGTTTAATCACAAATCATCATATATTCTAAGTTTGTTAATTTTTACAATAATCTATTAAAGTCATACAAATGATATTTCGTGATTGAATGATTATATAAAATATTTTACACTGTTAGTGGATGATTATTAAATTTTTAAATAAATTGTAAATGATTAAAAATAATTATATTATAATATAAAATATATTATAAATCTAAACTATTTGTTTTGGTTACAAGAAATAAAAAAAGAAAGAACTAGGTCCTAAAGTGATTTATATATTAAAAAATATCTATTTATTATAAATTTTATTTATATAAAAATAAATATTTATTATTTATATTTACATGCTAAAATACTAGGCAGTTATACGTATATCTATTACCTTGGTCTATCCAAGTGATTCATGTTGCGTTCAGCCCATAGTGGATTCGAACTGACCTTATGCCTATTAATTTGGGCCTATTAATTTGGGCCTTCAAATTTCAAGTCTCCCATTAGCTAATACTATTTTCAATTTAGTTCAGCACTCACAAAGCAAGGAAAGTAAATTGCATTTTTTTAAAATAATAAATTACACTTACCTCTCGTCTTATTATAAAATATACTCTCGTCTTTTAAGATGAATATTCATTACAGTTAAGTTCATTTTAATGTAAATGGGTTTTTACAATGTTTCTTCTTCTTAGGATAATTCTTAATATGATAAATAGCTAGTTTTGAATATCACCTATCAACTTTATAACTTTAGAAGATTAAATAAATATTTTAGATAAAAACGGTCAGAACTTATTTTTTTTTATTTTTGAAGTTGATATTCACAATATTTTTTTAACCGTAATAAAGTAATTAATTATAAAAAAAGATTTTTGGAGAATCAGATTTAGAAACGTGAAATGCTCTAGAAAATCAATTTAGAGATATGATAGAGATCCAATCAACAAAGTCAAAGAACCTTTGTGTGACATTGAAGGTTCCTTAACTAAGCCCAAAACCAATATGATGAAGCAATCCTTGCAAGACCTAAGTGTAGAAAAAAAAATAGAAAGTTTGATAGTTGGTGGAAAAATAGAAAATTTGATAGTTGGTGGAAAAATAGAAAGTTTGATGGCGGGTAGAAAAATGGAAAGTTTGATAGTTGGTGGAAAAATAAAAAGTTTGATAGCTAGCGAAAAAAATGGAAAGTTTGATAGTTGGTGGCATTTATGGTGAGAAATAAAATGTTAGTGAGAAGTTATAACAAATGGGATTTTATACCAATTAAAATATTAATGGACAATAACTTCAGAACTGTTTAACTAAGTATATAAATAAACTCTTGGAAGCAACCAGAAACAGAATTTAGAAGTTGAATAAAATTGAGTTTTCTTTATTGTGAGAGTTTTTCCTTTGTTTTTTGGTTAAGAACTTTTATAGTGTTGATTCTATCAGCAGGTCACGATTAGGATCACACTCTTTGATAATTTTGGTTCTAACGACAGGTCGCGGTTAGATTCAAATTTCTCCTTTACCTAATTTCAAGACGATCCTATCTTAAAATCATATCATTTGGTACCAGAACTTTGACTCTTGAAATCAAGTGTTATCTATCATTTGCTTCTCTATCTTTTTCTATTATCTAGATTAAAAAAATATATTCTTTCTTTTGTTATTTCTCCTATTATGTCATCCTGGTTTATTCTATTTGTTCATGTCTATTCATTTTCCTTTGTTTTATTTCTTTAAGTTCGATCATATCTCTTTGTTGTCTCATTGTGTTTTATTCTCTTTTCTATCATATATTATACAAAAAAAATCATACAAAAAAAATGAAAGAGAAAGTTGTGAAAAAAAAAGAAGAGAAAATTCGATATTGAAAAAAAAATTGCAACAAAAAGTTGAAAAGAAAAAGTTTTAATTTTTGTCATATTTATTCTTTTTGCGTCTACAATACCTTCATTGTACATGTAAAAAAATCCAAAATTCTTTGTTTCTTATTAATTCTTGTTCTCTAAAGTTATAAAATTACCAAATCGTTATTATTTCTTGTTGTGTAGCATCATTCTTAGAGGTTCTTACTTAAGAGCCCATAAGGAAAAATTGAGTGGTAAAAGGCAAGAGTGGTAAGACCCTAAAAAAATAAAAAAATAAAATAAAAAGCCAAATTGAGTGAAACACGAATGACTATAACATAATTTGAGTGTAAACAGGGAGTGTTTGTGAAAGGATATATTTTTTCTAACTTGATTTTTGCAGTATTTTAATCATGAGTGGAGAAGAAGGAGAATGAGATGTTGATCTCAAATTATTCATCAAGGTTGTTCAAGAACAATTCAAGGCTCTAAACGCCAGATTGGATGATTTACAATCTACACCCAGGTATAAGAGCTCTATTAGTCAAAACAATGATGAGGAAAAAGAAGAGGAGTATTTCGATGGAAGAGATAATGAAAATGAAATGAGAAGAAAAGGTGAACCAAGACATGACAATTACTTGGGTAATATTAAGATGACAATTCCTGCATTCCAAGGAAAGGATGATCTTGAATTGTACTTGGAGTGGGAGAGAAAAGTTGAACATGTGTTTGGTTGTCACAACTACACGAAGGAGAAAAAAGTAAAATTAGCAGTTGTTGAATTTATTGACTATGCTAGTATTTGGTGGAATCAATTTATGAACAAGCATAGAAATGGAGAAAGACCTATTTGTACATGGGAAAATATGAAGTTTATCATGAGAAGAAGATTTGTATCAAGTCATTACCATGAATACTTGCACAAAAACTTGCAATGTTTAACACAAGGTTCTGAGTGTGCATGATTACTATAAGGAGATGGAAATAGCCATGATTAGAGCTCATGTGGAGGAAGACCGTGAGGCAACTATGACTAGATTCATTAAAGGCTTAAAGAAAGAGATTATTGATGTAGTGGAGTTGCAACATTGTATGGAGATAAAGGATTTGTTGCACAAAGCAATTCAAGTTGAGAGGCAATTGAAGTCTAAAAGTTTTTCCAAATTTGCTTCACCTTCTAGCTCTTTATGGAGATCAAATTGGAAGAACAATAAAATTGTTACAAACCCTAAAGAAGATGTGAAGGCCAAATATTCAAATGCTCCTCCTAAAGGCTAAATTGACACTGATACATCCTATAGATCACGTGATATCAAGTGTTTCAGGTGTCAAGGAGTTGGACATATTGCTTCTCAATGTCCAAATAAAAGAGCAATGATTATGATGGATAATGGAGAAGTAGAGAGTGAGAGCTCAAGTGATGATGAAATGCCACCATTGGAGAATTGTAGTAACGTAGAAGTTGCTGAACTTGTAGATGGAGTTGTACTTGTTACCAGGCTGCTCTTAGCATACAGCCTAAGGAAGATGGTGATGTGGAGCAACGTGAGCATATTTTTCATACTAGGTGTCACATAAATGACAAGGTATGTAGCAAAATTATTGACAATGGAAGTTGTACTAATGTTGCTGCACCTTATTGGTTGAAAATTGAACTTACCAACAAAAAAGCATCCTAATCCATATAGACTTTAGTGGCTGAATGATTGTGGATATATAAGGGTGACTAAACAAGTGTTGGTTTCATTTTCCATTGGCAAGTACAAAGATATGGTTCTTTGTGATGTTGCACCTATGCATGCTGGACATATACTTCTTGGACATCCTTAGCAATTTGATAGAAAAGTCACTCATGATCATCGTATTAACACCTCTTAAATCGATTGAAACATATTCTGATCAAATTAGAATTGCAAGATAGTGTAAGTTGAGAGAAGAGCATTGGGCATTCAAGAAAAAGAGAGAAAAGAAAATGAGTGAAAAAAGCAAAAGAAAGAAAAACATGAAATTGAGTGCAATGAAGAGAAAAGTAAGAAAATGAGTGCATTTGCAAAGAAAAAAGAGGTTAAGAGCAAAAGAGAAACTACTTGTATTCTTGTACAAGGATGTTTATTTCACTAATGAATTTCATCCTTCTTTTCCTTGTGAAGTTGATTCTTTGTTACAGGAATTCACTTATGTTTTTCTAGAAGAATGCTTGCCTCATAAGGTAGAATTTTTTAGAGAGTTGCATGCGAAAGTTCAAGCTAACATTGAGAAGAGATATCGACAATATGCAAGGCAAGCAAATCAAAAGCATGCTAAAGTGACTTTTGACCCTGAAGATTGGGTTTGGGTTCATATGCAAAAAGAAAGGTTTCCTACTCAAAGAAAATTCAAGTTGCAACCAAGAGGAAATAGAACTTTTCAAGTGTTAGAAAGGATCAATGACAATGCCTACAAGCTAGATTTATCAACTACATGTGGTGAGGAATTTGATTCGAGGATGAATCCTTTTGAAGAGGGAGGGAATGATAGAGACTTAACCAACAAAGCCAAAGAATATTTGCGTGACACTGGAGGTTCCTTGACTAGGCCTAAAACCAATATGATGAAGCAATCCTTGCAAGACTCAAGTGTAGAAAAAAATGAAAAGTTTGATAGCTAGTGAAAAAATGGAAAGTTTGATGGCTGGTGGAAAAATGGAATGTTTTTTTATTGCTGGCGGAAAAATGGAAAGTTTGATAGTTGGTGGAAAAATGGAAAGTTTGATGGCTGGTGGAAAAATGGAAAGTTTGATAGTTGATGGAGAAATAAAAAGCTTGATAGCTAGTGGAGAAATGGAATGTTTGATGGCTGGTGGAAAAATGAAATGTTTGATAGCTAGTGGAAAAATGGAAAGTTTGATAGCCGGTAGAAACATGGGAAGGTCATTTATGGTGAGAAATAAAAGGTTAGTGAGGGAGTTATAATGGATAGGATTTTATACCAATTAAAATATTAATGAACATTAATTTCAGGGATACCTAGCTAAGCTTATAAATAAACTCTTGCAAGCAATCAGAAAGACAAAATTTAAAAGTTGAATAAAATTGAGTTTTCTCTTTGTGAAAGCTTTTTATTTGTTCTTTGGTTAAGAACTTTTATAGTGTTAGTTTTACCGACAAATCGCGATTAAAGTCACACTTTTTAATAATTTTAATTCTACCAATAGATCGCATTTATAGTCAAGTTCCTCTTTTATCTAATTTCAAGGTAGTTCTATTTTAAAATCATATCAAAACATGTAGTATCCTATTTTTTTGTTTTAGAGTACAAAGAAAACAAATAAAGCAAATCAAATTTAGAAACTTTCCGCATTGAACAAGAAAAAGAAAAGAAATAAAAATAGTCATAGAGTACAAACAAAACAAAAATAATAATATACCAAGGAAAAAAGTTCAGAACCTTACTCCCACTAGTCTCGTAGCTTAACACTTCATTTTACAAACTTTTGGACCGAAAATGAAAATTCATAGCAATTACAAAGTCGAGAAAAGGAATATCCCATAAAGTAGCAAGCGCAGACTTTGGGTTTTATTGGACAAAGACCTCTTCATACCATATACTATTTTGAAAAACACATCATCCATGAGAAATAATGGAAGGATAAAATCACACCTCTCTTCAATTCGAAGTGTCTTTGCTTTCCAATTCCCTTCTTTCACGAGATTCTCATTAAGCACAAAATGTTAATGATACAATAGAGAACCCTATGGCATGGTTATAACTTATATGGCATATTACTAAGAATGCTGCAAAAGAGAATTTCCAAGAGTGGATTACAACTTACATCATCCAAAAGTTTCTTTCCTCTCTTGGAAAATTTTCTCAGTTTCTTCTTTCACTTCTTGTAATAGGGATTCAAAATACTACAATTAATTTAATACAGAAAAAGATCAATGTATACGAGTTTAAAATTTTCAATGTATTTATACTAGACAAAAGGCAATATTTGCAGATTCACTGCAATTGACAAATGAAGTACACTTACTAAATTTTGGTTTTTAAGTTGAGTAGCAAGCAATTCATTGTACTAATTATACAGAGGAAAATGAGTTTTCCCAAGAAAAATGAGGGTTTTTTTTTGGCATTTTGCTTCTATTAGTACCATGTGGACACCGATTCCAATTCAATGTGGACAACTCATGTACGATATTTCCATTAAATTTCAAGAAGAGTTGATAGAAAAAATAAGAATAAACGTGACACAATTAAATTCATGTAGGACATTTCCATTAAATTTCATGGAAATTGATAAAGATCACGTGACACGAAAATAGAAGTTAGAAATAAAAAAATAAAAATAAAACTGAATTTTAATTAAATTAAAGGATGAATTGAAAAGTATTTTTTTCTCCAACTTTGATTATAAACATGTAAAATTTGTTTACTTATAATATTTTATTACATAATCTTTAACTTTATAAAAGATATGCGATATCATATATATTTTAGAGAGTATAAAATTATTTATTTATGAAATGTTAACGATATATTTTCCGATGCAACACATTTTATTTTATTAACTTCAACCCTTTTACGGTTTGATGGTAAAATTCACGTTGAATTTGTTATATGATGTGTGCTCATTCTTTATTTTTAGAATTTTTACATGAAGTTGATTTAATAATAATGAATGTGTTAAAAAATAAAAAAAAATGTGATATTAATATTTGATTATTTTACAATATTTTGAAAAAAAAATTATTTTGTATCGATGGCCATATGACAAGGAGTTAATAAAATAAAAAAAAGATTTCATGTTAAAAGAAAATATTTATTATATTAAAATATAAATATTATTTGAATATTATGTATATAAAAGTAATTTAAATCATTTATTACTAATTTGATAGTCAGGATGGGTTAGGAAATGAGTGCATGATAGAATATGATAAGAGTATAATAAGTTTTAATCTTATTAAATGTTTGGTTCACATTAAATAATTATAGGATAAAATATAAATTATGTTCAAATGATAGAATTATTATTTTGTTAAAATTTCATATAAATTTTAAATATAATTTTTAATTTAATTTTTAAAATTTTGTAATTATAAAAATTTATACTTTTAACTAAGTTATAAAAAAAATATTATTTTAGTTATGTACTTACTTTTCTTATAATTAAAAAAATATAAGAGTTGTTATTATTCAAATATTTTTTTGAAAATTTTTGTAAAGTAAATATTTAATTTTTAATATTTTAATTTAATAATATAGTTTAAATTTACATGTCAAAATTATTATAAATATATATAAGAACTAGGAGTGTTTTAATATGACCCATTTTCAAGTCCAAATCTCATTATTTGTGGGTTTTAGGGTTTCAAGTTTAGGACCCATGACGAGCTTAATGTTAATTCTTAAATCTCAATAGATGATCTTTCTTATTGAAGGATAGACTTGTTATTATGGGTTGTGAATGAGGTAAGTAGATTTAAAGGGGTAAGAATGATCCTTATTAACATAATTTGTGAAAAATGAAACGATAAGAATAAACTACATCATACATCATTTAATAAAGAGGAGGGTGTAAGGAAGTGGATACAAACCCAAATTAGCAAGGTCACTAGACCTCTTGGATGCTACTTGGTAGTTAACCTCCAATGACTATGTTTAATCACACATGTCAGAGAATATGTGCAAGTTTAGTAAATCTTGATGTACTACCAAATGGTATCATGCTAGAGTGAAATTGGTCAACCAGAGGGTTGAGGCATGTTACCGCTAACTCATTTTTTTGTGATAGATTGGTACACGTGTATATGAAGTAGTAATTAGGTTGCATCATTGTCATTCATATATATATATATATATATATATATATATATTCAAGTAAATGTTTTTATGTAATTGTTATACCTTGTTATGCCTATGCTTTTATCTATTGCATAGTATTTGTGTGTGTGCTACTTATGTTGTGCTCAATCACAAGCTTGAGTGAGATTTGCTTCTCACTTTCCTTTTGGGTTGAATATCAATTGCAGGTAATGTTGACAAGAGTATGAAGGATGAGTCAAGGCTCATTTAGTACTTTTACTTTATTTTTCTTGTTTTGGATTTTTGGCTTTGATAGAACATGTGACATTAGACTAATTGTAGTTACATTTACAATTTATTCTACATTTATGAAATTGTAATGTTGGTGGTTAAATTGGCCTTTGGAGTGCTAGTAGGACTTTATTTGTTCTCAGTACAATGAATGGAATACATGTGAATCTTTTACCATGTGAGTAAATCAATTGAGATTTTGAATTTAAATTATGTGATATTTCTTAGAATTATTAAATTAGAATATAGTTGGGGTGGAGAGTGTCAAATTTAGTGGTATTAGAGTAGGTCGATTAATTTGACCTTGTATGCTATGTGCTTATTTTGTTTGCTACTACGTAGTATTTGATGTTTTGTTTTGCTCCTTCACGAAGTAGTAATG
The DNA here is from genome assembly GCA_025330945.1 of Mucuna pruriens. NCBI lineage: Eukaryota > Viridiplantae > Streptophyta > Magnoliopsida > Fabales > Fabaceae > Mucuna > Mucuna pruriens. The sequence continues at coordinate 2,671,917 of JAENHJ010000520.1, forward strand.
GTTGGTGGGAATGATCTTGCTTTTGTTAATGCTTTTCATCCCTTAACTTAGGTCATGGAGAGGAATCATAATAATAATAAATGACATTGTGAGACTCCAAAATAGAGTTGTGTTCTTAGAGTTCCTAAACTCAGGAAGGCAGGTTATGTCACACAATTTTTGGGGACAAAAATTCCTATAAGTAGGAGGGAATTGTAACACCCTAATTTTTATATTGTTGTTGTTGTTATTATTATTATTATTACTATTATAGTTTTGTTGTTATTATCATTGTTGTTGTTTAAATTATATTTTTTAAATAATTATGTAAATTGTATTTTTGAAAAAAGAGGTTAGTTTATTAAATTGAGTTTTTGTTGAGTTAAAATTAAATATTTGATTTCAAATATAATTAATACTTTTAGATGTTTAAAAGATATTTATATTTTCTTTATATTTATCAAATGTCTCACAATCTTTCAAATGTAGTTAATAGTTATTGAATATTTAAATATAAAATTTAAATTCAAAAGATATCATTTTTAGATATAATAGATATTCAATAGCGTTTAAATTTAAAAGATATTTATTATCTTTAGATATAATATATATTTAATAATATTTAAATATTAGATAATTAACTATCTAGGCCAATCTTTTTTATAAGAAAGGAACTAGCACAACTCATACTATGTCAAAAATTCTTTTTTTTAAACAACAAGTTGTGCTGTTGTAGCAAAGAATAAAGAAGGATGACCTTGAGAAATAAAATCTTTGCTTGAAGTAGTTATTCTAGAAAAGGGGAGTGAGAAATCTTGTTCAAGGAGTGTAAGTATGATTGTAGGTAGATGATAGTGTGTTTAGTTAGGTAATACTATTAGTGACAATGGTAACAATAACTACCGATGACATGAACAATAATAATGATTGAGTGGTGATAAAGACAATAATTTTTTCAAAAGAGATAGAAAAAATTGATTTATTTATATAATTAAAAGTTAAAATTATATTTTTGAGTTTTAAAATTTGAATCAAAATATTTCAAATTTGATTTAAAAGTCAATTGAGTCTATTTCAACCTACCATATTTTATTTACATCTAAAAATTAAAATATAAAAACTTGCAACTATTTTGAAAATAAAGAAAACATTAAATATATTTATATTTCTAACGTATTAAATTAAATACATTAATTATTTATTTATTATTTTTTATAAAATATTCGAAACACGAGAACATATATTTTCAAGATATGTAAAAAAAAGAAAATATTTCAAAAGTCCTCAAGTATATATTAACTCATAAAAGTTGTCTATAATTCTTTTCATTAACTAAATATTTATAGAGTGATATATATAAATTTCATACATTGCGTTGTCATGTTAAATTATTCTATGAGAGAATCTATTTATAAGTTTAACTTTGATGTATTTTTAGTGTAATTTTTATATTATGAATTATTACAAAAATTAATCAATTAATATAAAATAATTACACTGTGAATAAATTTAATTAAAAATTTAATTTATGCACACATCCTAGTTATATTTAACACGGACAAAAATATTTATATCATTAGTAATAAGTCTATTTAATTTTAAGGTCAACCTATTCATGGTCTTATTAAGTTCAATTGAGCGTCTGTAAGAAGGAAAACGAGAAGCGTGCTTGGAAAGCCAAATCCAAATTTGAAATAACAGAAACGTGTTCACGTTCTGGGTTGACCCTCGTCCTTTTTCAGCAAAATTTTCTAGGTTCCTTTCTTCCTTTTCTCTCATTCGCCAAATTTCAATTCCAATTTCGCAATCTCTCTCTGTTCGTGAGCTTCTACGGCTTTGGTTTCGATTCGATCACTCCCTCTTGGTTTATGGAGGTAGGGTTCCGTTTTTTGTTTTCCCCAATTCCCTCGATTTTGTTCGATTCGATGCATGTTCGCCTTTTCACTTCAGCTTCTTCTTGCTCTTTAATTAGGGTTTTGGTTCGGGTTGTTAGGGTAGACTATTGGCCATAGGGTACTGGAAATTGGATAGTGTTCGAAACACATGAATGGTGATGCATGCTGTGTGGCGATACTGTTAATTTCTTCCAAGTAGAGTTTTGATTGGACCAAGTATTTGCATGGTTCTCTTTGATTTTCTGATGGTGGAGAATGGAGATCTGTTGCTGAATTAGTTTATTCTGTGAATGTGGTTCTTGGTTTGCAGGTATAGATAGATGATGGGAAAAGGTGTCTCAAGAGAGCACTTTCAACCCAAGACGTGTTCTGGGAAGAAAGAGAATTTCAAAAATATTGTGTTCATTGATGTAGACAGTGATCAAGTTGATGATGTGGTGATCATAGATTTCCCCGAGTTTATTTCTAAGTCGCATGGATCTGGTGGGCCGAGTAGGGACAGGGTGTATACACCACAGAGTGTTATCAGCATTGATGATGACGACGACGACGATGAGGAAAGTGATGATGCGGGGATTCCTGAAATTGTTGCTGGAGGTGTTGGGGAATTGGATAGCGATGCCTCCTCTAGCAAAAGGTTTTCTCCGGACTCAAGTGGCCTGCGGAATTCTATACACATAGATGTTGATGATAGCGATGTTTGTGAAAAGGAGTCAGAATCTGATGTGCTAAAAAGTAGGAAAGCAAGCTCTACCAATGGTACTGGCAGAAATCGCTATGGTTTAGATGGGTCTGAAAGTGAGTCATCAGAGACTGATTGCTCAGATTGTGAACTTATGGATCGTGAACAGTGGGAAAAGGTTTCACTTAAGAGAAAGCGTTGTGTGTTTAGTGATCAACCTTGTAATGATGAGCCTGCTAGTTCTTCTGGATTACATTGTAATAGTAATGTTTACATTGATATTGATGAGGAAAATAGGACTGAACAGAATGGTGGAGGCACAGCATATTCTTGTCCCGCCCATGGTAAATATGTTAAGGAAAATCAATCTTCCTTTTCTGTTAAGGGTGATAGTCAAGTAAATGGGATTTATTTTAATCATGGGGCAGAAAATTCTATCAAGGATTCTGATGAGAAAGTTGAGTGGAAGACTTCAATATCTTCTTTGTTTGAATCCATACCGGAAATGCAACCGTTGCATCGAAGTTTTGATATTGAGCATGGAAAAAGTACAAGTGGTGTTACTAGTGTTTCAAGGTTCAATACAGAATTCAGTGGTAAAGAGTCTAACTTGAACTTAAGCCAAGAAGCACATGAAAGGAAAGTTAGCAATACTGGATCTACACTTAAGAGTAAAGATGAAAACTTATCTGAAGTGAATTCTAACTGTGCCTCTGTTGATGAAAGACATGTTAATTGTGACGGGTATGCTTTAAAGGATCAAGATTGTGGTCTGACTGCTCCAAATGAGAAAGATATAATTAATAAAAGAGAAAAGCTTAAGGAGACTGATGAATATAAACAGGCAATGGAAGAGGAATGGGCATCTAGGCAGCGCCAATTGCAAATTCAGGTGATACACATATCCCATTATTTAAATATTTTATGTGCATGTTTGGGTAAGAGGCTTAATTAAACAATTATTGAATAAGAGCTTATGGTCATAGTACTAGTGTTGTAAGCACTTAATTCAATAAGTTTATTTTGATAGGATAAGCATAGGAAAATGACATGACCTTCTTATAAGCTATTTTTAGCTTATTTTTATAAGTTTCATAAATAAGCTTAAAAAGTGCCTATGTTCAACATTCATAACTCATAAGCCACTTTTACTAGCTTAATCAAATGAATTAAATTTTAAGCTTAGGTGCTTACATGATAAGATAAGCCTAATAATCTTAGGGGAAGCTCTTCCAAACGCCCCCTGTTTCAAATTAATGCCCTTAGATACATTGGCTCTTCAAACGTGTTTTCAGTGGTCTCACAAGTTGAGGAGGAGCAAATTGGTTGTGCAACCTTTATGTAGGCTTCCCAAATAAGCTAAAAGGAGTGTATAGAATTAGAAGGATTACGACTTATTAGCCTTTTTCACTATCTTAGTCTAAAAACACTTTTCATCTGAAGTGCTTATGTTATATGGTAATATAATAAGATAAGCCGAAATAAGCTCAATGGAAACTCTTCCAAATGTTGTCCCCTCTTTGTTTCAATTTATGCCCTCCAATGTCTTGGCTCTTTAAAATGTGTGCCCGGTGGTCTCACAGTTGGTGAGGGGCCAATTGGTTGTGTAAATGCCCATTCCCTTTAGATGTCTAAATTTATTGTTTAGAGATATATGTTTACTTTTTTAGCTTTTGTTGGTGTTTGGACTTTAGATTTAGTGCATGTTTGGAAGAGTTTTTTTGTAACTGCTTATTTTACATAAGCTCTCTCACAAAGCTGCCAAGAATAAGTGATTATTTTCTCAAAATAATCTGAACCAAACATGCACTTGCTACAAAGAGTGCATAACCCCTTGTCATATCTGTAATTCTGTTTAAGAAACAAATGGAGCACTTATCATTAATCTTGTGTCGTGTCTACCTTATGGCATTTAATTCTTACACCCCAACACTTTCTACATTTTCAATGTTGCTTGCCTAGTTGCACTATACTTGGCTTATATATACTGCTTATGTTTTGGGCAACTTGCTATTATGATTATGTCATAGTAACTTAATTCTTTAAACTGAGATTATGCGCGCTTGTTCTTTTACAGGCAGAGGAAGCACAGAAATTACGCAAAAGAAGAAAGGCTGAAAAGCGCTTACTGGATATGCAAAGAAGGCAAAAAGAACGCATTGAAGAAGTGAGAGAGACACAAAAGAAGGTTGCAATTATGCCTTTAATTTATACTGAAACTGTTTCTTATGCTAATTATCCTTCACTTTACCTTTTAGAATTTCCTTTCCCTTATTATGTTTGACCATTTGAATGTCTCCTTTGATGCTTAGTGTGGACATGACATGATATAATCATGAAAAGTTTGTAGTAACTGATACTATTTCTCTTTCAATCTGGCAAATAATTCCAAATTCAGGATGAAGAATTTATGAACCTGAAAGAGCAATTGCGGGTTGAAATACAGGAGAGGCTTAATCAATTGGAGATGCAATGCCATGATATGACCTCACTGCTTCGTGGCTTAGGAATACATGTGGGAGGAGGAAGCTTTACCCCTTTACCCAATGAGGCAAGTTGTGTTTATATATATCTACATTATTGGAGATGCAATTACTTAAACATATAAGTAAATTTTGAGATCATGGTTGCTATTAATTATTTCTATTAAGAAAATTAATACTTCTCTGACAACAGTTGTACAAAAACTCTTACATTTATGCAAGTTACATATATGTAAGAATGCAAGTTACAATATTTTTTACTTCACTGATGCTTTAATCCTATTAAAACTTAACAGCTAACCCTCCTCTTAAAACTGTTGTACTAAAATCTTTGGACGGCAAATTCCATTATCACGACCCTTTCCCTCCTGAACTTTTCATATTTTGAATTAATGACCTGTTTTTGGCATCATTATCCATTAAAGAAAATTTTTCACGCCTTTCTTAAAATGATTTTAAGAGGCCAATGCAAATTGAGAAAGGGGAGGGTGGTGAATCAGTGATGGTGGTTTTGTAAAGTCCAGTGCCTGCTGGCCAACTGTAAATAAAAAGAAACCATTCCTATGAGAGAGAAAGAAGGGGGTGGGGTAACCAGCAACATGGAAATTCATGTATATTTTAAGCTTCATGTTTCCACATTTGAATTTAAATAATAATATCTGAGGTTCAAAATTCCATAACATGTTTAACACCAGATGTCTGTCCTTTCTCAAGGTTTAGTTTTAGTTTTTAAGTCTTATCTATTGGATTTATTAGCTAATAGTGATTCTGATATATCCAAAGCCCTTTGCTCTGCTCTGTGTTTGATGCTAATATTTTCTGTTGATGGTCATTTCAGGTGCAAGCAGCCTATAAACGGGCCTTGTTTAAGTTTCACCCAGACCGTGCATCAAAAACTGATATTCGTGCACAGGTTGAGGCTGAGGAGAAGTTCAAGCTCGTCTCTCGCTTGAAGGAGAAGTTTTTGTTGACTTCATGTCATTAAATGCTAACAACTGAATAAATATGGTTGTCGGTATTTGTGTTTTAATTGAAGTGCTTTTATAGTTTTACTTCATAGCTTATTTGTTGGCATTCTTATTTTAACTGTATTTATTAGTCTCCCCTCCTTTCCCCCAAATTTACAGCAGAAAATAGGTCAATGGAGTAGAATATGTGAAGATTTTATATCTTATAAAATGCCATTTTTTTTTTCGGATGGACAGTAAAATTGATATTACTGTCCTCACCATGCTATTTACTGGGCACTTTTTTTTTAAGCAAACACGTGCATTAAAATCAGATACATCGGAGTTTGGGGCTTGCATAATTGGAGAAAAATAGCTCCCTACAATTGGAGACCCCATTGAAGAGCAAAAAGGCTTTGGCAAGGTCAGGGATTGTTGAGATCCCCATAAAATAGCACCTACACGGTCTCGGACAACGCAACTTTAACCAATTGAACCATTCATTTTGAGCCTGCCATAACTAGTTGGTCGCCAACTGTTGAGAGATCTATGTGCTGTACAAAGAGCAGTCTGGTTTGTAGTGTTGGCTTTAGTGAAATTCACAAGGGTTGGAGTGATTCCTCTATGTAGTTGCCACACCAGGTTTTTGACCTTCATAGGTGTCTTTATCTTCCAGTTTGTTCCATAGAGTGCCTTCCGGAGCTGAGGAGGGACCTGGCCTTTCTGCGTCAGTTCTGGACATCATGAGGTGATAAGCAGATTTATGTTTGTTTTGCAGTTAGCACATGTTCTGGTGAACATTGAGGCAGTATATGAGTCTTGTAACATTGAGTTCAATAGGTGTGAGGCTTGTCAATGTTAACAAACACTTAATCGAATAACTACCGTCCTTCGACCACTGCCAGACCAATTTGTCTACTGGTCTCCGAAAACTAAGGGGAATGTTTTTAATGTCAGTTTAAAGCCCGGTTTGCATGATAGAGCGAAACAAAGTCAACTAGTGTTTACAGTTTGGCCTATGTTGGGAACTTATTTTTCAAGGCTATATATAAACCGAATGTTTTGCAATCTTCCAATCTAACCATGCCTTGCTTCTTGTCATCTCAGATGAAATAGGAAAAGTAGCATGTTTATTTATTTATTTTAATAATAAATACCTGTCCGGGCACTCACAATGGTCTTTTGTCAATTGAGCTTGTGACTCGGGGGAGGCCTATGCTTTCTGTCGTAGGCCTGTAGTGCTGTGTCTGCCGAACCCGAACTCAATACTTCGTTGCCTTGCAGGCTTTGTTCTGGTGGAATTTCTGTAATAGAGATTTATGTATGCTTCTCTTGTCTTGACTATTTGCAATTAACTTTAGCCATCCTTATTTAAAGTACAAACAACATATTTGAGGTACAATGTCGGTAGGTTTGATAACCCTTTTCCATTAAGGATGGTTCTGAGCAAAGAAATTGAGTATTGTTTAACAAGTTCTTGTCAGTTTATTCGAGAACTTAATTGCGTAGCTAATTGAAGTAACGTGAACTCAATTTACATGAAGCAAGTCATTTCGTAATCTTAAATAACCTCTTTCAAATATTGTCTAAACGTATGGAGTATTGGAAGCTCAATACGTGTCTAATGTAGAACTATAGTGCATGTTTGTCTAAATCAATGGAGTATTGAAAGAGCAACATGTGTCCATCTAAGATAGAATTATAGTACAAACATGCTTGAGGTACAATGTTTCCATGTCGATAGATTTGGTGATATTAAGGATCCTTTTGAATTTATAGTTTAATTAATAATTCATTCAGTAAGTTCTTATTAAGGTTAAATAAATTCTTGGTCGGTAGAATTTTAGATTTCAGGTTTTAGTATTTATAATTTTTTTTTGTCTATTTTAATTTCTTATTTATTTTTATGGCTCATAATTAATTTCTGTGGGGTTAAACTTTTTTCCTTTTGTTATCAATTTTTAGTCCTTCTTAGGAACCAATTATGAGGAATAAAAATAAACGAGGGACTAAAAATGGACAAACTTTTTTATAGAGATTAAAATCTGAAATCTAAAATTATAAAGCAACCAAAAATTTATTTAACGCTTCTCATTAAATGTATTTATTCATAATTTTGAATGTAAAATTTATTTAAAATAAGTTTAAAATAATATATAATTAACTAATTTTTCAAAAGCTTATACAATCTCTTCCAAATGTTATCTAAACATGTCCACTTATTTTTATTTTAAAGTTAACCATGAATAATCTTAAACATGGAGGCATAATATTCTATGGAATTAAGTTCAGTTATGGGTTTAGTACGAAACAATATATAAAGAGCCTCTTATATACACATATTTTAAAATATAATAATATATTTATAGGTATTTATAAACTGATAAAATTCAATATAAATAGAATAAACTGATTTTAAAAGTGTATCATTTCATCTCTTAAAACTGCTATAAATCATATTTTAAAATAACATAACAAATATAAATTTTAAGGTTAAAAAATACTATAAACAACATTTTTTAAATGGAAAAAATTGTCGTTAGCCACATCATTTAAATTTAACAATGGGATGACTAAAATAAACTATTTCTAAATTCCATGACACATCTGTATTTGATTTATGTTAATAAGTATATTAATATGGTGAACATCATAATTTAGTCATACTTGTATGTGATGAAAGTTGTGATGATTACATTGTTTATGTATAAGATTTGTCAGATTGTATTAAGGAGAAGTCTAATGATCAATACCATATAAATGTATGCCTAAGAAATTTTGTAATATAATTGTTTCAGGAGATTATGAAGTTCAAGTGAGAGAGTTTTAGAAATTTATAATTTCTATTAATTATTTAGGTATCATATTTAATGTAATTATATCAACTATTGATTTATTTAATGATTATGATATTGAGTGGTATAATTTAAGTGATAAGTATACTTCGTAAAAAGTGATATTTGCTTAATGAGTAGATACCATGTTAACTCATGGGTAGACTTCTTAATAATTGTTTCAAGAGATTATGAAGTTCAAGTGAAAAATTTTTAGAAATTTATAATTTCTATTAACTATTTAGCCATCATATTTAATGTGAGTATATCAACTATTTATTTTTTATTTAATAATTATGATATTGTGTGATCTAATTTAAGTGATAAGTAGATTTTCTTAAAAGTGATATGTCTTAATGAGTGGTCCTCAAGACACCAAATAAAAAACACAGTTTTTGCTCTCTCCATCAAGAAGAGAAACGAATATCTCTTGAAAAATTAAGACGATTTGGTTGAGAAAGATCACTATACCACCAATTACTTATAACATTTATAGATTTTACTACCTTTTCAATCAATCCCTAATCCAGATATTTCATTGAATTTAAAACCTTGATAATATGACATAATGTGATAGAGATTTATAAGATTTACATAGAAGAATTCAAACCTAATTAGTTAAAAATTTGTTTGGAATTTTCTCTCAACCTTCTTCCATAATCTTGCGACATCATTTTATCAACAATCTCATGCAGATCTTCACTAGTCAGGGTCAAATGAATCGTGTTGTGTGCCTTCTCTAGAACATCTTTATTTTCCACCTCCAAACTCGTAGGAAATTTATTTTCTCCACCTAAGACTGCTATGCGTCCTTGATGAACTAAAATCGCTCTCATCTTCAATTTTCGCATAGTGAAACCATTTATCCATTGAATTTATAAATATCAAATTCATACGAAGACATCACGAATACTAATAGAATCAACTATATAAACTCAGAGCTTTGTGCCAATTGTTATTGCATAGATAAAATCAGTACAATAAATTAGTAAAAAGTAAGACAGAATTAACGATGATGTAGCTCATATAGGCCAAACCACGTTAATTCTTTGGGTTTTCTCTGTTATTATTTTATTGTTCTAGTTCTGTCTATGCTATAAAATAAAACAACAAAAGATAGAATTTATACACACCCAAATAGGAGTGTAAATAAGTCAAAACACTTGAGTTTATATTCAATTTCTAAAAAAAGTAATGTTATTTAAGTTTAACTTATTTATTTAAATAATTTACCATCAACTTCAAAACTTAAGTTTGTCTTATTTTAAAACACAAAGTTTGAGTTCAAGTTATTTAACTTGTTTGTGGCACGATTAATTTTTCCTTTATAAAAATTTCATTAGAATTATTTTTTAATTTTATTAATTTAGTATTTAGGCTTTAATAGTGATTTGAAAATATATTATTATGCTCAATAACTAGTGGAATAAATTAGAGTATCAACTAAAGAAAATAATTTTAATTATAAAAATGTTGTCTTATTTTTACTTTATTTTATATTTTTAAAAGTTTGTATAGGAAACAATAAAATTAAATTTTTATTATTTTTCTATACCAATTTTTTTAAATTATTTTCTGTTTTAATTATTTCTTATATATAATTTTGAAAAAAAGAATATTAAACAGAAATTGTATATAAAAAAGAATTAGATAGTATTTTGATTGATTTTTATTTTTATTTAATAAGTCTCCCTCTATTTAGTGGATCGTATATCAAAATTTTTAATAAAAAATATATTAAAAATAGTTTATAAAAGGCTAAATTATATCTTTGGTATTTATTTGATGGTAAAAATTCTTTTTGATCTTATTTTTTAAAAATTTATTTTAGTCCTTTAACTGTCACATTAGAGTAAATGTTACCATTATAAAAAAATAATTGTTTTTTATTTTATGACATGATTTAAAACTATTTGGGACTTATTCAAGAGGGAAATTTTATCCCGTGGAGTTACTTACATGAAAATAATGGAACTCAACTAAAATTCGAAAAATAGACAAAAACATAATGACAATTGCGTGAAAAGTGAATCCTATTAACATTTGAAAAAAAAAATTGATATACGATTTTTTTATTTTGTGGTTGTGAGTATCTTTTCATACGATTTTTATATTGTTTATGACCTTATTTTGTGTTTGAACATTAATTTATTTGTATAGTTTTTATGTAGATGAATCTAATGAAACAATTTTCACATATTAATTTAGTAAAAAAAATAGTTCAAAATCGTGTTCTAATTGGAAAGATAATGTAAACTTAAATTTATGATAAAAACAAAGTTATAATTTAATATGTATAAAAAAAGCATGGTATACAATTTTTTTTTACATATAAATAAATTATGGAATGGGAGTGAGACAAGCATATTATCGATTCAATTATTATTCTATGTACAATTGGAAGGTAGTATTATTACTTTGTTGATAACGACTCATCTAATGTCAAGAATGGTGATTTCTATCATAATTACCAGCTTCTTGTTATTTTAATGGATTTGATTTCCTTGTAGAATAAGTGCACTTCTAGGTTGAAACATGCCAATACCATACTCTCCGCGTGGACTGGCCTAACAATAAAATTATAAAATTGAAAAATAGATAGTTCAGCAGCATTAAGAAGGATCTTGGAACCAGCTTGACTGGGTTTACATTAATCGGTTAGAGTTCATTCATATTTTCTTTTTAAAATTTGATAATTGGAACTAAACCAACTAGATTATATCCATGCTTGGTCAAGTCGAGTAAACGCAACTATTAATTAAGAATAAAAAAATATCACTAAATACATGAATCAATTAGTGTAAAATTATTTTAATCTAAGCAATAATTTTGAGTGCGTGTCGGTTTCTATCTATATTCACGAACCTATATTCGCTCTTCAAGGCTGCTTGTCTCCCGCTGCAAGACTTTGTTGACCATTCAATACTTGAAAGTCAGAACACACACAACACAATGTGAACACCTTTCCTATAAACATAACATGTGATTTTATGGATAAACTCATAAACTAAGCCTTCACCCCATATTCCTCTGATAATCACCATGAAAGAATCCCACATACTAGAGTCAAGTAGGTATGCCATTAGCTTTATACTGCACCTCTTTTTCTTGTTACCATTCTTCTATTTAATCAATTGTGATTCAATTACTGTCCCAAATAAAATTCTCCTAAACTGTGGTTCCGATGAAGCATCACCATTTAATGGAGAAAATTGGATAGGAGATGTTGGATCTAATTTCTTGCCTCCACAATATGACAAGAGTTCATCTACTCTCTTGATCTCAAACATAGACTCCGTAGCACCAAAAGTTCCTTACTCAACAGCAAGAATAACTCATTCTCCATTGACCTACTCATTCCCCTTCTCCCCTGGCCCTAAATTCATTCGTATTTACTTTCTCTCATCTTCATATCTTATGATGAATCCCTCCAAGTCTTATTTCTCTGTAAAAGCTGGTCCTTACACTCTTGTAAGTGATTTTAATCCATCTGTTTTTGCAGAAGAGCTCAACTTGGTGTTCATCACCAAGGATTTCTTAGTCAATGTTAGGGAAGAGAAACTAAACATTACACTTACTCCATCTCCTTTGATTTCCAATGCATTTGCCTTTGTAAATGGCATTGAGATATTCCCAGTTCCCGACAATATATACTTTCCGGGTTCCAAGGTTCCTGTTCCTTACCTTGGGCACCGGGATCCTTTATTTATTGATGATGGATATGCTCTTGAGATGCTTTACCGGGTTAGCATCGCTAGTGAATATAGCATTGGTGTTAAAAATGCTTTTGGAACATGGTTGGATGATTTTACATACATATCTAGTTCACAATATGGAAGTGTCTTTAGTATAAGGCCTCGTACCGTTAGTGTGAATTACACCGCTTTGACTTCAAAGGATTACAATTATTCAGCACCGGAAGAGCTATATTGGAGTGCCACGACAATGGGTAGCGATGGAGATGCTAACATGAAGTACAATTTGACATGGTCTTTCCTTGTTGATTCTGGATTCAAATACCTTGTTAGACTTTTCTGTGAGATCTCTATGGTGGTAACGCAGGTCAATCAAAGGGTGTTCAAGGTGTACATAAACAACCAAACAGCAGAGGAGAAGATGGACGTAGTGGCTTTGGCAGGTGCACCACTTACTCCTTTACACAGGGACTATGTTGTTATGGTTCCTACAGAAAATGAGAGAAGGAAAGATTTGTGGATCGCACTTCACCCTAACTTGGAGTCAAGACCAAAATATGCTGATGCCATATTGAATGGCATTGAGATCATGAAGATAAGTGATAGCAATTATAGTCTTGCGGCAATATCCCAATTGAAAAGGGAACAAAGGAAGAAGAAAGTTCCACACGTCATTATTGTGGCTGGTGGTGCTTTAGGTACCAGTTTGGGCCTGTTCTTTACATTTTTCATTCTTCTCCGCAGAGAGTGGATAAAACTGAAATGGGGAACTTCAAATTCTACTATTAGAAGCCACAAAACCATTCAACCAACAGTGACCCCAGGTCATTGCCATCAATTCACATTAGAAGAGGTCATCATAGCCACCAACAACTTCAGTGGAGATCTTGTCATTGGGGAGGGAGGCTTTGGAAAGGTGTACAAAGGCATCATGCATCATGATGGAGTTACTTCTGTGGCAGTAAAGCGCTGTAATCCAAGTTCTCGCCAAGGGTTTAAGGAGTTTCAAAATGAGATCAAATTTTTCTCGTTTTGTCACATGAATTTAGTGTCATTACTGGGATACTGCCAAGAGGGAAATGAACTGATACTTGTGTATGAGTACATGGCTCAAGGCCCTCTGAGTAACCATTTGTACAAGAAACAAAAACAGCCACTTCCTTGGATTGAACGACTAAAGATTTGTGTTGGTGCAGCTCGAGGACTACATTACCTCCACACTGGCATGGGCTACCCGGTGATTCATCGTGATATCAAATCAGATAACATATTATTGGATCAAAATTGGGTAGCCAAGATTGCAGACTTTGGCTTGTCTAGAATAGTTCCCTCACTTTACCACACACATGTTAGCACTGGAGTTAAAGGTACTTTAGGATATTTAGACCCTGAGTACTATAAGAGAAGAAAACTTACTGAAAAATCTGATGTGTATTCATTTGGAGTGGTTTTGTTTGAAGTGTTGTGTGGAAGAGTAGCTGTGAATCCTGTGGCAGTGGAAGAGGAAAGTGAGAAAGCTGGGCTGGTACTGTGGGCCATGCACTGTCACCAGTGTGGAACCATTGATCAATTAGTTGATCCGTATTTAGAAGGGAATATTAGGCCAGAATGTCTGAGGGCGTTTGTGGACATAGGCATCCAGTGTTTGGCTAATATAAGTGTAGATAGGCCAACTATGGGGGAGGTGCTTAGTACTTTGGAGAAGATCCTTTCCTTGCAGGGTAGTTCAGAGGAACAAGCAATTAATACAACTTAACTTATAGAAGACTAGACTAGAGTAAATGAAACCCCACCATGTCTAATAGATTATATGAAGAAAATGGACACCTGCATGATGAAGTAATAGAGTTTACGAACTGAAATAACCTTCAATTAAATCAAACTTTAAATAAAAATTGTATTCTGATCATTTCAATCTTTGTCTATATTCATCAATAATAAAATAATGAGTTTTTTTCTTGAAGAGATTGCATATCTATTTCTTAGCATTTATGCAACACTACGAAGATTTTGGTTAGTTTTGGAATATAAAGAACATTCATGACAATTATCATATCTTTTTTAGATAATTTAGTTATCCCATTTACCTTTAACTTGAATAATTTCACAATTTCCCTACTTGGCTTTTGATTAAATTGATCTATCAATGGAGTAAAAACTTATAGATATTTGGTTATGTGGTTGGTGCAATCACTATCAATGAGCCAAATATTCAATTCATGTGAATTGAGTTCTTGTGATTCCATAGAAAAATTCTCATAATGACTGTTATTTTTTCAATCAATTTTTTTTCCATTGTTCTTATTGTTGCTAAGACTATTTCTTTTTGCAATACTTTTCATTATGACAAAGTTTATTGCAAAAATTACATTAAAAAAGGGTTTTATTTTTATACCAACAATCTTCTTTAATATGGTTGATTCTTTGACAATGAGAACAAGACAAAAATTTTTATTTCTTGAAGAAACTTAAGCTTTTCCTTTATTGTTATTGAAAGATTGTGGTTTTCAAAACACTTATTATTATGTTTTGCTTGAAACCTTCAATATATTCATCACTTCTCATTGTGATCCTTTACCATTGTGTATGAAGCTTGCTGGTTAACTATGTAATAGTGAGAATTTGCAAGTCACAAGACTTTTCAATTGTAGAGATTTTGACTTCAATCTTTTAGGAACTAAAACCATGATTTATACTACAACTTTTATATATGTAAATCCTTTATTGAGAATTCATATTTGATTTACAACATCCATTAACCTCCTAGAATAATCTTTGACAATTTCATTGTCTTCATCTTTATCAACTTAAATTCTATCCTCAATGTGATAAGCCTAACAAATTTTTGAACTTGTTCTTTCCCTTAAATTCATCTTGCAATTCTGTCCTCAATGTGATAAGCCTAACAAATTTTTGAACTTGTTCTTTCCCTCAAATTCATCTTGCATCTTGTCCCATACCTGTTTAGGTTTTTTCAAGTCCATGATTTTATTGAAAATATGATCTGCAAGTTTTGAATATGCAAACAAATGAAGACTTTGTCTTTCTTCTATCAACTTCTCCTTATAAGCTTTCATTTGTGCAAAGTAAGATTTTTCCTTAATGGAAGTATACTAGCTTTAGGGATCATAATGTTCTGTAAACTTTGAGACCTTAAAAAAAAACTTCATCTTGACAACCCAAATGTGATAGCTTTTATCATTAAACATTGGAATTACATATGAAAAATTGTGGAAAGTAGACATATTTGCACCACATATGTCCCGAAAATAAATTGCTCAATTTCACTAGTGTTTGCTATAAACCTCATAATGTTTAGTGCTCAATAAATTGTCTCAGGTTGTATGAAGAAAACTGTTGATACCACTATTGAAAATCTTTTGTGAAAAATATTAGAATTTTTGTATAGGAATTGAGAGATTAAAAAACAAAGTCTATATTTATAGACTTATGTAAAAGTGTTTATTGAATATGTTGTGTATATAGTATGTTTGTTATGTGTTGTGTGTTGTGTATATGATGTTTTATTTAGAATCAAATAAAACTACTATTAAGGATACAAATAATTATAAAAATCCCTAATTTCTAGCTATGAAATCTTTCCATATTTTCCTATTTACATAGAATAAATGCTTATTTTTAACATGCTCTCTCAAGCTGAAACATATATGTCATATGAATCAAATTGATTACAAATATAGTCACCAGAAAAGGTGAGTACAGTAGAGAGATTGTTAAAGACCGGGGAGCACGATAGAGGGATCACCAAAGTTAGGAATGCCCGATAAAAGAGTCGTTGGAAAAGGAGAGTGCGACAGAAGGGTTACTAAAGGTAAGAGAGCATGACAAAGGGGTTACTAGAGTTAGGAAAGTGCAATTGAGAGGTCATTAGAGTCATGAGAGTGTGGTGGAGGGATTGTCAAAATCAAGAAAGTGTGACAAAGGAGTTGTTGGAGTCAGAGACATGTGATAAAAAGGTTGTTGGAGTTAGGGAAGCATGTGATAAAAGGGTTGACGGAAGGATTGTTGGAGTCATTGAGCATATGGAAGAGGCTATTAGAGTTAGAGCAGTGCAGGAAAGACATCGTTTGAAGTTAGAGAAACTCAACAGAGGCATCCTTAGAATTGGAGGAGCATGACAGATGTACTGTTGAAGTTAGAGCAACGAAGCAGTGACATCACTAGAGTCAAATGAGTGTAGTAAAGGGGTCATTGGAATTAGTGAAGCACAGCGGAGGCATTTTCGAAGTTAGAGGAACATGGTGGAAGGATTATCAAAGTTAGAAAAGTGCGGTGAAGGAATTGTGGAAGTCATGAAAGCGTGACAAAAGGATCCTTATAGTTGTAGAAGCGTGGCATAAGGATTGTGGAAGATAGAAAAAAAACCTTCTGCTTTTGATACCATATAAAAGTGTTTACTGAATGTACTATGATGTATACAGTAAAATCGATTTTTGATGGAACGAAAAAACATATATGGTAGAATCGTAACCATAGAATTTGCATTTGTCTCATACACTATGGGGATGGTGAGAAAAAATATATTTTACACCCCAAAGGAACTATAATCGGAGATACCATTGTTTCTGGTATAGAAGTTAAAAATGGGAAATATCCTACCTTTGACCGATATGCCCTTAGGCACGACCATACATAACATAGAAATCATACTCGGAAAGGGTGGACAATTAGCTAGATTTATAATCAAATCTTTTCATATTCACGGCTACGCTTCGCTCTTTTTAACTATCGCTAGTCTGTAGTATGTGAAAGAAGATTGCAATTTTTGGTCACTTTCAGTCTAACCCGGATTTACTTAGTCAGTCGGGACTTGCTTCTTAGCGTGTAGTGGATCAACCAGGCTAGCTTTTCTGTAGTAGAGCGCGGGGAGAGTGGCCATCAGGACCTTGAATAGGGTGTGCCTTTTTTTTCTTTCTATTTTTTTTAGGAGTACTCTTGAATGTACTATACAGTAGGTTCTCAGTGCCCTAAGATCCCAATCCCAGATCGAATTCCAATCGCAGAATTGTTCTCAAGCGAATGGCTTTTCTATTTACATAGAATAAATGCTTATCTTTAACCCCTTACAACCAATTTTAATCCTAAAATACCATTAGATTTATTAGGTTACATTATCTAACTAAAACTAAAAAATAAAAATCTATAATAATAATAAAATTCTATTTAAAAATCAAATTTTTAATAAGACAAAATCTCTCTACGTTATCTGTAACTTCATGCGAGTTAACAGTTGTCCGTGTTCGTTGTGGGAGAAACTGAAAAAGGCTCGTTCATAAGATAAATGTAATTTATCTAAAGGAAACAGAAAACAGAATGTAATTATGTTATCATCAATTGTGCACAAACATGATAATAAAACATGTTCTTTGCTTTTAATTTCATGCCTATGATCAGTACCATGTTCTTTGCTTTTGCAATTGTAGTTGCTGTAATTGCGGTTATTGCAACTGTTGGGATGCATGCTAATTGCAACATGCTTATATTTTTATTCACTTTCAAGACCTTATTCCATCTCAATAAATAGTTTAAATTTATAATAAAAGTATAATTTTTTGTTACAATACAATTTTTCTAACGCATAATTTTTTGTCCAATTACCCTTATTAAATTTAACTAATATTTTCCCAGAAAATTTTCTTTTACTATTTTCCTTTATTTTAAATTTAATTAATTTTCCTTCACAAAGTTCTCCTAAAATCTCCCTCCCCAAAAGATCTCTCACCTTTTTTCTTACTGACGTATGACTGTCACGCGCCTGAGAAACAACTATCTTAGAAAAATAATAGCTGCTAAATCAACTTGCAAAGCTAAAGACAGAAAAGTTGACGAGATGTCATATGTTCTCATTCCTGGAAAACTTACAAAAATAAATAAACAAATAGAGGTTCTCATTTTCTATTTAAAAAGTATAGTGTGTGTCTCACTTTCCACCCACTACATTCAATTAAAACTTGAAGAGTAAATGTCGTGTAAATAATTTTTATATTATTATCTAATAAAAATTATGTGACATAATAAATATATTAATTTTAAAATTATCCCAATGATAAATTTTGACTGATTAATAAGATAAAATCTTTTATGTTTACTATAAATAAAAATTAAATCTAAATTTGAAATCTAAAAGTAATTCCTCAATCAATTAAATTATGTTTGTCCATATACCTAACCCTTTTCTTTTTTAGTTTACATTCATCCTTTTTTCAAAGACCATTCAACATCATTGCTCGGCTCTTTGACTCTCTCTTGTCACATATACAAGTTGAACACAGTCACACAACCTACACCTTAGGAATGTAGATGAGTTATCTATACATAAATTATTCAAGTTCGACTAATTAAATGTTTGATCAAACTTGTTTGTTTAATTAAATAAACAAATTCAAGCTTGAGAGGTTGAATTTGATTATTTAAAAGAATCAAACTCAAGCCTTACAACCTCAACATTAATGGTTCATGAATAATTCTTTCTTTCTTTCTCTCGTACCCACTTGTTGGTATTGACCAATGTATTATGCTTACCTCATTTTAGTTGCAATTTGATATCTATTTCCAAACTCAATAAAGTCAAATATACGTGTCTTTTGTTGATAGAATTTGCTTTATTCAGGACCATACACTTGAGAAGATTCATTCGGGTAATCTCAAGAGAGGTTTCTATTACTTGGAGAATGAGAAGGACTTAAACAATTTTGTACATAATACTTTTTCTAATATTGCACATGTTACTTCAACTTTCATTTATAAGTTGTCCTCTTTTGCCTTATGGCATTTCATGTTTGGGCATGTATCTTGTGCAAGATTGAGCACTTTGTGTAAATATTTTTCCACTATTCATTTTAAAAAGATAAGGTAGGTGATGTGTGTCATTATACTAGACAAAAGAAACTTCTTCATACAACGGGTATTAATAGAGCTTCCCAACCTTTTTCAATTAGTGCACATGGATATTTGGGGTCTTTACTCAATTGTTGCTATTCATGGTTACAAATAATTTCTTACTATACTAGATTTACATGAATTGTTTTATTAAAACATAAATCAAAAGTCCAACTTTAGTTGAAGAAATTTGTTGCTTTGGTTGATAAATAATTTGGTACAAATACAAGTTATTAAGACCGAAGGTCCTGAGTTCATCCTTGGTGCTTATTATATAGAAAAAGGAATTGTGTACCATACTACTTGTGTATAAACACTTGAGCAAAATGAGAAGGTAGAAAGAAGGCATTGATATATTCTTAATGTGGCTCGGGCACTTTCATTTCAGTTCTCATTGCTTAAACAATTTTGGGGGTATGTTGTTAATCATGTAAGGTACCATCAAGGATTATCGAAGATAAGTCACCCTTTCAACTTTTGTATAATTCCTTACTTGATTTGGATCTACTTCAAGTGTTTGCATGCTTGTGTTATGCTAGCACTCTCACTGCCAAAAGTGACAAGTTTGATAGCAAGGCCCACAAGTGTGTCTTTATAGGCTATAGACCTAGTACTAAGGGGTTTTTAGCTTATGAATTACATACTAAAGAAGTTATACTTTCTAGAAATGTAAAATTTCATAAACTACTTTTTCCTTACTCCTCTCATCATGACTCCAATTCCACTCCTCAATGATGTTACATTACAGAGAATCCTTTTGTAGATGATACTCATTCTAACCAAACATAAACCACTATACCCTCCCTAATTACTCAAACCCATTTTCACCCTGACCTACCCCAACCACACTTACACCCTGACCTTGCTTTTGATCTACCTATTAAACCTACACCATCCTCACCTACCCTTAGAAAGTCATCTAGACCAAAGTAACCACCTACACATTTATGTGACTATTGCTTCACGACCTCCTCAGCTAAAACACCTTATCCCTTTAGCTTTTATCTTAGTTATGCTAACTTTTACCCTCAACACATATCTTATGTCTCTTTATTTCAACCATGTTCGAACCATCTACTTACTCTCAAGCTAGAAAGAAACTTTGTTGGGCTGTATCTATAGATGCTAAACTTAAACTCTTGGAGCCTTACTTGTAGAATTGTTTATTTACCCCTTAATGTCATTCCCATAGGAAACAAATGGGTTTACAAAATAAAAAGGAAACATGACGAGTTCATTGTACGATTCAAGGCACGACTACTAGTAAAAGGTTACAACCAAACTGACGGAATTGACTATTTTGAGACTTTCTCTCCAATGGCAACGATGACTACCATTCAGTTACTTACATCATTAACATCCATTGATAATTGGTTCATTCAAAAACTAGACATAAACAATGTCTTCCTATGAAATAACCACAAGGAGGATGTTTATATGGAAATCCCTTAAGGAATTCTAATTGAAGGAGACAATAACATTCGCAAGTTGGTTAAGTTCCTATATGGTCTTAAGTAAGCTAGTCAAAAATGGTATGTGTAATGATCCAAAGACTGACACAACCTATAAACGTCTAAAACTACACTAAGCGTGAAAGATTAATTTTAATAAGATATTTGATTAATTTAATTATGAAAATAGTGGGTAATTTTTCTCTTTTTTTGTGAAATGCATAAGCAAGAATATAAACCATAAAGCAAAACATTCACTGATCATGAACAAGCATCAAAATATATATATATATATATATATATATATATATATATATATATATATATATATATATATATATATATATATATATATATATATATATATATATATATATATATATATATATATATATATATATATATATATATATATATATATATATATATATATGTGTGTGTGTGTGTGTGTGTATTTGTGTGTGTGTGTTTAGGGTTTAGAGTTTAGATTAGAAAAGATTATGCATTATGACACTTACATCACAAACAAAAGAAAGAACCTGAAGTTAGGGGCTAAACATCAAAGCTCTTGACTATTGACTACTGAGCTGGTGCCTATAAGAAAAACATACTGAGGCGATGACAACATGGGTGTCGAAACTCTTGCATCACCACCAAGCACCTGTAGGTCTAGTTCTGAAGCAACAAGGATGAGGACCATGAGTGTTGGAATTGCGGGGTCAACTCTACCTTAGACATGTTTGTTGACTGGCTCCACACCGTGATGATGGGGAGGGACATCTTTAGATAGGTGTAGGTGACTAAGAACCTCAAAACTCTACCAAGCATGCACTTGGTAGTCATCTCACTCTTATACCATACATGTTGCTGATCATGGTATATCCTCTATGCCCTTCTTGGACCCATCTCGATGTCTCAAAAGTGAACATAAAATAATCCTTAGTAGACCCTAATCATTAGGATGCTTGGAAATCTCGCTCCTCATGGTGACCTCAACATTTGCTCCCACGAACACATCGTTCAAGATCATTGTAATCGTACACATAATAAGGTAAGCTATTGCAAGAACGTCCTTATATCTAAGCAACAACAATACTATACTCAACATCATCATAATCACACATCATGGCATCCAAACATCATAAGTACATTATCACAACTAAGCCTTAACTCTCAATAGGCATAATCATCATTCATCGGAACAACACATCTATTATACTTATACATATAAGTATATAGACAACCACTAATCCATGGAGATTTATAAATTGAGTGATCACTCTTATCACTTCCATAACATACCTTCATCATGGTATTGGGGAAAGATAATGTGATCTTGTGGATTAACAAATGTGTCTATTGGGATAGCAGTATGTGAGTAGTGACTTACCATAATCTTAAGCTTGCAAGAATTTAGACCCCTTATGAAATTAGCCAGTCCTTCTATCCCTAAGCCCACCTCGCCTTATTCCTTTGCTCCATCACTAGGTTGTGAGCCCTAAATCAGAGCAATAATTCAACAACTTACATTCCTACTCGTTAGTAGCATCGTAAAAGGTACTCAATAACAACAACTATGATTCTCAAATGACTCCTATCTTCCTTGAACACAAAGATACTATCAAAAAGTATCCACCATTTTATAATGGTCACTTTCAAGGTAAGCTAGAATCACAACAACCAGGAATGGTCCATCAACTGTTTCCTCAAGAGGAAGATCAACCTTCTTACTCATACAACATCAACAACATATGTGCCACCCATTCAAGATGGAAAAATTTTACATTTTATGGAATTTCAATTTTATTTATTTCACTTTAGTCTTTTTTGAAGGAAACAGGAAACACATAAGAAGGGGCGCTAAATTGTGTGTGATTTTTAAATACTTTTGAAAAACCATTAGCAGATATAATTTCAAAAACATTGTTGGTAGACCATCTAAAGTGTGGAGAAGCAAAATAGAGATAAGAAAAGAGAGATAAACACAAAGATATATCCTGGTTCACTTTTTCACAAGAGCTATATTTAGTCCTTTTAACACAAAGGATTTTCCACTAAGTTAACATGACTTTACAACCAAGTATTCTTAAAATCTCTTCAAGTTATAAAACATTTGTAATTACTCTTATTACAAGCAACCCAAGTATTCTTTCTCACTTAGCCTCTTTAGGCTATACAAAAACAAAGGGTTTTACAAAGAGAGATAACTCACCAGGTGAGCATACAACATTTCAAAAATAAATCTTAAAACTTTTCTTAACAAACTAAATAAGTTTTGACCAAAGCTATAAAGCTTCGAAAAGCTTTTACAAGATTTTCAAAAGCATAGTGCAGAGGTGTTGAGCACTTGTTTTTCT
The DNA here is from genome assembly GCA_025330945.1 of Mucuna pruriens. Lineage (NCBI taxonomy): Eukaryota > Viridiplantae > Streptophyta > Magnoliopsida > Fabales > Fabaceae > Mucuna > Mucuna pruriens. Next base: position 2,695,140 of record JAENHJ010000520.1, read on the forward strand.
TTTTCATTTAGGCTATTGATATTTGTATTTTTCATTCTTGTTTTTATCCTTCTTCTTTGAGGAGAAATATATAGACTTGAAAGAGAAAGCCCTCGATCTACATGGAGAGAGAGGAGTATCTTTTATTAAATGCAAAAGATAATATTTTGAAGAGCTGCTTCAAAACTTTTGTCTTCTTTTAAGGATAGAGAAAAGGTGGAGCAAAAAAGATTGTTTTCTTCTTTCCTAAATGTGCTTCATTCAATTGATGTGCATTAACACATTTTGTTTTCTTCTTTTGATGTGCATTAACACATTTTGCTTGTTCCTATATTTTTAGAAGTTTTGATCAAAATACTTCTTTACCAGAGTTGACTTGTTTCTTCAAAACTTGAAATTAAATTCTTCCATATTTGAAAAATAGAGCATAACAATAGCAAGTATATAAAAGAAAATGAATGTTCAAAAACATTCCCAATAAAGCACATATGTTTTGATTGACACGAGATATTAGATATATAAGTTAAAACACAAGTTTCAAGGCAATATTAATGTTTAAAATGAAATGCCTCTTTTTACATGTTTGGATGAAATCCTTCTATGGACGACGTGGTTGTTTGGACGACGTGGTTGTTTGGACGATGTGGTCGTTTGGACGACATGGACAAACTTGTTCAAAACGAGTCCTTTTGGATGCATACACTTTTCTTGTTTATTGTGGTGACTTTGTTGTACTTATGAAATAATTGAGTACAACATAATCTTTAGTAATAATATTTGTTATCATCAAAACATAAGGGCATTTTGGACGAATATTTAAATTACTCCAACAATCTCCCTCTTTTTGATGATGACAAAATAATTATGCTAAGAGAAAACACAAAGAAAAGAATACATCAAATATAGCCATTAGAGAAATAGAACAAAAAATATGTATTGTAGCAAATATGTATCAAAACAATATATGCATTTTTTATGCTCCCTTTTAAGTCTATGGACGAAAAAAGCATAACTTAGAGAACAAAATAGATAAAAAGCATAGATGTAAGGTACGAACGTTGTTAAGAAAAGAAACATGTATTATATAAGTGTTGTGCTACTTTCTCTTTATATTATCTCTCCTTTTTTGTCATCAGACAAACAATAAGAAATAAGGACATCATTGTCTTAAAAAACATCATAAAATTTAAAGTAGAAAAAAGAAACAAGTTTTAAATAGTAGGTGGAGAAGGTGGCGGAGGTCTTGGGCCAAAGAAATGGGATATCATTCCCATAAGCCGAGCTTCCAGTTGATCAATGTAGGCCTTGGTAGCTTTCAAGACTTGTTCAACTATATTAAGAAGAGGTTGAGAGGTAGGTGGTTGGTATATGGTAAGGGCTTGAGAAGAAGAGCTAGTACGGTAAGTGAGGAAAGTTGAGGAGGTTAGATTTCGAAGGGTGAAAAGGGAGTAGGGATAGGTGGTGTAGGTAATGCAAGGATAGGTGGAAGCATCTGGTAGTCCAAGGGCAGAGGATCTTTGTAGAAGTGAAGCAACTCCTACAGGTAAGGTGAAGCAACTCCTACAGGTAAGGTTTCTCCAGCTTCAGATGACCAACTCCTAAATGAGTGGCAACAACAACATATATAATATTGGTCTTTATCATAAGTAGCTCAATTTCTTTAGGATGCTTCTTCTTAAGGGGAACAGTAAGCCAATCATTAAAGTGATAGACTGAAATCTCCATCAGCATAGTGGCACAACCTTTGGATGTAATGGGAATGTCCTTTTTCTCTTCATCAGTCAAGTGGCTACTAGACGCTTGGTGACTATGGATCTAAAGCATTTGTCTCTAGATCTTACTTACCTCATCTTCTTCAAGAGGTCCTTGCATCATCTTCTCATGAAACAAGGCTCATTTTGCATTACAGTAGCTTTTAATCTCAAGAGATTGGGTGCAATGTCTAACCACAACCATTGTCCTAGTCTTTCTTCCTTATATCTATTGAGGTTCAACATGAGCAGCTTAAGATAGATCCTATTAGGTTGTATTAGAACATTTGTAGTGGATCTGATGAATTGAGATGGAGGTATATAGTGTTGGTCTCATAGCTCAGAGCTAGCATAAACGAGTCTATTCATTAGGTAGTTTGCAAAGGAAGGAAAAAAACATGTGGTGAGAGTGTCTAATGGCTTGAACTTTAAGTCCCTTGACTTTACTAGAACTTGCATAAAATGAGGTTTCTTGCTCCTTGACACGGAATCCCTTTAAATTTAAGAGGGATTACATGTTGATGAACACCAGGGTGTTGGTTAAGGATAGATTATAGTTTGATGAAGTTGGGTATATTTTATTTTGTGTTTGTTGTAAAGGCAAGGAAACACAAAGAGCATCATGTTGGTTGGATATCTGGCTAGGGGGAAGAAGGGCATTTTATGGAGGCTAATAGGTGGCTAGAAGAAGATATGAGGGTGTGTGATAACTGTTGTCCATGCAGTCTCAAATAAAACTAGATTTTACTATGATTTTGTAACATAGGATCAACCTAGGTCGAATATCTCAAGGACACGTGTATTCATGATGCCTAGTGTGAGAATCAGAAGATTATGCAGAAAACAGAAATGCAGAATGCAGACTTGGACAATAACGAGAATGTAAAAGTAAAGGGGTTTCAGTTTGTATTGGAAATACAAAGTAAATGGTAAATAGAAAGTAAACTACCTACGGAAAGTAATAATGAACAAACAATGAATATTTAACATATCAATCCAAAGTTCAGCAAGCAATCAGTTCTGATTCTTAGTAATGGATGTGATTCGAAACCAACCTAAGTTCTTAAGACGACCGCCTAACATTCGTCCATTGCCGACTAAGGGCTTATACAACTGCGACCTCGAGTTACTAGGGATTACACACGTGGTTGATTTTAGGCTTTCTATTGATTACCTAACAAGTTATTAGATTGGTTCCAATCGGCCCCTAACTTAACATGATCTACTCTTACACATGCATGACCATGACACAAGCAAGAGCAGAGAAACAAAACAGGAATCACATATGGAAAGATAGAGAAATGCAAACCAATTCATTGCAGAAACGATTGTATTGATACATGGAGTTGTGGAATCATGGACTCAGCCTCCCATAACGACCGCTATGGAAGAATTGCAGTGGTCCACCGAAGATGGCTAGAGAATAGAGGGGTTAGTCCACCAGAGTGTGCTAGCTAAACTGGTCAATCTTCTCTAGCAATCGGTCGCTACCTAGTCTCTGAACCTACACCCACTCGATTGATTGGACGCCATACTAAAGCACCATGAATCATTGATCAATGAAAGCGAGAGTGTATGTACAAACAACGAAGAAGTGGAGGTGGAAAAATGGGACCTAATGAATGAGCTACGCATCTCCTTATATACATGTTTGTCATAACTAACTAACCATATTCTAACTAACTAACTGTTCTAACTACTAAAGAATAATAGAAATAATAGACTTAACTAACTAACAGATTAATTATTTCCTAAATGATCACGTGCTGAATTTGTTGGAGCAAAGTCAGTCTTACTGTCAGGATGAATCCAGATAGACGGGGAAACTCAGCAGGAGGAGATGGAGTTGGCATGCGGAGTTGACTCGACTATTGGAGACGGAGTCGTCATGTGGAGTCGACTCGATTATTGGAGACGGAGTTGGCTACCGGAGTCGGAGTCGGCATGGAGAGGAACTCGTCTGGCTAGGACGACTTTGATCTCGGCTGGGATGGCCCGGGACTCCACTTTTGACTTGTATAATGAGTTAATCTTTTTGTTAGATAAAATCCTCAAATTAGCATAGATTTGTATTTTCCATGTTTTTAGCCTAATAATTTGAATCTCGACTAATATGTGATTTTTAGTTATAAAATAAAGTCAACTATATCCATCTTAAGACCTTGTTAGGTGTCTAAAATATGAATTATCAGTGTGGTAGGAGATTTAAACTCATAGGTAAGAAATAGATAGTCTAGTATAAGAATTAAGGGTTTAGGGTCATCATGTTGTACGAAAAGAATATGCAATTCTTTTCCTAGCTACTCTTTAGATAGAGGTAAGGTTGGGGGTACGAGTTTCAATGCATATGTGGTTCAGACAATAGTAATGTTGATGAGGTCAGGGTTCTTTCTGTGGTTTAAGGGAATGTAGGATTTGGATGTATCAAAGAATGACAACTCTAATGGGATGAAACTAGGTTCACTATAGAGGATGAAGGTGGTGTACAAAAGAGAGGTTTAGATGGGTCACGTATAAGTGAAGATGTGGTTTCAAGTAGAAGTGTAATGTGTGGATATTTGGTAGGGCTTAGTGATTGTAGTTGAAGAGGTGAAGAGATAAAGGTAGGTTAATTTATGTAACAATTTATGGGTGAGGCATGAGATGATGAGGTTTTAGTTGGTTTGGATGGTGGGGTTTTCAATATGGTAACTATTTCAGGTTCAAATATGAGTTTGGACGATGTAGTTTCTGGGTGAATAGAAGAAATGGGTTCAAGTTGAGAAGAAGGTACAGACAGGGAAGGTGATGATTTCTGTAGGCTTATTTGAGATAAGGTTTTGATGCATTTACCTCTAGGTATAGGTGGGAAAACTATTGGGTTGGTAGGTTGGGGGCCTTGGTATTCAACAAATGGTGTTTTCCTTTTATTCATCATTGTGATCAAAGGAGCATCATCATCATCTTCATCTTTCTCAACTTCTTCAACATCTGATTCTTGAATAATCAACTATCCTTTTTTCTTTGCAGTAGCTTTAGTGGTCCTTGTGAGTGGAGTTCTATGTTTGGAAATTGTCTTTTGGACGTCTTGGCAGTGTCGTCTAGCTCTTCTTAAGTAGGTTTCACATCTTCTACAACAACTGTAGGTAGAGTCAAATGGGTGGTGCCTAGTCTCATGGGAGTAATGTTGTTCTTTCTAAAGTGGCACTGCTTGAAAAAAGGTGAATACTTCTTTTATTCAATTAGGTGATATGGCATTAAATGTTTCAAAAGCCTTCTAACCCTAGAAGATCTTCGTTAGTAAAGCAGAATGAGACATATGATTTTTGTTCACCCCTTGGCCTTTGAGGTTCCTTTTTAAGTGAGGAAAAAGGAGACTTGGAAGGTGAAACTTTTGTCCTATCATAAGGTGAAACAAAGCAAACAAGTGGATATATGAGAGATGATCCTTTAAACCAACCTTGTGTAGGATGGCCTTGTTTAGCATTTACTAGAAAATCCTTACCTTATCACACAACTTGTTAAAGGCATAGGGACCCTGAGCATTAGGTCTTAGCGGGACATCTTCAACCATAGAAATACCACCATAGTCTTCTTCCCCATCCATTATGGTAGACTTTGCCAACTCTTTCAAACCAAGTTGTTGTTTCTATGTACACAATATCAACCAAAGTTCAAAACCAAGAACTTCTCTAGAGATATATATTTCCTCTATGTTTCGGTTGGTCCAAAATTCTCTAATAAACTTTAAACACACTGCTTGCTCATACTTTAAGAATGACAGAAAGCCACATGCCTTCAAATCAGCAAAAAGGTCAAGACTTATAGTAGCTAAGGTAGGAATATCTAATAAGTATTTCGCATAGACTATGAGCTCTTCAAGATTCTTTGGTCTGTCTTTGAAAGAGGTTTTGAGCATATCAAGGTCTTGGAGATGTTTAGCCATGGTGAGGTTTGAGATTAGGGTTCATAGCAATTTTGCAATTGAGGGAGGAGAGGAAATTTTGCAAATATTTTACAAAGATTTTGTAAACGAATTTTTAGAAAAAACATGTTTTTGTAAGAAATGTAATGTGAAAACGATAGAAAAACATTTATGGCAAAAAGATAGACATTAAATTTGATCCATGGAGTTTTCTAACAACTTAAGTGATAAGTCAGATGTGTCCCTTCAACATGATATAAAAACAATCACCATCCTAGCTATAGGGTAAAAGGAATCATAATTCTAAAAACCATCCACGTGACACTAATGTTGATCTCAGAGTGACTATGACTTCATCACGATATAGTTTGTGGGTATTTGCCACCATTCCAAGATCTCAATCTCATATGGATTCATACATTTGTACATCCTCAAAAATACCAATTGTACCTCCACTAGCCTTCACAATGATTATCAAATGTTCCTCAAAGACATATGCATGATTTCATGATAAACCAATTATATCCAATCTCAACCATCGAGATTTTGCATTATCACTATACAAAACCTTATCATATGAATTAGACACAGAACATCATGTCATCCACCTTATCTAGGTTAGGTCCTTCATAGGATACTAAGAAAAATCACAACCTTAAAATTTAAGATATAGCTCTTAGAAAATTTCTTAAGATATAAATTCTTTCAGATGTTCAACGTTTTTCACCTTAACAAATAACATATGTTATTTAAATTTTTATGAAAGTCATCAATGTTCCATATTCAATATGAAATTATTTAACTTAAAATGATTAAATTAATATTGACCCCTCTAAAATATAATTTAAATACTTACAAACAAATAAAATGTGAAATTACAAAAATATTTTATCACAAAATCTATTAAACTTAGAAAAATAAAAAAAAATAAATTTAAATGACTTATAAATTTTATATTAAGCTATTACAAACTTTGTATACATGTAGGAATTTTTTTAGACTTTTATAAAATCATTTCCCGGAAAAATTACAGTTTCACCTCTATTAGTAAAATTTTGACTATAATAGGTATAAAACATATAAAAAAAATCTAAAAACCATAAAATATGAAATTTTATGATAAAAATAATCAAAATATATTATTTTCTAAAAGGTAAAAAAATCAGATTTAACCATTTTACAATTTTCTCATAAAAATAGTCAAAATTTAACTAGTTTTGTTCCAAATTTAAAAAAAAATACCAAATGATGTCTAAAATTTATTTCCAAATAATTTTAGTTTATAATCAATATATTGTTAATTTAAATAATTTAAATTTACAGAAATATCCTTTGTACAAATTAAATTAAATTTTTAAGTCAAAACTATGCTAGTTTGTCTTTTTTTTAGCAATCTTTTTCTAAAAATTATTAGTAATTATTCACAAAGACGTTTTATTTTTTATTTAAATTTTTAACCCATTAAAATCATTAGTCTAAGGGTTAAACTTATGGATGTGGCCTTGAATATCCATCTCTTTGTCCATATTCGTACCATTATAGGTAAAACAACTGAGATTCTTCATAATACAACTGAGGTTCTTTAATTACAACCTATATAGATGACGGTTTCATGATACAACTGAGGTTCTTCATAATATTTCTTAAAAAAATTGAAGGTATATAAATCTTAATTAAGTGGTTTAAATTAATATTTTAGGCCTTCATTTATTTCCAATCAACACATAACTCATATTCAACCAAACACAGTGAAAATAATTTTCACACACATGAAAACAATACTCATGTTCAGCCATACACCATCAACATTTTGAGTCATAAAGGATCTAAAATCACACCAAACAAATTTATTCATCCACACGACATTTATATATAAATCCAAATAAACATATTAAACCATAAAATATAATAAAATCATATTTATTCATGGTACAACACCAACTCATTCAAATATTAAGGTAAATTTTTCATATGATTCAAATAAAAGAATAAAAACAAAATTGAAAACCTTAATAGAGGATTTAACATAAACTCAAATATATAATCTCTTTAGGTCCAAACAACAATCAAACTACCAAAAACTTCAAACAAAATAATATTGATAAACCATCATCATGCATTTATTTAATAAGGTAATTTTGAGTTTAATTTCTATTATTTTTCTAATGTTCTTATGCAGATCTCACTCATGTTTAACTTAATACAAAACACAATTGTGGAAAAGAAGTCAAAATATTATTTTTTTTACCTTGGAAGGAAAAGTTTATTGACTATGTTAAGGAGCATGATTGTGCTCATTGAAGTATGGCTGTGCATATATATCGAGGCAAATATAGACCTAAAGGTGGAGTATGATCATGTTGTTACGTGGTATGATTATGCTAGATATTGAAGACTCTACCTCAAAAATCAAGAACACTCATGCAAGAAAGAAGCACATCAATGTTATGTAGCAGCACAAATTGCAACTATGTAGAGCAGAGGCATGGTCATGCATAAATTTTGATTCTCCGCTTTGTATCTACTAGTACAACCTTTCTAGGCACTTGCATGCTCCTTCAAGGAGTGTACACGATCATGCTACACGAAGCATGGTTATGCCTTTCACTATAGGGCCTTAATTTCTAATCTCTCTTATAGATAGGAAATAATAAAATAGAAGGGATATCTTGATTTTTACAATGTAGCTATCCAAGAGAGGGTTCTTAAAGAAAGAAAGGTGTGTGAAGAGGAAGAATATAGGGCTCTCATCCATAATGGTTTTTCTATCTTTCTTTATTTTAATGCATTGGCTTGGAACCTTTTATTTCTCTATTGTAATGACTAGCTAAATTCTAATTAGGGTTAGAGTGTATCTTGTTGAGACTTGACAATTCTTTGCATATTTTTAATCGATCAATTGCATGATGATCGTGTTGTAATTAGTTATAGATCAATAAAATAATTGATTTTATGAAAATTATGGGATCAAACTATTTTCTACACCTCTAATTAGATTGATTGATTTGATTAATCTTCCTCTTGACATTTTATATGCTTACTCTGAACTGAGTTTTTAGACGAATAATTAGAAACTTTTAGATTAGGAAAAAATTATTAGTTATCAATCATCAAATATTATTAATGGAAATTAGAGGTAAATCAATATTTGAAAGGTAAACTTAAGGAATTTAGATGAAATAAGGATTGAGAATAAAGAGTACAAGTGAATCCATAACCATTCCCCTTTAACTTGTGGATCTCTTCTGTGTTTAGAACTATTCTCTCAACAATTAGTACAATTTTTGTTCCCTTTAATAACTCAATTACAAACCATTAGCCTGGTAGGTATCTATAAAGATACTTCAATTCTTAGTAAGTGATCAATAGAAATTGATTATAAATAAATTCTTATAAATATAAGATTAATATCCTTAAGTGGTGAGATGAATTCTAGATAATAGATAAGAAATATCTTATTATTCGAAGTGATTATGATAAATAATTAAAGATATAGCACCTAGATATTCAAATTGTTTACCTTATATAAATTAAGTGGTTATCCTTTAATCAAATCAGTTTTAACCTAATCATAATATGCAAAGACATGTATCTTCAATATAAAGGTTGAGTTAGTCAAAAGTTGTGTCCATCTTATAATATCAGACAATACTAGTTGCATTATAAAATTCCAAGACAAAAACACATGAAAATTGATATCACTCTAAATACGTTGTCCACGTGTTTAATCACATGGGACAACGTGTTTAATCACATGAGTAGTTGAAATTAAGAAATTTCATTATCTATTAATAGTTAACTGAAACTGAAAAAAATTCAAATAGGTACACGTTGGATATGCTTTAATGATTAATATTTATTTCTATTAATGGGTAAAAAAAGATTGATTACCATGATAAATCCAAATAAAGATAGTAAAAACGCGGAGAAAATTAACTAGAATACGTACCGGTCGTGTATTCTTATATGTAGCAAGGAGTTTTATAGTTGTTTTTGGGAAAGGAAAGTCTTTAGGCTGATAATATACTATTAGGAACATATATAAAAAATAATATAAACCACAACTGTTAGACAAATATAATGAGTATCAAGATGGTCTAAAATTTCAAAGAGGTAAATTATTTTAACGTATTTGAAATAGGTATTTTTACCCCTCCCTCAACTACAACTTTAACCAAAATGGAACCATGTTCTATCTTATATATTCATAAATTTTGATGGTGTCCTCTCCATATTGTGCATAATCTCACTGTGAATCTCTCTTTGTATGCTACTATAATGCCAAGTAATGATCTCTTGTTTTCTCTCTTACCTGAATAATCACTGTCATTGGTCTTACAAACAGAACTTTTCTAGTTAGTGATACAACCATGCTTAGTGGCAAAGAACTTGTTCCATTAGCGTGCAAACGTAGGAATTTAACCTTAGAATTGGCCAATTATGAATTGGACGCTTTTCTGACTATGGCTTCATTGTAAATTGTTTCCTTCAATCTGCATAATAGAGTTATTTTTATAAGTTAATTAGATTTCATATTAAGGCTGGTATAGAGGCTTTAATACTATGTAATGAACAAACTATCTCAAAAGCTAGGTGAAAACACATAAATGGTTTCATATCTAAACCGTACTTGTTAATTGTTATTTTGAAATATCTGGGATCACTAGGATCTGAAAATCGTTCATTCACAATTATGAAATAATTTAAACTACATCTAAACACTATGGAACAAGTGCTCATACTTCATACCTACATAGAAATTTTTTTTCGTCAAACTTCACTAACTTCTGAACAAATTATTAAATTATACAATTTAAAGACCGTCAATGGATGGATCAATAAAAGCTTCATTGAGTTCCTTATGTTTTAAAAGATATGTTTATTGAGGATAGTGCAATTTTGAATAGAAAATGTGAAGCTAAAAAGATGTTACATTTTATTGGTAGGAGCAACCAGAAGATACATGTTTGAGTATGTTAGTTTCAATTAACTTGTGTTTTATTGACACGATTTAATTGAAACTAACATCAAATAATTTTTTAAAAATGATACTACTTTAAACTCTTATTATATTAGGTGATAGTAAGTTATGTTACGTAACTAAAAATAGACTTTTATAACTGATTATTAATATTTTAATTTAAATATAATTAATGTGAAATCTATTTTATTATTACTTTTAGAATAAAAACCTCTACTTGATCATCTAAAGATGAAGGTGTTCTTATTACTGTTCCAAAGATTTTTGTCACAATTAATCTCTCAAAAGATACAAAATAGTCATCAAGATGGTCTTTTTATGTCACTAATTTCATTTTTCATAAAAAAAAATGTTAAATTTTTTACAGATTTATTTAGTGTAGTTTTAAAAAAGAAAACAAATGTGGAGCTAATATTTTAAGAAATTAATCTGGCAACATAAATATTTTAATAACTAAGTGGGTTTACCCTTATTTTCTTTTGTAGTTCCATAGCAAGGTGACAATCACATTGAATAAATGACCCACCACTGACAATTGGCAATGAGAACACTATCATTACTTGTCAGGCTTGTGGAAAAAATTTTACCACCACCACCCCACTATGGAAAGAAATTAATCTGGGAATAAATTCTCTCACGTTAAATTTTTACGTTGTCATATTGTGTGAAATTTTGTGTCGTTGAATTTTTACTTGGTCATGTTATGTGAAATTTTGTGTCGTTAAACTTTTACGTACTTATATTATGTGAAATTTTCCATTTATATATTTCTTTCTTCATCTCTTATTTTATAAAAATTAAATAGGTGAAATTATATTAAAATTTGTATATAGTTAAGAAGAGAGAGGATGATATCCATTCTCCATTATAAGTTCCTAGCAATACCAAATTGCAGAGTAACAAAAATATACTTTATGGAATCGTGGACTTTAGACATAGCTTTGAACTGATTTATATTGGTTGCATTTTGAAATTTACATTCAATGTAGGTAGGCCTGCTTCATATAAAATGAAATTTAAGAGTGACCCACAAGTGATAAAAAATATAAATTTACTAGTGAAGTCACCGTTGAAGCCGACGGGAGAGAAAACATATTTTGTTATAAAGCTGGTCATTTCTTTTTCATTCTGAGATATCTGTGTTTGTTTAGACACAAGAATGATGCAGAGAATTATGGATGCTGTCGCATGCTCTATGTACTTTTTTATCTTGTATCTCTTACACCTACGACTAATTGCAGGTGCTGATAATGCCAGTTATGTTCCTTCAGAGAACATAGTTCTCAACTGCGGCTCCAACACATCAGAATTTGTAGAATATGATGGCAGGAATTGGAGCGGTGACGCTGATTCACCATATGTTCCCGCTAATGCTGACACCAATTCCCTCATAGCCAGAGCCCCAGACACTCTTGATTCTATTCCAGAAGTTCCCTACATGACTGCAAGGATCTTTATGTCTCAATTCACATACACATTCAATGTCACCCCAGGTCCCAATTTCATTCGCCTTCACTTCTACCCAGCTTCCTACTTCCATTTCAACGTCTCCAATGCTTTCTTATCAGTCAGTGCTGCTAACTTCACTCTTCTCCATAACTTCAGTGTTTCCCTCTACGCTGATTACCTCAACTTAGCATATTTCATGAAAGAATTCGTTGTCCATGTAAGTGGGAGTGTTTTAGAACTCACCTTCGCCCCATCATATAATGCTTCTGATGCCTACGCATTTGTGAATGGGATTGAAATTGTTTCCATGCCACTTGATTTATACATTCGCAGTGATGATGCGCCTCTTCCCTTAGTTGGCCACGATACGAAACTTGTGTACATTTATAATGATTCTGCCATGGAAATGTTATACAGATTGAATGTAGGAGGTGAGCAAATTCCACCCAAATATGACACGGGCATGTTTCGTAGTTGGGACACCGATGAAGTATACATTTTAGGGGCTAATATCGGTATTCAACCATCTAATATGAGCATGCCAGTTTTGTATACAGATGATGCTCCACCATATTCAGCCCCAGCAGATGTCTACCGCACATCCCGTTCAATGGCTCCTTTTGAAAATGGTCTTGTCAATTTAAATTTCAATATGACATGGTATTTTCCCGTTGATTCAGGTTTCTTTTATCTAGTCAGGCTTCACTTCTGTGAAATTGATCACGATATAACAATGATCAATCAGGTAGTTTTTACTGTGTTTTTAAATAATCAAACAGCTGATGAAGAGTTTGATCCAATTGCTTGGAGTGGGGAGCCTGGAGTTGCTGCACACCGAGACTATGTCGTGAAGGTTCCACAAGCTAATGAGGGAAAGCAGGATTTGTGGCTTGATCTACACCCAAACAAGGATGATAAACCTATGTACTATAATGCTTTTTTGAATGGCGTGGAGATCTTTAAACTGAGCAATTTTGATAAGAATCTTGCAGGGCTTAACCCTTCCAGAAGATTCGACTCTGGATCAGACTATTCAGATGCGAAGGCTCCCTATGTTGCACATTTTAATAGAAGTTCAAAGAAACTCAAGTACATCCTCATTGGATGTGGACTTGGTGCAGTGGTTCTGCCAATTCTTCTTTGCTTAGTTCTATACAGGTTAAAGGTGATTAAGCCCAGGAGGGTCATGTCATGGTGCAGTCTAGCAATCCACACTCCTCATCAAATTGAAAAGGCAAAGAAGTCATCACTTTGCACTTATTTTTCAATGAGACAGATAAACATGGCAACAAATGACTTCGATGAGGCTCTACTTATAGGCACTGGTGGATTTGGCAGTGTTTACAAGGGTAGCTTTGACGGTGGGGCAACTTATGTGGCCATGAAGCGTGCCAATCCACTGTCAGAGCAAGGTGTTTCAGAATTTGAGACAGAGATCCTTTTGCTCTCACAACTTAGGCACAACAACCTAGTCTCACTTTTGGGTTATTGCAATGAAGATGGGGAGATGATACTGGTCTATGACTTCATGGCCAATGGAACACTACATGATCATCTTCATTTGAGGCAGAGAGATCAACCCCCTTTGTCATGGATTCAACGTCTTGAGACATGCATCGGAGTTGCAAGGGGTTTACACTACCTTCACACTGGCACAAAGCACAGGATCATCCACCGTGACATCAAGACAACCAACATACTCTTAGATCATAATTGGGTGCCCAAAATTTCTGATTTTGGACTGTCAAAGGCAGGTTACCCTTCCTTAGTGACCACCAACGTGAAAGGCAGTATTGGTTACCTAGATCCTGAGTGCTTTCAAACCCACAAGTTGACTGAGAAATCTGATGTATACTCACTTGGGGTGGTGCTATTGGAGGTTCTAAGCGCAAGGACTGCTGTAATTGTAGGTGAAAATGATGAGCATGTAAACTTGGCTGAGTGGGCTATGTTGTTATTTGAGAATGGCAATGTAGAGCAAATAGTTGACCCCAACTTGGAAGGGAACATAGTGAAAGAGTGCTTTGAGGTATATTTAGGAATTGCAATGAAATGTTTGGCTGAAAGAGGGGTGGAGAGGCCATCCGTTGGTGAAGTGCTACAGAACCTTGTTCTTGCCATGCATCTTCAGAAAAATAAAGGTACTGTCCCAGATGGAAATGTGAATAGAAATGATAATGCTGGTTTGCAGGGCTATTCAGATTTGACACCTGGGGTTGAGTTTTCTGAAATTATGGTGCTTGCTGGTCGGTGAATGTGATCTTCTGAAAACAAATTATATTTGATGCTTTTAGATATTAAGACATTTCTAATTCAAATTATTAGCAAAATTTGAGTTTTTGTAAAATAAACTATAGGTTGTCTGTAGTACGTGGTTTTGGAAAATGCCTTACTGTTTCGATTGCTAAATAATTGACCAGCAGACCAAGTATTTAAGAGAAGCTATTGTGATATTTTGTGATATTTATTTTTTAAGAGCACTAACTTGTGGAGTTTAAGAGACTAAGAGAAGCTATTGTGCACGCCGCCGTGATTCTTTCTATCGAAGTCTCTTTCTTCCGTGCTCATTTTACCTACATTAGAAACTAAAAAAAAAATTAGTATATTCATATTTTTTTATTTAACAATATCAAAATATGAATAATGTAACTGCACATTGAACTAACTAACATAAATGTGGAAACAATAATTTTTAGGAAGAAGTTATTTAATTTAATTATGAAAAATACTACAAATTTTTTGCATTGCATAATGATCGATTGAACATAATTAAATAACTAGAACAAAATTACTGAGTAAATACCTCCGTGAACCAAATAATAATAATATTGTGCTGCACTCTTGGGGTTACATACCATAATTCTTATCTGATGTACCAGAACCAACTAAGTCATACTATACTACATGTCAGAGAACTGAAGCCTGAAGGAAATGATAGAACACATCAAAATCAGGGAGAAGGAAATCCTAGACTATTGTTTGGAACCCTCTAAACATATCCTTATGTTATGAGATAGTGATGCAAACGTTGTGATGTTCCCAGAGTACAAAACCATACCCTCCACATTTCCTTGATTGGAAAATATAACTTGACTAACATGTGCATCGTGAATAAGATCGTGGGCGCAACAGCGAGAATACATGTAAGGATTACGTCCCTCGCGTAGCGGACGTTCTAACTATCGAAGTCGGTACGTCGTGTATTATGAGTCGTAATAGTTGATTTGCAAAGTCAATGTATAGATTGTTATAATTTCTTTTAATAACGTGAGAATTATATTTTAAATATAATTATATCAGCTATTTATTTAAAGTGATTATAATATTAAGTGATCCAATTAAGTAATTAAAAAGACTTTCTGATGAGACTTGATACAGACTTAATGAGTGGATACCCAGGTTGGCCCATTAGGGTATAATGGAAACCCTGAGAACCCTATATGTAGGCTAACACATCAGAAAAGGTACACCAAACCAAGGTACATTTTCTATTCTCCCCATTAGAAAAGAGAAGCGAAGGTCCCCAGAAGGAATTAAGGTGGTTTGGTTGAGGATGACATTGAAGATTCTGTCTTAGTCTCCGACAAATAGATCCAAGTATTTATTTGATTATGCATCCTTATTTAAAGCTTTGATGATCTAGTGGAACGGTTATTAATTATAGGAAACCTACCATAGGAATCCTGTGATGGGAATAAAAACATAAGGAACCTAAGGGTTGAAAACTTTGAAGAAGAATAAGAAATAAAGAACCAACAAGTGGTATCAGAACCATAGTTAGCATTAGATTGTTAGACTTTAATAAGGTTGATTACTTTAATGCCTGAAATTTTATTTTGGAATGAATGTTTCATGTTATATGTGTTCCTACTATTTTCATTATATGAACATTATAATGATTTGAAAGATATTAGGAGATACAGTAACCTAACATTTTCTTAGTAAATATTCACCTAAATTAAAACCAGATGCGAAGTTTATAATAATATTAACCAGTTTGATGAGTATATATGAATTGCAATTTTTATTGTAATTTTTCTCCACATTATGGCTGGATCCAGCAATTGAATTGCAATTTTTGTTGGATATATATATATATATATTTTCCGCTGTGGCTGCCTCTGGGAGAATGGAGACAGTGGCGTTTCAATTTGAATTTAGATCCAGAATTCTCTGCAAGGCAGCGTGTAGCGTGATATTCAACTTCCGCATTGGCAAGATACATGGAGCCCGCAGCGTGATATTCAACTTCCGCCGGATTACGTAGTGATTAATGAGCATTCCCGGATTACGTGTTCAGAAATTTTTCCTCAATTACGTGAGTGGCCCACATGCTTCAATTGAATTCCCAAATTGATTTCCGGGAATACGTGATACGTGGGTGGCGCTGCACTCCTTCAATTGAATTCTCGCTACCGGCGGATTCATGATGGTTTATTTATTTTTATTTTTATTATTATTTTTAAAATTTATAAATATTAAACCCATTTAGTGGTCTGCCATTAAACTTATTTGAACTTTTCTTGAAGATTTATTAGTCTTATTAAATATGTTATGTTATTTTTATTATGTGTAATTATTGGGTATAATTATTATTATAACGTATAATTTTTTGATTAGGTTATAATAATTATTATTATTTTGGAATAATAATAATAATAATAATAATAATAATAATAATAATAATAATAATAATAATAATAATAATAATAATAATAATAAAGTAAATTATGGTATAAAAGGCACCTACAGTACTATTTGATTTGATGAATTTTGGACCCTTCTCGTTAATTTAGGTAGTCTAGTAATTTTTAAAAATTAAATTAATTGTAGCAATAAATTGTCAACGTAATCCGTGAAAATTGATTTAATTTAAATTACATGAACGTATGAAATTATTTATGCGAACGTGATCGGCCCAACGGAAGATACATTTTGACCAAATAATAACATACATGTGATAATAAATATGTGACAATTATAAAATTTTATTTTTCAGCGAAAGACTATTATTTGACAGAACTAATTGTCAATATTTGATTATTATTTTGAGAGTACCACTTGCAGTTAATTCTATCAATCCAACGATTGGGGATTAATGGTGCGCTAGGTATCTTGTTTGAGTCTTTAAATTTATCATAAAGATTAATTGTGCTTTGTATGTTTATAGTCCTTTTTTTCTCTCTTATTTCAGTTGCGGCTAGTGTGGTCAACATACCTGCCCAAATTAATAGTATCCCAATGCTGGATGGGACAAATTTTAAGGTATGGGAACGCTTTAATCGGATGTGCCTTATGATTATGGAACGCTCAATTCCAGAGGCGTTTCGGGGCTCTATTTCTGAGAGTCAAAATGCAATCACATTTCTTGAAGAGATTGAGCAATTCTTTGCCAAAAATGAAAAGGCGGAGACGAGTAACCTTTTGGCTAAACTCATCACCATGAAATATAAAGGCAAAGGAAACATCAGAGAATACATAATGGAGATGTCCAATCTCATAGCAAAGCTCAAATCTCTCAAGTTGGAGATTGCTGAAGACTTGCTCGTGCACTTGGTTTTATTCTCACTTCCGGCACACTTTGGGCAATTCAAAGTGAGCTATAATACTCAGAAGGACAAATGGTCCCTCAATGAACTTATATCTCACTGCGTGCAAGAGGAAGAAAGCTTGCAAAGAGATAAAATTGAATGTGCTTATTTTGTTTCGAATTCTCAAAATAAGAAAAGGAAGAAGATTAAGGGTGTTGCGGAAGGGTCTTCTCAAAGAAAGAAGCTAAAGAAGAATGAGGAATTTACCTGCTACTTTTGTAAGAAATAAGGACACATAAAGAAATAGTGTCCTAAGTACGTTGCCTGGTGTGTAAAGAAAGGTAAATTTCTTACTCTAGTTTGTTCTGAAATTAATTTGACCTTTGTGCCTTTAGATACTTGGTGGCTAGACTCTGGAGCTACTACTCACATAAGTGTGACTATGCAAGGTTGCCTGTGGAACCGACCGCCAAGTAATGGTGAAAGATTCATTTTTATGGGCGATGGCAATAAAGTTGTAGTAGAAGTCATTGGAACTTTCAGATTATAATTAAAAACTAGATTTGTTTGGATTTATTTGAGACTTTTGTTGTATCGTCTTTTAGGCGAAATTTAGTTTTTATTTTCAGCTTGGACAGACTTGGTTTTTCATGTTCTTTTGGGAATAATACAGTTAGTCTCTACCAAAATTCAAATGTTGTTGGTTCTGGTTCTTTAATTGATAATCTTTACATGCTTGATGTTGTTAGTTCCTATAACGAAATACTGCAAATAGGTTCACGAGGCACGAAGCGAAAATTAATTGAGAATTCAGCCATCTTATGACACAAGCGTTTAGGTCATATCTCTAAACAGAGAATCCAATTCTTGAACCCTTGGACTTATCAAACTTTGAAGTTTGTGTTGAGTGCATCAAGGGAAAGCGAACAAACATAAGAAAATTAGGTGCCGGAAGAGCTAAGGATGTCTTAGAACTAATACATACATATATTTGTGGTCCTTTCCCTACAACTTCATGGAATGGACAACAATACTTTATTACGTTCATAGATGATTACTCTAGATACGGTTACCTTTATCTGATACATGAGAAGTCTCAATCCCTAGACGTTTTCAAGTCTTTTAAAACTGAAGTTGAACTTCAACTTGGAAAGAAAATTAAAGCCGTCAAATCTGATCGTGGTGGTGAATACTATGGTAGATATGACGGATCAGGAGAACAACGTCTAGGACCTTTTGCTCTTTTTCTCAGAGAGTGTGGAATTGTTCCGCAATACACCATGCCAGGCAAACCTAGCATGAACGGTGTGGCAGAACGACGAAACCGAACTCTTAAGGATATGGTAAGGAACATGATTAGTCATTCTTCTTTACCATAGTCACTTTGGGGAGAAGCTTTAAAGACCGCAGTTCACATCCTTAATAGGGTGCGGACTAAAGCAGTTAACAAAACCCTTTATGAACTTTGGACTGGAAAAAAGCCAAACATCAATCATTTTCACATTTGGGGTTGTCCAGCTAAAGCACGACCTTATAGGCCGCATGAAAGAAAATTGGATTCAAGAACAGTTAGCTGTTATTTTGTTGGCTATGCTGAACGCTCTTAGGGCTATAAGTTTTATGATCCCACTTCAAGATCCTTTTTTGAAACGGGAAGAATTCTTGAGGAAGTTGAGTTTGGGAAGGAAGATATCATAAGGAATGTTGTCTTTGAGGAAGAATCTGTCAATGACATTGGTCAAATCCTTGTGCCTATTACTGTTCAAAAAACAACTCCAGTAATAGGAGACAATGTTCAAACTACTGTTCCTGACATTGTTCTAGAACAAGACTATGATGAGGCTCTTCCTCAAACACCAATAGAGCAACCTCAACAACCTCAACAAGTTTCGTTAAGGAGATCCATTAGAGAGAGGAGACATGCAATTCCAGATGACTACATTGTCTTTCTCCAAGAACATGAGGATGAAATTGGTTTAACAGAAGATGATCCAATCAACTTTTATCAAGCTATGCAAAGTTCTAACTCTCAAAAATGGATTGATGCCATAAAAGATGAGTTGAAGTCTATGCAAGACAATGACGTTTGGGATCTCGTCGAATTACCTGAGTGAAACCTATTGGTTGCAAATGGATATTTAAAACCAAAAAGGATTCTAAAGGTAATGTCGAAAGATATAAGGCTCGTCTAGTTGCTAAAGGCTTTACTCAGAAGGAAGGCATTGACTACAAAGAAACATTTTCTCCGGTTTCTTCAAAGGATTCTTTTAGAATTGTAATGGCACTAGTAGCTCATTTTGATTTAGAGCTACATTAGATGGATGTTAATACTGCGTTTCTAAATGGCGACATTGACGAAACAATTTATATCATGTAACCTGACGAAACAATTTATATGATGTAACTTGAAAACTTTGTTTCAAACGAATCTAAGTCTATGGTATGCAAACTAAAGAAATCCATCTATGGCCTAAAATAGGCTTCTCGCCAATAGTATCACAAGTTCCATCAAGTCATTACCTCATATGGTTTTGAGGAAAATGTAGTTGATGATTGTGTATATCACAAGTTCAGTGGGAGTAAATACATATTTCTGGTACTATATGTCGATGATATACTACTTGCTAGTAGTGATACAGGCTTGTTGCATGAAACCAAGAGATTTTTGACGAAGAATTTCGAGATGAAAGATCTTGGGGAAGCTTCTTTTGTGTTAGGCATTTAGATACTAAGAGATCGTTCTCAAGGTATCCTAAGTTTGTCACAAGAGAACTATATCAACAAAGTCTTAGAGAGATTCGGCATGAAAGATAGTAAACCAGGAGACACACCGATAGCTAAGGGAGATAATTTTAGTCTAAAACAGTGCCCCAACAATGACCTTGAAAGAAATGAGATGCAAAAGATTCCCTATGCCTCAACAGTGGGGAGTCTAATGTACGCTCAAGTTTGTACTCGTCCCGATATTGCATTTGTGGTGGGAGTTTTGGGCAGGTATTTGAGTGATCCTGGAATGCAGCATTGGAAGGCAGTGAAACGTGTGATGCGTTACTTAAGGAGAACAAAAGGACACATGCTCACTTATCGGAAGTCTGAGGATTTGGTGATCATCGGATACTCTGACTCCGATTTTGCAGGATGTCAAGACAGCAAACGCTCCACACCTTGATACATCTACATGCTGGTTGGAGGAGCTATCTCTTGGAAGTCTGTTAAATAGACTCTTATAACCCCTTTAACCATGGCTGCAAAGTTTATGGCTTGCTTCGAGGCATCCAACCAAGGTATATGGCTGTGAAACTTTGTCACTGGTTTACGGGTGGTCGATGGCATTGAAAGGCCATTGAAACTATACTGTGACAATAATTCAGCAGTCCTTTACTCCAACAACAATAGGAGTACTACGAAGTCAAAGTTCATCGACATCAAGTTTTTGGTTGTTAAAGAGAGAGTTCAGAATAAACAGATTTCCATAGAACATATAGGAACAAGTTTTATTCTAGCTGATATGTTGACTAAAGCGTTAATACCTAAGGTCTTTCATGAGCACACTACTTGTATGGGTATGATCCATTAGGATACTTTAGTTCAGTGGGAGCCTGTATGTTTTATGTTTCAATTTGAACAATTTTATTGTTATTTATTTTCTGCAGAAATAAAGTTGATGGTTTATATTTATATTTTGAACTCGCTTATGTTTTCTTGTATATAGTAATTATTTTACAAGAATTTAAATTGATCTCCATAAAGATTAAAAATAAGGACCAATTGGAAATAGACATGTTTGAGATCACATTGTATGTAATTTCCATGCCACTCATTCATATTTGATCTATGTCATTAAGTATATTAATATGGTGATCATCGTTATTTAATCACGGTTATATTGTGATTAAAGATGCAATGGTTCCATTGTTAATGTACAAGATGGACCAGATTGTATCAAGAGGAAGTCTAAAATAAATAGCATACTAGCGCGCCTAAGGAATTGAGTAATATAATTGTTTCAAGAAAATATGAAGCCCAAGTGGGAGATTGTTAGAAATTTATAATTTCTTTTAATCATGTGGGCATTATATTTTAAATACAATTATATCAACCATTTATTTAAAGTGATTATAATATTAAGTGATCCAATTAAGTAATCAAAAAGACTTCCTGATAAGACTTGATATGGGCTTAATGAGTGGATACCCAAGTTGACCCGTTAGGGGATAATGAGAACCCTATATATAGGCTAACACATCAGGAAAGGTAATGGTCCCCAATACACCAAACCAAAGTACATTCTTTTTTCTCCCTATCAAAAAAGAGAAGCGAAGGTCCCCAGAAGGAATTAAGGTGGTTTAGTTGAGGAAGACCACAAACCAACGGTTCTCAATCAGATTGATGACATTGAAGATTTTGTCTTAGTCTCCGACAAATAGATCTAAGTATTTATTTGATTATGCATCCTTATTTAAAGCTTTTATGATCTAGTGGAACAGTTATTAAGTATAGGAAACCTACCATAGGAATCCTGTCATGAGAATAAAAACATAAGGAACCTAAGGGTTAAAAACCTTGAAGAGGAATAAGAAATAAGGAACCCTACGGATAGATAATTATTTCCAACATAGATTCCTCATGGGTTTGATTGCATGCCATCCATTTCCCCGACTCGAGCATATCGATCATCTCACAAACACAAAGCCAAAAGGATAAGCATGTGAAATAAAGATACCACGGATGTATATGTATCATGACATATGAGAGTTCATACTAGAAGAGACTATATAATTTGAAAAATTATAATCACTAAATCAAAAGACTTATTTAATTTATATAGTAAAATATATATTATATATAATATTACTGTGTTATTAATATGTAAATTTAATTTTAAATTTTTATTATTTTAATTTAGAAAGAAAATATTTATTATTTAATTTAAATATTATAATAACTATATTACTTCTAAATTAAAATATATAAATAATTTATAAATTTATAAAATCAATTAAATTATGAATATTCTAAATTAAATCTAATTAAATAGTTAAAATTTTATCTTATTTATATAGTATAATTTAATAAATAAATAATTTATTATTTACTCATTCTAGTTATGGATAGAAGTAGGTCAAGTTGCCCTGTCAAGATGTTTGGGTTAATTATATTTTTAGTTTCTCATCTTTTTATGAAATTCATTTTTAATCCCTTAATAATTATTTTACTAGTCTTAATCTCTTAATTATTGTTCATCATTGGTTTTAGTCCCTCCGGTCATGTATCACCAAGCAATGATGTGACAGTCACATGACTTTCCATGTGGATTACTAGTTTGATATGACAATCACATGGTAAATTGCTATTGGTTCAAGATATTTTCTAATAATTATAAAATATTACAAATTTTCTAAGAAAAATTGTAAATCACTAAACTCATGAATCAAAACCTCAAGCACCAAAATCAATGAACCCCAAACTTTTCCAAACCTCAATCTTCAATCTCTTTTCTTAAACAAATGCTAAACCTTCTCATTTCAATCTCCCTTGTATGATCCTCTTTGCTCCATAAGAAACACTACACATTGGGTGGACACAAGGTAACAATAGTGCAAGAAAGCAAGACATTGAGTTTTAATGTCGCAAGAAAGAGAGATGGAAGCGTCTAAATCAGAGGGGGAGGAGGTCTTATAGCAAGGTCATGAGAATAAGGATTTTCTGATTTATCAAAGATGATAGTGGCTTGACGATAATGATGGATTCTTAAGGGAATACAGAAAATAAAGGAGGAAGGAGAAAAATAGTTACATGTGAAAGATGGGAGAGAGAGAAAAAAACAAGTTGGAGTTTTGGTGGTAGATGTAGAACGATTATGGTGTTTTTGGTGATTAGGATTTTGATTGATGGGGTTCTTTAGTGTTGGGTTCTCTAGTTTTGGTGCTTAGGGTTTTGATGCATGGGATGAGTAGTTTATGATTTTACTTATTCTTGTTGATTTTTCTTTCCTTTTGTTGTTGATTTTTTTTATTTGGACCATGGTTTAATGGGTTGTTGATTCTTATATCATGGGTTGCTGATTTTGTTTATTCCATCTCCTTCTTTGTTTTTTGTTTTTTGTTTTTTGTTTTTTTTTCAAATTTTGTATCTTTTTTTTTTCCGGGTGTTATAAGTAGTGCCTTATAATTACCAAAAAAAGGAAAGAGTCACTTTGATCCTTGAAATTGGAAGGCATTGTCATATTCGTCCATAAATTGAAAGAAATTAAAAATAAGTCCCTAAAAATGCAAATCAACAATTATTTTAGTAAAAAAATCAAAAACATGTGTGACTAAAGTGAGAATATTAACATATATTTTGGGATTAAAATGATAGTAAGTAGTTAAGTTTAGAGACTTATTTGACATTTTAATGACTTCTTTGACATTTACTTAGTTTCAATTACTAATGTAGAAGAGTCTTCCAATTTTAAGGACCAAAGTAGCTCTATACTCTACCAAAAAATGTCTTGAACTAGTAACATTTTACTATGGGATTGTCATATCAAACTAATAATCCACATGGCAAGTCACGTGCTTGCCACATTATCACTTGATGGTGATACTTGACGAGAAGGACTAAAAAAAATAAAGAACAATATTTGAAGGATTAAGATGAGGCAAAAAATTGTTGAGAGACTAAAAAAGAATGAGAGTTACTACACTATCTTGATAAATAAAGTGGTTTTGGAATAATTGGTTTTTAGACAAATTAAAATACAAGTGGTTGACACACTATCTATTTGATTATTTAGTGAAAAACTTTTATTTATTTCAATTTAGCTCTTAACTAATTAAATTTTTTCTTTTAAATTTAAAATTGTAGTTATTTCAAATTAAAATATTTAATTACTATTTTAAAAATATATTAATTATTTTTGTCATTGAAAATAATCAGTTTTTTAGTTGAAATAACTATAATTTTCAAATTTTAAAAAGAAATAAAAATTTTAATTAAATAGGAACTAAATTAAATTATATATTAATTTTATTACTAAATAACAATATGATAACATGACAGAAAATTAAATACTATTGATTTAAAAATCAATTGTTTTAAAACCCTTAATTTATAGGGGTATTATAGAATTTCTTGAAAAAATGAATTTCATGAGAGAGACTAAAACCATAATTTATCTAAATTTTACATGGTTGTCACATTAAACTACTAGTTCATGTGACAAGTCACATCATTGTCACTTTATCACCTACGGTAATATTTGATGTCAAAGATTAAAAATATTGAAAAATAATAGTTGAACTAAGATCAATCAAAAAGTTGTTTAGGAACTACAAGTGAATTTCATAAAAAGTTTAGGAATAAAAAAAATCTTCCATTTGATATTTCTATTTTTTCTTTTTTAAATACATGTTTTATAAAAAAAATTCAAAACATAATAAATTTTAGATAAAAAATTATTATTAATATAAAATTAGTTTAGAAAACAAATTTTAAAACAAAAATAGTGAAACTTACCTAAAATCCTAGCATGTGCCTTCTATTTTTTTTTCACGCAAACAAAACAACCATTACGAATTGCAACAACACAAAGACGAATCAATAACACTAGGTTTTGAAGTTTAGGTTTAACTTGTGAAAAGAATTGAGTTACTTAAGCTTGACTTATTTAGTTAAAAGAGTCTAAGTGAAAGTTTGGGTTTGACTTGTTTAAAAATAGATAAATTTGAATTCCACTTGTTTAATTCATTTATAACTTAATTATTTTTCTCTTATGAAATTTTTCTTAAATTATTTTCTAATTTTATCAATTTAGTTTTTAATAAATATTTAATACTAGAAGATAATCAATAAATAGAAACATGTACTCAGCATGTGGTGTGCGAAATTCAAACATTGTAGACCATTATAATTTAATAATCTAATAAATAAAATATTTAAATAAACAAATATATAAATAACATTTTCAATAAATTTTACATATTTTTATAATAAAAATGCATATAATAAAGGCTAATAAATCTCTACAATTTAAATAAATGATTTAATTACAAATTGTTAATATTGAACTTATAAAGTTTAGGCTTGACTCATTTAAATAATCAAGTTTAATCTTAAGGTTGTTTGTTTTTAATTAAACAAACGTGATTGATTGAACACTTAATGAGTCAAGCTCAAATAGTCTATGAATAGTACAACTCATTTACACTCCTACCCCTTGTCCAATGGGATGAAAACTCATTCATCTCTACTACATAATTCGTCTTTGATATACTTGAAAGTTTAAAGGATATTTTCAAGAAAAAATCTTTAATATTGTTAGTAGTTAGTGCTCAAAATATAATTGATTATTTCTTAACTCTTAACTACCTTTACAACCAATTTGATTGGAAAAAAATGAGAGAGGAAAAAAGAAAAGCAAAATTTCTCTTCATCTAATTTTTCTCTCCTCAAATATTGAGGAATTTGGAGGGAAGAGAAATTAATTTAAAACATTTTATATGTAAATACTAAAATATCTCTATTTATATTTTAAAATTCAAAATTATAAGAATATAAAAATAAATAATTTTTAAAATCCATCTCCTCCCTGAATCAAACAACAAAAATGTTACCACTCCCCCTCCATTAAAATCCCTCCTCTCCATTAAAATTCTTCCTCGCTCTCCTTTACGTTAAAGAGATTCGTGGAAATATGGGGCAATTTAGGGGTGGGTTTGATTGCCCATGTCTCTGTCTTTTCCAAGGACCAAACAACTTCAGAATTATTGGGTTTAAAAAAAATAGCACGAAAAGTTAAAAGTCAACCTCAAAATCCTTACCGGGTCAGAAAAATCTGCAAAGAACTTGGACACATACTTGCATATAATTTTAGATAAATTGTATTCTAAGTTATTAATTATATTTTAATTCAAATCATATATAAAAAATTAATAAATGATATGAATCTTAAAAATAAGAAAATTAAGAACTATTTTTTTAATAAATTTTGTAATTTCAATTTTATAATTTAAGTTATTTATTTATTATAATAACTAATTTATTAGTTTATGTTTTTTAATAATTATAAAAAAAATTAGAGTGTATATAAAATATATTTTTAAAATATTTTATATATATATATATATATATATATATATATATTAGAGTTTCAAAAATATATTTTTACATTAGTTTAGAGATATAAACCCATGTTCCTAATTGAACCACACATAAGAGGGTTCAACAGGGAACATAAACTTATATATTTAAAATAGAAACTGACACCATTTTTACAAAGTAGGAAAAAGTCAAACTTGAACTTGAAATTAGTGAAACAATTTTTTTTTATCAAAATTGATAAGAATCAAATGTGTATCTCAATATTCTTATTAACTGAGATACTTTTTATTTTGTCTAACTTTGACCTAACTATTTTTTTGCTTGTTTCAAAGTTGTTGCATGTCTTTTCATCCCTGTCATGCAATAATTCCTTCGTAACAATTAATCAAGGCCGATAAAATAATTTATTTATTATTCATCTATTCAATTTATCTACAAAGTTAATTCATCCATTATAAAGGATTGAATCCAATCCACTTATTTAATTTTATGGATGGTTATTTAGTTATTCATAAACTATTTTTCAAAATTTGTTGAATTATAATAAATAAAAAAGTACACTCATTAGATAAAAAAATAAAAGAAAATATAAGATAATCGAGTCAAAAATGCTATGGCCTTTGCTAGTCTAAAATGTTTGAGTTAAGGTCAAGTCAAAGATGCTCTAATTAAGACTAGGAGAAAGATCCTCCGATTGAGGTTGAGTGAAAGATGTCCCAATCGAGACTAAGCCAAGTATATCATATGTGAGATAGCAAAATATGTTTTGGCTATAACCAGTCAATGATGCTCTTGTCGATACTAAGCCGAAGATGCTCTAAGCGAGGTTGAGTCGAAGATACTTTTGTTAGTGCCAAGTTAAAATTACTTCGACCAAAGTCGAGTTGAAAATATTTTATAGACATTTTAGAATTTTTTTTGAAATAATTATAATTTTTAATTTTAAAAAAATTATAAATAGATAGAATATTCATCCAAAAAAAATTGTTAATGAAGAGATTAGATGAATATTTGTTTTAAATGAATCATGGATAAATTATATTTTTTAATAAAATTTTAATTAATATAAATGAATTAATATATAACTCTTAATTCATCCATTATAATTCAAATCAAAATTTATCAATTTATTTATTTCCCATACAAATAATAACTCTCAATTTATAAATAGCACCACTCTTAATTATGGGTATTGTAGATATCTATTAAATTATTATAAATAAAAAATATAAAAAAAATCTTAAAAAAATAAACAAGAAGTTTTACCTAATGGGTGTGACTCATATAGCAACACAATAAACTTATACGAGAGAGTCTAGATTTGATTCTCGCATAACATTTCTTTTTAGAGATGAGTAGTGAGCTTTTAAGTGTAATTAAACCTCAGATGAAAAATTAGTCTCATAACTTACTAAATAACTGAAGACAATGGAAATATCTCGAAGTTCTATAAAGAGTTAAAGGCCCTAAAACATGAAGATTCAATAAAAAATTGATGAAGTTAATTTTTCATTTGTATAATTAAGAGCGTTAAAGTAATTTCATATATGAATATCAATAGGTACAACTATCTGAATATTCACCCAATCTGTTTAAAGATCGGTGTCGTTTAAGTTAACGAGAGAATAGAGTCAAAAAAATGATAATTAGAATAAATATGTGTAGTTCACAATATTGGATACAAAGAATGTATAGTTCTAATTGACTAATCATTTGATGGGATATGCAATTATAATGCCCTTAATTTACCAGTCATTGATTTGGTAGATAAATATTGTTTCTAAAAATACCCTTGATCTGCTGAATATTATAGGAAATGTCATCTACAAGCTTGGACAATGGATTAACTTTTCATTCCAACTTCACACGCTGTGGTTGGGTCGAACAATCCAATCCAACACATAATAACTGGAATATGTATATATTAATATATTATAGAGATTTTTTCTCCACGCGTAAACCTTCAATGTTTGGACTGGAATTTTTATATATTTATGGTTTAATTATCCATTTGTTCATGTACTTTCTCGTTTTTACATTTTGATATTTTGATTTTGATATTTACAAAGTAAAATCTTTCTATTTTAGTCTTCCTGTTTATATAAATATATAGTATATTATTATATTATCATCTCATTTACATTAGTTAAAATTAACTTTTTATATTAATTTTGTAAATAATATAAAAATAAATAATGTAAAAAGTTTGATTTTATAAAGAATTGCACATATTTCTGATTATGTTTTCATATAACAAATAAGCTCCCGACAATTTCGAGTTTGTGGAAAGTTTTGTGAGTTTGTCTTAGATCTCATAGATCTACACTTCCGTTTTCATATAATAGGTAAATCCTACAGCTCTCGTAGATATACTATTGCATTTGCAGATCCCATAAATATACACTTCTGAAACAAACAAAAATTAGACAAACAAAAATAACAAAGATAATCAAAAGAAGAAAATATTATCCTATAAGAGCAATAATGAACAAGAAAGAGAAAGACGAATGTGTAATAATGAGAATGATGATGTCGACGAAGATATGAATAGATGTTTGCACCAATGAAGGTCTCAATCACCATGGTTTTGAATGAATATGTGTTTACGTTTGTAACTCAGGGTTATCGATTACAAGGTGACATAGTGTACATAATATGAGTTCTTGGATTGCCTCTTACTCCCCACCCCTTCTCTTTATAATGGCTAAGAAGAAGGGGTCTATTGGTAGGATGTGACATGTCGTCTGATGGGAGTGATACATGACTCTTATCTTATTATGGCATGTTATAAGTGGGCTTCTAGGTGTGTACTTTCTCGACTTCTCCAGAATATCTGCCTAGGATGGGTTTGGATGGCCGGGAGGACCTTAGGCTGATCGATACACAGCCCCTCAAGCGTCAATGTAGAAAAGACGCTTTATAAGGCGGTCACTTCCAACAATCGACTCAGATGGGTTTGGATGGTTGGGAGGACCTTATACTGACCAATATACAGCCCCTCAAGTGCTAAGTGGAGTGATGAGTGCTTCTGCAATGGGTTGTCTCTTCCTAGACTCAATCATATGTTAACCTGGTCTATTTGCCCCATCGATCTTTTGTATCCCAGACAGTCACTATACAACTGCCTCTTACGAGTCTTTGCTGGACCCATAGTGTCTCACTGGTCAGGAAACTATGCATATTGGTACTAGGCTGGTTAAACTATATTAAAGTCAGTTGACTCCTCGATCGGCCGGTTTACAGTCCCACAAGCACCAAGTGAAAATGAAGGTGCTTTAGAGTCATAGTCGGTTGGGCCAGTTGGTGCTCGGTCTTGTGGAGGGATCTTTTGAAGTTGAGGTTGATTGGCCACTCAATTGTCGGCTAGTATTGGGTGTTTATAACCGGGTGCGATCATGACTTGGGAGGTCGATCGGGTGCTTTAAGCTAATCAGTTAGTACATAACCCCACAAGTCTTTAGGTTTGCTTGAGTTTGTGGCTGCTTCACTTAAAGTCTTCGTTTTTTGCTTAGGGGGGTCTTTTTGATCGCCTCTCTTAGAGAATGTTCATTTTTGCTTGGGGGGATCTTTTTGACCGCCTCTTTCAGGTATTTAAGTTTGTCCTGAGGATCATTAATCGACTACCTCTCTTAGGTCTTTAAATTTTTGCTTAGGGGGTCTTTTTGACTGCCTCTCTTAGGTCCTTAAGTTTTTTCCTGGAGAGTCTTTTTTATCGTGTCTCTCAAGGTCTCCTATTCATCTTGGGGCGGGGGGGTCTTTGACCGCCTCTCTCAAAGTCTTCATTTTTGCCTACGGAGTCTTTTTTACCACCTCTCTCAGGGTCTTATATATGCCCTTGGGTGGTTCTTTGACCGCCTCTCTTAAGGTCTTCATTTTTTCCTATGACGGTCTTTTTGACAACCTCTCTTAGGTCTTTATATTTGCTTGGGGGAACCATTGGTTGACCGCCTCTCGTAGGTATTTTATTTTTCCTAAGGAGACCACTGGTCGGCCACCTCTCATAAGTCTTTATATTTTGTCTGGGAGACCACTAGTCGGTCGCCTCTCATAGGTCTTTTATTTTGCTTGGGGGGACCACTGGTCGGCCGCTTCTTGTAGGTCTTTAGCAAAAATCCTTTTGATAACTGCGTGTTTTAAGGTGCAAAGCTTAGTTATAATGTATACCTGTTCGATAGGACACTCATTTCTTATTCACTGACTAAAGTCAATAGAAAATGATGAGGCTCAATAAAAGGCTCTCATGACGCCTCTTTTGGTGTTATTGTGGTTTACTTGAAGATCACCACTGATAGAACATTCCATGTGCTTCCCGCTTGCAATTGTGTTGAACAAGATGTTTCTGATAAGATTCTCCAACCACCCTCCATTTGTTAGTAGAATAGAAGAAACTGAGTATGCAATAGCCGGGGGGAGGATCATTTTGTTGTCATTGTCAATGGTGGTGGCGCTAAGGCCTAGGTTTAGTGCGTACGCGACATCGAAGGCGACGGTGGATGTGTTGGTGAAGATCCTAGCGAAAGAGCTGAAGGGGACGCTGATAACAGCAAACTGCGTAGTGCCAGGACCTATCGCGGTAGAGGTAGATCTACGTGTGACAGAGTGGATTAGTACGTGATAGAGGTAGATATGTGTCTGACGGAGCGAATCTACGTGTGGCAGAGGAAGATCAGTGTGCAACGGAGTAGATCTGCACATGGCAGAGGCAGATATATGTACAACGGAGCTTTGTCGACTCCGGCGGCCGCTACCTTCTTACCCCCGAGAGCGGTGGTCATTAGGAATAATTTTCTCGACAGTTCTGCAGTGGGTGCCAATGTTCATGTTTGTAACTCGAGGTTACCAATTATAGGGTCATAGAGTCTACATAGTATGAGTTCTTGGATTACCCCCTTGATAGGTTAAGGATTGGTCATTATTTCCTCTATCAAAATACTAAATTTTTCCCATGTTAAAGTAGCACAAGGTCAACCTAAGTCATTCTTCTCAAGGACACTTTTATTCCTATATTTCTAAGTTGAAAGACTGAAAAGACTCTTAAACTGGTTATGTAGGATGCTGATTCTAGCAAGTAAATGTAAATGGGGTTTTTAATAGGAATGTAAATTTGCAAGAAATGTAAAGGCTATCTAAAGTATCAACAAGAAAGTAAAGAATTATAGTTTGAGTATAGAATTACAAACTACATTATCTAACATATATTTATGTAACATATATTTATTATATCGGATACAATAAGATCAAAGAAATGGTTCTGGTTCGAATTCCTAGCATGCAAGTATTTTCTCACCAACCTATTTCCTAAGGCGACTGCTTAACGTTCGTTTGTTACCTACTGAGGGCTTACGCAACTACGGTCTCGAGTTAGTAGGGATTAAGCTCGTGGTTGATGTAGATTATCTATAATATTGCCTAGGTAGGTTCCGAACAACCCCTAATCTAGCGTGGTCTATTCTTAAGCAAGAAAAGATTTATCTAACAATAATTACAAAACATACAAGCACACGAAACATATGCATTCATTGATTAGTAAAGATACCGATACAAAGATGGATTCAAATGGAAAAGGATGTGATGATCAACTTCCCACGACGACCGCCATGGTAGCTGTAGTGTTCAACCAAAGGAGAACAGCGAACATGAGAGGTCGTACCCTCTAGAGTGTGTCAGATTCCTGATCAGTCCCCTCTAGCAACTCTACTCAGCTCGAACTCTGTCCTACGCCCACTCGACCGACTGAGTGTCTCTAAAGCACCATTGAACAAAGATGTTGAAATGGAAGATGAAGGTGTGTATGAGTCTCTAGAGCGAGTTTATCGATAATTTGCGCTAACCCTAAAACTTAGCTATGCATTCCTATTTATACATGTATCCTAACTAACTCTATAACTATAATAACTGAAATAACAGATTTAATAGAATTAACCACCTGATCTAACAACATTACCAGATTTAACTAACTATAACTACTTTCCTAACTCCCATGTGCTATATTACATTCGCACGTACTTGAATCTTGTCGGAGTGGAGTCGGTCTACTGATGCTGGGATGGATATGGTTCTCGATGGGAGTCGGCATCTGATTTGAGGTTGGCATCCAGATAGACTCGGATGCGGAGTCGGCTTTTGAACTAGAGTCGGCATGCGGATATCACCTTGGCGCGGAGTCTTGACTGTTGATGATAGAGTCAACATCACAGAGTCGGCTTCATCCGGCCAGGACGCATTCGGCCTCATTTGGGATGACTTCATTCTGACTAGGACGGAGTCGTCCTGGAGGGTTTCGTCTTGGCCGAGACGACTTCCTCGTCGAATTGACTTCATCCGGTCTCTCCTCTAAGCTGCAAAACAAGACTTATATTTTTGTTAGCTAAAATCAGTAACTTAGTCTAGATTTGTATTTTCCTTAGTTTAACCTTGAAAATCTAAATCTTAACCAGTACATGATTCTTAACTGCAAATTATAGTTTATTTGACCTACCTAAAGACCTTATAAGGGGTATAAAATACGTATTATCACCCCTCACTCTTCATCCCTTCCTTCTCTTTATAGTGGCCAAGAAGGGGGTTTGGTGGTAGGATGTGATATGTTGTCTGATAGGAGTGATATCTGACCCTTATCCTACTGTAGCGTGTTGTAGGCGAGCTTCTAGGTGTATGTCTCTTGACTTTTGCGCCTATCAAACGACACCTCCTACAAGCATTAAATGCTATGTATACTTTCTCGATTTCTCTAGAATAGCCGGTCGAGATGGGTTTGGATGGCTGGGAGAACCTTAAGCCAACCGATATAGTATGATTTCAAACAAACGGGATTTTCTCGTAGAAGAAACCAATTTTAAATGGAGAAACACTTTTTACATCCATTATAAAAGCAACCAATGTAAAAAATAATTTTTACATCAATTCTAAAAGATCCAATATAAATAAGTGAATATATAATAAATTTATTGACATAAATAATTTTTTTATTGACATAAAATATAAATTTAGTGAATATATACAATATTATATTTTTCAATTTTTTTTTAATAAAAAAATTACAATGATATTATTGCATTTTTTTGTTTGGTTTTACTATATTATTTTTTACATCAATTTTTTATTTTTCATATAGTTAAATATGCTATTTTACCTTTTGAGAAAATGTTTGTGAGATTAGTTTAAAATTTGTTGTAGATTAGCTTTTTACACTAAAATGTTTAAAAGAAAAACTTTTATAATGAAAAAAATGAGAACTTTTAATTATAGTCGTTAGATTACAATTAAAACAAATCAATGGTTGATATTATAATTCAATCAAACACACCTTATTATATTATTATTGTTGTTTCCTTGACTCTCATCAATACCACTGGTTATACCATCATCATCACCGCCACCGTCACCTCTACCATTGGCAATAATGGTTGTAATAATGGTGGTAGCAACAATGGTTGGTTGTAACAACAATGACAATGATAATGGTAGCCATGGTGATGACATCAATGAAGGTGGTGATAAGGGTGACAGAAACAATGGTGCTTGTAGTGACGGCAGTGGTAGTGGTGATGATGGTGGTTATGGTGATAGTTGACAAAACAACAATGACGTCCTAATAAGAGGTATTTATTTAAGTTTTTAATTTTGATGGAAATTTTTTTCTAATTGTGATTTAATGGCTATGATTATTTTCTCTTTACAAAAATTTCTCATTTAAATGTCTCCCCCCTAACACACACACACACACACACACACACACACACACACACACACACACACACACACACACACACACACACACACACACACACACACACACACACACACACACACACACACACACACACACACACACACACACACACACACACACACACACACACACACACACACACACACACACACACACACAGATATATATATATATATGGAGCGACTCTTGTGAGAACATGAGAACAAATAATAACAATTATTGGATCAAGATTAAAAATAATAAACTGTTAAGATTAAAACTGAATTATACACACCTCATATGAGAATATCAATTTCACCACTACCATTGCTCCATCACGTTGTTGTCCCACCATTGTCATTACTCCATCACCATCATTATGGTGGTGGTGGTAGGACAACAATGGTGATGGAACAACGATAATGGTAGTAGTGACGACAATGACAAGAAAGTGGTAAGAGTGACAATGATGGGAAAACTGTAATAACAATGATGATGGTGGTGACGTCAACAATGATAAGACAGGCAATAGTGGCGACAGTGGTAAGGGACATTATAATGATGGTGTTGGTGATGTCAGTAGTAGTGGTGGTCGTAGAAGTGGTAATAGTGATAATGGTAGAGATGAAACTGATACAACATTAATGTTGGTGGTTATAATTAAATTTTAATCTCAATAATATATATTTTTAATTTTTTATTTAATGATTATTATTATTTATTTTCATGTTCTTTTGTAAAAAAGTAATTTTATTAATTATATATATATATATATATATATATATATATATATATATATATATATATATATATATATATATATATATATTTCCCCTAATTAGTTGGTTATCAACCTAAATGGCTTACTAAGCATTACGAAAGTTGCTTTCAGAGTGCAGACACATTTATTCACTATTAATTAAGCTGATTAAAAGTTCATTAGGAAGATTGATTAAGTAAGCCAACGATTAGTAGTGACTTAAGAAGAAGAAATTTTTTATCACTAGAAAATTATTAACCCAACGATTTTATTAAATTCTTATACACAACAAATTAACAAGTAAGCAACTTTCTTGCTGGAGTACTGGACTATGAGGAGACAATTAATTAGGGGACGACAACAGTATGCTGAAACAACAAATATATATGTAATGGTAATGAAGGGAAATTCATCATTAAATTAACGTCTAGATATAGCTTCCATCGTAAATATCATCCCTAACTATGCACTAAATACTTGAATTAATATTCACGCTACCTGCCTGTAAAGCCAACAAACTAGCCACAATGCAACTTATTCAAAGAGCATAGAGTTAAAATCAAGTTGTCCTTGAAACATCACGCTTATGGATTAATTCACATGAAGATGATATAACTTAATTAGTGATTTTAAATTTGATTCTTAAGTATGTAGATATGGTAAATATTTAATATTCAACTTAAGCAAATTTGTCTCTAATAAAGAAGATATACTTACTAAAATAAAAAATAAAAAATCTTCAAAATTAGTCCTACGTCTACCCGAATGCTCTAAACATTTATGCAAATTGTAGTGCTTTCAACCTCATGTGGTTTCTTATCAACAAGAATTATTAGATAATAAATCCCCCATTACTTAGGAGTAAAAAGATGGGCTAATAACGATGTTACTTCATAGCCAAACAAGTGAAAGAAAGCTATACCGGACTAGTCCCACAATAGTAGTCACCAAAGGAAGAGATATAAACTACAAATCAAGATCAACAGTTTTGATCAGTTGCCATTTAAACTTATGATTTGTGAAAATGGGGGATTTAGATTTTTAAGAGTAGCAGAAGCAAATAACAATTTGAAGGGTCTAAAAATAGTAGAAGTTAAGTAATAGGAATTTATCACACAAGTACTAACGTTCTAGGTACAACATTCTTCCATTTGGATACCTCAACTCTTCAACTACAGGAAAGATTATCAACAGTAACTCTTTGTCTCTTCTCTTCTTCACACTCTTTTTGTGTATTTTCTTCTTTCCACTCTCATTTTCTTTAAGTTTGAAAATAAATGAATTAATTTGGCTCGACCTAATCAATAAATTTATAACTTTAAAAAATTTAAATTTTCAAATTGAGATTTTAAATCTTGGCCTAATGAGACAATGACCTAGGGATTTAATCTGTCACCTTTAACTATAGGAGATGATTTAAAGTTAGAAATTACATCAAATATATTTTAAAAATGAGTTTGGATTATATTTTATCATTCCAAACTTAGGTGACAAAGTACAACATTTTAAAGATGAGTTAAAAATTCTTTTTTATCAGTTTCCAAAATTAATTTAGTAAATCGTGAATTAATATATTTTTTATACAATTTGATTATACATTATGTTAATTGCAATATATTATATCTATAAATTGAATTAACCTTATTCCATATATTTGAATTTGGATCAAAAGAATTTGAGTTTAAATAAATGGTGGTATAACTCCTTGTCAAATCTCTAAAGGTGATTTGCTTCAGGTAGTGCTCCAAAACTCTAGTTCCTAGTCGTTGCAACGGAAAGAATTCACCTATAAACACTCTAACCTCAAATTAATATAAATAAAATTAAAGTGATTAGAATTTGTAAGCGTACTTAGAGCGTTGAACTTTATTAGCTTTTATAGGTCTCTTGGAAAAACAGTTTTAGACGGTCATTATCTTCTGAATATTATTTCTTTGTGGAATAGTAGGGACTTTAAAATTATCTCCCTAGTTAATAAAGGAGCAATTTTAATGCTATTGGAGGCCCATCTAAACTTTTCTGAATTGTTTCTGTGATTAAGCTCCCATCGGGAGAATTGGGCCTAATAGAACCTAGACTGAGCCAGGTTGAGAACAGAATTTTGGCATGATTCTTATTCAATATATTACGGTTAACTAATATAATTTATTTATGTTCTGAATATATATGATAGATTGATAGTTCATATGATATCAATCACAATTTTTATAAATATTGTTTAAAATATTAATTCACGGTCTACCAAATTAATCTTGGAGACTGATCATAAAAAATAATTAATCTGGGATAAATCACACTCCATCAAGTGATATTTATGAGATATATTAATTACAAGCAAAACGGGTTACTCTGTTGTTTCTGCAAAATTTTCTGGTTTTTAATTTTTATTTCTAAAAGTTAAAGATAAAGAAAAATATGGATAAAATAAAGAAATAATTGAATGAGTAAAAATTAATATAAATCAATAAATTTAATTAAAATACACCGATATCATAAAAAATTACATTGCCATATGATGATAGATTGTCTTATATAATAAATTTATTAAATTTTATAATAATTATTTTAAAAATTATATTTAAGATTATTTCTAATTAATTGAAGGTATAAAAAATTTCATAACGATAATATTTGTAAATTAAACTTTAAATTAATAGTTAAAATTTATTATTAAACAAAGACTTAAATATATTTTTCTAACACCATCTACATCAGACTAAAAAAATCAAATTTGAGAAACTAAAATTAAAATTGATTCAAATTTAAAAACAGAAAATATATTTAAACCTTAAAAAAATTTAAGGTTATGGATTTTTTTTTTAAACAAATAAAGTTTAGAATAACTATATATATATATATTCTATTTTTAAACACATGCGCAATTTTTCAAAAGAAAAACCGTTTATTATATATACCATTTAATATGAGCAAGTAAAAAAAGTAGGATAACGAAGAAAAATTGACTACAAACAGTACAGTACTGAATTGAGCTGGGAAAGAGACAAAAGAATAAAGTAAAAGTAAACGACTAAACAGAAAAGAAAAAAGCTGGTAGAGGGGACGAATAAAAAAAATGAAAGAGACAATGTGATTGAGAAAAATAATGAATAAATTAATTGAGTATAGTTCGTTTAAAATTTAAAAATTAATTGAAAGAAAATTAATTAATTAATTATGTTGAAAATGTTTTATGAAATTAATTATTAAATTAGTTTATCTGTATAAAATAATATTAAAGATTATATTTAATGAATTGGTCATAATTTGAAATATAGTAATTATATATATATATATATATATATATATATATATATATATATATATATTTCAAATAATTTATCATCTTTAAAATTAGGACAACTTAACAAAAATTTTCGTTTTATTCTCATTTTTATATATTTTTACTAAATGAAATGAGATACTCTAAATAGATCATTTATCTTATAACTTTGATGATTTTATATTATAAAAATTATGTTTAATGAGATAGAGAGAAAGTATGAGTGAGAGTGAAGGTTAAGGATTTTTTTAACATAAAAAAGTAAATGAAAATTGACGCAACCTAAATGATGTTGTGAGGCGTTTTTTTGTTGTTCTAATTTTTTCTGAAATATTTTTTTTTAGTAGAGGTAGATTCGGGACTAGATTCGCTCATTGACCCAGCGTCAAGTAGGTATTGACTCAATCAACTCAGGGGATTGCCTGAACCTGTACTAACTTGGATTAGAGTCGTCACTAATGTTTTAATGGTACATTGGGAACCTAAGACAGATAAGGAAGGTAAGCGAATCTGAGATCTAGGTAAGGGGTCGATTACACATAGGGGTGGCACGTCATCCCATCCGTCTACCACCTGGTAGTTACCCAACAACTTGTATATGTTAGCACAACATTCACTTCTTATAGTTTGACTAGATCGGGATATGTAAGATAAGATGTGGATGATTTTGAACTTGACGAGAGTGTGTCTCTCGCTCCTACGTACCCATCATAACCGGGAGGAATCAAAGTCGACGTAGTTCTATGAGTGCATGTAGGATTAGACTTTTCATTAGACATCTTTCCTTAGGAGATCAATTTTATGTTACAACTAATAGAAGGGGACTTTCGCTTAGGCGTCCCCGACGCCGTGTTCCTTGAATCAGGCATGTAGTCCATTACGCCTTCGTTAGGAGCTTGACACAACTCCAATAATGGTCTCTATGGGACACCTCGTCCTCTTGCTGCTATGGAACAAGTGTGCAGTTAACCACAGGAAGAGCAATGAAGTGCAGCATCTCGACTTCTACTAAGCTGAGATGCTCTCGACTTGTACTGGGTTGAGATGCTCCTTTTGGGCCGAGATGCTCTCAGCTTTCAAGCTTGCAAAACAAGTCCAATCTTTTATTAGTTAAAATCCTTATTTTAACACAGATTTATATTATTATTATTTCTAGGCCCATAATTCGAATCTTTACTAAGACAGGACTATTAATCACTAAAAGGTCTTAATAATACCCATCTTAAGCCTTTGTGAGGTGTATAAAATATGACTTATCAGTAAGTGAATCTAAGATCCAAGTAAGGGGTCGGTTACACATGGGGGTGGCACGCCATCCCATCCGTCTACCACTTGGTAGTTACCCAACGACTTGTATATGTTAGCACAACCTTCACTTCCTATAGTTTGACCGGATCAGGATATGTGTGATAAGATGTGGATGATTTTGGACTTGACGAGAGTGTGCCTGTCACTCCTACGTACCCCTCCTAGCCGGGAGGAATCAAAGTCAATATAGTTCTATGAGTGCATGCAGGATTAGACTTTCCATTAGGCGTCTTTCCTTAGGAGATCAATTTTGTGTTACAACTAATAGAAGGAGACTTTTGCTTAGGCATCCCCAATGCGGTGTAGCCTGAGTCTGTGGGTACTCGACTCGGTGACCAAGGAGCTAGAGCCGGACTGTCCCTTAGGCGTCCTTTGGCTATGTGAGAGTGAGCTAGGATGACTCGGGATGTGGATTGACCTGGATGTACGAGATGCTCTATGCTTGAATGCTTGAGTTCAAGGATTGGCTATAGGTCGTCCTACGAATCGGCTTGTGCGAAGAGTGTAATGCACACTATCTAGGAAATGAATATAGGCTCATCGGCCATCTAAAGTGTAATGCACATTGTTTGGGAAATGGACAATGACTCGCCGACCATCTGGAGTGTAATGCACACTATTTATGAAATGAATGATGACTCATCGGATGATGAACAAGATTCGGCCAAGAACCTTACCTGGTATCCAGAGAGACGGTTGGTGCGAGTAGTTGGGAACTTACACAGGCGTTCTAGGAATTTCTTTGATAGCGTTTCTTCAGCGGTTTCCTTTGATACTCAGTAATTCTTGGCCCCGAGCCCTTCGCGATGAGGCCTTTTATAGCCTTTGGGGAGGCGTTGGAGGTGTGTCTGATTTTGCCACTTGGCCCCTTCTCAACTCGTTGATTCAATTTGTTATTGCCAGCAATCCCCAAGGCTGATCTTCATGGGGCTCTACGCTCAATCATGTTTCCGTGATTCTCGGCGCATTTCATGGTTAGTGGCTGACTTGGAACTCCTGTGTGCTGTGATTGACGATGATTGTTTAGTCTGTTACGTCTTGTTATTCTAACGTGGCTTGATCGAGGGCTCTGCTTCCTTGCAGAGTTTTATGGCCTGGATGCTCTGAGCATGATGGGGCAACACTCTTTCTACTGAGGTGGCAAATCCTGTCAGCGTTGAGCTAGACTCTTAGATCCAGTTTGGGTCTGACCCTTCCAACGTCCAATGCCTACTCCAATATAGTCAAGTTTCCTTTCCTGTGTGGTATTGGGGCGAACCCAGCATTTTTCCCATGTGGTCGCATTGGGTTGCGCATCCTTATTATCTTCCTTCCGTCAAGGTGCTTTCTCAAGCCAGACACTTTTGGGGTCTTACAAAAATGTTTAATAAAAATAATGAAAAAATAGAACTTATAAACTTAAAGGCCACGTGAAGTAATATTTTAAAAAATGTAACGAGTTAATGGAATAATTTCTTTACCCCAAACATTTCTATTATAGTCAAACAAGTTTTTAAGTTAATAATAAGTCAAATTTTAGTTTATTTATTTTATCAAATATATATACTTGATCGGTATTTCTTTTATTTTTCTTTGCTTACAATCATGATTTTTAGGAATACTATGAAAATAAGGAAACTGATTCCTATTCAAGATGTGATCTAAAAAGAGGAAAGCAAATGGATGGAAAAGAACAAAGTGAGAATAACCGTAAGAACATCTCCATTAAAATAAAAGATCCTTAAATTGTAAAAAATAAAAAGAAGTGACTAAAAAATTAAAAAATTAAAAATTGTTATATATTTCTGTAGATATTATTATAAAAGATGAAACTACGTTGATGTTTCCGCAAGAGAGAAAAATTGAAGTAGGTGGGGTTGAGCGAAGAATAATTAAGATACCTCATAATGCATATGGTCTTTAAAAAGGTAAAGGTGGAAAATGGAACCTTAGCATCGAAGGAGAAAATAGCGTAAGTCTAGTCGTTAAACATATTCCAGCAAAGCCACCCCTACATAAAAAACGATCCAAACTCATCTGCAGAATCAAAATGAGTGGCGGTAACGACGGTGGTGGAAGCTGGGGCTCTAGGTTTCTCAAGGTAGCCAGTATAGCTGCCGCAACAGCCGCCGCAGCCGGCGGTTTATATGCCCTTCTTTCATCGTCGGCCTCTGCTAACTCTGAGGTAGAAGTACCGTTTGGAGCGCAGCGTGACACTCCTTTGCGGGTTAATAACGAGGGAGCCACGGTATGGTTCTATTTTCTTTTTCACATTGCTTGGTTTATGCATCTTGGGAGGCATGTATAGATGAAAATAAGAGAGGCAGAGAAAGAAAATAATTTTAAAGTTGTTATGATCATGGTATTTATCCCTTTTCTTTTGTTAAAATTTTTAGTAGTTTAGATATATTGTTCGTTATTAAAAAAAAAAAATTAATTTCATCAAAATTATTGTTTAGGTGAAACGTTAAGATTTTAAATTTGTTCACAACTAGCACGGTAGTGTATGTAACATATAGGATAAATATTTATTTTATATAATTAAAACATACAATAAATAAATATTTTAAACTTATAAATTATATTATAATTAAAATTTATAATAAATAAATATTTTTGAATATATTTTTTCTTTATATCAATTATAATAAATGTAAAAGTATTTTTAGTTGTCATTGTTGAATGAGAATATTTTTAACTGTTTTTCTTCTATGGGAGGGTTTTTCAAAAAAAAATTATTTCTTCCAATTTATAATTTTTAATATATTTAATTTAAATTAATTTTGAATATTTTTTATAGAAATTGTCAATATTAAAAATAATATTATATAATAATATAAACTATTTATTAAAATATAAAATATAATTTCTATGTGCAAAAGTATTTATTTATTACAAATTTTAATTATAATATAATTTATATACTCAAAAGTATTTATTTATTATAAATTTTAGTTATATAGAAATTATTTATTTTGTATAATACGTACAAATTAAAATACTAGTAAATTATATTTTATATTTATGATAAATAAGTTATATTGTGATACAAAATTATTTTTAACTATTAATAATTTCTCTCAAAAAATATTAAAATTTAATTTACAAATAAAGATAAAAAAGATAAATTGAAAATGATAAAAAAAAGTTAAGAAAAATCCTAAAAAATATAATTATTAAAAAAATATTCTAAAAACACTTTTATAAAATAATAGTTACTAAAACATTCTCATTAAAATAATCATTCTAATTTATATATAAAAAAAGATACATATTATAATTTAATCTCCCAAAAAAAATGTTAGAATTTAATGAGAAGGTAGACAATGTAAAGGTTTTCTTCATTTTAATCTAATCATATTTTGTGATGCGCATTAAAAATATTAATTTTTATAATAATTATTTAAAATATATATTTAAATTTTAACGAGATTTTTAATTAGGTGATATGGAAAAAACATTTATACGAACCGCATATGAAAGTTAGGTTATGCCTATATTTTTTTAATTTTTTTGTAATTTTAAATTTAATTATCTTGATAACAAAAAATATTGAATCTGTCTTACAGGCGAGATGGACGAAACCTGAGATTACATGGGCGAAGTTGAATGTGGATGGTTCGCGCGAGCATTTTAATGGTCCCTCTGCTGGTTGTGGCGGGTTTATGAGGGACGCATCAGGAAAATGGCTCTGTGGCTTTGCTAAAAAACTGAACCCTAATTATCAAGCCCACCAGACAGAGTTACAGGCCATTGTGACGGGCCTGGAGTTGGCTTGGGAGATGAACGTTAAGAATTTGATTGTGATGTCAGACAGTGACTCTGTGGT
This sequence comes from Mucuna pruriens, assembly GCA_025330945.1. Classification (NCBI taxonomy): domain Eukaryota; kingdom Viridiplantae; phylum Streptophyta; class Magnoliopsida; order Fabales; family Fabaceae; genus Mucuna; species Mucuna pruriens. The sequence goes on from JAENHJ010000520.1 coordinate 2,738,686, forward strand.
GAGCATGGTGGAGAATGGGGTTAAGCCCAATCATCCTGATTATGATGTTGTTGAACTCATAAGGACGAAACGACGTCACTTTGACTGGGAAGTGAGGTTTGTTTCTATCCCTAACAAGGCAAATCGTGTTGCTCATACACTCGCCAACGAGGCTCGTAAACTACATTCTTATGATCTCAAGGTGTACTATGATCCCCCCTCTATCTGTGCCCAGTTACTCTTGGAGGACGAGTAGGGTACGTGTATGTGTATGGGTTTGGTTTTATATGGTACCCTATTTTAACCAAGTTTGTATTTGTTTTTCCTTCTTTGTTCACATGTCGTATGTATTAGTACTATCCTTTCTGTAGCCGGCTTGAATGTACAAGTGAACTTGCTACTTAAATAATGCAATATTATTGTATTACTTTCTTGGTGAGTTTAAGGGTTTTATAAATTGTGTTGAAGAGATACTTTGAAAATATATTTGAAAGTTGCATCTCATGTGATAAGAGTAATTTTGAATTGGAGGTAAAAATAAAGCCCGTTGTATCTACTTCCAGTTGAAGATGATGGTAATGGAATCAGTCCAGGGTGACAGGAAGAATGGAAGTATTTGTAAAGGTACCCTAGCTACAATGCTCAAATCAAAGAGTAAACAAGTAGATTAATGGTACATGAGGTGTGCTTACATGATAGTTCTTTATATTATGATAGTTCTTTATATTATATATAGAGAGGAAGTGTATCAAATGAGATGAGTGTATTAATGAGAATATAAAAATAGTAAATATGAATCATACAATTATACATAAAATGTTAAATTTAAAAATTATTAAATATTCACACAATTACCTAAAAATGTCATATGATTTTTTATTTAATCTAAATAATTAATATATAGTTGTATAGTCGATATTTAACTATCTCACTCTCTCATTATAACACTCCTTATTTATATATATATATATAACTTATTAGAATAAAAAAATGTTAAATTAATTAATTTTAATTTATAATGTCATAAATTTAAATTTTATTTCAAAAATACTTATAAAATTAAATAGTTTAAGTGATAATTATAATTTAAGAGAGAATTTTTTAATCAATGAGTGTGACTTACATTATTAATAGCCTTATACAATGATAGTTAATTATCTCCTTCTCAAATTTCACCATCTTACCACCACTCTCATTGTCAACAACCTTACATGTCAATTTTTGCAACTCCATGACCACAAGTTAGGGCATCACCATCATCCAATCCTTCACAAATGATCATGCAAAAGGTCGTGATTTCTTCTGATGATCATCTGACAGCTAATGATGAGGTAATCCTTTTTAATCTTTCCTTTTCTAACAAGGTATTGAGATCCAAGTTCCAAAGAATTTATAGTAACTCTTACCTATGGACCTTTATGAGGGAACCACTAATCTTAGTGATCATCCACTGCCTTCAACTCTGACTTGCATATATAGGTGCCTCTAGACCTTTTAAGTATAGGGCATTACCATTATCTCGTAACTAGGGAGTGCTGAAGTGGTTTTAATTGTTACTCATCCAAATTTAGAAGTTATCTTAGAGCATTGTGAGTTGTAACATGGTGGAGTTGTAGTGCAGAGCATAGGAAAGGAGTTCCCAATTCTTGTCGATTCTTCTTCTTTACTTTATGTATTCTTTAGCTTGCTTTTACTCTACTTGGACATGAGTAGCTGAATTCCTTTTAAGGGTTATGGTGTAAGCTATGCTTTGAACCCTTAATACTAGTTTTAAATGCAATTTTCTATTTCTCCTCTACTATCTTATTGAACTATTTTATTGTTTTATTATACATGTGTAATGATCACCCTTTACATGACTGAATCAATTAATTAATAGGTGATCGTACCATAATTAGTTGGTAGACCTATAAAATAGTTGGACTTAGGGAAATTGCATGACCAAACATTTTCCTTAAATTTATGATTCGGTTATTTATTAACCAATCTCTATAGCCTTAATGCTTGCTTAAGTATGTGTGTTTCTATATGACCAACTAGGAACCCATCTAAGGTAAAGAATATTGGAAGTATTAGACCAAGGTCTCTTAATAGAATTAAGAGGCATTATAAGTAATAAAGGGATAGTGAATTTAGGAAGTTGCATACAAATAGGATTCAGGTCAATGTTATTGTGTGTCCCTCAAAATCTTGGCAACCTCCGCAGGAAGTGAACAGACAATGTTACCCAAAATGGAGTCTCAAGTTATGATGACTGACCTAGATCCCTATTTTGATGACCTTAACTAGATGGCGACATGATACCTATCCAAATAGGAAAGCTCCTCGAGCACATGATGCAAAAGGGCGCTAGAAACTTGGTTAGGACTTTGGCCAATGTACCAAACCGTGTTGGTAAACAATGATGTGTAAAGTATCATTTCCATAAGGACTTGCACAATACTAGCAAATAAACACTTCATTAGCAACTTAACTAATAAAGAAGAAATTATATTTGTTTTAATTCAAATGATGTTTGCATTGAGTAATTTAAGAATAAAGTATTTCAAGGGAATATTTTTGGTATTTTCTGATAAGCATTCAAAGTAGAAAAATAATTTTTACATTGATAATAAAATAAGTTGAAGTTAGACTTCACCACATCATCATTACTTGTACTATGAGAGAAACATATTCAGTTTTATATGTCAAATATTAACATTAATCCACAAAAATACTCAAGCCTTATTTCCCTAGATAGAAAGAGCCTAAGCATCTTATAGTTATAGTTAACTTGTGATTCGTTTTAAGTTTACTAAGTTGCATTAAGAGAATGAACCCTTAAGATGACCAACAAATCCAATTTTATTCCTAGTAACTAAGTTTCTTGGTTGCCTTATTTTATTTCAAAGAGGAGAAAATATTTTCTAATTATAAATCAACTAAACATCAAGTTAAAGAGATTAACCCATAACAAAAGTATCATTCTTGGACCAAGATTGAGTTGAGTACTCTATCAAAACCACAAGATACAAAATTGTAGGAGGAGACGATAAGTATTACTTGAGGTGCTAGAATCGTCAACCCATTGAAACTTGTCATTCTTCATGAGTCACTAGAAGAAAGAAATGCCTTCTTGCTAGATTGAGATAGAAACTAAGAGAGCGAAGCCACCCAACCTATCAAATTGTTGGACCTCTTTGGTTCTCTAAAGACTATGCACATCGATGATAGTTATGCACTTGTTGGGATTGACCTCAATGCCTCGATGTGTTAGCATGAAACCTAGGAATTTTCCTGACAAGAAGTTGAAAGAACACTTCTTGGGATTAAGCTTTAAATTGTGATTATTGAAGGCATTAAATAACATCTGAAGGTCAAAAGCATGGTTATTGGCATTCTTGAGACTAAAAGGCATGACATGGTAGGCAATAGTTAGCGATAGTGCAGATGAAGGCTATCTTGTCTTTGTCCATGGGGTGCATGGGGATCTAATTGTCTCTATCCACTAGGCAATCTATGTTTAGCAATGGGTAGGAGTCTTTTGGGTAGACCTTATTGAGGTCGATGAAGTCAGTGCACATGAGCCACTTACCATTATCCTTTTTGACCATGACTACGTTGGTTGGGGTATTGGATCTCACATATATGGCGGGCGCAAAGGAGTTTGTTCGTCTCATCGACAATTGCCCGACATTTCCCCTCCCTGAACTTTTGACATTTCTAGATGACAGGCTTGTCGCATGGGTTGATAGCGAGCCTGTGACATAGAAAATCGAAGTTGATGCTTGGCATGTTAAAGGGGGTCCAAGCAAATATGGTGACATTACGCTTGAACAGTTCTATTAACTTGCATTCAAGGTTAGGAGTGAGTTTTGTGCCAATCTTTGTCTTTTGGTTGTTTTCCAACGATACACTTTTAACATCATCTACTAGATGTGGTTGCTCCTTATTGAATTGCCGTTAGGGATCTAGGTCGAGCGAATGAACTTGTTCGTTGTTGCTGGTAGGGAGCACAGAAGTGCCCTTCCTATGCTTCATACTACCCTTATAACACTTATGTGCAGGCTCTTGGTCAATAGCCAATACGCTAATACTCCTATCCTGAGCTCGAAACTTGACCTTTAGGTGTAACAAAGAAACTACCGTGTTGAGTTCGTTTAAGGAGGGGCAGCCAAGCAAGATGTTATAAGAAGACAACGTGTTGACAATGATGTAATTGACTATAATTGTCGAGCCGAAGATGGTGGTGAAGTCAACATAGCCACACACCTCAACTTGATCAGGTGTTAACCCCACAAGGACGCCCGGATATGACTGTAAGAGATCCATTGGTACCTAGAGACCTACAAAGGCATCCCAAAATAGGACGTTGGTCAAGCTTCCTTGATCTACTAGGACATATTTGACATTGGAGCCCATTAGGGCCACTAAAATGACGATTGACTCGTCCTTGTAGGGTGCCACCCATCGTAATTGAGGTCGACGAAGGTGATGGCTAGTGTTGATCGAAAATGTGACATCTCTGACAGGGTAAGTATAGAGTGCGAGTAGCATTTTCAAGCTAAGGGAGTTAGGCCACTGCCAGTGAATCCCTCTATTATGGTGTTTAACTCCCCTTTATCGTTAGCTAATTACTCTTGGATCGTTGGATTATTTTTGGGCTCCCAACTATGTGGACAAAAGTCCAATACTCAAGTCCGTTAGGTTTCTCTTTATAAGAGGAGAAGGGGTTAAATTGGGACATCGAGAAAAGTGGATTTTCATAAGGCAAAAGAGAGAAAGGGAGAGAAAAAGAGAAAGAAGGTGTTCTGTTTTCATCTCAACACAGAACAATCACGTTAAAATTGTGATATCTGTTAGAAATAATAATTAGAAAATAAATGGTTGTAAAAGGAGTAATTATGGACAATTACTCTACATTAAGGAGTTATTTTGGGTTAAGAGGTATTACTGTTTTTTTATGGATATTTAGTGCGTTAATGTTATGAATTACTCTATTTATAAATTACTCTATTATAAATAGGGTATCAACCTGTGTAACTGATACACCATAGAAATAAAGTATTTTTCTTCCCTAGTTTATTTAACAAAGTGGTATCAGAACTTAGACTCTAGAGAATTGAGTGAAACACTTAGTGAGCTGAGAGATTCAATTAAGTGAGTTGAGAGATGACGAGTGATTAGGACTTAATTTTTTTTGTTCTTTCCTGGTATATAAACATTTTCATATAATATTTAAAGTGGTCTCTTATTATATGTTGGTTTCTTTCTATCAAAGATACAAGTTAGCCTTAAAAAAAAAACTTTGTTAGATAAACTAGAGGAGAAAAATATTTTATTTCTATGGTGTATCAGTTACATAGGTTGATACCCTATTTATAATAGAGTAATTTATAAATAGTTTATCTAACAATATCTACTTCATTAACCGTTGGATCGGGATAGAAATTTGACAGCAAGTTGAACACACGTAATTCTACATCTTAATCGTTCGGATCTTGATTTTAAGTTCTATGGTGTGAGAAATCGTGTTCTCACAGTAGCTCAATTTTGTGGTTTCTTTACTTTTTTTGTTCCTTCATCTTGTTCTTCAACTGCAAGTTTTGCTTACTTGCTTGTGCTGGTTGGTTGTATGAACAAACACTGTTCTTGACTTGAACACTCTTGTATCCTTACTTGATCATAGTGGATTGATTTATTTGGTCTGGAAAACTTGTGATTTTTACCTCTCACGTTAGGGGGTTTTTCCACGTTAAAAATATTGGTGTCTCTTACGTGATTCTTCTCATTGTTACTATCATTCTTATTTTTGGTTACTCCTTAGAGATTCTTACAAGTTAGGGGAATTTATATCCACTACGTTGTGGCATCATTGCATGTGCCTTATTGCTTTTCCCCCATCAAAGTGGTATCAATGCTCTCTGATTTGAAGGGTGTTCTACTTGCCAGATTAATGGAGGGTAATACAAATAAAATGGTGAGTTTGAATGGTACTAACTATCACTTGTGGTAAGGGAAGATGAAAAATTTATTATTTGTGAAGAAAATGCATCTTCTTGTTTTTGCTGCTCAGAAGCCAAAATCTATGTCTGATGAAGAATGGGACTTTGAGCATCAACAGGTATGTGGTTTTATCTGACTTTTTGTGGATGATAATGTTTATAATCACATTGCAAGTGAGATACATGCCAGGACTTTGTGGGAGAAGATTAAGTCTTTGTATGCCTCAAAGTGTGGAAATAACAAATTATTTTTATTGAATTCTATTATGAGTTTGAAGTTTAAGGAAGACACTTTCCTCTCAGATCACTTGAATGAATTTCAAGGGATTATTGATCAGATGTCAAGAATGGGCATCAAGTTTGAAGATGAGATTTTGGGATTACTGCTCCTGAATTCTCTACCTGAGTCTTGGGAGACTTTTAAGGTCTCCATCACAAATTTAGCCCCTAATGATGTTGTCTCTTTGCAAATGGTAAAAGGTAGCATCCTTAATGAGGAAATGAGAAGAAAGGCACAAGGTTCTTCATCTCAATCTAAGGTACTTGTCACTGAAAATAGAGGGAGAAGTCAGAAAAAGGAAAGAGAAAAGAATAGAAGTAAATCAAAGTCCAGATACAAGAATGTGGAGTGTCACTACTATCACAAAATAGGGCATATACAGAAGCATTGTTTTTGTGGAAAAAGGAGAACAAAGGCAAAAAGGTAAGTCAAACGAGAAGGATGATAATCGCGTCACTACTGCTACAGGTGGTGATCTTGTCATTCTTCAAGACTTTGAGTCGGTTAATTTTGTATCCGATAAGTGCATGTGGATTATTGATAGCGGTGCTACACTGCATGTTACATCAAGGAAGGAGTTCTTTACATCTTACACTGTAGGTGATTTTGGAGTGTTGAAGATGGGTAATAATGGTGTGACCAAGGTGATTAGTGTTGGTGATGTTTGCTTGCAAACCAACACAAGAATGCAATTGTGGCTTAGAGGAGTCAAACATGCTCCAGATGTTCGTTTTAACTTGATATCTGTGCATATGTTTGATGATGGTGGTTATGATAATCACTTTGGTTATGGAAAATGGAAACTCACCAAAGGTAACTTAGTTGTGGGCAGAGGGGAGAAAATTTCTAAACTGTATTGGACAAAAGCTTTGGTTGCTAAAGATAGTGTGAGTGCCATGAATATGAAGGCATCTTTGTGGCACCAAAGGCTTAGTCATATCAGTGAAAAATGGTTGAATTGTTTAGCCAAAAACATGCTTCCAAGATTGAAGAATGCACAGTTGGAGAAATGTTCTCATTGCATGGTTGGTAAGCAAACTAGTGTATCCTTTAAGAAGCATCCTCCCTCAAGGAAGTCAGAGTTGCTAGAATTGGTGCATTATGATGTTTGTGGCCCATTGAAGGTAAAGTCATATAGTGTTGCACTTTATTTTGTTATCTTTATTGATGATTGTTCTAGGAAGCTCTGGGTCTATGTTTTGAAGACAAAGGACCAAGTGCTGGAGAAGTTCAAACAATTCCAGGCTTTGGTTGAGAGACAATCAGGTAAGAAGGTGAAATGAATTATTTCTGATAATGGTGGTGAATATTGTGGACCATTTGATGTATATTGCAAGCATCAGGGTATCAGACATGAAAAGACTCCTCCTAAAACTCCTTAGTTGAATGGCTTAGTAGAGAGGATGAACAAGACATTGATTGAGAGGGTTAGGTGCATGCTTTCTGAAGTAAGGTTACCTAAACATTTATGGGGTGAGGCACTTTACATAGCAGTGCATGTTATTAATCTCAGTCCTATAGTTGCTTTGAATACTGAGGTGCCAGACAAGATTTGGTTTGGCAAAGATGTCAAGTATGATCATTTGCGAGTCTTCGGTTGTAAGGCCTTTGTGCATGTTCTAAAGGATGAAAGATCCAAGTTGGATATGAAGACTAGGCAATGTATCTTCATTGAGTATGGACATGATGAGTATGGCTACATGATGTATGATCTTGTTGAGAAGAAACTTGTCAGAAGTCATGATGTGCAATTCATGGAAGATCAAACCATTGAAGATATTGATAAGGTAAAGAAGTCTACACCTGAGAAAGACAACAGTTTGTCTAAAATTGATCCAATTCGGATGCTTGTATATGATTTGGATACTGCTGATAATAATATTCAGAATGGTGAGCAATATAATTATGTTGGTGATCAGTAGCTTGGAGATGGTTTTGATGTTTCTCTTGATGATGATGTTGAAGAGGAACAAGAGATGTCACAATATGAGAATCTAGGTGATGCTCCTAAACCACCTTCAGCTCAACTCAGGAGGTCTAATAGGCAGATACAATCATCTACAAGGTATACTTTTGATGAGTATGTGACCTTGATAGATGGAGAAGAACCTGAATGTTACCAGGAGTCCATGGAGAGTGAAGAAAGGCAAAAGACTTGGCAATCTAAATTGTAGAAGTGTGTTGTTTTGTCCACTACCAAGGCAGAGCTTGGTTTTGTTCAGGACGAACATTGATTATTCTGTGATAGTTAGAGCACTGACATGATGACCAAGGTAGTTCCAAGAGGGAAGTTTGAAACTTGTGAGATCGCCGAACTGGCGATTACCTCCACATAGTTGTGATGGGAGAGATATGTTGGGTTATTTTTGGGCTCCCAACTACGTGGAAAAAATCCCAATACTCTCAAACCAACTAGGTCTCTCTTTATAAGAGGAGAAGGGGTCAAATTTGGACATCCAGAAAGAGTGGATTTTCACAAGACAAAAGAGAGAAGAGAGAAATAAGGTGTTCTATTTTCATCTCAACACAGAGCAATCACGTCAAAATTACAATATCTACTTTTTTAACCTTTGGATCGAGATAGAAATTTGACAGTCGGTTATACAGACGTAATTCTACATCTTGACCGTTCTGATCTTAATTGTGAGTTCTGTGGAGTGATAAATCTTATTCTCACGGTAGCTCAATTTTGTGGGTTCTTTACTTATTTGTTCCTTCATCTTGTTCTTCATCTACAAGTTTTGCTTGCTTGCTTATGCTGGTTGGTTGTATGAACAAATACTGTTCTTGACTTGAACACTTTTGTATCCTTATTTGATCATAGTGGATTGATTTATTTGGTCTGAACGACCTGTGGTTTTTACCTCTCACATTGAGGGGGTTTTTCCACGTTAAAAATATTGGTGTCTCTTGCGTGATTCTTCTCATTGTTACTATCATTCTTATTTGTGGTTACTCCTTAGAGATTCTTGCAAGTTATGAAAATTTATATCCGCTGCGTTGTGGCATCATTGCATGTGCCTTATTGCTTTTTCCCCATCATGGACCAAGGTGAAGACCTATCATGTTCATACGAGGACTTGTCACCCTTGTGCTCGAATTTTGATTTAGGTTCTTTTCCAAAATCAACTTTGTCCCAAATATACTTTGATAGGTTCCCCTCCAGATGAGCTTCTTTATCTGCTAGATAAGGGTGTAACATTTCTTGGTGTCATGGCTGATGGTTTGTTGGAATTCATACTAGAGGTGACGATCAGGACCGAGCTAGCTGTTCGTGAGTGAAAAAAGTCTAGCATTGTAAACTTCTTTTAGAATTTGCTTGTGTGGTATATTTAGTAGTGTCAGTTCCTGTAGTATTTGTATTCCCTATCCTTGTCGTGGCAATCTCATGCCTCCCTCTCACCTCTCATATGGCGAGGTTTGTGGCGCTTGGACCATGTTGACCTCCCTTCTTTTTGCTATTGTTCTCATTTCGTGGCCATGATATCTTTTTCCTCGACATGGATGATTGCTTTCGAGCATATCTTGACCATTGTTTTAGCTTGGTAATGGACCAAGGATTTTCCAAACTAGATCGTGTGGGGCCTCTAGATGAAGGCGGCTACAAACATTCGCTCGTCTAGGGAAAAAATGCAAATGGACACTCCCGTTAATCTCGTAAGATAGTCCTTAAGACTCTCGTGACACGTTGGTAGATGTCAAAAAGGTTGGCTACTGTAGGGGGCTTCATTTTGTTTGCAACATATTGCACCACAAACAACTTCGTGAAGCCCTGAAAGTCAGTAATGGCGTCAATGGGGAGCTCACTGAACTAGTAGAGGGTTGTTGACGCCATGGTACGTGTGAACATCTTTCATTAAATGACATCATTTACCCTATTGATGAGCATCTAGGCGCGTAAGGTCTTTAGGTGCTGGTGAGGATATTTCACTCCCGTGAATTGTTGCACCTTTGGGGCTAGGAAGTGCAGGGAGGATGGGCTTTATCAATATGAATTTTTGTACTCTCCTTTTCAAGGGTCCTACTTAACTGAGTTTGTTCTACTCTAAGACATGAAATCTGAGCCTTAAGGACATTAACCCTAGATAAGGTCTGAGATAAATGTTCATTCACAGATCGCTCTCTTTCCTTCGCAGTAGTTGCAGCTTTAGCCTCTGCTTTCGGATGTTGAGAATTGAAGGTTCTTTCAACAATAGTCCAAGCTTCAACTATTTTGTCATTTGTTTCTTGCATGGCTTCAATTTGCCTTAAAAGCGGCCTTGTGGATTTTGGAACTTGAGTAATCAGTTCCTCACACCGTCTTTCACTTGCCTAGTAACGTTTTTGAAGATCCTCAATGTCTCTGCGAAGCATGTCTTCTTTGAACACTTCCTGTTGTTCCCTTCAACTTAATGTTTGCCTCAATTCTTCAAGTGCTTGGACTAGCATAGATTCACGTTCCTCAGCTTCTCTTAGACGACTCTCTAGCTCAATTCTTGCTTCATTGTTAGCACGAGCCTCTGCTAATGCTTCAGCTTTCTTAACCACAACCAAAGCATTTTTGTAATATTCTTTTTGTGCTGCAATTTCATTTTGATGCTTTTCTATTGTTTCTTGCAACAACTTCTCTGTAGCTGTCTTGTCCCTCTTGATACTTTCTACTTTATTCTCCTCTACCTGAAGTTTAGTAGTCAAACCTTTCTTCTCCTCCTCAAGATCTCTAATCTGAGCCCTTAGTTTCCTCATTGTGGATTCTAGAGCAGCCTGCTTTTTGGAAAGCTCTTCACCTTCTGTCATAACTTAATTAATTATTTCATCCTTTGCTTTCAAGAGAGCAGTTGCATCATTTTTTTTACTCTGCTCTCGACGAAGTGTATCCCTTTCCTTAGTGAGAGCATAAACCTTTCTCTCAAGAGTTTCAACTCTCTGATGGTATTCCTCTCGCAAAGACTCAACTTCTGCCTCATTGGATTTTCTCTTCAAATCCTCAATCACAACTTGTAATTGTTCATTTTTATTCATCAATTTTGCAATATTATTAGCTTTATCCTGAGCTTGTCTTGCAGCACCTTGTAGTTCAGCTTCCATCATTTTCATCTCCCTTTTCACCCTCTCTAGTTCAAGCATGGAACCTGAGTCAGACATAGTTCTTTCAGAAGAACTCAAACGATGCTTTTTCGTGTCAGTTTCAACATCAGGGCAAAGTGGTCCCTTTCTTTTTCTTCTATAGTTGTTTCATTTTCAGGTGAAAATACTTCCATTACCATCTTGGAAGAATCACCAAAGGAAACATTTCCCCTCACCTTCTCTTAAAGCTCCACAAATTTCTCCTTGTAACCACACATGTGATTACTTGCTCCATTGTTAAGACATCATAGGCTCTTATCATCACTATCTTAATTAAGTGCTAGCAATAGTGTTGGCTCTTCACCTTCTTCTTTGTCACCAACAAAATTTGCCTTTTCTTCAACATTGGTTTTACACTCCCAAGAAAAATGACCATATTTATGGCAATTATAACATTCAACATTAGATTTATCATACCTCCTTTCATTCGTTCTACCAAAATTGCCTCTATCTCTTCCTCTTCCACGACCTTTGGTGGGTTGATCACTCCTTTTAGTATTATAAAAGTTGTCATGATCTCCTCCTCTACCTCTTCCCACTCTTCCTTGGCTACGTCCACGTCCACGTCCACGTCCACATCCACGTCCTTTTTGATATTTTTCTCCTCCATTTTCTTTCAAAGAAGCTTTGGCATTTAGGACTTGCTCCAAAGGCTCCTCATGTCTTCTCTTGAACCTTTCTTCATATGCTTGAAGTGACCTCATCAATTGGTCAACTGTCATCGATTCTAAATCCTTTGACTCTTCAATTGCACAAACCACAAAATCAAATTTTATGGTTAAAAAATGAATAATTTTTTCTACCACACGAATATTTTCCATATTCTCTCCGTAACGCTTCATTTGGTTTACTACTATCATCACCCTATTGCTAAAATCTGAAATTGATTCAGACTTCTTCATACACAAGGATTCAAACTCTCCTTGTAGAGTTTGTAGGCGCACCTTCTTCATCTTGTCAACACCTTCAAGAGAGGTTTCCAAAATCTCCCAAGCTTCTTTAGAGGTGGATGCATTCGACACCATCTCAAACATAGCTTTATCTAAAGTTTGATAGATGAAGGTAAGTGCTTGTTGATCCTTCTTTTTCATCTTTACTAAAATCTCCTTCTCATTCGTCTTTACTAAAATCTCCTTCTCATGTTGTGACAAAATAGTCTTATCTTCAGGGAGAGTATAACCTTTCTCCACAACCTCTCAAACATCTTGGGAACCTAGCAAGACTTTCATGCGACAACACCAATTGTTATAATTCTCATTGGTAAGACGAGGGAATTGAAACAAGCTCAAGTTATCACTTGTCATCTCTCAACTCATTAATTATATCTCTCAACTCATTGAATGTTTCTCTCAATTCACAGAAGCCTAAGCTCTGATACCACTTTGTTAGATAAACTAGAGGAGACAAATATTTTATTTCTCGGTATATCAATTACATAGGTTGATACCCTATTTATAATAGAGCAATTTATAAATAGAGTAATTCATAACATTACAATGTCTTTTAATTAACGCACTAAATATTCATAAATAGCAGTTACAAAACCATAATTACTCCTTATAGAGTAATTGTCCCTTAATGTAGAGTAATTGACAACTTTTCATCTTACAACCATTTATTTTCTAATTATTATTTCTAACGGTGGGTATATATAGGTGAAATGATTCGCGCCTCCTATGGTCACGATCTAGGGAGGGGGCAAAAATCCTAGCATGGGATCCAACAGCTACAATTCTGGTAGAGAAATCAGACCCGAAAACACATAACACGTTGGTCCCCTAGAAATCAAGGGAAGCAGTGAATCTCATCGATCCTCTAGGCTCGACTAGAGGGTGAGCAATAATGGGTGGTACTAGCTAAGTACGTAGTCCGAGCCTTAAGCGATTGACTCTCAAGAGGTCGACAATCAGACAAGCTTCCTCAGACAGTATAATTTTATATAACTAAAATTTATAATAAATAAATACTTCTAAATATATAAATTATATTATAATTAAAATATATTATATATAAAAAAATTTAACATATAAATTATATTTTATATTTATGATAAATAATTTTTATTATGATACAATATCATTTTTAATTAGAATCAATAATATTAAAAATAATAGATCGAAGATAGAATAAAACTATTTTAGTAAAAGTACTAATTTTTATAATAATTATTTTCAAATTTATATCTTTAATTAGTTGACCATATAAAATTATTTTATTTTTATATTATCATTATATAATTATTACACTCAATTTTTAATTTACCAAAAAATTAATAAAATTTAATTCTACGTCATGTCGAAAAAATTAATCAAAACTACAGAGACACGACAGATATATAATTTTTGTCTGAACGCATTATTATGGAGCAGTAAAAAGAAGACAGCATCACTGAAGAAAATAATATTCCAAAATTAATTTCTACTTGTGCGTCTTTTAGAAAGAAGAATAAAGGCAAAAGATAAAGTTGGAACTTAAGCATCATAGGATGATACTCTATAAAAAGTATTCCAGCACAGTGACTGGGTGACCAAACCAATATACCAAACAGACTCCGTCAATTTCGTTTGGAGCATCAAAATGAGCGAAGGCAACGACGACAACGGAAGCTGGGGTTTCATGTTTCTGACGGTGGCTTGTGCAGCTGCCGCAACCGCCATAGCCCGCCGTTTATATGCCCTCCTAACTGCCAACACTAAGCCCAAAGAAACCAAGAATGAACGATGGACGAAACCGGCGCCGGGTTGGCTGAAACTAAACGTAGATGGTTCGTACGACGAGCAGAAAGGTCACTCCGCCGGTTGCGGCGGGGTTGTGAGGGATGAGTCGGGAGAGTGGCTCCTCGGGTTTGCTCAAAGGCTGGACCCCGTGACGTGTCAATCAAACAGGACGGAGTTAGAGGCCATTCTGACGGGGCTGGAGTTGGCTTGGAAGATGGACCGTGTTCAGAAACTGGTTGTGGAGTCGGACAATAAACCCGCGGTGAGCATGGTGGAGAAAGGTGTTAAGCCCAATCATGACGATTATGATGTCGTTGAAGACATAAGGGAGCTTTGCTTTGATCCTAACTGGGAAGTGAGGTTGGTTACTATCTCTAAGAAGGCCAATCGTGTTGCTGATAGACTCGCTAAAGATGCTCGTAAACTGTCTGCTCATAATCTGCGCGAGTACCTTTCTCCCCCTAATTACAACTGTACCCAGTTATTCTTGGTGGATAAGGGACAGAGTTAGTGAGCTTTTACTCCTTTTTTTTTACCAAAATAAGAAAAGCAAAACCATATATATAGGACATGGATTTTGAAGATCGAGTGAGGAAATTTAAGGCATTGCTTCTTCAACTTGTTTTATGTGTATGGGTCTGGTTTTATATAAGAAGTTTCTATTTTATTTTTCTTCTTTGTTGAGACAACGTAATTGTACTTATTAGTGCTAGTTAATTTCGGCCAGCTTGAATATACAAGTGAACTTATTATTATATAATGTGGACTGGTCGACCGGCTGGTCCCTTGAGTCATGATACCATTTGATCAGGTTTGGATCATGATCGTACAAATCGTATTTAATGTTGGAGGGAGATGTCACTTGATATAGAGGTAGAAGTCAGATAGCACGACTCCAGGGTAGGTGACGTCCCCTAAACTAGGTAAAGGAAAGAGAACTCAGACGATGCCTTGATCAAGTCAAAAGGGGACCTTAGTGTCAGGTGACATGACCAAAATGCAGCCTATAGAGACAGTTATAAAGGCCAATTGAGAGGCAATGGGAAGGGGGTTCGAAACTTTGTGTACACTCTATAATCTTCTCTTGAGTACAAACGTGAATATTAGTAGCACCCACCATAGAGTCTCGAGAAAACATTTCCCGATGTTTGTAAACTCGAGCAAACTAGAAGATAATCATGCCTATCACGAGACATCAGACTAGTTCCAACAATGGAGGAGAGGAGGATACCTTGTAGCATCTGCTGCGCGTAGTGGCTACTTTACAAGAAAAAGGCGAAGAGCAAGCACGCCTCAACACAAAGGTGATCCATTGACAAGAGGAGGTGGAGGAGCGAAGGGGGAACTCTGAAGGTAGCTTGAGGTGTTGGTCCTGTTGCTGTCATTTTTGTGATGAAGTCGGCCAGTGCCTGGGCTTTGGCATGGCCTTTGCTCTCATAAGATATGTCGAATTCAAAGAGCTGGACGCTCCAAGCTACCATCCTCCCAGCTAGATATGGCTTCCTCAGTACCTGCTTAATTGGCAGGTCCGTCTGGACGATTACAGGGTATTCTTGGAAGTAAGGGCGAAGTCTCCTAAGGAAATTATAAGGGTGAAAGTCGCCTTCTCTATCTTTTGGTACCTCCTCTCCGCGTTTTGGGGGACCTTGCTTATGAAGTATACTGGGTGTTGTTTCTCCTCCCTCTCTTGGACTATCGTTGTGCTCACGGTGTCCTTCGCTACTAAAATATAAACCAGCAAAGAAATGTCACGTATCAGCTTCGTCAGGATCGGTGGGGTGGCCAACAGTGCTTTGAGCCTCAAGAAAGCTTTTTTGCTCTCTATTGTCCAGGCGAAGGCGTCTCTCTTTTTGAGAGTATTGAAAACGGGTACGGCCGTCTCAACTGACCAAGAGAGAAAATGTGATAACGTCGTGATCCTCCCGGCTAGTTGTTGTACCTCCGTGATCGTGCGTGGGCTTCTAATATTAATAATCGCTTGACATTTCTCCAGGTTGGCTTTGATCCCCCTCTTGGTCAGCATGAAGCCAAGGAATTTTCCTGCTTGGACATCGAAAGAGCATTTCTCGGGGTTCAGCTTGAGTTGATGCCTCCTTAACACTTGGAATACCCTCTGTAGGGCCTTGTAGTGATTCGCTGCCACTATGGACTTCACCACTATGTCGTCCACGTATACTTCCACATCATTGCCTATAATCTCCTCGAAGATCTTGTCCATCAAGCGATGGTACATTACACCGACATTCTTCAATCTGAAGGGCATCACCTTATAACAGTAGGTTCTTGAGTCTGTTATGAAGGCGGTTTTTGCTTCGTCTCGGGGGTGCATTTTGATATGGTTATACCTTGACTACGCATCCATGAAACTCAGGAGGGCAAAGCCTGACGCTCCATCTACTAGTCGGTCGATACTAGGCAACAGATATGGGTCCTTGGGGCAGGCTTTGTTTAGGTTTGTGTAGTCCGTGCACATGCGCCATTTCCCGTTGGCCTTCTTCACCATCACTACGTTTTCCAGTCAGGTGAGATATTGTATCTCTCAGATGAAACCGGTCGTGAGTAATTTGTTGGTCTCATCCCTGGCCACCTTTCGTTTTTCTTCGCCGAGCTTCCTTCGTCGCTGAGCGACCAGCCTGGAGCCAGGGGATATTGAGAGATGATGGCATAGGAAGTCAGGGTCAATCCCGAACATGTTGGTCGGGAACCACGCAAACACATCCCCTGTTCTCTTGCAAAAGGAAACGAGACGACTCTCGTCCTCTTGTGACAGGGTTGTCCCTATCTTGGTCTTGTGAGCCGGCTTAGGTCCTATGCTAACTTCCTTTAGATCTTCAGCCAAGAGGGGCCTTTCACGTTCGTCCTCGCACGTGGGGTCTAGATCGAGGTCTAGTACGTTCACGTCCAGCTCTTCTACTCGTGATGGTTGGGAGCCTATTTTAAGGCTATCCTCGTAGCACCGCCTAGCGACCCTATGGTCGACCCACACTCTTCCTACCTCCTGCCCCACGGGATACTTTGTGCACAGGTGGAGAGTGGAGACCACGACTCCCAATTTGTTTAGGGTCGGTCTTCCCATGATTATGTTGTACGATGCTTCTACATCGATAATCGTATACAACACTGGGATGGTGTGGGCGTGGTTGTGTTCTCCAAACATGGTCTCCAGCTCTATCACACCCTTTATCGCCACCTGCTCACCGACAAAACAATATAGTTTTCCTACACATACCTCTAGGTTGGTCAGCCAGAGCCTTAATCTCTTGTAGGTTGACCAGTATAGGATGTTGGCCG
Source organism: Mucuna pruriens (assembly GCA_025330945.1). Classification (NCBI taxonomy): domain Eukaryota; kingdom Viridiplantae; phylum Streptophyta; class Magnoliopsida; order Fabales; family Fabaceae; genus Mucuna; species Mucuna pruriens. The sequence continues at coordinate 2,756,043 of JAENHJ010000520.1, forward strand.
AGCTTCCTTGGTCGATAAGGACTCTCTCCACTTTGTACTCGGTAGTCATCACCGAAATCACCATGAGCTCATCTTGTCTAGGTGGTTCATACCTCATATCCCTCTCGCTAAATGTGATTGTTGGGGTTGCTTTGGCCTTTCCCCTCACCGCTAGAACATTGCAAGCTTTTCTCTTCCGGCTTCCTTCTAGCCCAGTCAAGCTCACTCCGCCTCCAGAAATGGTTGTTATGACACCCCGATGTCGAGTGTCCCTCCTTTGTGGTGATCTACTCCTCTCTCTTCGTCTCTCCTCTCGCCTGGGGTCATCCCGAGTTCCCCTAGGTGCGTCATCTCCTTCGTTCCTTTTGGCCGCCTTTGGGCTGGTTGGAGTCTTCTTGCTCCTTCTTTGGACGTACTGACTCAAGTGTCCCTCTTGAATTAGCTTCTCTATCTGCTCTTGCAGTGTGTGGCAATACTCCATCGAGTGGCCGTAGGTCCTGTGGAATTTGCACCACTCTTATTTTTTGGCTCCCATCCTCCGGCCTTTCACTTCCTTTGGGTACTTTAATAGGTAGGTATGGTATATGTCGTGCAATATCTGTGCCTTTTTTCCGCGCAGGGGAATGAGCGTCAAGGGGTAGTCTTTCGGTTTGGGTGAGTACTTGTTTTCTCCTTTCTGACCGACTTGTTGCACTGGCCGTGCGTCGTGGGTACTTGATTGCCTCTTGGCCTCGAGCCGATCGACTTGATCCTCCTCTACTTCAATATGCTTTTCTGCTCAGGTTCTTATCTCCTTCATACTCAGTGGTTTTCTCAATGCCATAGAGTCACTGAATTGTCCGGCCCTCAATCCTTTCTGAAAAGCTTTCACGAAAATTTTTTGATCCGGGTCATTTACCCTGACCGTAGCATTATTGAACCGGGCCAGGTAACTCTTGAGGGTCTCGCCTCTAGCTTGACGGATGTCGAAGAGGTTGGCTACTTCCAAGCGCTTCGTCTTGTTTGTTGCAAACTGGGAGGCGAAAAAGGTTGCCAACTCATTGAAGGATCTTATGGATCGAGGTGGGAGGGTGGCCAGCCAATGCATGGCTACGCCTCGTAGGGTCCTTGGGAATATCTTGCAACTCAGTTGGTTGTTTCCCTCGCTGATATACATCTGGGTTTGGAAGGCTTGAAGGTGGATATGAGGGTCGTGGGTCCCGTCGAATAGCTCAATCACCACTTCACGAAAATTCGGAGGGATGATTGTCTTGTCAATCTCCTCACTGAAAGGTTGGGTCCAAAAAGTTTGGGTACATGGGTCGGCGGTGAGGCCGCCGCTCCTCCCGGCTTCTCCACTGTGGCTTTCATTACTGCCAACTAACGGTGGAGTTCTTCCCCTCGTTCACCAACCGCCCTCAAAGCCTCCATATGTCGCACCTCAGCCTTCCTATGCCTCTCCTCCGCCTCCAACTACCACTGCTCTGCATCTGCATTCAGCCGATACTGCTCATTGCTGCGTGCTCAACGAGGTGCCCATTCTCCTTTTTGACACTTATCGGGCCAAGGGTAAGTGTGAAGGATCTAGGCTGAATGGTCGGCCGGTACAATCCCCTAAGCACAAATAAAAAGACGTGTGAGAGGTGGTCGATCAATGATCCCCTTAGGAAAAATCTAAAGAGCTATAAGAGGTAGTCAATCAATGATCCCCCAAGGAAAAACTCAAAAGACCTGGAAGAGGCGGTCGACCAATGATCTCCCTAGGCAAAAATTTAAAGTTATGTGAGGACCAGGTTGACCAATGATCCCCCAGGCAAAAATCCAAAGACATATGAGAGGCGATCAATCAATGATTCCATTAGGAAAAATTCAAAAGACCTAAAGATGCGGTTGGCTAATGATCCCCCATTGCAAAAATCCAAAGACATGTGAGAGGCGATTGACCAATGATCACCCCATGCAAAAATCTAAAGACCTTTGAGAGACGGTTGACCAATGATCCCCAAGGCAAAAATCAAAAGACCTATGAGAGATGGTCGACCAATGATTCTCAAGAAAAAATCCAAAGACTTGTGAGAGGTGATTGATAAATGATCCCTTAGAAAAAAATCAATAGACCTATGAGAGGCAATCAATCAATGATTCCCCAAGCAAAATTCCAAAGATTTGTGAGAGACGGTCGATCAATGATCGTCTTAGGCAAAAATCAAAAGTCTTGTGAGATGCAATCGACCAATGGTCCCCCCATGCAAAAATCTAAAGTCTTGTAATAGATGGTCGACCAATGATCCCCCAATCAAAATCCTAAGACCTGTGAGAGTCGGTCAATCAATGGTCACCCCTAGGCATAAATCAAAAGACGTGTGAGAGACTGTTCATCGATGAACCCCCAGACAAAAATCCAAAGACCTGTGAGAGATAGTTGATCAATGATCCACGTAGGCAAAAATCAAAAGACGTGTGAAAGATGATTGACCAACCATCCTCCTAGACAAAAATCAAAAGACATGTAAGAGGCGGTTGACCAATGATCCACCAAGGCAAAAATCTAAAGACCTATAAGAGATGGTCGGCCAATGATCCGCCTAGACAAAAATACAAAGACCTGTGAGAAGCTACTGATCAATAATCCACTAGGTAAACATCAAAAAACCTATAAGTGATGGTCAACCAATGATTCCCACATGCAAAAATCCAAATACTTGTGAGAGGTGGTCAATCAATGATCCCCCAGGCAAAAATCAAAAGACCTACAAGAGGCGGTTGACCAATGATCCTCCAAGGAAAATATCTAAAGACTTGTGAGAGGTGGTCGATCAATGATCCCCAAGAAAAAATTCAAAGTATAAGCCAAATAGAATGAATAATTCTCTATAGGTATAGTATGGATTGACTAAAGATAGTAAAATGAATTACAATGCTCTTATTTGTAGATTTTATTGGACTAATTATGTGTAACTAACTTCTTAACCAACTAACTAATCATATTTTAATAATTATTAAAAATATAATTATTCTCTCTATTTGGCTTATTTCTATGACCTCTATCATTTTCCTCCTCTTATTACTTACATGGTTTCTGAGCCATTTCGCGCTATGAGATATTCTCACATGTATCTTTATTATTTTTCCTTTTGTTTTCATTTTTTATATTTTTTTTCTTATATATGAAAAAATCCTTGTTGAAGCTTTGCTCCAATTCTTTCTATACCTCCCTTGCGTCATCATTGTCTTCATCTTCTTGGCCTTCTCGCTCATCCTTAAATCTTGTGACTTTGTCTGCATCTCCTCTTCCTATAACCTCGTCTCTCGTGTCGACTTCTTCGGCTTAGATGGCCTCAACTCTGATTTCGGATCCCCTGGCCTGCCTTGGTGCATATTGAAACATGGTAAAATTGTGAAATGGTTGTCGGAAGATTTACTCAGGGGTTGGAAGAATTTGTTCCTAAATGTGAAATAAAATTGGTAGTTTTGATGGTGCAAATATAATAAAATTGATATACATTTTTTATTGTATTTGTTTTGAGTTTATATGTATTTATATTACTCATTTCAAGCTGAAAATGTTATAAACACCTTTTAACTTGTAGGGTTATTAGAAATATAGTTAGTTAGATATGAGTGATTAGTTTGTTAATCTATATAAAGAGTTTATGTAAATACTTTGTACTCACTTTTTTCATTATCAATACAATTTTATTTCTTAATCATTGTATTTTTCTCTCAATTCTCTTTTCTTTTACGTTTGAACCATGTTTCCTAACATCAAGCTAGTCGAAGCTGAAAACAAAATAGGAATATTTGTATATATGATTATTATCTGTGCATCAAACTCAATAATACTGAGCATGAGAGAGTACATTGAAAAACCCCAAGTCTAACATTAGCTTGATATCAATAAAGGCTTAATGATGTATATAAATAGGAGCAACTCTTACCTATAAGTCGGTTTTGTAGGTTAAGTTAGACTCAAATTTATATTCTAATTAACAATCAAATTAGTGAATTAATTAAAGTAGTGGAATATGAGAAAATGTGCATAGTTCTTTATATGATAAATGTTACCAACTTATTTTTTTAATAATTTTTTTTGTATTAGTTGAAATTTATTAAAAATTATATTTTTTGTAGGTTTGGTTTATGTTTAGTAAGTCACTCTAATAATTTATAAATTACACTAATTAGCTTAGTTGGTCTAAAATAAACTTGTATGATACATAAGCATATTTAGTATTTTTTAGCTTATTTTTATAAGCTACTTCAACTCGGTAATGAAAATTAGTTAGCTTATAATGGTTGGCCAAATTAATTCCTAAAATTAATATAATTGTAAAATATTCCTCAAATTACATATTGTCATTTTTAGTCTCTGAATTTGTAATGCATGGTCAAATTGATCCTTGAAATAAATAAAATGACAAAATATCCTTGAAATTATAATTATCAGTCGAATTTATTCTTAAAATAAAAAATATTTAATTGTACTTTTTGCCTTATAAGTTTTAGAATTTTATGAATTTTACTTCTATTTTTTTGTTGTATATTTTGACTCTAAAAACTTATATAATATTACAAATATTGTCCCTAGTATGCAATTAAGTCCTAGAAAATAAATGGTAAAAGTATTATTGGGGTTGAGGTTTGAACCTTTGACCATTTTCTCTTCACAACTACCAAAGTCACTAAGCGATTTGATTTGTTTAGTTTATATATAAAAAAATATATTACATATACCACTACAACATTTGATAATTAGACTTTTAGCTTTCTAAGTGTATATTCATGTTTATTGGATGAAAAAAAATTAAAATTTAAGATGATAAATTTATTTATATAATTAAAATAAAAAACTAATAAATAAATTTATCATCTTAAATTTTAATATTTTTTATAAAAAATTATGAGATGAAAAATGCTATTAAGAAATACAGTAATGATATATATATATATATATATATATATATATATATATATATATATATATATATATATATATATATATATATATATATATATATATATATATATATATATATATATATATATATATATATATATATATATATATATATATATATATATATATATATATATATATATATATATATATATAAATAAGTTAAATGACACAATGACTTTCATGCTTATGGAAAAGGAAAGGGTTGAAATCTCAATTATAGTTTGTTACTTTTTAAAAGCTTAATTTTAGACATAAAACACGAAAAAAGTTATGTAGAAAATAAAATTCATAAAATTATATAAGTTTACTGGTTAAAATGCCTAAAAAAAAGTAAATTTTGCAAAATTTTAAAAATTATGAAACAACATATCAATTTTATTTTTTATTTTAGGGACTAATTTAATAAGTTATTACAATTTTAAGGACTAAATTAAATGATAATTACAATTTCAATTCATAGAATGAATACCCCTAAAGAAGTTCATATTGTTTTCTCTTGGGTTAGAGAATCTTTATAACCTTGGTTCCATGTTCCTTGAGTATCTTTAGGATGTCCATGACTTTCCTTTCCATATTCACATCATTTTATCATTTTATTTATTTAAGGCCCAATTTGACATTCTATTACAATTTCAACTATTTTTCTATTTTATTAATTTTAGAAATTATTTGACTGATTGTTATAATTTTAGAGGTTAAATTGGTGATTCACTCATTATAAATTCCTAACATTTTTTTATCTTCACTATTTTTTTGAAAATATCTTTTTACTTTTTTTTTTCAATTTAAAAATCAAATAATTAATATATCTAAATTATTTTATATTTATCAGTTAACTTATTAGTTAATATTATCAAATACTTTTAATTTAATTAGTTAACTTGTAAGCTCTCTACTATTAGCTTGTAGCTTATAAGCTTTAGCTAACTAATTATAACCTTTCAACTAACTAATAGACTAGTATTATCAAATATGCCAATGAGTATAAATTATAATTTTGTAGTTTTTAATAAATTTAGAGTAAATTACAATTTTTTCTTTTGAAAGATGAAAATAATACATAGTCCTCTACTCTTATGTTAAAAAAATACAATTTTTTTCTTTGATAGATTGTATTTTTAAAATTTTTGTTAAAATTCTATTAACTTCTGTCAAAAAATTTATTATCAAAATATTTTTTAACCCTCAAACTATAAATGTGTTATAATACACACTTTCCTCCATTAACAATATATTAATTATTATTATTATTATTATTATTATTATTATTATTATATTATTATTATTATTATTATATTATTATTATTATTATTATATTATTGTTATTATTATATACACTTAATTTTTTTCATTTTTTATTATTGTTTAAAAGAGCAGGCCATGTAGTACATGTTCCTGGGCACGGAGGGCATCCCACAGGAGCTGGGGATGTTGTGAGATATGACATTTTGGATTGGCTCTATTGTGTTTTCAATAAACTGTTTCATATTTTCTTGTAAAATTATATCTTAACATTTATGCACATATATTCTTTTTCGCTTTCCTCGGTACTGGCAATCGGTTAATAATGTAAGTAATTCAAAATCATTGATTTCCGGAAACATCAAATTACCCATTTTTCCCTTTGAAAATTCCTTGTCTGAACTGAGAGGGTCAGGGTGTGGACATCGGGTGCCTCCCCAAGCAATTATTGCATCATAGGTCAAACGACGAAATTCCTTGTCTCTCAAACAAAATCACAGTTTCTGCTCAGTTCATAAAGCTCTTGACTCGGTAATTGAAAGCACGAAATGAAAATGAGAGTGATTTAATGATCAATTTTGGATTTGATGTTCCCTTTCCCGCTGATCAAATGTGACACTCTAATCTAAATACATATTTAATATGCTTCGGAAACTAAATTCCGGAACATCTAGCTATTACTGAAAATAAATAAGTTCCAGAAATTAGTTTTCGAAAAATGATATTTTTAAGAGAAAATCACAAAAAATGTGCAGAGCGTGCTAAGAGAAATAAAGTGCGTAGAAATAGAATTATCCTTCACGTACTAATAATTTCCCATAACCCAACTATACCACTTGGCCTGTTGTTTATGGGAATGTTGAATGGAGAGCTCAGAATTGCAGCAAATGCTTCACATATATTCATTGAAGTCTGCTACCTAATGAGTAGAAGACTTAGCAGTAGTAGTAGTGCAGTACAAATTATTTCCGGTTAGTATGTAACCTCCATCACATTTTCACACAAAAGGAATTAGTCAATGCTTCTGTTCTGTTTCCTTCTATGCAAATTATTTGAATTAGAAAACTCTTAATATCTAAAAGCAACAATATAATTTGTTTTCAGAAGATCACATTCACCGACCAGCAAGCACCATAATTTCAGAAAACTCAACCCCAGGTGTCAAATCTGAATAGCCCTGCAAACCAGCATTATCATTTCTATTCACATTTCCATCTGGGACGGTACCTTTATTTTTCTGAAGATGCATGGCAAGAACAAGGTTCTGTAGCACTTCACCAACGGATGGCCTCTCCACCCCTCTTTCAGCCAAACATTTCATTGCAATTCCTAAATATACCTCAAAGCACTCTTTCACTATGTTTCCTTCCAAGTTGGGGTCAACTATTTGCTCTACATTGCCATTCTCAAATAACAACATAGCCCACTCAGCCAAGTTTACATGCTCATCATTTTCACCTACAATTACAGCAGTCCTTGCGCTTAGAACCTCCAATAGCACCACCCCGAGTGAGTATACATCAGATTTCTCAGTCAACTTGTGGGTTTGAAAGCACTCAGGATCTAGGTAACCAATACTGCCTTTCACGTTGGTGGTCACTAAGGAAGGGTAACCTGCCTTTGACAGTCCAAAATCAGAAATTTTGGGCACCCAATTATGATCTAAGAGTATGTTGGTTGTCTTGATGTCACGGTGGATGATCCTGTGCTTTGTGCCAGTGTGAAGGTAGTGTAAACCCCTTGCAACTCCGATGCATATCTCAAGACGTTGAATCCATGACAAAGGGGGTTGATCTCTCTGCCTCAAATGAAGATGATCATGTAGTGTTCCATTGGCCATGAAGTCATAGACCAGTATCATCTCCCCATCTTCATTGCAATAACCCAAAAGTGAGACTAGGTTGTTGTGCCTAAGTTGTGAGAGCAAAAGGATCTCTGTCTCAAATTCTGAAACACCTTGCTCTGACAGTGGATTGGCACGCTTCATGGCCACATTAGTTGCTCCACCGTCAAAGCTACCCTTGTAAACACTGCCAAATCCACCAGTGCCTATAAGTAGAGCCTCATCGAAGTCATTTGTTGCCATGTTTATCTGTCTCATTGAAAAATAAGTGCAAAGTGATGACTTCTTTGCCTTTTCAATTTGATGAGGAGTGTGGATTGCTAGACTGCACCATGACATGACTCTCCTGGGCTTAATCACCTTTAACCTGTATAGAACTAAGCAAAGGAGAAGTGGTAGTACCACTGCACCAAGTCCGCATCCAATGAGGATGAATTTGAGTTTCTTGACACTTCTATTAAAATGTGCAGCATGGGGTGCCTTTACAAGTGATACAGACTCGAAGCTTTTGGAGGGGTTAAGCCCTGCAAGATTCTTGTCATCAACATTGCTGACTTTAAAGATCTCCACACCATTTAAGAAAGCACCATAGTACATAGGTTTATCATCCTTGTATGGGTGTAGATCAAGCCACAAATCCTGCTTTGCCTCATTAACTTGGGGAACCATGACGACATAATCTCGGTGTGCAGCAACTCCAGGTCCCCCACTCCAACCAATTGGATCAAATTGTTGATCAGCTGTTTGATTATTTAAAAACACAGTAAAAACTACCTGATTGATCATTGCTATATCCTGATCAATTTCACAGAAGTGAAGCCTGACTAGATAAAGGAAACCTGAATCAACGGGAAAATACCATGTCATATTGAAATTTAAATTGACAAGACCATTTTCAAAAGTAGCCATTGAACGGGATGTGCGGTAGACATCTGCTGGGGCTGAATATGGTGGAGCATCATCTGTATACAAAACTGGCATGCTCATATTAGATTGTTGAATATCGATATTAGCCCCTAAAATGTAAACTTCATCGGTGTCCCAACTACGAAACATGCCCGTGTCATATTTGGGTGGAATTTGCTCACCTCCTACATTCAATCTGTATAACATTTCCATGGCAGAATCATTATAAATGTACACAAGTTTGGTATCGTGGCCAACTAAGGGAAGAGGAGCATCATCACCGCGAATGTATAAATCAAGTGGCATGGAAACAATTTCAATCCCATTCACAAATGCATAGGCATCAGAAGCATTATATGATGGGGCGAAGGTGAGTTCTAAAACACTCCCACTTACATGGACAACGAATTCTTTCATGAAATATGCTAAGTTGAGGTAATCAGCGTAGAGGGAAACACTGAAGTTATGGAGAAGAGTGAAGTTAGCAGCACTGACTGATAAGAAAGCATTGGAGATGTTGAAATGTAAGTAGGAAGCTGGGTAGAAGTGAAGGCGAATGAATTTAGGACCTGGTGTTACATTGAATGTGTAGGTGAATTGAGACTTAAAGATCCTTGCAGTCATGTAGGGAACTTCAGGAATAGATTGAAGAGTATCAGGGGCTCTGCCTATGAGGGAATTGGTATCAGCATTAGAGGGAACATATGGTGAAGCAATGTCACCATTCCAATTCCTGCCATCATATTCTACAAATTCTGATGTGTTGGCGTTGGACCCGCAGTTGAGAACTATGTTCTCTGAGGGAACATAACTGGCATTATCAGCACCTCCAATTAGTTGTAGGTTTAAGAGATACAAGATAAGAACGTGCATAGAACATGTGACAGCATTCATAATTCTGTGCATCATTCACACAAATATGAGAATGGAAAAAATGACGAGCTTTAGCACTTTTAATACGTTAGTTTGAATTTTCAACAAAACTTGCTTTCTCTCCCGTTAGTTTCAACAGCGACTTGCCTAGTCAAATTTATACTTCTCATCACTTGTTAGTCATAAGTCGATTTTATTTTATAGAAGCAGGAGTAGGATCAAAACTTTATCGTAAATTTCAAAATCTGGTTATACTATTCTAAGTCCAAAGTCTACAACTAAATAAAATATCTTTCTGTTTTTTTCGGAGTGACAGCAACACCAAATTATAATGGAAGATAAGTTTCTTTCAAGAAGCCTTGCCGACACGTAAGAAATTGTCCTTACTGTCAATTGTCAATTTGTTGGGGCGTCATTTATTCAATGTGATTGTCAATTAGTCATCAACCATGGATCTACAAAAGAAAATAAGAGTAAACCCACGTTAATTATTCAAATATGTATGTTGCCGAATTAATTTCTTAAAATGTTAACTCTATTAGTTTTAAAAATTTCTCCACAAAATTAATCTGGCAAAAATATAAATATTAATATTTTTTGTGTGAAATATGATATCAATGACATAATAAAGGATGAATTTGATGACTATTTTGTTTTGAGATTAATTTGATTGAAAAAATCTTTATAAACTGATAATAACAAAAAATAATAATAACATAGACTTTTAATTTTATTTAAATAACATGCTTGTCAGAACTAACATGCTTGACTTTTAATTTTATTTAATTTGTTCTCTTAATTTTTTTTAACTAACATGCTTGTCAGAACTGGTATTGTTTGACATGTGTATAAAAAAATATATTATATATAATTTTAATGTGTAGGAGATTAAAACTACACACGTTTTCTAGTTTTAAATAATTAATATAATATTATAAATCGAAACAAAAACTTATATTTTTAATTCTATAAATGTTAATTATAATTTAATTTTCTGTATTTAAATTTTTTTATAAAATTATGTTGTTTTATTTTTTTATTAGTATTTTTGGATACTTCAGTGATAGAAATGAAATATTATTATTTTTTCCACTAAATATAAATATGATTCTATAATCAATTTTCTGCAATATATAGTTTTCGCGACATAAATTGTGACGGGAAAAATCGTAGATTTTGAGTTGAAAATTGGAAGAGCGGCGTCGTTGTTGGAGTTGTATATACACTCAAATCGCAGATTTCGTACACAAGCTCTCAAACTCTCTCCTCTACTAAATTATTCTAATCGCTTTTAAACTTCTCGACTTACTCTTGATCCCAAATTTTTCTACCCGTTGTTCTTCGTGGTGAGACCTTTTATAGGCTATGGTCATTGGTGCTTCAAATTAACCACGTGGATTGACCCTAACTCCCTAATTCTGGTTGTTAGTATCACCAATCCCTATGTTATATGCTTCAAACAATGTGTCAGGTCGTGGCATGATCATAAATCGTGGTACGTTTTCATCTTGGATCCCGCTCCTTTGTCTCCTTTGTCTCCTTTTTCCTCTCCTGGTTACGATCAGGAAGATGACCAAGACCGATTCGACTCTGATGGGAGTCGCCAATGACATTTTTTATGGGAAACGTTAGGAACTAGAAATGGATAAGGCAGGTTGTGAATCAAAGTATAGGTAAGGAGTCGGTTACGCACGGGGATCACACAGTACCCCCACATGTCTATCATCTGATAGTTACCAAAATTGGCTGCATGAACTAAAAAGACCCTTACATTATGTTCTAAGCTCTTTTAACAAATGAATCGAACTTACAATGGAAAGTGTGTATATACTTCTTGATTTTTGGGATGAATAACTTGACAAGAGTGTGCCTCTTGCTCCTATGAACCTCTTTTTAGTCAGAGGAATCAAAGTTCACGTAGTTCTGGACATGCTATGAAGTATGAGGAATGGAATATCCCTTAGGCATCCAAGGGGGATCACATTGGAGAGATGGACTTTCCGTTAAGCATCCATAAGTTAATAGATAGTGGGAAAGATTGAACTATCCATTAGGCGTTCAAGACTCAAATGACTCCAAAAGAAATGGACTATCCCTTATGCGTCCTTGAACTAAATGACCATGGGAGAGGTTGGACTATCCATTAGGCGTCCAGGAACCTTAGAGAGAAATGGATTTTCCATTAGGCGTCCAAGAGTTGCATGACTCTTAGAGAAAGATGGACTTTTCGTTAGGCGTGTGTAACGTAACTGTTGGTAGACGATAGGATGCTTTGATAACAAATGCTAGTAAAGGACTAAGACTGACTTGTTGCCTGATGTGACTGAATACTGAGACCAACTCAACCAATTGAATCGGTGAGGACGCGGTCCTCGGCTATGTAGAGCCGGACCAATCCCAGAACCTTTTAAATAAAGAGATGTACTTTCTAAGATTCTATATGCAAGTGTTGACTACATGTTAGTTGAACAACGACTTTAGATTGATGTTGAGGAATGACAATATAGTTCAGAAATGTAGATGAAAAACTTATGACATAAGCTATCTACTTAGACCTATGCAGAAGTGTTGCTTTAGAACTAGGGGACTAACCTAGTCTCTAGAGGTTCTAACGTCATGCTTCCTTTTTTGCTTTAACTGCTCGTTTCACTAGGAACTGGTAGTGGTTCCACGTCCAAGGACTCGGTTTCCACTTTCTTACACAAGCTCTCAAACTCTCTCTTCTGCTAAACTCTACTAATCGCTCTTAAACTTCTCGACTTACTCTTGATCTTAGATTTTTCGACCTCTTTGCTCTCAAACATTCCTTTCCACCAAAAATTTTTCTCCTGGCACTCTTTGTTGTGATGCCTTTTATAGGCTATTCTCGAGGTCATTGGTGCGTCAAATTCAGCCACTTGGATTGGCCCTAGCACTCAGATTCTTCTCGTTCTTTGGTTGTTAATATCACCAAACCCCAAGTTATGTGCTCCGAACTGTGTGTCAGGTCATGGGACATTCTTAGATCATGGCACATTCTTAGATCGTGGCACGTTCTCGTCTTGGGTCTCACTCCTTTGTCCCCTTCTCCCCTCCTAGTTGCTTTAGGACTGACAGTGGCTCAAGGATAGATGACTTGTGCAGGATCCTTACCTCTTGGTACTGACCTGGCCTAATCCGTGGGTTCCATAATGTGAGGTGTGTGGGTTTTGGTTTCTCTTGGTTAGCTGGTTGAATCGGAGGTCTCACTTGCTTAACCGGACAGATTTGGGGTCCCACAATAGTCCTTTTAATTTTAGTATTATATCATTTTCAATATAATTTTACTTCTTTATTATTAATATATTTTTCATTGACCTAAGCTCCAAATATTCATTTTTGCCATGCATTTTCTTTCATTTTCTTGTATTTATGTTTTGATAATAGAAATTTGACTAGTCTGATATTTTAGAAAGAAATATTTACCATTTAATCACATATTGTCATGTATATTTTGTAATTTTTTAGTAAAATAAAAAATATATAATATCTTAATTTTGTCACTTAAGTATTTAAATAATTTTTTTAAAACAATTCATATTTATAAAAGAAAATTTATTTAAAATAGAACAATAAAGTTATATTTAAGATATATAGTTTTTTTTATTTACTAGCAAATATATGTGCACTTTTATCTCCGATGCTTAATATTCTATATAATAATTTTTTTATACATATGCAATAAAAGTTGAGTCACACAGTGGTTCTTATCCTGGTTAAAGACTTACCGGTCTTCAGTTCAAACTCTTTGAGAAAATGGATAGATAGAGGAATTTGATTGACACAGAAAAAAATCCAAGACTTTTAATTAAAGCAATTGTTTATAAAAGTCTAGTTCGGGAATTTAAAGTCTCATAATTTTCTTTTAAAAAAATAGTTAAGCAAAGATCAATTTTAAACAAGGAATCAACCTTATAAACAAAACAAAAGACATAATATATGCAATCCAAAGGAGTAACAATTATCATGATGGTTTTAAGCCAGCTAATTGAACTATGGTTTGGTAGTAGATTTCTCTTGCAATTAGTTTGAGGACTAGACACAAGTATGACCAACTAAATATAAATTTCTCAAATTATTATGGCATTGGTGGCTCGTCATAATACAAACTAAATAATAGGTGCGAAAATTGTCTTTTTAAAATGGAAATTTAGAGCAAAAGGTTTATTGGAACCAGCCAATGGGGTTTATAGAAAAAGAAAATAGGCAACATACAATTTTAAACAAGTTCTTAGGAATGGTACTTAAAGTTTAATAATAACATTATTGTTAGTATAAGTCCTATAGATTAATATTTTATTTTCTGTACTTGTATATAGTTGTATCTGGTTTTTATATAATAATTACGAGACATTTTATTGATTGTGTGTTTCTTTTGAACATGATAAAATTCTTAGACTAGTAAATTAAATATCATAGAACATCAGGTAATAGTGAGATCTTATTAGATAATGAGAAATTATTTTTAAACATTCTTAGTTAAAGTAATTGTTCTTGTTTCAAAAATTGATCCCTTCAATATTACAATTTCCGCCTTTTATAACTTAGTTTTAACAACTCCTATCTTATCACACGTGTAAAGTTGTAATCAATCACTAAGGCAATTTACACAAGGAATAATTAATGCTGATTGACCCTAGCTGTCTCATCGGGCAGACACGGTTCACCTATCCGTCTTTCCAACCGGTCGAGTTATGACCGACCGTAACATAGCCCCTTGTAAGCTTAGTCCAGACTTAGGCTTACAATGTCCGCTCGGTCTGTAGTCGGCTTCCTTCCCTCGCTCATCTGGGGTGACGCTTGATTGACGTTCATTTAATTTTTTCTTGGAACTCAGCGCGCCCCTTCATTTACTGCAGTAATCATATGAGCGCGTATTCCCCATGAACGGCGTTATTCTTTGCTCCTTGGTAGTTACTTTGCTAGTTACTCCCAATTATTTCCCTCAACTTCTCTGGTATTCTCTCATCCTCAGTTTCGTTTGCGCGTTGCCTTTCTCCCCTTTCGCTCGCTTCTCATTCTTCGTCGTTATGGCTCCATCAGGTAACTCCGCTCCTCTACTATTTCTTTACTCGCTTTGGCACGTTAATGCGAATCTTTCGATGGTCTTGCCTAGATTTGCCAGCTAGGGTCCGTCACTGACCCTTGCTTCTTTCATCCACAGGGGACCTCTTTGAGGATGCACTTGGCACCTCCACTCAAGGAGACCAGTCTCCTGCTGAGGCTACTCCTAATGCTGGATTCGAAGCCCCAAGGGACGAGCCCGCAGGTTCGAGTTCTGGCTCCTTTGAGTCCTATCCTTTTGAGGTGTGGTATCACGATGATACTCGTGATTCTGTTGACGAAGACCCTCAAGCTTGGGTGGAACCGGAAGTAAAAAAGATGTCCTCATTGTTGACTCGTTCTAGTGCCCTCCTAGGTATGGCGAAGGCCATATGTCAGCACAGCCCTTGGTCTGTTCGCGTTTCTCCTTACCGTCCTGGAGAATTGGTCAGTACTGTCTTACCGACCGAGGGGAAACCCTATTTTTACTTGTACGACACCCTTCACTCTAAGCTGGGTATCAAGCTGCCCTTCACTCATTTCGAACGGGCTGTACTTCAAGTCCTCAATGTAGCCCCTACTCAACTTCACCCCAACAGCTGGGCATTTGTGAGGGATTTTGAGCTTCTTTGCGAAGACCTTGGCAAGGCTCCAACGTTGGGTGTCTTTTTCTGGTTTTATACTGTGAAAAAGACCGACAAGGTAGGATGGACGTCCCTTTACAGTCGACCTAAGCGCAAATTATTCAAGCCTTTCCTAGCAAGCTATAAGAAGTTCAAGTCCCATTTCTTCAAGGTGACTCCTGGCGACTCTGGCTCTAATTTGTTAGTGGATCGTGTTGGCCGGCCGTTCTTTCCACTAACCTGGACGCATCAACCTGCTGTTTCCATAACCGTCCACCTGAAAGACTTAGAGGATTGGGAGGATAAGTTCGCTAGGGAGTTGAGTGAACTCCCTCTTCTCCCTAGTGCTAAGATTATTAAAGGTATAGGTAAGTAATATCCCATTCGGTTATATGTTTGTACTTTAGTGTTTGCTGATTAATTTTTTTTGTTGGCAGATTACTCTTCTCGCGCTTTTCGTGATTTGAAGAGGAAGGCGACCCAAATGGCTGAAGAAGAAGAGCAACAAGCTGCCGCCTCCGCTGAACCTATTGCTGCTGCTGAACCGTCTCCTCAGCGGGCGGCTACAGATGAGACTTCCGATGCCCCTTCACTGGTAGTCTTGAATGAGCCCGTGCATCCTTCGCCGATTGTTGGGGGAACCGATTTTCTGAAGAAGATAACTATTGTAAAACTTTAGTGTTCTCTTGTGATATTTCAAATCCTTAGGTCTGCATAGATGTTGGATTATTTAATGCTTGCATTGAATGTCTTTCACCAAACTAGTCATCTTGATATCATAAAACAATGTGTTTATCTACTTTTGGTAAAGGTAATTGTGTTGTTCTTATAAGTTTTTCTTCTAAAAGATACATTGATGAAAGTTTGTTTAGAGTTGTTGGCCAATAAGTCCTTTGATGTGGCATATTCTAGTCACTTGATAAAGCATGACTTTCCTCGTTCTAATAAAACTTATACCATAAAGTTGCATAAAATAATATTTTGTATAAATTAATAAACATAGGCATTTTAAGTGAACACTGCGTTTAAACATAGATTATTTGATATGAGTAATATACCTTTCGTCTAATGAGAACAAACGATACATGGATGATGTGTCCTTTCTTTCCTCTGATGTATCAAATGAAGCTTACTCAAGCTTATATTATTTTATACTAATTTTCTTTATAAATAAAATATGATTATATTTTTAATTGATTTCTTTCAACTTCAAAACCTTTGAGGATCTAACAAAGATATTGACCTCATTTGTTGTTAATGTATCTATTCAAGTATCGAGGAACGAATAATTAAACTATATAAAGATGACACATTTTATGTCTTATGTTCAATTATGATATCTAGATAGAGAGACACAATTACATAGAAATATTGCTCATAAAAAGATTATGCCAAATCACTTACATTTTTCATTTATTGGGTACTAATGAGGTAT
Organism: Mucuna pruriens; assembly: GCA_025330945.1. NCBI lineage: Eukaryota > Viridiplantae > Streptophyta > Magnoliopsida > Fabales > Fabaceae > Mucuna > Mucuna pruriens. The sequence goes on from JAENHJ010000520.1 coordinate 2,772,944, forward strand.
TTCTAGATATTTGTAATATTAAATGAGTTTTAATATTACTACCAATGTTATAATCTATAGGTTAAAAGTATAGAGCAATGATTGGAGCAAAAGAGAAACCAAGTCATACTATAATTCTTCATAGATTAGGCTCAACATGAATTTGTGAAGGCGAGTTCAGATCAACTCCTTTTCTCATATTCAAAAGACTGGTGCTATAATTAGAACCACATACTGTGCTAAGACATAAGATGACCAACCCTAGTCGCACATTCCACTCAAGGTGTGAGAAATTTGTTTTGACACGGTTTTGCAGCTAGCACTACTATGAATACATGCTTCAAATCGCAAACATGAGACTTTTATGGGTTTATTTGTGTGAACTTTGTAACAACTCCGCTACTATTGCAATGCTTCAATGGTTAGATGGTTGGTGAATATTTTGCATTACAAGTAAAAAAAAATAACATTTGAAAACCCATGAATATATCATACTATGTCACTTGGATCCTTTGATGAAAATTATATGTTGTGTTATGATTTTGGTCTATGAGTCCCAATAGTTATATCTTTTTAGGTTTAATGATTTTTTTATTGGTGCATATATCTAAAGATTAACGAGAGCAACTTGATATTTTGTTCATATATATATGTTAATGATATTTTACTTGAAATTAATCATCTATATTACATGAAATTAATTACTTGGTCTATTACATAAAATTAATTAGTTTCTCTTTAGTAATTTTGAAATGAAAATAGTAACAAGGTATATAAGGTAGATATTTCATAATAAATCACAAAGACAGTTGGATTAGTCTAAAAAAAACATACATAATCAAAGTTTTTAGAGAGACAAAGGAGAAAAAATATCAATAAGTTTGGGAATTTTGAGTTGATATCATAGTAATATTAGTTTAAATCATTGTTAAGTTACAAATAAGATTTTATGATACTTATAAAGAATAAAAAATTACATGCTTGGTTTTAAAAGGAATGACATTCTTAAAGTAGTTGGATATTTATATTTAGATTTTGTTCGCCATGCAGATACAAGAAAATTCATATACAACTATTTATATCTTCTACTCACTAGCTAGCCAGAGAATTCATTTCATGAAAAGTACAAAAGAGCAAGTCATTTAGACATGCATTATGAAAGATAAATTTATGGTATGTTGGTTCAAGCTTAATGATTCCAAAATTTCATTGCAAAGTTGAGTATAGTCAACAGAATTTTTAAGTTGTTGAGATTTTGTTGTAGTAATTTCTCAGTTTTTTTTTCTTTGTAAAATTTACAATTATTTCAAAGAAGTTAGGCATATGAAATTGAAATATTTTATCATTAAAAAATTTTCTAAATGCATAATATCACTAAAACATTGAGTTAAGAAGAGATGTTGAATTGTAAACTTTAATTGTTTTTGGCCTAACTTACACAATTCAAACATCTTTTAATTTGAATTCCTCAATATGCTTAGCTATCAAAAGATTGTTAGTAGTAAGGAACTATCTTTCACACACTTAGATATTCTTAAGGAGTTCAAATAAATATTGTGCAAGTATTCAAAAGGTAGTTTTTTCAAATTTGCTTATTAAGAGATGCTTTTGGAAGTTATCGTAAACTAATTTCCTGATACAAGTTCTAAAGTTGTTTATGAAGGATAAAATCAATTTAGATTTGACAGAAACTTTCCAAATTTAATAAATGATTTAAAAAAATTGTGTTTCAATAATCAAAACTTAGTTTTACTTAAAAGTGATTGAATATCAAATAGAAAAATAGTTCATAAACTAAAACTAGTGAAACAAGTGTAGGAATTGGAAGAGAAAGAGAGACATGATACTAGATGGAAAGTTTGAGATTGAGTTAGTTCTAATATATCAATCATCATCTCATAAGATAACTTATAAGATAACTTTTGAGTTAGAATTAGGTTTAAATTTAAATTCGAAAATGATTATTATGCACATATACAATATATAGTCAATATGATAATTGGATTATTTTAAATATATTTATTACAAAATCTAAATACATATATACAAATTCATAAAATATAATAAATATATAATTACAAATATGCAAATGTAAATTACGAAATAACTTTTGGACATTAAAAAAAAAAAAAGCTATAAATCATGTTCATCATAAATTACTTTTCATTGTTTACAAATAGGAATAATTCTATCAATCTCATTTCTTTTTTGAAATCGTTTATAAAAGAGATATTTTTTATTTTTAGTTCATCAAGGAACAATATATGTTTATATGTTTTATGTAGTTATATTGGATTTTCATAACTTCTTTTTAGTGGTCTTTCTACTTTAATAATACATATTAGTAAAGTATTCAAGAATACTAGTATTAGATGCATATCAAATATGATTGCATGAAGCAAATTAAAGTATCAATGTTTTATAGTAAGATGATATTATAACCTATCTTAGTGAACAATGTTGGATTTCTTAAACCACCTAATATCGGGTCATATCATAGATAAAAGTGTATTTAAGTGGAGGAAAATTTTTATCGTATAAGTGAACTTTTGGAATTGAGTTAGATCCAAACTCAAATGATGAGAATGATAAATCGAAATTTTGTATATTGATGCTAAGAAAATTTTGATGAAAATTTCATTGTTTTGAACATATATCATGCATAATTCATTTTTTTTTTTTGGAGTTTAATGCAATACAAGTCCACAAATAAAAAAAAGAGAAAGCATAACAAAAATTGAGATTTTTGACCCCAAAAGATTAGTATGATCATCCTCAACATAGAATACTCGTGCTCGCTCTGGAGTCATTCATCATGTTTGTGTTAAGTCCAGCACGCCTGTGCACCACGCATAGATAAGAACAATAAGGTCGTGCTCAACTCTGAATATCTATGTAAACCTACCAAAGAGGCCTACTTCGCATAGTATAAAAAGGGAAGAAGGAATCAATCACAACACTCCATAGCTCAGTCTCTCATACTTCATCACTCCTTCGATGTTTCTCCTTAGTTTCAAAGCTTTCTACCAAAATCGTGGGGCATTTAGCAAGGCTCAAAGTATAGCGACAGAACGGAACCCCTAATCATTATGTTTTTTTTTTCCTTGTTTCTTTATGTTTGTTATAGTTTGCTTCACTTTTACCATGTGTGTGAATAACTAAATTCTCTTTTAAAGGTTATGGTATAATTTGTCCTTGGAACCCTCCATTTTTTTTAATGCAATTTTTATTTTTCTTTTCTTTACTGATTAAATTGTTTTATTATTTTAATATTCTTGTAAGGAAGTGATGACCCTTTCATGTTTAAATCGATTAGTTAGTGGCGATTGTACTATAATTAGTTAATGGACTTATAAAACAATTGGATTAATAGATAGCATGAGCAAATGTTTTCTCTAAATTTCTGATTGTGTTAGTTATTAATACTATGAATATTATGAACATAAAGTAAAAGAATATTATAAATACTACACCAAGGTCTCTTAATAAAATTAAGAAGTAAAATTAATAACACAAGAATTATATTCAAAAAGTTGCATGAAAGTGAGATTGAGGAGGGAACATAGAAGAAACCATGACACATAATTCAAAAAATTATATTTAAATCTCTTCATCTATTTTGTTTACCTTTATTTTTTTTATTCGTTTTGACTACTATTTTTATTGGTCAACCTCTTTCCAAAATTATAATTATTTGTCTAAACTACATACAAATTTTTAGAAATTGATAATTATACACTTTATTTATTTTATTCGTTTTTACTACTATTTTTATTGGTCAACTCCTCTCCAAAATTATAATTATTTATCTAAATTACATATAAATTTTTGGAAACGGATAATTACACGTATTAATCCTTTAGATATAATATTTGAACTTACGTCCCTAATATAATATTTGAACTCACGTTCCTAATACTACTTTTGACAAAATTGTCCTTAATCTTATTTTAAATTATATTAGAAAAAATAATTATAAACTATTTTTTGTTTACATTTTGTACGAATAAAAAAAAATCATGCCATAAAATCAACAATGCAACCATTCCCATAACTGCGATTACAATAACTACAATTGTGACCATAATAATTTAAAACATTAATTATAGGTACGCAAAAGGAAAGAACATGTTTTAGTATCGTATTATTATGTTTATGCACAATGAACGATAACATTCCATTTTGTGTTTCCTTTTGATATCTCTCAAAATACATTCCTCTTATGAATGAGCCCTCTTTAAATTTCTCCACAAACATGGAGAACTGTTATATCTCGCATGAAGTTATTTTGGTCGATTTCATGATATAAACCATATTAGCATTAGAGATGCGAAAGAGCATTTGATGTTATATGATGCAATATTTTAATACTTTATCACATTTAGTAATAAAATAGTTGAAATTAGATTAGACACTCAAATCCATAAGCTCAATTGTTTTATCATGCAGGCTACCATGTTCATCACCATATAATCTATTAGACATGGTATAAATTAAGTTGTATTAATTTCTTGTTCCTCTAAACTATCCTGCAAGGAAAGAATCTTCTCCAAACTGGTAAGCACCTCCGCCATAGTGGGCCTATCTGCACTTCTATTAGCCAAGCACTGGATGCCTATATCCACAAACGCCCTCAGCCATTCTGGCCTAATAGTCCCTTCTAAATGAGGATCAACTAATTGATCAATGGTTCCACACTGGTAACAGTGCATGGCCCACACAGCCAACCCAGCTTTCTCACTTTCCTCTTCCACTGCCACAGGATTCACAGCTGGTCTTCCACATAACACCTCAAATAAAACCACTCCAAATGAATACACATCAGATTTTTCAGTAAGTTTTCTTCTCTTATAGTACTCAGGGTCTAAATATCCTAAAGTACCTTTAACCTCAGTGCTAACATGTGAGTGGTAAAGTGTGGGAAATGTTCTACACAAGCCAAAATCTGCTATCTTGGCTACCCAATTGTGATCCAATAATATGTTGGCTGACTTGATATCACGATGAATCACTGGATGGCTCGTGCCAGTGTGAAGGTAATGTAGTCCTCGAGCTGCACCAACACAAATCTTTAGTCTTTCAATCCAAGGCAGTGCCTGCTTTTGCTTCTTGTACAAATGATCACACAGAGGGCCCTCGGCCATGTATTCATACACAAGTATGAGTTCATTTCCCTCTTGGCAATATCCCAGTAATGACACTAAATTCATGTGACAAAATGAGAAAAAATTAATCTCATTTTGAAATTCCTTAAATCCTTGGCGAGAACGTGGATTACAACGCTTTACTGCCACAGGAGTAGCTCCATCATGATGCATGATGCATTTGTACACCTTTCCAAAGCCTCCCTCCCCAATGACAAGAGCTTCACTGAAGTTGCTGGTGGCTATGCTGATCTCTGCTAATGTGAATTGATGGCAATGACCTGGGGTCACTGTTGGCTGAATGTTTTTGTCACTTCTTCTAGTAGAATTTGAAGTTCCCCATTTCAGTGTTCTCCATGCTCTGCGGATAAGAATGATAAGTGTAAAGAACAGACCCAAAATGGTACCTAAACTAGCACCAACCACAATAATGACATGAGTAACTTTCTTCTTCCTTTGTTCCCTTGTCAATTGGAATATTGCCGCAAGACTATGATTGCTATCACTTATCTTCATGATCTCAATGCCATTCAGTATGGCATTAGCATATTTTGGTCTTGACTCTAAGTTAGGGTGAAGTGCGATCCACAAATCCTTCCTTCTCCCATTTTCCTTAGGAACCATAACAACATAGTCCCTGTGGAAAGGAGTAAATGGTGCACCTGCCAAAGCAACTACGTCCATCTTCTCCTCTGCTGTTTGGTTGTTTATGTACACCTTGAACACCCTTTGATTGACCTGCGTTACCATAATAGAGATTTCACAGAAATGAAGCCTAATAAGGTATTTGAATCCAGAATCAACAGGGAAAGACCATGTCAAATTGTACTTCATGTTAGCATCTCCATCGCTACCCATTGTCCTGGCACTCCAATATAGCTCTACCGGTGCTGAATAATTGTAATCCTTTGAAGTCAAAGTGGTGTAATTCATCCTAACGGTACGAGACGTTATACCAAGGACACTTCCATATTGCGAACTAGATATGTATCTAGAATCGTCCAACCATGTTCCAAAAGCATTTATAGAAGCAGGGCTATTATAATTACTGATGCTAACTCGGTAAAGCATCTCCAGAGCATATCCATCATCAATAAATAAAGGTTCCTGGTGCCTAAGGTAAGGAACAGGAACCTTGGAACCCGGAAAGTATATATTGTTGGGAACTGGGAATATCTCAATGCCATTTACAAAGGCAAATGCATTGGAAATCAAAGGAGATGGAGTAAGTGTAATGTTTAGTTTCTCTTCCCTAACATTGACTAAGAAATCCTTGGTGAAAAACACCAAGTTGACCTCTTTTGCATAAACAGATGGATTAAAATCACTTACAAGAGTGTAAGGACCGGCTTTTACAGAGAAACAAGACTTGGAGGGGTTCATCATAAGATATGAAGATGAGAGAAAGTAAATACGAATGAATTTAGGGCCAGGGGAGAAGGGGAATGAGTAGGTCAATGGAGAATGAGTTATTCTTGCTGTTGAGTAAGGAACTTTTGGTGCTACAGAGTCTATATTTGAAATCAAGAGTGTAGATGAACTCTTGTCAAACTGTGGAGGCAAGAAATTAGATCCAACATCTCCTATCCAATTATCTCCATTGAACGGTGATGCTTCATCAGAACCACAGTTTAGGAGAATTTTATCTGGGACAGTAATTGAATCACAATTGATTAATTGGAAAAATAGCAACAATAACAAAAAGAGGTGCATGGCATACCTACTTGACTCTACTATGTGGGATTCCTTCATAGTAAAAAGAAGAATACAGGGTGAAGATCTAGTTTATGAGTTTATTCATAAAATCATGTTATCTTTATAAAAGGTGTTCGCATTTTGTTGTGTGTATGGTCTAACTTTTATGTATTGAATGGTCAACAACGTCTTGCAGCTGGAGACAACTAGCCTTGAAGAGTGAGGATAGGTTCAACCTTGATTATTAAGATAATACTTTAATTCAATTCTAATTTAAAAATAATAATATCTAAATATTTGATCCATTATAAATAATTTTTATAAATACTGATTAACTAAATGTAAGGTCGGAATGCCATCAATAATACATTGCATGTATTTGTGATGGATATGTGTTGATTGACAGAGTAGTCTGGCTGGCTCCAAACTCCTTATTAATGTCCTTGACTATCTATTTTCCAATGTTATTGTTCGGCCATGTCCACACATGGAGTAGCGTTTTTGGCATGTTGCAATATGCAATCCAGAAGTGCACTTATTCCACAAGGAAACCAAATCCATTAAAATAAAAATAAGCTGTTAGTTATTATAGAAATAACTATTTTTGACATTTGTTGACTCTTTATCAATGAAGTAACGAATACTACTTTCCAATTATGCAAACAATAATAATTGAATCGATAATATGTTTGTCTTAATCCCATTCAATATTTTTTATTGTTACCCATTCAATAATTATTTCGATGAAAAACAAATTATAACAATTTTTTATATAATAATATATTTTTTATTATTAAAATTGATATAAGATCAACTATCAAGACTGAAACTAATTAAATAAAGAATAAAAACTACATCATAATACAATCTAAATGAATTTTACTCAATAACAAAAAAAAAACATATTAAACTACATACTTAAATAAAAAAATTTAATATATTTCAAGTATACGTCAACTTACTCTGTTTGGTTTTAATTTTTATAAAAAAAAATAATTCTAGATTTTGACAATTTTTTAGTATTTTTTTAATTATTATCATTAATTCTAATTAATTTAGTGTTGTCATATATAACAAATAAAGACTATTAATTAAAATAAATAAGGTAACGAATAATATTTTAAATTAAAATAATTAAGAGGGTGTATTAGATTAGCATATAAAAACTACTAGATTTTAAAAGATTATATAAGAATATAATGACTTATAAGACCTTTTTTAGGATTTTAAAAAAAAAAATTAAATTTATAAGATTTGTAGTTTGAATTTTAATGGATTTATATCATAAGAATTAATATAATTTTAAAAGACTGAATATTTATAAGATTTTAAAAGAATCTGTATATTTATAAGATTAATTATCATAATTTGAAGTTTATTCAAAATAAGCGTTTTTCCGATCATGAACAAATCTTTCTTTTCTTTAGTAATCAATGGTAATGAGTTTTGTCATCCAAATTTTGAATCTCTTTTATAGCATTTCAAATATTATTTATTTTCCTCTATCTCTTTCTTTTTTTTCATTAAATTATATATATTTTTTAAAATTAGCAACAACGGTCTCAATGCTAATAGAAATATTTTCTAAAGCTTTGGCTTGATAGTTGGTTCCAACAAAAGTAGAACTTCTTTCATTCTCATATATACTTTTCTTATAATGACTATATTGGTCAAGCGATGGAAGCTAATAAGGTGATTCATAGTGATTTGGTGCTATGAAAGTATTATTGTTATAATCACCAATTTAACAATTGAACAATGTGGATACCCGTTTTCGTCCGACTTTGAAAAGGGAAAGGGGTTGTAGCACTGCTATCTAGTATTGATAACTATGCTTATGGGTCATGAATGATATCAAGTCTTCACATAGGTACATATTAGAGTAACAATGTTTTGGATAAACCTGCCATGAGAACATTACATAAAATGTTATGTAAGTGTCATAAATGATTCTCAAAATGACTTGTATGTAGTTCTTTGTTATGAAGACACTATGATTCCTACATGGAGAGTTAAATGTTTTAATACTATTAAACATTATCGATAAGAAGGTGATTATAAAATTGGTGATTGATATACAATAAATCATGGAAGGGATATGAATGATCTTGATGAGATTTGCCCTTCTTACATAATAGAAGGGATATCTTTGGGTCATCTTGATAAAGTAAGACAATGAAATGAATGGCCATACTTAATGAGTCAATATGGGGTGTTGACTTATTTGTTATTAATGTGTTAACTCAAGTATTGAGGAATGAACTATACAAGAATGAACGCACTTTATGTCTTATGTTCAATTATGATATCTTGACAAAGGGACAAAATTACATAGAAACATTTATCATAGAAAGATTCAACAAATCACTTACATTCTCATTTCTTGGATAACAATGATGTATTGTTAAATATCACTTTGTATAATATTAAATAAGATTTAATATTACTAGTAATGTTAGGATAACCTATAGGCTCACAAGCACATATCTATTAATTAAAGTAAAAAATTTAAGTTAACTATAATCTCTTGTAGGTTGTGCTCATAACATGAGTTCATGAAGGTTAGGTTGGATAAACTATTTTTCTCACATATTTGAAAAGAATGGTGCTACATTTAGCACCACTTAACGAGTTAAGACAGAAGAGGACAACCCTAGTTGCACTCTACACTCAAGGTGTGAGTAAACTAGCTTTGACATGGTTTTGTAGCTAGCACTGCATGGATATGAGCTCTAAATTGGGAACATGAGATGTTTATAGGTTTATTTGGGTGGAACTTGCAGAGGTTTCAATATCTCTACAATGCTTTAAATTTAGATTGTTTGTGAATGATTATTTTTTATGAGAAGTAAAAGAATAGAACATTCAAAACCTATGAATCAATGTTGTTGCACTTGGATCTTTTGATGAAAATTTTTCCGTTGCGGAATGGTTTTGGTCTATAATTCTCAATAATTATGTCTTTTAGTCACTAGTGAAAGGAGTCATTTCAAGAACAAGTATAAAATAGTGAGTCATGACGAATAAGGGAGTGTATGACTACTAAATGATGCCTAAATTGTTGGGATGACATACCACATGATGATGACCAAAGTCTTTGATGAAATGATGAAAGAAGTTAAGGTGTATATGGATAACACCATCGTTTAAGACAATGATCAATGCATATCATGTTGGAGATTGAGAGAATGTCTTTATCTGACTTAGGCAACACAACATGCATTTGAATTTTCTCAAATGCATACTTAGAATCCCCTCTAAACAATTATTGGGCTACATGTTAACTAATAAAGGGAAAGAGGAAAATCCAAAAAAAAGTGTATGCTTTTAGGGAGGGAGATTGTAGGAGAATTTTGTGAGGGAAAATGAGTTAAATTTAAGAAGAATGATTGAAAAAAATTTATGCTTCTAAAAAAATTATTCTAACAAAAGTTAATATTTTTATTGTAAATTTAATTTATTCATTGAAATGAAATAGAGTCTTAAAAGTGAATAAAAATACATAGAGAAGATTATAAACAAAAGATATGTTAAGAGTGACAAAAAAATTATATTCTATTTTTCTTTATATTTTCTATGAATAAAAAATCATGCCATAATTATTGTAATAAACAAAACAATTCCAATAATCATAATTACATTAACTACACAAAGCAATTTATAACACTAATCATAAGTATGCAAAACATATGAATGTTTTTATTATCATGTACTAATATATTGTGGTATGGTTGATATATAGTTTTGTGGTTAGGAGTTCGATCCCTGATAGTTAAAGATTTAATCGTCATATCTCTTATCAAAATACTAGATTTTCTATATTATGGGTAGCATATGGGTAACCTAAGTCGAATCTCTCAAGGACACGTGATTCTAATGTTTTCTATTGTGTAGGGATACAAAGATGCAAAACTGAGAGTGTAGATTGCAGACAGACTCGACAGGAAAAGTAAAAACGGGGTTTTTAATAGAAGAGAGAAAAGTGCAAGAATTTAAATGGCTACCTAGAAAAGTAAAGACAATCTATATTTAATTAAAACATATACTTATCATACCGCCTACAACAGGATCAATGAAATAGTTCTAATTCAAATTCCTAGTATGCAAGCGATTCCTTACCAACCTATTTCCAAAGACAACCACCTAACATTTGTCAATTGCCAACCGAGGGCTTACACAACCGTAGCCTCGAGGTAGCAGGGATTACGCCCTTGGTTGATGTAGGTTATCTAGTGATTACCTATAATATTGCTTGGATAGGTTCCAATTGACCCCTAATCTAGTATGATCTATTCCTATTATACATAACCGTGACACACTCAAGAACAGATTAAGCTACAGGAATTTCAAACATACAAGTAGAGAGAAACATATTCATTCATTGATTAACAATGTACCGATACATGTAGTGGATTAAGGGAAAAAGATGGTCTCAGCTTCCCACGACAACCGCTAGTGGTAGTTGTAGTGTTCCATCGAAGATGGCTAGGTACTAAGGGGTTGAATCACCAAGCAGTGTGCCAACGCACCTTGACAGTCTCCTCTTGGCAATCGGCCGCTACCTGGACACAGGTCCTACATCCACTCGAACTTGAATAGACGCCATACTAAAGCACCGTGGAATAAAGAGGAGTGAAGTGGGTAATAGATGTATGTGTGTGTTTTGCATGTCTATCACTTAATAGTTACCCTGGGCTAGCTCTGAGGGAATAGGGATGGTGCTTGTGTTTGGATCATGTCTTTTCAATATGGGTCATGAGAGGGATGAGGTTCAGGTAGGGTTTTAGATTTTTGGGGTTTAAGACTTGATAGGGGTGTGTCTCCTGTGCCTACATACCTTGACTTTAGAGGAGTCAAAGTCTACATAGTTATGCCTGGTAAGGGTTCAGACAAAGGCAGAGCTGATTCATATCGGCTTAGCCTCACTACGACCGAGATGGACTCGAAGCCGGAACGGGTAGGTTTAGGAGGGCCCCATCGTATATAGCCAAGACAAAGTCGGCCTTGACGTAGGGGGTTTCGATGGAATCACTACATCACCTCGGTTGAGATGGGTTCGGGACTCACGATTGGGATATGTCATCTTGTCATTGGACCGGAGCGAGGGCCAAAGTGGACTCGGCCTTGGCGGCAACGGTGTGGTAGTTGGTCTTGGTTTTGCATGTGAAAGGGGGGATTCTTTAACCTTGAATAATGTCTAAAACAGATGAGGTACTAACCTGGTATTCAGAGAAGGTGAACTCCTTCTTCCTCATTTCGTCCAATACTTCTGCTTCTCCTTTGATCCGCCCTTGAGGTTCCCCCTTGGCTTCCTTCGTGCAGTCTTCAACTTTCTTCTTATCTTTGGCAACTTTTATCACACAATATCCTCGCTTAGCCTCCGCGTTTTCTCCTCTAACCTTTTTTTTTTCGACCTAGAGCTTTGAGGTGGGTGAGTGTAATTGCTAGGATCTCGTGATTCTCTCACTGTTACAAATATTATTTAGTTGCAGGAGCTGATTTCGCTTCCCTTGATCTCGCTTCTAATGCGAGTCATCCAGGATCCCATTTTCAATGCGAATTCAAGATGGGGTCCGCTAAGATGTGAGAGATTCGATCTCACAGCGATTGGAGTAGACTTAGTCTCGGCTCAATCAAGGTTGCGGTCCAGTGACTTTGAATTGGACCGAGGTGGGGTTTACTCAAGACCTTGCAGGGTAGAGTAGGGATTCTAACCCTAGACAATTTTGGGGTGCTACGTTAGTGAACAGAAAGAATAATCGGGTGAAGGCTTAGTTTATCCATAGCAAAGGTGTTCACATTAATTTTTTTGTATTGAATGGTCAACAATGTCTTGTAGCAGGAGACAACCAGCCTTGAAGTGTGAAGATAGATTCTTCCTTCCTGTGGTAGTGTACAAAAGTTTATCGATAATAATTAACATACGATTTTGTTGACCTCATGATTTTTAATTATTATAGATCCATGCTTTTAGCCGATGATGCTGATTCAACCGGTGTCAAGAGAAAAAATATGGATAGTGAAGAACATTTAGAAGGGATTTTTATCGATTCACTTTACAAACTTAGGATTACGATCAATCCTTTGCAAACTGGGTTATTTGTTCTCTTTTCTCTTAATTTTATTTTGTAAAAAATTTTTATATATAAAATTAAAATATAATATACTTCTCTGTACTACAAACAGGTCCGTCTAATAGTAAGCAACACTTAAATAAAAAAAAATATTTTAAATAAGAAACTATATATTAAATTTTGCTTATATGAAATATATATTTTTTATTAATAGACATAAATTTCAACTTTAATAACTTTATCTTTTCTATGTTACGAGAAGTGAGCTCAGAATCATAAACCGGTATTAGTACTATTTGTAAATACTTAGTAGTTATTTCATATGTACTTAAAAAAAAAAAAGAAAAAAAAAAAAACTACCCTTCACCTGCCTAACCTACAAATGTTGTTCAAACAACATTTTCTGTCCAAAATAAATATGGAGAAACCATAATTACTGACTTTCGTTGCCTTTTTTTTTTTTTTTCTCTGGGCACTCTGTAGAGTCAATTGTGGTTGATATGACTTGGTACTCTGGCAAGCTCCAGGCTGCAGGTTGGAGAAAATTAATAATAAAAGAGAAAATTAATAATAAAAGAAGAAAGATGTAGAATATAATGAGAATAAAATATTATAAAAATGAAGTGTAACAATAATATATTTTTTTACAATTTTTTGTTTGTTCTAGTCCACGAGGAGTGTGGTTATCGACTTGTTCTAATAGCTAATCCAGAGGTGCACATGCTGTAGTGCACCGAAATAAAATACAATAAAATAATAACAAGCACATAACTAATAGAAATCACAAATTTTTATTTTAGTTTTTTCTTTTACTGAACACAAATATTTTTTACGAAAATATATAATCATGTTTAACACAATGAATACTCAGTTTTTAATTATCGAGATAAAATTTAACACAATTGTATATTATCGATATAAAATTTATTAATTGAATAGAAAGTGTCACAATGAATAGAGAATGAGTCTCAAATTATTTACTATTAATGATATTAATTTCATTCAATAATAAGAAAACGTATTAAAGAATATACAATAAAGTGTGTTAATATCTTCTATTTTATCTAAAACATTGGACTTTTTTTTCTTTTTTGGTAAAGTAATTTATATTTTTATTATAAATTGGACTTCTCAGAGATATCTCCTGTACATTTTCTTCTTACTAACTACGTTTTTTTTTTATAATAGTTTCATACTAAGTTCAAATAATATAATTAATACTCAGTCTTTTTTTCAATCAATATAAATCACTATTCAAATAATCATGTATCAATCAAACTAATTTTTAATTTATTTTTCTATTACAAATAAAATTATCTTCTATCGATTAAATTAATCTTCCATCAAATTGTCGTAATATAATTTTTATATTTTACATATAGTTATAAATATATGTACAATAAACAAATAGAATGCTTGGAAGTTGCATCATTTAATTGTTGACATTTGATGAAGTTAGTTAATGTTATTGTCAATAAATTAATGAGCACTACCTTCGTAATAATTCTATTGATAATAAGCTTGTTTTAATCTTATTTAGCAATCTATTTTCATATAATAATAAATTCGTGTATTTATTTTGGTGACTAAGATAGCTTTCATTTTTTTTTCTTCTCATAGCACTATGATTCTTTTTAATACATGTCTTATTTGATCATGTTCATTTCATGATAATTTAATTTTCAATTTTAATAATCACAAACAAATAATAAGATTATAGGTTTCTATAAAAATTGAATATTGTTTTTATTCTATAAAATGTCATAAGAAAATCATCTTTCAATATATGACTCTCAAAAAAATCAAATCATAAAAAAAAAATATGATTATAAAAGTATTTTATAAAATAAACTTAAGAAGCTTTATCAAAAAATTTAAATTTAGAAGAAATGATTTAAAAAGCCTACTTACTCTTGTATCTTAAAATGCATGAAACAAGGATAAAAATAAACAAACAAGATAACTGAATATTGTTTTATATCTATAGATCAATTGTCATATAAACAAAGAGATGGGATTCTCTAGGTTATATTTCTACAAGTTTTGCATGTGATAAAAGGATCATTTGATAAAGAACAATATGAGTAGAAGACTATCGAGCAAAGTATACTTAAGAAGTTTCATCAAGTTATTTGAATTTAGAAGAAATAAGTTAAAATGAGTCTACCTACTATTGTACCTTGAAAGGCATGAAACAAGGACAAAAGTAAGCAGATAAGACAACGCTTTAGTAAAATAGCATGTCAAAAGAATAAAAGGTCTACTTGTTGCATTGTGCAACAATCAATTAGGAATGTAAGCATAATGATTTATCAACTTCTAAGTGACTAGTTAGTGAAATGTATTTTTTATTGTGTTAAATACATCAACATTCACATTTTGAAGAATGGAGAAAAAAACTTCAACGACATTTTCGTAACGGCTATAAAAGGTTCAAGAGAAAACAAAATCAAGACAAAACTGAAGTGAACAAAATCTTACACAATATGTTTTTCAATTTTTGTAATTCCTTAGAAATATTATCTGAGTACTCAATTTATTTACTCGTATAACAATATGATAGGAAGATAGCTTGCAATTATTTTTTACATGGTTATTTGTGTAATTGCTTAAAGCTTAAAGAGAATTGACCAACGAATAATACTCTGTGTAATTGCCTAAAGAGGTAAGGTAGAAAAGAATATTTGTATGAGCCTTAAATGCTTTGATAAAAAGAATACTTCTAACAATTTAAAACTTCGTTTTAGTAATTTTTTTAGTGATAAATATTACTAGTTGTCAAGGATTGAATGTAGTTTCTAAGTAAGACAAACCGGTATAAACCTTTTGTCTAGTTTCTCTTTTTCGTTATCTTGTTATATTTATCTAACTTGATAATAGGGTTGATTTGTGAAACATTATCTTTTGGTTTTAGCTTAAAAGCTTATTTAATAAGCCCATTTTTATAAGTCAGACTAATCATTTACCTTTTTTCTATCTACTTTTCTTTTAAGAAAGGATATGCAATTTTTTATCAAACATAATTCAATCTCTTTCTTGTGTTTAATAAAAAATAAAGTCTCATTTTGAGTGACTGTATGTTTTTAGTTTTGAAACTTAAATTTGAAAATAAATTTTGTTTGGATAAAATAGTCAAAATAATTTTTAAAATACTTTTGGAAACAAAAAAAAATAGTTTTCTAATTTTAGTTTTAAGTTTTTAGAAGTTCTCTCCTCCTATCTAGTTTTCTTTGTCTCTTGTTAGTCTTCTTCGACACAAATCAGTCTGATGAAAATGTGAGACTTGAACTTTATATTTTGAACATGAATAACTAACTAATCATGACCTAATTTAGACTTAACCTACAAAAGCTAGTACAAATAGAACTTATATCTCATTTTAGAAGCTCGAATTGAATATGGACTTACTAGCCCAACCTACATCTAGATCATAATTGACTCATTTTGAACCTACTTAATGAAATATAAAGTTTGAGTTTTGGCATAACTCACAACACACATCAAATTTGTGGTTGGCCCAACTTGAACTTATTCAATAAAATAAAATTTGACCCCAATTTTGGCTTAGCCCGCAAAAACTTGTAAAAATCTCAATGATTTTCTTTTTTGTTATGTTTAACTATTATTTCTAGTTCTCTCATTACAACCTCATGTGAAAAGTCTCACATCTTTTTAGTGAACTTTTTAAAAACAAATTATAAGATTAGCAACAAGTTTTTAAAATTGGAAAAAAAAAAGGACTAAATATACTCCAAATGATGCCTAAAATAAATGATGATTTTAATTTCAAAGTAATTTTTCATAATTTTTTTTAAAAAAATAATCAATAATTATAATTTTAAGAATTGATTTTATATTTTACTCATGTTATTTTTATTTTATAAGAGATCATAATATTTTTCATTTAGTTGTATAGTTATGCACTATCAATATAAAATAGTTTTATATTATTAACTAATCATAGATCACGGTTCACGTTAACTTTTAAAGTAATTATTATGAAAATCAAATAATTGTTTTACAATTACATAGCCTATTTTATTTTTTCCAAATAAAAAATGTCAGCAGTCTAATCTACAATATTTCTTTACGTATTAACCAAATTCCAACTTGGCCCAACAAAAATGGATTGGAACATGATGTTTAGTTGGGTCAGGGCTCTACTTCCGCTTGGAATGGGGACAAAAAAAATATAGCCTTATTTCAATGGAAAAAAAATTATAATTAAAGTGGGACAATGTTTCTTACCACTAAATTAATTTTAGTAAAAATTTTAAATTATGTGTATATGAAATAGATAAAAAAATTGAAAAATAATTATATACAACGTTGATTATGTAATATTCAAATAATGAATTTGTAAGTTGAGGTTGAGATTGAGCGAGGTCTTCAATGTACGGTTCTAAAGAGTCAATTATTAAATTAGTCTTGAAATTATAAATACTGATTATTTTAGTAAAAAAAAAACATGAAAAGAAATCTTTGCTTTCGAAATTAGTAATTGTGAATCATTTCAATCTTTGATGTTAAATCCTTTGCCTATTTGTTCCTTGACTTTGAAAAATTTTAAGTCATTTTGGTCTTGGATTATCTGGCAATTTAGTCTTTACTGTTTTTATACGTCAATCTATTTGATCCAAAACATTAATGATGATGGTTAAATTCAAGACTAAATTGTATTAGCTCGTTAGGTATCTCTAATCGACTAATTATTTCAATTTTAAGAGTAAAATATTTAACTATTATCAAAGTTAGGACTAACTTTGCTCTTCTGTAATATTATGAACTAAATTGATCTATGCTTGTAATTCTCAAAAAATTAATTTAATGTATTACTTCCAGCCATAAATGTTAGTGTATTTGTCGTGAAGCCTTTTTCCATCATCCCAAGTACCTCATCCATCACATGCTCTGATTCTGCCTCTGTAGCATTCTTGAGGAACCCCACCATGTAGTCATCATGGACAATGGCCCACACAATGACACTTTGCCTCTTTACATTCATAATTCCAATCCTTTTTTTTCATTCTCTGCACACTTTATTATGTACAAACATTGTGGATTACAGACACAATAAACATGATTTATAATGACTTGTATAATCTTGAATCCGTTGGATTGACTGCAGATTAAGCTAAGAGCCAGAAATCTTTGTGACGCTTAGTAGTAATCAAGTAGCCTCCACTCTTCTTGCCTTTTCTTCTCACAGCAATTGCCATGCAATGTGCATTCTGGATGCAGTACTCTACCACCCCACCTGTGACTCTGTGCCCTGCCCACATCATCAGAAGACGCCATGTTGTGGACCTCTTCTTCTGCCCCAAAACCAGAAGCGCCACGCCTTGCTTTTTGGCCTCCTCCACTATTTTTGGTCCCTTTTCCTTTCCCTCTATTACTGCAATCTCAGTTTGTACCTATCACAATCATATAATTAACTTCAACCTTTAATTATCACATTTACATCAAGCAAAATACTGTCATTACTACGAGACTTAGTAAGAGTTTAATTTTATGCATTTCCAGCCTAAAAAATTTTATACCATCTACCAATCAGAAATCATGTAAATATGATTTTTAAGGTAATTGTTTTTACAAAAGTAAAAAAAAAAAACATCATATATGATAATTTGTTATTGAATCACAATTTAAAAACTCTTTACATTGTCGGTGAGTACATGCATTATTTACCCCTCTGATATATATGCATGCCTCAGTTATTAGCCTTAATGACTTTCCAACATCATAATTCAAAGGATGTAACCTTGATTGATAATCCAAAGGAGGAATTTTCAACAAATTGGCATGGCTACTTTTGATTAATTGTAACATTTTGAGCCATTTAAGAAACAAGGAGTTACTAGGACTAAGAGAATGTTGAGTATATTAGGTAATGGTGTATACCATGAAGTCTAAAGGGAACTGATTAAACTCACCTCAGGCCTCTTCACATGGCACATGTTCTTGAAGGAGGAAGCAAGTTCATAAGCCCTTGGAGCTATCTCCTTGCTGGACTCTTCATCAGTGGCTGCCACATTGTATATCAACCATACTCAACCACTTTCATTCATAACAAATAAGTTAAAGTTGAAAGTGAAAAACAAAACAATGGTATGATCAGTTTTTGCACCTTGTTTGTTGGAAGGCTTCATGACATGAAGAAGAACTATAGTGTCCTGATTCTGAACTGTGTGAGTGAGTGCCCATTGCACAGCACCCTTGGCCTCAAGGCTAGAATCAACCACAATCATGATCTTCCTACCAATCACCGACCCAGGTTTCGCCGCGTCTTCAGATTTCTCCTCACAAGCATTGCAAGAATTCTCAGTTTTCTGATCAATTATAGTGTCACTTGTTGTGGTGTCATGCTTGGCTTGTGCAGGTGGTGAACGCACCCTAGCATGAGGCCTAATTCTGTTGAGGCAGAAGCCTGGTAACCTAGTTCCTCTCTTTCCCATGTCTTGCAATGCAGTTGGAGAAGACAGACACCAATTATATTATTATAAGGGGGAATAGAATAGAACAACAGAGAAAGAGCAACAATAATACCTGCTGGGGCTGAGCAAATTTTGCAAAATGCTGGCCTGGGACATAGCTCATTTTCTGCTTTGCTTTCTCTTTTACTTTTCTAATTATCATTTTCTTAGTTCTTGGTTTCTTTTGTTTTTCTTTTCCCCTTTGTGGGGGGGCCTTGAATTGCTCCACATGAACGTGCTTGTCATCAATCTGTAGGCCCGTTCTGACCCTCAAACATGGTTAAAAAATCACTCTCATTATTAGAGCACTTTGTTTCTCCTTCTAACAACTCATTAGGGGCTTGTTCTCTGATTGATTGCAATTTGCAAAGCCCCATTTTCATATCATTACAGGATATTTCCTTTCCCCTTTTGCTTTTCTAACTTTATTTGTTTTCTTGGTTAAGGTATGAAGGACTGTTAGGTTCACAACAACAAAGCATGTGAACCAAACTAAATTAACAAATAAATAAAGTTGTTTGCTGTTTTGCTACCATCTAACTGGAAAATAATAAAAAAAGGATATGCTTTGCAGCTTTAACATATCATGGTTGTGAAAGTCTTACACTGTACCCTTCACTCTAGCTTTTGGTCTTCATATACTTATCATCCAAATCAGAGATAGCAACGAAAAACAATGTCTAATGGCAGAGATCTTCGGGTGCAACATTTGGGGAAATTATGGTTATGGTTAATTGTTCTTGTGGAAATTCTTCTAATAAAATTGTAAATTGTTGTGAACTATGATGACTAACCGGTTACTAGTTCCTTTTGCATTGCATTTTATCAAATGACTTTCTTCCTACGCTACATGCTCTTCATTTTGATGATACTAATAATACAATGATGTTCCCCATAAGAAAAAGGATAAAAGAATGATTAATATGGTAAAGGTTCGGCTTCAAATAATGTCAATGACTTCTCTTTCAAAAAAGAGAGCTTCAAAGGTTCTGTGACATCTAAGAAAAAAATATATTCCCTCAACTCTAGCTAGCCTTATCTAATATTAGTAGTCTCATATCTCCCGAATTGCGTATAAGGATGTCAAATTCTGAAAATGACATTTCATATTTTCTTATACTTACCAAAGTGAAAAACTATGCATTTTTGGAACCTTCATATATTTTCTGTAAACAGTGGCACTCTAATTTGCCAATCCTGTTACTCTGTCAAGCTTTTAAATTACAATCACAATCATAATTTTGTTGTATTCCTTAATATAACAGAAAATTATAGACAAATACGGTCAATGCAGTCATAATTGTAATTGCATTGCAATCACATACACCCCAAAAATTTCAATATTTCAGCTGAAATAGCGGTGGTACCATTTTGTACAACCTTAGTAAACTCCCCCATCTTTAACATGATATAGTTCAGAGATTTGATGATTCTGTAGTCCTCCGTCTCTAATTATGATATATAAAATTTTCTAGAGCTAAGTTTTGGCATCCAAGGTTTAAATGTTTCATTTGGAGATAATTTAGAAGAAAGAAGAAGCAAATGACATGTGATGCACATGTAGAATCTCCTAAGTAAGCGTATTTTTTGTTCATGCAAATTAATTAAATTCGAGAATTAATGTTGGCCATGCTCCTTTAAACACCAACATTAAAGAGAAAAGGAAGAACATGAAAGATACATTCTAACTTCTAAGTTTGACTCTCCACCAAAAAGATGGGAATCCTCAATTGATTTGAAGGCAAAAGAAGATTCTCCCATCTTAAACAAGATAACCCGTCTTGATTGGAACGGTAAGGTCCTTAGGCGATTGAGTAAAACCGGGTAAGACTTCAACTAGTTTTCAATTATCATTGTAGTTATGGTGTCACATTCATGAAATCTTTATCTTTATCTTATTTTAAATTCTCGTAATGTTTGCTTTTGTTCTAAAAAACAACGATAAGTCAATTTGAAAAGTAATTGTTTGCCTGGTTGTCTAATTTAGGAATGCTGAGATGATTACCTTGAACTAATTAGGAGGAACAAATTTAAAAAGGAAAGATCAAAAGCTAAGCCCACATCACAGTTAAGGTCCAAGATCTGTTTGTTTTTTAAATCGTATTTGGCTCAGAAAAACTTGACACAGTACCCCCCACGTTGATGAAAAGCCCACAGTTGTATTTTACATTGGGTTGATTTACCTTCAGTATAACACCCCATTGTTTTTAGATTTTTTTTTTTATATATAAAGACCATGTGTATCTTCTTATGAAAACAATTTTACTCCAATTAGGTAAGATTATATACGACACAATTCTTATATCGAAATGCATGTCAGGAACAAAGGCAGAGTTTTTGAGAAAAAAATTTGGAGAAGGCAAAATAATTAAAATTATAAATTTATAAATATAAATTAAATTAATAATTGTAATAACATCATCTCTTATAAATGATTTTAAACATTTTTTTATGATGTTAATTAAATATTAATTTTTAATTAATTGTGTTTTATGATATTAAAATATGTTTTTACTTTATTAATTAACAATTCTCATATTTCTCATTTTTACTACTTTTATTCCTTTGTTTGTTAATAAAAAAAAATTATCTAATATGTGGAAGAAGAAGAAGACGACAATAGTTAAGAAGAAAAAGACAATAGTTAAAAAGGAAAGTAGAAAAAAATATTGACTGAGATAAAGATTGATAAAATATATGATCTTTCTAGTAAATGTGAAGAATCAACCATGTTATTTTCATATAAAATTTTTTTTAGATTTTTGGTTGATATGAGATTTTATATAAGGGAAGAAGAAAAAAAAATTATGTACACGAAAGGGAGAATGTGCAATAAAAAGATAATAAGATATTCAGTTGAGAATGAACGTCGGAGAGAATAGAAAAAGTGAGATATATAAAAAATATATAATTTTTCTTTATATATATATATTACAAGAAGGGGATATACACTAAAATTTGAATTTGAAACTAATATCTACAATTACATGTAAATAGGTTCTGGAATTTGGTATATACAATTTTTTTTTTGTGTTCTATTTTATCATTATAAGTATTTGTGTAAATCATTATTTTTCTTTAATTATTTTATCTTTTGTTTAGTTTATATCTTCTCTTACTCTACTTCTCACACCCTTTTAAAAAACGAAAATATAAAACAATAGTAAATACAATATATTATATTCTAAAACATAAAACTGGGATTTTAATAATCCAGGAAATTTGACTCTTTGTCTCTTTCTTATCAATTTATTTCTAACCATTAGATAAGATTATTCTATAACCACAAATCAAAAAAGGGATTTAGTTTGAAATTTGAATTTTGTTTTAAAGTTAGAGATAATGGATAAAAAAAAGTATTTATTTGTTATTTATCTATTCCAATTTAAAAATTATAAGTAACGATCACTAGCTCCTTCAGAACAAACCATAAGCAGACGATAGCTTATTGGTTTCATAACCCTTTCCTGTTTTCAATTTATTTTTTCTTTTCGTACTTACGTGCATAATGGGTGGCTTCTGTTCTTGTTTAAGGGGAAAGCATTCCGAAGAAGAAACTGTTGATGTTGCAAGGGTTGAAGATCAAACTTTGTACCTTTTACCCTCTGTAATTTCTCTGTAATTTCTCTTTCTCTTTGAATTTATATAAGATATATTTTTCTTTCTTTCTTTCTTTCTTTCTTTTTATCCACATGATTTATTAACATGATTTCATGTGAATTATGAAACATTAGACTAGACACCAAGTCACTGCCAATTTTATCACATCACTGTTGGTGTTTGTATCGCCATGCATATTTAATTGGTTGCGAATTGCGATTACAGTAGCTTTCAGTCTATAAAGTAACATGTAATAATTCGTTATTTTTTTCTTCATGTTATTTGTTTTATTATATTTCTCGTGGTTGTATTCTTTATTCTTAAAAGAGTCAAGTAAAAACAATCAAATACAATTTGTATTATTTTTTATTTTCTTCCATCAGAATTCAAGTTTCACTTTTATAATTCATACTGATCTTCATTGTAAAATTTTATTATGATTTTATACTATATAACTTTTATTACGGAAATTAAGAAGATTGTGTTTTTGATAATATATAATAAAATATGTTAAAGTATAACAGTGAAAAAATTGATTAATTTCTACTATAGACCATTAATGACTGCTTTAAGAGAGGTGGATACTTCACACGTACACTTTATTATGTAAATTAAAAAAATGAAACTCTGAATTTAATTTAAAAATAACATATATATATATATATATATATTTTTTTTTTTTCATCTACAAGAAATTCCATGGAAAGGGAACCTGCCCATTATTCATTTACGTCTAATAATTCCAATATATGATTATTTGATTGTATTGTGCTATTATTCTTAGCAGAATAATAGAGCAAATAATGTGGCTGAATATTCAGAGCCGTTACCTGTTCCTGTGACGCGTGGTGGACCTAATTCATCAACCAATCACATTGCCAACTTCAATTCAAAATCCTCTGAGGAAGATGTCTGTCCTACATGTTTTGAAGGTGATTTTAAATTATTTATATCCTTCATTATTTTGTTGTTTTTTCAGTGCATATTATTTTATTTTCAATTTATTTAAAGCCTTTTTACCACCTATTTGTTCGGAGGTTCAGGTTCATAGATAGTTTTTCAAAATTATTTGTCACATATACCTATATTAAAAGATAAAATGTGTTTTTGGACGTGCGTGGATACAATTGATTATAGTTAATATTAATTTTGAAGCCATATAATTTGTTTTAGATAACAGATTTTAGAACACTGATTTTTTTAAATGTTGTTGGGATATTTTGAATCAAAATTAATTTTGATTGTGTAATTACTAAAATGAGTTTAAAGTCTATGTAATTTCTTTTTATTATAATTATATATTTTAATCTACATATTAATAAATTAAAAATAAATAGGCATGCAGTGAATTCTTTCACTTCAGGTTAATTATTAAATTAAAAATATGTATAATATTTTAACTTTTTGAAATAAAATTTAATTTTTATAAAAGTATTAAAATTGAATGAAATAGATAATACAAATATTAAATTAGCCAACACAAAGGTATGAGGGCAAATTTAAAAAAAAAAAAAAAACTACCAAACGTTCGAAGTTGATTTTGAATGAAATAAAAACAACTCTATTATTTTAATTCCACCATATTTTCTTCGGTTAAAAGTGATTTTATTTTAATAACCAAATACCCTAAATTTAAATCAAAACAAATTTAACTCAATTCAATAATGTGGTTCACCTCACTGCCAAAACAAACATCCAAAAAGATGTACTATATCCACCATACCAAGAAAATAGGGATAAAAAAAAAAAAGATGACGTGATACATGAGATAATTAATAATGCATTATAAAACCAAAAAAAAAATTAGACTATACACAAATATTCATTAATCACATCTTATTATATACAATAACTTCCTTAATCTGTATTTTTCAAATCTTTATCTTAAACGTCATATAATAATTATTTATAAGTAGATAAATGTAAAACATTATGGATATCATGATTGTATTTTAAAGCTGCATATAAAACTCATTCATTATAAAAAGATGTAAAGTACATGTAAAAATTAGGATATCATGATTGTATTTTAAAGCTGCATATAGTCCAAGTGTCAATGTCATTTTTTGTTATCTTATGTGACAGGATATACTAATGAAAATCCTAAGATCATAGCAAATTGCAATCATCATTACCACCTTGGCTGTATATATGACTGGATGGAGAGAAGTAAAACATGTCCAGCTTGTGGGCAGGTATGGAATATATAAACTTCCATACTTCTTTTTTTTGTAATGCAATGTAATCTAACATTTATAATTTTGACTTAAAGCCTTTGGTAAATTTCTTTCGTATATTTGTAGCAATACACTGGAAAGCTAGTTTGTTTTTTTTTACCCATCAAAATTCTTGTGATGCTCTTTTTTGACTTGGTAAATTGGTTCCCAAACGTGGCAACATCATAACATAAAAGTGATATAAGATATCTTGTATATGAAATCGCGGAAATTTGAAGATTCTTATGCTTAGTAAGACGAAGTAAGAAGCAATTGAAATATAAATAGGACACCCAGGAACATAAAATTTACATTAGCACATTAAACAAAATGGAATAAGATATTTGGTATTTGACATAAAGATCTTAATTTACTTTTTACTTTTTTAATTATACAATTTACTTCTGTTATTCTACGTACGCGAAACAAAAGAAAAATGTGCATTAAATTAATGCTCCTTGATTCCTTCTGACCTTATGTTAACTGTTGTGTTTGTGACAATTACTTAGCACTGACAATGCACTTTTGTCCCTCTCTGAATTTGCAGGTTATGGATTTTGCTGAAACGGCTTGACACGAAAATGAAGACTCTTGCTTAATTATAATTTTTTTTTAGGATGTTTAGTTATAAATGTTCTAACTTACGTTAGGTTGTGTTTGGATAAGGGTAATTTTTTTTTTTTTTTTGACAAATTTAAAATATTTTATGGTAAAATGTGTTGTTTGATAGAAAATTTAAAAATAAATTGAAATTTTAATAATTTGTGTGATTATTTTGATGAATTTTAAATTTTATTAAAAAGTAAAAATTTACAATTTTTGATTTTCACATTTTCTTCTTCTTCTCTTACACTCTTTTTTTTCACAATTTTTTTTTCTCTCTTTTTTCACACAATTTTCTCTCCCTTTCTCTCTCCTATCTCTCTCTCTTCTCTCTCATCTCTGTTCATATTATTTTCTCTCTTCTCTCTCTATTTTCTCCCTCACTCTCACCTTTCTTTTTCTTGGTTCTTTCTCTCTCCCATCTCTCATCTCACTCTACATCTTCCTTTTCTTTTTCTTCATTCTTTTTCATATCTTCTTCCTCTTCTATCTTTCTCTTTTCTTCTGGTTCTCTTTCTTCTCTTTCTTCTCTCTATTAATATTTATGTTTTTTAATTATAATATATTTAAATTTTAATATTAAAATTTTAATTTTTAAAATATATTTAAAAAATAAATTTTACATAGTGTAAAAATTAAATTACCCTATCTAAATTAAGAATTTTAAATTAATTTATCTAAGTAAAATATTTAAAAAATAAAAATTAAATTAAAATAAATTAAATTAAAATAATTAAATTTAAGTAATTCAAATTTCAAACAGTTTAAATTTTGTAAAATTTTAAAATCATCTGTACAAACCCAACAAGTAAAATACTATCGACATTGTTAACATTGAATAAGAATGTGGTCTATAGGAAAATCATTTTGAAATAGCAATGGTGGTTGTTTCTTGGTTTCAATTCTCTCTATCTATCACCTTGAAGTTGCATTGTAGCCATGGTATTGCATTCCGTTGAACATATATTAATGTTAAAGCAAACCATTCTTTGTTTGGTTGAACATAAAAGGATAGAAAATAAAAAGATAAAAATATCAAAATTAAAATTAAAATTTTTGTTTTTATATTTTTTTGTTTAAGTTATTTTTTATTTTATTTTAATCAAACAATTGTTTTTTTATATTATTTTCTTTTTCACCATCCAAGTACTGCAAAAAGGGGGCATATATATACAGGTAGGCGTTCAGGACTGTCAACCTTTGAATCCGTTACATAACACATGGAACGAGACAGCTGTTACAGTGCAGGAGATGCAAGACTTCCAGTAACAGTTTACAAGAATGTATATAATTATTAGTAATATATACAGAGTCAAGGCTATAAAATAACAGTGTACCGAAATTTGCCTGCACAATCAGTTTAAGTCTGGTATTTCTTAAGAAAGGTTTGAAAGTTCAATTTTGGTTAGAGTATAAAGCTGCAATTAAAAATACTATTTTACTAATTTAATGGTAAAATATAAGTTTTAAATATTTTTTTACTTAAAAAAATAGCAATGTTAATTAAAAATTACTTTTATTCACGCTTTCTTTTAAAATAAATGTTCCAATTTGATATTCAATTAATAAAAATAATTATATAATTAATATTATCTAAGTTTTAGTAAAAAAATATAAACTATATAAGGTGTAAGAGCTTTCATGAACAATAATAGAGAGATGAAAATTACTAAAAAATTTATTTTTACTACCAAGATCCAATATAGTTGGTCTCAAACATGTTACATGACCAAATGAAATAGAGAAGACTTTGTTGAAAGGGACAAAACCTATTTTGATAATTTGTACGTTTTGAAAGAAATTAATATTTGATTATCGATTAAGAAAAACATTTTTAGTGAAAAAATGAAAAAGAATATAAGTGTTTAAAAATCTATTTGGGTACCAAGTTTTCACTCTTGTTTATAATTCAACAATTGTGAATAGATAAAACTTTGTTGGAAGAGACAAAACTCACTTTAATAATTTTTAGTCTCGAAAAGAATTAATATCTAATTACCAATTGAGAATAATATCTTTGGTGCAAATTAGAGAAAGGAATTTGAGTGTTTAAAAATCTATTTGAGTATCAAGTAAAGATTTTCACTCATGTTTATAACTATTAACATGTTGGTATGAATGGTAACTAGAATTGGATTCCAGTATGAATGGTAACTAGAATTGGATTCCATAAACAATCTCTTCGGTTGAAATGTGGTTGGAGGGGAAAGTCCACAAAAGGTGGTTAGGCAAATTCTCCAACAAAGATTACATACATGCAAAGTTAATGGATATACTTCACACCAATGTCATGGTAACTCAAAGAAAATTTTTGTTTGTAACTCAACAATTATAATATACTAATACTTGAATTATCACCTATCCATGAAATTTTTATTATACAAATATTTTAATTTTTTTTGCTATAAAAATATTGTAAAACTTAAAAGTATATAAAATTACTTAAGAGAAGAGCATTTGACCCCTCTGATGATTCTGCTTCTAGATATTATGCAAAGAAAGGACTAGTATTTCAAGAATTATGATTCTAACTCAAGGAGTCTGCAAGTTGCTCAACCCCTTTTATAAGAACAAGATGAGTCTCGCCACTCCACCTAACATGCTTGCAAAATAACATAGGTGTGCATTATGAAACACAGACATACTCACTTGTTGTATGTTCAACATATGCATGATCGTGCTCAACAACTTAAGCATGTTTTGTTAACAAAAACAAGGTCTAAAGACTTTTTTCTCTAAATTTACTTATATAACTCTCACTTTTTAGTCCAAGACTTATTTTTCAAAATATACTTATTTAATTGGTGCAAAATATAACATAACAATCACTTATTTAATAAAATAACTTACAAGACAATAATAATATTATGAAAACCAGGGTGTTACAAAGCTTAGTAGTTTCATAGAATAGACATCCTTGGGTATTGACTCCCCACAACTCGAGGGTTGTAATGACCTTGATCTCTTATGGAATTGTCCATTCACCTATCTTGCAAACAATCCCTCAACTTCTCCCACTCTTATCCAACACTAGTTTGAAGGTCTTATCTAAGTCTCACACTCTAGTTAACGTTTCGACTTACATGTCTACTCACACACGACTACAATTGTCAACTCATGCATGGATATATCCATTCCTCATTATGTAAGACTCCAAAAGTGTCCAGCTCAGAAGAGCACTCTAGCGGAAGAAAGATAAAAAAGGTTCTACAGCCCAAGGCACACATATGGGGATAATGCGGGGCTCGTCCTAGACCACCACGAGAAAGGGAACTTGACCGAGTCAGAACAGGAATTGGACGCCAAAAGGGCCCAGACCCAAACGGGATCCAAGAGCCTAGCCCAACGCTGGCAGGGTTCGCCATCTCAGCAAAAAGGACGCGACCCCACCATACTCGGAGCATCCAGGTCGTAAGGCTCTAAGAAGAAGCAAAGCCCCTGATCCAGGCACGTTAGAATAGCAAGTCTCAACACATTAAATAATCCTCACCAATCACAGCACGCAAAGGTGCCAGCTCAGTCACTACCCATGACATGCACCGAGAATCACGGAAGATCGTGGCACGATTGAGCGTAGAGCCCCATGAAGATCAGCTTTGGGATTGCTGGCAATAACGAATTGCATCAATAGGCTGGGAAAGGGCCAAGTGGCGAAATTAGACACCCCCCCAATGCCTCCCCAAAGGCTATAAAAGGCTTCATCGCGAAGAGCTCGGGGCCAAGAATCACTGAGTATCAAAGGAAACCGCTGAAGAAACGTTATCAGAAGAAATCGGTGAGACGTCTATGCAAGTTCTCGGTTATCTACATCAACCGTCTCTCTGGATACCAGGTAAGGTTCTTGGCCGAGTCTTACGCATCAACCGATGAGTCCTTATTCATTCCATAAACACTGCATTACACTTCAGATGGCCGATGAGCCGTCATTCTCTTCATAAACACTACATTACACTCCAGATAGCCAGCGAGCCACTGTTCTATCATTTCATTGTGTATTACATTCCAAATAGCTGGTGAGCCTCATTCACTGTCTAGAAAACATACATTACACCCCACATGATCAACATATCATTGTCCAGCCGCACATGCCGACTCATGGAATGGCCTATAGCCAAATCTCGAGTCTAGGAAACCAAGCTCAAAGTATCTCACACGTTCTGGTCAATTCATGCATTGTCCGAATCATCCCAACTCAGTCTCACTTAGCCAGAGGATACCTAAAGGATAGTCCGGCTTTAGCACTTAGGTTGCCAAGTCGTGCATCCACAGATTCGGACCCTACCGTGTCAGTGATGCCTAAGTGAAAGTCCCCTCTCACTAGTGGTAACATGATTGATTTCCTAGGGAAAGACGCCAAGTGGAAAGTCCAACCCTACACGCATTCACAGAACTACGTCGACTTTGATTCCTCTAGGCTAGGAGGGATACGTAGGAGCGAGAGGCACACTCTCGTCAAGTCCAAAATCATCCACATAATTATTTCACTTATTTTAATCCAGGTTAAACTATGGGAAGTGAAGGTTGTGCTACATATAAAGTCGTTGGGTAACTACCAGGTGGTAGATGGATGGGATGGCATGCCACCCCCATGCGTAAATGACTCCTTACATGGATCTCAGATTCACTTGACTGCCTTATCCGTTTTAGGTTGCCAATGTACCATTAAAACATTGGTGGCGACTCTAATCCGAGTTAGTACCGATTCAGTCAATTCCCCCATGGTTGATTGAATTAGTACCGATTCGACACTGGGTCAGTGAGCGAATCTAGCCCCCGGCTTACCTCCACTCGAAAAAGGATATTCAAAAAATTTAAAATAAAAGAAAAATAAAAAATGCCTCACCGCACGATTTATGTCACGTCACATTATTATCAAGAACAATCCATAATTTGATGTTTTAACTCATGCAAGGAACATCAATACTTGAGTCCTATTGAGTTCAACATCTTACTATGTTCAACCTCAAGGCATAGAGCATTAATAACACAACAAAATAAATGTTTAATAACAAATACTACAAAATAAGGTCATGAGCACACCCTCCTCAAACAAATACATGCATAAAAAAATTATTTATTACAAATTTTAATTATAATATAATTTATATTCAAAAACATCTATTTGTTATAAATTTTAATTATATAAAACACATCATTTATCTTATATAATCCAATGACTAAAACACTAGTATATATATAAATTTTAGTTATACAAAACCTCTCTATATAAATTAAAATAAAATATAATTTATATGTTTAAAAAATTTATTTATTATAAATTTTACTTATAATATAATTTATATATTCAAAAGTATTTATTTGATATAAATTCTAGTTATATAAAATAAAATATTTATCTTATAGTATGAAAAGACTAAAATACTAGTATATATAAATTAAATTAACTATCTTGAGTGAGAATTAATTTAAAAGTTTTTCTCTCATTAGAAAGAATTTTAGAGTTTTTATTATTTTTTTTATCTCTTTTGATATATTAATTTTATTTTTATTTATAAATTTAATTTTTCAATATAATTTAAAAAAAATTATCAATAATTATAAATAAATTTGTACCATGATATAAGTGGTTTACCATAAATATAAAATATAATTTAAATGTTAAGAATATTTATTTATTATAAATTTTAATCATAATATAATTTATATATTACAAAATATTATTTTTATAAATTGTAATTATATAAAATAATCATTTATTATATGTATCGCACATGCTAAAATAATAATAAACTTATATATTATATACCAAAATAAATTTGAAAATAATAACATTTATAATCTATTATTATGTATAAATAAAATATGAGAATTTAGTGTACACATTTTTGTGTCTTATTTTACTTTTATAATTATATCTCTAAATTATTATTTCTCACTCACTATCTTATCTTTTGGTTAGTTCATGTTCTCTCATACTCTACTTCTGAAACCTATCGTTTGTACTTCCCATACTTCCCCCTATTAATATCTAACTTTAATTATTATTTTTTATTTTTATTTTTTAAAAATATAGAAACACAGAAAGTACTTTTCTCCCTATACTCATAAGAACAATAGTAAATACAATATATTATATATTAAATTTAAAATTAGGATTTTAATTATCCAGGAAAGTTGACTCTTTGTCTCATCAATTTATTTCTAACCATTAAATAAGCGTCTTTTTTTTTTTTATAGTAGACCCATTAAATAAGCTGATTCTGTAACCGCAAATCAAATAAGGGATTTAGTTTGAAATTCGAATTTATTATTATAATTTTGTTTTAAAGTTAGAGATAATAGATAAAGAAAAAGGTAGTTATTTGTTATTTATCCATTCCAATTTAAAAATTATAAGAAACTATCCATAAATATATAAAGTAGTTCAACAGTAATCCTTCAGAACAAATAAGCAGACGATTGCTTAATTGTTTTCAATTTTTCTTTTCGTACTTACGTGCATAATGGGTGGCTTCTGTTCTTGTTTAAGGGGAAAGCATTCCGAAGAAGAAACTGTTGATGTTGCAAGGGTTGAAGATCAAACTTTGTACCTTTTACCCTCTGTAATTTTTTCCTTCTCTTTGAATTTTATATAACATCTATATCTATTTTTTTTTCATGTAATTTATTTATTAAAAAGTTTCATATAATCTATTCTTAAGGTATAGTTTATATTGTTAGACAACTTCAATTGTCGCCATTGTTTATTTTTTTTTTACGTCTAACCATTCCATTAAATGATTATTTGATTGTCTTGTGCTATTATTCTTCACAGAATAGAGCATATAATGCAGCTAAAAAATCAGAGCCGTTACCTATTCCTGTGACGCGTGGTAGACCTACATTTTTTTAAGGTATTTTAAATAATTAATATCCTTCATTAGTTTTTATTTTTTCCGTGCATATTCTTAGATTTCCAATTTATTTAAATCCTTTTTACGATAATACTATTTGCTAGGAGGCTGGTGTTGCTAGATAGTTTTTCAGAATTATTTGTTACAAGTAACTATATTAAAAGATAAAGTATACGTTCACAATACTAATAACAATATATCTAAGTAGAATATTAGTGGTTGAATGTGTTGATAAATTTGATTTTACTTCCATGTGATTTTATGAAGTTAGTTATGATTAAAATTGATTTTAAAATAATGTAATTTTTCTAGACAATAGATATTAGAAAACTGATTTTTTTTTTTAAATATTGTTTGAATATTCTGAATTAAAATTAATTTTTTTATTATAATTAGTCATTTCAATATAATGGTTGATAACAGCATATCTAATTCGAATACCAGTGGTGGAATGTGTGTTGATAAAATTGATTTTACGTTCATGTGATTTTATAGAATTAGTTATGATTGAAATTGATTTTGAAATAACGTAATCTTTGTTTAATAAACATATATTAGAAAACTGATTTTTTTAAATATTATTTGAATATTCTGAATTAAAATTAATTTTTTTATTATAATTAGTCATTTTAATATAACGACCAATAACAATATATCTAATAAGAATACTAGTGGTTGAATGTGTGTTGATAAAATTGCTTTTACGCCCATGTGGTTTTACAACTTCAGTTATAATTAAAATTGATTTTGAAATAACATAATTTTTGTTTAGAAAACAGATATTAGAAAACTGATTTTTTTTAAATATTGTTTGAATATTCTGAACTAAAATTAATTTTTTTTTATTATAATTAGTCATTTTAATATAACGACTGATAACAGTATATCTAACTAGAATACTAGTGATTGAATGTGTGTTCATAAAATTGATTTTACCTCATGTGGTTTTACAGAATTAGTTATAATTAAAATTGATTTTGAAATAACGTAATTTTTTTTCTACACAACAGAAATTAGAAAACTGATTATATTAAAATATTGTTGAAATATTCTGAATCAAAATTGATTTTTTTTACGACTGATAACAGTATATCTAACTGGAATACTAGTAATTGAATGTGTGATGATAAAATTGATTTTACGCCATGTGATTTACAGAATTAGTTATGATTAAAATTGATTTTGAAATAACGTAATCTTTTTTTACACAACAGATATTAGAAAACTGATTTTTATTAAAATATTGTTGAAATATTCTGATTCAAAATTAATTTTTTTTATTATAATTAGTCATTTTAATATAACGACTGATAACACTATATCTAACTGGAATACTAGTGATTGAATGTGTGTTGATAAAATTGATTTTACCCCATGTGTTTTTACAGAATTAGTTATGATTAAAATTGATTTTGAAATAATGTAATTTTTTTTACACAACAGATATTAGAAAACTGATTTTTTTAAATGTTGTTGAAATATTCTGAATCAAATTAATTTTTTATTATAATTAGTCATTTTAATATATATATATATATATATATATATATATATATAAATAAATTAGAAATATCTATTATATTTTAACTTTTGAAATAGAATATATAATCCTTATATAAGCAATAAAATTAGATGAAATATATAATAAAAATATTAAATTAACATAAGCATCAAACACAAAGGTATAAAGATAAATTAGAAATTAGAAAACAATATATCAATTAAAAGTTCAAAACTAATTTTGGATGAAGCAAAAAAAACTCCCTGTTACTTCAATTCCACCATAATTTTTTAATTAAAAATAATTTTATTTTAGTAACTAAATGCCTTAAATTTAAATCAAACCAAATTTAACTAAATGTACTAGTTCATCATAGTTTCGCTGCCAAATCAAACATTCAAAAAGATGGTTTTCAGATGTCCAATAACTACTATATCCACCATACCAAGAAAATAGGGGTAAAAAGGAAAAATGGATAACGTGATATATATGTGATAATAATGTGTTATAAAATAGAGAAATATAAAAAATTATAAAGTACATGTAAAAATTAGGATATCGTGATTGTATATTAAAGCTGCAAAGTTAGTTGAAGTGTCAATGTCTGTATTTTTCTTTATCATATGTGACAAGATATACTGATCAAAATCCTAAGATCATAGCAGAGTGCAAACACCCTTACCACTCGTCTGGATGGAGACAAAGGAAACATGTGCAGCTTGTGGGCAGGTACGCAATATATAAACTTTCATACCCTTTTTTCTTTTTAATGCAATTTACATTTATAAACTCAAATCGAAGGCTTTGGCAAATTTCATTCATAAATTGTGTTTTTCCAAATAACAATATTCTGTGGAAAGCTTTTTTTTTTTTTTTTTTTTATTACCCATGGAAGTTCTTGCGACTTTCGAGGCTCTTTTTTGGCTTAGTCAATTGGTTCTCCTTGACATTATAATTAACATAAAAGTGACATAAGATATCTTGTATATTAAATGGCGGAAAATTAAAGATTCTTATGCTTAGTAAGACGAAGTAACAAGCACTGGAAATATAAATAGGACATCCAGAAATATAAACTTTACATTCAATTACTCGATTAGCACATTGAACAAAACCGTATAAGATATTTGGTATTTGATATAACCATGTTAATTTACTGTTTAATTTCATAGTTAAAGAATTTAGTGCTGTGTTATTCTACGTACAAGAAAGAAAACAAAAATGTGCATTAAATTAATGCTCCTTGATTCCTTCTGACCTTTAGTTAATTGCTGTGTTTGTGACAATGCATTTTGTCTCTCTCTGGATTTGCAGGTGATAGATTTTGCTGAAACGGCTTGACACGAAAATGATGACTCTTGCTTAGTTATAAATTTCTTTTCTTTTTCTTTTTGAGGATGCTTTGTTATTAATTACTTAAATTTAGTACCTTAAGTAAACTGCTATCGACATTGTTAATATTGAGTAAATGTGATTTATTGGTAAAACATTTTTGAAATAGCTATGGTAGTTGTTTCTGGTTTCAATTGTTTCTCTCTATCACCTTGAATTTGCATTGTGGCCATGGTATTGCATTCCCTTGAACATATATTCACGTTAAAGCAAAGCATTCTTTGTTTGGGGGTGAGCATAAAACGACAGAAAATGAAAAAGATAAAAATATTAAAATTAAAATTTTTGTTTTTAGATTTTTCTTTGTTTAAGTATTGATTTAAATATGTATTTGTTTCTAATCCCTCAAATTAAAAAAAACAATTTTTAATATTTATAATTGAGAAAAAATCATTTTTAATTAGTCTCTCAACTCAAATGATGTAAATGAATCTGATGATATGGCTAATGAATGTCACATTAACAATTGCTACTTGTAAAAAATTGTCTAGGTGAAAAATATTTAAATGTTTTTCGTCTCTCAAATTGGGAGTAAATTTCTTTTGTCCCTAAAA
Organism: Mucuna pruriens; assembly: GCA_025330945.1. Classification (NCBI taxonomy): domain Eukaryota; kingdom Viridiplantae; phylum Streptophyta; class Magnoliopsida; order Fabales; family Fabaceae; genus Mucuna; species Mucuna pruriens. The sequence goes on from JAENHJ010000520.1 coordinate 2,809,029, forward strand.
TTAAAAAAAAATAATGTTTTTAGTCCTTCTAATTGAGAAATAGATGCGAGGTTTAATAATTTTTGTTACCGTCATAACATATAAAGAATTGAATGCTTTAACATCTTTCGTTCAACAATCTCTCCCCTTTTTATGATGACAAATATTATTGTAAGAACAGACTTGTATAAAATCATTTAATATTAGAGCATAACATAAACATTATATATAAGAGAGTATATATCATAGATTATATATCAAAGCAATATAAGTATATGAGAGTAAAGTTATGGCAATCATAGCATTAAATTAGAGCATAAAGGAGATGAATGCTTAAATGCTCATGCTCCCCTTAAGTTTATGGATGGTATGAACAAATACTTATCTTGAGTTTGGATAGGGAATTTTAAGAGAGTAATTCATTATTTTTTTGTGAATTTGAAATGCTTTGTAATGAAATGTGTTGTTTTGGTAGAGAATTTAGAAAGAAATTGAAATTTTAGTAATTTGTAAGAGTATTTTGATTACTTAAAATTGTAAAATTTCAAATTCCATTAAAAAAGGTAAGAATTTGAAAATTTTCATTTTCACTTTCTCTTTCTATTGTCTCACCTCTATGTCTTTTTCTCTCACTCTTCACATTATTTTCTCTCTCCTCTCTCTCTCTTTATTAACACAATTTTCTTTTCATCTCTCTCTCTCTTTGCTCTCTCCTCCTATCTTTATCTTTTACTGTCTCTCTTTTTTCTCTCTCCTTTCCTCTCCTCTTTCTTCACACAATTTTTGTCTCTCTTTCTTCTCTCTGCACACTATTTTCTCTCTCCTATCTCACCTTTCTCTTTTCTCTCTATTATTACTCTCCTCATTTCTCATCTCTCTTCTTTCTCTTTATTATCTCTTCTAGGTCTCACATCTTCCTTTTCTCTCTCTCCTATTGCTTTCTTCACTCTTTTTCTTATCTTATCCCTCTTCCATCTCTCTCTTCTCTCTCTCTTTCTTCTCTCTATTAATATTGATGTAAAAAGATAGATATTTATGTTTTTAATTATTAAATATTTAAAATATTAATAGTAAATTTTAATTTTTAAAATATATATTAAAAAGTAAATTTTACATATTGTAAAAGTTAAATTGCCCTATTCGAACTAAGAATTTAAAATTTAGGAATTTTGAATTTATTTATCCAAACAAAAAATTTAAAAATGAAGAAAATTTAAATTAAAACAATTCAAATTCCAAATAATTCAAAATCCCTGAAATTTTAAAATTCTCCATCCAAATGCAACTTTAAGAAAGAGAAATTGATATGAACAAAACACTTATATCATTATACAATTTTGTCTTTCTCACAAATCCTTCTCTTCTTATTCTCCCCCTTTGTCATTAGACAAAAAGTGAAGAATAAAACATCATAGTCAAAAAGGAAAAAGAAAAAGAAAACTATGAACACCTCATTTTGTCCCCTTTTTTCAAAAGTGAAAAAATAAAAAATATATAAAAAGATAAAAAGATAAAAATAGTAAAAAGAAAAGAAAAAAAAGAAAAATTGAGCTCTTTGGATGCATGACCAAAGAAGCCAAAAAGGAGGAAGAAAATGAAATGAAAAGAGAAAGCAAAAGGATGCTCTTTGGACGTGCATCCAAAGAGTTAGGACAGTAATCCGGCATAGTCCAAAGGAGAGACGGTTATGCATTGTTCTTGCTTTGGATGAGTGTCATTGGTTCGGTACTGCATACTGGTTTTCTTTGGATGAGCATCCAAAGGAATAATTCTTTTCCTGCATTTTTCCTTTAGACAGTGTCCAATGGAGTAGCTTGTTCTTGCATATTGGTTTTCTTTGGACGAGCATCCAAATGAATAGTTTCATTTCTGCATTTCATTCCTTTGGACTTGCATACAAAGGGGCAGCTTTGTTTTACATTTGTTTCTTTCAACTCGCGTCTAAAGGAACAATTCTTTTCTACATTCATTCCTTTGGACACCCGTCCAAATGAGCCTTTTATTTCTGCATTTCATGCCTTTGGACTTGCATCCAAATGAGCAGCTTTGTTATGCATTTCAATCCTTTAGACTCGTGTCCAAAGGAACAGTTCTTTTCCTACATTTTTCCTTTGAATAGCATCCAAAGGAGTATTTTGTTCCTATGTTAGTTCCTTTGGACACGAGTACAAATGAACATCACTATCTTGCATTCCTTCCTTTGGACATCCAAGGGAGGCATTTTTTCTTTATGCAATTGTTCCTTTGGATTCGCTTTCTTGCTCTGCATTTGTTCCTTTAGACTCATGTCCAAAGGAGCATTTATGCTCTACACTTGTTCCTTTGGACTCATATCCAAAGGAGTAGTTTTTTTTTTATGTATTTTATTCCTTTGGACTCGCGTCCAAAGGAGATTTCCTGTTCTATAGTTGTTCCTTTGAACCCACGTCCAAAGAAGCAATTCTTTCTACATTCGCTCCTTTGGACTCGCGTTCAAAGGAGCTTTCTATCCTACATTTGTTCCTTTGGACCCACGTCCAACGAAGCATTTTTGTTCTACGTTTGTTCCTTTGGACTCATGTCCAAAGGAGATTTTCTATTTCTACAATTGTTCCTTTGGACCCATGTCCAAAGGAACAAGTCTTTTTGCATTTTGTTCCTTTTGGACTTGCATCCAAAGGAGCTTTCCTATTTTTGCAATTGTTCCTTTGGACCCATGTCTAAAGGAGTAGTTCTTTCTGTATTTTGTTCCTTTGAACTCGTGTTCAAGGGAGCTTTCCTATTCTACATTTGTTCCTTTGGACCCATGTCAAAAGGAGCATTTATGTTTTGCGTTTGTTCCTTTAGACTCGTGCCCAAAGGAGTTTTCTTGTTCTGCAATTGTTCCAGGTCCAAAGGAGCAGTTCTTTCAGCATTTACTCCTTTGGACTCGCATCTAAAGGAGCATTTTGTTTCTGCATTCCTTCCTTTGGACGTCCAAAGGAGGCATTTTTTTCTCTGTGCAATTGTTTCTTTGGACTTGTGTCTAAAGTAGAAAAAAATTAATATAATAAAAATGATTAATTAAGAAAATAGTTAACATTTAAATATTATCATTAATTACTTAAAATTGTCATTAAAAAATATATTTGAAAACTATTATTTTAAAGTTAACTATTTCGAACTCTCCAATTATTTTTTCCAAGTTATACTACTAGAGGTCACCAGCATAGGTAACAAAAGGAAAGAAACTTTGAAATCAAGAAAGTGTTACGGAATTAATCTAAGCAATTGTCTACTTTTTTATTTTGTTGGAAGTACTATTTTTAGATCCTATTTTTCCTTTAATAGAGGACAGTTTTAAATGGGACAGAGAACAAACTTCTATATTTTTCTATCCGCTATTTCTGACATAGGTAAATCCTTTTGTGGCTAACTTGAGACTACATAACAAGATACAAGTAACTAGGATTTCTTGTCTAAATAACCAATATGTCTTTTTATACTCTTTTTTATACAGTTTTTGAACGGTAATATATATTTAAATAGCTTGAGCATGATATCAAATAAATATTTATTTAAATATAATTAAAATTTATAATAAATAAATATTTTTGAATATATAAATTATATTATAATTAAATTTTATATAATAAATAAAAATTTTAAATATATCATTATATTTTAGATTTATATTGAATAACTTAAATTAAAATATCAAGTTATTATCAATGAAGTTTGGTTTGATTGAGTAAGATGCGTAAGTGTTGTAATGAAAGTTGATTCAGATAATCAATTAAGAAAATTAAATATATAAATAAAGATAAAAAATTATTAAAAATAATTAATAAAGAGAAAAGTAGAATTTTCACTTTTTCTAAATTATATATTTTAATTTATAATATAGGATCAAATAATATATTGCATAATGGGATAAAATTCAATTATAGGAAGCAGATTATTAGATTAAAAAAATGAAAGATTAGATTGAAGTGTAGAAGTAGAAGGATTAAAATTTAAAAGAAGATCATATTTAATAAATTCATAATAAAAAATCACATGAGTTTTATAAGGATTTGTGTTGCATGCACATAGTAATAAAAGAAAAAAAAAACACATGATTTTTATGAGTACTTGTTTTGCATTTACATAATACTAAAGGGGCAAATGAATTTTGTAAATATTTTTTTTACGTACATAGTACTAGTAAATTTTATTTATATTTTTAAATTTAAATAAAATATTTCATGAAAGGAAATTAAAATCATAAATGAGATATGTATAAGTAAATAAATTAACATAAAATTTTAATAATCATATATACATAATTAAAAAATGAATTTTAAATTTAAAAGATAAAAGATAAAAATGAAATTTATAATGTTTAAGGATAATAGAAAAATATATATATATATTAATTTGATTCAAAAGATGAATTTATTTTTTTTATTATATATGATTTTAGTTTGTACAGGGGTAGAATAAATATTTATTTTATAAAATTAAAATTTAAAATAAATAAATATGTTTAAATATATAAATTATACTATAACTTATATTTTTTTCACGAAGAGAAAAACTTATGTATTACACTGATAAAATATTTGTTTTATATAACTACAATTTAACTGATAAAATATTTGTTTTATATAACTACAATTTATAATAAATAAATACTTCTGAATATATAAATTATATTATAATTAAAATTTATAATAAATAAATAATTTTTAAAATATATATTATGTTAAATTTATAATAAAAAATGTATACTATGGTACAATATTATCTTCAATTATTGATATTTTAAAAACATTAAAATATTATTTAAAATTTAGATTTAATTGTATTTTTTGGTCCTCTTAGTTTGGTGTATGAGTAATTTTGGTATCTATAGTTTTAATTATTTAATTTTGATTCATACATTTAAAAAATAAGTAATTTTAGTCCCTATAATTTTAATTTTTTTATTTTTATCCCTATATTTATAAAAATAAGCAATTTTGTTCCACATATTAAATAATTCAATTCATAAAAATTAAATAATTAATGTCACGTTAAAAAAAATAGTTGACTCACTTTGACATGTAATTGTATCCATTAAAAATTGAATAATAAATTAATTGTAAGACTAAAATTTCTCATTTTTCAAATATGTGTACCAAGAACAATTAAAACAACTGGAGCTAAAACTACTTTTTTCAAATGTGTAGACCAAAATTGAACAATTAAAACTAGATGAATCAAAATTGCACATACACAAAACTAGGAGAACCAAAAGAATAATTAAACCTAAAACTTATTAAAAAATTATAGATGCAAATACACAAGAGGTTATAAAAAAATTCTTTAAAATTGTTATCATGAAATAAAAATAATTAAAAATACTCTCATTTAATATAATTTTAATTTATATATAGAAGATTAAAATTCATAATAAATAACTAAATAGTATCCTAGAATATATAAATTATATTCTGAATATAATGAATATAATTTAAATTATAATATAAAAATATTTTTAATTATTGATCATTTTATTTTAAAAATATTAAATTCAATCTTAAATAAATATAAAAATAAATATAGTTTGAGAATGTTGAGAGAAAATTAAGAAAAAAAAATTACTAGCTGCGTAAAGAAAAAATATGTGAACCACATCCTCAAACTGTGTATTATAATTTATATATAATATAAGAACATATAATAGTGAAAAAGTTTGCAACATCCAAAAATACAACTTCATTTCCAATTCAAGATACTTGTAATAAAAGAATTCAAACTAGTTTAAACACTTTTAGTTTCTATTATTAGAAATTAATTTCCCTCATAGGAATCCATGCCTAATAATTTTAAAATTATACTCAACAAAATGTTTACAGTGTAGGACCAAAAACCAAAGATTGAAAAATTATAAAAATTAAAAATGAGTATAAACCTTTCAAATTGGCGTGTCTTCAAAGTAAGGAAAACCATATAATTAACATATTCCATAAATAAACAATTAGATTTCAAATTCAGTATGTTTACAACAGAAGCAGTTCAAATTAATGTCTTCAAAGTAGGGAAACCATAGACCCAAATACATATATAAAGCATTCAAACTGATTACTTGTAGTTTGTCATTATATAGCAGCAATTATATATATATTCACCTCATCAGAGGAAACAGTTTTCACTTTTCAGAAGCATCCAAGGTGACAAGAATACAGTGGTTCCAGGGTCAGATCAAGACCGTTCCTTCCTAGTTCTGGTGCTTCCTGATGGTAATTATTGCCACTGCATGCACAAACAAAATTACACATGGTGGGAGGGTTGTAGTACCAAAGAAGAATTGGAAAGCAGGTAAAGGAATTTTCCAGCTAGAGGATCAACAAATGAAGGTGCATGTAAGATTCCTTTTAAAAGAAATATAGATGTGAAATTACAGTATCATATATATATATATATATATATCATTGAAAGGTTACCTACCCTATGTTCAAACTGGGAAGGGGTTGTTGCTGTGGTAAGAAAGATGTATCAACCCTGTAATTTGGCTGCTCCCATTGTGCAGCCTGCTGTGCTACAGCTTGCTCTTTCTCCTTGATCTAATTTCATATCACACATTGTTAAATGGATATACTGTCACATATATAGTGCATTCATAATGGTTATTTTAATTGGGTAGGTTACATATAGCACTTGGTCTACAATTTTGAGCAGAACCACTACTTTCTTTTGTACTCTCTTTTAGGTGCTTTGTTGAGCATTTGTTATGCTGTCAACATCAGCACCTTTATTCAATAAAAGTTTAGCATTCCAACAACATGTTCAGATATACACATACGTACATATATATAACTTCAATAACAATCACTTCCAGTCAGTTACAAATTGCTACTCAAAATGTCAAAAATTGAGGTCAAATAAATAAGCTTGTATTAGTTTCACTAGCAATTGCTCCACGATTTGAGTTTATACAAATACTAAATATATATGATTCTAAAATTAAAACTTTAAAAAAGAATTTATACCGTGGTATCTGAGGCATGGACTATTTTTTTTTATCAGCCAAAAACAATAATATATTGAATGGAAGCACAAGGGCCAACCTATATACGAAATACAGAAGACCAGCCAACCTATAATGTGAATATTAAAGCCTGCCAACCATTTATATATGGTGCCTTCAGAGCTTTTAAGCATAAGATTGGGTTCACAGACCATCAATAGAAAAAAAAAAAAAAGAAAAGAAAAAGCCTTCAACTCTTGAATGAGTGAGATCATGAAACATTGTTTTGTGGTGATATAAAAAAGAAATAATTAATACGATTTGAAGCATACTCCTAGGGCTAAATCGGGCAATTCAAATGTAGAAACATCGTCAATTATTCTCTTTCATATAACAAGATGCATATAATTTGTAAGACGAAATTAAAGGAAAATTGCATTTTCCTGCTTAACACATTGGACATTTAAATGATTTATCCAAATAAATATCATTGAGAGTATATAGAGATAATATTTAAATAATGTATATAAGATATTTTTCACTTAATGAATTATCTTTTGAGATTGGATTAGATCTAAATCTACATTTTAATGATATTAGAATTTATTATAAATATGTTGTTAAGTCACATGCATTTCATTTTATTCATATCTTAAACTCAATAATATTATTGACAAATAAGTGTATTAAAAAAAATTAAAATGTCATATTCACTAAACATAGTGATTGAAATAGTCTATATAAATATAAAAAATCTCTCCCAATGAACTAGTTTTTAAAGTGAACTAGACAAATATATAAATAATTTCACTACTCAACAACTCAAGTTTTCTTGTCTGGTAAGTCTATCAGGTTAAAAATTAACAAGCATGAGAAAGGGAGCTGGGAAAAATTTAGTAATAAAATAATCAAACCAATGTCACACTCTTATAATAGTATTAAAAAGCATTGAAGAGGAATAAGTTAAGCATTGATTATATTGTGATAAAATGAAGTTTAGTTAGGGGGAAAAAGTTGTAAAGATAGATCACGGTCACCTTCTTTGCGAGGATGCTATTCTGCTCTTGTATCCTTTTCTCCTGTCATACATAGAGAACAATGAGAGCACAAATCTCCATATCAGTTTCTTTATCCAGAGAGACACACATAACCATTTTATGTTCCCAGTGAAATTATAATTGTCTTTCACTTTCAGGACAGAAAGCTAAAAACAAACCCAAACTTGGAGTTAAAGGTGTACCTTTTTCTGAAGCTCAGAAATGGACTCGTACATGAGATCGATCTATTAAAACATGACATTTCAATGAAGAGTGCCAAAGTAACACACACACACACGAAACATGGAAGTGAAAAAATAACATAATTGGCTATATGTTATATTATATGTACCCTCTTTGTGCGGATGTTTTTGAGAGAATTATCTAACTGCTGCTCCAAACTCTGAAGCTCTTTGAGGCTCATTGAAGCCAAATCTTCTCCCATGTAGTGCCTGAAGAAAGGGTTCCATATACATTACATATATTAAACTGAATGACACTGTG